>CM057001.1:28606639-29934032 GCA_029891345.1 Dryococelus australis
AGTACAACTTTAAAATATTTAATAAATTTTAAAATCGAATAATAAATACAGTTTTTATTCTCTTATTTTAATTCTGTATAGTAACCACTCTGTTATAAACAGATCTTGTTGAAAAAAAAGCAAAATATTATTTTAAGCTAGCCACTATGCTTATAAAGGTGTTAAACAAATAAAAACCCTCGGGTTAGAAATGACACTTGCAAACTAAAAATTTTGCGAGACTGTTAGTCTCCTAAGAGTTCGCAAATGATATTTGCCTACCTAAATATCTATAAATATTCACTTGCTTACAGCCCGACTAGCAACATTATATATATTTAATGTAATATAATCAAAACATGTTAACCTCTGCTTCGGAATTACGTAAAGTTATATACGCTGTGAAGGAAAAACATTTACAAGCAAACCGATCTCGTATGGAATGGGATGTTTTAAACAAAGAAAATGTTAAACCTGTTACAAGTAGAATGGATACGTTGCATTCTGTGTTGAATAAACCTAATGAAACAGCTTTGGAAATTAAAATTTAAAAATAACCTCTAACAAAGAATATTAAATAGCTGCCCCTTTCTAATTTAAAAGTGTTATTTAACTTTAAAACAATCGTCTATGCATGATACAACATTTGGCATTTATCGACATGATAACATCTTGTTCCTTGGAGATTCGGTTATTATGCTTTTGCCTGACAATAAAAAAAATGATTACATAAGTGATGGGAGTCAAGGATTGTTTGAATGAAAGTTTGAAAATTTTCAAAATGGTTATTCTGATACTGCTTTAAAGTAATATACAGAACTTGTTCATTGAATGAATGCTAACATTCCTTCAGGAGATGAAAATCACCCGAAAATACATTTAATAACCGATATTGTCGGAACTGGAATATATAAAGATGAAATTGACAACAGCGTTTCATGTGTATATTGGAATAATCCTAATGAGTTGGTCGATAAATTAAAACTTCTCATCACTTCGAGAGAGTGTGCGAATAATTCACCGGAAACAAAATTGTTTATATTATTGAAGAGTTGAAAGAAGAGGGTCATATTACTAAAGAAGTTTAGTAACATTGTTCAAGAGCTTAATGCTCCTGCAAGGTTAAGATATTGTAGAAGAAGAATTATAACTCATGGTTTAAAGGATCTTTTTCAAGCCGATTTGTGTGAAATGACACTACTTTGCACATACAATAAGGGATATAAATATATTTTAACCATAATAGACGTTTATTCGATATATGTTTTGGGTATACCTTTGAAAAACAAAACTGGGAAACAAGTTACCACTGCAATGAAGAGAGTTTTGTAAGAGAGAACTTCAAATTCGCTCCAAACCGACAGAGGATCTGAATTTTTTTCTGCACAGTTCTGGAAACTAATGACCGAATATGGCATTAATAACTACACAACATATTCTGAGCTTAAACCCAGTGTTGTGGAATATTACAACAAACCCATTAAGGAGTTAATGTATAAACATTTCACATCGAGGGGGACTTACAAATGGGTTATCATTTTGCCTAAAATAGTTCAATTTCTTTAATTCCAGATATAGAACTATCAAGATGGTTCCTAGAGAAGTTATGAATAGTTTAATGAAAACTACTTATAAAAATGTTAAAATCATCGACGAAAGAAAACTAAAGCCCAAAGTTGGGGAATTTATACGTATCTCGAAGCAGAAAGGAAACTTTGACAAAAAATTTACAGGGAATTGGTATTTCGAAATATTTAAAATTATTTCAATTAGACAAACACGTCCCAGAATGTATTATCTATAAACCTATAATGGAGAACCAATAAAAGGAGGATTTTACGAACATGCATTAAAAATAGTTACTTCTCGAAATGAATATTTGGTTTATAAAATCATTTACAGGATAAACGATATGTCCTTGGTTCGATGGCAGGGTTTCTCAAAAGCACATGATTTCTGGGTTAAGAATCAAGATCTTATAAATTTTTAATACAATGATTGTAAAAATATGATACTAAATAAAAGATTTTTTAATAATATCTTATGTTTTTTTAAATTTTATAAACATATGGGGGGGGATTGGATGTACAATTTATTGTGTAATCAATCCCCTTGTTGATTGGACTATCGTTTTGTTGGATTAGCATTTGGGGGATAATCCAGCGTGATTAAGTCATTTTAATTGTGACATTCACATTTAAGGTGATAATCCATTACATTTGATGTGTAATTCAAGTGGAAACTGTGATATAATCATTTTATTGGAAATTCGCATTTATGTGTTAATTGGGTGTGTTTGGTATGTATTGTAATTCATCATGTTTATATATAAAATAGTTGTATTTGATTTGTAATTCAAGTTCCTATGTGTATCTCCTGTTCTTTAATTACTTTTAATTCGTTGTTGTAATTTCCTGGAATTGAAATTTTTTCTCACAGAATTTTGTTTGCTTAATCTTGTGAAAGACAGGCGAGACTAGACAGAATGCTAAGCGTGGTCAATTGTATGATGAACGTGAGCTATAGGGAGGGCAACGTGCATCGTAGAGTGAATTTTGTGGTTGGGATGAGGAAAGTTCTACCACTGTTGCGCATGCATGGAGCCGAGGACCTGGCTCTGCACGAGATGGCAAGGTTGTCAGGCAGATGGAAGCAGGGGGGTATCAGTAGTGGAAAATGGCACAGGCGTCAACCATTCTCTCACCCGCTCAGCACCATGTACATATCCTGCCTGCTTGTGACCCAAACTCCTAGCCAGCGCACTCTAACCTTTTGTTCTCGGCATATTCTGCTCCAACTCCGAATGTTTCCCCCTCATCGACTCTCGAGACCTAAGTTTCGCTTACTCCCCAAACACACTCAATTCTCGACTGTTCGTTACTTGGTATTGTCCACGAGGTTTCAGAATGACATATACCGATATCTTTTGTTAAAAAACGTCGCTGTAGCAACTGACTTTCCCAAATAAATTTGGAAGTAATTATTACTTAATATACAATATTACTCTTTACCTAGATTATATTATATAGTCCTTTGTGATAGTACTGTCTAAAAATTCTGGGCTAAGAAAAACTACACGTCAAATACGTATTTTTGTCTGCTAGACGTTTAAATATGTCTTGTTTCAATAGTTGTTAAAAATAATTTCTTAATTATTAAATCAAATATGTCTTTTATTTCTGTGTGATTTTTTCAAATCACAGTTAGCCTGATTCAATTATACTCTTCTCGTTGGAATGTTAAGTCTGGGAATTATCTCTGTGATTATAGAAACTTTACTTCAGGGATATAAAATTTCATCAGCGTGAGTTGTGAAATTTTTTAATTCTCTGGGAATACACCAGGCTCTTGCAAGAACTTGGACTGGCAGCGAAGGCAGGCTGTGTGGACACGCTAGCTCTCGAGATATTCGAAAAATCGCGTTCCGGTCTGGGGATATGTGGCCTTGGAGAAGAAACTGTCTTTTTGGGCGAAGACAGCATCTGGTGTAGGGGTGGGAGGGATGGTCTGGGTTCTTGATCTCGGGGCACGTCCCTCACATGAGGGGTGGAGGTTAAGGGATGCCTACAGGTGAGAGGGGGCGATGTGAAGCTCTCTAGCTATCGTCGCCATCTTGCCTCAGTGGCAAAAAATTGGCAATCGAGGGCAAAGGGATGAGTAACCTCAAGGACAGAGTAGCGTGCTCTGGCATGGAGAGGGGTGGTTGGCCTTGAGCAGAGCGATGCGTAGGTTTTTTGACGGGTTCCGCCAACTTCAGTTGCTCATTAAAGCTTGGATTGGATGGCTGTATACCTCAATCGCTCCTGCATATACACCGGGCTTTGGAGTATGGTAGCCACGATTTTCATTACTCGATATTTTATGCTGAGCGGTTCAGATCTCACTCACGGTATTCGTAAACTATAGTGTGAAATATTATAAGTTTTTTAATATACCAGAAAATATAGATTTCCTTTTGATAGCCCAATATAATGCATTTGTTATTTTTATAATTGTGTCAAGTACGTTTCTGAGCTCAGTCGACGAAACTTCGTAACATTTTCAACTTGTGTTTGTGTTAATAATTGCCGTGAATTTTACATACTTTACGGAAAACATTGCTAGTATGTACATTATTTTTAAATAATTCACTTTTATACATTCAAATACTTGTAGGATGAATCACGTCGTTAATAGTAGCTTGGTATGGATATAGATTCTGTCAGTCGTAAATTTCTACTCAGTTGCCTTTAAGGCACCGGCCATGTTACACGTATATAAGCAGGCACTCTTCATACTATCCACTTATTCTACGAGTGACCTCCGAAGTGAACTGATGTGTTGCCGGGGAGCTCCTGGTGCCATTTCATTACGTGTGTCTTTAAATTGGGAGAGGTGCAATTTTATTACGCATGTTAATCTATTTATTAATTTTTATATGTGGATTACGTGTGTAAAGTTCCTCCTCACCAGTCTCACACACAGACGGATGTGTAAGGTATGTGCGAAAGACATCATATATATCTTGTTATTGTGTTTGTTTAATTTATAGGGGCATGTTTTGTAGATCGTTAATTCCTTACTCACGTAATTGTGTTCGTTTGTTATACTTCTCTCTAATGTAAATTATTGTTCTAACATACAGCTCGGGGTGGAAAAATCACGTCAGGTTTAATTCCATACTAGAGAGTCACATAATTGGACTTGTTTCTTCATGAGACCAGGTGGTTATACTTTTCGCTCTCTCTCTATCTCTCTCGTGTTATTTATTCATTCGTAGCAATTGTTTAAATGCTCTGAATTCCTTACGTGTGTTAAAAATATTCGTAAAAATCGCGTATCTACGATCTACAAGCAATATTCTACTCCAAACTCAAAATTTTTTTAAAATACACTTAGCCCACTCTTGCACTCAACTAAACACTTATATAATATATTGCAACTCACCACTCTGGTCAGTCGACTGTAAGACACCACATCGTCTACATCGTACAGAGCTCCTGCTACCCACAAAGTAATGACAGAAAGAATTATACACAACAAATCAAGAAAAAAATTGAACAGCGTAAAAAAAAAAAACAAAAAAAAAAACAACCCTTTTTGATTAACCCTTTCAATAAATTAATCGACCCTTTGATATCAGTTTAACCCTTTCGATTTTTGATCGATTAATATACGATTGATTAACCCTTTCAATAAAATCGATAATTCGTCTATTAATCCCAATTAATCCAATTTGGCCTAGGATCGGCACGCCCCTGCTACTGGCAAGTGCACACAAAAAAATTATACAGAAATCTTCATTAAATAATGGACACTTAGATATTTAAAATAACGAATTTCCCGTGTATTTCATAATATTATTCTTTTAATTTATGAAGCTATGTTTATTGATAAATGGGCTTCATGCTGTAAATAAATAAAATATGAAAAATTATATATTAACAGGGACCGAAAATGCTGTACGCAAAAATAAAAAAACTTGCCTCAATGATTAGCATTTAAAGTGATTTTGGAAGCTATTATAGTCAAATGACGAAATCATATTTTCATTTTCCTGAATTGTTAGTGTGAAAAGCGATCTCTGTTTTTTCGATGGATGACTATGTAAATTGTGTTATTACTCAAACCTTTGCACGAACAATACTTTTTTTTTTTTTTTAAATAACGAAGACTAGGGACTACTCGTGTAGCCTAGGCATTCTTCATCTCCGACTTTCTAAGTTCCAGGAAAAAAATTACGATTTCTTTATTTTATATGTACAAGTGTAGCCTATATATATATATATATATATATATATATATATATATATATATATATATATATATATATATATATATATGAGCCTACCAGATTTCCGTTTTATATTCGTCGGGTTTTTTTTTTTCGTTCTTGCTCCAATGAGACGTCACTTTCTTTTGATCATACGAGGGTAGGGGCCTACATCTGATCTTCCCGTGAAGGTATTCTATGACTTGTAGCATTTCAGAACATTTCAGGTATAGTCTAGGTCATTCACGGTAAAGTGAGCACTTTTGAGGCCCTATTTACTTTTTCCTTGTAGCAATTTCTTATCCTTTAACCATATTTTAGAATGAGCATTGCCATGTAAGTAGTAAACGCAATGTGTATGTTACACCGCACTCGGAAGTCAGCTTCTATGCCTAAGTATACAATAAAATATATTTATTGACTAATATTCCAAATGAGAGGGCTTTTAAAGTGCTCATAAATACTGTGAACAGCCTATAATATGTTTTTTTCGTGATTAAGTGCATGTAGTTGTTGCGCGTCTTAGCCTGTGCGCCCGTGTATCACAGGCATTCGACGTCGGAATAACGTATTTCATATTGGCCCAGTTGCGTAAAAATTAATGTATTTCACAAAGACATGATGCCATAAAGCAAAAAAAAAAAAAAAAAACATCCTGCAAGAGTGCGTGGGTGATATTGAAGGCTAGCGCGTTCGTAAATTTTTTTTTTCTGGAAACTGGTATCCTAAGTAGTCGTACGGCAGGCAGATTCATTTGTTTTCTGGAAGGGGCAGGTGAATTACACAACTAAACAAATTTCTCATTAAGAAATAGTTATTAGGAACCAAAAATACCAACATCGCCGTGGATTAAACATAAGTCATCACAGATCACTGCTGCTTAAGGCTACCTCGAGCTTTCTTTCCGCGTTTGATGCCGAAAAGCGCTTTAACGATAAGAGCGACATCGCTTCGCACATCAAGTGTGATATCGCCGCTAAGCGCAAGGCTCAGAACTGGCGTGCAGTGTTCTAGTCGCATTGCGTGTAACTAATGTTGCTTTCAGCTGTAACACTATTATTTTATTGGTGGAAAGTTTATGAAGGTTCGATGTAAGACCTTTGAGCAGTTTTGCATGGGCCTGACGCGTGTATTTTGAGATCCTCCGCTTCGAAAACGCGGTTTTTAGCCATTTTAGACAGCTCTAAAATGGTGTCAATAGTGCGTGTGATGTCTTGAAAGTACTCCACAACACTTGTCTGAAGTGTGTGTTCTTTTAGTAGGTGAGCATATAGGACGCACGTTTAATCGTTTCGTAGAAATACGTGTATTTAAAACACACTGCAATGCACTGCAATGCAAAATTATAAATCAAATATAAAGTATTTCGCAACTTAGTGAAATCTTTTGCTTTTGATTAAAATTGCCTTTTGGAACAGGGGCCGCGGTGATTGAGCGGCTAGCCTGATCGACTGCCGCCCAGGCGAACCGGGTTCGATCCCCGGCCGGGTCAAGGGATTTTTCGCATGTGGGAATCGAGCGGGACGGTGCCGCTGGTCGGTGGGTTTTCTCGGGATCTCCCGTTTCCCCCGCCCTTTCATTCGGCTCTGCTCCATACTCACCTCACTTCGTCCTCATCGGCTATCAAGGCCTCGCTGTTACGAGATGCCCAAACCTCTTCACTCACTTTCAGAAGACCGCGCACCTATCCGAGGAAATTCTCCCTATGCCAAACGCTGCTATAATAAATAGCTAAGAGACCTGAAAAATTCGCGAGTTCAATGACCTGCAGGCTAGACTCCACAGTCTTATGTACAAATATTCCGATATTGACTGCACGTTGGTTGTCTGTTGTCACAGTGGAAGGCGACGATTGAGATAGCGTTCTCCAGGAGGTGTCAAAACACCGCGTGTACCAACGGCTAAAATTATATAAACACACGTGTTTTGAATTCTAGCTTGTCCCTAAATGAATCCGCGAATTCTCCAGGTCTCTAGAAATAGCGTTTCGTACTTAACCTGAGTATAATTAACGTAAACGTGTAGAGCTGGTCTGGTCATAGAAATGGTTGCGAACGCTGCGGTGATGCAGCAGGCGACTGGGGCAGGAGACCACACCGGTGATTATAAACCCTGCTCGCAATCATGTAGCCGCTGCCAGCCCCTCTACCCCCCCCCCCACCGCCGCTACAAACACCCACCTTCCGCGCCACCCAGCGGGAAATTAACCTCGCGGGGATGTGTTCCGGGGGTTGTGCGTCCTCGCACGACGCAGGGGGGTGGACGCCGCACGGCGCCTGGCTGCCGCCCCCAGATCGTCCGTCCACTCCTGGAACAGATCGTGCCCCTCGCCGCTCAAGCACAGTACAGCATGTCTGAACTTGTTTCAAACAGTGCTTTCGAGATATTTCTGTAACTCTGCAAATGTAATAATTAGCAAAGACATGCAAAATTTTGCGTTATTTTGCGTTATTTTGTAGCTGCAGACTACTTGTGTGGGACGCCCCGTGAATGCTTTCAGCCAGTAGTTACGGTTCGACGGCTGCACAGCCTGTCCACAGTGGTGTGAATGGGTTGGTCGCGGTGGCTGAGCGGTTAGACCGCTCGCCTCCTACCATGGCGAACCGGGTTCGATCCCCGGGCCGGGTCACTCCGGATTGTCGTGTGTGGAAAACGTGCCTGACGATGTCGCTGGTCGGCGGGTTTTCTCGGGGATCTCCCTCCCGTTCCGCCCTCCCTTTCATTCCAGCGCTGCTCCATTCTCCCATTATTTCACCCTCGCCGGCTCTCAAGAAATCGTTGTTAAGAGCCGCCAAAATCTCTCAGCTCAATTCTTACATTTGCTAAGTGGAGTGGAGTGGAAAGATTTGGGTTTCTCTTAAGGAGGATCAGTACTCGCCATCCTGGATTTATCCATATTTCTCCATAACTTACGTTTAAGTTGGTTTAACGGAATTTTTCGCACGATACATCATAAATAATAACTTCTCAAGCTTTATCAAGTTATTAAGTTTTCGCTGCCTTTATTAATTTTTAACAAGTAACAAGTGAGGAGAAGTAATTGATTTTTTCCCGCAGGCGCCTACAGCAGTTAAACTAACCCCCTGTAGACAAGCAATACCTACTTCAGAAAATATTTCAAGGAATATGCTGTGTCGTTTCGTTTGTTATATTTCAATACAAAATCTGTAATGCAGGTTTATGTGAAAATTCTAAAAATTCAAAATGGTGAGGACTGATCCCCCTTAAGGTTGAAGTAAAGCAACTGCCTACGGAGCACTGCACCCGACTATACAAAATGGTGAGGACTGATCCCCCTTATGGTTGAAGTAAAGCAACTGCCTACGGAGCACTGCACCCGACTATACAAAACGATGAAGTAGCACTGGCACTATAAAAATTGTCAGAAAAGTGCGACTTATTCTGTATATGAAAGAAGAATGTATATATTTTTTACAACATTATAAAATATTTTACTAAAATCTACTTTTTAAATATTAAAAAATAGTTGATTATAATAGTCTGTATTTTAAACAAAATTTAAGCATAATTCCATTCTGGATGCTTCAGAAAGCAGAATTCGCAACAAAATCTTCGTCGTGAAATATCGTCATAATGTTTACTATGATTGTGTGTACGAAAATTGTAATAATAATGTAGACAATAATTTTTATAATTTAGTTTGTGTGCGCCCATTTGTCACAAACATTTATGCCTGAAACTGGCGTAAATAAAGATAATTACAAAATTGATCTGATACATTATTACTATGATTTTATTACATTATGATCACAGTAAATATTATGACGACCTTTCTTGAAGAATATATTCGTGTAAATTCTGCTTTCCGAAGCATCCAAACCGGAAATGCGCCTAAATTTTGTTAAAAAATGCGGACACTATCGATCGATTCATTTTTTTTTGCATTTAAAAAGTATATTTTAGTCAAATATGTTATAATTTTGCGAATTATACGCGTTCGCAATTTATACGGTGCCTGTACTAATTTTTAATGAGTTCTTAACATTGTACAGCAAGGTGCAGTACTCCACAGACAGTTGCTTTACTTCGACGGCGAGGTCTCGAGAGCAGGTGAGTGTGCAGCGAGGTGGGTATGGAGCATCGCCGGAACGCAAGGGCGGGAGAAACGGAAGATCGCCGAGGGAACCCGCCGAGCAGCGGTACCTTCCGGAGCGACCGCGCCGGCAGTCGAACCCGGTTGGCTTGGTTCTCTGCAGACTCGCCTGCTCTGCGGCGTGGAGTGTGATCGACCTGTCAGGGACCTTCAGCCCGTCGTGAAAGTGCATGTCGGATAGCGCGCCATTCTCCGGTGAAAGTTGCTGTTGCTCGGGAGTAAAATGTCGGCGGCGATACGGGCCCTCGATACACTCCGCGGATTTTTTTATTATTATTCCGCGCATCATTACGCAATCTCCACCGAGGATGCTCGATTCAGCGTCACGTGCTATGAGAAACTTGTACGTGTCGCAGAGGAAGTTGATATTTGACCGGTGCTGTACTTTGCGCGATGTTGTAACCAACCAGCGGAAGCCCTTAAAACCACCCCTTAACCACTAAATTAATGCCATTTTAATACTTAAAAACCTTTTATACAACTAATATGTATTTTATGACATAAATGTTATTCGTAATATCCACATTAGATTTTTAACTGACAAATAACTTGTCCAGGTAATTTTATTCGAATATCTTCAAGGGATGTTTTAACGGTTGTGATACTACTTTTCTGGCGTAATTAATTATGCTGATCACGAAAATACCCTTTGTTTCGGTGTAAGTGCACTAGTTTAAAAGTTATTTATATTTTACGAATGGAGTATCTCCAAGATGGCCGCCATAACCTCAAAAAAAAATTAAGTTGGTAACACTCCCAATGTTAACGAGATAAAGATGTGGGTATAGCTGATTCGTAAACCGCAGTACTGATCGACATTAGGACTGGCTGTCTGCGAACCGTGGACGGTCAGTATCGGAGTACTTAAGGTATTACGATTGGCCCAATCATATAAGAACATGTCCCCTCACGTAGACACGCGGTCAATAACCATTGGGAGTTGTGGTTGTGGACGTAGGATATTAAAGTCTATAATCACGGCCGTAAATGTAAATATTTTCGCGAAAAACAGCTGTCCCTACTTATTGGTTGTTATTATGAAACAAGTTCTTTTGCGAGCGTAACTACATTACGCATAAAAAATTATAATTTTCAACACCAGAAACCATAAATTAATATGAGAATTAAAGGGTTGATGCAAGTGAGGACATAAAGATAAATTTGCATCACATCAACGCGAATTATGATCAATAAATATAGTAATATTTATAACCACTGAGCTGAACGACATAGCGTGTATTACGCCTTACACGTGGAAGGAATTTGTTTGAGAGACTATCAACTCGGCACTTCGTTGGCTGGCAGTCAGCCAGTAATAAACATTATTCATACACGTGACATGAACCAATAGAAAAATAGTAAGTGCACACATAAAAATCTTTTGTACTTTTACAAGAAAAAGTACTTTTACAACAAAAAACAAGAACTTTAACAAAAAAACTACAAAGAGTTTTCGTGTAAAATCTGCAAAAGTTTTTTTTGTATTATTAGAAATGATAACCTTGTATTACAATTGATAATATTGAGAAGTGTGCATAAAATATTTTATTTATTATAGAAAACAATGTGATAAATTAATAACAGAGAATAACTAAAAAAAATATTTCAGAATATAATTAACGAAAAAAAAAGTACACATTGCCAGCAGGGGAACTATAGTCCATTCCCGATCGAAAGTGACTTATGAAAATCAACCTTTGAAAAAACACTCTTAGGCATAACATGTCAACTTGTTTTTTCAATAACCTGTATTCCACAAATATATAATACTGTGGTTAACTTTAGAGTACTGTTTTATTGATTAAATGAACCTTTACCTTAATATCTTCTATAACTTGTAATATTTATTTCTTTTTAAATATGAATTAACAACAGCGAGAGCAGCGACGTGTTGGCAACGACCGGTAAGAAATAGTTCACAGTTAAAATTCTATTTTAACCTCGTTTTTTAAATATACTATTTGTAAATTAAACGGTGCTTATCGAAATATTTAAATATTTAAGTAGCCCCGATGGCAACATATCTCATTTTCACAGTTTAAAATAACAGCGGAAAATATCGTGAGTAGGCCGTAATGGCACGGTATTGTTTTATCGAGCGAGAAAGCAATTGAAAAACTTCTGCTGGCGAGGCTGTCGCACTCTCTCTCTCTCTCTCTCTCTCTTCTCTCTCTCTCTCTCTCTCTCTCTCTCTCTCTCTCTCTTTCTTCGTCTCTTTCACACTCGGGAAATTTCTTTTCGCTGGTAAGCACAGAATTATACATGTTTTCAATTGTAGCATATTTCATACTTATTACATCAAAACAATGATTTTTGAATATGTAATTTACAACTGAAAAGAGATTTTAATGTTTGAATACGTATTTTAATATATTTATATATGATGGCGGGGCAGTTACCTAGTGAAGTTGGGAGACGTGGCGAGTCATGATATGGTGTGTTGCTTTTTGTCAAATGAAACGTAAATTATTCTTACTCCGAAAAATACTTCAAATTAATACATCACGTTTGTAGACGTTGTTTTTTTTTTAAACCTACCTAGGCAAGTTACGATGTTGTGATAAATCTGTGTTTCCACGGCAGTAATAACCATACTGTGACGTGTGTTTCGTTAGTCATTGCGTATGTGAAATGGCGTGCCTTTGTGCATCGTGGTCGATACGCTGGCCCTGTGTGTGCGTGATTTCGAATATTTGATTAGCACTATTTATATGTTTTAGATGTGAACTGTTTTTATGACGAAGTTATTTATTTACATACTCGTCTGTTTATTTATCACAACGTTGTACCTTTGCCCTAAGGGGTTCGAAACACAGTCGTGTCACGTAATTTTCCACAATTCCGGAAGAAAAATACTAAGCCCAGCCCGATAAATTTCAACAAACCTAATAAACAGTAAATAGCAATACATGGGAATATGAGCGGAATAAAAGTTATCGTAGGTTTATTTGTGTGCATGTTCACAGCTATCTTTTAAAGTTTGTATGACAAAAATGAGCAACACGAGTTGCGTGCTTGAATTTAATGTGCCTTTTTCACTAGTTGTTCCTACGTTTTAATATTTATTAACACTGAGGCCGTCCTTTTAGAGAAATGACCCAACACATCAATATCAAAAGGATAATTAGTACAGCCCTTTACCTCGTAGTTGTTAAAGTGTTAAACACAGTCGCGGCAAAACACTAACGTGCATTACACGCATTGATCTACGTCGTGGAAAACACATATGTTAATGTAAAATAACCGTAAGAACAGTCTTCAATTCAGGCATTTTTAAGACACCATAAAGCCGACCTAAATAATGTTAGAGGCCTAAACTGTGAATATTCATACGGAATGGTTTTTGGAATAAGACAGAATTCTTTGAAAAGCTGTAAATAGTAAACAGCACATTTGACAGGTATAGAAGTAGAAGTCACATTTCAATGATTATGTGTTAGGTGTAGCGAAAGTATACGAACACATGTACACACACAGTGGCATGTAAACATTGATTTTGACAGATGCTACATGGCAGTCACATGTCAATGTTTGTTTGCATTTGGCGGAAGGATACGAAACGGGCCTGCAAGTAGGTATTTAGCAGGGCTCCGACAAAGTTGCTTCCAATGGGGAATGGACTATAGAACCCACATCCCTCGTATCATTACTTACGCGGCACCTTTTACCACAAGATCAACTTCACTTACGAAAAGAGTATATTTTTACAGTTATAGATACTATATGGTTCGGAAGAAGAAGTACATTTATTTCATGTTAAGTGTTCTGTTGTCGAGTTAAGAGATTTGGACGGCTTTTACAGTAACAAAGTATTGAGAGCTGTTTTAAGAATTCTGTGTGGTGTAACTAGGAAACATTAACAGTTAATGATTAAGGCCACCTGTTTTTAACGAAAAGATTTCAGGTCTACTTGTACTTGTGCTCATATCCACTTGCGTGATTGAATTATTTTAACTCACACATTGCAGGTGTCTGCCCGAGAATCACGGACACTCAGTGTTGGAGTTGCCTAGTACTGATTGGCCCAGTCAGGTAAGGAACTGTCTCCCGACAAAGACACGTGGCCAATAACCAAAGGAAAACTGCACGTATATCATAGGACAATGGAGTCTAACCTTTGCGTAAATCTTTTCGCGAAAAAAAAAGGTGGCCCTATTAATGAATAATACGGTCACGATCCATTATGATCATTCGAGTTGTTTTAAGTGTTTTGCGTTATTCAAACTTGCAATACATTTCTTTTTGCACGCAGCTACACTTTACATCATCCATAGTTTTTGCACAAACAGCTATATACGGTTTCACGTTGTCGAGTGCCCACCATTTTGCTAAAGCTCTAGGAAACGGGTCAGCATAGTACATGCATTTCTTGAGGTATATTACTAACACGGTCCTTGCAGTTTTACCAGAGAAATCGTTTTACTGTTACAAGAATTTGTTAACATTACAAAGAATTTCCCAGTAAAAAATATGAATGGTTTTTTTACATTGTGGGAAAGCAAAGACCAACAGAAATCTCATTCTTAGAGACGTGCAAAATTCGCGTTATATTTTGGGGACAAGTTAAACTTCTAACAAGTGTATCTTTGCAATAAGTTTCACGACGCATGCTGGGTAACTCTGCACCAGTAAATGAACACTTCACAATTGTGCACCCCAATCACATGCAGGTCAATAATAAAGGGCGTGGCTTCACTTCTACGTAGCAGCCAATGGAGAAACGACGCCGGCTCCGTTATATACAGCACTGTGAAGTTCAGCCTGATGCTAATAATAACGCGAATTGCGCATGTCTCTACGTCATTCTTAACATTTTCAGTCCCACATTATTTGATGGTTTCTGGTTTTGCAAATATTAAGTTTCTTGATCGTTACTGTATTTAACGTGATAACGAAAAAACGTTACCATAACCGATAAGCTGCGGTCTTTGTTATCGGTGATCAGTGATATGAACCAATCATAACGTAGATAAGTAGCAAGGTTTAGGAATCAGTTACACACAGGGAAGATCATTGGACACTGAGCCTCGCAGAGTACAGTACCGGTCAAATATAAGCTTCATGTGTAACATGTTGACAATTGTCTACAAAAGGGATTAAAGGAATAATGGAGTGTATACCTACTTCTGTCTTGTCTTACGTGCCTGTAAATATGTACGAAGTGCAAAGCATTAAAGCAGATTGTTATCTTGCGCACATGAGTGTACAGGTCGAAAAACTGTCGTGCATACTGTTAAACAACACGTGCAAATCTTTCTGTACATCAGTGGAAACATGTATTTTTGTCTGTTTTGTTTACAGTAACAAAATTCCTATCTTATACGAAAAAAATGTTTAATATTAATAATCTTGAGTGTTCCGTTACTAATTTTTTTCTTAATATATTTCTGCAATAGTGTAATACGCCTACCATGCTTCATTGTAGCACCGAAAATAATATATTTGAGCATGTTTCCGTTACAGTAAAGATATTTTGATATTTACCAAAGGAAAATGTTTTTTGATATTATAACTTTTCCTTAGTATATATATTTCTAGTGCGTTACGAAACTTACTAAATGCTACGTTACCAAATAACTGTAGATCATCGACATAATGGCTTAAACTTCGAAATGCAGTAACTGATTTTACCAGAAAAATATACTGATGAATTATTGTGACAATGCAAAATGATAATTGCCATCAATATATAGATCAAACAAACACTTTGTAGCCAATGTACTTTCTAATGGTTCATAATTAACCATAGATTTCTTTGCGGTGACAAATCAGGCGTTGCAACAAAGGAAGTGTGTGTAGTAGAGACACCCGATTTTCGCGAAAAGATTCCAGGACCAGTTGTATTTCACAACACTTTAGCTGAGGTCCACTTCCTTGGTTGGATTGTCACCGGGTCACGCGTCTTATTTGTCAGTTCGCGAATCACAGACGCGCACTACAGGAGGAACTTAATTCTGATTGGCCAGCGAAGTATGAAAATATTTTCCCGCAAGCACCGCGACCGATAAGCAATAGAAAACTGTTGATATGCACGTAGTGTATTGAAACCTAACATGCGCGGAAATCTTTTCGCGAAAGTTCGGCCTTATACGCCGTAAACTTATTTTCAATTAAATAACTAATTTACCAACGTGTTTTGTGATAAGCCTTGTCGTGAAACGGCAGGAATAAATCGATGGCACTGCTCTAACAGCGTCATAAATAGGAGTAATGAGATTTCGCGAAAATATTTCAAGACGTGTTCTATCTTAAAATACTGTAGGGTTGTTAACCTATCTTGATTGTCTGAAGAATTACTTCTGACACGTATTAAAAGTCTGCACACGAATCACGTAGAAGCCGAGCCGATGTTGCCGAATTCTGAGTGGCCCGGTCAAATATGAAAACGCCTTCTCAAGCAGACAGCAACCAACTGCAATAGACAAACAGCTGTCGGCTGCTTATTGAAGCTTACCGTGTACTCTTAATTTTTTCGCGAAAAAAATCACTATCTTTAATCATAATTACTTGCCAAAATTTCGAAATTTGTGTTTGTTCTACAGACTAATGATAATGCCAAAGAGGCATAGTTGTAATTTCGAAATAAGTGTCTTTAGCCAGAAACCAGCCATTTATCACTGAGAGAAATGTTTGTACAGGGCCACAAATAAATATTGTTGCCCCAACAAAATATTTCGTTGAGTAAACAAAACTTGAAAAGCAGCAAAATTAATTCAGTTTACCTCATTAAAAAAAAAAAACGTGCTTCAATTAATAGAACCTGTGTGTTGGACCCAAATAAATTTGAGTGTCAACAAATTAAACTGTATATATTTGCTTGGCCACTCATTTATTTGATTGCCTTCATTCAAAAACACAGCTCGAGAGATTATTTGTATTTTTATGACAATTAGGATAGTAAGAGTGTTTGTTAATGCATTTATTGATACTTAGTTATGGTTAGGTTGGTAGGCAGTTGGGCTCAACGTCTCGTCGACAGCGAGGTCATTAGAGACGGTGCACAGGGAAGAGGCATTGGGGAAGAAATCGGCCATGACCTTTGCTAACTCGTTTGTTCAGCATCTTTTTCGCCGCCAACGAACAATGTGCAGCTTCCTGAATGATTTGGACATGAACTATTCATGTCACACACACACACACACACACAGACGTGTAGAAAATTCCACAAATCATATTAGCCATAAGGTAGACTCTCAGTGTGTTCGGTACTGATGCCTTGGTGCGTACAGGACTGGACACAAGTATCATTCATTTGCAACGTGTCTTCGATCGTGGACACAGTGACCGAATGCGTTAAGGACCTATCCCAGCATTCGCCTGCAGTAATTTCGAAAAACCACGGGAAACCGAAATCAGGATGGCTGATCCTCCCGGATGTAAGTCCAGTGAGTTACCACTGCGCCACCTCGCTCGTTAGTTAAATTCCTAATAAAACTGGTTCAACAGGAATCTTAAAACGCACGGCTGTAAAACATGAAATACTTATTTTCGCACGTTGCCCAATATTAAAATTGCTTGCATTAAAAAAATTCATGTTAATCAGTAGTAATTTTAGCTCAGGTTGCTAAGGCGTAGCTCGCGGGCGGAAACGATATAGCTATAGGTTCGTATCTCTCCCGGGCTTCCGATTTTTTTTTATATTGATCGAAATTCTTAAATTTACGTAGAGCCAAACAAATCTTTTGTTGCAGCAACCAAATATTAGTTTCAGACAACAGAATAAGAACAACAAAATAGTTTGGTACCAACAATTTTTTATACATTTTTTTTATTTTCAGTATACAAACAATTATTTTGGTTGCGCCAAACAAACTTTGTTTCATTCAAGAAAACCCTTTTCTCATCGAACGTGCGTGTTAAGCCGAGTCTTAAGCTGAAAGGGGCTGATGAGTGGATAATCATTCAGGAGAGCGAAAAACTCATGGTTTCGGGCACTTGAATTCCTGTACAATCATTCCTGTCTGTAGTTGTATTTCAAAACACTAGCTCAGACGTACGTTCGCGTTTGGAGTCTTTTACATGTTGTGTATCTTACACCCATTCCGGATAGTCGCAGACTTTCAATATTTAAAATGTCTTTTCGGCGACCGCTCTGAGGAATTTTCGCAAATGTGCAGATAGAAGCTGTTTGAAGACCAGCGTACGTGTAATTTTTTTTTTTTTTTTTTGCAAAAATCTGGCGTCTACAATTCAGCGCCAGCATCCTCGGAAGTCAATCATGTCTGAAGCTTGGATTTTGCGTCGTCATATCGCAGCTCATGGAAAGGACAAACATCCGGTCGGAAATATGCTTCCCGAAGGATATTGCTGTCGACCTCCGGCAAGCGAATACTTGGAGGCGGATATGTACAGAGGTAAAGGCTGTTCGCGATAAAGTGAGCACTTGTGAAATCAACCTACGAAAAAATTCACTGCTACTAACGTCGAAAATGAGGGACACCCGGATTTCGGGAAAATATTTCCGCACACGCTAGCTTTCAATACCCCACGGGCATACCAGCAGTATTATTTTGCTTATTGGCAGCGTGTGTTTGTAAGAAGACATTTTCCTACTTGACAGACCAATCTGAATTAGGTTACTCCCCTACTGTACCTCTGTGATTCGCGGGCAGACACCTAACACCTACGTCAACAAATCGCTGAAGTGTATCTGAGCTAAAGTGTTATGAAATAGAACTGGCCGTGAAATGTTTTCGCGAAATTCTGGTGTTCCTAGTCATATATTTTTATAAACGACCCACAGGCTAGACTCTGCAGTCTTATGTACAAATATGCCAATGTCAGCTGCACATTGGTTGTCTGTTGCCACTGTGGGAGGCGATGATTGGGTCAGCGTTCTCCAGGAGGTGTCAAACATCGTGTGGACCAATGGCTAAAGTTATACAAACAAACGTGTTTTGAATTCTAGCTTTTCCCAAATTTAAGCCGCGAATTCTTCAGGTCCCTATATATTTTAACGGGCGCACTGAGTGACATGCGCTTAGTAAAGTTGGTAACGATTTGTGTAAAGTTGTTCCATATTGTAACATCGAATAAAAAGTGTTAGGTAACCAATTTATAACTTATTATTTCTTTCGCTTTGTCACTTTTTTTTAATACGTCAAAGTATAAAAATAACCATATTAGTAAAATATGTTATTTTCCAATAATTTCACAGTTTCACCTGACCGACGCATGCATTTAGTGATGAAACCCGTGGAAAAGGTAATTTTACATAAGGCGAAAAAATGCACAACTGGCATATAAATATATCTTAAGCAGGGCTTTCAAAAGTGCTCAATTGACTGTGAAAAGCCTATACGTATTACTCCATCCTTATTTCGTTTGTTTATACTCCCCAACAATTCTGTTGCTACACCTTATGATGCCATTTTAAGCAATGCCAACACTTCAGTAACACTACTGTTTTTTCCTTCTTCTGAAGCACATGAATAATGTTATAACTAAACATCAGACAGTGGAAAATCGGGGAAAATTTTTTTAAACTACCTACTTACCGAAACATTGTATTGTGTTGATCCTTTTATATTGGATAATCAATTTTTGACTCGGATAGTCCTTTCCTGCGCACCAGTCATACAAGTTCATGATTAGAGTGTCAGAATTCTCATTGGCCCAGATAAATAGGAAAGTAGTTTCACGCACACACGACAGCCAATAATTGAAATAAATTTTTTCTGGTAAACATCCTAAACTGTAATGGTAGTTTTTTTTTACATATACACTGTAGGTAAATAATACCACACATCAAACTGCAGATATAGGAGTGTTTAGCGGCGCTACTGTACAAAGTAGGGTGGGAACTTCCCTACGCATTTGACTGCTTCCTGAGCATGCAGGAACGCCACAGTGAATGTTTAGGGGGAAACATTACCACTCCTGGTTTGTCACTAGGCACATACACTGGTATGGTAAGTTTCCGAATAATTTCTTAGAGTGTAGGAAACAGCCAACCAACTTAGCGATAAACCACCGTCCCCAGTAATTGTTAACTGGGTGTTACTAATGAAACTCACACACACGGGAAAGTTCAAAACTGACCCGAAATACGGGTGAGAAAACACAACCGACTCTCCTTTCCAAATATGTTCAGCAATATTTGTTAAGCCCGTTTCAAACCACCACCTCCTCTTTCCCTTCCATAACAAAACTCAACAGCGGTCCCGGTAGTGTTACCAACTTCAGCAGCTATATCTCACAACTCTCCCTCCAGCTATTATTATTCTTATATTACGGTGGACTAGAGGTGGATCCACCAAAAGTCAGTCTTTTGTCCGGTGTGTGTGTGTGTGTGTGTGTGTGGGGGGGGGGGGAGGAGGCGCTTCTTACTGACTTGAGTTCAGTTGAGAGATTTGGGCGGCTCTTAGAAAAATTTTTAAATATTAGATCCCATGTTAAGGGAATTTCGCCTCGTTGCGTTAATGTGAAAGAGAGGCGTTTCAAACAAAGTGTATTCTTCACGAATTGTTTAGGATAAGTCCCCTATAGCGGAGATGTTTCTATAACATGTATAGCCTGTTTGCAAGGAATTTTTAAAATTTGTTTTTTTACGAAAAATTAATATCTATATTGAAAATATACGGGCGTAGGGATTTTTTCGTAAACAAATTCTGAAACGTCTTTCTTTAACCCATTCAGACCCGGTGTACACTTTTGTGTACATTGCGCACGTGTAGGTAATTTTTGATCTGCACTGTACACTGCGAAAGTTAAATGATCAATGATGCTACGTGGGTAAATCATTCACAAACCGTCTTACTGACGTAGGTAACGGTTGGTTCATGTAATTGTAGCCGAACGTATAACCTACAGCTGTTACAAGGAAGTGAGAGTTGTGCCGAATTGCGTACAACAGCATCACAAAATTCCCCGTTTGCAACACCTGAAACCACAAATTAAAGTAGGTATGAAAGAGTGTGTGAAGAGATTTGGGTGGCTCTTAACAGCGAGGTCTTGAGAGCCGATGAGGGTGAAATGAGGCGAGAACGGAGCAGCGCCGAAGTGCAAGGGCGGGGGGGGGGGAACGTGGGATCCCCGAGAAAACCCGCCGAGCAGGCGGCATCGCCCGGGACGATCCGGGAGCGAGCCCGCCAGGAATTGAACCAGGGTTCGTCCTAAATGGAAGGCGGGTAATCTGACCACGACACCATCGCGTCCCCGTCAGGCGTGTAGTCCCGGTTTGCGTAACCGGCAGGCAGGGTTGCCATAGACCCGGGAAACAGGGAAATGCCAGGGAATTTCAAACAAGTTAGCTAAACATCAGGGAATTTTGTGATATGCATGCTGTATTTGGCAGGCATGTCATTAATCGTACACCGCTGCCAGAATGAAATAAAATAGTTTTGACGGTTGTGGACAAAATACTTAGGCATTTTTATTTGCAATTTATGTAGGGAGCAATTTTGTAAGATCAGATAAGTATTTTGGTGTAAAAGTGTGTTAGGCCTATGATGCAAAGCCGTCAATCCTTACAGAAAAAAAAAGTTAGGAAATGGTCAACGGAAAAGATTGTTTTTGTCTAGATTGTATTTTATTATATAGGGTTATAGACTAACTTCTAACCTAAGTTAAATTAAGACCCATTTCTTACCGGGGAATCGAACCCAGAGCCTCCCGCACCCCATGACGGTGGCGCACAAACCAACTGCGCCACGTGAGATCAGCTCTCTTGAGTGTAAATCAGAGAAACGTCAGGGAATGTTCCAATGGAAAACAGGTGGCAACCCTGCAGGTTTGTCAACGATGCAAATACGGACGGCAGACTAAATCGCCAGCTATACTATCCTGAACGGATACTCATCGCTCGTCAGTCATATCCACCGTGTCGCCAAGGGGAGTGTTTTGGGTGTGTGGACACCCCCCCCCCCGAAATATTGAACTAAATTGGAAAAAAAATACTCATGGTAACATTTATATTAGATTTTATAACAAGAAATAATTTTATTTACGGTCTTTTTTATTAGATAAGCATTTTAAGTATAATAAGATCTTATAGTTATATCTATACCTTAATTTAATATAGTAACTTCTTATTGAAAAAGTTAATTAAAGTAATATAAGATTTTAATATAAATAGATAATATTTATTTTATATATTATAATTAATTAATAATTTATAAATTAATAACATAGATATTATAATATAAATAATTTATTATCATATAAATATTGCAATGAAATGCACTTAGAAGTAATAGATAATGGGGTGTTTGACTGTTTGTTGTACATAAAAATACTGTTATCTGGTCGGGTTGACCTTGGGCACATGATCGTTAACATTAGAGCCTTTACCCTGCAGTGCGCCTGCGCGAGCTGCGTCTGGGCAAGGTATTTTGTTTTAATGTTCAACAGACAAATTTTGTGTATAATGTGATTGAGGGGGACACCAGGGCCCGTGCCCCCTCCCCTCCCCTAAATACTTCCAAGAGTTTTAGAAAGTTGATCTTTAAAAATATTACGATATCTGCCAGTTGTATATTCAATATTTAGATTTTAAAACCACTTAAATAGCACCAATTTGAACTTTGAAATCCAAATTCTCCCGGCTGAGAACACGCGGACCCCCCCCCCCCCCCGCTTTAATTAGGGGTAGCCGTGAAGAACACCTCCCGGAATAAAATCCTGGCTACGGCCCTGCGGTGATATCCGCCGTCGCCACCCTGCGGGAGAATTTCTTCCAGCGAGCTCTCGAGGGAAAGATGAGGGAAATGTGAAAACTTGCGGTATTCGCGGGGAGGGGAAAGAAAAAAAAAACTTTCATTCTACCGTAAAGTGCTGGTGAAAATTTAACCAGAAGTGTCCGTAAACCCTCCGTAAAGTTACGCACACATCGATTTTCAGAAACGGACTTTCCGTAAATTTCACGGAACCTCTCCGTTAATTTCCAAGTTAGTTTTCTGTACTTTCCGTTTAAAATAAAACGAGATAGTGAAAATGTCTTTAATTTTCCTTATGTGGGTGTTCTACCGTGTATAAAAAAAATGATATTTAAAAAGTTGAAATATTTTGTACTTAAGCGAGGTTTGAACCCGAGTCAAGAAACTACCATTCCACGACTCTAAACATTTTTTTTTCCTGGCTTTTGCACTTTGTGTACGTCATGTCGTTTTATTTGCCCACCCAGAACTCGCGAACTGTACCAATACTTGTCTGTCAATGTCCCTTTCTGTTGGAAAGTGCGGCTACAACATCAGCCAGACGTAATGCCCTGAGAGAAAATCGAACAAAACATTTGTTTACATAGGGCCAAATATATATTTAGTTGCCCTAACGGAATATATTGTCGAGGAAACAAAATTACTTTCGTACGTATAACAAAATATGTGGTTGAATAAACGAAATCTCTGTGTTGGGCCAAAACAAATTAGGCCGTCAACTAAATATTTCGCTGAATCAACTGTATATAATTGTTTTCCCACTCATTTGACTGCCTTCGTTCGAAAATACAGCTAGGGAGTTTAGTTTTTTTTTTTTTTCTGTGACAATTAGGGTAGTGACCGTGTTCGTTAGTGCACCTGTTGATGCTCAACAAATCGTACAAACACGTTAATAAAAACAACGCAACAAGAAACTGACAAGCAAAGCTGTAAAACTTGAAAGATTTGTTCTCACACGTTGGCGAACAGTTGCAATATATTTATTTAAAAGCTCTCCAGTGTCATAAGTTGTCACGTTAGCTGATATTACAAAGGCGTGGCGCTCGGACACATGTGACGTAGGTATCGAAACTAGGTCGAACTTGTAAAGTCGTTTTATATCGACCCAAGCTGTTAAAATGTACTTGTAACCAAACAAACTTTTAGTTGCGCAAACCAAATCTTACAGTTTGGGGCAACCAAATGAGAACAACAAAATAATTTGGTTTCAAAAACAAAATATTTCTTTGCTCCTATACAAACAAATAATTTGATTGCACCAAACAAATCTTGTTTGATTCAACAAAATATTTTTCTGAGTGTGATTAGTGTTTGCAAGTTGAACATGGCCGGTAACGTATTTTATAGTTAAGGTGTTTTATTTGGCCGAACTATATATTTTGAAGGACAAATATTCCCTTTTGTGCTCCTTGCGTACTAAACTAAAGATCTTACCTGAGTAGGTATAGGTAAGTGTATGAGGCTTCAAAACCGAGGAAATATTAAAAAAGTTGATGCCCGTATTCCGTACAGAAGGGCCACCTGTTTTTCGCGAAAAGATTTATTGAAAGGTTATACTTAGGGCCAGTGATTTTTTTCGCGAAAAAAATCGGAGGACACAGTAGACTTCAATACTATATATACACCTCGGCCGTTGACTGTTGTCATACATCCATTGGCTACTGGTGTCGTTTCCGTGTTTGACCGAGCCACTCAGGATTCCGTAACTGTGCGACGCTGTACCTTCATGATTAATAAGCACACAACAAACACGGGTCAGAATATGTTTCAACCAGTCAAAGAAAGCTAGACAATTCTACACTGCTTTGAACTTTATCATGCCCGGGAATCTTTTCGCGAGCCCCTGGTTACACTCCAACTTGATACCTGCACGCCTGCAAATTTTCTTCGGCTATTGGTAGAGACACGCAAAATTCGCATTATTTTTTGGCATCACGCTATAATTCACCATCCTATACATAATCGAGTAGTTGTCCTTCGTTTATTGGCTTCTGCAGCAGTGAGAACCCATTTTCTCTTTTGATTTGGTTGGACGTGATTAAGCCAGACTCTCGCTAGTAGTTTTCCATTGGTCGAAAGGCGTTCAGGGCGTGTCTGGACAAACTGTAGTCCAATTAAAAACGCGATATAAAAATACAAGTGTTTGATGTCTAGTCTGTCTTGAAATAATAACGCTAATTTTGCACGTCTCTAGCTATTGGTCGCGAGTCGTCTGTGCGAGAAGACATGCTATTTATTCTTGACTGGACCAATCAGAATGAAGTTATCCGGACATTGAACGTCGGTGATTGGCTGGCAGGCGCCTAAGACGCGCCAGAGTTGAAATCATCTAACCACAAAATAGGTTATGAACTAACGTGTTTTGCAGTACAACTGGTCTTGGAATCTTTCCGCGAAAAACACGTGGCCCTATCTTACGGGTCATCACGTTGAAAGTTTTAAGGTGAACGAAGTATCTTTTTGCGCAAGAATTATCGCGTCCGTATTGTGGAGGCCTAGAGAATGACTACCACCTAAGACTTCGGTCACGATGAGGAATGAGTACGTTATGGAAAGAGTATGTGTTATATATATATGTGTGTATATATATATATATATATATATATATATATATATATATATATATATATATATAGACACGAAGAATTCGCGGATTCAATTTGGGACAAGCTAGAATTCAAAACACGTTTCTTCATATAACTTTAGCCTTTGGTCCAATCGGTGTTTGGCATGCTGACCTAATCATCGCTTTCCACTCTTGACAGTAGACAACCAATGGGTAGTTGACATCGGCATATTTGTACTTAAGACGGTAGAGTCTAGCATGTAGATCATTGAACTCGCGAATTTTTCAGGTCTCTAGTTTTATAGCTTTGATGTGTATGCACTATATACACACGCGGGGCTGCGTTTATGTGGAAACTTTTTGCTCTTGGAGATAACACAAGCATTTTCGTAGTTTTATTGTTTCTCTGGACATTGGTAGAATTTAAGTAAAAAATTACGTCTGTAGTTTATTCGCGGCATCTCCAGCGTTTGTGAAGCCTTGCTAAAAATATACAATATAACACAAGCATTTATACTGTACTTGAGTTTACGTAAAAAGTACTATATTTTTCGTTCAGTTATTCATTTTATTTATAAATTAAAATATTTAATTAGTTAATATGAATAAAAATCGCTGGGAAATATGTGTATGTCAGTAATGCCTAGTAAGAAATAGTTATGATGCAAATTATTATTACACTGAGCGCGCACGAATGCGGTGCGTTGTCCCTTTGGTGTAATTTTGTAGACTCGTTTAAGCTTTGTTTGCACGAGGCGGAGGAATATCCATGAAGTAGAACTTAGGCAGGGCTTCAGAAAAGTTGGAAGTAGCCACGAAAGGACTAGTCAACACATTTATTTGTGAAACCTTATACATCTGCAGCGCGGTGTTTTAATTAGTACACATTCAACGCGCGACTTCATTGGCCCATGGCCAGCCATTAATAATCACGAAGAAGTACACTATGCGTGTCCTGTGTAGCTAAGACCAACAGCGTAATGGCGAGTGGAACTGCAGATACCAACACAACTGTTAGTGTTATATTAGAGAATATAGACAGTGCATTCCAGTATTGTCTACAGTGCTACAGTCGCGCCGGTATAAGAACGGACATGGCTCCGCCTAGCCAAGTGTGAAAGAGAGAAGCAGAACGACTTGTAAAGCATCAACCACGGGTAGCTGACAAGCACTCCCTCCCACCTGCCCCACCACCGTCGTACAATTGTTTCCTTTCCCGGGGAGAAATGGCTCCAACATTGGCACAGTTCCCAAGTCCTAACTTACAGAGTGGAGCTACTATGGTAAAATTGTGCCTTTCTAAAAGGGTTAAAATGAAGGCATACAGTCTCTGTAATACGGTTAACATGTCGTCGAGTAAATGTCTCGTACAGGAAGCCGCCCCGGCGTGAGACGTGTAAAGGCTGTTCATGATAAAGTGGGCACTTTTGAAGTCACTGCCACTACCTGCATATATTTTAACTGGCGCACTGAGTGGCCTGCGCCCAGTAAAGTTGGTAACGATGGATGAGAGGTAGTTCCGTATCTTAACATCGAATAAAAAGTGCTAGGTAACCATTTGTGATAACTTAAATTATTTCTTTCTTTTTCTGTTATATTTTAATGATTCGAAGAGTTAAAATTAGCAGATTTGCCAAAATATTTATATTTATAATAATTTCACGGTGTCACTTGACCGACGCATGAATAAAGTTATGAGGCCTATGGCAATGTTAATTTTACATAAGGCGGAATAATACACAGCGTGCATGCAAGTAGATATTAAGCAGGGCTTTCAAAAGTGCACATTTTACCGTGAATAGCCTATAGTAACGGGGGAAATTTTATTTCCGTAAGTGTGCATGAGATATCTCACCCAATAGGATCGTTTAAAAAAAAAAAAAAAACCTCCGTTTTCCAGTATCCTACCGCGTCTGGTGGCGATGTTCATTAGCACAGTTTAATTGTGTATCTCTGTAGTTCAGTTTAACTGTGTATAGTGAACTTCAAGTTGAATGAAAATGAATGCTGACCACAGTTAATCTTCCGATCGTTCAACTACCATTCAGATGGAAGTGAAACGAGTTTTGTGCTTGCTGGAGGACAGGACACTGATTGGTTACTCAATGACAGTGGTTAAGGGATATCCGTATCTTTATTTATACGACCGAAAATTTAAAGACTTTTGTGATGCTGATATCAAAGAAAGTTCGTGGAAAGAGATTGTAATCATAATGAATACGAAAGATGGTAGATTTTTATAAAGTGCTCAATGCAATGGTTTACTACACGAGTATAAACTTTTT
This sequence comes from Dryococelus australis, assembly GCA_029891345.1. Classification (NCBI taxonomy): domain Eukaryota; kingdom Metazoa; phylum Arthropoda; class Insecta; order Phasmatodea; family Phasmatidae; genus Dryococelus; species Dryococelus australis. Next base: position 28,633,992 of record CM057001.1, read on the forward strand.
CTGTTTCCCCTACGTCTATTATTTCTCATCACATTGCTTTTAAGTGGAATGATTGTAAAAACGAATACGGTTAGTAAATTCCCTAATATCCCCATATCTAGAGACCTGAAAAATTCGCGAGTTCAATGACCTGCAGGCTAGGCTCTACAGTCTCATGTACAAATACGCCGATATCAACTGCACATTGGTTGCCTGCCGCCCCAGTGGAAGGTGATGATTGGGTCAACGTTCTCTAGGAGGTGTCAAACACCGTGTGGATCAATGGCTAAAGTAATATGAACAAACGTGTTTTGAATTCTAGCTTGTCCCAAATTGAATCCGCGAATTTTTCAGGTGTCTACCCATATCCATATTGTGAAGATTTAACTGCAGCCAATCTATAAATAACTGAGGCTCGAGTTTACCAGGGCCGTTTTTGCCTTTTGGCGCATGAAAAAGAAAATATAATGTTTTGAACTGCCCTTTCGCATCCCTTCGTCGTCGTTTCCGGTCGCTGGTCCACTGGACCACACTGACGTGCGAGCTGCCAGTGAGGAATGAAACGCGCTATGTAGGCTAAACTGAGATGCTCCCTCGGCCGGACCGGAGATGGCGTGCTTTAGGGAATCATAAACATCATTATTCCGCCTCACTCGCAAGTGCTTGCTCGCAGAGTCCTCCGGCTGATGCTCGTCTGTCCTTCGGTCAGCAGGCCCGAGAGGAAAACGGAGGGAGGGATATGACGAAAGAGGGAGCGAGACGAAGAGCGGAGCAAAGTGCAAGGCCGCAAAATTCCCTCCCCGCCTTTTACCATCTAACGCGAATCTCGTCTTCGTCTCTTTCTTGACCGCGGGGAGGTTACGTATCTGTGTCCTTCTCTCTCTCTTTCTGTGCGAAGACAACAATGGACGGAAGCAACTGATCCCGCCCATGACACCTGCCACCCCCTTATTTCCCACCGTCTTTGTCAGCAATTCTGTACTCCCTCCCCTTCTTCGTAATCCTCTACGTGCAGTCGGCGGACATGGCTATACCACTCGTAATCTGAGTCGTGACGATTCACAGGCAGCTTCTGCGTGTGCTTAGGGAGGAGTTTGTGGGGGGGGGGGGGGGAGAGTGGTGGAGGGTTGCTGGACCAGCCTCCTCAGACTTTTTCCACAGAGCATTTAGTAAAGAATACGGTATGTTGTGAAATAGATAGAGCTACGAGTATTTCGCGAGTTCATTCGGAGACGAGGTGGACTCCAACCAAACACTTGTGTTCTTTTCTCCTACTGTTGTGATTGGACGACAGTTGTTTAGACACTCCCGTTTAACAGTGAGCCAGTAACAAGCAGGAAGCGGCAGTGTGAGTGAGTGTTTGACAGTCCTGTACAAAGGCCTCGCTTGATCACAGCAACCAATAAGGAAACGATATTGTCTCGAGTGTATATAGGACTGTTGAGCCTAGCTTGCTGCCAACCCAATCCGCGAAGTACTCGAGGCTCTAGTTATACGTACATGCGTAGAAGACGAAGAATCGGTCTACCTCATATTTCGTCTATGGTGGCAACAACGTTCGCCAATCAGAACTGATACGGTACATGCTAGCCGGCGGCAGTCCAGCCAATAGGGGCCTTTTTCGTAGCACACTGTAGCCAATGAGACACAAGGCCGTTCCCAGACCATAGCTCAGCCAGTCAGAGAATGGGCACGCCACACTTCATAGAAACCGCCACGCCTTTTGGTTTCTGTGTACTTATCTACTCTGTAGTAAAACCTTGTAAGGGCTGTTCACGATGAAGTGAGCACTTGAAAAAAGTCACTGCCCCTGCATGCATATATTTTAATGGGCGTACTGAGTGACATTCTCCCAGTAAGGTTGGTAACGATAGATGGAAAGTAGTTCTATATCTTAACGTCGAATAAAAAGTGTTAGGTAACCATTTGTGATAAATTAAATTATTTCTTTCGCTTTCTGTTTTTTTAATGCATCGAAGTGTAAAGATGAGCAGTTATGTAATGTATTTCCTTTCTAAATAGTTTCACAGTTTCATTTGACCGACATATGAATGAAGTGACGAGGCTTATGAAAATGTTAATTTCACAGAGGGCGGAGGAATGTACAACGGGTTTACAAGTAGATCGTAAGCAGGGCTTTCAAAAGTGTTCATTTTACCGTGAACAGCCTATAGTGATACTAATTTTAATGTTGATATGCGAGTTAAAGCTTTGAGACCAACTTATTAGATAGTTCCTGGTATTGAAAATAATGAGGTGAGAATGGAGCAGCGCCGGAATGCAAGGGCGGGGGTAAACGGGAGATCCCCGAGAAAACCACTGACCAGCGGTGTCCACCTGTAGCGGAAGTTACCTTAACTAGGTTAAGCTATGTAAGCATGAGGCGGAGGAATATCCTGGAAGTAGAACATCAGCAGGGCTTCTGGAAAGTTGGAGGTAACCGTGAATTGACTATTATTACACAGCGGGTATAGACTGTTCTCGGTAAAGTGAGCACTTTTGAGGCCCTGTAGGTAATGAATAGAGACCCGAGAAATTCGCGTGTACAACGACCGGTAAGCTAGACTTCACAGTCTTATATACCATCATACAGATATCAACTGTTTATTGGTTGGTTGTTGTGGTAGTAAAAGGCAATGTTTGGGCGCACAATATCTTGCATGTTTGTTATTGGCTTACTTATCTCCAGGAGGTGTCAAACAACACGTCGACCAATTACTAAAGCCACTAGTATTTCGCGGATTATGTTGACTGCATGCTAGGCTGGACAGTCCTCTATACACCAGAAACATTATCGTTTGCTTATTGGTTACTGTGATAAAGTGAGGCTTGTGTACAAGGCTGTCAAACACTCACTCACACTACTGCTTTCTGCTTATTACTGGCTCACAGTTAAAGTGGGGCGTGTCTAAAGAACTGTCGTCCAATTACAATAGCAGGAGAAAAGAACACGTGTTTGGACTCTACCTCGCCTCCGAATGTATTCGCGAAAATACTCGTGGCTCTACCAATTACAAACGTAACACGAACCATGTGTGTGAATTCCAACTTGTCTAGAAATGAACAAGCGAAATTCTCGGATCTCTAGTAATGAACATATTGTATATATTCCACCACGCTCTTAAGTTAACGTCTAAGGCTAAAATAAAATATATCTGTAGACAATTATTCAAATTGAGAGGACTTTTAAAAGTGCTCGCTTTACCGTGACCAGCATATAATCAAAGTCGTGTCTCAGTGCTGGCGAGTGCCCTGGAGACGAGCGACCGAGTCGTTAACGATCGCCCGACAGCGAGAGAGAGAGAGCTTGAGAGAGGGTGAGGGAGAGAGAGTTAGTTAATGGAGGCGCGGTCCCGCAGGCCACGACCGTCCATTTAAGGGCGTCGGCGGTCGTGATGTCTCCCTGCGGCAATAGTCATCGGCCAAGGACGCGGCGTTGTAATTGGCTGCCCGCACTGCCGGCCAAGCAACATGCTTTCATGCGTCCGCAGCGCGAGGTGCGAGCGATCTGCGGCCTTATTATTAGAGCCGCGAGTATTTCGTGCGCTGATGAGCGCAGCCACGAGTGTTTCGCGAATTCATTCAGCGGCCAGGTAGACTACAAACACTTGCGCTTATCTACTTCCATTGAGAGATTGTACGGCAGTTGTTTAGACGCGCCCAGTTTAACAGTCAGCCAGTAGTAAACAGGAGGCAGTTGTGTCAGTTACCGTTGAACAGTGCTGTACAAAGGTCTCACTCGAGCGCGGTGACCAATAAGTAGAGCCCCGAGTATTTCGCGGATTGATGAGGCAGCAGGCTAGACTGCACAGTCCTCTATACACTGGAGACAATGGTTACTGCGCTCAAGTGAGGCCTTTGTAAAGAACTGTTCAACGATAACTCACACTACTGCCTCCTTCTTACTACTGGCTGACTGTTAAACTGGGCGTGTCTAAACACCTGCCGTCCAATCTCAATGGAAGTAGAAAAGCACAAGTATTTGTAGTCTACTTGGCCACCGAATGAATTCTCGAAATTCTAGTGGCTCTGCCAATAAGTTGGATTCCACACACCTTCGTGTATTCCAGCATCAAGTTGACAATTTGTACTTCATTAGCTGTTTCTCTACTGTTACCCCAAACCGAACAGCACGGGATAGGATCCTGGATTTCTTGCAGGTTGGTTATTGGTTCAAATTCGTCCAGGGCGTATCTTACAGACTGAGGTACAATTGAAGAAGCAAGTAAAAAGTTCATGGGTTTGAAGTCTAAACTTGTCCTCAAATGAATTCGCGAAATTTTCGGGTATCTAGACGCAACGTGACGCAATCTGTGACCACAGAGTACTGAACACATTGACTGCCGACATAATTTTCGGGTATCTAGACGCAACGTGACGCAATCTGTGACCACAGAGTACTGAACACATTGACTGCCGACATAATTTTCGGGTATCTAGACGCAACGTGACGCAATCTGTGACCACAGAGTACTGAACACATTGACTGCCGACATAATTTTCGGGTATCTAGATGCAACGTGACGCAATCTGTGACCACAGAGTACTGAACACATTGACTGCCGACATAATTTTCGGGTATCTAGACGCAACGTGACGCAATCTGTGACCACAGAGTACTGAACACATTGACTGCCGACATAATTTTCGGGTATCTAGACGCAACGTGACGCAATCTGTGACCACAGAGTACTGAACACTTTGACTACCAACATAATTTTCGGGTATCTAGACGCAACGTGACGCAATCTGTGACCACAGAGTACTGAACACATTGACTACCAACATAATTTTCGGGTATCTAGACGCAACGTGACGCAATCTGTGACCACAGAGTACTGAACACTTTGACTACCAACATAATTTTCGGGTATCTAGACGCAACGTGACGCAATCTGTGACCACAGAGTACTGAACACTTTGACTGCCGACATAATTTTCGTGTTTTCTTCTCAGGTTGTATTTAAATTTATCTCTTTAATCTAATAAGCTAAATAACGTTAGCATATTTTAAACGAATATCTGTTGATGTCACAGAGTGTGACGTATATGCGTATGTATTTAGGTGTGGTGTGAAGGTTACATGTCCCTTGTGATACATGTGTATCACAGTGCCCTGTATATGACATAAACAACACTCATCGTGTGGGACATACACTTTACCTTGACACACCCTATACTCTCAGAGAAAAAATAATAATTTATAGGAGAAAACTATTCTGGCTTGGGTTCAAGCATTCTAACTGCATTAACATGTAATAGGACTTAAAATATGCTAGCATTTTACTGGGAAATAAAAAATAACTTAAGCATGAACACATTAAATAATAGTTTAATTCTGCTGCTCATTCTCATTCCAATTATTGAATTAAATAATTTAAGTGCGAGTTTTCTGTAGCACCACAAAATTCCAAAATTCAAACTATAGGCCCGTTACTAGTGAAACTTAAAATAGGAAAAAGGGAAATAATAGTGTCCAGCTGTGCTCAGTTTGCAGATTATAATGACTCGGTTGGGCAAAACAAAACTTTAATATCAATCATCAAAAACTGAAACATCTTAAAGAGAAAGAAAAAATATTCACTTACAGTTCGTATGTTGGTACCGGAAAAATCGGTTACGTCGCTTACCAATACTGATGATTTAAAATGGACAAAACCTATTTATTATAAATAAAACCATCTTTCATTTAGTTTAAACTTTTAGTGGTCCAAAAATCCTTTGCCACTTGCAAGGCAAAATTCCATTAGAATTAGTCTCAGTAGGACTATTACATCGTACAAAATTCCTCTCACAAGTTACCCATCTTGGACACAAATTAAAATAGTTGGTGCGAACTTCGCATCTCAACTAGACGTCCGTACCGGAAAAAAAAAAACTACTAAATTAACCAACGAAATACATATCTAACTAAACTAAAATTAACAAAAATAAAAATTCAAATGACAATATTCACATTAATTAATATAAAGAAATTTTATAAATATAAAATAAAGTTAAGTCTTTTAAAATTTCAAAATGTCGCAGAGTTCAAAATAACTAGAATACACTAAGACAAAAACATAGAACAATACATATTACAGAAATGGAAAATAATATAATACCGGAAATAAAATAAATGAAAATAATTACACTTGAAACATAGGTCTAAATAAAAAAAATACAATTTCTCTCTCTCTCTCTCTCTCTCTCTCTCTCTCTCTCTCTCTCTCTCTCTCTCTCGCTCTCTCTCACACACACACTCGGCAGTCACATGCTGCAAGAGTAACGTGAATAAATGTGATGAAACAAAACGCAGCAGTGCATCATAGTGATGCACATGGCGGTCAAAATGTAAACGTGTCGATCCCAAAAAAATTTACACTTTATATTTTTGGAATAATTTGAAGTCACATACAAAATCCTTCTGTTTAGTTACAGCCGTAATAACAAATGCTAGCTAAGTTGTGCAAATTAATAAATTTACAAAGTATATTATTGCCGTAGATTACTGCTTGACACAGGCCTATATGAAACCATCAAATAACAGTTCATATATTTTTAAAAAATGTTAAAGATGTGCAAAGAATTTTTTTATATTCAACATTATATATATGTGTGTGGGGGGGGGGGGTGTCTTGGGCGCGCCAACTGCGTTGAAAAACAAACGCTTTCACGTTTGCACAATGGTGTTACACGCTGCAGCTGGCGGCCTGCGTTCCAGCACTGTGGGGGGGGGGGGGTGAACCACCTCGAACCTCCTCTTCCCCCGGAAGGCCACGCTCGCGGCCTTATTGCCTTCCCAGCCCTTCTGGAAAGCTCGTGAATGATTGAACACGGCCAGACTGGCTGGCGTCACAGCCCCTCCTCCTCTCGCTGAAGAAGCCGACAGGAGGCGCAAGAGTATTCTGGGAGTTACGATACTCGGCGCATCTAGGGAATTAGCGAAATTTCTAGATGACGGCCTACGACACTATAAATACCGCAGCGATACAGCGGCCAGGAGTCATGACGGAGGCCATCTGGCCGGGTGCGGGAGCGAAGTTTAGTGCAGGCCGTGAGCCGACGCCGGTGAATGAGGTGTTCGCGGTGTGAATGGACGAGAAGAAACTATACCCGACGAGTGAAGGCTACTGTTGTTGAGGACGCTCTGAGAACTCTAGCACATTGCGGACTAGCGGGACATTAACTAAACTGAGGTGGGACTGAGTGGACATGTAATACGGATTTTATTGTAAATAGTGAGCTGTCAAGCATGGACACATAATTTATAAAATAATTGAATGGGTTTTGTTACACTGTCTATTGGCACAGACCTGAAAAAATCGCGAGTTCAATTACCTGCAGGGTACACTCTACAGTCCTATGTGATAAATACGCCGATATCAACTGTACATTGGTTGTCTGCTGCCACAGCGGAAGGCGATGATTGGGTCAGCGTTCTCTAGGCGATGTCAAACACCGTGTGGACCAATGGCTAAATTTATACGAACAAACGTGTTTTGAATTCTAGCTTGTCCCAAATTGAATCCGCGAATTCTTCAGGTCTTTATCTATTAGTAATGATCTTTAATAAATTAATTTCATATATTTATTTGAGGTAATTATAAATTACATTAATCGAAGTCAATAATTGTAAACAGTAATATATATTGGTTTTTTTGTGAAATGTTAAGTCGAGAGAATTTTGTCTGTAGTTGTTGTAAATGAAACTAGGACATTTTTTATTAAAAATTTTATTCAATTAAGACCTCCGTCCCTTAACGAACTTGGTGAATCCCACTGAATTTCGGGAGAGAAAATGTAACAATATATTTTGGACACGAAGAGAAACAACACTTCAGAATACAGGGAAATACAACTTTCAAGTGATAACGTTTACTGCAAACACTATTTTGAACCTCTTCGAAATTGCCAAAAACTACTTAAGACTGTTGTCGCTTAACCTTTTCATTCTCACACTTATTCGTTATTTTTAGTGTGGCAAATTATACACTTTTTGATGCGTTCTGTACTTAAACTGGAAAAGAACTTGTTTTGTTATCACAACCAAAAAGCTGTAGTCTTTGTGTTCAGTTGTCATGGATACAAACTAGTCATAACGTAGAGTAGTAGCATGGTATAAGGATCAGTTACCCTGAGGGAAGATCATTGGTCACTGAGACACGCAGAGTACAGCACTGGTCAAATATAAGCTTCAGGTTCACGACATGCTGGCGATTGCCTACGACGGGAACGAAAGGGTTACGGTAAAATATTCCCTGCGAATTCCTGCGAAACTAGTGTTATGACATGCAGTGAACTCTGCTACGCAGTTCCCACTAGTAGAATTATAGATTCGCCGCTTAAATTCCCAATAGGTAGGGATAGAAATATTTCGCGAGTTCAATGACCTGTAGGCTAAACTCCCACAATCCTTTGTACAGTCGAGCCTCAGATGTTCGTGCATTGGCTGCTGCGCCACACCTGGCAGTATGGGATTCGCTTCTTGTTCCCTTGCTATATTGCTATTGGCTCAGAGCCGTCTAGAGCATGCATAATAAACTCTGATACGATAGGAAAAGTGACTTCAGTGTACACGCATTTAATATCTATCTTGTCCTGAAATGAATACGCGAAATTTTCCTAAAACTAGAATAGGTGCACTCAGTACGACGAGAGCACTGCACGCCAGTTCGAATCGCCTGCGCTTAGCGGCGATGGCGCACTTGAAGCGCGCGGTAGCGTCGCCCTAATAGGTCCCGCGCTTCTCGACTTAAACGTGGAGAACGTTTCCAGGCGGTCAAGCCCCTTAAGGATGCTGGTCACCAAGAAATATCATTGTTTTATATCCGCTTGAAATGCTATTCTAATTTTATTAATTACTTAAAAGTAGCCTACTATTTCCTCGTATAAAAAATAAGTCCCATATTTTTTGCGTAATGTCTTGGCAAAATCACAGTTTTTGTGTTTTTGAGACGTGCTACAAATACTCACGCAAATGAGATTGAAATAAGGTACATGAGTTTTTCAAGAAATATAAAAAATGACGCAATAAATTTTTTTTCTCCACAATTTTTAACAATGCTTAATTGATGAGATTTTCGGATTGTTTTTAGCTGTAGCTGTCTACGAATTTTTCGTGAAATAAATTTTGCTATGCGTAATTTAAAATGAAATGTGATACGACCTTTCAGCTACCATTATTAAATTTCCTATAAATGTTTGCGATTATATTTTGTAAGTCTCGAAACTAGGCCTACTAAAATTATAATTTTAACATGTTATGTCGAATAACTATGTGATCAAGGCATTTTTTCGTGCGAGTAAATATTCTTACAATTAGCGTGTATAAGTTGAAAGTTAAAACATAAAAACATAAAGTTAAAAACAGAATTTGAAATATATAATATATTGTGATATGGTTTATGTTATTAACTATGTAATTGCATTATCAAAGCCTTCACATACAAAAATAGTTGGCTCAATGTGTAGCTTTCTAATAAGTTTTTGGCTGTTCTTCGTATAACAACGCATATAAGCCACAAACTCAATGAATATGCAAAAATAATCTTATTTGATTTCCACATGAATTACCGAAAAATGTATGTGATAGAGCGTTTGTGTATCTGACGGGTTAAACAAAGTTCTTTGTGTTATTGTATTAGCTACTCACATCGTTGGTTTCTTCTTAAATACTGTGTATTTGAAGTGAATGTCTGCCAGTTTATTATAGCAGTATGAGACGTTCGTAATGTTTTTATTGTTCTACTCTGAGTAAGGTCACCTGCTGCTTTCTTACGATTCTTGGTCGCTCACAGGGTGCCGAAGTAATCTTGTTCCATATTTCACCTTTCAGCCAAATGGCACTTTCCAGCCATAAAATATAAATATTCGAACGATAACTACACATGAGATAGCATTAAACAAAGAGCATTGTCTACTTGAAGCTAGTCAAAGGCTGCCAGTCAGATTTAAATATATCTCTGGGCAGTAGAAAACACAGGTCTGAAAATGTTACGTAAAATCTTAAAGCGAAAATACAGTTGCTTTCAGAATTTATGCTAGAATGCCTTACTGAACATTTAAAAAAAAAACGTTCATTTTTAATGAGGGTATCATAATTGTAAGTCTCAAGGTTTTTAAAAACAATCATTTCAAATAATATAAAGTGATGTACCTGCACTCCTGCTATCGCATACAACAGATCAGGAATGTAAATAATAATATGTATTACTTTGTAAATTCCTCATTATCTAACAATTATATGCCCAACGCAAAACAACAAATACTGCGAAAATGCAAAAATAAATAAACGGTTAAAAAAAAATTGTTAACTCCAGGAAATTAAAAACTATTACTACGGCAAAAATCTAAATAACATGGGCTGTATTTTTTCCTCAAAATCTTTGAATACTTCCTTTTTCCCTTTTATGTACACCATTGTCAAATTATTGAGACCATAAATGCTGTAAACACACACGTTATAACCTTCTTCATGATCTAACAGATCGGCTTTCAAGCCCCTACCTCTTCACTCATGGCCTAACATAAGTAAAAATAACTACAATTAATTAATGACGGCCGTATATATTTTGACGAACCTCTTCGAATGTAAACATACATATAACGCAGGCATGAACACAAGTGAAATAAAAAAAACTATACTAAATAAATAAGCAAACCATGCAGGCGCACATAATTTTCTCGAATATTAATCTAGTACATCAAGCAAAAATTAAATGATACAGGAAACTGAATTGAAAATTTTACAGAAAAATTTGCATCTACTCTACTTGCATATTATTTTAATCCTTTTATGTGTTACTGCGTGCCACATCAACTTGTAACAAGATTGACTGCTAATTAGGAATTTTAATATTAAGTACATCTACAACACTACGTATATTATGAAAATTTCACATTAAAATGTTTAGTCTTAAAGTTCACGGGCATTGAAATCGGTTCCTTTTTCGTTTCGTGTGTATTAACGCGATAACGAAGTGTGTGCTAGTATTTTCATGGCAGTATGATATGAATGCGTTACGTGATAGAAGTCTACTCAGAAAAAAAAAAGATTTATTATGCGTACCTACCTGGCAGTAGCAAGGTAATAAATAATCTTGTACTATGTACGGGAACCATATTTTTCTTTACGTGTAAGGTGCAATTTATGCAGTCTTGGAAAAACATGAACTGTGTGTTCAAACGAAACAAGGTCCTTGTCGGAGAGCTCGAAGTGTATATTATGGTCACGGCAGGCATGAGAGTGAGAAAATTCAATAATTCTCGAGGAATATTATAAAATAAAATGAGAGAATACTTGCAAATATAAATTCATTAAGATAAAAAAAAAAATTAAAACGTACGAAATGCAAGGTTTAAATGCCGAGAAAAGTAAGCCCGAAATCACTTGAGCTAAGTAGCTCAGCACAAGTGTCATAGTGGACCCACAACGACATCCTGAGCTTTATTGTTCGCGTTTTTCAAATCTCAATTTGGGTTGTAATTTTTCATACACAATTTCCTTTATTTGCAAGAATCTTATTAATATACGGGTTGTAACACAGTAATAAGGCTTCAAATTAGTTTCTTGGGTAATTTTGTTTTGAAGCGCGGAGGCTACTAGATAATCCGTTAAAGCAAATAATTTACATAACAAGCTCCACAAATTGTATTGATGAAGATGAAGCTCTCCAGAATCTAATTATTATGTAAAAGTTCTCTTACAATGTTGGATTTGAATTTTGAAGTTTTCTACCTGAAAATGTAAGGTATTGGTAACCGGAAATTGCTTAACAATAATTTATAATAATTTAATGCCAAACACTAATAGGTTACATGTAGGAGAACTAATTTTTTTAGTTTTATTCAGTAAGGTTTTATTCACTCAAGCACTATGTACTGTTATCGAGAGTGTCACTCAAGCACTATGGACTGTTATTGAGAGTATCACTCAAGCACTATGTACTGTTATTGAGAGTATCACTCAAGCACTATGGACTGTTATTGAGAGTATCACTCAAGCACTATGTACTGTTATTGAGAGTATCACTCAAGCACTATGTACTGTTATTGAGAGTATCACTCAAGCACTATGGACTGTTATTGAGAGTATCACTCAAGCACTATGTACTGTTATTGAGAGTATCACTCAAGCACTATGGACTGTTATTGAGAGTATCACTCAAGCACTATGTACTGTTATTGAGAGTATCACTCAAGCACTATGTACTATTATTGAGAGTATCGCTCAAGCACTATGGACTGTTATTGAGAGTATCACTCAAGCACTATGTACTGTTATTGAAAGTCTAAACAAGTGGAAGTTACAACGCTACTTCGCTCCATGTGTGGAATCACTGTCATGTAATGGCTAAGAACGTTCTTCTCCAACCGAAGTGAACAAAGTTTCTCTCACAGCCCACCGTCAAGGTTGGAGAACTTAATTTCTGTGTCTTGGGATTCTTTTTTCCAAAGAATCGATTACGTAATAAGTGTATCTTATTTCCTCATTTGTTTTTTTTTTCGCGCTACACATTTTTTCACACTTTGTCCCGTAATATTTTCTTACAGTTAGGAATGTTTTTTTTTTTCAGGGTAAATTTAACTTAGCCTAAATTTTATAGGTAACTATCCTAATTCGCTTTCTCAACATGTTGCAATTTTGCCTTAAATCCCTTTTATAGTAAAGATACTATGTAACAGGCATTTGACAATACTGACTTTTATACGTGTTATAAGTAGGGATAGGAAAATTTCGCGAATTCATTTCGGGACAAGATAGACGTCAAACACGTGAAGTCACCTTCGCAATTCGATCACAGTTTATTAGACCCGCCCTGCACGCCTCTGAGACAATAGCAGACACGCAAGGAAATACCTTGCGAATGCCTAGGGACATGCAAAATTCGTGTTATTTTTTGGCATCGAACTAGAATTCACGGTACTGTATATAATCGAGCTAGCATCGTTTCTCCATGGGCTGTCGCATATATGTAAAAGTCAATCCCTTTCTGAGTAATATGCACGGGATTGGGGCACACGATTGTGATGTGTTCATTTATTGGTGCAGAGTTACCCGGGGCGTGTAGAGTAAATAACGGTCCAATGACAAACGTATTGCAGAGGTAAAAAGAGTTTCAAGTTTAAAATGTCCTCAAGTAATAACGCGAATTTTGCCGGTCTCTACACGAATACCATAACTGCCAGGTGTGTGGCAGCAGCCAATGAGCACACAGCTGAGGCTCCAGGATGCAGAGGACTGAGGAGTCTAGCCTACAGGTCATTGAACTCGCGAAATTTTCCCATCCCTAGTTATAAGTAGGGACACCTGTTTTTCGCGAAAAGTTTTCAGGACTAGTTGTGTTCCAAAGCATTTTATTTGAGAACCACTTTCGTGAATGGATCATTTGAATTTGAAAATGTCTTATCTGTCGACCCGCGAATCACCGACGGTCAGTATTCGAGAAACTTAATTGTGATAAGCTCACTCATGTAACAGACTCGTCACACAAAAACAAGCGGCCAGTAGCCAAATGAAGGTTGCGAGTGTGCTCACAGGATATTGAAGTTTAACCTCGACGTAAATCTTTTCCCGAGAAACAGGACGCCCTGGTTATAATACCATACGACTGACTTAAAGGAGAAACTTGAAGTAGAATGTAAGTCGCCATTTCACTGAGTGACGTCATGTTTGTTATTTCTGCACTGACCTCGGAGGTGACGGACGCTGAGTCTGTGTGGCCTTGGTGCTTGAGGCTGTGAGTTTGTACTGTGGCTAAGTCATTGTGCAGGCAAACGCTAAATATAGCACTTTTTTTAGTTAAGGAGTAGGTATAGTCGTGTAAGTACGTAAGTGAGCTTAATGTTGGTCGACAGCCTCTATTCGCTGACTGCAGGACGTATTCGCCGTGCTTCATATGGGCTGTTCACGGTACACGGTACACTGATCACTCTATAAACGCTGCTACGATGTACTTGTATGCACGTTGTGTACAATAAAACATTTCAATGAGCCTGATCATCACTTTATTCATGCGTAGGTCAAGTGAAGAGCGAAGAGATCTGGGCGGCTCTTAACAGCGAGGTCTTGAAAGACGATGAGGGCGATTGAAGCGAATACGGATCGGCGCCGGAATGAGCGGGTGGGGGAAACGGGATATCCCCAAGAGGACCCGCCGACCAACGGCATCGTCCGGCACGATTCCCACTTGCGAAAATCCGGTGACCCGGCCGGATATTGAACCCGGTTCGCCTTGGTGGGAAGCGAGCGTGCTAATCGCTCAGCCACCGTGGCCTCCGTAGGGTAGGTGAAGCTGGAATTATTAGAAAAGTAAATATTTTAAAACTTTTCGTTTTATTGCACTTAATGCATTTAAAAAAAAACCAAGAGAAATAATTCCAGTATTCACAAATATTTACGTAATACTTTAAACACTTCGACAATAGCTAACATTATGTAATCGAATCATCGCCTCGAACAGCTTTGATGCGCAAAGAGGTGTGAACTTTTCATTGGCTGCTGCACTTTGCTGACCTCACGTCTTCGTTTTAAGGTTCCGGCCTAACTGAAGCTTGAACTGCGATACAAAGTGTTAGCAATTTTCAAATAGGAATATGTGTTCTCACGCAAACACCTGGCCAATAACCCCAAAGGAAGTTAGGGTCGTGGACGTAGAACATTGAAGTCTAGCATGACCATAAATATTTTCGCGAAAAACACCTGTCCATATATATATATATTGGGAATTTAAAAGTAAGCAGTAAAAAGTATGAGTAGGTGTTGTGACCGCGAGGCTAAATAGGAATAAGTGTTAAGAAATGCCGATCAACAAAGCAGCTGATAGGGTTGCCAACTATTCTGGCATGAGTAACAGGTTTATCCAAAGGGTTAAGGAAGGTTTGTTGTATAGTAGTCCATATGTATCACCTTTTTTTTTTATATCACTAGTGCTACGTATAAATATGGCATATAAAGGTTCACCATATTGAAAATTGTAGGCAACTGCGTCTACAAAAAGACATAAAGCATGTGTGTATATATATGTATGTATGTCTCTCTCTCTCTCTTATATATATATATCCAGTGTAGGGTCTCCCAAGAAGTGACATGGGCACCGCTGGACGCCGGCTGTGTTTGTCGAAGTTCTGTAGCAACGAGTTCTAGAGATGACGAACGAGAGTGCTTCATCGTCGCACTGAGTCTTTATCGGGCACCTGTGTGGGCGCCGCTATCAGTGGGTAGTGGGTGGGATTGCAACCGGCAGGCTGCTCTCTCTCTTCTCTTCGCGAGGGGAGCTCACAAAGGCGACCATTGATCGGACGCCAGGTGCCATTTGTGCGGTAACGCGGCATGTTCTCTGCTCCGCCGACGTTGACGGAGCTCCAGCGGTCACGCCTCGGAGTCTCGAGTGTGTTTACTGGCGGACACGACGACCCAGCTGCTGCAGGCTGTTCACGATAAGGTGAGCACTTTTGATAGCCCTCTCATGCGGAATAATATTCGATAAATATATTTTTATTTTATTTTAGCCTTAGACGGTGAATTCCGAACTCGGTGGAATGTACACACTGTGTCTGTTACTTACATTGCAATACTTATTTTTAAAAAATGACTAAAGGATAAAAAATAACTAGGGCATCGAAAGTGCTCACTTTACCGTGAACAGCCTACATTAGACTACACAGTCCATTACTGTGCCACAAGTTCTATTGAGGTTCAGTTCATAACCCGTTCTCCTGTTGGCCTTAAGGAATAAAAGCGAGAGCATAACCAAGCCCTGTAAAAAATTCTATTTGCAACTAAAAATAAGCTTGGGGGGGGGGGGGTCACAAAATTGTTGGCAATTACATAAAGAAATTTGATTTTATTTTCCTTTTTCCCCTCCCTAACAACCATCCTCGCGCGTTTTTTTTTTTTTTTTTTTTCTTTTTCGTTACTCAGCTAAAGTTGCCTCCATGACTAGGAATCAGGCTCAGTCCATTCCGAACCAGTGTACACAATTGTTTACGTTGATGCGCAACAAGGTTTTTTGTTATGGCCACTAAGAGTGGGATGGACCCCCGTGGGAACCCCGCGTCCAAGGTCAAGAAGCGAGGGAGCGATACGGGCGACACTAATACGCACATCTAGTGTCTCATCGCTCCTACGCGCAAGGCGTGCAGTGTTTCCGCCGTGACGACGTACTGTGCAGATTAGATCTGTAACAGTGGGATTTTATTACACGCGATGAATAACCACAGATTAAACTACGCCCATATCATTTGTACTTTTCTCTCTTCGCATAAGGAAACTGCATAGGCAAGCTTTATAAAATGCCATATTTTTCCATTTTCACGAATTCTTTGATAAACGCAAGAAAAATAGGGATATAGATTTTTTTTTTTTAAAATCTTTTCTGACAAAAAAGTTGTATTTGCAGAACGTTTATTTACCGAGATATGCGTATTCGCGCAAACAACTATTTCACAAAAAAATGCGGGGCTCCATCGCCCTCTTAACCCATTAACTTATTATCCTGAGTATACTCGTCCACACCTGACATGTTGACATGTTGCAGATGTGGCAAAATTATGGTCGGAACTGTACAAGGTTAGAATCTTATCGGGAATATAGGCAGCGCCTATCTCTGAACTCTGCTATTGTCTGTTGCTAATTCATCAACTATTTTATAATCGCTCGCTTATTGTGCCACGGACCTACTGAAACACTTTGAACTTACGTACTTTTCCCACCGAAAAAGTCTTCTTTTGTAACACCTGAAACGAAAAATTATTGTGTACGTTTAGAGATTAAATATTTTATACATTCATTTAGCTAATTTTATTCTCAAGTCTTGTATACAAGAAACACAGAATAAAAAATTTAATATTTAAATAAGTATCGAAGGCCTGATAAACTCAATGAATGAACTGGATAAACGGAAACACTATTTATTTGGTTCGCTGTTGTTAAAGGCAGAGACTTGCAAAACATAAGGGGCTGCGGTGGCTGAGCGGTTATCCTGCTCGCCTCCCACAAAGGCGAACCGGGTTCAATCTCCGGCCGGGTCACTCCCGGATTTTCGCATGTGGGAATCGTGCCGGACGTCGCATTTCACCGGCTCTTTCATTCCGGCGCTGCTCCACACTCTCCTCAATCACCCCCATCGGCTCTCAAGACCATCGCTGTTAAGAGTCGTCCAAATCTCTTCACTCACTTCACTGTATTTTACTGCTGTATTCCTACATGACAGGAAATAGTATTTTCATCGGCTACTGCCAACTGTACGGCGTCAATAACTTGCGCGTTCCGTCCCCTGTAGATCGGTTGTTCAACGTCGAGCCGAACTACTGACTGTAAGCGTCCATGAGGCGTCCCACGCAAGTTTACGGCCAATGGCAGAAGACAAGCAACCATACAACGTCTAGGAGTTTAGTCTGCAGCTACAAAATAACGCGAATTTTGCAGGTCTCTAGTTATAGGTAAGTAGTTCGATTTGGGGAAGTCGGGCACAAGGGGCTGGGGGTTCGGAGCGTCGGAGCTGTTCATGTTCTATCATTCCGGTCGGCCTGTCGCTATCTTGGATCCATGTGACCTTGACCGTGACCCTGTGCTCGAGACCTTGGATGACCTTGAAAATAAAATTTTAGATAAATTATAAAATCCCAAAATAATTTATAAACGAATTAAAAAACAATTTTAAAATTCAAAATTAATAAAATATATACATGTAGGAGCTCCAGAGTTCGATGGCAGGTGGATCGACTGAGCTCCAAACACGACCGGCCCTCACCAGGTTGGCCAGTGTCCATCTCGTTAGCTGTGTTAGATGTTTATGACCTTGACCTTCACCTTCGACCTTGGAACTGTTAGGAATTGAAGTAAATTTACACTGAAGTAACCTGGCTGCCGCCTTGGATCAATATGTCCTTGACCCAATACCTTGACTTTGAATGACTTTTAACCCAAAAAATCCGCACAATTGTTTTAAAATTTCCCAAAAAAATTATAAGAACTGATAAACATATTTTTTAAAGTATAAAAATTTTATTCTAAAAAATATTAAAAATTTTTTATTAAAAATTAAATTTCTTATGTTCTGACTTAGAGGGGAGAGAGGACTGTAACCGACCAGCGACCATGATATGACATCATCCAACCGCCATATTGAATCCAAGTGACCTTTAAGTTGGCCTTTGTCCGTGATCCCATGGCTTGTATGAACTTAAACCCAAAACATCACAAAATTCTCCAAAAATAAAAGCTTCAAGAGATCTATAAAAAATATTAAAAATTATTATTAAAAAATGTATTTAAAAATATACATTTTCGGAAGTTTTCTCAGCACCACGTTCAGCTGACGACTCACCCTCGCCAATGTTTCTCATTTGATAACTAGGCCGTTCCTCTCAAATCCCTCCACCAATGATTGTTATTGGTTGATTACTTGTGCCCGCGTCACCCCCAAAAGTGTTTTTATGGTTGATTACTCACACTCGTTCGACCCGCCACCAATGTTTCTTATTGGACAGGCCTCCACCTCCCTCGCCTCTTTGCTCATTCTGTCGTATTCAGCCATCTTGTTTTTTTTGTTTGTCATTCGTTTTAATTTTAAACACATAGGTGACCCTAGAGTACCTAATAATTATTGATTTAGTCTCCAGAGGAGCTGTCGATTTAGCCGCCAAGTTGGTTGTTGATCTTGACGATACCCCAGTGACATGGTACTCGAAAAATCGCAGTCCGTACAACTGTCAATTACTATCTGGTCACAACAAGGGACCATACCGACTAACAATACACATTAACGACTGACTCCACCCAAGACTGACTCCACTCAAGACTGACTCCACCTAAAACTAACTCCACCTAAGACCGACTCCGCCCAAGACCAACTCCACCCAAGAATAACCCACTCAAGACTAAGTGCAGCCAAGACTGGTTTCTAACGAGATTGACTGACTTGAGCCCAAGACTAACTCCTGACGAGACCAGTTCCTTCAAAACTGGCTAGACCAACCGACAATGCCAACCTGCCATAACATCCACTTATACAATCATACAATGATACAAAATCACGAAAAAAAAGTCTCCTAAATAGAGTCTTCGCAGAATCTTCGCAAACATTTCTACCGGAGGTGACCATACCAAAGGGTCTTACTAACTTACCAAGCCAACTTACCAAATCAACTGACCAGGCCAACCAACTAGTTGCAAAAATTCCTCAAAAATGTTTCTCTCATTTCATTCGTTTGCCATATAGAACTCAGTCGATTTTAAACGACCCGAGTAAGGCATAATACTTCAAATCGAACTATAGCCCTCCTACTGCATGCACTCGCATAAATTTGATCTAAAAAACACTCTCAAACACCACTGAATTAGTAAGTCTTTCAGAGAAGCAGAAGGGACTGTATAAAAATTTAAATTCGCATTACTATATATAAATTCTATTTATTTACGCACTATATACATTTTGTCTTTATAATTATTTTGAACATTCCATCTTTACATTTCTCAGATGTTTTCAGATCATGGATAGTAGCCAGCAGTCTCATCTGATATAACCCCGATTCTTCAGTTCATTGATGATTGAAGATATCTCAACAATGGGTGAGAGTCCCCTCTTTTTTTGCAGGCAAATAAAATACCTGAGTCTATCAACAATTTCATTCGAGTCCTCGGGGAATATGTAACGAGCGCTATTGAAGCTTTCTGCATTCTCCGCACCACTTTTCGAAGGAAACTCGTTGGTGAAATGTGTGGGAACATCGAGACAATCCTCAGATACTTCATCAACACTGTTCTTCATAGTCACTATCATTAATGCTGTCTTCATGATCGGCTTCACTTCCTGTTTCGTCCTGGATGTCAAGTTTGCTTTTCCTTGTAGGGGTCGCGCAGTCATCATCAGTATTTAGAGCCGGCAGCTGTTTATTCTGAAGTTCGTTGATTTCACGCGAACTTCTTGCCTGTGTACATTCCACACACACTGACATATAAGTATCTAATGTCTCAATAACAGGTCTTAATTTATAGACAAAAATATATTAAAATATGCAAAAATGGCTTTATATTTAACTTGATTTCATATATATATATATATATATATATATATATATATATATATATATATATATATATATATATATATATATATATATATATATATATATATATATATATATATATATATATATATATATATATATGAAATCAAGTTAAATATAAAGCCATTTTTGCATATTTTAATATATTTTTGTCTTTAATATATTTTTGTCTTTGTAAACACCAAATAAAACGCCATATATATATATATATATATATATATATATATATATATATATATATATCGCCATATATATATGGCGATATATATATAAAACGCCATATATATATATCGCCATATATATATATATATATGGCGATATATATATATATATATGGCGTTTTATTTGGTGATTACATATACGTAGGGATAGGAAAAATTTCGCGAATTCATTTCGGGACAAGATAGACGTCAAACACATATACGGTGAAGTCGCCTTCACAATTGGATCACAGTTTATTAGACCCGCCCTGCACGCCTTTGAGCCAATAGCAGACTTGCCAGGACACACCTTGCGAATCCCATAACTGCCAGGTGCGGGGCAAAAAGCCAATATGAACACACAGCTGATGCTCCAGTATGCAAAGGACTGAGGAGACTAGTCTACAGGTCATTGAACTGGCGAAATTTTCCTATTCCTACATATGTCAAGCAGTAAGCGCCCCCCCCCCCCCATTACTTTACGATGTAAATTTTTGCATCTGCACAACTTGGCTAGTGTTTGTTATAATGTCTGCAACAAAACAGAATAATGTTGTATGTGACATTAAACTATTTAAAAAAATGTAAAATATAAAATTTTTCTATTCGAGGAAAATGTCATCTCATACAATGCGTGCGAGTTGAACAATGTTTGGTACAAATAAGTAATTATTTTGGTTTCGACACCGTCAATAACGGCTCACAGAATGATGTCCCACAAAAAAAAATGAGTAGTTCGGCCAGTTTGTCCCGAACGCCGACCTACTTTATACAGTACAAACTTTCTAGGCGCGGCGTGTTCCAACTAATTATGAAAAAGTGGGGAAGGTATTAAAAAAGAAGAGTCCGCGAGTGTAAAAAAAAATATATATATAAAATTATTTCACCCTCTCCTCTTCTTCGTTCTCCCGAGACAGCGGCCGGTTGAAGTGGTTTTGAAAGCCCCCCCCCCCCCCCCCCCTCAGGCCACACAGGCTTGGCAGCATTCATTAACGCACAGCAGCGTAACTTCTCTTTCATCTTCCCCCCTCCCCCCAGCTTCCTCTTCTATATTCCACACTCCGCTATTAACAAGGCGAAACCTGTATTGCTTGATAATTATATTAGTACTTTTTTTTTAAAAAATCCCAGAGTGGTGCGAATTTCTCGGACCCTATATCCTTCCCCGCCGCAAAATCAATTTCTCTTATTTGTTTCGGTTGAGTGCGTTTGAAAAATTTTTATGCGTGCCGGATGCTAACGATGGAAAAAAAAAAAAGAAAGGTTCCTATAAACTCGTGGCTGCTGTTAATTAGGATTTTCGCATAAGCGGATGCGTGTCCGATAGCTTTTAAAGGTTCTCCGTGAATTCCCGAACAGAAGCACGGGACAGCTCGCCAAAAAGGGGCGAGTGAGTGAGTGAGCGAAGAGGTTATTTGGGAGGCTCTTAACAGCGAGGGATCTGAGAGCCGACGAGGATGATTGAGGCGAGTATGGAGCGGCACCGGAATGAAAGGGCGGAGGGAAACGGGAGATCCCCGCGAAAACCCGCCGACCGGCGGCATCGTCCGGCACGATTCCCACGTGCGAAAATCCGGGAGTGACCCGACCGGGGTTTGGGCCCGGTTCGCCATGACGGGAGGTGAGCAGACTAACCGCTCAGCTACCGCGGCCCCACGCGAAAAAAAGAGCGGTGATTTTTCACGAGTCTTTCGCGTGTAGGGCTTGTGTGTGTTTGAAAACGATTTTAGATTAGGTGATGGGTGTGTTAGCTCCTCTGCATTGGAATAACTGACGGTGAGATAGCAAAATAGCTTCTCACTTAGACATAGCCAAATAGCGCCGAGAAATACCCGACAAGGTAAATGCTTCAGTGATGTACATGCGATTTTGAAACCTATCAAACCGCGAAATATAACTGGTTCTATTCATTAATAATTAGGGATATGATAATTCGCGAGTTCAATGTCCTGTATGCTAGACTTCACAGTTCTGTGCACTGTAGAGCCTCAGGAGTTTGTTCATTGGTTGCTGCCCAAGTGCTACCTCACACCTGGCAGTACGGGATTCGCTACTTGTTTCCTTGCAAGTCTGCTATTGGCTCAGAGTCGTCCAGGGCGTGTATAATAAACTGTGAACCAATTGGAAAAGTGACTTCACTGTATACGTGTTTGACGTCTATCTTGTCCCGAAATAAATTCGTGAAATTTTCCTTTCCGTATTAATCATTGTTACTTGATGCTATTATGGTAAACCACTCTATGAAACTAAGTATTTTTACACGTGTTAAAAACTTTGTCTTACTAGTTGCATAAACACGTCGTAAAATCTCATTATCAGTACGAAGTTTGTCCATGCACATCTCTTCTGCTAATTGCGAAACGCTACTCGTTCTGTTTTTTTTTTTATGACTTGTCGCACGGAATTTAAAACTACTCCAGATAAATATAGTTCTTGTTTTAGGAGTCTTGCAAGTCGTTTAATTAAAAACGCATAAAATTCTACATGCGAAATGAACACATAATTTTATGACATTTAACGTGTTAGCAAACCATTAAACGTAACTGCAGAGTCTTCACATGTTCATCCTGATGACACTAAATAAAGCATAAAATTCGCAATAAAATACTTCTTTACTACGTGCGCTCTTGTGTTGGTTATCCCGGGGGGGGGGGGGGATACTTTTGTGCATTTTAGTGGCAGATGAATAGATCGCTCTTGACAAATGGTCTTTACATGTTCATCCTGATGATGACCTTAAATAAAGCATAAAATTCGCAATAAAATACTTCTTTACTACGTGCGCTCTTGTGTTGGTTATACTGGGGGGGGGGGGATACTTTTGTGCATTTTAGTGGCAGATGAATAGATCGCTCTTGACAAATTGTCTTTACATGTTCATCCTGATGATGACCTTAAATAAAGCATAAAATTCGCAATAAAATACTTCTTTACTACGTGCGCTCTTGTGTTGGTTATACTGGGGGGGGGGGGGGAATACTTTTGTGCATTTTAGTGGCGGATGAATAGATCGCTCTTGACAAATTGTCTTTACATGTTCATCCTGATGATGACCTTAAATAAAGCATAAAATTCGCAATAAAATACTTCTTTACTACGTGCGCTCTTGTGTTGGTTATACTGGGGGGGGGGGGGGAATACTTTTGTGCATTTTAGCGGCAGATGAATAGATCGCTCTTGACAAATTGCAATGGAACAGCTTTTATAAGACTATAAATTTGTCCTCGGCCTGTCATTGACACAATTGACCCTCGAGACTTCAATCGATGTGCGCTCATGTTCGTCCCGCCGCCAACGTACTGGCAATAACGTTTGCTTCCCTGAGAACTCCTGCCGGGTGTTCGACTGACTTCACGAAAAAAAAAAAAATGTAAATTTACATATGTGTAAATTTGTGGTAGTTTCACATTTCTCGATGTGTATTTTGTAAAAAAAAAAAAAACATCTTGAGTAACGTCGAATTGTACACAAATGCTCGAGAGAGTACTACGCATTTTTGGTGGAAGTACATGCATGTAAGATCATGTTATTAATTTACACACGCTGAGAGAAAAATCTACCAAAATATTTGTTTTTATAGGGACAAAGGATTTTTTTTGTCGTCCTAACAAAATACGTTTAGCAAAATTAGAAAATCAACAAAATTTACTTTTGTTCGCCTAACAAAATATTTGTTTGAATAAACAAAATCTGTATGTTGGGCCAAAAAAAAAAAAAAATTCAGACTGCCAAAACTAAATATTTCGTTGACTCAACTGTGTATATTTATTTGTCGACTCATTTGTTTCCTTCGTTCGAAAATACAGCTCGAGAGTTGGTTTGTATTTTTGTGACAGGGTAGTAAACGTGTTTGTTGGTGCGTCTGTTGATGCGTAACAATCGTATGAACACATTAATAAAACAAAGCACCGAGAAACTGACAAGTAAAGCTGTAAAACTTGAAATGTTTGTCTGCATACAAGTTGCCCTGTATTTGGAGTTTATATCTATTTAATAGCTTTCTGTCTTTATCCGTTGTCACGTTAGCTATGGTTGCTAAGGCGTAGCGCTCGGGTGCAGGCGAACTCTGTCGAACTTGTAGATTTTTTTTTATATCGGCCCAAACTGTTTAATGTACGTGTAGACAAACAAATATTAAATTGCACCAACCAAATCTTAGTTTGGGGCAACTAAATGAGAACAACAAAATAATTTGGTTTCAGCAAAAAAAAAAAAAATATTTCTTTGTCCCTATAGAAACAAATAATTTGTTTGCGTCAAACAAATCTTGTTTGATTCAACAAAACCTTTTACTCAGTGCATATTTAAGTGTGATTAAAAACATGCAAATTCCTTATAGTAAACACTCTTGAATTGTGTATATTTATTGCTATCTATATTTGAAGATAAATTTTATTATACTATGTAATTGTCACGTTACATAACATCATAGAACAATGCAAAAATTGTGAAACTATATTTAAATAGTATGTAGCTTAACATGAGGCCGTTATAAAAGAACTGATACAGATGGTATAAATACTTGGTTTATGGCGTTGCAAACTAGAAAATTTCTCATGTGTACTTTAATTAAGCAGGCAAAGAGCTTGTTTCATTATCACTAGGGATAGGAAAATTTCGTGAGTTCAATGACCTGTAGGCTACACTTCTCAGTCCTCTGAATACTAGAGCATCAGCTGTGTGTTCATTGGCTGTTGCCCCGCACCTGGCAGTTATGGGATTCGCAAGGTGTTTCCTAACAAGTCTGCTATTGGCTCAGAGGCGAGCCCGGCGGGTCTAATAAACTGTGATGCATTTGCGAAGGTGACTTCACTCTATATGTGTTTGGCGTCTATCCCTAGTTATCACAACCAACAAGCTCTGTGTTCTGCGAACAGCGATACGAACCAGAGAAGATCATTGGACACACGTGAGTCTCGCAGAGTACAGGACCAGCCAAATATATGTTTCCTCTGAAACACTTAGACGATTGTCTACAACGGGAGTGAAAGGGTTGACAGACAGCTCACACCTGGTGTTAAATCATACCACTGCAGTAGGTGGAGGATTGCCATCTCTATATAGAAACGACTCTACGCCGGATTAGGCAATGTCTGTACACGCGTGGGCGTGGAGCGGTTACGACTCGATTAGAGTGGGTGTCAATCGGGGGGGGGGGGCACAGGGGCAATGGCACCTCCCGAGACTGCTCTAGAAAAAATAAATGCCAAGTAAAAATTGAAAAATAGTACCTACTTTAAATTCACACTTTACCCTGAGCCTTAGAAAAGGTAACACACACACATTCAGTTGCTCTGTTTTATGTTGCAACAATATATTTAGCTCTGATGGTCAAGTTCGCACGGCACAGAAGGTCAACCCTCCCCCTCCTTCCTTCCCATTTCCAACGTCACACAGTTACGTTTGTGTACCTGTTCACTCTTCTATTCGACCTTAATCCCTGATGCCTTCTACTTTCCCTTTCTCATTCCGGCGTCACATAGCTACGCCAAATACAGCAGAGAACTCTACTGTATTTGGTTACACTTAGCACCTGTTACAACAACACCCATGTCCTCATGACCTTCATCAATATTGTTTACGACAGTCCTTCGAGAGTATTAGTATCAGCGATTAGTCGTTTTGAAAATGTCGCTGTAGCTACAGGTGTTCGTGTCTCCATTGTCCAATCTTTCAGCTAGATTTTCAGAAGCATTTCTGCAGTCCTTAAACTTGAGACTTCTTATGACAAGTAGTATTTTAAAACAAAATACATCAAATGAACGCATGGATGAAGAAATTAAGTCACTTGCAAAAAAAAAATGCAATTTCTTTTTGCAAAAAGATTCTGTATTAACAGTATCTGAGATTTATCTTCTTCGAGAATTTAAACTATAGGAAGCCAAGTGGAGACGGGACGGAAAGACCAAGTAAATACCAGAGACAGTGCTTGGAGTATAGATGACTGTGACGCTGACATATTCCCTACAATTTATGTGCTACCGCAAATTGTGTGTACTATTCCGGACAGTGTTGCTACAGCCGAATGCTCTTTTTATGCTCTCCGGCGATTCAAAACTTGAGATAGATCAAGAATGACCGAGGAGCGGTCGAATGGTCTTTGCCTGTCACATGTACATAGAGACTTGAAAATTGAAACTGAAAAAGTTATAGATAGATTTGCTAAAGAGAAAGTTTGGCGCCTTGAATTTGTAACGTAACTGAATTATTTTGCCACATGTATCATACGCCAATTAAATTATTGCAACACGTAAAATAGTAATTTTTTACAATATTTTTAATTTTTATAATCTATGCCCCCCGCCCCCTGAACATCAAGTGTGGATCCGCCCCTGGTGTGAATACTGCCCGAAGCCAGTTTTTAGAGAAAATGCGAGTGTGCGTTTGTGTATGTGTGTGTGTGTGTGTGTGTGTGTGTGTAATGTGTGGACGATGTTGACTGGCTAGTGATTCGGCGAGAAACGGTGGTTATGGGGCCTTCCTGTAAAACATTTTTCGCGTCCGGCCGTAAGGAAGCAATGCGACAAGCTTCACGTGTGCTGTGTTTGCTCAGAATTTGAAGCGATGACTACAGGCTTTTTAATAAAGCAATATGTGTGTAGGCTGTTCACGGTAAAGTGAGCACTTTCGAGGCCCTAGTTCCTTTTTTTTTTTTTTTTTTTTTTTTTTTGTCATTTCTTATCCATTAACCAACTTTAAAAAAAAAATATTGTTAAGTAAGTAATGAACATAGTGTATATATTCCACCGCACTCGTAAGTTTACGTTTATGTCTAAAATGAAATCTATTTATCGCCTATTATTCGAAATGAGAGGGCTTTCAAAAGTGCTCACTTGACCGTAAATAGCCTATAGAAAAGACACAGCATTGTCGCTATAGTTTAGAACACTACTTTGTAAACTGAGGATTACTTTACGGCAATTTTCGCTGACAGTGGCACTTTGCAATGGTCACACTTATGTTTCCATAGCTAATTTTTTTTATTGGCCACGAAATATCGACTTGAATTTCAGCCCTGAAAAAAAAAAAAATTTACTTTGAAAAAGTCCACACTTCTCTTTACAATTATAATGAGACCCGTATGACCACTAGGAAGGCACCTTGAGATGCGTGACAAATAAGTCGTCCGTTGACGATAGTGAATTCGAGGGAAGGTGTTTTGCAATAAATCTATGTATAGGTTTAGCAACTTTTTCCTCCTGAAAATCGGATGTGTCTACTCGTACGGCAAATGAGCACCCAAGTACACTTATTTCAAAAGAACCGCAATGCTGTTTTGCTTCTGTGGAGTTATGTGTTCTTTGTCGTTACGTCCCGTTGGGCTGTGTGACTGGAACTATCGTAGCATTGTCTGTAAAAACGGCGTTTAGGCGTAAACAGGTAGCTATCTAAGTGAAAAAAAAATGTATGTCATGTGAATACTATTCTTCCCCCGCCGGGAAAACAACCTCCACTTTCTACTTTTATCAGATTCAATATGTTCGAAAGGAAAAAATAGTCCAGACCCAGTCACAGTCTACACAATTGAGTAACTTACGCACGTGTAGGTAATTTCCGGTCTCCAGTGCACACTGCGAAGCTCACCATCCAATGGTCTTACCTGTGGGTAAATGATTCGGGAACCGCCTTAATGGCCTGGGTCATAATTGGTCCACATAACTGTAGCCGAGCATACAGCCTATATCTCATTGGCTGTGGCAACAAAGAAAGTGTTGTGTCGACGACTTAAGTACAGCACATACCATAAATTGTTTTCGTTTGCAGCAGGTGAAACCGTAAGTACAAAGTGGAACCTGCAGCTTGATACGTCGGCTTTCATCGCGTGTAATAACATATCCCAATGTTACGGATCTAAATTGAGAGAAATTCAGCTTCCCACGAATGCATAGCGCAGCGCAGCCTTGGGAGCGCCCATAGCATTGCTTCCTTATGGCGCGTTTAAAAAAGTATTTTACTAGACATTCTCCTTGACGTCTCGTCGACAGCGACATTATTAGAGACTGAGCAAATTGCTCAGAGAAGCGAGGACGGGGAAGGAATCGGCCATGGCCTTTATGAACGAACCATCTTAACATTCACCTCGAGTGATTCCGGAAAATCTTCCAAACAGGTTTGACGCCGTACAGAATAAAACAACAGAGCTCACATTAGGGATGTCGAAAAATGTCGATATATCAAAACGACGATATGTCGATGAAAATTGTCGATAGATTTCAACGAAACTTTATAGAAATCAGTACTTTTTCCAGGTATCGGAAATTAATATTTTTTAAATTCTCTTTTAATAAGCCATGTTTTAAGTATTAATACTAAATTAATTGCTACTTTTACTTTGGCAACATGCACTAAAAACAGACACCACATCGTTATGCAATGCCTCGTGTCCTCAATATGTAATATTCCATGCAATTTTCATTTCGTCGAGTTCTTTAGTACATAAGTATCAGATTTCGATGTACCAGAAACAGATTTTTTTTCGTTGTGTCTTTTGTAAAACGAAACGTTCATAAATAATATTTAAATTTTTTCCCCCAGTATCAACATCTCTGGCACACATTTAATCAGTTGGCTGTTTGAGGACATTTAAAATAAAAATGAAAATATAAGTGAACGCAGCGCCAAGTGACGTGATAAACGTCGCGATCTGATAACGAGGAGTTGTTTCAGATTCCAACGTCAATTTGGAAGATATTTTTCGACAATATAGAAGGGGCGTTGAGAAAATTGTCGCAGGCTTGAATTTATATCGTTTTTACTATTATTTTAGTGAACTATTTTGAAACTTATTTCATACTAAAGAAGTACGTTACCAGACCATAATGCTTTAAGTTAAAAAAAAAGTTGTAATTGTAATGAAAAGTTAGATCAGGAACAACTTTATGTAACTAACCATTAAGCCCCTGTCGCACTGTCAAATTTTTGCCATCAACTATTTTTGACAATAAAATTTGAGGACACAATACGGCCATCAAATTTTTTCTTCCAGGAAATTTTATCAAATTATATTGAATGCATTTGAAAGTGTGTCACACTGTGAAATTTTTTTTTTTGGAAGAATCTAATCTGAATTATTATTAGAAAATTATTTTCATAGTGAGGTATTGCTGGAACAAATGTAACAAATGTCATTATTTATATTCGCTTCTTTACTAAATTCAAGTTTTATTTATTAGTTATGTTTCCCACACAATGATATTTAATGCCTCTTGAGTTCGTAATATTATGTGCAATATTAGCTTGAAATAGCATTCATGCCTGGAAAGCTTCTACATAAATTAATTATCTTCATGGCATTCCAGCAATTGTTCGTTGTTTTAAAGTTTCTTGACGTCCGTTTCTGCCGTGCACGATTCTGATTAGCTGAAGCAGTCAAACATCAAAGAGAATTTAGAACCGGTTCAATTTTAAAATATTTGATGGAAACTGAAGCCGTCCAGCTTTCTCAGACAAAAATTGCGGCGTTTATGACTTTTCGTTGGCGTCATAAATGTCCAACTTTATTTAACCAAATTTATTGGAAGCAGTCTGATGGGAAAATTTGACAGTGTGGCAGTGGCTTTAGAGGGGGAATGAGTTAGAGTGCGCGCCCAGATTGCGCAGTGGCCAACTCTGGACTTCTCTCCTGCGAACACGACTGTCGTAAACGACGTGGATGTTAAGAATTGAGCTTGGAACACAGTTTATGTAAAAACAAATGCTTTGAGATGTTCGTGCACTTGCTCTGACCATTCTTTTGTTCTATCAAATCAAAATAACTAGAATTTTTTTTTATTCGTTTCGAAAGGCTTGTTTTTCTTTTAACTAAGATACAAACACGTTTATCAACGTTGATTATGTGACTGCAGTGTTGTAATGTTGCCGGGTGGGTACATGCGCGCGAGACCATAATCGGCCTGTCTCATCTTTAGTGCATGAATTAACCGGCAATGTTACATCACGGCAGCCAGTGTGATCAATACAAGCAATTACGGGTAGGGAATTTTTTTTCCCCTTCTAGGTTGAGGTGGAAAGCGTGGAGTGGAGCGAGGCCCAGCTGTGGCGTGTTTACCCGACTACTGGCGAGGAAGCCCGATGGAAGGCCACGCGCCATCGTGCATCTAGGCTCTTTACGGTTAACTCAGCACTGTTTAAAGCCATGCTTAGGATCTACTTTTACTCTCATTTTGTATCCTTCCGCTATATGTAATGTTAACATTGCCATGGACGGTCTCACTTCATTTGGCCTAAACAGTGTCAGAACCGTCACCTGGCCTAAACAATTTGGCATTATCACTTGACCCAAATTGAATGACCTGAAGTCACCTAACCTAAAATAATTTAACCAAAAATCACTTGGCCTAAAATTATTTAGCCTAGTCATTTCGCCTAAAATTGTTTGGTCTAAGTCACTGGGCCTGCAATTATTTGGCCTAAGATTATTTAACTTAAAGTCATTTGGCTTAAATTATTTAGCCTGAAGTCCTGTAGCCTAAATTTATTTAACTTTGCCACCTGGCCTAAAACTATTTAGCATAAAGTCACATGGTCTAAAAATTTAGCCTATAGTTACTTGACGTAGAATTTTTGGCCGAAAGTCACCTGACCAAAAAATATTTGGCTTGAAGTCTTTTAGCCTAAAAAAGGCCAGATTTTTTTTGGCCAAACGGCGCTTACTCCTTCATTCATGCGTCATCCAAGTGGAAAGTAAAGAATTTTTGAAAAGGTAAATGCGTTAATAATGAAAAAAACTGTCCTCTAATATCTATAAACCAAAAACATCCTAAACTTAAGTAGAACTGATTTTATTAATTCGCTGTCAACTTAACATGAAGCCTGTACACCAGTGTGAACTTTAATATTCATATAATCATGAGAAGTTCCTTTTTTTCAGTAGCTGATTTCATAAATGCTCACTTTACCGTGGACAGCCTTTACTGCATTTCATTTGAGCATCCTGAACAAGATATCCGGATAGCTCGGTGGGTTGTATAGATTTTCAGGCGCTGTTGTGCATTGATATTTTACATTGTTGTTAATTTTATGTGAATGTTAACATATGTTATTAACATTATTAAATACTATTTACTACTAACACGTAATAACACTACACCCGATTGGAGTTCGAGCAAATATCGTGTGGAAATATATGTGCCCTTGAGAATAAAACTGACGCAAATATAATTCCATTGTTTCACTAAATTTTGGCCTTATTTTTACAAGAAACGACAATTCCTTTTATAGGTACACAAATTTGATTGGGAATTGGTTAACTCGGCTCTCCGTTGGCAGACAGCCAATCAGTAATGAATGTTGCAATATACATTATATTGTCCGGTGTGGTAAGGACTAATAGTACGATGATAAGTGCAAATGGACACGCGAACACAACTATTGGTTGATGTAGCAACCTCAACTATTAGTTTTCCTGAATGACTACGAATGTGTGCAGACCTCAAGAGTGTTGAAACTTATGTGCTACCGACGTAGAA
Source organism: Dryococelus australis (assembly GCA_029891345.1). Taxonomy (NCBI): domain Eukaryota; kingdom Metazoa; phylum Arthropoda; class Insecta; order Phasmatodea; family Phasmatidae; genus Dryococelus; species Dryococelus australis. Next base: position 28,665,691 of record CM057001.1, read on the forward strand.
TGAGGTTTCCCGTGAATTCAACCAAGTTACGTGGAGTTTCTAGTTATATTACCACGCCCGTATTCTCTGACGATTGGAAACTTCGCCGGCAGGTTTCACGAAGTCGACTTCAAGGTAATATTTCGTTTGTTGCACTCGAGGTGTTAACTACTCGAATGAACGCGATCGATTGTGTGACGTGTTACGTAGCAATGAACATTCGACCGTGACAAAGTCAACTCGGCGATATATTAGCTGGCGGTCTGCCAGCTAGCTAGCGAGACCAATAACAGGACGATGGTATATGGGAGTGAGTGAAGAAATTTGGGCGGCTCTTAAGAGAGAGAGGTCTTGAGAGCTGATGAGGGTGAAGTGAGGCGAGTAGGTGGCAGCGCCGGAATGAAAAAGGGGAGGGGGAGGGAAATCCCCAGGAAAACCCGCCTACCAGGTAAATACCAGGTAAATAGAGACCAACTGAAGTTGTGTTTTTATGTGACTCACATCTTGTTTGTCTTTAATGCCTGCAGATCTGTCCCGCAATCATAATGAAATTAATACTTCCTATCACATGAACCAACAGTAAGAAACTTAATCAAATAGTGCAATTTCTAATCTGACTACCGTTAACGTTATTCAAGAACAAAATACAAGCAGGATAAAATTTTTGTGGTAAAGCTTCAGGTTGTCATAAATAATTGCATAAATAATTAAATAAATAATATGTGTTTCTAAAATACTGAATTCCTCGCGGTAAAAATATTCAGGCGTTATGGTACATACATTTCAGTGTTGAAGAAATAACGTTAGTTGGTTTACATTTGTCAGAAATAAATCTGTAGTGTATCAGAGATATCACTAGGCTATTTGTTTAAGTGTAGTATTATTTATTCTACGATGGGTATTATAATTTCAAGTTCACAGTTTTATGTATTTTAAGGAAGCCTAAACGATAATTGAAGTATTAAAAATAACATTTGCAATGATATATGAAAACTAGATCTTCGTATAAGAGTCTTATTAAAAATAATGTTTAAGGTTTTGGCGTGGAAATATCGTCTCTTTTTTTGTACACATTAAATTACGACTTGGTGAAATAGAAACCTACTTTTCTGACAATTCACAGTGGTATGTTAACGCCACAAGTATATGAGTTATTAAATAAAGGTATATTTTAACTCTACGACGCAAGGATACGCTGTAGGTAGAAATGCTGTCTAGCTTCGTCTACCATTATTATTTTAACATTTCACGCTACAGTAAAATCTATAATCCAACCTGATCTAACCTACGCTATCCTAACCTAGCCTAACCTAAACTAATCTCACATAACCTAAACCAACCTAATCCAACGTAACCTAACCTTATGGCCTGATCAATTCATCCCGCGTGTTCCACAATTACATAACAGTTTTTTGCTCCAACATTAGGGCGGGGGGGGGGGGGGTTCCCCCCAGTTCGTCTGTGCTCGTTTTTATGTAATGGAGAACTTCATCAGTTAAACGTAAATATGTGACTTTGAATTTAGGTGAGAAACGTAAAATAATTGGACAGCTGCGCCGTAGCGAACGTGCCAGAAAGATTGCTACTGAATAGTGTAGAAAAATGTAATATTTGTGATATAAAAAGAGAATGTGACTTCTTTCTGTGAGAGGAACGGGTCCCATGAACATTTCAGATTTTTGGGGATAGATAAACTACTTTTTCTAACCTTATGGCTTACACCTAGACCCGTATTACAACGAGGGGTTCCCGGTAAGAGTACACAGCCCTGATTTTTTTTGCGTTTGAGGCACAGCGATACGGGCGAATACAACACGCGCGACCAGCGCCCCCATCGCCCCTACGCTCAAGGTGCCGTAATTTTAATTTTCCTGCTACCTATTAACGAGCCTGCCTACCAAGCCGGCAGCCGCGAACTTCAAATGGGGAATCAATGTTGAATGAAATGCCTTCTCATTGCGCCAATTTTAAAGCTAACTATTTCAAACAACACGTTGACGCGAGTTTCTCAGAGGATATGGCTACATAAAATTGTTTTTGAAAAAAAGTTATTTATCCATCTTTTTTTGTTATATGCAAGTTTTATAAAAAAAAAATCATGTTAAACAAAAAATAATTGGGAAAATATTTTAACGTAGCATCATTCCTTAAGAAATTTTTTTCTCTTAGAATAAACTTAATTTCATAGAAACAAACCTATGTGGACATAGACGATTGTTCGGCAATTGTTTTTTCTTGTAAAAAGCCGTATTTCCAGGACATACATTTGCCGAGATACGTGTAAACACGCGAGCAACGAATGTGTAGAAAAATAATGTCCGAACTGCTGACGCTTAGAAGGCTTCGCCATTTTAGCAGAAATTCTTCGTTTCCGTGTTATAATTTCAGTTTCAGAAATACTTTTGTATATAAATGGTGGAGACATGAAAAATTCGCGAGTTCAATGAACTGCTGGCTAGATTCTGCAGTCCTATGTACAAATATACCGATGTCGACTGCGCATTGGTTGTCCGCTGTCACAGTGGAAGGCGACGATTGGGCCAACGTTCTGCAGGAGGTGTCAAACACCGTGTGGACCAGTAGCTAAAGTTATCTAAACACCCGTGTTTTGAGTTCTAGCTTGTCCCGAAATGAATCCGCGAATTTTTAGGTCTCCACTAATAGGTTATTTCATGCTTGCAAAAAGGCATGAACTTATTGATAAAATATAAATATATTCCCGCCTTTTTACAACAAGCGGATAACACGCGATTAAGATTCAGCACAAAAATATCAAACACCTCATAACATTAAAATTGTCCATGAATAGAGACCTGCATGATTCGCGTTATTATTCTGGGGCAAGCTAGACGCCATTGCCCTATAAGTTTCTGAGCACGACCCGTTATTTCGTTGGCCGACGGCTTCTATACGAGGTCATGTGCCTGTGTAACTGTTGAACTGTTACTATTGGTTCAAAAAGTCTTTCACGTCGTGTCACAAATACTCTCGGCCATCGAGGGACGTCAATAGCACGCATAACACCTTGCGGTTTATTCCGCTGCAGAAAAATAACGCGAATTTTGCAGGCCTCTAGCTACGATCGTACGCTGTCGGTGATTACAATGAATCCGAAATGATGATGCGAAAACGTAGGACATCTGCAAAAGTGTCGAAGGCGAGCCTGAAAGACGTCAGTTGTGAACGACGCAGGGCCATTATGTTTCCCAGTGATAGTCCAGCGTCGACCGCGAACATGGGTGCTCGCGCCGGGGTTATTGGCAGTGCAGTATCGCGCCCCTCGCAGCACTTGTAATTATTAATCCGCCCCGGGCTGCGCGGGAAGAGGCAGGGGGGGGGGGAGATGATTCACTGCTGACCTCTAGCGGATTTGCCGGCGAATTATACTGTATTACCTCCGCCGCCGTACTCGACATCGCTCGTCTCTGGAGTCGTGTAGGGCCGCCGAGTGGGAGAGAGAGAGAGAGAGGCAGAGACAGAACGTGGGGGATTTGGGGGAAGTGGGTTTTGGTGGTGGTGGGAGGTGGGTATGGTGGAAGTTTTGGAGGAGGAGGTGGGAGGGGGAGGCAGGCAAGCGCGCCGAATTGATCGCGGTTCAGCTCGCGTCTCACTCTTGTTTGTGAGGTTAGGTTTCAACGCTGCGATTCCGACCTGGGGCGGCCGAACGAAGGAGACGGAAGTAGCAGGTTCGGTTGCCATGGTGACCGCTGCTCCCCTCTCTTTTCCCCTCCCTGGCGTCTTCCCCCCTCCCCCCATACACACGACCATGCACCCAAACCGCACGTTATAAACGCTAGTCATTTGTTAGCGCTTCGTACATCTGACGAAACTGTTCTTTTACCTCCTCCTCTCCCACCCTCCCCTGTTCCACGACGTTATACCTCTTCTTACTGTTTGTTTCCTGGTGCTTTACTGCCAAGCTTTTATTTGTCGTTTCCTTTCGCTGTTTTTTTAAAACCTCTCCTCCTCTTAAACAAATGCTTCGTTTCAATTGGCTTTCGCGAATCCATTATGGCGTGACTCGGCGCTGCCGCAGTTACGACTAAACATTTTCCCCGCCGCTCGTAAAATGTGTAACACTGCACGTGATATGATGAATAGAGGAAAGATAGCGATAGAAACAGAGATAGAGGAGCGGAATGCCTCTCCCTTGTTATGGATAACGGTATAATTCTGAAACCACGTTAACATTTCATAAAGCGCAATTCAAAAAACGCTAGAACCAAGTATGCAACTCAGTTTTATTTTATAACGTAATTAAGGAGAGCCCAAAAAAGACTATATCGCAAGCGTTAAGCATGCACTCGTTAACTGTTGGTCGTTACAAAAGTTGGAATTTTATTTCTGGGAAGACAGGACAGAGAAGTTGTGTCCGAGTGTGAAAGGGTTTGGAACTCGTAACAAACTTTTCCTTAAAAACTAACTTACTGCTGCTCCAAAAAAAAAATTTAATAAATAAAAAAAGACATCCCAAAATCGTTTAGGGGCCGCGGTGGTGTAGTGCGTAGACTACTCGCCTCCCACCTAAGCGAACACGGTGCGGCGGCGTCGTTCCTGGATATTTCGCACGTGGGATTCGTGCCGCTGGTCGGCGGGGGTTTTCTCGGGGTTCTCCCGTTTCCTCCCGCAATTTAATTCCGTCGCCGCTTCATACCCACCTCACTTCGCCCTCATCGGCTCTCAAGACCTCGATGTTAAGAGCCGCCCACTCACTTAACTCACCCAAAGCCATTGGAATTGTGCTCAGTTTGCTGACGTACGAAAATAACACACATTTCAGACAATGCTTATCAAATGCTTTCAAGGCATCACCCACTGTACGTAGTAACATAATTTCGCAGTACTCCGAACTAGCTATAGGCCGTTCACGGTAAAGTGAGCACTTTTTGAAGCTGTTTCATCAGCCGCAATAACTAGGGACAGGAAAATTTCGCGAATTCGTTTCAGGACAAGATAGGACGCCAAACACGTGTACACTGAAGTCCCATCTTCAATCGGATCACAGTTCATTAGACACGCCCTGGACGACTCTTGAGCCAATAGCAGACTTGCGATGAAACCAAGTAGCGAGTGCTATCTTGCCAGGTGTGTAGTAACACTGACTACTGTGTGGTACAGCAGCCAATGAACAAACACGTGAGTCTCAAGTGTACACTTTTACTGTGGAGTCTAGCCAGCAAGTCATTGAACTCGCGAAATTTCCCCCATCCCTAGTAATAACCAATAAATACATTTCATTGCGGGCTCGGACTTTTGGTTTTGGATATGACGAATGTATGCACTGTGTTTATACTCACATGGCAGGGTTTACATTTACAAGTGGTGGGAGGATATATATATATATTGGTTGAAAGAAAAAAAGTAACTAGGGCTTCAAAAGTGCTCACTTTATCGTGAACGGGCTATATATGCGCTTTTTCAAAGCGATGTATCTTAAAATACTCGGGTCGGATACATAGAAAAGTATTCGAGGAGGCTGCGTTGAAGTTTGCTACAGATTTTCCCACCAATAGAATGATATGGTCCCGACTGAAAGTCTGAGTGGCATGCACGCAACACGGCGACAACAGTGGCGTCGCCAGAAATTTCTCGCGAGAGGGGGGTTACAATGAGTGAAGGGGAGGGAGGTTTCGTTAGCATCTGCGGTGCTGAAACACATGTCGAACTGGATGACACGCTAGTTCCCATCCACATTCGTGGTCTACGTCTTACACTTCTTAGGCGTCTACCAGCGAATCGAAGAAATGCACTGCCGTCGTAACTTAATTCTGATTGACCAGTAAAGTAAGGATATGTTTTCTGACAAAAATACCTAGCCAACAAGCAAAACAGAATTGCTGGTACGCCCGTAGAGTAGTGAAATTTTGCGTGTTTGGAAATCGTATCGTGAAATTCTGGTGTCCCTAACAATTCCATTATAGCGTACAGCAGATGTATAATTTTTATCGCAATTAAAATATGGTTAATAACTTTAATACTAATTGTTTACAAGCCAAAGAGGGGTGGGGGGGGGGGGTGTTTATAACATGCAAACCTTCCCCCGCTTTTTCTGGCTACGCTACTGCCCTTCTCACAGAATGATTTTTTTTTTATATTTATTTACGAACTTGTTGAACATGCAGGCATGAGAGCCCTTTCCTTCAGAATTCCTGCTCCAGCTGTGTGATTATCGCTCGTATACACACGTGGATTGTTAGAGGATTACACGCCATCTGCTGACTTCACTCAATACTTTAACGGCGTTGCAAAGTTTCGACGTATATCTAAAATAATTGCGAGTGTTATTATTTTATAATTGCCAGCTTATTTGAACTTATGGATAGCCTATAAAACAAAGAAAGCCTTCTTATACACAAGTACTAAACAAGATTATACGGCTCTCCTATGCTATCGTGAAATTTGTTTTTGGCATTTTCTTTATTTGAACATCATTAAAAGAATATCGTAAATTATTCTTATTCTATAAATGAAATTTACGCGATCTTATATTTTTTTAACACTTTTTTTAAGCTGTATCCAGATCCACTATACAGCTTGAAAATTATCTTTATCTTGTATAGTTCTCCCTTTAAATAAACTGATAATAAACACGTAAAATATTTTTTTAAAAATTTCTAACATCTCTTGGTCTTTATTCAATCAAACCTCCGGGCGATTCACACAGGATTTAAAATACCTTGCTATGACAAAATTTCGCGGGTTGTGTAACCTGCAGGCCAGGCTACAAATTAGTCTAGACACTAAAGAGCCTCAGTTATTTGTTCGTCGGGCGACGCTGTAGTGAGTTTTGTTTTAACCCCGCAAATAACACAGTATTCGATGTTTGTTTTATTGCGTTTATTTTAATAGCCGAGAACAGTCCGCGGTGTGGCAAAATTGCGATCCAATTTCAGAAATAACTTCCACAGCTTGCTGTCAAAAGAATCCGAAATATTTTTTCAATTCACAAAAATACTCTGAACAGCGGACGGGATAAATAGACAGGCGGAAACCGAGCCGAAAAAAAATAACCCAAGAATGTGAATGTTACAGGCTGGATTTAGAGTGCAAAAATTAAATACCAAATTGAAAGTTGTACGTGTGCAATAAGAAAGCGACAGTAAACGTGCTAGTTCCCAACAGTTGGTACTATTGTTTAGGCCTTGCGTGGTTGGTAACTCGTAAGCGTCACGGGAACTTAAACTTTTCACTTGTGATAAGTTCGAAAAAGCGATGCGGTACGTCGCATGTGTTTACAAGGGACTTGTTAGACGTGCAGATAAAATCTTAAAACGCGTATTATGAGCACATGAAGATGTTAGTCCTGTTAAAGAGATCATGGATTAAGATAAGACAAATAACCAGGTTCGTTATACCCAGGGGCACTGGTTTATGCGAAAAAATTTCACGACAAGTTGTGCTCCAAAGCATTTAAGTTCAGAACTACTTTCGTGATCGGATCATTTGAATTGTTACGCGTCTTATCTCTCTGCCCGCAAATCACGAATGGTCAGTATCGGAGAAATTAAATTCTGATTGGCTCACTCATGTAACAGACTTGTCTTCGCACATAGACAAGCGGCCAAAAGCGAAAGGAAGACTGCAAATGTACACATAGCTTATTGAAATCTAGCCTTCTCGTAAATTTTTTTTCGCAAATAACAGGTGCTACTAGTTATAGCATGAGTGTTTGTGTATATATATATATATAACTACTGGAAATAACTTATTTTTTGCAGTGGTCAATGTGATGAATGTAGTACGATATTGCCTTATAGTGATACTACTGACGATAATTGTAGAGTGGAATAACTGAGGTACTGTTTTAGTCGTGAAAATTATAGCTGCTTGTTGTAGAGTGGAATATATATATATATATATATATATATATATATATATATATATATATATATATATATATATATATATATATATATATATATATATATATTCCACTCTACAACTATGATCAGTAGTATCACTATAAGGCAATTTTGTACTACATTCATCACATTGACCACTGCAAAAAATAAGTTATTTCCTTTAGTAAAAATTTTACCGTAAATGTCTGATAGTCTAGTATTTTCTCAAACTGATTTATTCATATGACACGCACCATTGATGTTTAGTACATTAATTTTGCGTAAAACTCAGTCGCAAATCTGGCGCTCTTAAAAAAAAAAAAAAAAAAAAACTGACTCTGGTCTGTGCCTCCCCCCCCCCCCCCCCCCAACCTTTTGGAAAATATCTTGGCTATGCGTATGCTGCCAAGTCATTATTCAGCAGTTGTTTGTAAAGAAATGTTTGTTGGAAGTCATAGTGCATAAATTTCCATTTGAGAAAGGAACTTTGAAGAATTTTTGTACTGGAATAATTTCCACTTTTCTCGGAAAAATTATTCACTATCACGTAGCGTGCTGTTTCCGCGATGCCATTGTATCAGCATCTAATGGGTGCGAGAATTGTCATTATGTTAATATAATTTTTTTTTCTTTCAAATTTACCAATTGTAACCCTTTAATTCTGGTGGGAATTTTAAAGCAAGGTCCTATACAAGTTCCTTAAATATCTTGTAAGTTACATTGTAATTTCTAGCATTCTGGTAGTTCCGTAACTTCCACACAACAATTTCTAAAATATGCGAAATGTCTCGGGTGAGTGAAGAAATTCTGGCGGCTCTTAACATCGAGGTCTTGAGAGCCGATGAGGGCGAAGCGAGGCGAGTATGGAGCAACTCTGGAATGCACTGGCGGGGGAAATGGGAGATCCCGAGAAAACCCGCTGGCCAGCGGCATCGTCCGGCACAGTTCTCGCATGCGAAAATCCGGGAATCGAACCCGGTTCGCCTAGGTGGGAGGCGAATAGTGCAAACACTGCACCAAACATCGTCTCGGCAAAGGTATTTTCCGAACTCCTGCGTTGTCAAAGTGATCGGTAAATGAATACAAGAACAAAAAAAAATAATTATAAATGTTGTAGGACTTGTAGACACGTGAGGGAGGGCTGGGGTTTCTGCGGTCAGAACAGAACAGAACATATTAAGACAGCACCAGTAACCAAACTGATCTCAGTTACTTGAATCTAAAGTCAATTTATAAAATATTCGAAACATAAAATTTGTCGCCTTATAACATTTAAAAATCAGTTAAATTTTATAACAGAGATTAAAAATTATTTTGTTAAAGTTTAAAAGAAAAGATTACGTTATAATTAAAAATTGTCAACAGTTAAAATTCCTCTGCCCCGACCCTTGAACCCTCACCACGCCATCCTCTCCGGCGACAGAGGGGCGGACGGTGGTTGTCGTTTTGTGAGGTGTCCGTCGTGTGTTTGATGTCTGTGTCGGCGTAATGTTGTTTGTGTAAGTGTTGTACAGTGTAAGTGTTGTACAGTGTAAGTGTTGTTTCTTCAGTTTATTTGTTCTTGTGTGTATCTGTATTACTTATGTCTGTGCGGGTACTTCGGCATCAATATACTGAATACTATTGTTCGTATTGATACGTGATGTATTATTTGTGAGGACTCAAGAGGAACATCTAGTAACTTAGTTTCTAAAATTATCCTGATAGTAATTATTACCTATCCACACTCTATCTACTATCGAGATTGGTCGGTTTTCTTTGATTAGTGATTACTAGGGACAGGGAAATTTCGCGAATTCATTTTAGGACATGATAGATTTCAATCGCGTGTACACTGAAGTCGCCTTTGCTATTGGATCAGAGTTTATTAGGCACGCCCTAGACGACTCTGAGCCAGTAGCGAATCGCATACTGACAGGTGTAGAGTGACACTGGTGCAACAGCCAATGAACAAACATCTGAGACTCGACTGCACAAAGGATTGTGGAGTCCAGCATACACGTCATTTAACTCGCGAAATTTTCCTATCCCTTGTGATGACATTTCAATAAGGAAAATGTTTCTAGAAACCACTGGCAGGAGAACATTGCTACCACTTCTGTGGCCTCGCCTCCCGAGCACAAGAGCACTGGAGACGGAACGAGTGTCGACTCCCTCCAGTGCTCGGATGCGCCACGCTAGGTCCGAGCAAGTGTCGCCGGATGCTGCGGTCAGAGCGGCGCCCTGGAATGTGTCCGAGGCCGGAAACTAGTTACGTCTACAGCCCGTCCTTCCGTATCCGCACCGGGTCCCTGCTCGGCCACTGACACACTTTTTGAAGACAGGCCTTCGAACGAAATGCATTCTTAGTGAATTTTTTTTTGGAAGCTCCTTACAGCGGGGACGTTTCCGTGACATACGTAGCCTGGTTGCAAGGAATTTTTGAAATGTATGTTTTACAAAAAGTACATACTTCCTATCAATATTGAACATTTACGCTCGTAGTGATCTTCTCCTGAAATATTCGCGAACACATTTTGTTCGGAACGTCTATTTTTCAAATTACCGCACCGAGGCGAAATTTCCTCAACATGCGATGTTCTATTTAAATTTCGCAGTTGCCAGCCGGTTGGCAGTTCGGTACGTATATAAATTTAACAACGAACAGACTGATAAATATTTACAATTTACAGGTTTCTGGAAGCGAATAACGGCAATCCTAGATAGCAATTTATTTTAATTTTGAGAACAAATATTTGTTATAGTATGATGCATTACTGTCGTAGTATTTGTTACGCCATAAATTTGCACGTTTCAGTACGGCGTAAGTTATTGCGCTTAAGGAATGTAAGCCTATGTGTCCGTCAAAATATTCGCTCACAGAGTATAGCCGGAAACTACAATTTAACGTCGCCCTTTCTGGGATTTTCTGATCTGACTTCCAGATACCTGTTAACAGTAATTTACTTGTTCAAAATTAACGTATGTTCCACGCCATGTTTAATAATTAGGGGTAGGTATATTTCGCGAGTTCAATGACGTGTAGGCTAGACTTTACAGTCCTGTGTACACTAGAGCCTCAGATGTTTGTTCATTGGCTGCTGTCCCAGTGTTAGCTCACACCTGGCAGTATGGGATTCGCTACGTGTAACCTTGCAAGTCTACTATTGGCCCAGAAACGTCCAGGGCGTGTGTAATAAACTGTGAACCAATTGAAAAGGTGACTTCACTGTATGCGTGTTTGACGTTTATCTTGTCCCGAAATAAATTCGCGAAGTTTTCCTAACCCTATTAATAGGGACCTGCGAAATTCGCGTTATTTCTGGCATCACATTAGAATTCACCATTATATATATATATATATATATATATATATATAGTCGGTACCATTTGCTATTGGTTTCTGCAGCAGTGGGGACCCGTTTTCCCATTTGAGTTGGTTCGCCGTGATTAGGCCAGCCTAGCGTTAAATGTTACCCATTGGCCCAAAGCCGCCCAGGGAGTGTCCGAACAAACTATAATCCTGTGACAAACGAAGTACGAAAGCACATATGTCTGAAGTCTAGTGTGTATTGAAATAATAACGCGAATTTTGCAGGTATCTACCTATTAATGATACACTAGCCTCTAAATCTTCTTCGTCCCCCCCTCCCACCTTTTTTTTTGGCACTGGTATTGGAGGCACAGCGATACGGGCGACGATAACACACATGCCCAGCGCCCCGTCGCCCATACGCGCATGGCGATGAACCACGGCGTACTTCCGCTGTAACGCTTTCCTGCGCAAAATTATATCTGCAACAAAGGGACATTATTACACGCGATGAAAACCCGTAGGTGAAATTACGACTGTACGGTTTTACGTCTCTCCTGCCTCTTTAGGGCGTCGGCCACGGAAAGATTTTATATTTCACGTTTGTACCACACAAAATTCAACTTGTCGAAATTATCTATAACTAGAGACATTCAAAATTCGCGTTATTATTTGAAAACATATTTTTGATTGAAACGCTTATATCTACGCAGCACCTTCGTTGACACGCCCCGGGTAACTCTGCGGGGTGACTTCTACATATGTGCGGCAGCCAATGGCGAAACGACGCCGTATACAGTAATGTGAATTTTAGCTTGATGCCAAAAAAATAACGCTAATTTCGCATGTCCCTACTCATTTACGATTGTGGCAATACTGAGTTCCACAGACTCGGAGGGCGTTGTTCATTGGCTGCGAGAGAAACGCTATGTCAAAGTACAGCGCACATCAGAAAATTTAAGCGGCGGCAACACTTGAGCTTGTAAATTGATTTCGGGTCTGAAAGGGGTTTTGAAAACTTCGCAGCGAGCATCTCACTACAGATCGGTCTTTAGCCTTGGCATTTCAGTAACCCGACGGCTGGCGGGATCCACCAATCCTACTTTCCCTGCCTGGTTGTGGTTGGAACTAGCGGGCATCGAAGGTGACGGCCACGCCCCTTTTTACCACACTCGTCGAAAGTTTAAAAACGTTCTCTCGCTCCCTCACTCACAACTGTTGCCGAACTCCGCCTCCCTTGCCGAGGCGTTGCCCCTTGCCTCCGGCTCGCCGGCGTTCCGGGTTCGACGTGCGGGTCTAGTCGGGACACCCGGTTTTTCGCGAAAATATTCCGGGACTAGTTGTTCCGCGAAACACCTTAGTTCAGAAACAATTTTTTGTGGTTGGAGGATGCCAACTTTCACGCGTCTTACCTCTCTGCCAGCCATTCACGGATGTTCAGTGTGGGGGTTAATTAAGTCTGATTGGCCCTGTCGAGTATAAAATGTCTCCTCGCACAGACGCGTGGCCAATAGTCGACGGGAATTTGCAAGTTTGCATACACGAAGTTCAAGTAGGCCTATAACCTGCGTGCAGATATTTTCGCGAAAAACAGGTGGCCCTATGGATAGGGACAGGTGTTTTTCGCGAAAATATTTCAATGCAATTTGTACTAAAAAATACATTTATTCATTTGCACTTTCATGGTTGGATGATTTGAAATGTAACGTGCCTCCTCGCGAATTATGGACGTTCATTATCGGACTACTTTATTACGATCGGCCCATTTAAATAAGCACATGTCTTCTTATATAGTCACGCGGCCAATAACCAAAGGAAGACGTGGTCATAAACTTTTTCGAGAAAAACACCTGTCCCTACTTATGGATAAACCATTAATTTTTTTTCTTTTTTAGCCAATTTTCCTTTTTTATTACACTGTAACTATATCATACCTCAGAAATAAAGTGTCATCCGATTACCTAGAGGAACCCAATTCTTCGCAAAAAGAATTTTCATGTTACTGGAAACATTAGCTCATGTACATATATATTAGCGATCGGGTGATTTTATCAATTCAGTCACCTTTCCCACGATCGTGGACAAGTTAAATAAAAATGATATTTATGGTCGGAAGTGTACACAACAAACCCCCAGGGTACAATCACAGAGTATACAGGAAGTTCAATGATTAAACGCCCAAACTATGGGAGGTGATTCGTTATGAAAAATAAAGTCGAAATTATACAGGACACCATAATACCTAAACTGAATATTAAAGGAGATAATGAGCGTGGTTTTGAAAACGTATTTTTGCCGAATGCATTGTACTGTATGTACAACGCTTACAAAGTCCGCAGTGAAAAGGTGACTTATGCTTCCCATGCTGCAGAGACATGCATAATGCCGGCTGTCCTCTGTCTGTGCGCACTGTTCAGCTTGAGGAAGTGATACGTCAGCAGATCAACGACATGCCCTCCTCTAGTACACGCCCCGTAGCGCGCCAAAAGGGCGTGTCCCATTCAACCGCGCGGGACATACTGTGGGTAAACCGCCGCCATCACTACCGCTGGCAGAAAGTGCAAGGCATTCGGCGCAAATAAGTTTTCAAACCCCAATTTTCGCATGCTCATATCTCCTTTAATACTCTGTTGAAGTATACGGTGTCTTGAAATATTTTCGAGTTTATTTTTCACAAGAAATCGTCTCCCGCAGTTTAGGCGTTTACTTCCCGAACAACCTGTATGGCGATACCGAGGTGCAACGGCCGCTTATTCCGCGAACTACGACCGCACTCGCCAGTAAAATGGCGCCATTCGCCGGCAAACGTGCCGGGACGCCGTTCGCCGATCAACGCCTCGTAACTTACTCGCCAGCCTGCAGCCCATCCAATAGGGCACCCTTCCGCAGCACGCAGTAGCCAATGGAACACAAGGCCTCATTCCCAGAACGTCGCACAGCCAACCAGAGAATGGGTAAACCCAAATCAAATGGACCGCCTTGCCATTTCGTCTCAGTGTACCTATCTACTCTTTTTGTACGTTATTCACATTAGGGTTATCACTTTTGAAAGATCTCTCAATAAATATATTTTATTTCATCCTTAGACGTTAACTTCCGAGTGCGGTGGAATACACACACTGGGTTTATTACTTACATTGCAGTATTTGTTTACATAGGTGGTTAAAATGATAAAAAAATAATTGCTGGAAATGAAAAGTAACTAGGACCTCAAAAGTGCTCACTTTGCAGTGAACAGCCTATATAAACAGGAAGCCATAGGCCAAACTAAGAATATAAGTAACATCGGTAAAAGTAAAGGATAACTTACACCCCTGCGTTTCCCAGAAAGTGTACAGTTTGTAGGGACGTGGGGTTCACCATATGGCGGGCCATGTAAAAATCAATAGTCTATTCGCTGTTTCTTCAATCTTTTTAAATAGAACCTTTCGAAAATCACCTCATGTATGGCGTGTTTCGTTATTCCCTAAATATGGCGTGTAACACAAGCGTTTTGTGTTTCTTTTAATATAAAAGTACCTTATTTTTGGTCAATTTGAACATTTACTTACATTTTTTCTGTAAATCATAGTAACGAATTTATAATTAATACTAATAAAACAGTGAGCAAATAGGTGTGTTGGTAATGCCTAGTAACAAATAGTTCTTGTGCAGAATACGGTGCGTTATTCATTTGGTAACATTTCCTAAACTTGGTTAGCTTTGTTTGCAAGAGGCGAAGGGATATCCTGCAAGTAGAACTTTAGCAGTGCTTCAGAGAGTTGAAAGTAAGCGCGCGAATGGACTATATCTAATCTGTGGCTAAAGGCTGTTCACGATAAAGTGAGCACCTTTGAAATCAACCTTAGAAAAACGTCACTCTGTCTACCTGCATATGTTTTAACGGGCGCACTGAGCGACATGCGGCCAGTAAAGTTGGTAACGATGGACGGGAAGTTGTTCCGTATCTTAACGACGAATAAAAAGTGCTAGGCAACCATTTATGATAACTAAAATAATTGCTTTCGCTTTGTGTATTTTTTTAAAATGAATCGAGGTGTAAAAATTACCACATTTGTTAATTATTTACTTTTCTAATAATTTCACAGTTTCACTTGACCTACGCATGGATAAAGTGATGGGGCCCATGGCAATGTTAATCTTTCCTAAAGAGGAAGAATACACAACGTGCATACAAGTAGATCTTAAGCAGGGATTTCAAAAGTGCTCATTTGACCCGGAATGGCTTAATAGAACGTAGTCATCGTAAAGTGTTGAAGCATTCAGTCTGCCCACTCCGAAACGAGATCGCAGTCCATGCGAGCTGCGAACGAGGGCGCCCTTGCCAGCTAGCGGACGGCTTGTTGACGTCGGGACAGGAGCGCGAAAAGGGAGGGAAAACAAAGCGCGCGGGGGCTGGCAGCACTGCCCCCCCTCCCCCTCCTCCGCGTGATCGGTGGCGCCCTTCCTCCCGCCTCGGCGACCCGGCGAACCAGCGCGCATTAGGACGCCTCGATCACGGCTCGTTTACCTGCGCCAAACCGCTGTCGACTAAATTGAATTTATCTGTCCCGTATCAGCGCCGCGAAACCCCCCCCCCCCCCCCGTGTACATTCCAGGACGCTTTCCGGTCAACAAGGGCGTAACGCCCCTGTTGGAGAACGGGCAAATACCGTTTCCTCGTTTGTGAACGCATGTTCAAGGACGCAGTAATAGAAAATACGCGGGAACATTATACCCTTCCATATTTTGTGCGTGGGGTACGTCATAGCAATTCTACATCCGTCCCAGATTATATTATCGTCGCGGTAGATTAATTTTTAATAAATATTACACTGTTCATTGGCTGCTGCCCCAGAACGTAGCCAGTTTTACCACATATCAGGTGGCACCGGATTCGGTTATTGTTTCCATCCATGCAGCTCTGTTATTGGCTCAGAGATCACCTGGGTACATCTAATTAACCGTGATCCAATTGCAAACATAACAGAAATAAACGTCTGTTTGTCGCCTAGCTTGTCCAAAAATGAATTTACGAAATAAATTTTCCAAATCCTATCTACAACAGGAAATTATTGTATCCTTTTAATAAACGAACGGAAAAACAAACAAAGGATTTTCGATTGTTAGGATTAAACTATTAGACTACAGAAATGGACGTCTAAATATTACATGTGCCCTTTTCCCCGCCAATTCCCAGCGGTCATCTCGAAATGTAGTCTGCCGGTTTTGTTTTACTTGGCTCTCAACCTGTACTCCCCCCAACTAAAAGGACGAAGGTCTCTGAGCGGTTTTAGACTGCTCGCATCCCACCAAAGCGAACCGGGTTCAATCCCCGGCCGGTTCACTCCGGTTTTTCGCAAGTAGAAATCGTGTCGGGGGATGCCGCTGGTCGGAGGGTTTTCTCGGAGACCTCCCGTTTCCCCCCCACCGTATCATTCCGGGCGCTGCTCCACTCTCACCTCACTTCTACCTCGTCGACTCTCAAGACCTCGCTGTTAAGAGCCGCTCAAATTTCTTCACTCGCAACGAAGCAAGCGTTGTATCGACTTTAGAACATCACGCTTCATAATTTTTTGTTATCACCTCGAGGCACGTTAAGGCGGGAACAGTCACAATCAGTAGGGATGGGAAAAGTTCGAGAATTAATTTCAGTGCAAGATAGACGTCAAACACGCATACAGTTAAGTCACCTTTCCAATTGGTTCACAGTTTATTATACACGCCCTGGACGCCTCTGAGCCAATAGCAGACTTGCAAGGAAACAAGTAGCGAATCCCGTGCTGCCAGGTGTGAGCTAACACTGGGACAGCCAAACACTCGAGGCTCTAGTATACACAGGACTGTAAAGTAAAATTTCCCTACCCCTAGCAATCAGATACTGCACTCAAAGGTCCCGCTTGAAAGGGCGGCGCAGGTAAACCGGAAGCGACGAGGACAGTGTAGCCAACACGCTAATTACCCTGACATCTTGACAGGGCGGCGCAGGTAGACCGGATGCGACGAGGACAGTGTAGCCAACACGCTAATTACCCTGACATCTTGACAGGGCGGCGCAGGTAGACCGGATGCGACGAGGACAGTGTAGCCAAACGCTAATTACCCTGACATCTTGACAGGGCGGCGCAGGTAGACCGGTTGCGACGAGGACAGTGTAGCCAACACGCTAATTACCCTGACATCTTGACAGCTGCCGCCACCTGCAGTAAGAGGCAGATGTTTAGGCTGCCAGCAGAAATCGGAGCATACGCTGTATACACCTCGACTGTTGCCTTACCTCCGTTGGCTGCTGGTGTCGTTTCCGCATTTGACCGAGCCACTCAGGATTCCGTAACTCAGGCTATGTACACTCTTAAGAAATTATTAGTAAATTTACCATATTAGTGTATATATATATATACAGTGAGAAAGTGCGGATGGTAAATTATTTTCCTATACATTTATGGCAGCATTACTAAGTTTGCTCAGGAAAGAGTCAAATGGGTAGGGAAGTTTCAAACATTGCACAGCAGTAATGCTAAACATTCCTGTATTTTCAGCCTGGCATGTGGTATCATTGCCATACAATGTATAGGTTAAAAATTTCCCTTACAGTTTGAGAAGTTTACGAGAAAATTTTTTACAGTGTAAATTCGTTCTTCGGGTGCAGTCAACACGGGCCGGAACATGGCCCAGCCAATCAAGAAAGCTTGACAAATCCGCATTTCTTTTAACTGTATCTTGTCTGGAAATCTTTTCGCGAAATACGAATGGAGATGTATTATTCACTCACTGAATCTGTCGTTCCACTAAAAAAAAAAAACTGGCAAACGTAGTAGTGTATTTGACTGATCACACTGTTTCTATTATTCAAATAGTTTTTTTTTTGCCCTGATAGAGTTGGTAAGTTTTTAGTTATTTATCATTTTTATCTAGCTGAAAATGGCTGCGGAATTTTTATATATTTTTTTCACTGATTTGGGTTTAGTGTGTATGCCTCATTCATTTGCATGTCATGTGAAATAACGAGTGTTTTGATCTTTACTGTAGGGCCTTAAAATAATCCTAAAAACACTTAAGTTTTCAACCCACGTACATATACATATATTTTTATTTTCCAGCTGCGTCGCACTCCAGAGGAATAGTCGAGTGTATCACAGCTATTTCATGAAACGTGGATATTTCCTTTCTGAGTGGGCGAGATGGACGGCAAACATGTTGTGATTATAACCCCATTCAAGAGCGAAAACTACTTCTAAAACTTCCGCTCGATTTTCAGCATCGTTATATTTGCCGTAGTCGAAGAGTGAAACGAGTGAAGATATCTGGACGGCTCTTCACATCGAGGTCTTGCGAGCCGATGATGGCGAAGTGAGGTGATTATGGGGCAGCGCTGGAATGCAAGTGAGGAGGAATTGGGAGATCCCCGAGAAAACCCGCTACCAGCGGCATCGCCCGTCACGATTCCCAAATGCGAAAATCCGGGGGCGGCTCCGCAGGGAATCGAGCCCGCTTCATCTAGGTGGGAGGCGAGTGGTCTGACCGCTACACCACCGCGGCCCCCTGTAGGCTCTGAAGTGGTGTTTGTATTGTATATGAGATATTGTATACGAGTTCGATGACCTGCAGGCTAGACTATAGTCTTATATACAAATACGCCGATGTCAACTGCACGTTGGTTGTCTGCTGCCACGGTTATATGAACAAACGTATTTTGAATTTTAACTTATCCCAAATTGAATTCGCGAATTCTTCAGGCCTCTAACATCACACCTTGAAATCATTCAACATGCCTCGTCGGAAGTTTGTGTTCTTTTCGTAGACTGGACGAACTTTGAGTAGTTTCGTAGGGAAATCTGTATTTCAAGCTCTCCGCAACGTAATTCAAGCACCAAGTATGCGTGTCCAGACTACAGGTCACTGAACTCTGGAATTTCCCCACTCACTAACGACGGGTTCTCCACCCACGGCATGCGTCGGCGGACAATCGAAAAGGAAACACATGGTTGATTTCCAACACCAATCGACAGGGGAGGCGTCGTAAAGAATCCCTAACTCGCCTCGTTTGAGGCCGCCTTCAGCTGCTGATGTATTCACGCCTGCTTCTGGTCAATTGATGGGCCTGGCGTGGTCGTGGCGGCCGTGCGTGCGTAGGCGATGTACATTCCCGTCTCGCGGCGGCAATACGCGTGTGGACACGGCGTCCGAATAACTTCATCGCCGGAACAATGGCCGGCCAGACGAGCGGAGAAAGTGAATGCGCGCGCAGCTGCCCTGAGCTGGCCACCAGACTGACGGCTGCCCCCACTGCGGCTCCACTTTACACTTCTGGCTATTATAATTGCGACACCAAGGAGTCCGCACGTGAACGACGAAACATTGTGGAGAGCGTGCAGAGCAGGCAAGTTCCACGACTTGATTCTTTGTTCAGCCGAGAGAACTGCAGCACATACGCCAATGGCGACACTGAAAATCATTATATAAGTTGAGGTCGGTGAGCTGCGTCAGTGTTTCCCCGTCGTTCGTGTACACGGACGGAGTAAGCATGCCGCATCGAAGATCACAACCACACCAACATGCTCCTGTACCGTTGACCGCGGAAAAATATTCGGCTGTCAGGATTTTAAATTATCCTACCGCGAAATTAGTTCTTGCGTTGGAAGAAATCTGCTCGTAGTGAAGCGGGTCAAGGAGGAACGGGCTGAGTGATGGGCAGTATTTCGAGAAAACCAAAACTGAAGGGAATGAAGGACGCATTCGCTCTCTCGTGCTTCGTAGGCTATCCGCTGCATGCAGGACCGTAACGGATGAACTTTGGGCACGTATCAAAGCAACATGGGTGGATATACTCAGGACAAATATCCGAAATCTCGTGCTCTCAAAGCCGCATCGTATAGCAGCGATTATTTCCGCCCGGGTGGGTCTATACAGTACTCGCTTCCTAATGTTCTGTCCATCGTACGGATCTGCAAGAGTAATCGTGTCATCTGTGCGTGATGGGTATTCTGTCCAACAAATCTGGTCATGATAGCTCATGTCCTTCTTGGTGTTGCAAATTTAATCTCCAGCTGTGTAATTTCTTATTCTTGGTAGCCATATCGATAGAGGTTAGAGGTTTGTTAATGTTGCATCAACCGTTACTTCTCAGTCTTTTGAATACTTATGGCACAATATTCTTTACCTATTGGTTGCTCTCATTTTACAAGGGAGTTTTAAATTAAACTTGGTTGCCCGTGATACGGTAACATTATTTACTCATGTTTATTATCGAATAAAAAGTAGAACAGGGCGTGGTTGTACCAGTGTTGTACAGTCATAAAAGGAGCACCAATCTAGCCTGCCACCGAAAACAAGTCTCGAAATTCACGCACCTCTAAATGCCGATATCGAAGTGGTATATAGCTGCCTTGACGGATGGGGCAATGCATTGCAAATATATCGCGCAACGATATTGTAAATATCGACATCGCAAAATTCAATCAAACGGAAATCGCATCGATGGTACCGATATTGGGTACATACCAGAAATATATCACCAAACCGAAAAGTATTGGAAACGCTGCAATATTGCGAACATCTCTATAACGCAGTTTCAAAATACAGCGATATCGAAATATCGCCAAGTAGTAAATATCGCCTATGTCGTACGAGATCGCTGTTTGCAATACTTGCTCTTCAGTTTTGTGGCCACAGCTCATTTGCGATGTTACGAAAATGTGGTTTCGGGACCGATTTGTCACGCTATCGCACCATCGCAGAGTAGGCCCTACTACTTCACAATACAGAGGTGAAAGCGCTGCTTGTTTAAGGTCTGGTCCAAGATTCTCGCCAACCTGAAAAGTGATTGGCTACACTCTAAACGCGAATCAATGATCTCAGTCAGTAGAACTATCCTGCGGAATCTTCAGTGAGTCAGCTGTAATCTGATGTGAAATGCACCGATGATTTACTGTCACGCCAGTGCAATGCACTAGGAATCAGCAGGAATCACTGAATACCATCAACTCAAATGATCAGTAGAACTTCACTGATTCACGTGGAGCTGTTTCAATTTATCTACAGTCAAGTTCGCTGATTTGGAACAGTTTTTGACTGTTTCGAGGGATTTCCGGTATCCTGGGGCTGAAACAATAATCCCTCATGACCAAATAACGGGATGACATAGCCTACAGTAGGCCTATCTCGTATCTCGAAATATGAATAAAGATGGTAGTATTAGTAATTTTAAATTACGAATTTACCGCTTTCTTTATCATAGACATGTTTACTCTGATGCTCTGACGGAATGGCGGAAAATAGTTACAACTGACGCCGACAGGTGGCGCATTCGTCAACGAGTACGTTCTTGGAAATAACGCATGCCGGATGTGTGTACCGTATATATTCTTCCAGTGTGTGTTGGTATCGTATGTTTCAAAGCCGATTAAATCGGGATTCAAACCACTCGTGAGTTATGACTATAGTTGCACCTTAATGTATTCTTTGTTGTTGTGCATGTTCAGAGATAATGTTGACTGGTGTACAATACTGACTTTTGCACATTACGGATACATTGCATCGGGGTTGATATGTCGCCCTTCAACTTGTAAGCGTACCTCGTGGGAAATCTGAAAAGTGTGTTAACCCTGCAATCATATCTCGTTCTCATTTTCCACTCCTGCCGCACGGATTATTTACGATTGCTCGTAGTCCTGTAGGGCGTATCGGGCGAATGTAGTTCCAGTCACACGCGTTGACTAACAAATAATATTACGACGTACTGACGGTCACCGGATTATGACGCGGAGTGTCACATGTTTTAAAACGTAATTTTTACAATTTATTTATTCTAAAATTAATTTGCCAAAACGAGTTTTTCTCACATATCCTACCTTTATGAGCTTTTTACAAATATTTTAAACCAGCTAAGCACTTTTATTTAGGTTCCCTTAACGTGTTTTAAATTATACCATCAGGATGATATCATCGTGATTATTAAAATCGACATAATACATTGTATACTGGGAATAGCCCGTCATAATAGCTTTTTGGAATGAGAACTCATTAAACAAGTGCATAAATTTTTTTTTTAAATATAAGTCAGGGGTTGGTCAGCTTCACTAAAGAGTTGAGTGGATAGTTTACGATTCTGGAGTGTACACATCGCAAGGTCGTGCACGCGAAAGAAACGAAGGATTCCGTTGAACTCATCAAAGGAGACACCAGTACGATTCTGGAGTGTACACATCACAAGGTCGTGCACGCGAAAGAAACGAAGGGTTCCGTTGAACTCATCAAAGGAGACACCAGTACGATTCTGGAGTGTACACATCACAAGGTCGTGCACGCGAGAGAAACAGAGGATTCCGTTGAACTCATCAAAGGAGACACCAGTACGATTCTGGAGTGTACACATCACAAGGTCGTGCACGCGAAAGAAACAGAGGATTCCGCTGAACTCATCAAAGGAGACACCAGTACGATTCTGGAGTGTACACATCACAAGGTCGTGCACGCGAAAGAAACAGAGGATTCCGTTGAACTCATCAAAGGAGACACCAGTACGATTCTGGAGTGTACACATCACAAGGTCGTGCACGCGAGAGAAACGAAGGATTCCGTTGAACTCATCAAAGGAGACACCAGTACGATTCTGGAGTGTACACATCACAAGGTCGTGCACGCGAAAGAAACGAAGGATTCCGTTGAACTCATCAAAGGAGACACCAGTACGATTCTGGAGTGTACACATCACAAGGTCGTGCACGCGAGAGAAACAGAGGATTCCGTTGAACTCATCAAAGGAGACACCAGTACGATTCTGGAGTGTACACACCACAAGGTCGTGCACGCGAAAGAAACGAAGGATTCCGTTGAACGCATCAAAGGAGACACCAGTACGATTCTGGAGTGTACACATCACAAGGTCGTGCACGCGAGAGAAACGAAGGGTTCCGTTGAACTCATCAAAGGAGACACCAGTACGATTCTGGAGTGTACACATCACAAGGTCGTGCACGCGAGAGAAACAGAGGATTCCGTTGAACTCATCAAAGGAGACACCAGTACGATTCTGGAGTGTACACACCACAAGGTCGTGCACGCGAAAGAAACGAAGGATTCCGTTGAACGCATCAAAGGAGACACCAGTACGATTCTGGAGTGTACACATCACAAGGTCGTGCACGCGAGAGAAACAGAGGATTCCGTTGAACTCATCAAAGGAGACACCAGTACGATTCTGGAGTGTACACATCACAAGGTCGTGCACGCGAAAGAAACGAAGGATTCCGTTGAACGCATCAAAGGAGACACCAGTACGATTCTGGAGTGTACACATCACAAGGTCGTGCACGCGAGAGAAACAGAGGATTCCGTTGAACTCATCAAAGGAGACACCAGTACGATTCTGGAGTGTACACATCACAAGGTCGTGCACGCGAAAGAAACGAAGGATTCCGTTGAACTCATCAAAGGAGACACCAGTACGATTCTGGAGTGTACACACCACAAGGTCGTGCACGCGAAAGAAACAGAGGATTCCGTTGAACTCATCAAAGGAGACACCAGTACGATTCTGGAGTGTACACATCACAAGGTCGTGCACGCGAAAGAAACAGAGGATTCCGCTGAACTCATCAAAGGAGACACCAGTACGATTCTGGAGTGTACACATCACAAGGTCGTGCACGCGAAAGAAACAGAGGATTCCGTTGAACTCATCAAAGGAGACACCAGTACGATTCTGGAGTGTACACATCACAAGGTCGTGCACGCGAAAGAAACAGAGGATTCCGCTGAACTCATCAAAGGAGACACCAGTACGATTCTGGAGTGTACACATCACAAGGTCGTGCACGCGAAAGAAACGAAGGATTCCGTTGAACGCATCAAAGGAGACACCAGTACGATTCTGGAGTGTACACATCACAAGGTCGTGCACGCGAAAGAAACGAAGGATTCCGTTGAACTCATCAAAGGAGACACCAGTACGATTCTGGAGTGTACACACCACAAGGTCGTGCACGCGAAAGAAACGAAGGATTCCGTTGAACTCATCAAAGGAGACACCAGTACGATTCTGGAGTGTACACATCACAAGGTCGTGCACGCGAGAGAAACAGAGGATTCCGTTGAACGCATCAAAGGAGACACCAGTACGATTCTGGAGTGTACACATCACAAGGTCGTGCACGCGAGAGAAACAGAGGATTCCGCTGAACTCATCAAAGGAGACACCAGTACGATTCTGGAGTGTACACATCACAAGGTCGTGCACGCGAAAGAAACGAAGGATTCCGTTGAACGCATCAAAGGAGACACC
Source organism: Dryococelus australis (assembly GCA_029891345.1). Classification (NCBI taxonomy): domain Eukaryota; kingdom Metazoa; phylum Arthropoda; class Insecta; order Phasmatodea; family Phasmatidae; genus Dryococelus; species Dryococelus australis. Next base: position 28,690,064 of record CM057001.1, read on the forward strand.
AGATTTGCCAAATTCGTTTTTAATGCTTTCGATACTCGGTACTCGATCGCCAAGAAAGTGTCGAAAGAGGCAGGTTAAGGCCCTAACCGCGTTCGCAGTTGAGAAGTTTAAAAAATACATTCTTCGTTTCGAATTTCAACCAGCTTCGTATCCACCGGCGTCATTTGAAAACTTACATTAATGCGTTTATAGTAATTGGTATCCTGTGCTACTGTGGAGTGAGAGAGTGCGACTTTTTTTTTTTGGAATATATTTTTAATTTCATGCCAATTTAAACTCCAGTGATTATGCAGGAATAAAAGAGTCCGAACTCAGTGGCAGACGAGTTTTGTTGTTGCAGTTTCATTACGTCAAGTCATGTGACCTCATCGCGCAACTCCGTGCCACACAACCGGGTACAATACTGCTTGTTAAACTTTTCGCTAGGAAATATTTTTGTAAAATGATGATTTCAAAAAGGATAAAAACAAAATAAAATTCTGAACTAAACCATAAAAAAAAAAAACAACTAAACTTTAACGATTCAAGCAAGCTTTCTCTCTTTCTCTCCCCCCCCCCCCTTTCTTCCCCGTTTTTTAAATTTAATTTTATTTATTTTTTTAACCAACTCTCCTACTGCAGGGACCGCAGAAAGGTTGAACCCAATTTACAAAACTGGGAACACGCCATCTGTTCTCACGTAAAGCATCAAGACCAGGTCTCAGTCTGCGATACTTTAAAGCAGTGGCGGCTGGTGACTTTTGAAACTGGGAGGGCTGTAGCGATCCTAACTCATATCATTGCAAATGTCATTTTTTTTAAAATAGGCACAGTGATAAATATATTGCGTACGACAGGCTTATGTAAGTGTAGTTTATGTAGCTGAATACAAAAAATAAGTGTGGTTGTTCGAAGAAAAATGTATCATCGCCCGATTTGTAATGGTCAACATACTGTGGCCGCTGGTTCAGATCCAATCACTACCACAGGTATGTATTTGTTTTGCGTTTGTTTAGGTTATATGCCTTCCAACCACTACCTACATGGTGTGGTACATTACACGAGACGACGAGAGATAACATAATAATACTAATTCTGCCATACTATTGATGATAATAACTTAAATATACTAAAATATTTTTAAAACCAAATACTAATTTACATAGCCTACAGTACATACAAAATTCATGTCAGATTTAAATTAGAGGACGAAAGTGGCATACCTCAATTAATATATTTGTAAAAGAAAAAAAATCCATTCGGCAATTTGTACGCGCTATTTAACTGACAACCTTACCAAGCAATGACAATTTTATGGCATTTTATATATATGTGGCGAACATGATTTATGTCTTTTAACTTTGTCTCCCGAATGTTTTAAATCTTTTTACCCCATTGACAGTCCACGCAAGATCGTTAGGTTTCATTACCCAAAAAAAATTAAACAAAACAACACATTTCCAACTTCACACCCGCCTAGCCAGTACGCGAAATTGTATGTAATTACGTCGAATTTTCTCGTATACGAACCATTTACTACCTTGGCTTTGTTGTTGAATTATATTAACTGTGGCCTTGCTGGTCCCTGATTCTGTAGCGCTAGTTTATTCTTGTAGTTGAAAATTTTTGTTGTAATAAGGTTTAAAATGTTACTCGCCGAATGAAATATTATTAACAAGTTTACACAACACGACATTAACAACAACTCAACCCTGCTTCTGACCGATGCTCATAGCTCATCATTAATTAACAACTTATTCAGAGTGTTCACACTATATTTGAAGCTCACACGAGTTTGGGCGATATCTATGAAAAGAAAATATTCCAATTAAATACAAGCATTGTTAAGAAATGTGTTTAACAACTGCAGAATAGTGGAGCGCGAAATTGTTCTTACGAAACATGTAGTTTTGGTAGCTTTGTCAAGTTCCAGGAAACCATTTTTTTTTTTGTTGGAGCAGGAGCGCGCCCAGCTCTCTCCGATTTACAGCATGCGATTGGTTGAAAAAGTTCGAGTCCCTGAAGTCTTCCCTCCCTCCCGTAGCATCCCTAGTCCTATGTTAGGGTCATCTCTCTCTACTAGCTCTACCCACTTCGGGGCGAAGAATCTGCCGCCCCACCACTCGACATTTCCAAAAACATTTCTCTCCTGACAAGTCTCGTCCATCCCAAAAACATTAGCTGCGAAATAACCTCTATATTCGTACGCAGTATTATTTACTGAGTAGCAGATAAGTAGAGGTATGCGTTCCCAGATTTTATTAGGAGGGCTGCGCCCCGCAGCCCTACCTCAACAGCCGCCACTGCTTTAAAGTGTAGCTAAGGTGTTTCAGCTCTTACGATACTTTGCTTGCAGTGTGTTCATAATACTGAACTATTGAGGCAAAACAAACCTTTTCAAAATTCGTTGTTATGTATGTTACAGACTGCAAAGATGTTAAGATGTTGATATAGTAGTTTTCAATTTCAACCTGCAGTAGGCTAAATCAAGTTTGCAACTATTAGTCACTTTTGAAATTAACCTTAGAAAAAAATCACTGCCCATGCCTTCATATATTTTAACGGGCGAACTGAGTGACATGCGCCCAGTAAAGTTGGTAATGAAGAATGGGAAATAGTTACATATCTTAACGTCGAATAAAAAGTGCCACGTAACCATTTGTAATAACTTAAATTGTTTCTTTCACTGTTTTTTTTTAAATTTAAAAGTATCAAAGAGTAAAAATGAGAAGATTTTCAAGAGATTTACGTGTGTAATAATTTCACAGTTTCACTTCACCGACGAATGAAGAAAGCGGCGAAGCCAATGGAAATTATAATTTTACATAAGGCGGAAGAACACGCAACGTGCATGCAAAAAGCTCCTAAGCAGGGCTTTCACAAGTGCTCATTTTACCGTGAACAGCCTGTATAGTTGTCGTTTCACAATAAGTACCCCTAAAAAAAAAAAAAAACCGAAATAATCTATATGTTGTTGACGGACAATTGAGTACTTTTAAAAGCCTTTTTACTGCTCTTGTGTACTTCCGCTATATGTATGATTGCTAGGGATAGGAAAATCTGGCGAATTCATTTCAGGACAAGACAGATTTCAAACACATGTACACTGAAGTCTCCTTTGGTATTGGATCAGAGTTTATTATACACACCCTAGACGACTCTGAGCAGATAGAAGACTTGCAAGAGGACAAGAATCGAATCCCATACTGCCAGGTGCGAGGTAACACTGGTGCAGCAGCCAATGAACAAATATTTGAGGCTCGACTGTACCAAGGATTTTGAAGTTTATCCTGCAGGTCATTGAACTCGCGAAATTGTCCTATCTCAAATGATTACCATTGTCATGGACCGTATCACTTTGTTCATGCGTGATCGCCTCGGTGGTCTAGTGGTTAGACTATTCGCCTTCTACCTAGGCGAACCGGGCTTGATTCCCGGCGAGGTTGCTCCTAGATTCTCGCATATGGGAATCGTGCCCTGGACGATGCTTCTGGTCTCCCGTTTCTCCCGCCTTTGCATTCCGGTGCTGCTCCATACTCACCTCGCTTCACCCTCATCAGCTCCATAGACTAAATATGATGTAGACCGCTTGTTCGTCTTCTGCGCCATGTACCCAACATTGACCTACCCCAATCCTACAAAATTGTCAAAGTTACATGGTCAACAGTTATGAACGTGTTTGTTTACATCTTAAATTTTAAATGACAATCACTATAATATGAATAAAATTCTTGTACCAATTTGAATTTAATCGAACTGCCTTCAAAATTGGTTTAGAGGAAGCGCACATACATCTCAAAGAACTTGTTTAGAAATCAGTATTCTAACCGAACATCTAAACCACGCTGTTTTCGCTAGACGTGTTGGCAGAAAAGCAGTCCAATGTTGGGACACGGAGTTTGGTTGTGCGCAGCCAGCGAGATCGATCTACCCTCATCTTTAGTCTATGATCGGCTCGGCCCAAATAATAACTAAGGGTAGGGGAATTTCGCGATTTTATTTCGGGAGAAGATATACGTCAAACACACATAGAGTGAAGTCAACTTTGCGATTGTTCACAGTTTATTATACGCGCCCTGGACGTCTCTGAGACAATAGCAGACTTGCAGGGAAACAAGTAGCGAATACCGTACTGTCAGTTGTGAGGTAACACTGGGGCAGCAGCCAATGAACAAACACTTGAGGCTCTAGTGTACGCAGGACTGTAAAGTAAAGCCTACATGTCATTGAAATCGCGAAATTGTCCTCGTAATAAAAACGCTTCGCGTGATTTGTCATCAGGCTAAACTTCACAATACTGTGTATACCGGAGCCGACGCCGTTTCTCAATTGGCATAGATGGGGAGTCACGCCCCTTCTTAGTGAACTGCACGTGATTGGGACACACAACTGTCAAGTGTTCATTTATTGGCACAGAGTTTCTTAGGGGGCGTGGCGTGCGTGTCAAATAAAGTATGGTCGAATGACAAGCGTACATCACATGTACGTGTGTTTTTAGTTGAAACTGTCCTCAAATAATAACGCGAATTTCGCAGGTCTCTATGATTAGTAGGGGCGCCCGAATTTCGCGAAAAGATTTCTTGTCAAGTTTGTATTTCAAAACACTTTCAAAACTCAGATCGATTTTCGAGATTGGGTGGTTTCGACTACTGGGCGTCTATGTGCCTGCCCGCGAATCACAGATGATCAGTACCGGAGTAACTTAATTCTCATTGGCCCAGTCAAACACCACACTGTCTTCAACATGTGAACGTGGCCAATAACGGAAAGAATATTGTAGCAGTGCAAGAAGGACTAGATTGGAACCTAGATTCCGCGGGATTCTTTTCGGAAAAAATCGGGTGACCCTAATGATTAGCAGAGACCTGAAGAATTCGCAGATTCAATTTGGGACAAGCTAGAATTCAAAGCACGTTTGTTCATATAAGTGTAGCCATTGACCCGCATGGTGTTTGACACCTGGAGAACGCTGACTCAATCATCGCCTTCCACTCTGGCAGCAGACAACCAATGTGCTGTTGACATCGGCATATCTGTACATAAGACTGTAGAGTCTAGACTGCAAGTCAATGAACTCGTCAATTTTCAAGTCTCTAATTCGCGTTATTATTTTGGGACAAGCTAGACGTCATTGCCCTATAAGTTTCTGAGCACGACCCGTTATTTCGCTGGCTGATGGCTTCTATACGAGGTCATGTGCCTGTGTAACTGTGTTGCAGGCGATTGATCACTCTAACGATGAGCTGTTACTATTGGTTAAAAGAGTATTTCACGTCGTGCCACAAATACTCTCTGCCATCGAGGGGCGTCAGTAGCACGCATAACACATTGCAGTTTAGTCTGCTGCAGAAAAATTACGCGAATCTTGCAAGTCTCCACTAATGATTAGCATTTCGAAGCCAGTGATTCAAAATAGCTAGGGATGGGAAAAATTCGCGAGTACAATGAACTGTAGGCTAGACTCCACAGTCATGTGTATACTCGAGCCTCAGATGTTTGTTCATTGGCTGCTGTCCCACACAGTAGCCAGTGTTACTTCACACCTGGCAGTGTGGTACTCGCTACTTGTTTCCTTGCAAGTCTGCTATCGGCTCAGAGCCGTCCAGGGCGTGTGTAAAAAACTGCATTTAAATTGCAAAGTCAACTTCAGTGTACACGCGTTTGACGTCTATCTTGTCCTGAAATGAACTCGCGAACTGTTTGTATCCCTAAACATAGCGTTCTATGCCGGGGAGGCTCGTTCCAACTTGTGACCCCAAGAAACATGTGTGCTCGTAGGATCAACATTCGACGCCAGCCTACGCTGGGCGCGGCTTTCCATAACATTCTTGTAAGTGGGTGGAGGTTGATACATAGATAAAGAAAATAAAAGACGCCAGGGAAAGGAGTCCCAAAAATGCCGGCCGACTTCTTCCTGGAAAGCGATCCCGTCGCGTGACGGCCGCCGCTTCCCGTAAACAAATGAATCGCTCCGCGCGCGTGACGGCAGCGACGCGCCGCCGAGCTCGTGCGCGCATGCGCGACTAGCTATGTGCGCTCGGGGCCCCGTGCGCGCATGCGCGACTAGCTATGTGCGCTCGGGGCCCCCGACGAGGAACGCGCGGTAACTTGGGCCCGGCCGTGAAGCCCCAGTCACACGGTCAAATTTTTCCGTCAAGCTGCTTCCAGTAGGTTTGGTCAAATAAAATTGGACAGTTATGACTAGCGACAGGGACATTTCGCGAATTCAATTCATTTCAGGACAAGGTAGATTTCAAACACATGTACACTGAAATCTCATTTGTATGCAAAATTCGCGTTTTTATCCGGCATCAGCTTGAACTTCACAGTACTGTATATACCGGAAACGGAGTCGTTTCTTCATCGGCTGCTGCATAGAAGTGAAGTCACGCCCTTTCTTACTGACCTGCATATGATTGGGGTATACAGTTGTGAAGTGTTTATTTATTGGCGCAGAGTTACCCAGGATGTGTCAGATAACGTATTGTCCAATGTGAAACTTATTTCAAAGATACACATGTTTGAAGTTTAGCTTGTCCCCAAATAATAACGCGAATTTTGCAGGCCTCTACTCATTTGGTATTGGATCAGAGTTTATTATACGCACCCTAGACGACTCTGAGCCAACAGCAGACTTACAAGAGGACAAGAATCGAATCCCATACTGTCAGGTGTGAGGTAACACTGGTGCAGCAGCCAATGAACAAACATCTGAGGCTCGACTGTACCAAGGATTGTGAAGTCTATCCTACAGGTCATTGAACTCGCGAAATTTTCCTATCTCTAGTTATGGCGTCCTCGAAATGTCATAAACACCACCATATTTGCCTGGAAAAGTTGCACGGCTTCAGTTTCAATCAAACATTTGAATATTGGACAAGTTCTAAAATTTATTTGATGTTTGACCGTCTCAGCCAATCAGAATCGTGCTCGACAAAATTGGACGTCAAGAAACTGTAAAATAACGAACAATTACTGGATACGGAGTAGGTTATGAAGATAATTAATTTATGTAGAAGCTGTCTGGGCATGAATGCAATTTTAAGTGAGTATTGCACTTTATATTACGAACACAGAGGCACTGGATTTCATAGTGTAGGAAATATCTCCTATCGATACAATTTAATTTAGTAAAGAAGCGAGAATAAATTAAAACTTTCGTTACATTTTTCTCCTGTAATGGTCTGCATGGAAAAACAAAACCAATATCTCACTATGAGAATAATTTATAAATAATAATTCGAATAAGATTCCCTCGGGGAAAAGTTGTAGGATACTAACATACCACCCCCCTAGTGTCTCAATGTAGGTGTCTCGCAGGTTTCAGGCCTTGGTTAAAGAAGACATTATTCACAGACTGTCTCTTTCATCTCGTAGATTTCATTATTTTCCGGTTGAAACATCGATGTTCAAGGTTGGCCACTTCCCTTATGAGTTACTGTATGACATTGTTAGTATAATGTTTTCTATCCCATCTTGCAAAGGGAATCACTTCACATCATTTGTAGCTGTAGCCAGGATCAGCCTGTATATGTCACCAGCAGAATAGATTCAGCTTTCTTTCTTTTTTCGGTGTAATAGCCTTTAAATAATTTTTTATATTACATTATTTTACATCTGCCACGCAACGAGAATACAAAAACGAATAGACCAAACTTAAATATACAGTCTAAATTAATTTTACACACATTTGGGATGTTTTATTTTACACGATCGAAAATGGTAAACAAACAAGTGGAAATAAATCTGGATATACATATTTTTTAAATTTAACAGTATTAGATATTGGTTTGTATATTAAATACTCACTTTTCATGAATATATAAAGAATGCTACTTTTTTTTATTTTGCGTGCAAACAGCAATTTATTGAATGTAACTATTCTTGTGATAAAAATAATCTGTAAAACACGTTCAGTTTTTTAAATTTATTTCAAACAGTACATCTAATTGATTTTTCCCCATGTCAAAATTATTTAAAATAATTTTATATATTTTTATTCAGCCATATATATTAAAATTTGAAATTAACTTTTAACTATACAGATGGCCATATAGATGAAAATAGTGGTAGTTAAGCTAATTTGATTGAAAAATACTTTTTGAAGTGGCTAAAGAATACTGCAACACATGAACCCAGAAGTGCTCGTGTAAAATCTAATATAGCATATTCATTGTCATTGCCAACGAAGTCTAGAAGAATACACCATCGGGACAACACACCCCATTCATACGCATTCAGTGCAATGCTATTTTTAATAAGTACTGTTTTCACTAGGCTTACCAGTACGCCTATTTTTCTCTGCGTTTTTTTTAGTTATTTTGGCTATAAATGAAATATTATACTTCATAGATAAACTGTAAGTAAAAGTTTAGTTTAACCAAACATGCGATATTTATATGTTAACAGAGGTATAGAACAAAAGTGATAAATGGCAGGTTTGGGAAACAACCGAAGACGTCATATTTGGTATGAATTTTCGGAGAGGACATATGAAGACCTTACAGGAACACATCATCACACGTGTAGTATTTTTCGTAAATAAAAAAAAAGTATACTTAGTAACTTTAATAACGTCAATGATTGCCGTTTTAAAAATTATACACGTTTTTCCACACAACTTTTAAACGTGCACCCAATGTGCTATCTAGGTACAGAACATTCATTTCAGCGAGGGTTTTTGACTTCAGTTCTTTCAAGATGTCACGCACCTTTGAAACACCATTTCAGAGCGCTCCAAAATGGCTAACACAGATTTTTCAAAGTACTGTATCTCAATATGTACGCGTATCTCAAAATCTACGTGTCAGATGTAGGCTATACGAATCTACTCAAAGAAACTGCATTGAACCTTTCTACAGACTTTCAACCAATAAGATGATAAATGTCCCAGAGCGACGGGAACACTGCACGACAGTTCACGAGCCTTGCGCTTAGTGGCGATGGCGCACTTGAAGAGCATGCCAGAGTCGACCATATCGCTCCCGTGTTCCTCCGTGCCTCAAACGCAGAAAGCTTTAGATGAGCTGGAGCCTTAAGTTAACTTCCGACCCACAAAAATAACACATAATTACATATGTTAAGTCAATTTATCTTCTGATGGTCTAACCATTCGAAAGACGCAGGAAAAGACAACTACACTGAATAACTCGTAAGATTAATTAATATACTAAACGCACAAATTAAAAAAGACTTTTTATATATTTTTTGTAGTATACCCTTTGACGAATTTAGTAGGTACTTACAAGAGATTTATGGCATAAAACATGCAAAATGTATAATTGTTATATTTTTGAACAACCAGATCAATAAGATTCCTATCATTCAAGCGGCCGTTGTAATCTATGTGTATGTGGTATAACCGGACTGTACTAGAAATTCCAAGTCACTTCACATAAATTATACAAACACTCTTAATTATCGTTGGTAGTTACATGTTTACAGCTGCCACTAATGAAGGATTGAAAAATCAGTGGTTCGTGATATTTTCTTTTTTTAAATTTTAGCGTGTTATGATTAAGTTGTTATGATGTAAAATAACGCTAGTATAGTATTCCAAAGTATTATTTTTTTACAATACGTTTTATACCGTTTCTCTTTGTCTTTGGGCCGCATTTCGTGGCCCAGGTTTGGCACTTGGGCCTGTCTTGTCCTGTGGGCGCCGACCTCCGACCGCAGATAGCCGTGACTTAGCCCGGTTTTGCCGCGATCAGCGCAGTTTTACCGCGGGCTTTTTCGCTGCGTTTTTAAAAAAACAGCCTTTTCGCTCGGCCAGCCGCTCTTTAATTCGTATTTTGTTTGCACAGTTTATTTCATTTTTACCACCTCCCGCCCCCCCCCCTCCTTCCCTCTACTTTCTGTTTTAAACCCGAACAAATCCTCTCGTACCCCCAACCCTCCCCACGCCCCTCCACAGGCGGCTGTTCCACCTGAATCCCAGCGTTAAAAAAAAAAAAAAACACAAAACTGATTGCTTATTGATTACAACAGATTGTTAGCCTCCAGCATTTAATCATTTAATTAAACTCGGGGAAAAGTACGGACAAGATCACAGGAACGATGATGATAACAAATAGCGACGAGAGAAGAGGGGGCGAAAAAAAAAATTGCTGCCAACAGTGGGAGCATCATTTTGAAGAGCGAAATGTAATTGACACGTTGGTTAGCGTGTGTCGGGGCAATAAATACACCTTCCTTTTTGGACCGAAAACAGCAATTTGCAATGGCGGCTCGCTCTGACCCATTTCGGTTGGGATCTGCGAGGGGGAAAAAAAATTATTTTTTTTGTTTTTAACAAAGCTGATCATTATGATGGATTTGTGTGTCTGACTTTGAGGAGAAGTCGATTTTTATTTAAACAATTTTACACTCTGCTTATAAAAAAAAAATACCGCTGACGAATTTATGTGACCTGGTGTGAATCGACGTTTGTGCAGCGTGCGATGTGTGGAATCGAATGCGATGTAAGTAATGATGAATATTCTCTGGAAAGTTGTTCTTGTCGTGTGTGTTTTTTTTTTTTTTCTTCCATCTTGGTGAGCATGGAAAAATAATTTATATATGATAGTTTTCAGATCGTTCGAGTGGGCGCGTGGAATGTCATGACTCAAAGGGGTTATACATCGTTCACGGTAAACTTAGCGCTTCTGAAAGCCCTGCTTAAGATCCATCTGCATGCACGTTGTGTATTCTTTCGCCTTATTGTGAAATTAACACTGCTGTGGGCCTCGTCGTCTTATTCATGCGTCAGTGAAGTTAAACTGAAATTATTAGAAAAGTAAATATTTTAGAACTCTGCTCATTTTTTCACTTCCATAAATTAAAAAAAAAAAAAAAAAAAAGCGAAGGAAATAATTTAAGCTATCACAAATGGTTACCTAACACTTTTTGTTCGTCGTTTAGATATGGAACTACTTTCCCTCCATCGTTGTCAACTTTATATGGCGTATGTCACTCAGTGCACCCGTTCAAATATATGCAGGTAGGAGCAGTGAATTTTTCCTAAGGTTGATGCCAACAAAAGTTCTCACTTAATCGTGAACAGCCTATACTCCAGTACACTGTGCAAACAGTTGTTTTATTTTTACAAATAATTATTTGGACCGTAGTTACCAAAATTTTGTTTTGTAATGCTACAAGTAAATTAAAGCAAACTTTGCAGCATACTAATGCGGAATGTGTAAAAAAAAATTAATTTAACAATAAAAGTACCGTAGATTATCAATTTTTTTATATAATCCGTTCATGGCTACTACCAACTTTTCTGAAGTCCTGCTTCACTTCTGCATTCTGGATATTCCTGCGCCTCATGCTAACAAAGCGCTTAAGGCAGATTCCCACCCGCCATCTTGGATTTATGGAATTTTTACCATACTCTGGAAACACAGTTTTGTGTCATTTTTTTTTTTTTGGAACGACAGAGCACAGAGCGGTGCCTAGTGCATTGCCTGCGGCCAGTATTTCTTGATTACTGTTTATGTCGTCGCCTTTGTAATCTTTCGTAAGAAATAATCCCGCGTTTCTCATCGACAGTTTACCAGTTTAAAAATTAATAAATGTATCGAAGCTGTGGCAGCTCGATAAAGTTTGGGACGCTCTTGTTTAGGATGTGTAGTGCGGAAAATTTCATTAGACACTCTGAAATAGAAGCTTTGGCGAAAAATCGATAAATCCAAGATGTCGAGAACTAATTTGTACTACGTATTACCAACACGCTTTCTTTCTCCGTTTTTATTCTTATCAACTACAAATGAATCAGTATAATTTGTTGATCAAATATAAGCAAAAGTACACTTTAACCAAATGTGATATACCTTTATGTTAACAGAAGTGTATACATGGGGTGATTTATCAAAATTTTAATTCAAAATGTGTGAAGATACCGGCAATATACAATATATTGTAAACGATATGACATAAACAAAGTTAGATTATTAATATAAAACAGTGTTTTGTAAAGACGCAACGAAGGCTTACATACACTCGTGGTTATCTTCTTACGCTGTCATTATTTAAGGATGCGCGCGCGTGTATCTATTATAACTATTTATTATATACCCTAGTTTTTTTTTTTTTTTGCAATTACGTATCAGAATCACGCCAATGAAAAACAAAACCCTTCATATATTTATTTCGATTTTTGGCTGTAAAGATTTTTTTAAATTTTTCTTTTGTGGCTAAGAAATAACTTTAAACAATTGTAAACAGAAAAATGATGAATATTTGTAAGTAGTTCAGGAAAATTATGCAAAAAAAAAAAACGTGGACATGGAAATTTTTGGGGAAATTACATTTAGGTCTAATTGTTATAGAGAAAATACTTGCAAATATTCACGTTATAATTTTTGTTATTATCTCGTATGATAGATCGTAGGCTGTTCTACCACAACATTTACGAAGTGTAGAGCGCTGGTTCCTTCGTCTGTGTCGTACTTCGTACGGTTATATACAAATTAAATGGGGTAAAATGTAAATTCCTGGCTAGACTTCGTTCCTGATCCTTCTGTTAACTATCTGAAGCTCATGTTGTATCCCGCGGAGCGCTTGCTGCTACGTGAGAGTAACTTCTTACGTATCACGGTACCGAGGAATTTACGCTGGTGGTTTACATGTGGTTGTGCATGTGTGCTTACGTGTCTAAACTTATAAGTCACTTCACACATACATACTTCGCGGTAGTTGCCATGCTCATTAATATTTTTTTTCTCATATATAAATACTTTTGAAATTAACTATAGCTGTCGACAGAATATAATTTCGCAAAAATTTCATCAGCATCCAATCATAGCCATTCATGAAATAATTATTTAAAATTTCTAGTTGAAATCACGTTCCGTATATAACATCGCGACATCACCATTTGTGGATTTATATTTGTTGTTCAAGAGTATTAATTTCTAACAGTTTTTTTTTTTTTCGTGTGAAGGTAGAGTGTTTTGGATTGATTAAAATGTTTGATACATTTCTTGTTCCCCCCAGAGAACCATATTCGACCATTCACCATCGAACGAATAATTACTTCATTGGGGTAGAAGAGGAGGGCTGCTAATGTAGTGTAACGATCTCTCATAGAGTGACGAAGTGTGAATTTAATCAACGAGAGGATAATAGCCGCAAGACAACCTCACAGATGCTAATGTATGGACGAGGATATCACCTTAGTAGTGGGAAAATGCGATTTCTAGAACACTTAAATTTTGAAAACATTTCGTACATTAAATTTTTTACACGTTTTGTGTTTTAAGTGTTATAACTGTTTTGCGATTTGCCCTCATATTTTAAATTTCAAGGCCTCCCCCCCCCCCCCCCCCGAACAGGTTATTCCTTTTTTTCCCCGCATTCACAACCCCTTAACATAGGCCTATTACTATGTGTAAACTAAGCATGCACGACATGTTGTAGAATAGTTAAGGTAATGTTCTTTTTCTCTTCAAATAGGAATAGAGCCGTTCATTGGCTAATGCTACTGATTGCTGCTGGCGCACACATATTTCATAACTGTAAACAGCTTACACCATAAACCAAAAAATTGGAGAGTACTTGTCAGGCAAAAAAAGTCCTCTGTTGCAACACCCGAAACGAAAAATTAACGTGTAATTTGAAGGGGTTAATGAGAGACAGTGTCTCGGAAATTCCATTTTCCTATTACTCACCTGACACCAACATAGAAAAATTGAAAAAAAAAAGTGCAATCCTAGACAATGGGGTTTTCCAACTGTGTGAGTAATTGTTTGTATTTGTACTTTATCTCGCATAATGTCTAACGCCGAGAAAACAAAATAAATCTTACTGCGAAAAAAAAATAGCTCGACATAGGTACACGTCTCTTGTAAAATATTTGCTCTGGCAGTTAGTAACAACGATTCTGTAGCGTCTGCCCTGTCTTCGTTCTCATATTTGGACTTCCATAATATTGTAAGTTACGATCAAACTCTATAGCTGTAATTTATGTCCAGTGCCCCCTCAACCTCACGCATATAAGGGTAAGAATCTGCGTGGAAGAAACGTGCTTAATGTTTCTGACAACTTCAAATTGTCTCGTGATCTTCGCATGGAACTAAAGTCTTAATTTCCTCCCAAGTGTTGAAGTGTTACATGTGGGTGAGAGAGTGTAGAGAATGGAATGAGATAAGAAATGGAGCAAGATCTTCGAAAGTAACTAGCTAACCGGGAATAGTTCTTTGATACACAAAACTGTGTGGATCTTTCGCTCAGCAATAATGCCTAGCTGATCTTTTACACCGCTCAGGTGTATCTGCGACATTCACTTTATTTTAATTTTATTTGAACAATGACGTTCACGCACAGCTTGCATTTCGTCGTGCGTACATTTTTAAGTTCTAACAAATGCACAATAACTATTGTGGTCGTAAAAAAGCGAAGTGAGGTCAACTGCAGTTTTTTTTTTTTACTAACCCTTTAATGCTCATTGAAGACACTCGTCAACATGTTGCACAGGAAGCTTATATTTGACCAGTACTGTACTCTGCGAGGCTAAGTGTCCAATGATCTTACTTGCAGCTTACTGATTCCTATACTGTACTACTACTCTACGTTATTACTGGTCCATATCACTGATCACCGAACACAAAGACTGCATCTTATTGGTTGTGGTGGCGGAACAATTTTTTCCCAGCTTAAGTACAGCCGCATCAAAAAAGTCTAATTTGCAACACTACAAATCACAAGTTAAAAATTGGGATGAAAGGGTTAAATCATTAAATGCAGCTAGATATCAGCACCGAGTATAAATCACGCCAATTACTGAAATTTTTTTTTCGCGGGAATGGACATTCATTGCTTGAACTTTCTACAATTTTAAACGTTTTGTCTTTTGTTGCTCGGCGTTGTGCTGGCTAACAGTCGCTGCATTATTTCATCGCGCGGTGTTTTTTATTTTTTTTTATTTTTCATGTTTTACCTCGCATTTCCCTCCCGTCGCTATTACTTTAATAAAACAGTTTCCTGCAACGCAGTGTGGAAGAGAGGAAGCAATTGCTCAACTTCATTCAACTAACTTCATTTCGTCCGGTAGCGCTCACGCCCTGTACCCCCCCCCCTTTTTTTTCCTCCTCTCCCCGCGAATCCAATTAAAATGTTTTGGTAACTTGCTTTCCCGGGCATGGAATGTTCTTGGCTTTCCTCCCCCCTCCCCCCCCCCCCGTAGCGGGCGCAGTTGCACATCCTTCCTATCACCGGGGCAGACCTCCGGGAGCTACACGAATCTGGAGACAGGTCTGCCAACTGGCGCGCCCGACCGGCCCATTTGAAATGTAAATACGGCTTCTCTTTCATTGGCAGCAGTCAGCGTGCCCACTGGCGGGGTCAGTCCTGCCGAGCGGAGCCCCCCCGCAGCAACGGGCGCCAGTGGCGTTCCACAGCATCGCGATCCAGTCCGCTTCGGCAAAGAGCCGACGTATGGAGCGCTGTGTGCCAACGAATATAGGCTATCCAAGGTAAAGTGAGCACTTTTCGAAGCGCTCTCATTTGGAATAACAGTCAATAAATATTTTTAATTGCAGCCTTAGACGTTAGGTTTCGAGTCTGGTGAAATATATACACTATGTGTATACAATACGTGGAACATTTTATTTAAAGAAAGTAATGGAAGGATAAAAAAATTGCCTGTAGAAAAAATTAACTAGGGTCTCAAAAGTGATCACTTAACCGTGAATAGCTTATATGTGAACACTGGTTGTGTTGGTCTTGTCTCTCATGTGCCACCACCCTATTGGTTTAGAATACATCAAGCACACCAATTGTACCCTAAAGAAGGCCGTATTTTTTATCTTGCACTTTTATAATACTAGAATTTTATTTTCCTTTATACGCCAAGGCAAACCAGACCCTTAAGCTCACTGTGTGAAAAACTTAAATGCATAGTTACTCTTGGTCATGATTGCCTGGATCATGCATACACTGCACATATGGTTAAAGAAAGCTTAGCGACCGATGGAAGTTTCCATGAACAAAGTCAGCTGGTGAGCTGGGAGATACTTATCTTATAACTCTTGTATACGACTTTTGATAGCTTCAAATGCCACTTACATCTTGCAACATCGTGACGTGACACAAGCTTTCAGATGTCCTGAGCGCAGTGTAAAAAAAAATAGCCAGGTGAACTAATTTTCTTTTGTGCCCTAATTTCCTCCATTTTTCTCCTTCGTGATTTCATTTAATGTCCCTGGGGTTCTTCAGGTTCTCAAAGTATGTAGGACTTATCTCGTTCATAATCAGCGTGCGCAATATTGTACTAAACGCACAGGGAAGTTATATTTTGCCAAAACTCTTCAGGGGAGGTTTAATACCAATGGTTTTTCCCGAGGGCAACTGATGTGTAAACCTCCGCCGCCGAACCCTCATACGTCACCGGGATGGCCTTGATGTGATATCGGAAGCCTAGACTCCCATAATTCACAGGATGATTGTAAAACAAGCACACCCCGACACATACTCAAATTATTGGGTCGGCAGAGGGGCGCCTTGTTACGGTTTCTTTTTGGCCACGGGACCCGTATTAAGGCTGTTCCTTTGGGGTTGCCTATTTTCAAGTAAAATTGCGTTGTCTTTGTGTTCGGCAGGGTAGTGAAGATCCCCTCCAACCTCCCGGCTGGTTGTGAATGTCAGTATCGTGATGCCTGTCTCTCACATGTTAGTCTGTTGTGCGCAATTGTGCTAAACCGTGCGACTGTTGTAGATTATAAATGTTTCTCGTTATCATAGCGAAACCCAAAGCATACAGCTCACTGGTTGTGGTAACCGATCACGTGCTGTGTCGTCTTAAAGTACACCACATGTCGTGAAAAATCTCATATGCAAAACCTAAAACCATACATGAATCGTGTCTGACGTGGTTATCTAAATAAAAGAGCTCAATACGATTTCCTGAATTATTTACAACATTCTTGTGTAAATACGATTATACTGCTGTGTGTTTCACAGTGTACTATCACTCACTGTATTACAGTCCTGAGCGCAAATAATAAACAATTATTAAATTTGCCCATTAATGTATTAACAGTTAAAATAGTTATGTTTAAAAAATTTATACATTCCAATATTTTAAATTAGTCACAGGGCACCAATCGTATCAGTCTCTCGATAATTCCTTTCACTTACGTTCAATTAAAAGCTTTTCACGATAAATCGAGCCCTTTTCAAAACCGGGGGGCTGAAAAGTATCCATTCAGAATGGTTACCATTCCGGAAATTTTGCATCCATACTTAAGCAGAAAAATCCGGAATGGTAACCATTCACATTTTACTAGCAAAGCATTGTGTTATTGAATCCTGAAAAGTATCCAATGTAGGAATGGTTACAGTTCCGGATTTTCGTACCGACATTCACATCCCAAATATCCTGAAAAGTATCCACAGTCGGAATATTTACAATTCCGATATGTGAGTTTTTTAGTTGTCACCCACAAAAGCCTGAAAACTGTTCATTTCCTGAATGGTAACCAATCTGTCTTTTCGCATCAGCGAACCCTGGAGTTTCCTCACAAATGATTATCAAGCGTTGCCCCCTCGCATTTAAAAACACTGTACAAGCGTAGCTAAGCATTATGCACTGAGCCAGTGTCCCAGCGCCAGCAGTGGAGTAAATCCCCAAATTGGTGATTCAAGACCAGTCCGCGAAATTGCCTTTGAAAAACAAAACTGGGAAACAGGTTACTGATGCAATGAAGATTGTTTTAAAGAGAGAAACCCAAATTCACTCTAAACCTATTGCGGAACCGAATTTTTTTCTACACCATTCTGGAAACTAATGACTGAATATGGTATTAATCACTACGCAACATATTCGGAGCTTAAAACTAGTGTTGCAGAACATAACAACAAATCGATTAAGCAGTTAGTATATGAACATTTCACTTCGAGGGGACTTACAAATGGGTTGATGTTTTGCCTGAAATAGTTCAATTTTATAATTCCAGCTATCATAGAACTATCAGATGGCGCCCAAAGAAGTTACGGATTATAGTTATGAAAACTATTATAATAATGTTAAAGTCATCGACGAAATTAAACCACAGTTCAAAGTTTGCGAACTTATACGTATCTTGAAGCAGAAAGGAATCTTTGAAAGAAAATTTACAGTTAACTGGTCTTATGAAATATTAAATTTATTTCAATTAGACAAACACATCCCAGAGTATATTAGCTAGAAACATATGATGGAGGACCAATACAATTTCGGATTTTACAAACATGAACTGTAAAGTCATTTTTCCAAATTAATATTTGATTGATAAAATCATTAAAAGGAAGAAAGTTATGTCCTTGGTTCAATGGAGGGGTTCTCGAAAGCACACAACTCCTGGTTTAAGAATCAAGATCTTAAAAGATTGTAAAAAAATTCTGATAGAAAATAAAATATTTTTAAATTATATATTTTTTTATTTATTAATAAACCTGTAGATAGATGATTAATTTATTATTTATTCTGCAATCAATCCCCCTGGTTGGATTACCATTTCATTGGATTAACATTTGAGTGATAATCCTGTGTGTTTAAATCATTTTAGTTATACATTTTTTTTAAATATTCCAAACTTATTTATTTTGTAACTTAGATTTTTTTTTAAAGAAGTCTTGGCGGGGAGACTGTTAAATTTCCCACAACCACTGCCTATTACAAAGGAAAGGATATATTAGTCATGCATTAACGGTCAGATTCAAGAATGTAAAAGAGAGAGGATAGAAGAATGAGAGAGATAGAACTAAACCTGGACTGATGTTTATTGCGTGTTACTAACATTACTTTCGTCTAGTTTCTCTTAAACAGCCGGTATGTGTTTAGACAAGCATTCATGTAAGCTTGGGTTCCGGTGTCAGAAATGTTATAATTTAATTTCCTTCGTAGCATTAAATTCGCTAATAATAACAATTGAAGAAATTAAAATTACTTTTCGGAAAATTTTCATCAAAGATTTATAAAAAGTTTTCACTTCGCCATGCATGAGTTGATGGGTATCAATAGAAGAATTGTAAAAAATGATTTTATCAGGTGATAGCAAAAGTTATTCGGAAACAATAAATTACAGTTCCGTAAATACACTTACATATTTACTGCTATTATTTCCAATACATTTGTTAATGCTAAGGAAATAATTTTCCAGCAAAAGTTGTTAAATATTTATTCGATGGAAATAAAGGATCAGACACTTGAGACACGAAATGAAAGAATTTTTCAACATCTCCTGGCACAAAGGTTTGAAGGCTGTTGACCAGCTCTACGTATGGCAAGTCAGGGGAAGGGGCAAGTGGGGGGATAACTATTTCCTTTACAGAACCGGACAGGGCAGATTTTCGGGAGAGTCCACAGTTCATAGGTAAAGCGAAACAAACAAATGAATTCGGAAGAGTCCAAACTTCGCTGCACGAGGGTACATGACCTTGGGTTGACGGAGTGGGGCCAGGGCTGAGTGGACCTAGCAAATCTCGAGATATCCAAAAAATGCATTCTGGGTGGAGGGAGGGGGGTCGGGGTATGTGGCCTTGGCTCGACAGCGAGGGTGCAGCACCCTCCATGGGCAGGGTAGTCCTCAGGGTAACAAACTATGTGTTGGATGGGGACCGGGGCTGCATGTGCAGGGCAGCTCTCTGAAAACGAACTCTGTGTTGGAGAGGGTTTTGTTCCGTGACCTTGGAAAAGAACTCTCATTTCGCACAAAGTCATCTTCTGGAAAGGAGAGGGGGAGGGGTTTAGTCAGGAGCGACGAGGAGGCTTCCCGCTGGTTTCCGCCATGTTAGTTCTTCGCCAAGCCTCCCCCTACATAGACGCGACTTCACCGGGCTTAGGAGTGTAATAGCTGTGATTCTCGTTAATCAGTATTATATGCTCCGGGGTTCAGATCTCGTTCACACTGTTCGTAAACTATAGCGTAAAACATTTTTTATAAGTTTTTAATTTATCGGGTGGTAGTGCGTTTATCGTGTAAACCCCGTTTCTGTGTTCGGTAGACGAAACTTCGTAGCATTTTCAACTCGTGTTTTTGTTACCAAGTGCCGCGAACTTCTCAGAGTTGACGGAAATTTGTACTACATCCATTATTTTTTAATATTTCACTTTTATATGTTCACGTAGTTGTAGGACGAATAATGTAATCGAATCGTTAATAGTGGCTTGGTAGGGGAATAGGTTCTGTCAGTCGTATTAAATTCCAATTCAGCCGCTCTCCATGTATATTATAGTCTGACTCTTGACGAAGATCACTTCATTCATTGACTGACCTCCGAGGTGAATGGATGCATTTTGGGAGAGATGCGATTTCATTACTTGTATTTCTATCGTGTCTGTTTAAAATTCAAAATGCGAGTTTGGAAATCTTTATTTGCCCCTGTTAACTGGCAGTGCTAAATCATTGTTTGTGTATTTCGCTAATTAAATTGCACGCAGTGCTTGGTAGGGATACATTTTTTTTAGATATAATTCATTATGTGTATGAGTAGTGTGTAAATCGTTTAATCAGTCGTATCCAGAGTTTTTTTGCCTTAATTTCAACTCGTCCACAAGCTCCACGTATATAAGTTGGCGCACGTCGTACACTAATGCCATTCCTTCACCATCCTCCGAGCCGGACAGACATGTGTTGGGAGAGGTGCGATTTCATTACGCATGTTCATTAATTTATTAATTTTTTTTTACATGTGGATTCCGTTTCTTAAGTTCCTCACCAGTCTCACAGGCAGACGGACGCGTATCATGTAAGGTATGTGCGAGAGGCGTCAAATAGTGTCACGTATATCTTGTGTTTAGGAAGACTGTCGTTTAATTTATAGGGACATTATATGTGGATCGTTAATTCCATACTGTACACTCACATAATTGTGATCGTTTACCACTTTTTGCTCCCCTAGTTATGTTCGTTCGTTATACTTCTCTCGTGTTAATTATATTTCTAACATACAGCTCGGGGTAGTAAATCACGTTATTCACCTCTTTACGCTTAATTGATATTCATTACGTAATAATTTCACACTGGAGGCTCACGTAATTGCACTTGTTTCTTTATGAGACCAGGTAGTTATAATTCTTTATCGTGTAATTTATTCACACGTAGAAACCGTTTAAACACTCTGAAATTATTTCTCTCGTTTGTTAACTATACGTTTCTTTCTATTTAATTAACAAAAAATCGCCTATCTACCATCTACGAGCAATATACCCTTCCCAAAAATACTTATGCCACTCGTGCACAAAACTCACCATATATATACGGTGAGTTTTGTGTGTGTGTGTATATATATGTATATGTATATATATATATATATATATATATATATATATATATATATATATATATATATATATATATATATATATATATATATATATATACATATGTATATACACACACACACACACCCTGCCCCCAAAACACAGCCACACCTCAGTCGAGTGCCAGTCGTCCTGACAACATCTACCACAGCTGCTCCCCAACCCACAAAAAGAGAGAAAAATTTGCCCTTAGTACACTCTTGCACTAAACTCACCATATATATATATACACACACACCGTCCCCAATACGCCACACCTCAGCGTGTGCCAGAGCTCACAGGGCGAGGACGAACCAGAGCTCCTGCTCCCCACAAAAAGAAAGAAAGAAACTAATAAATTTGACCCTTAGTACACTCTTGCACCGAACACAAAAAATTAACAGTTTCTTTAAACTTTTTAGTCAATTTTAACCCTTTCAATAAATTTACCTGTTTCAAATTGATTAACCCTTTTTATTAAACATTTCAATCAATTTAATTAACCATATATATTTATTTAATATCAAATTAATTAGGTCAATCAAAAAGGCCGCATCCCTTTGTATCTAAAACACCCCCCCCCCCTCTTCTACTGAGAATGTGTTATTAAAACCCTGTAGTCGATGCTTAAAATACCGAGGAAATAGAACATATGCGGATTACAATGCTTTCTTACGGCTCGACGTGACTTTACTAGGGCAGCCCCTTAAGAGCCCATGTCACCCGCCATATTCAAATTTTTATTTATTCCTAATTGAATTTACGAATATCTACTGAGAAATGCGACCACAGAAGCTTAGCTAATTACCTCAACCGCCAAGACGGGCATAATATATGAACTACTAACATTTTTTCATGCAACTATTAACTTAATACAAAACCTTAAATATTAATTCATTATTACCTTTTAATGAGAGCCAGGGAACACTTATTAGCTATCAGGCACAAACATTTGTGCAGAACCATGAACTTCAATGCTTCTGTAATGAAACAATTTCAGTATAGACAGTTCACGGTAAAATGAGCACTTTTTGAAAGCCATGCTAAAGATCTACATGTATGTACTAGTCTTCCGCCATATGCAAAATTAGCACTGCCGTGGTCCTCAACAATTTATTCATCCGCCGGTCAAGTGAAGCTGTGAAATTATTCGGAAATTTTATCACAAATGGTTACGTAACACTTTCTGTTCTACGCTAAGCTATGTAACTATTTTCCATCCATCGTTACCAACTTTGCTGGACGAATGTCACTCAGTGCGCCCCTTAAAATATATGCAGGCAGGGGCAGCGTTTTTTTTCTCCAAGGTTCATTTCAAAAGTACTCACTTTATCGTGAAAAGCCTTAATGATCCTGGCTCTTCTATGGTATGACATTAAAACGAATAGTTTCTGTATAAGGAGCGATGCAGCCTCTTAAGAGGAATGGTGCATGAAAGCATTATATTTACCTGATTTTTCGATAAGTCGGTTTCGAAAAGGTCTGTCGAAATTTTTGGCTCGACGAGACGCAAATAATTTTCAACGCCTATTTTACGTTGTTAGATATTCGCTGTCGTCATTATTTTCGGAGCACTGATGGAAGCAAAGAAAGAATTTTTGTTTTGTTGTCTTCAATATGTGCTCCGAGACTAACGAACACAGTAAATGTGTAACAATTGCAAGAAGGTGCACGAAATCGTTATTTACATCTTGTAGAGCCAAAAAAAGGGCGACAAATCCGCTGTAAAACAAGTTATGGAAAAAAAATTTATATAAATATGCGGTTTGCGTTAAACATCGACTCGGACGCAATGCATACGTTCACAGAGCTTCTTGGTAGTAACGAGCGACGGAGATGAAAGGACTGGCGCGGAGTGAGAGACGTGGCAACGCTGTCGCTGAGAGGGTTTTTTTTTGGGGGGGGGGGGGGACCGCAAGCAGGACGGCGTTGCCCCGCCCCGCGTGGTGACGTCACTGCGCCGAACTGACCGCGCGCACGTGCGCCCCAGCAGTTTGACCCGCGCTTCTCTCTTTCTTCTTCTTCTTCTTCTGGTTAGTCGGCGACCACTTGGCCGCCTTCATACGAGGCAGGCGGCATCTCTGGACGTTCCAGGCCGGCAGTCGGTGGTTACACGCTGTTATAGGCTGTTCACAGTAAAGTGAGCACTTATTATGGCCCCCCCCCCCCACAACTCCAAAAGGCATTAACCTCTAATAAATATATTTTATTGCAGTCTGAGACGTTAATTTTTGGGGTCGTTGAAATGCATACACTGTGTTTATTAGTCATATTGCAATGTTTACATTAAATAGTGGAAGAAATGTAGTAATTAATTGAAAGGAAAAATTTAGCAGGGCCTTAAAAAGTACTCACTTTACCATGAATAGCCTATAAGAGTTATATGTACCTGCAAGTTTTTTGTGAAATACTTGTCTGCGCGAATACGCGCATCTCGGTAAATAAATGTTCTGCAAATATGACTTTTTTTTTTCAGAAAAGATAAAAAAAAAACAATTATCTATGGCCCTATTATTTTACTTTTGTCATATTTGGTGTATTCTTGAAAAAAAATAATGGCCAAAATGGGAAAATATCGGATTTTTAAAGCTGCAAGAGAAAAGTACAAAGATAAGGACGTAGCTTAATCTGTGGGCTTTCATCGCGTGTAATAAAAACCCCAACTCTTACAGATCCAGTTTACACAGTAAAGTGTTAGGACGGAAACACTGCACGCCTTGCGCGTAGGAGCGATGAGGCGCTAGGCGTGCGTGTTGGTGTCGCCCGTATTGCTCCTTCGCTTCTTGATCTTGGACGCGCAGCTCCAACTAACTCTTGAAGGCTGTTCACGATAAAGTGAGCACTTTTGAAATCAACCTTTGAAGAAGGTCACTGCTCCTACCTGCACATATTTTAACGGGCACGCGTCGAATAAAAAGTTAGGTAATCATTTGTGATAACTTAAATGATTTCTTTCATACATCGATTTGTAAAATAATTACCTTGCTTGTTATTTCAGTTTCACTTGACCGTCGCATGAATAAAGTGACGAGGCCCATGGCAATGCCATTTTTACGTAAGACGAAAGACTTCACAACTTCCGTACAAGTAGATCTTAAGCAGGGCTTTCAAAAGTGCTCATTTCACCGTCAAACAGCGTATACACTAGGTTGTACAGTTCTCAATGTGTTGACAGAAAATTTCCGGGTGGAGACCGAAAAAACGGTTCTTTTTCACTTTAGTTTCGAAAGAAACTCGGGTCAGAAAGAGTGATTCGAAGCGTCCTACGGGACCCGTCTAGCGAAAATATTTGCGTCACAGTAATCGTTCTGCAGATCGCGAAGCCAAGTTGTCGGCTCCGATTGGCTCAAACTGCCCGCGTTTTGACCTTGACTCGCCCATCTCGGAACGTCGTCTGAATGCGAAGCGTTCCGGCGGTCGTAGTTTTCCGGCGACCTTGCCCTCCGACCTGTCTCAAGTCAACACTTCCCTACTTCGACCAACTCCGCGTGCGTTGACGTACCCTAAGTCTGATTTATAACTGAGGCTATAAAACGTAAAAGGTCGAGCGCGGCAGCTGAATATTCGGCGTCCGTCCGTTATGTTGGCAGCGACAGAGGAAAATGTTGCGAGGGTTCATTGGCCTGTCCTGGGGCGCCTCATCCACACAGAATAGTTTGGTATACAGAAGCGCAAGAGACACTGGTATCAGGAACTCTACAACCTTGAGCCAACAAAACTACACTGGCCAACAACGTGTCGTAATGTCGTTGATAGTCTATTCGCGGTTTCTTGACGCTTTCTGAACAATCCTTTGAAAAATGATCCCATGTATATGATCTTCTTAATTGTTTCCTAGTTATGTCGTGTATCACAAGTGTTTTATTCTTGTGCTGACACAAATGTTCCTTATTTTTTGTTAAATTGAACATTTACTTATACTCTATATATAAATCATAGTATTTAATTTATAATTAATATCAATAAACACAGAGAGAACGCTGTGTTGGTGAATCGTACAAAATATTTGTTTGTATAGGTAGAGCCACGAGTATTTCGCTGATTGAGTTGTCAGCAAGCTAGGCTGGACAGTCCTCTATACACGCGAGACATTATCGTTGCTGTGATCAAATGTGATGCCTCTGTACACGACTGTTAAACACGCACTCATACTACTTCTTCCGGCTTAAGACTGGTTCACAATTTAACGTGGTGTGTCTAAACAACTGTCGTCCAATCACAACCGCAGGAGAAAATAACAAATGTTTGGAGTCTATCTGGCCTCGGAATGAATTCGCGAAATATTCGTGGCTCTATGTATAGGGCTAAATATATATTTGGTTGCCCGAACAAAATATATTGTTGAGCAAACAAAATTTGAAAAGCAACAAAATTACTTTTGTTCGTATAGCAATATATATGTTTGGGTTAACAAAATGTCTATGTTGGACCAAAAAACAAATGAGACTGCCAACTAAATATTTTGTTGAATTAACTGTATATATTTGTTTGGCCACTCTTTTGGCTGCTTTCATTCGAAAATACAGTACGTTAACAGGTTTCGCAGAGGTCTCTCTCTGCCTATAGATCTTCAGCGCTGACCTTACTATTTTATTATTGGCGGAAATTCTGCAAAACGATTTAATGCAGGGCCCTTCAGTAGTTTTGTTTTTATCTTAACGCGTACGCTTTGAGGTACAGCGCTTTCAGTTTTAAGCCATTTTGGAGGGCTCTCAAATGATGTTTGTAATGCGCGAGACGTCTTGAAAGCACTTAACAAGCCCTAGTCTGAAGTGTGGGTTCATTTAGTAGATCAGCACATAGGACGCACGTTTAGCAGTTTCGTGGAGAAACGTGTACATATCTCAAACACTTTGCACTCGCAATATCACTTTCAAATAAAAAACATTTTGTGTGACCTTTGCAGAGAAGAACCGTGCTAAAAAAAAGAGCAAATGGAAGTAAGGTAGTAAGTTTTGGTTGAATTTTATAAATCCTAATCTACCCACAATTTTCGGGGTATTAAAAATTGTTACAATTTTTTTTAATATTTGAAGTGTTTTTCCTGGCAAAGAAGGACAGGTTTAACGGCCCGCCTCCGTCCTCCCGCACTATAGATGTACTCCGGTGAGTAAGACATTGCACAGCATGTTCTCCTCTTTTAATCCTGTGCCTTGAATTATTACACAGCTTTCCGCTGGTTTTCTCTGTAAAACCTGTCCTCATCAGTTGGCAATACTCGCGATTTCCTTCACTGAAGCCTTTACCCGAGCGTAGTCTGATGGGTCATCAAAATGCTCAAGCTGCTACTAAAGTAGTCAAACTCTTCAGCCAGTTTGACTACTTTAGTGGCAAAGCTGTTGCACAACTTGTGTAATTCCTTATTGGCCATTGCTCTGTGTGTATCTAGCTGCAGTCCTCTCCGATAAGTCACCCCATGAAGGCATTCTCTGACGTCTTCCAGTTCAATACAATCCATCAGCACGCATCACATAGTGGGGAGGTACCAACGTAAGGATGTGCAGCTTGGCCTTGAAATTTCCGTGACCAGTGTACAGCTGAAAACTGTAGTGGTTCATGGTAATCCACTTGTTTCTCATCCTTTCCACCACTTCTGGTGGCAATTCATGCGTTATTCTTGCCTTTGTAGTGTTATCCCACCTCTCTTGCCATGTCGTTGTGGTGTCCTGCCTGATTTCCTTTCTGGCAAAGACGGACAGGTTTTACTGCCCGAAGGCCGGCATTCTCTCCATCCTCCCGCACTGTAATCGTACTCTGATGAGTGAGGCATTGCTCAGCACTTTCTCCTCTTCTCTTTTCGGGCCATTCACTATTCTTTCGTGCCATTACACGGTATTCTACCGATTTTCTCAGTAAAACCTACCCTCCTCGCCAATCTGAGATACTTCAACTCCATATCATTGAAGCCTATACCCGAGCACCCCATCATGGGTCATCGGAAATTTGCTCTCCTTGCCACTTGTAGAAATCCTCCGATCTTCTACCCATCTTAGTGGCAAACTCCTCCCAGATCTTATGGAGAGCTTTGTCAATCAGGACACTTTCTGGTCTTAAGTGAATTCCCTTTATCTCTGTAATTTCATGCAGGCATTGTCTAGTCTTCGGTCTTCAGACATTCTGTGGTCCCGTGCTGGAATGTGAGAAAGTGTTTTTTAATAGAGATCTCACGAAAGGTGACTGGGACATGCTAAAAATCATTTAATATATAAAACCATATAGTTTCTTTCGGCCGACCCTGCAGTAAGCAGCCGCGTTAATTCATGTCCCACGCACACATCGGCCACTCGTTCACTGCCCGCTCCACTGGGAAGCTAGTTCTTCACTTTACCGCAGAATACGCAAGCTTACAGAAGCGAAATTTGCGTGGCGGTTCTTTTGATGTGAGCTTGGCCGTTCTCTGATCGGCAGCGCGAGCTTCTGGGAACGGGCCTTGCGTCTCATTGGATACCGCGTGCCGTGATAGTTCCCCTACTGGCTGAGCTGGAGGCTGACGAGTATGTTATCGGGCACTGATTGGCGAACGGCCTTCTCACGCGTTGCTGTCCGGTGCCGCCATTTCACTGGCGTGTGTCGTTAGAACTCGCGGTATAAGCGGCTGCTTCAGCTCCTTATTCTGGTGGGCATTGCCTGCCGGCTGGAAGCTGCCAGATTTAAGGGGACTATGTACCTGCGCGTTCGAGGTCAGGAAGCGAAGGTGCGATGCGGGCGACACTAACACGCACGCCTAGCGTCTCATCGCTCTTACGCACAGGGCGTGCAGTGTTTCCGTCGTAACGCTTTTCTGTGTAAACTACATCTCTAACTGTGGGATTTTATTGCACGCGATGGAAGTACAGAAATCAAACTACTTGTGTATGAGCGTACTTTTCTTTTACTGCTTAAATAAACTTAATAGGCAAGCTTTAAAAATGCGATATTTGACCACACTCCATTAATACACTTAATATGATAAACGTAAAAAAAATAGCGATATAGACAATAGTTTTTTTATCCTTTCTAGCAAAACTTCGTATTTCCAGATCATTTATTTACCCAGACACCCAAACAACGATTTCACAGAAAACGTTTCAGTACATACGATCCTTAAGGCCACTGATGCATTAAAGCGTTATATTTACAGTATATATATATTTTTGCCATAACTTGTTTCACAGCAGATTGAAAATGTTTGGCTCTACAAGACTTAAATACCAACTCTCATTAGCACCTTCGTACATTGTTACAAATTCACAATGCTCGTTATTCTCGGAGCGCTGATTGCAGACAAGTAAACAAAAATTATTTCTTTTCTTCCATCAGTGCTACGAGAATAATGACGGCAGCGAATATGTAAAAAACGTAAGAAGGTGCCAAGAGTTTTATTTACGTCTTGTCAAGCCAAAAATTTCGAAAAACCCCTTGGAAAACAAGTTATGGCCAAAATTTTATAAATGTACTGATTTCAAGCACCAGTGGCCTTAAATGGGAAATCCCACTATAAGGAAATTTCCCCTTAGTGCGTTAATGTTAAAGATAAGAGTTAATGTTAAAGATAAGCGTTTCAAAAACAATGCATCCGTCGCGAATTTTTTAGGAGAAGATACCTACGGGCTGTATATTTTCAGTATGAACAGCTGTAGTACTATTTTTGTAAAACATAAATTTTTAGTATTGCTTGCGAACAAGCGGTACATGTTATGGAAACATCTCCGCTTTAGGGAAATTCTCCTAAAAAATTCGTGAATAATACATTTTGTTTTTGGAACGGTTATCTTTAAAATTAACGCAATGAGACGGGATTGCCTGTTTAAATTTGAAGCTGCCATATGGCAGGTAGTTCCCTTTCGAACTCTTGGGGCCTTATTGGAATGCTGGTTGCATGTGCGTTTGTCGGCCGGGCGTCCCTGAAATCCGGTCAGCAACGTCATCAAATGCGAATTGCGAGTTGCCGACCGTTTACAAGTGACCTGCAGACGGAAAACTGCGCGCGGACCTTATTCGAGAGCCTCGCTCAACTTGATGGACGTAAATTACTTTAACCCACCAGATTGGCTGTGCGTCTCCTCCTCCCCCCCCCCCCATTCTCTTTCTCTTTGTCAACACATCTCTCCATCAACGCTACTAGCGAGCGATTCCAGTACCTCCGCCCAGCCATAGCGAGTTACCAGTCCCTTTGATGCGTATCAACGAACTCTCGGGCTTGTGCCACATTTGCTGGAGTCTCTTCCCTGCTATTGGCTGGCGCGATGTTGCTGTGGCCGGTCCCTACCGCCCGCACTACTTCCTCTTACAGGCTATTCACGATCAAATGAGCACTTTTGAAAGACCTACTTGCATGTGCGTTGTGTATTCTTCGGCGGCGAGCACGTGCCGGAGTTCCCAAACAACACTGTACCATAACTACTATTTCGTACAATTACCTGCTTCACCGATGGTGTCGAATTCCGCGGGCAAATGCCCTGGTCCTCTCATTAATCAAAAACGAAACTTGAGGGCGCGCAGCGTCCCCACCCCCTCGAGGGATGCAGGGGTGGATCCAAATTTGTGCACACCTTTGGGCCTTCGGCTATCGATCCCTCCTCCACCTCCCCAGCAACCCTGGGGGGAGATGCTTTGATTTGAGGGGTGCGTTTTGCACCTTTATTTTCGGCCTGGAAGGCGCATTTTTCGACCGATTTTCTTGGGATTTGGGGGAGGGTTGGTTTTTATATGTCCCGTCATCACCCATAGGGTGGTTAGGCCCTTTGGACCAACCCCCAACAAGTCTTAAGTGTTAAGTTTTAAGTCTTAAGTATCAAGTGTTAAGTCTTAAGTTTTAAGTCTTATGTATCAAGTGCTAAGTCGTAAGTGTTAAGCAATAAGTCTTACGTTTAAATATTACCCGTTAAGTCTTAAGTATTAAGTTTGCAACTGCAGGACGGGATGTGCGAGCGAACACATGCCGGAGTTTCCCGTCACTATTTCGTACGATCACCTGTTTCACCGACGGTGGCTTAGCCCGCGGAATCTGAACGTCTGTGATTCGCGGGCAGGCGATTAGGACGCGCAGCAGTTAAAACCAATCAATTGTGACAGTGGATCTGAGTTTTAAGTGTATTGGAATTCTACTTCACGGGAATTACTTTCACGAAAATAGGGTGTCCCTATTGATAGCTGATTTCGGAGAACTCATTTCAGTTTGAAGTGACTGCGCTTCTAACTACATAAGAGATGATTCTAAATAATTTACCACTTTTGTTGCTAAAAACCATAAAAAAATTACCCTAGAATTAAATGGGGTCAGTGCAGGTTGCGTAGTGGCCCGTGGAGTTCTGGAATTACCTGCTAAGTGTGTCGGAACTGAAAAAAAATAATTATTTATTTATTTTCACAAAACATTGTTCGAATCGTAAGCATGGTATACGAAACATTTCCTCGAATTAAACAATTTTACACTTTATACTTTCTTAATAATTTGAATTCAAATACAAAATCCTCTGTTATGTTGCAGACGTAATAACATATACCAAATTCGACAGATCAAAGAATGTACAAAATACTAATCCCACAGGCTACCGCGTGACAAATACGTAATCACAAAATAACAAACCACGAAAAAAGGTAAAATATAAAGAAATACTTGTTTATTTTTAACATTTTTTATGTATGAAATGTTATTTGGTGATTACATATATGTCAAGTAGCGCATGGCTATAGTTTATGTTATAATTGTTTCATCTGTACAACATGGTTAAAGGCTGTTCGCGATAAAGTGGGCACTTTTAGAAATGAACATTAGAAAAAAGTCACTGCATTTGCATGCATATGTTTGTATGAGTGCACAAAGGGGCATTCGCCCAAGTAAAGTTGGTAACGATGGATAGAAAGTAGTTCCATATGTTAACGTCGAATAAAAAATGGTAGGTAACCCTTTGTGATAACTTAACATTATTTCTTTCGCTTTCTGTTTTTTAATGCATCGGAGTGTAAAAATGAGCACATATTTAAAGCACTTACTTTGTTAATAATTTCACAGTTTCATTAGACCGACGCTTAAATGAAGTGATGAGGCCCGTGGCAATGTTAATTTTACACAAGGTGTATACAAGTAGATCTGAAGCAGGTCTTTCAAAAGTGGTCATTTTGCCGTGTACAGGAGATCTTTGTATTTGACATCAAATTATTAACTAAATACCAAGTGTATTTTTTATTCCAAAATAATATCACCACATACAATACGTAGGCCACGGGTTGAACAATGCCCGGTACAATTAAAATGCAATGAATTTTTATTTAGGGGTCCGACACCCTTAACTACAGCATGCATAGAAAAATCTCGCATTTGCAACACGTGAAAACGTAAATTACTGTGGGAATGAACATGCGAAATGCACGCATGTCTGAGGACCCGTGAAACGCGCAGTCCATGTACATTTTTTCATTGCAGCAGGGAGGGGGCAAGTGGTCACGTGAATTAAGCTCTCGCATGAGTGGAGAGAGAGAGAGAGAGAGAGAGAGAGAGAGAGAGAGAGAGAGAGAGAAGAGTAGTTGGGGAGAAAGCACGCAGGGGCTACCGCATTTCACCAGCTCGGCGGGAGTCTCGTTAGCAGCCTTGTCAGTGGGCGCTGCTGAAAGGCGATCGGTCCAGCTGACCACATGTTATTGTACGACCCCGCTCCCGCCGATCACGGTGCACGTGTCACCGGAGAAATGGAGTCCACGTGTCAAGGAGGCTGTGAGAAACTCCCTCGCTGTGCTGCTGATGTTCACGTCTCGGACAATCGCGAGATCCGCGTTGTTATTACCCTCGCAAGCCAGATCCCATCGTCCTCTGCACGTACGAGCACAACCCGTTGTTCTATCGGCAGCCGACCTCGACGCGGAACTTCTTTTTTTTTGCGTTGTAACCGGGTCACGCATTAAAGTAACAATACGAAGGCGAGTTTTGCTAGGATTTTTCTTTTCCTTGGGGTCATTTCGACGGACCTGATATCTCCACGTGAAAATATCTAGGCTTTGTCGCTCAGGCGAGGCTTCAATATCAAACGTACGTATCTGCAGTTTTATTGGCCGCTTGTGTTTGTGGGAAGTCTGTCTCTTACACAACAGAGCCAATCGGAATTAAGTTTCTCCCGCACTCTTCAAGCACACTGGCGACGTGATATAATGTTGCCAGCATGCTGTTTGCCCCGTGTGTTTCAATGCAACATCATTTTACGTCACCTGCACACGAACTGTAAAATGATTGAAATGAACAGCATGGATTGAATGCCATGTTACTTAGGAAGGAACTTTTCGTAGGGAAATTATTAACTGGCTATTACATTGCCTGGCAACTGACCATTAACGAACATTGTAAAGTACAGCATCAATGTCTGGTGAAGTGTGGTTGGTGCCACTGTTGTTTTTTTCTCGAAAAGAATTTTTTACCGGGCCGCAGTGTTGTAGCGGTTAGACTGCTCGCCTTCCACGTAGGCGAGCTGGGTTCTTCTATTCTGGGCGGGATCGCTCCCGGTCGATGCCGCCGGCCGGCGGATTTTCTCGGGGATCTCCTGTTTTCCTCCGTCCCTTCATTCCGGCATTGCTCCTTTCCTTGTTTCGCCCTCATCGGCTCCCAAGACTTCGATGTCAAGCGCCTCCCAAAACTCTTTCTCACTCGAAAAAAGATTTATACGCAGGTTATACTTCAACATCCTACCCACTTGCAAATATCATTTGGCCAATTTGCCGCGTGTCTGTGAGAGAAGACATTTGCTACTCTTCTGGGCCAATCAGAAGTAACACGTTCAGACCCAGTGTACACTATTGTGTGCATAACGCACCTGAGTATTATTTTGGCCGGTGCTGTACTCTGCAAGGATCAACGGCCAGTGACCTTCCCTGCAGATAACTGATGTGTGAACCGCGTGTCCTAGTCCAGGTCATGATCGGCCCGTGTTAATGCAGCCGAGCACAAAGCTTAACGCTCGTTGGTTGCAGCAACGGAGCAAGTTTTGTATCGGCGTGAGTACAGCATACATAATAGAATTTCATGTCTGCAACGCCTGAACCTGTAGATTAAAATCGGCGTGAAAAGGTTAACGTATTCCGACACTGAAAATCTGTGTTTGGCTGTCAGACAACCGAGACACGTGAGAGATAAAATCACCCAACCATGAAATTGGTTCTGACATACCGTTGTTTCCTAGTACAACTAATCGTAAAATCATTTCCCGAAAAAAAATCGGTGGTGTTATAGGCATTGACAGAACTGGTGTATACAGCGTGTTCGGAAACTGAGGCCCCAAGTTCCAGACATGGTTTCTTTGGGCCCATTGTAACACAAAAGTCCTATACACCTACGACATCCGGAAACGTTTT
The DNA here is from genome assembly GCA_029891345.1 of Dryococelus australis. NCBI lineage: Eukaryota > Metazoa > Arthropoda > Insecta > Phasmatodea > Phasmatidae > Dryococelus > Dryococelus australis. The sequence goes on from CM057001.1 coordinate 28,723,623, forward strand.
TTTTATATATAAAATAATTGCGTTCAAAATTTGCGGCGTACAATAGCTGGTGCGACCACACGTGTAGGATAAGATGCGTAGGTCGTAGGTGCGCGAAACTAAATTATTACACACGCAGCGTCGTGAGTCTTTTTCCTATGCAAATTATCCTACGCATTTGAACGAACCGCCTTATTCTCCAGGTGTTGTAGGTACTCCGGAAATTTGAAGACAATTGTTTGATATAATAATACGTTTCCGGATGTAAGAGTATAGGGCTTTTGTGTTACTATTGGTCCAGAGAAACTATGTCTGGACTCCGGGCAATGAGATTCCGAGCATTCAATTTAAGGAACTAACTTCTAAATTGTCTTGAGTGTATGTACATACATATCTGCCGCATTGAAAATTATTTAAGTGCCTCCCCCACTTGCCATATGGATGACATTGTAAACAGTTGCGTTTATTCGAATAAAAAAAAACCATGGCGAATTAAATGTGGATATTTTTTCAGGACAGATATGAAAGTCGGAAGTTTCAACGCGGTTATTGAAACACAAATGTTGCCGTTATCAAAGTAAGCGAAAATCGCTGGAAGTAGCCAATTGTTTGTAATATGTATTCTTCTTAAAACCTGTGTTATATACAGTACATTATCAACAGTTTGTTGTGTTGAAACCTTATAGTCGTCACTGAAATTGCTGAGGAAAGAGAACACACGCAAGGGTAGTTTATTTTTATTTCCCCATCGCTCTTGCAATGCTGACTCACGGACGGTCATGTTATTTAGGCGTATATAATGTTTTAAAAGGCTGGAACCTTTAACCCTTTCATGCCGTTAGTAGGAAATCGTTTACATGTTTCACAGGAAGACAATATTTGACAGACCGGTGCTGTACTCTGCGAGGCTGAGTGCCCAACGATCTTCCCTGTACGTAACTGATTCCTAAACCGCGCTACTGCGCTTTGTTATGATTAGGGATAGGAAAATTTCGCGATTTCGATGACCTGCAGGTTGGACTTTAATGTACACTAGAGCCTCAGATGTTTGTTCATTGGCTGCTGCCCCAGTGTTACTTCACACTTGGCAAGTCTGTTGTTATTGGTCAGAGACGTCCAAGGCGTGTATAATAAACTGTGAACTGTTTAACTTTTTTAAACAAGTGTATCGTGCGATGTGTCTACGAATTCGTATGTTTAGACAGGTGTAAGAATATGACGTCAGAATATATGATTATGTGACTATGACCAGTGCCATATTGGATTTTATAATTATATTAATGTATTAGTAAATATGTCAAGTGTTATATATTTTCGGACTTGAGTTTTCAATTCGAATGCTAAACTAACAGTATGAACTTTGATTATTTGCTCTTTTATCGATTAGTAGCATGTGGCCCACTGCCATATTGAATTTATTAGGCATAGGCGCGATTATTTTAATTTTTGAATTAATTATGTTACAGTCCGAGCTTCAGTACAGTGGTTACCTTGCTGTAGGTCATGTTTTAGGTGCAATATGTATACAACTGACATCTACGAACTTATAAGCATAGTTGACCATCATTTCCAAACCATTGAAGTTATAGCCATTAAATTCAAATCATAGACCTCGCCCACGACGACAATCGGGGTGGCAGGACCAAGTATAACCTATGTATAGTTATAAGTATAGTTGGCTGTAATATCCAACCTGTTTGAAATATAGTTGTCATATTCATGATATAGGCATCATCCATGACGGCGAGACGTATCGCTGGGTTAAGTATATCTTATGTCTACTTATATTCGTAGTTGGCTATAATTTCCAACTGTTTAAGATATAGTTACCAAATTCATAGCATAGGCATCACCCACGACGAATAGAAGGGCCACAGGGTCAAGTATACCCAATGTATAATTATAAGCATAGTTGGCAGTAATTTCCGAACCATTTTAAATATAGCGGGTATTGTTCTGCAAAAAGAGTCGCCATAAATGTTTTGCTCAAATGAAGAATAAGTTGAGCATGTATAAAATATTATAATGTATTTTTATTATGTTAAGTCTGTAAAATAAAATTAAAATATTTAAATGGTTTTCTATATTTTTCATTTATCTTAATCCATGCTAATATTTGGTTAACCTACATCACTACGAAAAAAAAATTACCAGGTTTTGTCTAAGTCTGAAAGGGAGTTAATTAGGTACTTAATAATAAACACAGATGCCCTCGCCATCTTCGGTTCTCCAGTCTGTTGCTTGAGTACACGACCATCATCTGCTAGGGTCGCGGTGGTCTTCAGTCATCTTCGTTTCCCCTGTCACGTCACATTGGTATGTGTTACCGAGGGCGTCCGCTTTGTTCTACAAAAAGAGCATGTATCAAGTTGTATTATGCCAAGTTTGCAAAGTGTATAAATTACTTCTGTATTATTCGTGTATTTTTAACGTATGCTGATATTAGTTTCATCTCCATCACACAGACCTGAAACATTTACACATAACTAAGGGAAAGAAAACACTAGATTTTGTCTGAGTCTGAAAGAGAATTAATATTTCTGTATAGTTTCGAGTCTCGAGCTCAGGCCTCGTACATGTTCCCCTCACCTTAGAAAAAAAATTTTAATTCTACATGTCGACCATACTTAAATTCATGTACATTCAGAAAATCACATGCAAAGCTAATCACGTATGCAAAAATATACACACGTCAATCACACACACACTTCAACTATGTATGTACTCTGCTTTTAGAAGACGCAAAACATGAAGAGAAGAGGTTTACCTGATGTGGCTGTTTCATATACAGAGAAGACCTGGAGACCGCGAGCGCAGCTTCCGATGCGAACTCGACGAACGCACAGACCGCAATGATCATCCTGCCTATTCGAATTGAAAACTCTCAAGTCCGAAAATGTATAATACTTGACATATTTACCAATACATTAATATAATTATAAGAATCCAATATGGCACTTGTCATAGTCACATAATCATATATTCTGACGACATATTCTTACACGTCTAAAAAATATAAGTTTTTGTAAACTCATCGCATGATACATTTGTTTGTAAAAGTTAAATTAAAATATATGAAAAAGATATACGTAACTTTTATTTTATAAAATTAAGATTTACCAAACCGATGGTTGTGACATCCTAATCTAATTCTTTTTGAAAATACGAGTTCGTTGACACGTCGCACGATACACTTGTTTATAAAAGTTAAATAAAAATATATAAAATGGAATACATATCTTTAATGTCTTTAGTTACTGCGATTCGTGCGGTGCTAGAGAATGCGGTGCTAATTGAAGTGCATGCAATGCTAACTGCGGCATGTGTGTTGCGTGCAGTGCTAGTGTGTGCGCTGCATGCGGTGCTAGTATGTGCGGTGCTATGAATATAACAAATATACTTATTGCATACCTATAGAGCCGGAAAAAAATAAGGAATGATATAACAAGAAAAACTCAATATGGAATGATAGAGCAGGAAAAATGACATACCGATGGTTGTGACGTCATAATCTATAATTCTTCTTGAAAATACGAGTTAGTAGACACGTCGCACGACACACTTGTTAGTAAAAGTTAAATAAAAATATGTAAAATGAAATACATAACTTTTATTTTATAAACTTTTGATTTTAAAGATCGTTGATTTTGACGTCCTTATATAATTCTTCTTGAAAATACGAGTTCGTTGACATGTAGCATGATATAAATTAAATGTATAAACTTTTTTTTTATTTTTGTAATTCTTTTCCTCCATAAACATGTATTCACATATACTTCATTTAAAACCCTTGTTCCAACACGTGTGCTGGTAGTCAAATGGTTTAAGGTGTTGGGCTAGCGACCACCAGGCCCGGCGGTTCGATCTTGCTCACGTCCAAAGCAGGAATTTTTTGAGCGGCGAAAAATTACTAACCAATGAAAATAAAGATGGCGGACGTGCACACCAGCACTTCCTAGCAGGCAATGAAAGTAACAACATGGCGGTGGTGGACACACCAGTGCTCCCTGGAAGGCGATGAACTAACGAACTAAGCTGCAAACAAGATGGCGGACACACCAGCGCCCCTGGCGGTGATGAAGGAACTAAATATGGCGGTGGGCACACACCAGCACCCCCTCGCGGGTTGATAGAGGAACCCAAGATGGCGGCGGACACACCAGAGGCCCCTGGCAGGGCGCCACCGGACTACGTAGATGGTGGAGGCGAAGAAGGCGACAAGAGAGAAAAGAGAAAGAAATCGATAAAAGAAAGAAAGGGGATAGAGAGATAAAGTAAAGAAAGAGAAAAAGTGATGAAAGAATGCAAAAAGATAAAAAAGGGAGCACTCTGACAAAACCCACGGAATCATAGACCATGAAAAAACAAGACGGAATGATAGAGCATGAAAATTCAACATGTAATGATGGAGCAGGAAAAATTCAGGTGGAATGATAGATCAGGAAAAATTAATACTGGCTGCCAAGAAGGCGGATATGTCGTACTGGCTGACAAGATGGCCACCGGAGACAAGATGGCTGCGCCGGCCGTCATGTTGGCGCCTCGAGCCGACAGCCATTGTCCCAACTAATACATAATCCTACTATAGCAACACAATGAATTATTAATGGGGACAACCGAATTTCGCGAAAAGATTTCATGACCAGTTGTATTTCATAACACTTTAGCTCAGATCCACTTTCCTGAATGGATGGTTTGCGTGTTACGCGTCTCGGGTATATGCGGGCGAATCACAGACGTAGAGTAATGAAGTTACCTGATTCTGATTGGCCAGTCAAACAGGAAAGTGGCTTCTCACAAATACACACTGCCAGTAAGCAAGAGAAAACTGCTGGCACGTCCGGATAGTAATGAAATTTATGTGTGGAAATCTTTTCACGAAATTCAGCTGTCCCTAATTATTAACTGCTGAGGGAATGAAAGTGTTGGAAGTGTTTGGTTTCTCCGATGCACCAGAGATTCGCGACGCTCGCCCCGCGCTCAAGTCGCGATGGCGGACGACCGATGCGATACTGCGGTATGCGAAAGTCGGCAGGTTGCGGTGTGCGAACCTGTTCCCGCGCGAGGCGGCTTGTTAACTCCCTCTTTTTTTTTTTTTTTTTTTTCATAATCATCTCGCGTACCGTTAAGTGGTCGTGACTGAGTCTCGAACTGCGCCGCGGTGTTATCCAGCCCGTTCAGTGACGTCGTACACATCGAGAGCGATCGCAGCGCTGAGATGAACGACCTCGTCCCTTTTCTCTGCCGTTATAACAAAAAGCCGTCTGCTTAACCGATGGGTAGGGACACCTTGTTTTCTTTTTTTCGCGAGAATATTTTCGCACATGCTAGATTCCAATATCCTACGGTCTTACCAGCAGTATTGTTTCGCTTATTTGACTGGCGTGTCTCTGTGAGAACACATTTTCTTATAGGCTGTTCACGGTAGTATGAGAACTTTTGAAAGCCCTGCTTAAAATGTTTTTCCACGCATGTTGTGCATTCTTCCGCCTTATGTAAAATTTACATTGCCATGGTCGTCATCGTTTTATTCATGCGTCTACCTAGTGAAACTGTGAAATTATTAGGAAAGTAAATATTTTACAAATTTGCTCATTTTTACACTGTGATGTATTAAAAAATATAATTAAGTTATCACAAATGGTACCTATCCCTTTTTATTTGACGATAACATATGGAGCTACTTTCCATCCATCGTTGCCAACTTTGCCGGTTGAATGTCACTCCGTGTGCCCATTAAAAAATATGCAGGCAGGGAAGTGACTTTTTCTAAGGTTGATTTCAAAAGTGCTCACTTTATCGTGAACAGCCTTTACTTGACTGGCCAATGAGAATTAGGTTACTCCGATACCTTCCCCCTGTGATTCGCGGGCAAACACCTAAGAGTAGGGATAGGAAAATTACGGGAAATTATTTCGGGACAAAATAGACGTCAAACACGCATACAGTGAAGTCACCTTTCCAATTGGTTCGCAGTTGATTATACACGCCCTGGACGCCTCTGAGCCAATAGCAGACTTGCAAGTAAACAAGTAGCGAATCCCATATTGCCAGGTGTGAGCTAACACTGGGACAGCAGCCAATGAACAAACACTTGAGGCTCTAGTATACACAGGACTGTAAAGTATAGCCTACAGGTCACTGAACTCGCGAAATTTTCATATCCCTACCTAAGAGGTGTGCGAATTAAAATCATCCAACCGCGATACTGGTTCTGAACTAACGTATATTTGGAGTTCAACTTCGTGGAATCTTTCCGTGGAAAACAGGTGGACATATCAATGAGGGGATAGACCTGATGAATTCGCGGCTTTAATTTGGACAAGCTGGAATCCAAAACACGTTTGTTCATATAACTTTAGCCATTGGTCAGTACAGTGGTTGACACCTCTTGGAGAACGCTGCCCCAATCGTCACCTTCCACTGTGGCAGCAGACAAACAATGCGGTGTTGATATCGGCATATGTGTAGGCTACATAAGATTGTAGACTCTAGCCTGCAGGTCATTGAACAAGCGAATTTTTCTACCGATAAGGGCAAGCTAGATTTCAAACACATGTACGTATGATTTTTTTCTTTCAATTGTGTCTCGGTTTTTTAAGACACGCCCAGTTAACATAGTAGTTAAGTACGCAGAGACGAAACAGCGTGACGGTTCCATTGATTAAGGGATCCGCCTGCCTGCCGCTCCAACTGCGTTGCAGTGTTACGAAACTATAAATCGTGCGTCCAGTGTGCCGATCTACGAAAAGAACACGCACTTCACACTATCTATGCCTGTCGATTACTTTCAAGGCACCTCGCACTATAGAAACACCATTTCAGAACACTCTGCCATTGTTAAAAGCTGCTTTTTTAAAGCGACGTAAGTAGAATCATAATGCCGATTCAGGCAAATCGAGACCTGGGACCGCAGCCGGAGCCGGTCGCTGCCATCTTGAAATTTCACTTTTTCCCATTAAAATTTCTCTTTTTACGAAAAAAATTTCCTTTTTTCCCCTCAAGCTTTCCAGTTTACCATTTAAAAAGGACCTATCCCCCCCAGTTGTGAAAACGATCCCCCGAAAGGCACTTTTCGACCCATCGGAAAGATTTTGGGAGATCGTTTTCGAGGGCAGAGCAGTGGCGGCCATATTGCTTTAATGGGCATAGAGTATGCCAAATCGATACACGCGAGCCAGGATGTGAACCGGAGCTGACCGTCAGCCATCTCATCCGCCATATTGGATACAGGTTAACCTTGACTCCATAACCTTGAATGAATCCATTAACTTGAACGCAAAAAATTCCGAAAAATTCCCCAATTACTTATAAAAAATAATAAAAAAATAATTTAAAAAAATTATAAAATTTTTAATGTTCGGACTTAGAGGGGGCGAGGAAATGGAACCGACCAACCACCATTTTATGAGGTCACCCAGCTGCCATATTGGACCCAGGTGACCTTGACACTATACCATGACCTTAGTGACCTTTAAAACAAAAAATCGAGAGTATAATTGTAAGAATTGAATAAATTCATAAACATCGGTTAGCATAATACGTTACTGACTACTACCGACATTTTGTATCCAGGTGACCTTGACGCGGTGACGTGACCTTAAGCTCAAAAATCATCAAATATCCTAAAAAATATTTAAGACTTCATAAAAAATAATGAAAACTTTATTAGAAATTATTTTTAAAAAAATTAGAAACTTTCATTTACGGAGGTCCCCTACAGCACCATGTCCGGCACATTAATATGTTACCTCACATGTACGTAACTGACCCAAAGAAATCTTATCATACAGTAAACTTTATTCTTAAGGCGGTTAAGTAAGGAACGTAAGATGGAAAATCTTCTCAAAAAATATTACAGGACTGAATATCACCGTTGTTCCATAAAATACGCGAAAGAACTTGATAAACGTATCCTACGCTGTTTACTGGGTTCGCTGTTTTTATAGGTGGACGTGAATGTCGCCACGCCTTTGAATATTGCGGGCCGTTAACAAGCATTTATCGGTACTCCTGGTGGTTCTCTAGGGTCATGGGTACAACCGACATGGCGAAAGTAATAAGCAACAATCAAAGAGATTTCTGTTCTTCTCGGAAACATATATGGTTATTTCGCCTATAGCTTATCGCGGGCAGAAATGTCGCTCCGTAATGAAGTGTGACCCGGCAGTACAGATAACTGAATTGTTCACATGTTTGATGTCTAGTTTCTTCTCGGCCTTGTTCACGAGATTTCCCTGTACTTAAGAACACAGAAATCTCGCGAATTCCTTCGATGACAAGAGGCCGCGGCGGCTGAGCGGCTAGTCTGCTCGCCCCTCGCCCGTCGTGGCGAACCGGGTTCAATCCCCAGCCGGGTCACTCCCGAATTTTCGCATGTGAGAATCGAGCCGGGCGATGCCGCTTGTCGGCCGGTTTTCTCAGGGGCCTCCCCCCCCCTCCGCCGTTGCATTCCGGCACTTCTCAGCTCATTTCACTCATTCACTCTTGCGAATTTCCCCGCGCCTTCTTGTGCCATAAAAGATAACCTTAGCAACAAATGTCTCAGAGGTTTGGTTTCTCTTCTCGGAAAGGATGTGTCTCGGTTTCTGATCCTGTCGATAGCTCGCAAGACAGGTTACGTTAGAGCTTTATAAATAAACGTTTATTACTTCCCTTACGCTCCCCTTGTGTCATTACCAAGAACCCTGGCTGGCATCCGCTCGTTTGCCCGCATTTAATAAAGACGCCATGCCTTCCTCCTCTCCACCGACAGCTGCGTGCACTATACAAAATAATGGGGAAATTACCTGGGAAACGTAGCTTTCCTTACAGGGAAGTTAAAATTACCGCACTGTGGAGTAAAATTCACGTACGTGATAATGGAAAATTCCATACATGACTGGGAAAATTACCTTACGACGCGTGCACCTCTTCAGCATTCTCAACACCGTAGTGGGAGGATGGGCGGAAGAAACGCGCAAATATTCGCTGGAGCAGTCACGTTGTCGTCGTGTAGTGGATAGGGCATCGGCCTATCTTAATGGAGGCACATGGTTCGCGCCCATCCACCAGCAAGTGTCGAGGATTTTAGTGATGAGGTTTCCGTTACTATTCGTCAGAGGATATTGGCAATAAAAAATTAACAATACTAATACTTCGGGGTTATTATTAAATATAACTTTGTTATTCAATGTAGTTAATTTTCCTTTACTTGTATGGGGTTTTTGTCCGTACTTTTCCCGTAGGATTAGGAAATAGTACTCTACTTGTTATGTTAATCTGCTCTACATATAAGAGGTAATTTTACCTTACACGTATAGGTTATTAGCTTCCATTACGTATAAGGGAATTTTACCTCAGATTTTTTTTACAGGGTGCGTGTGGCGACTCGCGAGTGCCGCTGTAAGACTTCCGTTTGCAGCGAGCCCTCTGCCAACTGTGATTGCACCGAGTCGTCTCCCCGGCCGGTGTACGTGCGCGCGAGACGCGAGAGCAAATCAAACGCAAGTACCTCTGACAGCGCGCCATGCGTGGGGTCGCTGCCACGGGTGCCTCGAGTTCCGACTGCCGGCGGTGCAAATATTTGTTAACTTGTGCCGAGAAATTTCGCGAGTTCCTCTGACGTCAAGATTGAACGTTCCTCCCCCGGGCGCCGTCGCTTGCTCATCACTCGCGCCTTCGTGATGAGCACTTTTATCTTTCGCGCTTAGGGACACCCGATTTTGGTGAAAAGATTTTAGGACCAGTTGTATTTCGCAACACCCTGGCTCCAGACCCACTTTCTCGGTTGGATGATCTGTCGAGTGCACTCTTTTAACTGAGACATGGCAGGACATGCCTGCAGCAAGTTTAACACCGAGGTATGGTAAAACTACAGTTACATGTCTTTAACGTCATGTGAAAAAATCCTTTGATATTTGGACACTCGGTTTACTTAATTTTGTTCCTGTTTGTATTGCACGTATGAGTAACAGTTGAGACGTTAGTTGTCATTCCGATAAACTTGACACGTTCTGTTTCTTGACTGACGTGTAAATAAAGTGTCACATACGTGTCAAAAGTACATTACACAGAGCAGGTTACAAAAATAGGCAGGAAGGTAAATCAAAATAAAACTTAAAAATGCTCCGAAAGCGAGCATCGTATACCGTAGGAGAGGCTTTTATTTTTACAAAGAATTCTTTGTGAACTAGTGGCCATGATAATTTTTGTAACACTACGTGTAAATTAGATCAAATTGCACTAAATATTTATATGGAATGTATAAAACTAATGTGGAATTAAAACCAGCTAGTACTGTAGACTTTAAGTTGATTATAAAAACGGAGCTACATAAATGACAATGAGTTGTAAAGATGCAACATTTCACCCGTAGAGTTACACGAAATATTTGGCAAGTAGTTTCCAAATAATCATATGCAACACGTAAAGAAAGGTTTTACTGCATATAGAAGCAAATGGAATGTATCGTTCTTACTGAGTTATTGTCGCTGTTACTCAGTTCCTGCATGTCGTTTGTCCTATAGACTAAAGATGAGACTGACCGATTATTCGTCTCCTGCGCATGTAACCAACACTGAACTACCCCAAAGGAACACAACTGTCAAAGTCGCATGGTCAACAATGATAAACACGTTTGTTTATATCTCAATTCTCAAAAGACAAGCACTTTTATATTAATTAAACACTTTTATCAATTTGAATTTAATCAAACTCCGTTACAAACTCGTTTAAGGAATTATATGCAGTACATCTCCGAGTACTAGTTTACTAGTCAGTGTTGTACCGCGGTGTCTGAGCGGTTATACTGCTCGCCTCCCACCAAGGCGAACCAGATCCAATCTCCGGCCGGGTCACTCCGGATTTTCGCAAGTGGGAATCGTGCCGGACGATACCGCTGATAGGTGGGTTTTCTCCACACTTCCATTCCGCCGCTGCTCCATTCTCACCTCATTTCACTCTCATCGACACAAACCTTTCGCTCTCAACTAATCAGTATTCTAACCTCAAATCCAATCCACGCCGTTTTTGCTAGACATGTTGGCAGGAATGCAGTTCAGTGGCTGTGACAGCGAGATCACTCTATACGCTATTCACTGTAAAGTGAGCACTCCTTTAGGCCCTTGAAGCCTTAGGTGTTAAATTTAGAGAGTGGTAAAATGTATACGCCGTGTTTATTGGTCACATTGATTGCAAGGTTTGTATTAAAAAGCAGCAGGACGATAGAAATTGGGCGAAAGTTAAAATTTAAAAGGGCCTTAAAAAGTGCTCACTTTACCGTGCACAGTCTATGCCTCGTCTTTACGCCATGGTTCGTCCGCGTGTTCGACGCGAAGCGCTGTCACACTCCGCGAAGGGCGCTATCCAATCACCTTTCACGCGGCGCCGTGACCCGGGTCGCGCTCTTCTACGGTAACTGGTACCCGCTGTTTGACCTCGCCACCTCGCCAGCGTGTGACGAGAGCGTCTCACAGCTGTACTGGCTGCCAGCGCCGCTCGAATAACGCTGCCAACTGTCCCGCATTGTGCGGCATTTCCCTCATCCTGGCGCTGGGAAAAACTGTCCCGTACCGATTTTTTGTTTTTATTTATTTGCGATCTGCAGATCCCCACTACAGAAACATAGAACGCGTCAAGTACTTACAATACAATTTTAACAAATTGACAATAAACAGGTGCTAACCCTGTACGCTGTTGAACAGCAACAATTTTATTACACAACGCTGTGAATCAATAAAGATACAAATGGATAACACAAATAAAGTATTCATAGTTACGGGCTATAGACTTCGCCACTCTCCTCTCTTATAAGAGTCACTGTGACAAAAGAAACAAAAAACATTTTACCGTCCCTTTATATAAAGCATTATAAAACACTATTTATATTCCAATATTAACTATACTAAACCATCATGTTACTTCATTTTTTTGCGATCTCTACCACATTTATTCTACAAAACTTTTTTGTTACCTACTCACGTATTTTAAATAGTTTCTGATTTCTCCTATACTGTAAAAACAATTCGTCAAGGACGAATTTTTTTTCATTTCCGTTTTAAATATTTCAGTATTTTATGTTTGGGCCAATAATGCTGGAACACACTTAAAGAGAGCTTTACCCATATATTGACTGCTGTGTTCATACGACTGTGTTGTGCTGTGTTGGCGGATATAGGATGGGACGTCGTACATCCCAGATATCAGACTTTTCGAAAATAAACTGAATATTAATAAATACGGTGTCAGCAATTTACCACTTTCGTAGTTACAGACATGTTAACTACGATGCTGTAACGCGGTAGCTGAAGATAGGTACAACTAACGCTTCGACAGCGGCATTCGGCAACGCGTACTGTTACGTTGTGATCAGGCCTTAAGTAGGCATCCCTGCCTGATCACACCTTCAGACATCGAACGAGGAAACCGAGAGGGATTGCAACACCACATCGCGTACAGCACGTTGCAGGAAAAACCCCCCCTCCACCGGCGAGTGGTGCGGGCGGAGTCCTTTCTCGTCCGGCCAGCAACGAGAGAAGATCGCCCAGAATGGGTGCGTCCGATCGCCGATCGCCGCCTACCAGAACAGCCCCCGGGAACCGTGTGTAAGGTGGGGACATTCCGGTTATATTAGTGGCTGAGTCATATTAGTTTATATTATATAATAAATCCAATATTAGCTCCTCCAATTAAGTAATGGTAGCGTAATATTGCTATTGTGTGTTCAACGTGTCTAATAAACCTAATTACTCACAGTGGTGCTCTACCATATCATCTCTTTAAAGTCGATTAAATAAATAATTCATGTCACACTGAGTTATGACTATAGCTGTAACTAATATTTTGTGGTTTTGTATATTCAGAGAAAAAGTTGACTTTTGTATAATATTATAGAGTCCAAGTCTCCATCGTATAACAGAATTTTTTAGTTATTTCGTGTGATCTATTTTTGCTCATTTTAACTTATGTTGCTGTAAAAAACGTTTGTTTCTAGAATCCGTTTGTATAAAAGTAATAATACGCAGCAGTCGACTTGTGATGTTGTTTGCTAATAAAACAGACTAGTTTTTTAAGTAGATAATTTAAGCTGTGTGGCATAAGTAATTCTAACTGCCACGCATAAAAGCCTTATTTTTAATATTGTGATTTTGGTCTTATTTTGGTCTTCCAACCGTAAAAGCCTGTATGGCTGAGTAAAGATTGATTATTAAGCGTGTTAGAGCAAAATAGTTACATAATTTGCAAGTTTTTTTAATGGGCGGCGTAAATGTCTGTCGTACAGAATATGAGAATACCGTGTTTTCCATACATACGTACGTTAGTCAATAATTTTCCATGCATTAATCTGATAGTACTCGTACTAATAAACTTAAGTGTGTCCGGTTTTCAGGGGGAAAAAAACTATCTTCGTAATTTTTGAATGCACCACAATTGGCCTACAGATAAGATTTGATTGCATTCGAACCCCTGACAACTAAGAGCTGTCTACCATGTGCAGTTTTTTTTGCCTGCCTTTACAACACTCTCTTAGCACTTCAGGTAACATGCAGGAATGACCCGTTGCATTATTTCTTCTCCTCTGCAGTAGAAACTTTTATACTTTCTTTTGTGCCCATGGGTATAAAAAAGGTAGCAGAAATCAGGTGTCTTGTAGGTTTGGCTTAAGCACAGATATTCTTGTTAAAAGCTATTCGCAATAAAATGAGCACTTTTGAAATCAACCGTAGAAAAACGTTACTGCTTCTGCCTGCATATATATTATCGGGTGCACTGAGTGACATGCACCCAGTAAAGTTGGCAACGATTGAGTGGAAGAAGTTCCATATTATAATGTCGAATAAAAAGCATTAGGTAACCATTTTGTGATCATTTAAATTATTTCCTTCGCTGTCTGTTTTTTTTTTATGCACCGAAGAGTGAAAATGAGCAGATATGTAAAATATTTACTTTTCTATTAATTTCACTGTTTCAATAGATCGACGCATGAATAAAGTGCGAGGCCCATGACAATGTTAATTTTACATAAGACGGAAGAATATACAACGTGCATACAAGTGGATCTTAAGCAGGGCTTTCGAAATTGCTCATTTTACCGTGACTATACTATACGTATCTAATTTGCGAGAAACTCTCCTACCTGCGAACGAGATAAGTTGAGAGATTCAGGCGGTTTACGACAATGAGGACTTGAGAGCCGAACCTGCGAATGCATCGCAATGTTTCCTTATGGCCAGACGTAAACATGAGGCGTTACATTTTTACTAGGGATTCTCCTTAAGGCCCCCGCCTACCTGGCACATGAAAGGCGTTGCAGTGTTTGAAATATACATACGTCCAATGTTCTGATCTTTGTTCGAAAAGAACACACCCATCAGATGCAGACGAGGGCTGTTGAGTGCTTTCAAAACGTCACGCATATTTCAAACACCATTTCAGAGCATTCCAAAACTGTTGGAAACGGTTTTCTCAAAGCTCTGTATCTCAAGATATACGCATCAGATACATACAAAACTGCCCAAAACCCCGCATGGAAACTTCCTGCAGACTTTCCATCAATAAAATAACAGGGTCACCGCTGAAGGTCCGATAGGTACACGCAGTGCTGCGTGAACACTGCACGCCAGTTCACAGCCTTGCGCTTAGCGGCGATGGCGCACTTGATGCGGCGTGGCATTGTCACCCTTATGGTTCCCGCGCTTGTCGGCCTCAAACACGGAAACAAGCTCCAGGTAGCGCTAAGTACTCTGTGTCCTAAAGATCGCAATTCGTTTGCGCGTGGGGGCCGCGGTGGACTAGCGGTTAGACTACTCGCCTTCCACCAATGCGGCGGGAGTTTCGGGTACGTTCCCCAGCGGGGGGTCGCGGCTGGTCGGCGGGTTTTCTCGGGGATCTCCCGTTCCCCCCCCCGCCCTTGCCGCCATACCTCGCTTCGCCCTCATCTTCTGTCAAGACCCTCACACTCCCGCGGATCGTTTTCGCCGTCAAAAAAAAAAAAAGAGGCGTTGAGGCATCGTTTGGAAGTTCTTTCCGACGACCGGCGCAACTGCGTGGTTGCAGCGGAATGAAAAAACTTAACCAGCATCCACGTCTTCCCTCGCCCCCTCCGTATCTCTCACACACCCCTTCGCGGGCTGCTGTGGCGTCTGGCGCGTGACGTCGTGATTGATCGGTCGTTAGAGGGGCGTGCCGCAGGTGACGCTAGGCTTCCAGAGTAATAGCTCGCGTTTAACATACAATTATCGCCGCCATCGCCCCCTCCTCCTTTACTCGCGCGAGAGAGCTCGCCCGCGTTAAATTTAAACTAACGACCCCCGCCCGCAGGGGGGTGGGGGGCATCCCTGCGGTAACTTTATAACCCGTCCGACTCAACTGATGGTAATGGCCCCCGCTAGAGGGGCGAGGGGGGGGGGGGGAGATATCAGGGTGAGGAACATGTGGCAACACGGCTGGCGCCTCGCGGGTAGTTCGCCGACGACGTCTTCCCTCGGGAGTAACTCATCTGATTTAATTACCACGTCACGTCACGTCACGTCACGCCGGGATGGACGCGGCCCCGCCCACTTTCACCTCACCAGGCGCGCGTGCGCGAAGTGACACTACGTCGCTCTGCGCAGCGCGTTACCCCGCTTGAGTGGACGTCTATTGCAGATCTTGGCGCAACTCAATAATTTACCTAAAATCCAACCTACAGTCCATTCACGGTTTCTTCGGCCTTTTTGAATCTAACCTTTGAAAAATCCCCCCCCCCATGTATGACGTGTTTAGTTACTTCCTAAATACGCCCTCTATCACAAGCGTTTTATACCTGTGTTCATAAAAGTTACTTTTTCTGCCTGTTAAATTATATCTATAAATTATAATACTTAATTTATAAATAATTTGATTACAAATCAGGGATAAAATACGTATGTTGGTAGCGCCTAGTGAGAAATAGTCCTTATACAAAATACTGTTACACTGAGTGCGCACGAATGTGGTGCGTTGTCCCTCTGGTGTGATTATCCAAGATTAGTTAAGCTTAGTTTGCGCGAGGCGGAGGGATATCCTGTAAGTAGAACTTTAGCAGGGCTTCATAAAAGGCTGAAGTAACCGTGAATGGACTATATTTCAAGCTAAATTCAAACAAATTTCAAATTACCCTGTCAAAATTTTCAAAGCGCAAGCGATCATATTTGGGGTCAAAATCAAAATCATTCTTCAACATGTGTTCACTCTTTGTGTGCGGTTCTTTGAAGACTCATTTTCAAGCTAAATAGTCATATTTTGGATGAAATTCCAAGAATTTTCATACTTATCTTGTGATATTATTTTTGACTAATTGATTTGGCTTTCAAAATAAATGCAAATATTTACCTTATTGACCATAATTTCAGCCTCATTGACCCTTAAAATGGACAACTGATATTTTTTTTTTTGTGCGTGTAATTGAGAATTGAAGAATTCGGGTCAAATAATCTTGATTTTGGGGATGAAACTGAAGAGATGAATCGTGTTTGAAGAAGAGATTGAAAAATTTGATGCTTGAAAGTGAGAAATTTGTATGAATTTTAGTTAAATTATTGTGCTGCGCCAAGATCTGCAATAGACCTCTACTCGCTTGCCGGCGCGATTCTCGTTCGCTTGCCCGATTAACCGGCAGTCGATTCGCTTCGTGAAAACAACGAAAATAGTGTTTTGTCTTTCAAAACACAATTTTAAAGGCGGTTCACGATAAAGTGAGCACTTTTGAAATCAACTTTAGAAAAAGTCACTGCCCTTATCTGCATATATTTTAATTGGCGCACTGAGTGACATGCGCCGAGTGAAGTTGGTTACGATGGATGGGAAGTAGTTCCGTATCTTAACGTCGAATAAAAAGTATTAGGTAACCATTTGTGAAAACTTAAATTATTTCTTTTTATTTTTTATTTTTTTATTTTTTTAATGAATCGATGAGATTCGTAAAATATTTACTTCTCTAATAATTTCATACTTACACTTGACTGGCGTATGGATAAAGTGATGGAGCCCACGGCAACGCTAATTTTACATAAGGTGGAAGAATACACAACGTGCATAGAAATAGATCTTAAGCAGGATTTTCAAAAGTGCTCATATTGCCGTGAACAGCCTATACGAGGTGACACGAACATTCAGTCTTTCATTCCGTTTTCATGTCTTTCATGTCGTTTTATGTAATCATCACAGCTCTAAACTGTACTTAACGTGGTGACGGAATTGCACTCGTATGCACCATTCGTTTTAAAAAATCCTAGCGGTACCAATTAAACCAAAAACGAAACGCAAAGGGATACAATCAAATACTACACCATTTCGATAAATAACAAACAACGAGGCTTGTATTTCCCGCTGATTTATCAACTTGACTTTGTGGCTCAGATGGTGCTCTGCCGTCGTAGCTCGGGGGGAGGGGGGGGGGGTGACTTGAATCCCCCCGCCCCCCGGCTTTTCCAGCGGCAGATCTTCGGTTCTCACGTAGCGGGCATGTGTACTTTGAATTTGTCATCAAGTCGGTCTACTACTTGAACTGGTCACACGGAAAAACACACGCACACACACACACACAGTCAAACGTCTCACGCGCTATGTCCAACGGCAAATCTATCAGTCATTGAAATCAATAAAGTCAGCTTTAATCAAATGGCAATGTAACGGCCAGTAAGCAATGTGGATCGGGTGTGCGAGTTCAATCCCAACCACCTCAGGATTTTTTTTTTTTTTACTTTATTAAATTACGTTAAATTGCGTAACATAAATAGTAAACTATCGTAAATATGTTTATTTATAGTAACTATTTAGTTAAATTAAATAAAAGCAATATTTGATTATCCACTGTTGTTAGCCGTCGCTTATTCAGTGGAATTGTAACCCACTTACATGGTGAAATGCATATAATGAATGAAATATAAAGTGAAAATAATATATTCCGACAAAAGGAAGCCACAGGGCAAAAAAAAAAAAAGAAGGAAAATCAGTAAAAGCGAAGGATAACTTATACCCTTGCATTTGCCAGAAAGGGTACATTTGTAGGGTTGGAAAGTCACGCATGCGTGGTTCAATCTGTGGCTGGCCATTAAAAAAAAAAAAAAAAAAATCCCAGGTTTAACAGTCAATATAAGTGAAAATATAAATGTCATTACGCAGGCACTTAACTTGCTCGCAGTCTACCAACTAAACTGTAATAGGCTGTTGACAACATTTTACAAATAGTTGCTGCTTGTCCCATAAACCAACAGAAAAATTTTACATACGTTTTATTATTCAGGCAATTTTACATAAATACTTGTCAGACCAAAATTATCTTCTGTTGTAACAGCCGAAGGGAATTCCTTCTGTTGTCACTCGAAAATAACTTTTGCTTGGTTAAATTTATTATTTCGTGAACTAATATATTTACTAACAATCAGTAAATGTTAATAAAATATTATTCTTTGTCATTTCAGGAGAAAATTTAAATTTAACTTAAATATTTCTGGTAGTACAAATTGCAAGAATAATTAGAAAACGATAATTTCCTCAGAATTATGAAAAAATTTATAAACGAGTAGTGTTTAAAAAAATTCCAGGACAAATAATTGACAAATGAACAGTACTTGATTATTGTGCTTGCGTTAAACTATTTAAAACGTTTAATTTCTTAACAGCCCCCACAGTGATGTTAAACGCGCAATTTCTGGAATTGTTTTTTTACCTAGACATCGCAGCGCAGGCCGATTTCATCCTGTAGGCGTGTTTGAAAAGCCGGTGATTATTTGCCGACGTGGAAGAAAAGAGAACCGCTGCTGTTGTTTGATGTCGTGTTGCGTCGTGGGAAAAAGATGTTAATGGACGCGACGCTAAAACAGCGAACCTCTTGATTATTTCACGGTCCGGCATGAAATTCAAAACCCGCTTTGTTGAATATTCAGGAGTCCCGCGTTTTAATTTTTGAATGATGAAGGGCCGTGGAAAAAAAAGGGGGGGGGGGGCGGAATGGATGTCTTACGTCGGCGAGGGATCTCTCTTCTGGATAAGCTGGATCTGCCCTGTGGTTTCCATCGGCTCGAGGGGAGGAAGGGGGGGGGGGCATGTTTTCTTGAGTAATTTCCCCGGGCAATATAAACAGACACTAATTACCCTCGCCGGGGCGGTAATGACGGGGCTTGAAAGCTAGGAACACACTGTTGGCTGCACTGGCGGGGTTCGGTTACCCAATAGCTGGCGCAGGATGTGAAGGAACATAAATTATTTCCCCGGCCAGTCGCTGGTCGAGTGTGACTTTGGGCTCGGGTTGCTCCTCAAATATTTTTGTCCCCGGGTATGCGCTTGAGGAATGTCCGGAGAAAGGCGTGTGCACACGATTATCATTCGTGAATTTAATTACACTCTGTATTCTCCGACATACAACACCTCCCCCCCCCCGTCATTTACAAGTGGGAAAATGTATGTATAGGTTGTTCCCGGGAAAATGGCCACTTTCGAATGCCGTGCTTAAGATCTACTTGTATACACATTGTGTGTTCTTCCGCCTTATGTAAAATTATCATTGCAATGGGCCTCATCGCTTTATTCATGCGTCGGCCAAGTGAAACTGTGGAATTATTAGGAAAGTAAAAATTTGCAACTCTGCTCTTTTCTACGTTCGATGTTAAAAAAAAAAAAAAAAAAAACAGAAAGCGAGAAAAATAATCTAAGTTATCACAAATGGTCACCAAATACCTTTTATTCGACGTTAATATGTAGAAATATTTTCCCCTCCATCGTTACCAACTTTACTGGGCACATGTCACTCATTACGCCCGTTAAAATATACGCAGGCAGTGGCAGTGACTCTTTTCTAAGGTTGATTTCAAAAGTGCTCACTTCATCGAGAAAAGTCTTTAGCAAAAAAAATTTATTTTCTCAAAATACGCTATGTTCGCTGAACTGTCCATGTAATTTTCAGGGTAAAATTTTTGTGCGTTTAATTTAAAAAAAACACACAACAAGCAGTAAGTATTAACACTTTCATGTCCATAGTAGACAAGGGGACCACGGTGGCCGAGCGGCTAGCCTGCCTGCTCGCCTCCCACCAAGGCGATCCGAGTTTAATTCCCGGCTGGGCCATTCCGGATTTTTGCATGTGGGGATCGTGCCGGACGATGCCGTTGGTCGTCGGGTTTTCTCAGGGATCTCCCGTTTCCCCCGCCCCCTCATTCTGACGCCGCTGCATACTCACCTCAGTCATCCTCATCGGCTCTCAAGACCTCGTTGTTAACAGCCGCACAAATCTCTTTTTCATAATAGACAACTATCAACATGTGGTGCTGGAAGTTTATATTTGACCGGAACTGTACTCTGCGAGGCTCAGTGACCAATGATCTTCCCTGATTCGTAAACCGTACTTCTGCGCTGCGTTACGATTGGTTCATATCACTGTCGCCGAACACAAAGTGTACAGCTTATTGGTTGTGTTAACGAATCAAGTTCTTTGCAGGGGGGGGGGGTGGTGGTGCATGAAAGCAGTATATTTACCCGATTTTCGATATAAGTCGTTTTCCAAAGGGTTTATCGAAATTGTTGACTCGACAAGACGCAAGTAATAGTTTTTAACTCCTTTTAACGTTGTTAGATATTCACTGCCGTCATTGTTCTAGGAGCACTGATGGAAGAAAAGAAAGAATTTTGGTTGTCTTATCTTCAATCAGTGCTCCGAGAATAACGAACAGTGAATTTGTAACTATGTAAGAAGATGCTCAAAATTGTTATTTACGCCTTGTCGAGCCAAACATTTTGAAAAAACCCGCTGTATTAAATGTTGTTATGACAAAAATGATATAAATACAGGTTTTGCGTGCACCGTTACCCTTAAGTACAGCACGCTTCGAACAAATTATAATTTGCAATACCAGAAACTAGAAATTAATTTGCGAGTGCAAGGGTAGAATCAACACTTTGTTTCAGTTGATTACTTCATTGAAGCAAGTGCATCGAAAAATGTAAAAAAACGAAAAATTTTTCCTGGCTGTGTATCCGTTTATGTTTTCGAGACAAAATAATTCTGTAATTTTCGCCAATTAGAAGAAGTGGGCTTGGCCCCTATTTTAGCGATGTCCGGACAGAAATGTTTTCATAAGACGTGTCGGTTTTGTCGCAGCTTTTATGCTCTTTTTTTTTTTATTTGAGAAACCATAAAAATAACAAGGCGTTGGCGCTCTGTTCTAAAGCTTTGTTAATTTTATCTTCGCGTGTGTGTGAACAAAACCACAGGATATATAATGGAAAGAAAAAAAAAACATACAGAATATGTGTGCTGGAAATTTGGCTTTTTAAAGTTTTTAGGGAAGCTGTATTAACTACAACGACAGTTTCCTAATGTAGGCAGGATCGAGTAATTCGTACATTTTTTCGTATGCAACTACTGGGTGAATGTCGTTTTGTTAGTATTGTTCTTGCGTTAAACTCTACGCTTGTGATATACCTACACTGATGTATCCGGCAAGGAAACACTGAAAATCTCGCTATATTTTATGGTACCTCGTCTAACTTCAAAGTGTCATGTTTTTTCAAACTTTTACCTCTTATTATCTCTTTCTTTCCCTCTCTCTCTCTCTCTTCTTGTGTCAAATTTTCTTTCTCTGTAAGTGTGAACAAGACTGTTATTTTTACTGCCCGGCTATCAGTGAAAACTAGTTTTGTTATTTGAACACGCCACATAAAACTCTCTCTTCAGAAATTCTGGTCAACGGCCATGAACACAGGCACTTCTTTGGTGTTCCAAGTAAATAGTGTACCAGTTACGAGAGCACACAGTACGCCTGAATCGGTGGTTTCAATAACTGAAACAGCGCCGCCTGAAAGTTAAACTAAATAGTTAGCAGTTTCTGGCTTCAGAACAAGGGAATGGAATTTACTGGGAATCAATGCTTTGAAATGGTATAACCAGCTGCAAATCAGAGGAAATTACTGGCGACTCATCCCATTCATTTACGAGCTACGCTCTACATTATAATCAGTGAAAATGGCTCCACTTACAATCAGTGAAAAAAAAAAAAAAAACCACTGATTGTTTCAGTGAAAAATCTCACTGATTTAATTAGTGACGTGGAACAATTTCACTGATTGAATAAATTACTGCTGACTGCAGTGGCGAATTAAATATTGCCTTTATTTAATGTAGGCAAATAATTACATTGAATAAACATATTTACGATAGTTTGCTATTTATATTTTGCAATTTACAGTAATTAAAAGAAACTTGCGGGTGCCTGGGATTGAACTCTCGCGCCCTGTATTTCTAGGCTGTTGCCTTACCATCTGGGCTACCGCGCCAAGTTTAAATTGCTGGTGGAAAAATATGTGTTTTATACTATTGCTGCGAAATCGTATAGTTTGAAAAAACTTTGCTCATACTTGTCGTTTTTGGTTTGATTGGTACCGTTAGGATTGTTAAAACTAATCATACATATGATTGCACTCTCTTCGCCGCATTAGATGCAGTTTAAACCTTCAAACATAGTGCTGTGGCGATTACATGCAAACGAAATGAAAGACGTAAAGACGAAATGAACGACGTAAATACGGAATGGAAAGGTTGTGTGTTCATATTACCTCGTAAAATGGCGTTTTGAAATACGAAACGCATTTTATAAAGTATTCTGTATGTGTTTTATTCGTTTATTCGTTGTTACTTCACTTAATGCACGTAGTTTAACGGCCATTTTCAAAAGATGTTCGACGGCCAATTTTACACACAGTTTCACTGATGCATCAGTCAAAAATAATTAGAGACGGAGCAAGTTGCTCAGATGTTTCACTGGTCCATCAGTCAAAAATAAACCGCTGAGAAAACAGTGGGAAAATTGACTGACGAGTCAGTGGGAAATGTCACTGAATCAATCAGTGAAGAAATATGGTATTTTTTCACTAATTGATCAGTAAAATTCACTGAAGTGACTTTTGTATCAGTCAGATACGTGTGACTGATTGAAACAGTGACATTGTTCTCACTGATTCAGATTTAGAGTGTAAGTGTTGCAATCGTTAAAATTTTTGATGGTCGCTGTATCTATGTCGAGCCTGCTTCTCTCGACCATGGGACAACTTACTGCAAGATCGTTGATGCCAGTATTAACCATCCACCAATGAGAGATGCAGGAACTTGAACAAATAATATTACGTGGGAGGAAACACTCATGCCACAGGTACTTATACCTCGTGTACAGTACCGACCATAAATACCCTTCAAGGACAGCATGTCCACGATCATGGACACAGGCCCTGAACGGGTTGCGAGTTAGTCACTATGCTAAAGCTCTACTTCCAGGATATTCCTCCACCTCGTGCAAGCTAAGCTTAACTAAGTCTGGAAAATTTCACCGGATGACAACGCACCGATTTCCTGCGTCCTCAGCTGTTAAAACTATTTTGCATGAGAACTATTTATTACAAGGCGCTACCAACACAAAATTTTTTCTCACAGTTTTATTTGCGTTTATTATAAATAAATATTACAGTGCATAAATAAAATATAGGTAAAACTTCATTTTAACGACAAATAAGATACGTCTGTGTTTACAGAACGATTGATACATGGCAAATTTAGGAAGTAACTAAATACGTAATGCATGTGGTGATTTTTCAAAGGTCTGTGTTAAAACGTACGAAGAAACAGCGAATGGACTATATCAGTGATTCTATTTGAGGTAATTTCTCTTGTTCGTAGTAAGGTTTTACTTATCCAGTTCTGGTGTGCAAGGATTGTGTACAAACGTGTAAATGATAAGAAAAAGTGCACGTCTTTACTAAAAAAACTAATTATTTGTTGAGGTCATTGTCAATGAACAGTTATAATCCATCTGCAGTTACTTCCAACCTCTCTAACGCCTTGTCAAAGTTAGACTTGCAAGGTATTCCTCCGCCTCGTGCAAACAAAGCTTAAAAGAGTCGAGAAAAATGCACCAAAGGAACAGCGAACTGCATTCGTGTGCACGCAGCCTAATTATATTTTGCATAAGAACTATTTCTTACTAGTCATCACCAACACACTTATTTTCTCCTTCTTTTTATTAATATTAATTATAAACTAAATATTATAATTTATAGATAAAATATGAGGATAAGTTCAACCAAACATGTCATCCACAGGATGTTTTTTCTAAAGTTTAATTAAAAATACGTGAAGAAACCTCAAATAGGTTATAATCCACAATAATTTTCCGAACTAGACGTTGAAGTTAAGCTATAGCCTGTACACGATAAAATGAGCACTTTTGAAAGCCCTGCTTAAGATATACTTGTATGCACATTGTGTGTTCTTCCGCCTTACGTAAAATTGTCATTGCCATGGCCCTCGACGCTTTCTTCATGCGTCGGTCAAGTGAAACTGTAAAATTATTAGAAAAGTAAATATTTGAAAAAAATCTATTCATTTTTACACTTCAACGCATAAAAAAAAAAACATAAAGCTATAGAAATAATTTAAGTTATCACAAATGGTTACCTAAGACTTTTTATTCGATTTTAAAATATGGAACTACTTTCCCCTCAATCGTTACCAACATTACTGCGTCGCGTGTCACTCAGTGCGCCCGTTGCAATGTATGCAGTGACTTTTTCTAAGGTTGATTTCAAAAGTGCTCACTTTATCGTGAACAGTATTTACCTTTGTAACGCCAACATACCCACTTAATTCTTTGTTATCTTTCTGAATTGCGAGTTTCGTTTTTTTTTTTTTCTTCGGACGAAAGTTGATATGTATTGTTGCTTCTCCTGGGTACTCCGTATTCGTATTCCAGCCTACTCACGCTAAATCTCTTACGTGGTAGGATATTGTGATAGGCAGTGTGTTTCGCAGCTTCGTGCTCCAAAGTGCATCCGGTTTTGTTTTTTTTTTTTCCGAGTCAACGGGGGACGTGTTTTAACAGCTGCCAGGTGTATACAGTCGCTTCTGCTGACATGAATAACGAGAACTGGATTGTTCGCTGGCTCAAGATGCCGTCGACAGGAAAACGAATCCACCGACGTTGTTATTGTTCCGCAGCGCAAGTTTCAAGCGTGCGGAATCCACCGACGTCGTTATTGTCCCGCAGCGCAAGTTTCAAGCGTGCGGAATCCACCGACGTTGTTATTGCTCCGCAGCGCAAGTTTCAAGCGTGCGGAATCCACCGACGTTGTTATTGCTCCGCAGCGCAAGTTTCAAGCGTGCGGAATCCGGTAATGTTGCCGCGAGCGTCAGCCTAGCATCAGAATGTGATGCACGGTTTTGCTGCGTTAATCACTGGCATGTATCCAGTCCGGATTGCTGATTTCGTACGTACGCTGTTAAAAAAAAAAAAAATTCTGGTAAACTTCCTAAACTGCAATGGAAGTTTTTAACCTATGCACTGTACGGAAATAATGCCACACATCAAGCTGCAGATGTAGGAATGTTTAGAATCAATACTATACAAAGTTGGGATCTTCCCTATGTATTCGACTGTTCCCTGAGCAAACGTAGGAACACTATAGTGATTATACATAGGAAAAAAAATCACCATTCACGCATTCTAACTAAGCTTAGACAATGGTATGGTAAGTTTCCGAATAATATCTTGGGAGTGTAACGACAATACAGACGTCAGGCATGTGTACATTTCAAGTCACTTTTGCAGTTGCCAATTCTCGTATAGCAGACTAATTAATTGACTGCAACAAAAAAAAAAGGAAAGTTTCAACTGGAAGGTGTGGATTTTATTTAACAATTTCCTTTCGCACCTAACGAATAATTTCGTACATTGTCCATGACGGTCAAACACAGAAAATAAAATAAATTATGCAGCTGAATGTTTATTTATTTGCATATATCAGCTTTAGATGCATTTCACTGAGATTTCTACACATCCCGGACTTGACAGTATTTGACTGCAGATATTTTGAGTTGCTTTGTATTCGCTGTGCTCCCTGACAGCTTCGTAGCATCAAGCAAGTTTTTGTAACTATTCATTGTTCACAAGCACAACATTTGGGCACTTCGTTTTATGTAAAGTTAAATGAATCTGACGTAACTCGAATTTACCTACGCCATAACTTAACACATTCAAACGCAGCGCACACACAACTGTGCCAGTAACGCATAGGAAAATTATTTTTGGTCACTACGATGTAAAAAAAAAAAAAAAAATGTAAATATACATATAAATATTTTTGGTAATTTTACATTTTTTGTTGTGTCATTTTATACTGATGTTCTCAATAATCCAGGAAATGTTACAAGTCTTTGGGGAAATTACACGAATGTATGACTTAATGAACAAAATATTGGTGTTAATAGACATATTTTGAAATATATGTAAAAACATGCCCTCTCCGTGTACTGGAATGTTAAATTGTGTATTTTTACTGCTGCGTGGTCGTTGAATATTCATTGTCACCGTAGTTATACAACTTACACTGTGTCATTTTACAATGAGACACGTGCTACCTACTCAATGCTATTGGCTTTGAACATACGCGTCATAAATATAATTTACGTGCTACATTCCCAGAATCGTGGACACGATCACTGAACGGATCAACACGTTCAGACCCAGTGTAGGCTACATAATTGCGTACATAACGCACGTGAGTATTATTTTTGGCCTATGCTGTACACTGCAAGGATCAATGGCCAGTGACCTTCCCTTCCGATAACTGATTCGTGAATTGTGTGTCCTAGTCCAGGTCATGATCGGTCCGTGTGAGCACAAAGCTTACAGCTCATTGGTTGTAGTAGCGTAACAAGTCTTGTATCGGCATGGGTACAGCATACGTCATAAAGTTTTATGTCTGCAACATCTAAAAGTGTAAATTAAAACAGGTATGAAAGGGTTAACTGAAGGCAAGCTGCGAGTATGCACGTAGGACTGTTCAAATCCAGGCTGTTCTCAAATCGTATCAAAAAATGGGGTGTGGCTGTGTTGGGGAAACTGCCTTTTTTTTTTTTTTTTTTTTTTGCGTGAATACGTCTACGTTGACGCGCTCGGACGCCTTGATGTTATTTTTTTTATGTTCCCGGCACCGCTTCACTAGATCATATGGGGTTTTATGGGTATTACTGGATTGCTTTTGAGATGCTCTTTCCAACCGTATACGATTTCTGTATTTCGACTTGGCTTTTTGACGAGTATAGGCCAAATTTGTGTTAATTTTTCTTAATTTTGTACGTTAAACTCATATAATTTCACGATAACCACGCCACACAAATGTTTTTATACACGCAATCGATTGATCTTGACGAGAGCTGTCGATTCAAAATCAAACTAGCGTCGTAGCTTCTCCTAGTCAAACGTTATACTACGCGGAAGTTATGAGACGCGGTGAAACGAACTCAAAATTGCGTCGCTCCACACACACCTCCCCCTGCCCTCCTTCTGCTATCCCACGCGCGATGCTTAGCAGTTCTCATTCAACGTAACATATTGTTTGATCCTTTGGCAATCGAGTTTGTGTATTTGAATTTTGAATGTAGACGATAGATTCGGGGCTGTAATGCCCAACTGTATCCCCGATTTTGTTATCATCGGATTTTTTTCTGGATTGCCTCCCAACATGGTTCCAAATTTAAAGTCCTATTCACGTCAATAATTGACTTGCCTTATACGTCACTGTCAAGGTAATGTAATGTAACATTAAAAAATAAAAAAAAGATAAATTATTTTCATATGACGTGCAGTAACGCTATTTAGAAAACTTCTTTGCCTTTGTATGCAAAACTTTATGGATATAGATTATAATCATTCTGCTAGTGTTGAACCATAACATTACAATGACTAGAACCGCGAGTATTTCGCGGATTACTGGGGCAGCAGGCTAGACTGCACAGTCGTCTATACACTGGAGACACAATCGTTTGTTTATTGGTTTCTGCGATCAAGTGAGTCCTTTGTACAGTACTGTTCAACATTAACTCACACTACTGTTTCCTGCTTACTACTGGCTCACAGATAAACGGGGCGTGTCAAAACAACTGCCGTCCAATCACACTGGAAGGAGAACAGAATAAGTGTTTGAAGTCCACCTCTCCGCCGAATGGATTCGCGAAATACTCGGGACTCTAAACAATAACTCTTCAATTCAACAACTAATAAATTCCTGCATATGAAATTTTATTTATGTCACCACGCAAAAGGGCATCATTTTTGCACATGCTATCACTAGGGATAGGAAAATTTCGAGAATTCATTTCGGGATAAGATAGACGTCAAACACATAAACAGTGAAGTCACCTTTGCAATTGGATTACAGTTCATTAGACACGCTCTAGACGCCTCTGAGCCAATAGCAAACTTGCAAAGAAACAAGTAGCGAATCAGATACTGCCAGTTGTGAGGTAACACTGGAGCAGCAGCCAATGAACAAACAACTGAGGCTCTAGTGTACACAGGACTGTGGAGTCTAGCCTACAGGTCATTGAGCTGGCGAAATTTTTCTATCCTTAGCTATCACACTATTAAATACATAGAGTTGGGACAAAATCAACACGTCACCTCCCCCTGCCCCGCCCACCACAAGTGGTTGATAATTAGCCAATAGTGAACGCTGTCAAGATTAGAAAGTTTGTCCAATGCGGTGTGGACCAGTATGACAGGGATGAGTGGGAACATAGATAAACAGAATCAGTGTTCGTGCAGTGGTGGATAGTATATAGGTAAAGACCAGAAAAATTCGCGGGTTCAACGATCCGTAGGCTAGAATCGACATTAGTTTGTCAAACAAAGCAGGTATAGTCTGTTCACGGTAAAATGAGCACTTTTGAAAGCCCTGCATGAGATCTACTTGTATGCGCGTTGTGTATTCCTCCGCCTTATGTAAAACTAACATTGTCATGAGCCCCGTCACTATATTCATGCGTCGGTCAGGCGAAACTGTGAAATTATTATAAAAGACAAATGACCGGCCAGGTATTTTGTTATTGCCGATCGAGCCGTCACGTGTGAGGTGTTTATACGCAGCGCGTCGAGATCTGCTGTCCCAATGCCATCCAGATGACGTCATGCGACTGGAACGGCATTGCCGATGAGTTCACCTTCACCTCTTTCTCCCTCTCTCTCTTTTCTATCTGACATCTCCCTCTCCGTCAGCAACCGCAGCTTCCGCTATACTTCCTTCTCAGCTGTCGTCAAGAGCCAAGAGCCTGCGCACTGTAACACAGTAAAATGACATCAAATTTCAACAACTTCACTACTACGCTCAACGGTTAAAGCTGGAATTTCACACGAAGAGTTTTTTTTTTTTTTTTTTTTTTTCCCCTTTGTCGTCTTCCCCGCGGGGTCGCTTCCTGGATTTTCGCTCGTGGGAACCGTGCAGGACGATGCCGCTAGTCGGCGGGTTTTCTCGGGGACATCCCGTTTTCCCCGCCCTTGCATTCCGGCGCTGCTACGTACTCACATCGCTTCAGGCTCGCATTGGCTCTCAAGACCTCGATGTTAATGACCATTTCAGGAACAGTAAAGGCAATTGTTACTATTACGAAGAAAGGACGTTAAAATATTTAGACGACCGCGGTCTACAGAGAATTGTAAGGGTTCTACAGGCCTTCGGAGTTGGGCATGGCGCACTGGTATATTACAGACATTGGAGAAAACATTCATAATGTAACACTGATTGTCTGGATAATGTGTAACGGATCAAATATCTTTAAAAACCGCAACACCTCTCTGTCTCAGTCAACAAATATTTTCATGGATATAATTACGTTTACTACCATTATCTTCCTAAACGCTGCAGCAAACCTGGTGTTTAAAAAATGGATTAATCCGCCCACCACAATT
Organism: Dryococelus australis; assembly: GCA_029891345.1. Taxonomy (NCBI): domain Eukaryota; kingdom Metazoa; phylum Arthropoda; class Insecta; order Phasmatodea; family Phasmatidae; genus Dryococelus; species Dryococelus australis. Next base: position 28,753,328 of record CM057001.1, read on the forward strand.
AATTCTACACATTATGCAGATACTCAGTGTTCAATCTTAAAAGATTTCTTCAGTATATGTAAGAGACCTGAAAAATTCGCATTATTATCTGGGGAGAAGTTAAACTTCAAACATGGGTAAATTTGCAATAAGTTTCGCATTGGTCAATACGTTTTCTGATACACCAATAAATCAACACTTCATAATTGCGTACCCCAATCACGTGCAGGTCAGTAAGAAAAGGCGTGGCTTCACATCTCTGCAGAAGCCAATGGAGAAACGACGCCGGCTCAGGTATATACATTATTGTGGAGTTCTGTCTGATGCCAAATAATAACACGAACTTTGCATGTCTCTAGTAGTAAACTAGTGCGTCAATCCAAGCTTCAGAGATGAGTCCCGTCCTTACGATTCACTTTAGACCATATGTTGTATGTTTTCACCTTTATTTCGTGATTAACCTGCTGATGCAGTTTGTAGGTGTAATTTAGATAGATCCTACGTTTATGATCACGCACGGCCTGAATTCTAGTCTTTAGGTTAATTGCAGTGTTAATAATTACATTAAAAAAAAAAAGCTCAGCAGTGGACAGTAATTCGCAATTCAGATTTTTTTATATACTCTGTGCCCATCATATTTGCTTTCTGAGAGAAGCAACACAGCGTTAATACACTTAACCCACATTCGGAAGGTCCCGGGTTAGATTCCTGGTTCACGCATCCTGTAATAGGTTTCCCGTGGTTTCCGAAGTAAGAGGCCGTGGTGGTGCAGTGGTCAGACTACTCACTTCCCACCAAGGCGAACCGGGCATATTGCCAAGATGATCTTGTAGCCCTGCATCTGAGATATTTTACATTTACAGCGCATTATTTTAGAAAGCATACGGAATTGTTTATTTGGCTCAGTGTTAGTAATAAACTTGAAGTCTACAACTCGTTAAAATTCAACATTAGTTTTACACCTTACCCACTAAGGATTTGTAAAAATTTTCTCTTGATTTATTTGTTGCGCTACAAAAATTTTCTTGGTGTTCTCAAAGTACGTTTCCGCCATTGTCATAGTTTTCTCATACTATTATTTAATTTTACTACGAAGAAATGTTTAATGTGCTAAACATGTAGAGAGTTATTTTAGTCTCTTCTGGACGCCTTTATTGCCATATTAATGAATATTAATGATAGCATGCCCAAATATTAAGTTGACGGGTCTAATGGACAGCTGGCTTTCAAAGACGTCTCGCGCTTGACAGGTCACGTCTTCTACAATTCTTCTTCTCCGCCCATCCCTTTGTGATCCGTATTCCAGCGTTACGTTTTGCCCCTCCTGCCGCTCCAATCCCTGCAGCTTTCTGTTCGCGTCGCACGTCTCCAAGTTGGACAGCGACTGGGGGGGGGGGGGGGAAGTTTCGACGTCTAGTTGTCTCCCGTCTTCTCCCGGCCGTGGTCCAGCGACTGGCGCCAAGACGCTCCCCGCGCCCCATTCCCGAGCGATGGAAATGAGGCTGAGGGGGACTTTGGCAACGTCGCGTCGTCAGCGAGATGATAAGCGCGGTAGCGAACGATTAATAATCTCGTTCATCGGAGAGAGAACTTCGTGTGCGGCCCGATTTGAAAACCTCTTGACATCTCCTGGAAGGTCGTCATGCCCTGATTTCCATCTTGCTTGCGTGACCGTTAACACTTGACGCACGAGATCCCAGTACGACTGTAAAAAAAAAACTGGGTTTGGCTGTGTTGGGGACACGGCCGTTTGTTTTGCGTGAATACTTCTACGTCGACGCGCTCAGACGTATTGACGTTTATATTACGTTCCCGGCACCGCTTCACTCGATCATATGGGGGTTTTTTTTTTATGGGTACCACTAGATTGCTTTTGATATGCTCTTTCCTACCGCATACGATGTCTGTATTTCGACTTGGCTTTTTGACGAGTATAGGCCGACATTGTGTTAAGTTTTCTTAATTTTTTTTTACATTAAACTGATACAATTTCACTATAACCACGCCACATAAATGTTTTTGTAGACGTAATCGATTTATATTGACGAGAGCTGTCGATTTAAATTCAAACTAGCGTCGTAGCTTCTAGTCAAAAGTTATACTACGCGGAAGTTATGAGACGCGGCGAAACGAACTCAAAATTCGATGCTTCGCAGTCCTCTCTCAACGTAAAATATTCTTTGATCCTTTGGCAATCGAGTGGTGTAATTGAATTTTGAATGTAGACGTTAGATTCGGAGCTGCAATGCCAAACTGTATCTCCCGATTTTGTTATCATCGGATTTTCTGGATTGCCTCCCACTATGGCCGCAAATTTAAAGACGTATTCACGTCAAAACCAAGTTATTGACAGCTACGTTTACGTTAGTTAGAGTTTAGTTTTCCCCGATACCCACGTGGTTCGAATAAAAAATTCATTATCTCACGTAAAAAAAAATATTTCTATGCATGAAATGAAGTGTCCCGACTGACTGGCTCACTCACTCGGCAACGCACAGCCCAAACCACTGGACGAAAAGACTTGAAGATTTAGGGTTGGCTCCCCTTTCTGGCGCAGGCACCGACGAGGAAAGATTTTTTTTCTAAATTTGACTCCTGAAATTGTGAAAAGAAGTCAAACCTGTTTTCGGGTACTTTTCAATAGCTCACTAACCCGATAATATATCGCGTGCTCATTGCTTTAAATGGAAGTGGTTTCAGAATTTTAAAAATGCAATCCCTAAGAGAGTGAAAATGGGTAAATGTGTTTCCAAAGACTCCTTATAGCTCATCAACCCGATGAGACAGCGAAATGCCCTTTTTGTTACCCATACAAATTCTTGAAATTCATCCCTAAGAAGCCGTGGACAGAAAACTAGAAAACTAGTGTGTGTGTATACACACACACACACTCTCTCTCTCTCTCTCTCTCTCTCTCTCTCTCTCTCTCTCTCTCCCTCCCTCTCTGCATTAATAAAGACAGATATAAAGGAGGAAGATTCGGATTGAGAGAAAGGGAAGGGGGTGGGGAGTTGTGGAACCTTCAAGGGTTGAAGGCCTCTCCTTCCCCATCATGCACGATACATGACATCTTTGGGAAATATTTTAATTACCTATTTTATTTTTTATTATTTTGTAATCAGAGACACAGCGTATCATAATTACTCTTATAATAGAGATTAGCAAATAAATTGCTCTCGCTTGTAAAAAAAACTAATAAGTGTTAATAGGATGGATAGACGCATACGGGATTTTTATCACTACTTTTTTCTGCGCTAAAAATTGGAAAAAATATTTTTTATCATGGTCTGTTTTTAAACTCGCGTTTATTTCTATGGAAATCAGTACAGAAGTTTAAAATGCATTTTCACTTGTTTTAATTTGATTGATTTTAGTTTTTTTTTTTTTTCGCTCAGTATTGCTGTAGATAAGTTGCGATTGTGGTAAGAATGGTTTAGAAATACGTTAATGCAACTAAGTTATTCTCATAATTGACTGATTGTTGAAATAATAGATAAATGCCTGTTGGCTGTATTGCAACGCGTTTCTTAAAATAAATTATTTTCAATGCAGTTCTCATATTTGTTTAACATAATTTTAATAGAAGTACTTTAAAACAGTAATTTTTTGATGGTTGATAGTTTATTTTGTTTTTGATTCGTAATTATTCCATTGTCTTACATATTTCAAACTATTATTTCATAAAATATTTAGAAAAGATGCCATGTCCTAAAAATTAAGAAAACAATTTTAACCTCTCAGACGCTCTTGACTGAAACAAATTTAAAATTCTCGATGCTGAATTGCGACAACAGATTTTCGAGAAAAGAATTAATGTCCAGTATTTCAAAAGAACTGAGCACAAATCTACTTTAAACGATGCGAGGGCTTCATCTTCTGCGTGTCTCATGTGCCTGCCTGCGAATGACAGAACAGCCAGGCAATCTTAATTCTGATTGGATCAGTCAAATGTTACAATGTCTCCTCGCGGGGACACGAAGCCAATAACTAAAGGTACGAGTGGAGAGATATGGGCTGCTCTCATCAGCGAGGTCTTGAGAGCCGATGACGGTGAAGTGAGGTGAGTATAGAGCAGCGCCGAAATGAAGGGGCAGGGGAAAACGGGAGATCCCTGAGAAAACCCGCCGACCAATGGCATCGTCCGACACGATTGACACGTGTGAAAACCCCCGCCGGGAATCGAACCCGGTTCACCTAGGTGAAAGGCGAGTTGTCTAACCACTATATCACCGCGGCGCCTAGAGGTATTACTAGAGTGTCTGTCGCGAATTCTTGCAGTGGTAGGATATATTTCAAACACTCTAGTGTTCCTCTTACGATTGGACCACGGCGGTTCTGACATATCGTGTTCAACTTTAGCCAGTAATAAAGAAGAGGAAATAATGTGACCGTATCATATGTCATCAAGTTGAATAAAAGAAAACCTTGAACCATTACAGGAGGCAATGAAGATGAAGATATTCATTAAGTTTCCAAATTAATTGTGAAATAAACAAGATTGTAGGTAAGATTGAAATATAGCCAGAGTGGCCATTCTCTCGTAAATTATGTTTCCCTATTGATAAAGTAAAATATTGAATAATTTAAAGCTTAATCACAAAGTAGTCTCGAAATATAAATGCATTTTGCGAGGACATGTGACATTCCGTTTGTTTTAAACCCGCATGTCTCCGCGCAAAGACATAAGTATATCTCACTCCTCGCTGAAAAAGGGGCAAGTCCCAAGAAAAACTGCTGCATTGACTTACTAAACGTATTATATTAATATCAATTTTGTAATATCTGTTGCTATGGGCTGGCCTGCCACGGAGGTGACATGTATGACAGAAACACCTTCGCCAGTAATAGTAAATAATCTGCTCTTAATTAATTTGGTTTAGGGGAAAAATTATTTAAGTGGCGAGTTCGAGGTGATGTAACTGTAGAATGAAATTACAACTTACTGACAAAATAATTGCTATTTCGTTAATGGATTCGAACCAACAGACACAAAGAAAAGAAGCCGCGTTCAAGTGCGACACCGATCCGCTTTTCGGTGGCCACGTGACTAGCGAAGGAGTTTTCCATTACAAGGGGTGTGTAGCACCCGTAAAAAAAAAAAAATGGGAGGCGGAGATGGTAAGGGCATTAATGAGGCGACATTTTAACTAATTGCATCAGGGTTTAATTAAACGTGGTCTGAGGGAGGCGAGAAGGAGAGGAGGGGCGGTAACTCATTGGTAATCTAAAGTAAATTACTCATCCCGAGTTGAACTGCTAACGAGCTGGTACACACACTTACCTCTGCCGCCTCCGTCATCGCCGACTTCTTCTTGTGCCTCAGGATTCCTCGGCGCGTCCTTCTCCCCCCCCCCTCCTTCATCTCCTTCTTCAACCTTCCCTTCCTCCGACCAACCCCGGCTCCGTGGGTGAGTAGCGAGATGCTATAATTGGCGTCTGGCGTCGCAAGGCCCGGCGGGGTTCGTGGAAGGGGGCGTGGGGCGCGGTCGAGAAGTTCTATAACAAACTCTCCCAACTTTGGGGGGGCGGCTGTAATATCCGAAGCGTTCCAGCGAAAATTAATTCCCCGAGCGGTTTATCTGACCGTGGTTGGCGTTGGCTCGATCGCCGGGATTGTAGGGGGGGGGGGGGGGATGCAGGTTCCCGGGATCCGACGGACGGCATTTACCCGGCGCTGCCACCAAAACCTCAGCGCTGCCCCGCTCCGACGGCGAGCTATTTGGGTCGGTTCCGACTGTTTGTCGTCGGTCAGCGCGACCGCGCGCCTTTGCTACGGCGGGGGGCTGTCCCCCCCCTCCAGTTTTGTACACTTTGCAGGTAATTGTAACCGAAGGTCGAAGTTCTACGTCGAAGAATACTAAAAATCACTTTGATTAACCACTTCCGGCCATCTTCAACCCATTCCGACCTAGTGTACACAATTAAGCACGGGTAGAGGCTGTTCACGATAAAGTCAGCAATTGTGAAATCAACCTTAGAAAAAAATGACACCGCTCCTACCTGCATATATTTTAACGGGTGCACTGAGTCACATGCGCCCAGTAAATTTGGTAACGACGGATGGGAAGTAGTTCCATATTTTAATGTCGAATAAAATGTGTTAAGTAACCATTTGTGAAATGTTAACTTTTTTTTTGGGATTCTGTTTTTTTTTAATGCATCGAAGTGTATAAATTAGCAGATTTGACAAATATTTACTTTTCCAATAATTTCGCCGTTTAGCTTAACCGACGCACGAATAAAGTGATGAAACCCATGGCAATGTTAATTTTACATAAGGCGGAGTGATGCACAACGTGCATACGAGTATATCTTAAGCAGGGCTTTCAGAAGTGCTCATTTTACCATGAATAGCGCATAGTTAGTTTTTGGTCTGTACAGCACACTGCGAAGATCAATTACCGATGAACGTTGCCGTGGGTAAACGATTTGCAAACCGTCTTACTGATCTAAGTCACGATTGTTTCATATTACTGCAGCCCGAACTTACAGCCCACAGCTCAATGGCTGTGCCAACGAAAAACAAGTTTTTTGTGTCGACCCAAGCACAGGTCGCATCATAAAATTTCTTGTTTGCGACACCTGAAACTGTAAATCATAGTGGATCAGTTGGTGTCGGCGTTGACCATTCACAAACGAGGGAAACAGGAACTTCAACGAATCACATTTCTTACAAGGAAGACGCTCGGTCGGGACATACGTTACTGACTCCGTGTTGTTGGCAGTGCTGGCCGTAAATATATCTCATGGGCAGCACGTCCTCGATCATAGGCGCGGGGAATGAGAGGGTTAACCATCGAAACACCCACTCCTCCTGATTCAAAAAACGCTCATGATTTATTGCTGAAAGTTTTCACCCGGTTCCGTAATTGACTCACACTCATAAGAATGATTTCCTGCTGTTCCCCAAAGTCAGCCAGCCAAGGCAGCCTAGAAACTGCAGTTCAGTTAAGTGAAGATGCAAGGTCGTTAAGATCCCTTTTACACTTATTCAGCACATTATAAATCACAATGTCCTAAATTTAATGATCGTGCTTTCTCTGCTGCCAGTATATAGTGTCAGAGCGGGAGCACTCCCAGGAAACCCCACCACTCCAAGACAGTGACCAAAAACCTTCGAGCAGTAGAGTTTAAGTAGTTAAGTACAAACAAATAATGCAGTCGCAATAAATTACGACAATTCAACCATCCTCTGGTATGAATTGAAATACAAGGTAATTAATCCCCAAAATTGTGAGAAATGATCCAATAAACTGTTGGTTTTCTTGTATTTTATCTCCTGGCTTTTTTTTATTTTTATTATTTTACTTAAACTGCCCATATAAAAATTACAAGCATTATAAAAATACAAACAGCCAAACAGGCTTTAAAATATGTTACAATAATAATGTTTGTTAAAGAAAACTACATGAAGTTTCATTTAATAATGTGCTCCCATATCAATACAAACTTTGCCCAAATATTATAAAATTGCAAAATTACAGAATATATAAAAAAACTTATCTTGAAATTTCCCCTATAGGCCTACAATACGTGCCCTATAAAATGTCGTCATCAAACATGGCAGGATATGCCTTCTGTCTAGTCATGATGTTCTCATCGTGAGGTTCCCACCCATTCTCTCCTCAAGACGAAAAAAAAAAATCCCTTTAATATTCGGGAGATTCGTTGACCAGTGTATTTAGGAACATCCCAGAAAGTTGCGTTGTGGTTCGAGTCCAGTAACATTCAAGTGTTGATGACATCGAATGTAGCGTCGGACGGTTGCTAGACAACATTCAGACCCCTTTATGGAGTGAGGGCGGTGGTGGGGGGATAGAGAGAGAGGGGCGGTGCTGGCTTTGAGCCTCCACGCCAACAGTCAGCGCTCGACTGTCAAGCCACGCACCCGCATCGGCATCTACGTCCACAACATACGTTTATATGCTGTTCCCAGTAAAGTTAGCTCTTTTGAAAGGCTATAGGCTGTTCACGGTAAAGTGAGCACTTTTGAGGCCCTAGTTACATTTTCCTTTCAGCCATTTCTTTGTACTCTAACCACCTATTTAGATAAATATTGCCATCTGAGTAATAAACACAGAGTGTATATTCCACCGCACTCAAAAGTCAATGTACAAGGGTAAAATCAAATATACTTATTGACTATTATTTCAAATGAGAAGGCTTTCAAAAGTGCTCACTTTGCGGTGAATAGCCTATACTTGTGTACACGTTGTGTATTCTCTCGCCTTGTGTAAACTTAACATTGCCATGGGCCTCATCACTTTATTCATACGTCGGTCAAATGAAATTGTGAAATTATAAATAAAGTAAATACTTTACAAATAATGCTCATTTTTACCACTTGATGCATTAAGAAAATAAGAAAGGGGAAGAAGTAATTTTGAGTTATCATAAATGGTTAGCTAAAACTTTTTATTCGAGGTTAAGGTACTGAAATATTTTCCATCCACCGTTACCAACTTTACTGGGCGAACGTCACTCAGCGCGCCCTTTAAAATAAATGCATGGAGGTGGCAGTGACATTTTTCTAATGTTCATTTCTAAAGTGCTCATTTTATCGTGAACCGTCTTTAACGGGTCATTTAACGAGGTAAGCCTCAGCTCCAACGTCGATCTATCGCCGTGTTAAGAACGTACAATTTTCTGCGCTGATATCAATGCTGGATGCACAGTTTTCCAGCACCGTCACAATAGTACACTTCGGCCAATCTGTAAATTGATTATTTGCATTCTTCTGGCTCGTTCGAACGTTTTTTTAACTTCCCTATCCGGTTTCATCCGCTGTTGCCTATACAAATCCACAACTGTTTGCATGTTGTTTATTCTGCTGCTTTTGCCACACGCTTTCATTGGGAGGCGTTTAAACTGCGCAAATTATATTTCACATATTACCCTTTCACGGGGGGGCCTGCCCGGTTGAGCGGTTAGCCTGCTCGCCTCCCACCTAGGCGAACAGGGGTTCATTCCCCGCCTGAGTAACTCACAGATTATCGTAAGTGGGAATCTTGCTGAACGATACCGCTGGTCGGCGGGTTTTCTCGAGGATGTCCCGTTTCCCCCGCCCCCCTTCATTCCGGCTGTGCTCCATTCTCATCTCATTCCACCCTCATCCGTTCTCAAGACCTCGTTGTTAAGAGCCGCCCAAATATTTCCATTCATTTCCATTCCTTTCTTACACACACAAGGAAGAATATTCCTATTTAGTTTCAACAAACAAACAATATTTTGGAAAACGTAAAGAAATATTTATATATAAATGTGCCTGTAAAGGTAAAGGTTTTCAAACCAACAAACATAGAACTTCTTCTAGATAAAATTCTAAAACCTGACTACAAACAAATAATTATTTTAAAAATGAATACCCGTATTTGGTTGCAAATTTAAAGACCAATGTTTTGTAGTGGCAAACAGATTTTTTTTTCTCTCAGTGCGAATTCGGAGAAAAAATCGTGCTTTCTGACAAAGGCTAAAGGCACATTGTCTTGCGTTCTCGGGCATGTCATCTCTCCATTGTCTGCTCTCCTTTTAAGAAACGTCCTTCTAATCTTGGAGCCGCAGTATTCGCTGATTCGTCGTTACGTGCGTGTTGCTGGCTCTGAGTCATCCACTTCGAGCCAAATGAATCGTGGTCTAATCGAAATAGTGACGTAATCAAACAAGTCTTGGGCGCCAAACAAATCACTAATCATCATTTACAAATGTACGCACTTCTTTTCAATTTGACATTGTCAAATTAACAGCGAATAACGTGAATATTTTCTTACACGGCGGGCTTTTCCTTGTGAGGAATTCGTTTATCCGCGAGGTATGATAGAAACCTGAAGAATTCGCGGGTTTATTTCGGGACAATCTAGAATTCAAAACACGTGTGTTTATATAACTTTAGCCATTGGTGCACACGGTGTTTGACACCTCCTGGAGAACGATGGCCCAGTCATCGCCTTCCACTGTGACAGCAGACAACCAAAGTGCAGTTGATATCTGCATATTTATACACAAGAATATATATATAGCCTGCAGGTGACTGAACTCACGAATTTTTCAGGTCTCTAGGTATGGATAGAGCCACGAGTAGTTCTTGGATTGATGAGGCAGCAGGCTAGACTGCACAGTCCTCTATACACTGGAGACAATGGTTACTGCGCTCAAGTGAGACCTTTGTACAGCACTGTTCAACGATAACTCACACTACTGCCTCCTTCTTACTACTGGCTGACTGTTAAACTGGGCGTGTCTAAACAATCGCCGTCCAATCTCTATGGAAGTAGAAAAGCACAAGGGTTGCTAGTCTACCTGGCCACCGAATGAATTCGCGAAATACTCTTTGCTCTACGAATAGGTCTTAAGCGTAGGTCTTTCAAGAGTTCTCAGTTTACCTTAAATAACCTATACAATGTTGCTCTTAATGATACAAATTTATAACGAATGGCAGTAGCGGGAATGTAGCTGAACCAATTGGCCAGTGCGGTCGAAACAGAGCACCCGAGCCAAGTAGCATTTCCACGCACGCTCCTGTTCAGTTAAATGGTGCGTGCAAGAAATGTGAGTAATAACTGTTATTAGCGTGAGGGTTGGCCAGGCGGAACTCCTTCGTTTTGGCGCTCTACCACGGAGAGATTCTCTTAAAGCCCGGTTCACGTACACGCCGACCCACGCCGAACAGGCACAGCGGAACTCTGGGACAGCCAATCATTGCTAGCCAAACGTTGAACTCGCGCAAAAACGCATGGTCGCGGGAAGAGCAATTAAGATGTGTACTGTTTCAAATGTTTTTAAACCTCAAATTTCTTTGATTGTCGACGTGAATTCGTGTACTAGTTGAAAAACGGTTAGGTGTATTTATTGAAAAATTTCATTCGTTAATCCAAATGTTTCTTTTACTCGGCACGCGTGCCAAATAAACGTAGTTTGGACGTGAGCCCGATAGGTAGCAGTAATTAATTAAGTACTTCGGAAGTATGAGGCAAGATCCATATACACTGGGAAACCATTTTTTAAGAGTCAGTACCACAGTGAAATTAATAAGATAGAATAGAAACAAGGCAGCGTTTAATGTCTCTCCGCCATTCGCTTCGAATTCTCGGTATTAGAAGTAACTAACGAACCGGTGTGGTTGTAAACAGCTTGCCACCAAACAACGAAACGGCAACACAGGTCAATCTTATACGGACTTCCCCAGCAAACTGCAAACTGTCGAAAGCTCTGCCTCAGATCTACTTTTATGCATACTGTGTACTCTTCCGCCATATGAAAAATTATCTTTGCTATGAGCCTCATCACTTCAATTATGCGTCGACCAAGTAAAGCTGTAGAATTTTTTTTATTACACTTGTATACATTAAAAACAGAAAGCTAAGGAAATACTTTCAAGACTCGCAAATGTTTGCCTGACCCTTTTCATTCAACGTTAAGATTTGAAACTGTTGTCACCTCCGTCGTTATAGGCTGTTCACGGTAAAGTGAGCACTTTTTAAGGCCCTCGTAAATTTTTCCTTCCTTCCAATTCCCATCTTCCTACTGTTTTTTTAATATAAGCATTGCAATGCGACCAATAAACACAGTGTATACATTTCACCACCATAAATATTTTCATGCCTGAGTCTGCAATCAGATGCATTTGTTAAGCGGTTAATGCCTGTTGCGAGGGCCTTAAAAAGTGCTCACTTTATCATGAACAGCCTGTACTTACTAACTTTACTGGGCGCGTGCAGGTATTTGTGTATGGTAGAATACATGCAACTGGGGCAGTGACATTTTTCAAAGCTTGATTTCAAACTCCTGTGTTAACCATGAACATACTATAACATGTGAGCAATTATATATTCTTCACGCCATGGCCGCATTCTAATTTTCAATTTTAGAATACCATCGAATTTTTAGATTACCGCCTTTGAAGATACTGCTAACACGCTTACTTTCTCCTTGTTTTAGTTCATATTAATTTAAATGATATATTGTAATTAGTAAACAAAGTATAAGTAATATACAATACTAAATTGCTAATTGAAAAATGGCCTGCGTATGTTCGACCTGATCTGAGTAAATGTGAACCAGGCTTTAAGATGGAGTCACAACCTTCAAGTAGCGTACGTACGTACGGACAAAAGTTGAACACAGTATATTGTCATGCATCCATACACATTCACACTTGGCGTACGTACGTAGACAATACAGGGAGAGCTACGCAACTTTCAATTACTACGTACATACGGGCGTATGGCTGAACTCTCAACCAATCAGAATGTTCGATTTAATAATTAATATATTATTCTAACTAAAACCAGAATAAACAAAATTCTGTATTGTTTGGTTATTGATTTAAAATTGTACGATGTTTTTGCTCAAAGCCTACAAAAACGAAACACAAAATAATAATCTTACTTCGCACAGTTACAGTTTTGTTTGAACGCCTGCCAACAGAAAACGTACTTATACGCACTTATACTCACGTTGAAGGTTGTTCACGATAAAGTGAGCACTTATGAAATCAACCTTAGAAAAAATTCACTGCCCCTGCTTGCATATATTTCAACGGGGCGCACTGAGTGACATGTGAACAGTGAAGTTGGTAACGATGGATGGAAATTAGTTCCACATCTTAACATCGAATGAAAATTGTTAGGTGTCCATTTATGATACCTTAATTTTTTTTTTTTTCGCTTTCTGTTTTTTTCTTTAATGCACCGGAGTGTAAAAATTACCAGATTTGTAAAATATTTACTTTTTTAGTAATTTTACAGTTTCACTTGATCGACGCATGCATAAAGTGATGAGGCCCATGAAGACGGAAGAATACATAGCGTGAATACAATTAGATCTTAAGCAGGGATTCCAAAAAAAGCGCTGTTCAACGATAACTCACACTACTGCCTCCTTCTTACAACTGGTTGACTGTTAAACTGGGCGTGTCTAGACACCTGCCGTCCAATCTCAATGGAAGTAGAAAAGCACAATTGTTTCTAGTCTACCTGGCCACCGAATGAATTCGCGAAATACTCGTGGCTCTACGAATAGGTCTTAAGCGTAAGTCTTTCAAGAGTTCTCAGTTTACCCTGAACAACGTATACAATGTGTTGCTCTTAATGATACAAATTTATAACGAATGGCAGTAGCGGGAATGTGGCTGAACCAATTGGCCAGTGCGGTCGAGACAGAGCACCCGAGCCAAGCAGCATTTCCACGCACGCTTCTGTTCAGTTAAATCGTGCCCATTTCACCGTGAACGGCCTGTACGAAGAGATTGTGAGCCCGCCTTTTACCCCGTGTGCCGTCGAGGTGTGTCTGGTCTCTTCGTCATTTCTGCTGCACGCCGCCTCGTCCCGTGGAGGAAGGAAGAGGAGGATGTTTAGAAAGGGTCGGAAGGTAGGTTTGCGGGGTGGTGAGGTTGAAGACCCGTTAACGACTCCCGGCCCCTCCAATGAGCTGTGATAATGACTCTGCCTTGCCAGTGGCGTTCCGCGCAATTATTCCGCGGACACCTCACACTCTACGTGCTGCCGGTCTATCAACCCCACTACGATACCGCCCGCTCTACCTGCACGGTACTTATGTTCAGCTCTGCGCAGGATCTGCTTGCCTCTACCTACACGGCACTTGTGTTCAGCGCTGCGCAGGATCTGCTTGCCTCTACCTACACGGCACTTGTGTTCAGCGCTGCGCAGGATCTGCTTGCCTCTACCTACACGGCACTTGTGTTCAGCGCTGCGCAGGATCTGCTTGCCTCTACCTACACGGCACTTGTGTTCAGCGCTGCGCAGGATCTGCTTGCCTCTACCTACACGGCACTTGTGTTCAGCGCTGCGCAGGATCTGCTTGCGCCTACCTACACGGCACTTGTGTTCAGCGCTGCGCAGGATCTGCTTGCCTCTACCTACACGGCACTTGTGTTCAGCGCTGCGCAGGATCTGCTTGCCTCTACCTACACGGCACTTGTGTTCAGCGCTGCGCAGGATCTGCTTGCCTCTACCTACACGGCACTTGTGTTCAGCGCTGCGCAGGATCTGCTTGCCTCTACCTACACGGCACTTGTGTTCAGCGCTGCGCAGGATCTGCTTGCCTCTACCTACACGGCACTTGTGTTCAGCGCTGCGCAGGATCTGCTTGCCTCTACCTACACGGCACTTGTGTTCAGCGCTGCGCAGGATCTGCTTGCCTCTACCTACACGGCACGTGTGTTCAGCGCTGCGCAGGATCTGCTTGCCTCTACCTACACGGCACTTGTGTTCAGCGCTGCGCAGGATCTGCTTGCCTCTACCTACACGGCACTTGTGTTCAGCGCTGCGCAGGATCTGCTTGCCTCTACCTGCACGGCACTTGTGTTCAGCGCTGCGCAGGATCTGCTTGCCTCTACCTGCACGGCACTTGTGTTCAGCGCTGCGCAGGATCTGCTTGCCTCTACCTACACGGCACTTGTGTTCAGCGCTGCGCAGGATCTGCTTGCCTCTACCTACACGGCACTTGTGTTCAGCGCTGCGCAGGATCTGCTTGCGCCTACCTACACGGCACTTGTGTTCAGCGCTGCGCAGGATCTGCTTGCCTCTACCTACACGGCACTTGTGTTCAGCGCTGCGCAGGATCTGCTTGCCTATCGGCTATTCACGGTAGAGTGAGAACTTTTTGAAAGCCCTCTCATTTGGAATAATGGCCAACAAATATATTTTATTGTAACCTGAGACGTTAACCCGTTCGGTCCCGAAATAATTTACCTGCCCAAGTGTTGCAATCGCTTAATATTTTGATGTGCACTGTACTTCGACCCTAGCGTATCTCATGAACAACGCCCTCTGTGTTCGTGGAAATCAGTATTGACCCAATCGTAGCTTCGTTAGATGAGATAATTTTCCTCATTGCTTTCACGGCTGAGTGTGGAACATTGTACAGTTTTCAAAAATGATGCTAAAGAAAACTGAATTTAGGATATTTATACTTATAACTTGGCATTTGTAGTTCTAGTTGAAATAAATTTATAAATCGGCTATTGTGCTTGGTTTACAGTATAGCCGCACCGTACCATTTATACGTAACGTACACTAAGTGTGAATGTGCATGGCTGTATGTATATAGCATGTTTGAACTTCTATGCGTATTACGTACGTTACATGGAATCTGTGAATACATCTTAATAGTTGGGGGGGGGGGGTGTTTATGCAGAATATTTTAATCTATGTAACAGAACGAAAATCTCATTTTTGGTCATGTCGCAAATGCGAGTTACATGTTGACAGTTTTTATTCAGCCATAGCCTGAAGTGCCATTTCTTTAGGTGTGGGAGCAGACTGTGCAGGTGTGGAATAATGTGTTTTGAAGACGTATATTGCGAACACACTGCAGTCCTTTCCCACGCCAGGTATGCAAGCACCTTAAACGGTAAAATGCAGGGAGGTTTTTTTTTTCGAAGACTTCAAAATCTTTGAGATAACGGTGTCTTCGGCACTGCCTTAGCATACTCTTCTCGTATTCGTCAGGTCGTGAGTTTTATGCCAGTCCATTGTCTTGGCAGGTGTTCTCAAGTACTCAAGTACTCAAGTTCCGCATCCCATGCGAATGTCAGTACAGTTTCTAAAAAAAACTCCTGTGACCCAGCGAAGGTAGAGAGATTTCGGCTGTTCTTTACGTCGAGACCTTGGGAGCCGATGAAGGTGAAGCGAGATGAGTATGGAGCAGCGCCGGAATGAAAAAAGGCGCGGGGGGGGGGGAGGATCCCCGAGAAAACCCGCCGACAAACGCCGTCGTCCGGCACGATTCCCACATGCGAAAATCAGGGCGGGACCTCGCCAGAAATCGAACCCGGTTCACATATGTGGGAGGCGCGTAGTCTAACCACTACACCGCGGCGGCCCCTCCCAACTTCAAGCATTACTAAATTCGTACACGCCGACTCTGCGTACAAGTGGATCGCAGCCCGCAGTCGTAGAAATTCCGTCATCATTAGGCGCGTCACTAACAAAACAGTTATCTCTGACCACATAGTTATAAAATGATTTATGATCCTCTCATACCTAAAAAGGGTATATATGAACGTAAAACATAACTCAGTAGAGCATAGCAGTAAAAGGTGGGGATTTATTATACAACTAAGATTATAAACAATACTTGGGGGAGCTTTAAAAGGATAGTCAGGATATTACCTAATTAATTCTAATAAAGTATAACACCACGCCACTTTCTTGTAATAACCTAACTGGAGAGCTCCCACCATATTCATGTTTCCGCAGACGGCGGCAGGACATTCCCATCTCCAGCGCCTTCTTGGTACGATATCCCGATTACAAAAAGACGCCGTTTAGAAATAAATGAGCTTTAACTTACGTCTCAGCACATAAGCTTCCAAGGTCGGGCACACCCAGAAATATGATAAACCCATAAATATACCAACCCAGGAGAAATATAATAAATCCAGGATTAATTTTACAAATAACCCTTCCCCCTATAAACCAGCTCTAAAGGCTGGTCACGATAAAACGAGCACTTTTGAAATCAACCTTAGAAAAATATCACTGTCCCTACCTGCATACATTTTAACAGACGCCCTGAGTGACATGCGCCCAGTAAAGTTGGTAAAGATGTATCTTGACGTGGAATAAAAAGTCGCCTATTGGCTATTAGGTAACCATTTGTCATAACTGAAATGATTTCTTTCACTTTGTTTTTTGATGAATCGAAGTGTAAAAATGAGCAGATTTGTTAAATATTTAGTTTTCTAATAATTTCACAGTTTCACTTGACCGACGCATGAATAAATTGAATAGGCCCATGACAATGTTAATCTTACACAAGGCGTAATAAAACACAACTTGCATACAAGTAGATCTTAAGCAGTGCTTTCAAAAGTGCTCATTTTACCGCGAATAGCTGATAACGTGATTACTAGCTTATTCCTATTGTCTACCAGACCGTCTCTAATCTACCCCTTTGTTCACGTTTCCTTGCGTATCGTTTGAGTACGAACCTCTCGCTGAGGTTGGGAGTTTGGTGGCCAAACAATTTTCTGTTGTGGCTCCGTCCACGCCGCCAATAAATCTTAAACTACGTTTACTCGGAACGTGATTTGTGGTTTTACGGAAAATGAACGTGGGTTAGTTGTTCTCGGCCATGCTCATCTTTCATTCTAGTTTGGAACGAGGCATTTGTTTGTTCTGTTGGAAAGAATTGCCGCCTGCTGTCTCGTCAGCGGGCGTTTAATACGCGGCTAGACGCAAGGTTTACCTCGCGCGCCACCCGAGAACCGTGTTTATAGGCTGTTCACGGTAAAATGAGCACTTCTGAAAGCCCTGCTTAAGATCTACTTGTATGCACGTTGTGTATTCCTCCGCCTTATGTAACATTAACATTGCCATAGGCCTCATCACTTTATTCGGACGTAGGTCAAGTGAAACTTCGAAATTATTAGAAATGTAAATATTTTACAGATCTGCTCATGTTTACACTTGGATGCATTAAAAAAAAAAAAAGCCAATGAAATAATTTAAGTTACCACAAAGGGTTACCTAACACTTTTATATTCGAGGTTAAGATATGGAACTACTTCTCGTACATCGTTACCAACTTTACTTGGCGCATGTCACTCAGTGTGCCCGTTAAAGCATGTGCAGGTAGGAGCAGTGACATTTTTCTAAGGTTGATTTCAAAAGTGCTCACTTTACCGTGAACAGTCTTTATCTGTTGCGTAAATCAGCGTTTGCTTTGCCTCGGCGGCGCAGCTGCTCACAGAACAAGCGCGTATAGACTAAACACTGTAAAGTGATCACTTTTGAAAGCCCTCTCATTTGGAATAATCTATTCTGATAAATAAAATTGAAGTGTCTGTCTGTTATTTCAAAATTGACACCAATATCTAAGCGCAATATGCTATTTAAATGATGTTAAAACATTAATAACTGTTCTTAACATTTTTGTCTGTCTGTCTGTCCTATTGTTTGTCCAGAATAGGCTTCGAAACGGCTGAATCGGTTTTTATAAAAATTTCAGAGATCATAGAGTTTATTTATGTTTAAAATCTGCTCTCTATTTCATCTCGATATCTCAAATGGTTTTGAAATAAATCCATTTTTTCACATAATTTTCTTTTTGTTTCGTATCTTATTTTTGCATAAGATTACTGTCAAAAAGCATTGTTGAAACAATAATAGATTTTTTTGTATAATCATTGATATAATACGCATCATAGAAAAAGGTACATTAGTTTTTGGGAGAAAAAAAATATATTATCAAACACCCAACACTAACACGACGATAAAACTATTTCCGATAATAAAGTAACAATCGTTCCAACCAATTATATAGGTGTGTTTTTCAATAACTCCATAAAACCTGGGCGAAGCGATGGCGGGCTGTATTTCACTAACTCCATAAAACCTGGGCGAAGCGAAATTTATATTTAAAAAATATGTAAACAAATCCAAAAGGCCACGCGCACGAAGTCGCAGGCACTGAATTAATTTCCATATAAACATTAAAATACATTTGTAAATTATACTTGATTAATATTTAGAACTTTAAAATTCATTATTTTTATTTTGATAATAGAAATTATTTATATAAATTTCGATCGAATCTATTCGCACCTTACTTCAATTTTTATTAATATTTTTAAAATATGTAAACAAATCCTAAAGTCCACGCGAGCGAAGTCGCGCGCAAAGCTAGTAGAGTGCGGTGAAATCTACACACTGTGTTTATTACTTACATGGCAATATATTTTTTATAAAGGTGGTTAGGGGGATAAAAATGGCTGAAATAAAAAAAAGTAACCAAGGCTTCAAAAGTGCACACTTCACCGTGAATAGCCTATGCCAAAAAGCGAAAAATGCGCTGACGGTTATGTGTACGTTAAAATTACATGTATCCCAGACTATATATATATATTTTTTTTCACGTTTGGGGCAAAGAATAGCGGGGGCTGTAAGTTCGGCCAGTGAATTTTCGCGAATAAATCGGTGCACCCAGTGGACCTCAGTACTATGTATACACCTCAGCTGTTGACACACCTCCATTGGCTGCTGGTGTGGTTTCGGCATTTGACCGGGCCACTCAGGATTACGTAACTCAGACTCTGTGCCTCCATGATTCATGCGCAAGCAGTTCATGTGAACTAGAACAAGTTTCGACCAATGGAAAAAGCTGGAACTCTCCACGGTGCTTTGAACCGTATCTTGTCTCGAAATATTTTCGCGAAATATCACCGCCTCTGGTACACTGTCTACCAAAAAGCAATTGGCCACCTGTCCACAATGTTTGCTTGGTGGTTGTCACTCCGTTAGAATCTCGCAGGGCCACCTCTTGCAATCATTCCATGAGTTGAGCAATGGATTTTGGCCGCGCCTGACGAGCCCTCACCCGGCGATCCAATTCGTCCCAAAGATGTTCTATAGGGTTGGGGTCGGGGCTCTGGGCGGGCCAGTCCAATCGGCGAACATTGTTGTCGGCGTACCACTGCATAGTAGCCCTTGAAACATGGCACCTGGCATTGTCATCCTGGAAGTAACACGGGTCAATTCCGTAAAAACGCCACAATGTTGGGAACAATTCACTATCCAGAATGTGTCCTCTGTGTTCATGCTACCACGGACAAACACCAGCGGTCCTACGCCGAAAGCCGTCAAACACAAGTCAACTGACGTACTGAATTACATATCTTTACGGGTGCCCAATTACTTTTTGGTAGATAGTGTATAAGGGTCACACTGGCACACGCTACAAGATCGCCATCGCCGCTATGCGCCGGGCGCTGACATATGATACTTAGTAAAGACACCTGAATTTTATAGTTTTCGACAACTTCGGGCACTTACTTTCAAAATAGAGGCCATGTTAAAATTTTGGGTGGTGTGTCATATCTCGGGAACCATTCAACCGGTTTAAACCAAATTTTGTAAGCATTAGTTTTTGAGATTGATATTTTTTGGTAAACATTTTGGAAAATAGCACCAATGTAAAAAAATATATATATTACATTATATCTTGAAAAGTATTCAACCAGTTGTCGCTCAATTTGGCATGTAAGTGATACTATGGTAGGCCATGTAAACGTTGGTTGAATGAACTTCATTAGTTACTAATTTTAAAAATGGCTGCTATACAAATGTTTTAATTTTACTTAGTATATCTGCCATACCAATTAACCAATTTCAACCACATTTGGTATACTGAAAGTAATTTAACAAAATACATGCCTGAATTAACAAAAACTCTTATGTTGGGTCAAAATAAATTAGACTAGCAAACAAATTTTGTTCCCTCAGTGTCCTTGCCAAATTTACTGGGCGCATGCCATTGTGTGCCATTTACAATAGACGAGGTTAGGGGCAGTGACGTTTTTCAAAGGTTGATTTCAAAAGTGTCCCCTTTACCTTGAGCAGCCAACATTCGGTTGCGCCCAACAAACATTGTTGAGATTCAACAAAACTATTTTCTCAGTGTAGTGGCCAGGCACGTTGTCGAAATCATTCATGTTGAGCACGCACTCTGTAAGGGTGGTAAACACTATGTTACCGAGTAGTTGTGATCAAGCCTTAGCTGAGCGCCCTGCCTCATCACACCTTCGCATATTTATCCAGGGCGCGTACCGTGATTTCTGAAGTTAGTTATGAAATCGCAAAACACAGAATCCCTATCCACAGGCCAGTAAACGGGAGCAACGCAGCCGATATAGGGCGGCGTAGCCCTTGACCAGTGTCTTTGATCGTCGGGCCATTGGAACGAAGACCACTCAAGATGGGCGCGTCTGGGCGTCGACTTCTGCCATCTTTAATCAGCCTCAGGGAGCTTATTGTAAGTTTCGTCGGTAACTGCCCACACTTTCATGAACCCACTGTCTCGCAACCGACAAAATATTCGTCGGATCCAAGACGGTGTTCAGAGTTATCAATCGTTTAGCACGAGGGCGCAATCGGGCATCTTCGTCTTCCCGACTTTCCCCACTCCAAGCTAGACGAACGTTCGTCTCTCTGTGCACGGTCGACAACGTACCGACAAAATATTACTAGAATTGCTGGTTTTAAAATTTCACAAATCTGTTGAAAAAACATTACCTAAAGACATGAAGAGTAAGATTTATACTTTTTAGCCTATAAACAATAGTACATGATTACAAATATGCGTTTTATAAGAAAATAGTAGTGGACAGTTTTCATTGATTTTGTGAGGAGTTTGAGAAACTGTGGTTGGTGGCCATGTTGAACAAGATTCCTCCCCCCCTCTGCTTAAGATTTTGATGTTTACGTGTTACGGAGGAGGCCCGTGTATTTGGCAAACTATTTGTGTATGTGGAAAATAAAATATTTGGCCAAGACTACGTGGAGGAATGCTAGAAGACGTTAATTATAGATTAACTTCGGTCAAAGCAAATCATTAAAACTATATAAAACATAAGCAATTCCCAGTCTAAAACACACGACGGTAAATGTAAACAAATGTTTTTTGCTACCTCAAGCCGGCAGAGCGCAGGGCAATCACTTTTCGCACGGAAAATCGCCAGCTGTCCGGTATTAAGTCTCTATAGTATTTGGTCAAAGTGTGTGTGTGTGTGTGTGTGTATTGCTTCATCTGTACAAATACGAACAGTGATGTATAGGCCTATGTATCCCGTTTTGTGTTTTCATTAAAGTTAAAATTTTCGAAGTTGAATAATTTGAATGATATTTCCTTACGAGCAAAATTTTCCACTGCTCCATTAAAACAGTATGCAAATCAAAATGCCACACACTCGTAAGAAGATCAAAATAATCTCGTCTCATGAAAGACGTAAAACTAAAGCTTTCTCCCCCCTTTTTTTTCTTCAGTGTTTCTATTTCCTTTTTCCTTCGACATAAAGTAAACAGAACCCTAACAAATTTAACTCGGTAGTTACAAAAATAAGACAATTTGTAATGCCAACCTAGCTATAATATCCTACATTAATTACTGTATGGAAGTTAGATAACGTTAGTCTTTCAGTGCCCGTCACGGCAGGAAACACGGGGAAAGAGGAAAATGCAAGTGTGCATTGGACTCAAACATTTCTTTACAAACGTCTTTATCTTCACTGACAAAACAGCCGTGGTGGAAGGATAAATTCGTGCTACTTTTCTAGAACTGTCAAAATTTACCCTACTGTAGACTCTTAACAGAGCCAGTCCCAAAACATTCCAAACTGTAGGCTAATAGGAGCCAAAATACAAATGAACATAGCTTATAAGCTTGTTTTTTTTTTTATGTTGTTACCGCATATCATCAGATAACTGTATTTCGCATATTTAGACAAAGTAAAAATCATGCAGGAGGAGAGATTCGATCTTCAGCCGAAGAGACTCTGATGTACGGATAGGAAAGTTTCGCGAATTCATTTCGGGACAAGATAGACGCCAAACACATATAGAGTGAAGTCGCCTTCACAACTGGATCACAGTTTATTAGACCCGCCCTGCACTCCTCTGAGCCAATAGCAGACTTGCAAGGAAACAAGTAGCGAATCCCATAGCTGCCAGGTGCGGAAAAACAGCAAATGAACACACAGCTGATGTTCCAGGATGCAGATGACTGAGTAGTCTAGCCTAGAGGTCATTGAACTCGCGACATTTTCCTATCCCTACTCTGATGTTATGGAGCACGTATCTTATCCACTGGACCACCGAACACAAGTTCCTCACGGATGAATAAAGGTGTATTTAAGCTATGGTTATAATAGCGTGTTGAATAAATATTTACAATTGACCATTTGTACATTTACACGCTTGTAATAACATCCCACGCGTAAAATAACATATATCATGTTGTGCACAATGTTTGACAGACGTGCGTGATGCACATTTGTAATAATTATAACTAGGGATAGTGATTTTCGCGGAAAGATTTCGAGACAAGTTATATTCAAAAACACTGTAGTGACCCTTTACCTATTTTGACTGGCTGAATTACTTTTTGACGCTTGTTAACTGCTTGCACACGAATCACGTAGGAGCCGTGCCGATGTTTGCCGAATTCTGAGAGGCGCGGTCAAATTTGAAAGCGCCTTCTCAAGCAGACAGTAACCAATGGCAATACACAAACTACTGTAGGGTGTTTATAGTGTCGAAGTCTACCCTGTACTCAATTTTTTTTTTTTGCGAAAAGTCACTAGCTCTAATTATAACCAATTTTTTAAATGCTTATTCCTGTCGTAAATGTACCTGCAGGAAAATTATAACGCCATAAAACACGAACTCGTGTTGCACTAACTTTATACTACACATGATTTATTTCCGTATCATTGAAATACACGGCCACATTTAATTCCGGCGCCCGCCACATTGGTTTACCTACGAAATTCTAGCCTTCAAACTGCTCGTGAGCGGTTGAGACGTTCCGACTCCACTCGTGACGTCACTCGACCTTCGTTTCAAGCTTAGAATACCAAATAGTAGGTTGGGACTGAAAATTGTATGGATGCTACTTTCAACTAAAAATTTTTTGTTAGAGGTTGAACTCGTCTAGATTTGTAAACCTTCCGAATTTTTTATTTTTTTTTTATTTCAAGTGTACGTTTTCATTACTTATAAAATTGTGACATTTTTATAAATATTAGTGTATTCAAAATTTAGAAATTAAAATTTGAAAGGTTTTCAAGGGTAGATGTGTTCAATCTTAAACAAAAAAAAAAAAAAAACCTTAGTTGAAAATACTATCACAAAAAAAAAAAACGCCTGAGAGATCTTTGCCCGAATTTAGCCTTTGATTCCCTATACGCCCATGCATGGTAAAGCCTGGCCTTAAGGTGTTATGATGAACCGTAAATCACATCATAATATTGGTGGAGGCGACCAGCAAATATAGACGGCAATAGAACCCTCGCGTGGGAGAAACCAGGCGGGTGCCAGCCGTTCGGCCGTGCGCGACGTCGTCTGCAATCAGCCGTGAAAATGGCCTCCGAGACTCGCTTCTTTCACGACGACACCAGCTTGCTCGTACTCGGTAGTTCACTGCACTCCCACTACCTCTACCCGGGCAGCTAGCGGGAGTGCAGTGAACTACTGGGTACGAACCACTTGCAGGTATCCCCTGCAAGTGGCAGGTACCCCCTGCAAGTGGCTTGCCACTCGCACCAACACTGGAGAGAGAGAGAGAGAGAGAGAGAGAGAGAGAGAGAGCTAACAAGTTAGGCGGCTCAAGAGTCAAGCTGGGCTCAGAACCGTCAGTCGCCCGTCCGTCAGGCGGTCACGTGATCTTCAATCGCAGGGCGATTTTTTTTTTTTTTCTCAATCCGTCAGTCCTTGACTTTCGACGGACCGACGCGACGGATGGGTCACGGTAAATTCAGTAATTTAAAATGTAAACAATAATTCACTATAAATACTTATCGCGTAAAAAAAAAAAAATTTGCCTGAAATGCTTCTCTCTAGAAAATTTATTTCCCACCAAAATATGCCTCCAACTAAAGAAAAATCAGGACGTTATGTTGCCACACTGAAATGTTGTCGTACAGAAGGATTGACGGACGACGGATTGTTGTGAGTCGATTCCAACTGACGGATGAAAAAAACAGACGGTTGACTGACTGACGGACAGGCGGCTGACGGGTTCGACGGATGGTTGTGAGCCCAGCTGTAGTGGTCCGGACATATTTTCTGTACAGAGGCGTGTGGCGAACTGTTGCAAGTTATAGGCTATTCGCGGTAAGGTGAGCACTTTTGAAATCAAATCAACCTTGGAAAAAAGTCACTGTCCCTATCTGCATATATTTTAATGGGTGCATTGAGCGACATGCTAGGATTGGACGTACTGTACACGTGTCCAACAGTTTTCTTTCGTTATTGGCGGCCATGCGTGTATAAAGCTAATACCCCATTTCACTGGGCCAATGAGGATTCTTATACTACAAGGCAAAACGTTCGTGATTGGTCAGTTTAGCCGAGTCGAAATCGTGTTCATCCAAGCATGAAAGAATAAACTATTTAGAGTGTTATAATTGTCTCCACAAATGTTCGCGATTTTCTATCATCTCTACCAATGACTTTAGTATGGTTTCCTTAGCGTTTCGTTACGTCTGCGAGAGTTCAGAGTGCATTACTAAAATAGAATATTTGTTCTGTCGTGTGCCAATCATGGTAAATCGTATTCATCTTTCTTTACGTTTTATTGATTTGTAATTAAATATGTTATCTTTGTGCTGGTCGAGGAGTGAAGGTATTTGTCTCTTTGCATTTCGATTTCAAGAATATTTCATTGTGGTTAGATAATCATTCGTTACACATGTTTTATTAATTTGTGATCAGATATGTTACATTTTTAACATCTCGTCATTATACGTTTTCATTCGTTTGTAAATATTTGATTTCACCGAAATAATATTCTTCATTATTTAAAACATTCATTTCGAAATACGCATTTCCGATGATAGACTTTTCACATATGCACAGTAGAGCTCAGTATAGATTCCGATCCACCACGCCCGATCGTAAACACACACTGACACGTTCCTCCGTCAGTGGCGTCTCGTTAGGCCAAGCAAGGCAAGCAGTGCTTGCCCAGATAGTTTTCTGACAGTGTTTTGTGTAATATAGATATTAAATTCTAACTTATATTTAGCCTACTTTAAGGTAACTTTTCACTCATGCGGTACACATTCTACTCGTTGGCTAGCAAAACCAAGATGTTTGGAAGCACTGTAAGTGATGCTTTCAGCAGGTAAGCGGTCGCAATGGTTTCCTGGCCGACGGAGGGGCGGCAGGGTATGAAGACCGCACGGGGAGGGGCGGGGGCTTATGGCTGCGTCAACCTGTGTTAGAAGCTACGATGGTAGTGCTTTCTTCACCGCATTGAAGCGGACATAGCCGGAGCTGGCCTAGCCGCAAGCAGTTGGCGTCGTGTAGTTTACAGTAACTAGATCGATGCGTGGGCAAGTTCGCGCGCACAACATGAATCGTATTGATTCTATTTAATTTTTCACTCGAGCAAATTTTATGTTAAAAAATATTAATATTTTAAAAAATGGTGTGGTTTGTATTTACGTACGAAAAAACGTTTAAATGGCACCGTTTTGCATCTTGACATCCAAATTTTCCCGGCGGATCCCCTTCCTCTTTTAATTGGGCAGACTGTCACTACTATCCTCTGCACACAGTAGCATGCCCATGGAATTAAAGTACGCATCGCCACTGTCCTCCGTGTTTACGTTTCTGCCTAAGTTTGAATTTTAATTTAAACTTTAGGTCCGAGTTGTGCATCCTGGAAAAATACTGTCTTAAAACGCACAACTTGTGATAATCACATACCGGGCAAACTCACATCAAAGGAACACGCTACCACCATTTTATTTCTTTGTTAGAAATAGGCCATTCCTGGCTACTTCCAACTTTTCTGAAGCCCTGCTGAAGTCATACTTCCAGAATACTTCTCCGCCTCATGCAAACAAAGCTTAACCGCGTCTAGGAAATAACACCAAAGGGACATCGCACCTACTTTGTGCACACTCAATGTAGTAATATATTGCATAAAAACTATTTCTTGCTAGGCATCACCAACATACCTATTTCCTCATTGTTCCTATTAATATTTATAATAAATGTAAAATAATATCAGTCATAGATAAATTACTAGTAAAAGGTACCTATACGTTAACACAATTTTAACGATTGTAAAACATTATATATTTAGGAAACTACCAAGAAATTCCAACATGGAGTGGTTTTTCAAAGGTTTGATTCAAAAAGACTGAAGAAACCGTAAATAGACTAATTTATTTATACCTTTCTGTGGGTGTGTTGTAATTACGCTAGAAGTTAACTCTGGCACACGATATCTGTGAAAATATAATAGAGCCTAATAATATCTCCTCCATCGATTTTTTCACGCTCACGCATTTATATTCTCATTTGAGTTCGTAAAATAGTTGATAGTAACTGTGAATAGACTATACGATATAATTGGAGGCGTCACGGAGACATAACGTTAACCCTTAAAATTAACTTATTAATATTTCGTTACAGTTGTTCCAAAGAGGATCTTCTTGATCAGACAAGTACTTCCGAATTCCTTGTAAAGACTCCTCTGAGGTGTCACTATCTACGCACACATCATCAACATATGTATGTGAACACAAAAGTCGTGAACATATTTTTCCGACACAAAACCCGCTACATGGCTCGAGGGCCGCAGTCGACCTCCATCGGCAAACTCGCCCACTGATCAAGACCCCTCGGGGTACAGCACGCCAAACGTCATGCAGCTTACATTGCAAAAACGCAGAATTAAGGTCCGAAATGGTCAAGTATTTAGCATTACACAAATACTGAAACACCGGGTCTAACATCGGAATTGGGTATGGATCAATATCAATTTTCTCGTAGACTAACTTATAGTCATTAATCAGACTGTTTTCTTTTACCTTCCCCGGAATGTGAAATGACGGGCTCTCGTACGCACTGTACGAGTCTTCGATAATGCCTTCTACTTTTAATTCCGCCATAATATATCTAAAAGTAAGGGACGTTAGGCGGACGCACTCTGCATGGGAACGAAAATACGGGCTCCTAATCTCTCAGTATCAACACTATCGGATTTTTGTTGTATGGGGCGTTCACGTTAAAATGAGCACTTTTGAAAACCGTGCTTAAGATCTTCTTGTATGCACCTTGCGTATCCCTCCGCCTCATGTAAAATTAACATTGCTATTGGCTCACTTTATTCATGCGTCGGTCAAGGGAAACTGTGAAATGATAAGGAAAGTAAATATTTTATAAATCTGCTAATTTTTACACACTGATACATTAAAAAAAAAGGAAGCGAAATAAATAATTTTTATTATCACAAATGGTTACCTGACACTTTTTATTCGACGTTAAGATATGGAACTACATTCCATCTATCGTTAGCAACTTTACCGGGCGAATGTCATTCAGTGCGCCCGTTGAAATATATGCAGGCGTGGGCAATGTTTTTTTTTCTAAGGTTGATTTCAAAAGTGCTCACTTTATCGTGAACAGCCTTTAATAATCAAACTTCTTTGTAAACACGTCATCGAACTCAGTTTAACCATCTCTATTTCTGCCTCCAATTGCTCCCCTAACTTGACCATTTCAACCTTCTTGCACTACGACGGGTTATTTACTAACAGAACAGGAGACTCAGGAGAAAACCCGAAACGCAAACATTTAGTTCTCACGTTTACACAACACTGCTTCACCCAAAAAAAAAAAATAAAATCAATACAGAGTATGGCCGGATACGATAAATCTTTAAAGAGTTGAAATTGCATCTTCCACGAAAAATTTTCAACCATAATTTACATGGTTGCTACAGCCTGCGAATTTACTACACCTCCATTAGCAAGGGAAGATACAGTGTTCTTGCTTTGTGAAACATGAACTACTCCCACGCATAATTTGGCTGCATATTTCATGGCTCATTAATGACGCGGAAGCACCTGAATCAACTAACGCACTTACTTGCGAAACACCGATTTGCAACGTCGCAAATAATAATCGCAGTTAATTTTTACCTAGATGAAACTGATTCGCACTGCGTATGCCCAATGGGATTTTCTTAAAACTATACGGACTACTGCAAATAGTCTTCCTTCCCGCAAACATATCACACACTCGGAGGACGTGTCATTTTTTTCCTATTTACTTTCATTTCGCGGCGACCCACTCACCTCATCCGCCTTGTGTACACGTATCACCGGCTTAGTGAGTTGGCTTTACAGCGTTTCTTCCGACGTGCTCTTTAGCCCCCCCCCCCCCTTTTTTTTTGTAAAGAAGCACTTTTCGCTAGCGTGATTCGTGCTTGAACAGTAGTTCGTGCTTGAACAGTAGTTATATTACGGTTTTTGACTTTATCACCACCACTACTTACTCGCCTGCTATGGCAATCCCCAGTGGTTAGCTCAGCCGGAAAACTAACTCTTGCGGGGTTTTTTTTTTTTTTTTTTTCCCGCAAACGAAAAGAATCTGTGATTGCCGGGCAAGAGATTGTAAAATATGACCTCGATGCCTCGTCACACGGACTACCTAACACCGCGACTAACCGTATTATTTCTTTCGCGAACCTTTCCAGTTCATCATCATTGTTTTGTGGACTAGTTTAAACTTCATAATCACCACTTAAATTTATACATTTTTCATTACTTAAATATGCATGTCTCTATTTAGTATTAATTACCTGTTCCGTTAATATATTAGCATAGGATGTTCACGGTAAAATAAGCACTTTTTAAGGCCCTTATAAATTTCTTCTTTCGTCCAATTTCCACCTTCCTGCTGATTTTTAATATAAGAATTGCAACGTGACCAATAAACACAGTGTATACCTTTCACCACCCTCAAAATTTTACGCCTGAAGCAGCAGTAAGATATATTTATTAGTGGTTAATACCTGTTGGGAGGCCCTTAAAAAAGTGCTCACTTTATCTTGAACATTCTTTATAGACGTTTGATTTTCTGCAGTGTTTGTTAATTTGTAAGAACTATTTTTTTTTCTCTTCTACGCTGTAATAAACAAGTGTAGGGCCTAAATTGTAAAAATGGATCAGTGTAAGAGAACGCAGATATGCCTTAACTGCGCCAAATAAAGACGATTTATTATTGTTATTATTATTCCATCGTTTGCGCAGAACTTTGGCATTTTTTCAAGAATTTTCATACGCAAACGTGAAATAGCGACTGGGGTACCAAACCTGCAGTAATAAATTACTGCGAAGTACTTCAAGCCCCCATTTGCTTGAAAGAGATCCACTCAAAACTGACTAAATTTTCTGGCACTTTGAGCAATGCAGCTTAATAGATAACAGTCTGCTCGCACAACTCTTAAGTCCGGGACGGGCGGGACAGACAATACTACCAAAAACTCGATTATGTCAGTTAAGCTACCGGTTTTAATACTGGGTATTTTGCTGTCTGTTCCAGGAGGAATAAATCTAAAAAAAAAAATTTTAATAAAAAAGGAACGGACTCACGTCACCACGTTTTTCTTCCGCGACGGCGCCATCTTTCGAAACTACCCCGCGTAACAGCGCGCGCGGCGTATCGATGTTGTCCGCCTCGGAAAACTCGACTTCCGCTCCTTTCGAAATTGGCCCGCAGCGTTCTCGTGGTAAGATGGTTTATCCACATTGTTCTCCCTCCACCCGCAGAGAAGTAGTTTTGGTATCAAATTAATACACAAAATCACAAAGAGCACCAACACGATGCCACTTCTCGCAGTTTCAATTGCCATATAATATGGCAGGGTCTCCGCTGAAAAGTCTCACAGATGCGCGTTATCGACGGCTCGACTGCACGCCAGTTCACTGCTCCGCGCGTAGAGGCGATGAGAGGGTCGGTGGGCGTGTCTCGGTCGCCCTTAGCCGCCGCCACGCTTTTAGGCCCCCGGGCGTGCGAAGTTCCTTCAACCGGGCGGCGTGGGGCAGTTTGTGCTCGACGCAATGGAGCTTTGCGCGTGTGCAGAGTTGAGGGACATTGTGTCGGCTTGTGGGTGGAGTGAAGGACATGTGCCACACCACATGACATTTCCGGTAGTATAGGCCATTCACGGGAAAAGTGAGCACTTTTGAACGCCCTTTCATTTTGAATTATAGTTAGTAAATGTATTTTATTGCAGCCTTAGCCGTTCAATTCCCAGTGCAGTGGAATACACACACTGCGTTTATTACTTACTTGGCAATATTTATTCTAAAAGGTGGTTATAGGATAAACAATGGCTGAAAGGAAAAAGTAACTAGGGCCTCAAAAGTACTCACTTAATCGTGAACAGCGTATAGAATTATTACGTCCGTTTTAAGCATTAAATTGTGACTTTTATTGCTAATGTAAAAACGCGTTGCCGCGAGTGCTAAACAAGTAACTGTAGACAACGCCCGAATTGAAACTTACGAAATGACAAATTACTAGGGATAGGAAGATTTCGCGAATTCATTTCGGGACAAGATAGACGTCAAACATATATACGGTGAAGTCACCTTCGCAATTGGATCGCAGTTTATTATACCCGTCCTGCACGCCTCTGAGCCAAGAGCAGACTTGCAATGAAACACCTTGCGAATCCCGCAGCTGCCGGGTGCGGGGCAACAGCCAATGAACACACAACTGAGGCTCAGGTATGCAGAGGACTGAGGAATCTAGCCCACAGGTTATTGAACTCGCGAAATTTTCCTATCCGTAAAAATTACAAAATTCCGGACACGACTTAATGAGAGCATCGTACGGCGGAGTTTGTGGTGTGGGATGCGAACTTGCGGGGGTGGGTCAGCTGCTGTGGAGGATCATCGGGAGGGAAGAAGCAGGCAGGCACATCCCTGCACATCCGGGGCAACACATCTGCGGTCCAGATGTCATCCTCCTGCTGGGTCCACTCATCTCCGTAAGTGGGGGGGGGGGTTGGCTCTTTTCAACAATCCCAGTCACGTTGACCACTCAATATTAAATATTTAGTATCGTATTTTTATGGCGAAGTTGAGGCGTTGAGCCTTTATGGGCAGGGATAAGAAAATTCCGCGAATATATTTCGGGACAAGATAGACGTCAAACAAACATACAGTGAAGCCACCTTTGCAATTGGTTCACAGTTTATTACACACGCCCTGGACGCCTCTGAGCCAATAGCAGACTTGCGAGGAAACAACTAGCGAATCCCGTACTGCCAGGTGCGAGGTGAAGCTGGAACAGCAGCCAGTGAAAAAACATCTGAGGCTCTAGTGTACACATGACTGTAAAGTCAATCCTACAGGTCTTTGAACTCGCGAAATTTTCCTGTCCCTATTTATAGGCTATTAACGGTAAAACGAGCACTTTTGAAAACCCTGCTGAAGATCTACTTGTATGCACGTTGTGTATTCATCCGCCTTATGTAAACTTAACATAGGCATGGCCTCATTACTTTATTCATGCGTCGGTCAAGTGAAACTGTAAAACTATTAGAAAAGTAAATATTATACAAATCTGCTCTTTTTACTGGTCGACGAATTTAGGGAAAAAAAAACTGAAACAAAAATTCCAAGTTATCACAAATGGTTACCTAACACTTATTATTAGGAGCTAAGATATATGATTAATTTCCATCCCATGTTACCAACTTTACTGGACGCATGTCACTCAGTACACCCGTTAAAATATGCGCAGGCAGGGACAGTGACTTATTTCTAAGGTTCATTTCAAAAGTGTTCACTTTATCGTGAACAGCTTTTGACGATAGAAAGTAGTTTTATGCCTCTGCGCTGAATTAAGTTTTATGTAAACATTTGTGAAAACGTTTTTTGTTTTTGTACACACTGGTGAAAGAATTAGCAAATTCGTAAAACCAGTACCGACATTTCTAAAAATTCCACACTTTCACTTGCTGCCGTGCCTCGAAAACGGGAAATGTCTTTAGAACCTCCTCGATCTGAATATCGACTGGGGAGTGGGGATGTGATCGTCTCTTCTCCGCTCGACCGGCACGATCAGCGTGCAGACTCGACACAGCGAAGCCTGCTGTAGGGTTTGTCCCCCTGGAGCAGCGAGGGGCGGCAACCCTGCGCGCGTCATGCACTTGTTTGGCGCGTTAAACTTCTTACTCTATAGAAAACTTTAGCATTGGTCTTTACTTTTCCTTTCCTCTGACGAAACCACCAATACACAATACAATTGTAAAATCAGAGTTCAGACAGTTGAACATCGGATATGCGAGCTTCGTAAAAATGTGTATTTTGTTTAGTAAATAATTATGATAATATCCAGGAATGCATTTTACGTACCTATTTTTTAATAGGCTTAAAATTTACGTTAAAAGTTAATTTCAAAACGAAAAACTCATTTGTTTACGTTATGAAAATATATTAATTCATATATTTCCTCTTCACATTATATTTGTTTGCCATTTATTTAATTTAAGACTAGCTTTGTTTAATATACCGAGATTAAAATCGCCCTACAATAAAATAACACACTTTCCACATAACCTCTCTTAGATTCTCGGCAAAATGGCTGCTTGACTTTGACTTTCAATTTCAACTTTTCGAAATTGTTGAGTCAAGAGTGCAGTTCCATTGTGTCAAGCTCCATAAGAAACAACATGTCGGAAAG
The DNA here is from genome assembly GCA_029891345.1 of Dryococelus australis. Taxonomy (NCBI): domain Eukaryota; kingdom Metazoa; phylum Arthropoda; class Insecta; order Phasmatodea; family Phasmatidae; genus Dryococelus; species Dryococelus australis. Next base: position 28,786,318 of record CM057001.1, read on the forward strand.
CAAACGTAAAGTCAAACGGCAAAGTCAAATGTGTTAAAGTTTTCAATTGTGTGTAAGGGCCCCAACGCGTCACCCAGCGAACTCCTGGTCGACGCGAGCGGGGCGAAACACCCAGCTGTCACGTGGGTCGCGACGCCATATGGCTAGGGACACCGGAATTTCCGTGAAAATTTTTACGCATATGCTAGATTTCAACACACTACAAGCACACAGGCAGTTTTATTTCTCTTGTTGGCGGAGTTTCTGTGCGAGAGCACATTTTCTTACTTGACGGGCCAACCAGACTCAGACAACTCTCCGATACTGTGCGTCTGTGATTCGCGGCCAGACACCTAGGATACGTAAAACCTAGATCATCCACTCAGGAAAGCGAATCTGAGCTTCACTCTTATGGAATACAACTTTTCGTGAAATATTTTCGCGAAATTTGGGTGTCCCTACATATGGCCAATCAGTGACGAGAAAACTCATTCGTCGCTGAAGACGTCGATGTGGCGCCAGGTGTCTAGTTATTTACTATTGTTTGCATAGCGTCCACACCAATTCCTCATGAATCTATGTCAGTACAGGCAAAAACAAATATCTAAAGCAGCAAAACGACAATATAAAGCAGTAGAACGACATCCACAGGGAAAAATTTAATTTCTTTGGACAGAGGTGCTCTAAACAGTTTTTCTTCAAAGAGGCCTAACCATTTGAGGACGGCACAAATTTCCCATCACTTAGGACAAGTTTGAAGTGAGCTGCATATATTCTCCACTAGAGCAATATCATTTTGGTTGGTCTCTGTATTTCCGCTTACCATTGTCCTATTGGTCCTGGTTACACCGGACTGTGCAACGTTTATTATTGGCTGGCCGTCGACCAATGAAGTAACACGTTGGCTGTGTGCCAACTAATGTATCGCGATAGAAGTATCTAGTTTTGCAATCCACTGTTTTCGTTTGAAAATTATTAAAAAGGACAGTTTTATTCTTACAAACTGAAATCTTGACTAGTTATCATTTTTTTACGTAGATTCCGATAAAGTCTAGCGAAATAGTAAAATATTAAAAGTGTGAGCTTTGTCTTCAAGGGCAAATAAATTTCCATATAAACGTAGCCCCGAGTATATATGTGCATACTCCTCTAAGGGTTAACTAATAGATAATGATGACAGGAAAATTTCTCGAGTTCAGTGACCTGTAGGCTAGACTCCTCTGTCCTCTGCATCCTGGCGACTCAGCTATGTGTTCATTGGCTGTTTGCCCCGCACCAAGCAGGTTATGGGATTCGCAAGGCGTTTCATTGCAAGTCTGCTATTGGCTCAGAGACGTGCAGGGCGGTATAATAAACTGTGACATAATGGCGAAGGTGACTTCACTGTATATATGTTGGACGTCTATCTTGTCCCGAAATGAATTCGCGAAATTTCCCTATCCCTACTAAAAGAGTTCTTTATTTTGATGGGCAATACGTTCCACAGCCAAGTCGAACAGTGGAAGATTTTCCATAGAAGTTAGACTTTTGCCGGGGTATTCTTAGGGTATAATTGTCGTGGGATCGAGTATTATGGCCCTGGTGATGAGACAATGCTTCGAATCTACTGGAGAGGTATGTCGGCCAGTACCTTGAAAAGTAGGCAAAGTGAACGAGGATCCCTACTCTTGCCAGTGAGAGGTTGGCGAAGGTTGCAGGGAAAAAAAAAAAAAAAATGTCGGTGTTCGATACCGGGCAAACTTGGCGCGCGAAAACAATGACGGCTCGTTCTGAAAATAGTTGGCGGACAAAAGGGAGGCCGGACGCAGAAAATGACAAGCAGGATGTTTTGTGGTGACGGGGGAAGGACTATCTGACCGCAGAGGACACGTGACTATCCTGTCTGAGGGGCACCACTGTGGGAGGATTCACTATGTCATAGCGCACAGCGGCGCCCGGCTACGACATTATTTAATTGCTATGGACAGAAAAATTTCGCGTTATAAACTATGCAGGCCAGGTGTCAATTATAAAAAAATTTCCTGGTAAATTTGTTCAACTGTAATAGAAATTTTTTTACCTATACATAGGGACAGGAACATCTCGTGAGTTCATTTCAGGACAAGATAGACGTCAAACACGTGTACACTGAAACTGACTTTGCAATTGGATCGCAGTTTATTAGACACGCCTTGGACGACTCTGAGCCAACAGCGGACTTGCAAGGAAACAAGTAGCGAATGCCATACTGCCAGGTGTGAAGTAACACTGGCTACTCTATGGGGCAGCAGCCAATGAACTAACACCTGTGGCTCGAGTATACAAATGACTGTGGAGTCTAGCCTACAGGTCATTGAACTCGCGAATTTTATCCTATCCCTACCTATACAATATATGAAAATAATACCGCAATTCATATTATAGATGTTGGAATTTTGAGCGTCGTTACCATACAAGGTTGGAGACTTCCCTACGCATTTGACTGTTTCGTGAGAGAATGAAGAGCGTGAATGTATGGGAAAATAGTTCACCATTCGCACTTCCTCGCTATTCGTATATGTACAGCACATTGATATGGTAGTTTAACGAATAATTTCTTAGGGTGCACGTTTCTACACCCTAAGAAAAAAATTGTATACGTAGAGTGAAAAAGCGCGAATGGTTAAGTAACTTACCATACATTCATGCCAGCGTTCCTTCAGTTGCTCAGGAAACAGTCAAATACGTAGGAAACATCAATTTTGCATAGCAACAGCGGTAAACGTTCTATATTTATAGCTAAGCGTGTGGTATTATTTCCATACGATATACGAGTTAAAAATTTTCCATTTCAGTTTAGGAAGTATACCAAAAACATTTTTTCAGATTGTATAAGCAGCAATTTTTGCTGACACATTTGACAATTTTCAACGGCCGCTTTTTTTAAATAAGTAAATTGTGAATGGGCCAACAAAATATCGACTTTCGTTTCGGCTCTGAAAAAATATTTACATCGAAATATTCCATAGTTCTTTTAAAATATATAATATACAGAGCTGCTTACGGTGAGATGAATATGAAAACTAGGCAGGCTTAGGTCGTGTCTCAACTCGAAAGTGTACTCACTTTTACTCGCCACTTTCACTGTGGCACTCTCTTGTCACTTGAGTGTGCCCCCTGTAAGCCGTCGACATTATTCCTCTGACAGAAAAGGTAATAAACAGTTATTGCTGGCATTTCAGTTTCCTTGAACAAATGTTCAGTATTTTATGAAATATTAACTTATTCTACTGTGTTACATTTTCGCATGTTGATTAAAAACATAATTGTTATGTGCAAATCACAGTGTTTAATAATATGCATACAATAACTCTAATTGAAATGTGAACATGATAACATTATAATTTGTTATGTTCCATATCAAACGGAATATTGTTGTTATTATACATTTCACGATCGCAATGATTAAGTTAAGTCGATAAAATATTCCTAACACTGGTTTAGAAACAACAATATGTCTGGATATTTGAGGTTAGACTTGATAATATGGCTGCCAGAGTGGGTGCGAGAATGAGCACCAAGTGTACATCGTCGTTCACTCTCCCTCTCGCACTCTCTCCTCGGAGTTGGAACAACAGAGAGGACTCTCTGTGACGTCAAGAGTGAGCGAAAGTGTACTCTCTCGGCGAATCGGGACACGGCCTTAAATTTAAATTTGGTGCATTAAAACTTAAATTGCATGCTGCATAAAAGGTAGAGTAAACTTCTATAGCCCACAAGCGAATATGTGCGTAGGTAGGAACCACCCCGATTTTTACGAAATTATACTTATATTTCGGAACACTTTGGTCCACATCCACTTGCGTGACTAACTGATTTGCTTGTTACGCGTCTCGATTGTCTGGTCACGAATTACAAGACGTTCACTATCGGAGTGAAGTAATTCTGAATTTCCTGTTAGGCGAGAAAACATCTTCTCACAAAAACACACGATCAGTAAGCAAATGGAATCCACTGGAATGCCCTTGAGATGTTTAATGTAGCTGACGCGGGACCCTTCGCGGAAAACAGGAGGTCAAGTTAGACTTCACGGTCGTGCGAATTTCAGGTACTAGTGCAACTGCATGACAATTTATTACATTAGAAGTGCCTCGGATGAATCAGAGCCAATAACACATTTGCTAGGGAACCAAGACCTAATCGCATACAGTATATGATTAGGGCCACCTGGTTATCGCGAAAAGATTTACGCGAAGGCTAGACTCCAATGTCCTGTGCCGTACGTGCATTTTTCCTTTGGTTATTGGCCACGTGTCTTTGTCGGAAGACAGTTCCTTACCTGACTGGGCCAACCAGGAGTAGGTAACTTCGACACTGAGTGTCCGTGATTTGCGGGCAGACACCTTATAGCGCGTTGCAGTTAAAATCATCCGCTCACGAAAGTGGATCTGAGATGTAGTTACTTGGAGCACAATAAGTCGTGAAAACTTTTCGCGAAAAACAGGTGGCTCCAAATACGATCAAGAGATAAAATGGCCACTTACTCTAGCAGCAGCCAGTGGACGAATGCCTGTATCCCAAGTATGCTTAATAGTGGGGAGTCTTCCCTTAACGAAGAGGCGCTAACATTTCGTTTTAAAAATCTGGCATCTGCATGTCAATATTCGGGGCAACATTCCTCACATCTGGTAGGATGAAAAAATATGTGAACATAGGTCCGCAAATGCTTCGTTTCGTCACTACAGCTCGTAATACATAAAGCACAGTGTATGTCCCCCGCGGGCTGGATCGTGTTACTGTGGAATGCCATCGTAGCTGTAATTGGCAGTTCCATACCAGCCCCCGAGGAGCCCTGGTTTGAATCCACTTATTTGTGGATATATTTAAAGGCACTTGTTAATGCAACCCCAGTGGACGATGTAGGCGCCATCCGTAACAGTATTGCGACGGGTTGCGGAACAATCAGGAATTTTCCAGGGATTCACAAACCCATCCGGGTGTCCATGCAATGGCGGGTTGATGCATGTGTTCGTGCTGATGGAGAGCATCTTGAACATATTCTTTAGTGCCGACGATAAGCTTCCACACACGTGTAACTAATTCTTGTGCAGTTTCTACAGTTCTAGGTGCAGTGTCGTAGTGTGAGGTGTCGTGTATCATGCAAAAGAACGCTGCGATGCCATTTCATAGTAACATATCCAGCCCGCCATACACTGTACTTTTTTTTTTTTTCCCCCAGATGTGAGGAATGTTTCCCCGAAGTATTGACATGCAACATTCTGTAGACTCCATAGGAGTTTCATCGGTTGCCGCGTCAGGCAGAACTCATGCTCTGCTCTACCCGGGCCTGTAATTTTTTTTTTTTTAATCGCGTTGTTGTTGTGCCAAGGACACAGTAGTAGGTTTTAGGTGAATATGTATGCGTCAGCCGGTAATAATTAATAAAAGTAGCGAGGAATGAAGATACTGGGCTATTAGGGCTTAAATCGACAGACCTAGACAAGACCTTTCGTTTGGCGCCAAAACCAACGCGCTGGCTCGTCGGATTCGCTAGAAATACTGCCCGGAAATTTTCCCTTCGACTGAAATGGCCGAGGTTCGACGCGGGCCCCCACCATTGATCGAAGAAGATCACATTTGTTTCAGTTGTATTATTAGTCACGCTGAGTTATAGTGTATCGGCCAGCAACCGTTACATCGCCGTTCCCGTCGTGGTCAAAGCTGTTCACGATAAAGTGAGCACTTTTGAAATCAACTTCAGAAAAACGTCACTGCCCCTGTCTGCATATATTTTAACGGGCTCACTGCGTGACATGCTCCCAGTTAAGTTGGTAACGACGGCGTGAAAGTAGTTCCATGCCTTAACGTTGAATTAAAAGTGTTAAATATACATTTGTGAAAACTAAAATATATACATATAATTTTTGCTTTCTTTCTTCTTCTTTTTTTTTTTTTATGCACCTAAGTGTAAGAATTAGATTTGTATAGGTTTTTCGCGGTAAAATGAGCACTTTTGAAAGCCCTGCTTAAGATCTAATTGTATGCACATTGTGCATTCTTCCACATTAGGCAAAATTAACATTGCCATGGACCTCATCACTTCATTCATGCGTCGGTCAAGGGTATTAAAAAAATGGAATTGAAAGAAATAATTTAAGTTATCACAAATGGTTACCTGACACTTTTTATTCGACGTTAAGTTGCGGAACTACTTTCCATTCATCGTCACCAACTTTACTGGGCAAATGTCACTCGCCGCGCCTATTAAAATATATGCATTCAGGGGCAGTGACATTTTTTTAAAGTGCTCACTTTATCGTGAACAGCCATTTAAAATATTTACTTTTAAAATAATTTCACAGTTTCACTCGATCGGCGCGTGGATAAAGTGATCAGGCCCATGTTAATGTTAATTTTAAGCATGGCGGAATAGTACGCAATGGGCACGCATGTAGATCTTAAGCAAGGATTTCGAAAGTGTTCAGTTTACCGTGAACAGCCAGCCGTGCGCCTGGTGTCGGTCTGATTTCAAAGACGCGTTCTCGTTAAAAAGAAAATCTGGCGTCTTTCGTAACGTAGTGCCGCGCGTTGACGCGTGTTTTACCGCATTAATAAACGCGTGGGAACTTTTTAGAGGGAGAAGGGGGGGGGGGTGGAGGTTGCGATATTTTCTCTTCCCGGGAGCTCGTTTCTCGCGGAAGGTGGACTTCGCACGCAAATGAACCGTTACTCGAGGGGTCGTTAAAAGTTGCCAAGTCGGCGGGAAGTTGTCCGGGGCTAATTATGCCGCCTCTCTCTCTCTCTCTCTCTCTCTCTCTCTCTCTGTCTCTTCCTCGTGCAGTCTCGGATAAGTGGCCGACAAACGTCTGCTCGACTTATAGTGGAGGTCGGCGTGTTGGCACGATATAATGTGGACCGACTTGGCATGGAACTAAGGATGTTGATATCGGGAGAAATATCGATATTATTTATATTTGGTTATTTACAAAAATATCGTTTTACGAAACGATACAAAGAAAGAAAAATGTCTTTTTTTCGTTACATCAGAATTCGATATTTTTTGTAGTGAAGGTCATGACAAACGGAAAAGTGCTCCGCCTGTTTTTGGTGCGCGTTGCCAAAGTAAACATGATAACTTTTGAACTCAATTTTTGTATTCCATACAAAGCTTATTAAAAGAGCATTTTAAAAATGTTTATATTTCTGATACATCGAAAAATATATCGATTTTGATAAAATATTGGTTACATATATCGACGATTTAAATCAATATAACGTTTATAAATTATTGTTATTTCAATATATCGATATCTTTCAACATCCCAACTGTTGACTATTCCCGGAGCAAATGGCACCGGTTCATTAAATTTCAGGTGTTAAAACAACAGTTTTCCGCATTGACGAATAGTGGCGTATCATTCCTACAATCTAGCTTGTACCTACTTCTTCCTCAGTGGAACCAGTAGCAGGCAGCTGTTTATTTTTGCCGTGAAAGGCAGAGGAGTGGCGGTACAAGTTCGCAAAGCGCTTTTCTTTTTATATCGTCTCCTCTGTTTTAAATTTTAAATGAGCACGCTTTATGCGTGTCTCCCTACCAGTTCTAACTGCCTATAAAATTTTAATGTTTGAAAAGTTAATAAATTTTGTAAATGACGATCTCGTTTCGACGATTTAATCATCGACTCTTCTCACTACTTAAAACTGTTAGCACGCGAAGATAAGTCCTCAATTATCTACGAACTACTCTCTTTGCTCCATGCTGATTACATAAATAGTTTCTGGACTGGTTGTAGTTGTAGGGTTGTAGTTGGTCTAGTATGTGACTATAATTTACTAAGATGCAGCTGTATAACATCACACTTTATACCACTTGTAAAATAGTATATGTACATACTGAGATCTATTTACACAACAAAATTGAATCGCTGGTGTTAATGGGGCCGTGGTGGCTGAGCGGTTAGCCTGCTTGCCTCCCACCAGAGCGAAACGAGTTCAATACCCGGCCGTGTCACTCCCGGATTTTCGCATGTGGGAATCGTGCCGGACGGTGTCGCTGGTCGGTGGGTTTTCTCGGGGATCTCCCGTTCCCCTCACGCCCTTTCATTCTGGCGCTGCTCCATACTCACCTCAATCACCCCCAGGTTACTGCGATTTCAGTTATTTTCCATTGCCTGTTTAGTGACTGCATCGTACAAGGAGAATTGGTTAAAGTGTGCATGCAAGCTGCGCAGTACACACTCTCCGTTTTCCAACATTTGACTGTTTTTCTTCCGATAGCACATTCAGAAACTACGTAAATAGGATATGAGGTTAGAATTGGCTGCACTGAGAAAAACGTTTTGCTGAATAGAAAAAAAGTTTGTTTGGAGCAACCAAATTAATTGTTTGCACAGAGGCAATGAAATATTTTATTGTTCAAACAGAATTTTTTCTGTTCTCATTTGGTTGGTGCAAACAAATATTTGTTTGACCCGACGTACATTAACGGTTTCGATTATCAACTTAAAAAAAAAAAAAAAAAATTGTAAGCACAGCCGAGACTCGAACCCTATCATTTCCAACCCGAGTGCTACAGCCTAGCAACCTGAGCTAAAATGGAATGACTACTGACAAAGTCTGAATTTTTTTGAGTATATATAAATCAAATACTGTACAGCGAACGTAAGTATATATTTCAAGTCAATTTTTAGTTTCTTGTTGAACTTGTTTTATTGGGATTTTTACGCTTTTATGCCAATCATAAATAAATTCACTAACAAACACTGTTACTCTCCTAATTGACACAAAAATTACGTATAAACTCTCGAGCTGCATTTTCGAACGAACACGATCAAATGAGTGGCCAAGCAAATATACACCGTCGATTGAACTAAATATTTTGTTAATAGTCTAATTTTTTTGGCACAGCACAAATGTTTTGGTTATTCGAGCGATATTTAGCTGAGCAAACAAAACTTGAAAAACAACAAAATAATACTGTTCACGCAACTATATACACACGCACTTTAATTAACAAAACGTCTGCTCAGAAGCCGACCTCCCGTGGCGCATTCGGCAGACGCACCACCGATCTGGAACGCGGGAGGCTCTGGGTTCAAATCCCAGGCAAGGCATGGCTGTTAGCCTAAATTAGGTTATAACTTAGTCTGTAAGCCGTCCCCAGCCAAGCTTTCAAGCATAAAACCGTATGACGTTAATCAAAAAAAACCTTTCACAATTACAATCCGCCTAGAAATTAGACTGCCTATAAAATATTTGGCCGATTCTCTGCATACAATTAGTTGGTATACTTATTTCGTTGCCTTCATTCGAAAATACAGCTCGAGAGTTTGTTTGTAATTTTTTGTGACAATTATGACAGTTTCAGTGTTTCTTCGTTCGTTCGCTGATGCTTGTTAATGTCATTAACTGTCTAATAAAACACGTTCGGCAGGAACCTAAAAAGTAAAGCTGTGGAACGTGAAATACTTATTTGCACACGTTTTCCAGTATTTGTAATGTTTTATTTTTTTTTTGCTTTTATCAGTGTATTGTTGGAGAAAAAAAAATTCGTGAAAGTTGTCAAATATCGCTTTTTTAAAGCTTGCTTATGAAGTTTCCTTAACCGGCAAGAGAAAAGTACAAAGATACGGGCGTAGTTTAATCTGTAGTCTTTCATCGCGTGTGATAAAACCCCTATGTTACAGATCTAAATATCCACAGTACAGCGTCTCGACGGAAACACTACACGCCATGCGCGTAGAAGCGATGAGGCGCTAGGCGTGGGTGTAACTATGGCCCGCATCGCTCACTCGCGGCGGCGGGTGATGGGGGGGGGGGGGGGGAATTCATCCCAATATTAACCGAAACTGTTAAATTTACATCGAGCGAAACAAGTCCTTATAGGCCGTTCACGGTGAAGTGAGCACTTTTGAGGTCCTGCAAAATTTTTTCCTTTCAGCCAATTTCTATCTTTCCGGCACTTTTTAATACAAACGTTACCATGTGATTGATGAACACAGTGTACGACATTCACCTCTCTCAAAAGTTATCGTCCGAGGCTGTAATAACATATTTTTGTATGTTGTTAGTGAATTTTGGGAGGGTCTTAAAAAGTGCTCACTTTATCGTGAATAGCCTATACTCTCGTCGACGCTAGTGGATGGCATTGGAAAAATAAAGGTGTATTGAGCGAAAACTGATCACGGGCAATGTTTTCTGTTATAGGCTGTTCACGGTAAAGGTGTTTGGGGCGCCTCTCTGGTGGGAGAAGCGACGCTATTGGGCCACTTCCCCCAGTTGAAAACACTCGACAGCCCTCGTCTGAAATGTGTGTTCGTTTCGTAGGTCAGTACACTGGACGCAGGTGTAACAGTTTAGTAGAAAAAAACGTGTATTCGGAACACACTGCAACGCACTTCAAGCGCCAGGTAGACGGACGCTTGAAGTGGCCTTTTTTTTTTTCCTGCCAGAGCGCAATTTGTCCTGACCTTTGCGTTCCTCCGTCGCGAGACTCCTCGCTTGGCGACACCGACCCACCCTCCAGCAGCGCTCACATTTCTCTCTGGCGCGACCTCGCCCCGCGGGTTCGCGTCGCGGCCCGGTGCGGAGACTTCCCCCCCCCCCCCCCGCGGGAAAGGTCGCGCTCTCTCGCATCGCGCATGCGCTGAGTATGATGTGCGAGTGTTTCAGTGGTTAGGGAGGAGTGGAGTGGAGGGGAGGGGGGGACGAAACTGTTGTTCAGAAGGTCGGGTCACGACGGCTGAGTCTTCTTACGCCGACCTCTCGCCGCTGGCGCGAGGCCACACGACTCCGGACTCCTTCCTCCCCCTCTTGGTATACCCTCGAGAGCCAAGTTACCACCAACTATCTTCACACCATGGCCCCCGGACTCCTGCTCGTCGTGGCAACGCGATACGCCGCCCCCCGCAACAGAAACACGACCTGTTGAGCTTCTCTTTTGGCCTAATACCTGCCAGTTCATCATCAGTGTTTTATGGACTGGTTTAAACTTATACATTTCTCAGTACTTAAATATGCATGTCTCCATTTAGTATTAATTACCTGTTCCATAAATGTCTAGTAAGCGACTTTTGATTTTCTACAATGTTTGTTAATTTGTAAGAGCTATTACCCCCCCCCCCCCCCGTTTTCCCTATAAACTGTAATAAGCAATTGTAAATTGTAAAAATGGTTCAGTGTAAGAGAAAGCTGATATGCCTTAACTGCACCAAATAAAGACGATTTATTATTATTATTACTATTATTATTATTATCTGCGTTCAAGCATTACCCTCGCCGGCCGGTTCTTATGCGCGAGGAAATTTCGACTCGTTCGGAACCCCGGCCACGCTTGCGGCTGTTAACATTACCCCCCCCCCCTCCATCTTATAGTAAATAATTTTTAACGCTTCAAGGTCACATCTGACCATAAGGAATCATTGCAACGGCGAGAGAGAATTGCATAAACAAGCCTCGCGTGTGTTGTGTTTTTTTTTTTTTTTTTTTTTTCGCCTTGCAGTTTCCACTTGCTTATCTGTTCTTGGCCCAGGATCTTATAGATAGAGCCGCGAGTATTTCGCGGATTGATGAGGCAGCAGGCTAGACTGCACGGTCCTCTACACACTCGAGACACTGTCGTTTGCTTATTGGTTACCGCGTTCAAGTGTGGCCTTTGTACAGCACTGTTCAACGATAACTCACACTACTGCTTCCTGCTTACTACTGGCTGACTGTTAAACAGGGCGTGTCTAAAAACCTGCCGTCCAATCTCAATGGAAGTAGAAAAGCACAAGTGTTGCTAGTCTACCTGGCCACAAAATGAATTCGCGAAATACTCGTGGCTCTACTTGTAGATTATAAATTGAAGTCACTATATTTATTGGCAGAAATGAGAAGCCTGCATGTCTGTACACTTTTGCTACCATGCATGAGCGTTTTGTTGTCGAGAGGAAAATGCTCCTTAGGACGCAATACAGGTGCTTTTTTTTTTTTTTTAAATATAAGAAGGTATATAGGATTTTATTTTACACCATGAAGAGTTGTGAATTTGATGTTGGTGTTGTGCGGTCAAATTATTTTATGTTTTTGTAGTATGACTTTTTAACATACAATAAATCGGAAAAAGATCAATTAAATGTTAATAATTAATTGTATTAGTCGCGTGAATGAGAGCTATAAACAATAATTTTAAACTGTTATTTGTAATATCCCAAGCAGTTATTAAGTAAAATTCACACGTGTGTGTTATTTGGTGTGATATCTCACCTATTTTAAAGGAAGATACATCTGAGGCGCCTCGCAACTATGTCAGTGAAATAACGTGGCCGTTTTCCTGAGCATTTGGAACCAATGATGAATACATAGCCCATTTGCGTTTCCTCACAAGTACAGCTATAATTTTAAGGACTGCTCGAAGCCGAGAATAACTCTCGGGCAGTTTTATTTCCGTGTGTGTGCAGCACAGCATCGTAAAACTATAGCCTCTGTTCACAGCTGAGCGACGAGTGTTAGATTCCCTTGCCGTCAACATATCCATTTCGTGCTTTCGTTTTTACTGTCATTCTTTCGACACGGTTTGATGTCCGGCATTTACGTCTTGTTCTTCGTCAACTGCCTGTCGGCCGAAGGCATAAAACGGACCACCCGTATAAAATCGGCCTCCTTGGCCATGTAGGGGACCAGAATGAACCCGATTCTTCGTAGTTCCGAGTTGAATGAATTTCCGTCTCTCTTCCCCTCGTCTTGAAGCCAATTGAATACGGGAAGTAATTTTCACGGTCGAACTTAAATGACGAAACATTTGACCTCGTCGCCCTTTCGACGCTACCAGAATAAGAGCTTCCCAGATCTATTAAAACCTGAGTCTATACGTTCGCAGTAAAATTTTACAGGCCTTTCCGGGGACACCGGCTTCATGTTACACAACCACGTCTTCTCTTTTCTTTTGTCTTCCAAAAATGTTACGTTCGTCTCTGCGCAGGGCTTGGCTTGCGCACACGTCTCATTATTGGAATGAAGCTGTTACCCTTTCTCCCTCCCTCCCCCTTCTCCCCCTCGGGTCGTCTTACTGGGTAGTTTTGCTTTTAATGACAGTTGAAACCTACACTGTAAGAAACATTGGTAAATTGACTGCGATAATTATGAGACAATATTCATGAACCATGTACAGGAAAACTAATTTCCCTTTCCAAAAAAAAAAAAAAGGCCAGGTTACCCCAAAAGTCAGGTACGCAAACACTCTAAACCTGAAGCAGTCAGAATTTAACCAAAAAAGTGAAAGCCAGTGGGGTTGGCTCTACTTGCGACCAGTGCCAGTTGACCAATTATTACGATGGCCGAATATCATTGACGTGTGATTCTCGCTCAATGTAGAGAACTCCATTAACGCAAATCACTGGTTCCCAGATCATTTGATTGGTTCACCAGTCGGTAATTAGTCAGCGCCGCCTGTCCATCGCGAAAGGATTCGTGCGCAGGATAGCATCAGCATTCTACTTGCACACGAGCAGGTATCCCTGGGCTATTGGCCGGGTGCTCGTGTAAGGGCGCGTTCTCTATTTGACTGGGCCTACCAGAATTAATTTACTCCAGCACTGAACTTCCGTGATTGGCTGGCAGACACCTCCGGCGCATGAGAGTTCAAATCATCTGACAACGGAGTTGTTTCTGAACTAACGTTTCCCCAGTGCAATTAGTCATGGCACCTTTTCGCAAAAACAGGTGGCCGTAGCAATACCGTATCAAATAACTTTCAGTTAATGATATTTTACTGATTGGTATCACTCATTCTGTCCGTTCTACAACGCACGGATACGTAAGAAAACGGACTCGGGAACGCAAGCGGAACAAGCTTACGACTCGGGATGGAATTTAAACCATTCTGCAATACGAGTAAACGTACTGTCTTGCAACTTACGAAATAAAACATACTCACATGTTGCAAATTACCGATACAGGTTTCATAATATACACATCTCATTTTGTATATTTTTGCAGTGTTCAAATTACGCAAATGCTACTGCCGAACCATGTTCACTTATTCATTAAAACAAAGTTCGCAAAAACCTTTCTCCTCACCCTCTGAGCGTTGTCTGCTCGTGGGAAATACGACATGCCGAGAACCTCTGCTGTATAAGTTCGCTGCTCTATCCGAGCTCGTCTGCGTCAATAATAATGCCTACAGTTCATTCACTGCTATTTCGGATTTTTCTGAAGCCCTGCTTAAGTTCTACTTTCAGACTATTCCTCCGCCTCAAGCAAACGAAGCTTAGGCTGTGTCCCGATTCGTCGAGAGAGTACTCTCTCGCCCACTCGTGACGTCACAATCTCTGCTCTTCTCATCCCAGAGGAGAGAGCGCGAGAGGGAGAGTGAACGACGATGTACACTCGGTGCTCACTCTCGTACCCTCTCTGGCAGCCATGTTGCTTTCAAGTCCCTCAAATGTCCAAACATATTTGTTTTGTTTCTAAAACAGTGTTAGAAAAATTTTGTCGACTTAACTTTTGCGATTGTTAAATGTGTAATACCAACAATATTACGTTTGATATGGAACATAACAAATTATGATGTTATTATGTTCACGTTTCATTTAGGTTAATTGTGTGCGTATTATTACCTACTGTGCTTTGCACATAACAGTTCAATTTTTTATAATGAGAAAATGTAACAAATTAAAATAAGTTACTATTTCATAAAACACTGTATATTTATTCGAGGAAAGTGAAAGGACAGCAATATTATTTTCCACAATATACAACCTTTTCTGTCAGAGAAATAATGCCGGAAGGTTTTACAGAGGGCACAAGTCTCAATTCGCTAGAGTGAGCCAGAGTGAGCCAGAGTGAGAGGGAGCACACTTTCAAGCTGAGACACCGCCTTAACCAATCCTAGAAAATTATACCAAAGGGACAACATACCCCATTCGTGCGCACTCAGTTAAGTAATATTTCCCATGAGGACTGTTCCTTACTAGCCATTACCAACACACCTATTTTTTGCCCTGTTTTTCACATTAATTATCAATTTTATGTATGAAATAAAAGTGAATGTTAAATTTAAGCACAAAATAAGGCACTTTCTTCGTATTAACAAAAGTATAAAACGCTTTCGACACACGGAATAGTTATGAAACAGCCAGACACGTGATGCATGTTGTCGTTTTTCAAAGGTTTGACTCAGAAAGTGTGACTATACTGCGAGTATACTATAGCTAATAATTTGCTCCGCACGTTCAAAACTTGACAGGGATGTAAAACCTTTATAAATTGCTATTTGCTCTCGAGATTCTGTAGAGTTTAAAATATCTACAAGAGATTTATGTGTGTGTGTGTATGCATGCGTGTGTGTATATATATACACACATGTATTACAACTTATTAAAAATATTCCAAAATTATGACGATATAATGAAGTATTGAACTATTAATGCAGAGGCCGACCTCCCATGCCGCAGTCGGTTGGGTACGCCACCGATCTGTGGTGTGGGAGGCTCGGGGTTCGAATCCCGGGCAAGCCATGGGTGTTACTTTAAAATAGGTTATAAGTTAGTATGTAAGTCGACCCCTGATAAGCTTTCAATCATAAAACCTGGGGACGTTATAAAGCCCTTTACGATACAAGACAATAATTTCAGGGGTATATTTTTGGCTCGGCAATTTATCTAATGCATCTATGAAATTTGTTTGTGTTTAAGGTGTTCTCCAGAAAGTAATTGTTTTGTCTTATTTAATTAACTTCTAGGTGTTTTTCTTGTCCGTCAGTAAAAATGATTGAGAGAAAAGAACAAATTCAATGAACGTTTGAAGTCATTTGAAGTCTAGTAAGCGCTGACTGTAACTACTTATATTAGGTTTAGAGTGATTAACTAATTTTACGTAGAGACCTATCCCCCCAACACCCATTACCAAAGAATTTCTCGAGACGTAGGTTAATGGAGCACTTTTGAAATCAACCTTTGAAAAATGACACTGCTCCTACCCGCATGCGTTTTGACGGGAACACTGACTGACAAGCGCTGAGTGAAGTTGGTAACAACGGAAGGGAAAGTGGCTCCACGTTTTAACATCGAATTAAAATTCTTAAGTAAACATGTGTCAATGAATGCTGAAATTATTTCATTTTAATTTTTATTTTTTGCTTATAAGTATAATATTAACCAAATATGCTAATTTCACAGTTTTACTCGACCGACTCATTAATAAAGTGATAATTGAAAATACGGTGAAAGAATACAAGTGTCCATGCAAGTGGATCTTACGCAGGGCTTTCAAAAGTGCTCACTTTACTGTGAACAGCAAATGCCACGTAGTGTTCTACGTAACTACATTAGAACAGGTCTATAATATGAAAGAACTATGGCTCGCAAACCGCTCCGACCAATTTTTACTGTAACATTAGTAATCTTGCAATTTTTTTTTTTTTTTCGGTAAAGTTATCTTTCCTCCATTGTCGGGAATGTTCACTTTGACGTAATGAATTTTTTTTTTCTGCCTTTTCGTGAGATAAATGTCTCTTGCGGCAGCGTAAGATTCCTTGGCGTGTAGTGTAAAACAAAGTGCACATTTGCCTTGGCATTTCCCCCTTACAGTGTAAATTATTCACAGTATAGCAGTTCCTCTCCCAGCTCTCCTGATGCCCCTCTGCCTCTGTCGGTCTCTCTCTCTCTCCCTGGCTCTTATGCAATCATCGCTTTCCGCGTTATGACCCACATCGCGAGCCTGGGCCACGTAATTAAGAGGGACGCGACTATTAAAAACGCCCGACGTTTGGCACGCTATTTCGCCGTAAATAATTTGAATTTGGCAGCCGCGGTAGCCTCTTTTCTCCCGGTAACCCCCCCCCCCTTTTCACTCCTCCGACATTTCACTCTCCGCCCAGAGTGTCTCATCTGCAGGCTTTGTCCCTCTGCCATCAAGAAATGACCATAAGACAAACGTTTAAGCTGGCTGTAACCGAATCTCCATAATGGTCCTATGCTCTGAAACGTTTTATGTGAAATCGTTGTTTGCGCGTAAACGCGTATCTCGGTGAATAAAAGTTCTGGAAATATGACTTTTTGTCAGAAAAGATAAAAAGAAAAAAAAACAATCATCTATGGCCCTATTTTTTTACTTTTGTAATATTAAGTTTATTCTTGGTGGAAAAAAAAATTCGTGAAAATGGTCAAACTTCGCATTTTTAAAGTTTACCTATGCAGTTTCCTTAAGCGGCAATAGAAAAGCACAAAGATAAGGACGTAGTTTAATCTGTGGCCTTTCATCGCGTGTAATTAAACTCCACTCTTACAATCTGATTTGCCCAGTACAGCGTCACGACGGCAACACTGCACGCCTTGCGCGTAGGGGCGACAGGGCGCTGGTCGCGTGCGCTATTGTCGCCCGTATCGCTGTGCCTCGGAAGCTAAAAAAAAAAACCACTCTGAACAGATTCTGGGACATAAATCAGGTCTAAATACGTCAATAGAAAAACTAATAAAGGGCAAATCCAATGCAGGCCCGGTCGTAGACCCAGGGCCCCTGGGCAGTTAACAGAGTCGAAGCCTGTTCTTTTAGTAATTTACCAAAAAAAAAAAAAACAGACCTTACTTTGGTTTTTATTTACGTAACCTACTTTAACTAAATTAACTATGAGTCGAGTATTTCCTGTTTCTTTCGTTATTTTCCGTGTCCTGTCTTCAATACGATTTAGACCCCTCCGAGATTGGGGCTCCCAGGCAGTTGTCTTAGTTTTCCTGGGTTAAATATTTGCTGTACCAAGCTTCAGAACAATTTTCTGAAATCATGGAGTATTCAGAAGGCTGCCACTGTCGCCTTGTGTAAACACCCTAAGCCTCGGTGTATTCGAGTAATTCGTGTTTTACTTTCAAAATATTGTTTATTTATTTACATATTAATTTACATATTTATTTTGTCTTATTTCCTGTGGTCGCAGTTAAGGCATAGTTTGCCTTCTCTACCACTAAAACCATTGTATTACACATACCTAGATTCTGTATATAAAAGTAATAAATAAAGTAAAAAGAAAATTACATAAATCTGCATATCTAACTGTCATGAGTAACTGGTAATGTGATGTACGCTACGCTAATATAATAATCCCATAACGCTGACTAATCTAACTATACATATTTCAACAACTGAATATAGTTAATTATCTGGCACGACTGTACAATATTAAGAATGATATGGTAGTGTTCACAAATCGAGATATCAAGAACATGACATCCTAAAGGAATACTAATAATAATGATAAAAATAATAATTCAGTTAGTCGATTCCTTAAAAAAAAGAAAGAAGAAAAGTTCTAGCGTTCGACATATGAAACTTTGCACATTCAGTTAATAAACTCCGCATATAAAATAACGACGTGAGGTGGGACACGCACAATACAGAATAACACCCTGTTGTGACTGTTAAAGAGAGGGGAATTTCCAGAGAAAGGTACGTAACAGTGGTACTGTAATAAACTTTTTCTTCAGTTGAAAATTCAAGAATGTGTACTTCCCTCAGAATTCATTTTAGACCATAGGTCGTATATATGTTTTCGACTTCTTTTTTTCGTAATTACCTATAGTCAGTTTATCGGTCGACTTTAGGTACCTCCTGTATAGGCTAGTCGTAGTATCTTCACACATTTTGAGTCAAACATTTGAACAATCATCCCATATATGACGTGTTTGGTTGTTTCCTAAATATTTCACTATCACAAGTGTTTTGTACATGTGTTTATATTTAAGCATCTTATTATCGGTTGAATTTAACTTTTACTTATATTTTGCCAACAAATCATACTATTTCAGCTATTATTAATATGAATAATACAGGGATAATATAGGTACGTTGTTTATGCATATAGGCTGTTCACGGTAAAATTAGCACTTTTGATAGCCCTGCTTAAGATGCCCTTGTGTGCCCGTTGTGTATTCTTCCGCCTTATGTAAAATTAACACTGCCATGGCCCTTATCACTTTATTCATGCGTCAGTCGAGTGAAACTGTGAAATTATTAGAAAGGTAAATATTTTACAAAGCTGCTCAGTTGTACACTTCGCTGCATACAAAAAAAAAGAAAGCCAAAGAAATAATTTAAGTTATTATAAGAAATGGTGGCTTCGCACTTTCTATTCGACATTAAGATATGGAACTACTTTCCCTCCAACGTTACCAACTTTACTGAGCGCATGCAGGCGGGAGCAATGACTTTTTCTAAGGTTGATTTCAAAAGTGTTCACTTTATCGTGAACAGCGTATAGTAAGAAACATTTCTCATGCAAAATACTATTGACCCGTCCAGTCGCTGTTTCCACGTACATGGACAAGTGGCACATTGATGTTGCTTATGGCCGGTGCTGTACATATCAACGCGCCAGTTTCCATTCTTCCTTGTGGCTAAATCTGATTTGTGAAATTTGTTACACCTCTTTGACGTGAATATGGGTCACTGTTTGCAAGAAGTTCTCGTCAAAAAATAACGCTATTGCGACACTAGGATTCAGAAGTTAATGTGTGACAAACCCGAGTGCGCACGTATGCGGTATGTTGTTCTTTCGGCGAAATTTTCTACCCTTGGATTTTATGTGGCGGAAAAAAATTGCCTGGACGTATAACTTTAGACTGTAGTGACAGCAACATTTTATTTTTTCCAATGCCGCTAAATATTTGAGAATGGAAAGAAATTTACAAGCAGAATATTTTTTCCCCTCGGTGAACCAGTTTTGCACGAGCGCAAGTTGAGTCAAGTGATCCGGTTTGCGGGTGTAGTTGGAAACGCGTGCAGGTGGTCCAAGACTCGCCTGCGCTATTCGGAAACTTATCCTCCCTCCCCCGGGTTGGGAGGGTTGCTTGCGAGGGGTGTCTCGCCCCCTCCCCTCCTCTCTCCATTGGGTGGGGCTGGGGTTGCCGCGAGCAGGAAATCCCGCCCTTCAAAACTAATGATGACAAGTTCTGCTGGCCTGGAAGGCGCGCGCGCCGCGACCCTGATCTATGGACGCAGAAAACGTTCTCCAGCCGAGAGAGAGAGAGAGAGAGAGAGAGAGAGAGAGATTGTAACAGATGTTCCCCTCTCTCGACCTTCTCTTTTCTCTACACTGGCTCTTCCACGATCCTCGGGGCTCCTTTCGAAGATGCTCCTCCGTCGCACAGCTTCCCTGCGAACACCGAGAATATTCCTCCATCCCTACCCTTCTCTTCAAGTTTCTTATCATAGCTGTGTTCGCGTGGTCTGTCCCTTCTGCAACTTCTACACTCAAACGGGTAGAGGGCTTAGTGTGGTACATACTGATATATGCTATCCACGGTAAAGTGAGCACTTTTTAAAGCTCTATCATTTGGAATAATAGCCAATAGATGTATTGTATTTTGGAATATACATACCGTATTTATTACTTACATGGCAATATTCATTTTAAAAGGTGGTTTAACAACAAAATATGGTTGAAAGGAAAATATAACTAGAGTCTCAAAATTGCTTACTTTGCCGTGAGCAGCCTATATGTTGACGAGTGCAGAGTGTGATGGCGACATCCGAACGCCTGAGAGCTAAGCTGAGAAAATATTTTCGTTAAATTTTCTACAATTATGTAAATTTCAATTGAATTACTCTGTGTAGATTTATAAAATATATTTATAAAAATATTATAATATCCCTTATTCTCTAGTCATTTATTTAATGTAAAAACGTGCGTGTTCTTACAATGTCTCTCAAAGTCAGTGGGCGTTGCCAGATTCGTTAAGGAATGGAGGTCTTAATTAAATATAAGTCAAGTCCTTACAAAGAAAATACTCATGTCTCAATATCTCACAATAAATCAATATATCTTGCAATTCACAATAATAATTTCAATGAGTACAAATAACAGTTACCGCAATAAATTTAATGTAATTTAATAACTAAAATCATTCCCAATAAACAGTGGTTGAAAACGTATTGAATTACTTTATAAATTACACGTCCATATTTTACACTTCCAATATTTAAAATAAAGTTCGTATCACATGTTCATACAGTCACACCTAAACTTTATGCAAGGTCCCACCAGTCCGCAATGTTCTAGAGACTTACGAGCTCCCTCATGCGCAGTAGCTTTCACTCGTCGGGTTTCACGTCCTATCGTCAGTTCACATCACAAACACCTCGTCTGCCGTCGTCTCGCAATCTCCCGTCGTCCGTCCACTTCACCGATATCCCACGTCACATCAGACTTTCCCCATTCACCGCACTCAGCCAGCTAGCTTTTATCAAAGACTGCCGACCTCTTCAGCTGCTGCGGTATTTATAATGTCGTCGGTGATCGCCCAGGAATTTCTCAAAATGACGCTTTGCGCTGACGGTCTTGGACCACAGAATTTTCTTGCACATCCTCTAAACTTTTCGGTCTCTCCAGAAGGGTGAGGAGGGGCTGTGACGCCAGCCAGGTCAGCTGTCAATCATTCCCGGCCGCTGGGCGACGGGACCGCGAGTGTGTCTGCCTGCGGGGTCTGCAAAGTGCGTGCGCCTCGTGAGGCAGTCGACCTGTAACCACATAAACATCAACAAATGTTACAGTCAGTTAACTCATACTCATTATTAACACGTGTTCAGTCTATCTGTTGCCATCATGTATACTATCTTTCACTCACGCGTCTAGCCCAATAGCCCAGCTAGCCAGCCGCGTCCTTCACTGGTTGATACTTACAGTCGCAGACTTCTCTTCCACTCGTCACTTCTCTCGCCGCTCGTTCTTCTATCGCTCGGAACTCAGCCACTCATTCACTCATCAACTCCAACTCAACTGTCGGCCCGGAGGCCTGTCGCAATATTTGTAGTGTTGACCTGGACCATCTGGAAGGTTCAACGCACCCCGAGTCGCGCTGAGAGGACGAATTGTCATCCAGAGCAGTCTTTAGATAAACGCAGAAGTCAACACAACCAGGGTCAGCAATGCACGCCGCAATAAGAATTATCATGTCGGCTCGCTTATGTAACTGATATGCGGTTCTCTCGTCTGCCATTCAAAACATTAAACTGAAGTGCTGATCCGTTATCACCTCCTGTCTGTCACTCTCTTCCGTCCGCTCGCGCGGGTGGGTAAAGTCAGCAGCGCAGGCCAGCTACCCGCAACAATTTTAATAGTATTTGTATTGAACATTCGTTACTCGCGACCCTATCAATCCTGTTCAGATTAGTTAATACGTCCGAAATACCTGTTACCTGAAATTTATAATACTGTATGTTTGTCCACCTCCTGGAGGTTGTGTAGAAGGAGTATGTAGTTGTAAGTGCACCCTCCAGTAGAACGATCTAGTTATAACGAGCAAAATACTAATTCCGATTACAAGAACGGGAAGTTGCTTGATGGGTGTAGAAGTTGCAGAAGGTGCAGCTTATGCGAACGAAGCTCTTGTCTTAAGAACACGTGGGTCCGATAATTAGTTTTCGCTTTCGTGGCACAGCGATACGGGCGACAATAACACGCGTCCCCAAAGCCCCGTCGCCCATACGCGCATGGCGTTGAACCAGCGTGCAGTGCTTCCGTCGACACGCTCTCATGTTCAAGTCACGTATATAGGCTGCTCACGGTGAAGTGAGCACTTTTGACGCCCTAGTTACATTTTCTTTTCATCCAAAAGTTATCCTTCAGCCACCGTTTTAGACAGATATTGACATGCAAGTAATAACATACTGTGTATAGCCCACCGCGCTCGGAAGTTAACGTCTAAGGCTAAAATTAAATATATTTGTTGACTATTTTCCCAAAGGGTAGGCTTTAGAAAGTGTTCACTTTATCGTGAATGGCCTATAACCGTGGGACTTCATTACAAGCGCGATGATTCCCCGCAGCCATAATTACGACTGTACGATTTATCGTTTCTTCTACCTAGTTGGTAAACTGCACATGTAAGCTCCAAAGACGCGATTTTTACAGTCATTTTCACGATGTATTATTTCTCTTTGAGCACACTTAATAGGATAAAATGAAAGTTGCCGGGCGGTGGCTGCATTTTGTTGGCGTCTACGTTATTATTGTTATTATTATTGATATTTACGCTATGATGCAGCGGTCGCTTGGAAAAATTGCTACGCCAGTTTTATTTAATGCTTTATTTATATGCGCCGGACAGGTACACAGTTGGCAGAACAGAGAAATAAAGCAGGCGGATCTCGTGAATCAACGATAGTTTCATGACTGCCGCCGCCCCCAAAGAGCCCCGCGGCTATGGTCGAATCGTGACGACGTCAGCCTCCTGCCGATTACTTCGTCTCGAGTCGTACGCGACTCTTGTGCTACCCCGCCAAGTCGGAGAGCCGCTGCCCGGATTTGGCTGGCTGGTCGTTAACGATTGCAGTTGTTTCTCTTTCTGAGGGGATGGTGTCATCGGCAGTGATCGCTGTAGTCTGGTCGCGGTTTCTTCGCCCCCCCCCCCTTTTTTTTTTTTAAATCCAACCTTTGAAAAATCTCCCCATGTATGACGTGTTGTTATTTCCTGGATAGGCCATATATCACAAGCGTTTTATACCCGTCTTCATATAAGTTGCTTTTCCCCCCCCCCCCCTTTTATATTGAAATAGTATTCATATTTTATCTATACATTATAACGCTCCATTTATAAATCACTTGAATAAAATACAGCGAGAAAACACGCGTGTTGGTAGCGCCTAGTGAGAAATAGTTCACATACAAAATGTTATTACAACTGAGTGCGCACGAATGCGGTGCGTTGTCCTTTGGCGTAATTTTCCAGACTGAGTTAAGCTTAGTTCGCAGAAGGCGGATGAATATCGTGGAAGTAGAACTTCAGCGGGGCTTCAGAAAAGTGTGGAGTGACCGTGAATGGATTACACCTCGACGTGGCCACTTCGTCAAGCCCAAGTCCCGTGTCCCGCGCCTAGGTTACTTCTATGTACTGCAGGTTGGGAACATCAATGTTAGAAGTTTGACAAAGGGAAATTTTTTTTCGCAAGCGCTAGTTTAGGCAAGTGGCCGGATATCCTCTCTATTTTTCACATTAAAAAAAAAAAAAACAGGATGGTTGCAATAATCATAAATATAATATCAAATAACTTGGCAACTATGTAAAATAATTTTCTGTTACTATTCACGTAACTCAATTTTGATTGGAAGTAATCAAAAGTTACCCATTGGAACACCAGAACACCGTGCGGCAGAAATTTTCCCTACGCCACACGCTCGCATAAGAAATCTCGTGTTGTTCCCAACCTGAATAGAATAAACCTTACTAAGGGCTGTTCACGATATAGTGAGAACTTTTGAAATCAACTTTAGAAAAAAGTCACTCACTGCCTCTGCCCCTGCATATATTTTAACGGGCGCACTGCTGAGTGACATGCGCCCAGTAAAGTTGGTAACGGCCGAGTGAAAGTAGTTCCGTGTCATACGTTGAATTGAAATGTCCGATAAGCATTTATTAACGATGAAAATTTTTCTTTTGTTTTCTGATTTTTAAACGCGTAAAGTGCAATAATTAATTAATTTGTAAAATAGTTATTTTTCTAGTAATCACGCAGTTTCACTTCACCGACGCGCGAACATTTGCCTCGAGTGATTTCAGGAAACCATGGAAGACCGACACCAGTATGGCTGGACGGAATCGAACCCTGGCCTTCTCGAATCCGATCCCATTGGTCTACCACTGCGTCACCTCGCGCATTACAGAACAAACAAAAGGTTACTCTAATGTTCATATTGAGTTACGTGTGGGTAAAATATGGATTTCAAACTACGCGCAACACAGCATGTTTATAACACATTCGTAAGGCAATCCGATTTTCGCGAAATATTTCGTACTTGAGTGAGCCAATCATAATCAGATTACTCCGATACTCTACGCCTGTGATTCGCAGGCGGGAAACTAAGCTGCGTATGAAGTAACTTAGCCAATAACGAAAGCGGAACCGAGTCAATTTTTTTTTTAATTACAACTAGTTAACGAAATATTTTCGCGAAAATCAGGTGCCCTCACATATTCGCTATTGTTAGACACGGCTGCTTGCAAAATTCGGGTTTATATTTCGTAACTGTAAAGAGACGCATAATTTCAGGTTGTCATTTCTGTGTCGAGTATTTCTAACAATGTTGACGATTGTGCCCTCGTTTTGATTTCGACGACTATTCCAAGGCTTATATAAGGCTTGTGATTCAGTGATTAACACAATGCGAGTGCATGCAATTTTTTACTTCAACCTGACGCTTAAAAATATAGGTCCCGGGCTATTAGCCTACGTTACAAAATAACACAAGATACAGCTAGAAATGAGTCATTCAGCGTGTCTACGATCGTGGAAGCGGTATATGTGAATGATACTTACGACTGTTACTGTACAGTAGTGAGGCGATAATCGTGTACGTTCGTAATTAGAATTAATCGATTACGATTATTTTTTAATCGAATAAATAATCGGTAAAATAATCGATTGTCTTGTCCTAATCCATACATAAAATTGCCGCAAATACTGCATATATCTGTAAATTTGTTTTAAACTATTCTCACCTAAAGTTTTTCGGTTTATTTTTAATAATTTCTGCAATTTTGAAAATTTTTTTCAAAATTGTATTTTAAATTTTTAATTAATATGTATAATGTAGGTATCTGCAATGTTTTGTTTTGTGTAAGTGTAAACAGCTGAAAATCATGAATAATTGAATTGTTTCTTTTTAAATAATCGATTATAATAAAATATTCGAATAATCTATTATTTTACAAGCGATAATCCCATCACTTCTGTACAGTACACATCGAAGCACCAGTGCCCAATCTTCCTTGTGGCTATTCAGATGTGTGAAATTTTGTACGCCTCTTTTGATTTGAGATGAATATAGTTCACACGAATACCATCGAGCACGCAAAATGTTGCTCAACGGTTGCAATTCAAATGTTGAACACTAGCAGATCGCATATAAAAAAAAATTGCGTTGATCGCAACACTTGAAATCGGAAATTAAAACTTGTTGGCCGCACGGATTAACAGGAATAATCCAGTCTGTTCTCACGGTGTGACGGTTCGCTTAATGGCAGAAACACACATAAAAGAATCACTTAATTTGACTTGCAGACTCATTAACCAGACCGAAAAGATCGCAGGCGGATAAGAAAAATAAAAGTTGCCCGTGGGCCAGGAGAAACCTCGATTTCATTGCCGTTTTACAGCGCTGGAAAATACGATCGCGCGGGCATTAAAACTTTGCCGCGGTCCAATTTACATCTCGCCGACACATTTCGTAATGGCGGAGCGGCAATGTGATGGTCCCAATTAACTCCAGCCTCGGCCGGCGCGGCGCTGCGCCCCACTGGTAACGCGACACAACGTTTCCGAATCACCTTGCTACCGTCGCGGCAGAACAGCACAAACAACTGTGGAGCCAATCGCAGTAGCCGCCCGCTGCCAACCGAGAAAACACGAAACCAGCGTTGCCAACTGAGCGGGACTTCTCACTGGGGATGCTGAAAAAATATCGATGTATCGAAATTATGCTATACCAACTATATCAACTATATCAACGATATTTTATCGAAAT
The DNA here is from genome assembly GCA_029891345.1 of Dryococelus australis. Taxonomy (NCBI): domain Eukaryota; kingdom Metazoa; phylum Arthropoda; class Insecta; order Phasmatodea; family Phasmatidae; genus Dryococelus; species Dryococelus australis. The sequence continues at coordinate 28,812,746 of CM057001.1, forward strand.
CAATATCTTCTTCCAGGCATCGGAATTAAATATTTTTAAAATGCTCTTTTATTAAGCACGGTTTTGAATACAAAAATTGAAATTAGAAATTAGTATGTTTACTCGGACAACACGTACCACAAACAGGCAATGCCTCTTTTATGCAATGCCTCGTGAGTGAGTGGAGAAATTTGGACGGCTCGTAACATCGAGGTCTTGAGAGCCGAAGTGGATGATTGAGGTGAGCATGGAGCAGCGCCGGAATGAAAGGGCGGGGGAAACAGGAGATCCCCGAGAAAACCCGCTGACGAACGGCATCGTCCGGCACAATTCCCACAAGCGATCCTCGACAATTAATATTCCAAGCAATTTCGCACGTGCCAAGTCCTTTAATACATAAAATATCGGATTCCGATGTACCGAGAATCGATATTTTTTTTCCGACGATATATCGTTTCGTAAATCAATACTTTTATCAATAACCGATATAAATAATATTGATAGGCCTATATTTTCCTCTAACATCAAAATACCTATTTCCCGCCGAATTTGGGGGATTTTAAATTCCTGTAGATTGTGCACGGGGGACTAAGCACTTTTGAGACCAACCTTTGGAAAATATCACTGTCCCTATGCATGCATGTTAACGGGCACAATGCCGAGCATGTGCCCTGTAAAGTTGGTAATAATGGAAACAAAGTAGTTCTATGTTTTAACATTGAATTTGAAATGTCGGGTAAACATTATCCTGTAATGATTTATTTTGCTTCTGTGAATTTTAAAGCATGTAGGTGTAAGATTTAACGTATTTGTATATAACTGACCTTTTAAATTATTCAAGTGTTTCTCTTGACTGACGCATGAATTAAGTGATGAGGTCCATGTAAGAATACACAATGTGCATTCAAGTAGATCTTAAGCGGAGCTTTGAAAAGTGCACGGTTCACCACGAGAAGCCTATAACTAGTGGACAAAGTTTTTACGTAGTAGATAGTGTATAATCTACTGGATTTTTGAAAAACCGTATGTTGAATGTGGTAGACAGTTCTTTGCAATTCAAACTATATATTAATATTTTAAGTGCTCAAATATTTATTTAAAATATGTATATAGGAAAATGGTAAATATTTTTTTAAATACTTTAGCTATTCATGAAATGGTGGCGTAGAACAATTATGAGAATACTTTTTTTTTTTTACAGTGTCGTTGCAGGTTTGGTTTGTTGGTACTTACATCACAACTACAAATACATAATATGCACATTTAAATAAATTTAAATGTTTTGGAAAAATAAGTTTTAAAAAAAAAATACGTTAAATAATGTTGGATGAAAAGTATGAGCATTGTTGTTAGGCGAAGAGGGGTGCTTACGAATGTTTTTTTTTTTTACAATCTAGCGGTTGATTTTCACGTGTGGCTTAGTGTAATTCTCTGTTAAAATGTTGGCAATACAGAGTGAAACCCACTCCGTGCCTGATTACGTATATTTGTGGCAGGAAACTCTCGATGAAGTCATGATAAATTAGTGCCTGCGTATCCAACGTGGGCGAAAGTTAAAATGCTTTGAGCGCGCCGCTTTGAATTAAAAAAAAAAGTGTTTTCTGTCCTAATTACTGTTGTTCAGAACCAGAGCAGTAAAAAATATACACGTTTCGTTGTCGAACAAAACATTTTTTTTACTATACATATGTGTGTGGAAAATATTATAATTCATTTATTTATTTTGAAGTAAGGGATCAAAGATATTAATCACTTTTTTTTTTTTTTTTTTTAACTATGAAATTCATGTCGAATTCGCATCCAAATCAAATGAACGTAAGTGGAAACAAATTCTGTATTTGAAAAACCTGTAAATAGCTTTCTTTTTTTTTTATTTTCCCCCACTTTATGTACCACTGTGGGAATAAGACTTCAGAACTTTTATCTGAATAAGACTTCAGAACTTTTATCATGGGAATAAGACTTCAGAACTTTTATCTGAATGTAATGTGCAATTTTTAACGAAATCAAATAGTTGTAGTTTTAAGTATTTTTTTTAAATCGGTTATTTCGCTAAACTTTTGATCGTTTTATCGGTGACCTGGTTTATGACACTGGAAAATTACGGTTAATATTTTATATCATACAATTAATTGTTTAAAAAAAAAATATTTTCTGACTTTTTTTTCGCTTTATGCCAAGTGTACCACCGCGGAACTACGCTTAAGTTATCTATAAAGGCATGTCCCCGACATTGACATACCCCAAAACAACATAACTGTCAAAGTCACGTTGTCAACAGTGATGAATGTCTTTGTTTATATCATAATCTTAAGTGGCAAGCATTATTAAATTAGTAAAATACTTTTACCAATAGAATTTCATCAAACTGCAGTCATTACAAATTGGTTAGCGAAAGTATAAAAAAACGTCACAAACCACTTGCTTACTAAATTCTATTCTAACCTGAAATCCAATCCACATCGTTTTTCGCTAGACGTGTTGGCAGAATAAGCAGTTCAATGTCGGGACACGGAGACTGGTTGTGCGCAGCCAGCGAGATCGGTCTACCTCATCTTTAGTCTAGTGGTTTTTATGGACCAGAGTGATAATGTCATCTTCTCGGTATCCTTCTCCGCGTCTCAACACGTATTTGTTAATTTTTTTTGTCAAAAGTAGCATCAAACCAAGGCCATTCGTATTTCATCTGGGGCATCGTTTAGGAGATTGTTTACTTCATTTGACTTAGTTTTGATACAAGTAGAATATAATCATTTTTATACTATTATTATTTTGCTCAAAATGAAGGCATGGGACCTTTGAAAAGTCGAATGTGGCTGCTCGACCATGTGACGTCCAAGGTTGTGTTGGGGACGGGTGAGTCCATTTTCCTGACGTACGCACGCTCTAAATACGATTAAGTGATTCGGCTCTCAAGACCTCGATGTTAAAAACCGCCCAGATCTCCTCTTCTATAGGCCGTTCACGGTAAAGTGAGCACTTTTTAAGGCCCTGCTAAATTTTTCCTTTCAATTAATGTATACTTTTCCGCCACTTTTTTTAATGTAAACAGTGCAATATGACTAATAGACACGGTATATACATTTCATCACACTCGATAGTTAATGTCTGAGACTGCAATAAAATATATTTATTAGGGGTTAATGCCTTTTGTGAGGCCTTAAAAAGTTCTCACTTTACCGTGAACAGCCTATACTCACTATAACAGCGATTTCAATCAGTAGAATTATTTTAAATAATCTTCAGGTAATGAGATGTTAAAGGCTGTTCACGATGAAGTGAGCACGTTTAAAATCAACCTTAGAAAAATTTCACTGCTCTTACCTGCATATATTTTAACGGGTTCACTGAGTGACATGCGGCCAGTATAGATGATAAGAATGGATGGAAAGTAGTTGCATATTTTAACATCAAATAAAAAAATGTTAGGTAACACTTTCTGATAATTTAAATTATTTCTTTCGCTTTCTGTTATTTTATGCATCGAAGTGTACAAATGAGCAGATTAGTAACATATCTACTTTTCTAATAATTTCACAATTCTACTTGCCCTGCGCATGAATAAAGTGATGAGGTCCATGACAATGTTAATTTTACATAAGGCGGAAGAATATACAATGTGCATACAAGTAGATCTTAAGCAAGGCTTTCGAAAGTTCTCATTTTACAGTGAACAGCCTATATCTACTGGTGAATCAGGAATCACTGTTTGATTAGCCAGTGAATACCAGCTATTAAAATTATCACTGAAATTTTACTGATCCAAATGGAGCAGTTTCAACAGATATGCAGTCAAACTCGCTGATGTGGGGCATTTTTGGCACTGTCATTGCCGCATTAATTTATGGATTCCGGTGTTGCAATTTGGAAATGTACTGACGCGTGCTGTATTGTTTCGTTGTTACAGCCAATTAGCCGTAGGATTTCTGTTCGGTGATCAGATATATGAACCAATCTTAACGCAGGGCAGTCGAACGATTTACGAAACAGTTACACCCAGGGGAGGTCATTGTACACTGAGGCCACATCCGAATCGATAGATTTCGTTATTTCATTATTTAATAAATTCGTGATTAGGTAGGCATCAATTCGGACGTTGTCGACAGTCCCTTGTTTAACACTCGCAGCAACAGATTACCGCATTAACAGTGCAAAATATTTGTTTCTAAATTTAATGCTTAAAACAGACGTAACATTTCTGCAATCAGCACTGTAATACTACGAATGCGTTGATAAATAAGAAAATAATAAATTATGCGTTTATGACTAGTTTTTTTTCTTCTATATATGTGTATATATACAAAGCACAAAACTTAATTGCTTTTTAAAACATGCCTAGTGTATTTTATGTACAGTTATTTGTTTTGAAAGTGATTTTATTTACGGATTCGCGCATGTGTTTTTAAAGTAAAAACAAACATGGCGTTGATTTTGTTATTTTGTATTTTTACTAACATCCGCTAGATACGCAATACGAAATAGCCTACCAAATCACTACATACGTCACCATTTTTGTATACAAAATCGTGTGACATTACGATTTTGTCAGTAAAGTCTGCCAATTCGGACATGGCCGGAGCCCTCGCAGAGTACAGCACTGGTCAAATGCAAGGTTTCTACGCGCCAACGTGTAAGCTGTTGTCTACGCGGGAATGAAAGGTTTAACTGTTTCTATTTTTAAGTGCAGAAGATGGTCTGCGTCGTGTTATCGCACTAGTCAAGTGTCGCTCAAGGTCATCCGTGGACGTCGTCAAGACGCCGCTAGTGGCAGTTACCAGACGTCTTGCTGGGATGCTCTGGACCACTGTGTCTGGTCTCGCAGCCTCCTGGGAGAAATTACGTCAGCTCCCCTCCCTGTAACTACAGAAAAAAAGTGAAGGAGGGGGGAGGGGAGTTACTCCCGGCTGGTAACACGTATCACTCTATGTCTTGAAGCATTTCGCATTCTGTACACTATCAAATTTTTCTGTACCTACACTGTAACAAAAAATTCCGGTAAACTTCCTAAACTGTAAACGAAAATTTTCAATTGTCATGGCGTTGAAATAATACCTCACATCAGGCTTCCGGAGCTTATGTAAGCCTTTGACAGTTTCCTGAACGAATGTAAGGATGGTACCATGGATGTTTGGCGGAAAAGGAGGAGAAAAAAAAACTAAACCATTCGTTCTTTCTCGCTATACGTACACACTGATGTGGTAAATTTTGACAATAATTCCTTAGAGTGCATACAAACAATTATTTGGAAAATTGTTGCCAAGATTTGTTTTGCAACATTGGAAATAAATTAGAACAAATTTTTACAACACGTTACTGTGCAAAGTCTAGTGCGAGTAAGATGTCTGAAATATTCTTGCAGTGGGGATGAATGATCGAGCGCGATATTTTGGACATATGCCATTGCTTCGCTAATTCACATTGCAGAAAACCAAGTCGAGATTCGAAACCAGGTCGGGTTTGAGCTCTGGTAACCTCAGCTAAAGACTGTTCACGATAGAGTGAGCACTTTGGAAATTAACCTTAGAAAAATGTCACCGCTCCTACATGCATATATTTTAATCGGACGCACCGAGTGTTATGTGCCTAGTAAAGTTGGTAACGATGGAGAGAAAGTAGTTCCGTGTCTCAACGTCAGATTAAAAGTGTTAGGTAACCATTTGTGACAACGGAAATTATTTCTTTCGCTGTCTGGTTTTTTAATGCCCCCAAGTGTAAAAATTAGCAGATTTTTAATATATTTACTTTTCTAATAATTGCACAGTTTCACATGACCGATGAATTAATAAAGCCACGACGCCCTTGGTAATGTTAATTTTACATAAGGCGGAAGAAGAATACTTAACGGGCATACGAGTAGATCTTAAGCTGGGCTTCCAAAAGTGCTCATTTTACCGTTAACAGTCTTTAAAGCGACCACTGGTAAAATATGACGTTTATAAGTGCATATAGTTCGAATACTTGACAATGTACGTAAATAAACAAAGTCTACTCGGGTTCCTTCATTTTTTTTAAAAGGTTTCACAAATATGTTCTGTATCGCAACTGTTTTGTGTTAACATGAAAGTGTCTTGTGTTTGATCAAATTGAACATAAAATTTTTCAAATTAAAATATTTCATTTACAATCCAGGGAGAAAATAATTTGTGTTGGTCATGCCCAGTAAGAAATAGGTCTTATGCAAAATCTTACTAAGCCGATTGCGCACGAATGCGGTGCGCTGTACTTTTGGTGTAATTTTCTAGACTCGGTTAAGCTTTGTTTGCACGAGGCGGAGGAATATCCCGCGAGTAAAACTTTAGCAGGGCTTCAGAAACAAGCAAAGTAACCGTGAATGGCCTATATTTCAAGTTTTACTGCTTTACTTATTACTTTTTATGTTACTGTTGGAATTGTAGTATTAGGATTTTTATACCATTGCCAAGCATCAATAAATGTAATTTTTTCACAAAAATTACAGCCAAACTCTCGATCTCTATTTTCAAACGAAGGAAATCAAATGAGCGGCCAAGTAAACATATAAAGTTGTTTCAATAAAATGCTTTGTTGAAAGTCTTAATTTTTTTTCCCCTAGTCCAGAGGTTTTGCTTATTCAAGCGTGTATTTTGTTGGATAATCAAAATCAGGTTTCTTAATTGCAAATTTGGGCTACTCAACAAAATATTTCGTTGGTGCTACTATATATATATATGTGTGTATATATATATATATATATATATATATATATATATATATATATATATATATATATATATATATATATATATATATATATAGTCGGCCCTAAGCAAACAAGAATTTTGTTGCCTTGGAAGGAACAAAACCGTTGTCTCAATGCAGAAGCATCCTCAGCGTCATTTGTACGTACATTTGAGCTTCAACACACTCAGGATAGTTCCAAACCGGCAGGCGCCTTAATAGCTGCAGCATGGAGGACGTATTTACCATAATCCCTAAGCCACAGCTGCCAGATGACGGCGACTTAGCTCCGCATCCGGAAATTGCAGATGACGTCGTCTGCCACCTGCTGAGAGCTTGACTTTTTATTTAGTGTTTTGGAAATGATTGCTTGGTGGCAAGTTCGGCCCTCGCAGGAAGCAGACTGCACAGTAGCGGTACGCATCGTTTGCCGTCAACGTTGGGGCAAATACCTTTAGGGCAAACGACTTTTAAGGTAAACGCCTGACGGAGAAAAATAATCGAAGGCAACCGAAGGGCGAGCGAAGTGTAGGGCAAAAGCCTGTTTGTGTGAGTTACGTGAGGAAATGTTTTTAGGAGAAACAACGCGCCCCCGACACTAGCCCGGTGAAGCTGTCGTAAACTCACGATTTCTATACGGCTGTCGAAAACTAAAGTTTCAGCGTTCCCAAACAATCCGTCAATAATATTTTATTGTTAAATTTTTGTTGTCGGGTAACTGCGATTGACTGTTCGGCTCATAGCACACGCCAGTCTTCAAGGTTGCTGTTCTTAAAGGCTGTTCACGTTAAAGTCTGCACTTTTGAAATCAACCTTAGAAAAAAGTCACTGTTTCTTCCTTCGTGTATTTTAATGAGCACCCTGATTGACATGCACCCAGTAAAACTGGTAACGTTTCATGGGAAGTAGTTCCGTATCTTAACGTCGAATAATTAGTTTTAGGTAGCCATTCCTGATAACTTAAATTATTTATTTCGGTTTCTATTTTTTTTTTTTAATGTGGCGAAGTGTTAAAACGTACAGATTTGTTAAATATTTACTTTTATAATAATTTCACTGTTTCACTTGACCGACGCATGAATGAAGTGTTGATCTCCACGACAATTTTTTATCTTACGTAAGACGGAGGAATACACAACGTGCATTCAAAGTATATCTTAAGCAGTGCTTTCAAAAATGCTCGTTTTACCGTGAATAGCCTATATCACACTTTCTCAACTCCAGAACCATAGGGAATCTGTTCAGGTGTAGATTTTTCTTTTCAGACTATTATTGAAACCACACAGAGTTGGTTGGATTCATAAGTTTTATCTTTGGTATATTTTACCGTTAAGCACACATATTCCCAGTTACTTGGGAAAACACATATTTCACCATTTATACAGTTGCTGTTATCCATGAATATATGTACTATATATGTGTGTGTGTGCGCACTTCGCGCGTGAAATAAATGTTGATAAAGCAAATACAAATACTCATGCATAACGAATAACATCGAAAAATTAATGATCGAGATATAATAATAAAAAAAATTTTCTTTGAATAATGTTGTTACTAAGGCCAGAATAGAGGAATAATGTTAATTGCTTTGAATTTCCCAACTAAAGATGTATAACTAAAAACTTGCATTTTACTCGGGTCTCTCAAGACCTCGCTGTTAAGAGCCACCCAAATCTCTCCACTCACTCAGATCTTGCATGGTCTATCTTACAATATTCCTCTGGCACAAAATAACTGTTCTGTAGACATGCATGTAGTTGCACTGGGCCACGTAAACTGTGGAGGAAATATTCCGTATACGTGAGAGGTCATCGCAGCCAATTAAATTTCTTTGCATTTTTCGACGAGCTTTTTTTGGAGGAATTCATATTCATTTCCACGAGAATATGTCCCCAACACGCATATCCCCGTTTTTAACATCTCATAATGTGGCCCTTTCCTTCTTGAAATTTATAGTGATAGCTTCGGGAACTTGTTTATAGACTAAATATTCCACGACTAGCTGTAGGCCTACTCCAAAACTCTTTTAGCTCAGATCCATTTTCGTGACTGGATGATTTGGGTTGCTGTAAGTCTTAGTTGCCTGTCCGCGAAACACGTACGTCAATATATATATATATATATATATATATATATATATATATATATATATATATATATATATATATACATGCTGGTCACGGTAAAGTGAGCACTTTTGAGGTCCTAGTTACAGTCTCCTTTAAACCATATTTTGCTATTTGACCACCTTTTTAAATGAGTATTGCCATGTAAGTAATACACACGGTATGTATATTCCACTGCACTCGGAAGTTAACGTCTAAGGTTAAAATAAAATATATTTATTGACTATTATTCCAAATGATAGAACTTTCAAAAGTGCTCACTTTACCGTGAATAGCCTATACATCGTATTTCTGATTGTCTGAGTAGTGTAAAAAAAAATAGGTTTTTTTACAAAATGCGTGTGACCAGTTAAAGGCTGTTCGCGATAAAGTGAGCATTTTTGAAATCAACTTTAGAAAAAAGTCACTGCCCCCGTCTACATGTATCTTAACGGGCACATTGAGTGACATGCGCCCCTTAAAGTTGGTAACGTTAGATGAGAAATAGTTCCATATCTTAACGTCAAATAAAAAATGTTACGTATCATTTTGTGATAACTTAAAATATTTCTTTCAGTTTCTGTTTTTTAATGCGTCTATTTATAAAAATTAGCAAATTTGTAAAATTTTAGTTTTCTATTTATTTCACAGTATCACTTGACCGACGCATGAATAGAGTGGAGAGACACATGGCAATGTTAATTTTACATAAGGCGGAAGAACACACAACGTGCATACAGGTAGATCCTAAGCAAGCAGGGCTGTCAAAAGGGCTCTTTTTTACCGTGAGCAGCCTGTACCAAATAATGTTGTATTTGCGTTCGTATACAGGATATTGAAGTCTAGCCTGAGAGTAAACCTTTTAGCGGAAAACAGATGGCCCAAGCGCAGAATAAATACGAGTACATAGGTGAAATAGCCGCTTGTTCCGCGCGAACTCCAGCCGCACTCGCCACCAAAATGGTGTCACTGACTAATAGCATGTGGTAATGCCGTTCGCCAATCAGCGCCCGGTAACTCACTTGCCAGCCTGCAGCCCAGCCGATAGGGGAACTTCCACAGCACGCAGTAGCGAATGGGACGCAAGGCCCGTTCCCAGAGCCTCGCGGAGCCAATCAGATAACGGGTACGTTTAAATCAAAGAAACCTCTTTGTACGTATGTACTGAGGCCGTAGCGAGATGATAATGAGTAGTGTTTGATACTAACTTATAAGAAAATGTAGTAGATCGTGTCTTTCATGGTTAAATTATAGGCCTACTCTACGTGTTGTCAAACAAATTATTGTTCACGTTCGTGCGAATCTCATTTCTGAAATATTGTTAGAGTTGAAGTAAAACAACAGCCTATGGAGCACTGCACCCGACTATACAACCTGAAGCTATTTAAAAAAGTAGTACAGATACCATAAGAATTCTCAGAAAAGTGCGATTTATGCTGTATATGAAAGAAGAAGGTATATATATTTTGCAACATTATAAAATATTTTACTAAAATTTACTTTTTAAATATAAAAAAATAATCTGTTACAATAGCCTGTGTTTTTTAACAAAGTTTACCCATTTGTCCATCCTGGATGCTTTAGAAAGCAGAATTTGCAAGGAAATCTTAGTCATGGAATATCGTCGTAATGTTTACTATGATTGTGTGTAAGAAAATTGTAATAATAATGTAGAAAACATTTTATAATTGATGTTATATGCGTCTAATTGTCATAAACATTTATGGCTGAAACTGACGTAGGTAAATTTCATTGTAAAATTGATATTATACATTATTACTATGATTTTATTGCACATTATCGCGGTAAATGTTATGACGGTCTTTATTGAAGAAGATATCCTTGCAAATTCTGTTTTCTGAAACATCTAAAACGAAAATGAGCTTAAATGTTGTTAAAAATGCGGACTTTATTGATCGATTAATTTTTTTTTTTTTTTTCCATTTATAAAGTATATTTTAGTAAAATATTTTATAACGTTGCAAAATATATGCATTCTACTTTCACATACAGCATAAATCGCACTTTTCTGACAAATTTTATCTCGTCTGTACTAATTTATTGCGAGTTCTTCACATTTTACAGTCAGTTGCAGTGTTCCACAGGCAGTTGCTTTATTTCAACCTTAGAGGCGCAATTGGCTCCAAAATTGTAAAACATTATTTTCTAACTGGTCTGCCATCCGTTTTTGAACACAGCCGTGTGGCTACAAAAGCCAGTTAAAGCATTTTGTTAACATATCGGATTACAGCAGTCCCTCAGTCGGGTCTGTTATGAGCTCGAATTTTTCCCTCGCTTTGTACTTCGTCTTTCCAGAATCCCATTAGGTCTGTGATATGTCCTGCCATCGTATCCCTCTTCTTTTGCGTCGATTCTCCACGTTTGTTATTCGCCAACCCGCCTGAACGCCTCATTTTTCTCGTTAAGTATCCAGAAAACTCAGTATTCTTCGATTACACTTTAACTCAGAAGAATACTGTCTTCTCCTCTCGGGAACATCTTTTGTAATCAGTTTCTTCAAGTTATAAGATAACACCCGACACGCGACTTCTTCTTTGCATGCTACATATACTTTTGGCTTATTCGAGAGATAATCGAGTAGATCTCTTAGGGGTTGCTCACAATTCGCCACCTCTCAGTAAAATGTCTATAGAACCAAAATAAAATTGTTTCCATAGCCACAAATTAAAACTAAGGATTTCGCTAATAACTACTTCTTTAAAAAATTCTTTCAGAACTCTTCCTTTAATCATAAATCTTCACTGTGGAACTTTTCGTACAAACCAACCCCAGCTTATAGACCAAACATTCAAACACCGTTGATAATCACTTGCTTACTGATTGTGATAGGCACTTTGTAGTAAATGTATAGCCTTTACTGCGTATTTTGGCTTTTCCATACCTATTAACACAAAAATATAAACATTATTACGATAAACGCATGCAATTAACATGTTTTAATTATCTTTAAATTCAAATGCATCATGGGTATTATATGCTTGTTTGAAAATGTAAACTTTCGGATATATTAATTCAAATATGTGAATTCGTAAATAATATACACTTACCTGTATAGTACGAAGCAAGCCATCTCCATAGGTTTCATGCCGCAAATAGTTCACAACAGAAATGACGGTGCTTTGGAATTTCGTAAATTACTATCCAGTAACTTAAGTTACATACGAAAACTAAGAACCAAATATCTAAATACTAAAGAGTTTCAGTATACTGATTAGGGTCTGATGACGATTTAGTAAACTAAACATGTCGAATAGAATACGTTTTTAGGATCTAGGGTAATCTGTAAGTTAGAAAGGGATTTACTCATTTACGACTGTTCCAGTGAGTAGTCGCTGACAGTCGGTGTGTATTTCTTGGAGTGTAAAGCTTATCTTCAGACGATTACTCTAGCGGATAAATCATTTACTAACGTTTCCGTGGATGACCTGAATGAATGTTGATGTCATCTAAGATCGATGCTCAATGGGTATGTATGTGGCAGACTCGCAGGCGATCATATGCTGCAACCGCTATATATATATATATATATATATATATATATATATATATATATATATATATATATAATATATATATATATATATATATATATATATATATATATATCCATATATATATATCCACACACACACACACATATATATATATATATATAACACAACGTGATGTATGCACTGTCGTTATACACCCTAAACGTTTATCCATGGTTAGGTTAAGTTTGGTTAGCTTCACCTACATTATTTTAAAAATTGACTTCGTTTAGGAAACTACAACCAGTAAAACCCATTGTGAGAACAACCAGAATACTCACATCGCATTATGGGCATAACCAGAATACTCACATCGTACTGTGGGCATAACCGGAATACTCACATCGGGTTGTGGGCACAACCGGAATACTCACATTTCGTCGTGGGCATAATCGGAATACTTATGTGGGCACTATTGGGATACTCACATTTTGTTGTTGGTATAGCCAGAATACTCACATCGCGTTGTGTGCATAACCGGAATAATCACATAGGAATTCGGGCTCAACCGGAATACTACATCGTGTTGTGGCATAACCGAAATACTCACATCACATTGTGGGCACAACCGGAATACTCACATCGCATTGTGGGCACAACCGGAATACTCACATCGCATTGTGGATACTACTGGAATACTCACATCGTATTTTGGGCACTACCTGAATCCTCACATCGTGTTGTGGGTAATATGTAGTGGCAACAAAGCGAAAAGCAAAATTGTTTCTGCCATTGAGCAAAGTGGATTTGCGCAATTTGCAGTGTGTATTATGAAATGCTTAGTGGCAAAAATAATTGCACAGAACGCATTGTGTAAATTTATCACTACTAGCGCTGCATTGTGGATAAAAATTTTGGCATTGAGCGAATTCGACGATTGCGAATTATAATCGGTTATTATGAAGTGTCTTGCGTCACATTTTACGTTGAATGGGTGAATCATCTGTTATAAATTGTATTTGTTTCCTTCTACGTATACACATAAAAATTTAGAAATTTATTTTTATATACATACAGCTGGACGTAGTTTCAGTATTACGAGATAAAGGTGGTTTACGATAAAGGACTTACTCACTTTATCCTCTCAGCCATGTTTTATCCTTTAACCCCCTTTTGAAATATATATTGCCATGTAAGTAACAATGTGTATATCCCACCGCACCGGAAGTCAACGTCTGAGGCTAAAATAAAATATATTTATTGATTATTATTCCAAATGTGAGGATTTTCGAAGGTGCTCACTTTACCCTGAATAGTCTATAGCAGCATTGAACATATGGCCGAGTTCGTCATTTGTAGCCTAGTTACGTTAGAGGCAGTAATTTCTTCATTTGTTCTCCTGGTCGAGTGAGTGGTTAAATTTTACTACGGAGTGAAACATGTAGCAATTTCACAACGGAGCAGGTAACACAGGCTTCGGGACTTGTTACCTTACAGGTCTGTAATTGACTCTGCATCTTTTAGGGCGTATCTGATAAATAGAGACACCCGAATTTCGCGAAAAGATTTCTCGACTAGTTTCATCTCAAAACACCTTAATTCAGATTCACCTTAGTGATTGGATGATATACTTGTTTCGTATATTTGGCATCTGCCCGTAAATCCAGTACTTCCATTAACGGAGCAACTTAATTCTGACTGGCCAGTAAAGTAAGAAAACTTCTGCTCACTAAGGCATGCAACCAATAGGCAAAGGAACACTGCTACAGTGTCAATACACTATTGAAATCAATCTTAGGCGGGAATATTTTTGCGAAATTCGGGTGTCCCTACTGATAAACTAGGATCCAACTGCCGATGTAACATGAGGTGGGAGATCTACCTTCAATTTTGGAATTATTCTCGTCACTCCATAATCAAACTTCTTAATATGATATTAAAAACCAATCCTTAATGTGGCATATAGAAACAAATTTTTGAAGTTTGTTTAATTTCACTTACATACAGATTTCGTCACATGACAATTGATAATAAGAAAACCTTAAACTACGGTTGCATATGTGACAAGAGTAATGAGACAAAAAACAAGATGGTTTTCAAATTAAATGTATGAGCCCCCATGCTTTAACAGGTTCGGTTTATAAATACTGAATCTGGTAATTGAATTCTGGGGAGATAATTATTAATCTGCAATGGCCGATATTCATCTAACTTAAATGTATGCGCATGTGTTTGAAGCCCGATTTTTGCTAAAATGAACTCGTGGAATTATCGGGTTTGCGGTTGCAAGCATGTAGTTGGATGGTGACGAGTGGCCCACGGCCATCAGACGGCGACTGTACCCGCCAGGGCCTGGCAATGCGGTGGGCAGCCAGGAGGGAGAGGGGGAAGGGTTTAATTGAGTCGTCAAACGGGGCAGCTCTCCTACCCCCTCTTCCACCCCACCGGCCGCCATTAAGGAAATGAGACCAGCTCTCAGCTGGATGACGCCACACGCACGCAGTTGGCGAAGTGTAGGGGGAGGGGGGTGAAGGACAGACAGTTGCGGGGTGGCCCTGTGGTTTTACGGCCGACCATTACACATACCTGCCAGGGGCATTAACGTGCCGCAGTGATTTGCCCCGGCGCACCCCGCTTCATCTCACCAACCTCGCGTCGTTCTCCTCCGTTGCCGCGTGAGCGCGTGTGTGTACACAGTCCGCTTGCCCGCGTGTTTGCACTCGCGATTCCGCGGTCTCCGACACGACCCATACCTTTCCCCCTCACCCCTCCAACCCTAACCATCCGCCATTTCATGGTTCGCAGGGCACGTGCTTGGCCCGGGAGGGGGAGGGGGAGGGATGGGTCCGCGGGAAGCAAACAATCCCGTCACGTGATTATTTGACGGTCGGGATGAAATTAGCACCCGCGGTTTGGTCCCTGCGAACATTCCGCTGTGTCGCAGAACCCCCTACTCCCTACTACTACTACTCACCCACCGGATAAATCCTGCGAAAGTTGGAAGGTATTTACAATTTTTTTTTTGGTTTCCGGAGGGGTGTGGGCGGAAGGGATATTTGCGATCTCCCGTGGAGTTTGTATGATACAAAAGTGTTTCGCGCTCGCTCGCGCAAGTTACGCTGAGTGGGGTGAATATTTTAATTGTGTGAATAATCAGTTGTCGACACCCTCCGGCAGGGGAAAAAAATACTGCTGAATAATATAACACATTCGCTGAGGCACAAATATAAAAGTGAATTCCCGAAATTTGTTTAGTTTATTATTGCGAGCGCGCGCGCGCCACACACACACACACCTATGCACACAACTTGTTTTCAAACAACACCGACAAACTCCGATAGGTTATTCCTGACGAGAATATATGTAGGCCTACCACTTTCGCTGAAGTCCCCAAAAATCCAGTTTTTAACATGAATTTCGATACAAAAATCAGGAACTACTTGCGATTGAGCAACAAATCGGTGTACAGTGTTTTGTAGAACGGAGATATCATACCTGTGTAAATGTGGTTGGTAATATCATCATCCCCTACATCAGCAAAATAGGTGTTTCCACCCTGTGCTTTGTAACGAATCAACATCCGTACTATGTATATGTAGAAACAAGTCACCCAGGGCGTATCCAAGCTTGTGAGTACGAAGTAGTTAAGAAAAAAAAACTATTTTTAATTTCTTGGTTTATTTAGAATGGTCTAAAAAAAATACCTACATATACGATTTACAATAGGCCTATACAGCTGCCTGTCCCTACTGTTAACACTTATTATTCCTATCAGAGAGCGCTATTTTTAAGCAGATCACAATTATAATTAATTTCCTTATCGCTATCCTTATACTACCTACAGTTCCTTAAACTTCACTTGTTAGTTACACTTATACGATGACAATGTATTCTGCTATATATTAACATAATTCCAAATATCCACCACTGACACTAAAAATAAGTCCCATACTGTTTTAAAAAAATCCCTTCATTTTACGGAAAAGTGCTGGTAAAAATGTATCCAGATGTGTCCGTAAACTTTCCGCAAAATTACGGACACATTGACTTTCTGAAACGGACTTTCCGTAAATTTCACGGAAAATCTCCGTTAAATTCTAAGTTAGTTTTCTGTACTTTCCGTTTGAAATAAAAAGAGATAATTAAAATGTCTTTAATTTTCGTTATGTGGGTGTTTTACCGTGTATAAAAAATGATATTAAAAATTTTAAAACATTTGGTTCTTAAGCGAAGTTTGAACCCGAGTCAAAGTATTGCCAATCCACGACTCTAACCCATCACCTACAACACTCACTTCATGGGGATGGTATAACTTTTATATTTGTATTAGAAAGACAAAATCAAAAATTCTGTTTCTAGTAAATTTAGTGTATTTTTAGTGTTGCCAAATGTTGCCGACGCCTGATGCTATTTTTTAATGTTTGAAAGAATATGTTATAGTCGCGTGGATAACCTTAACTGCCGCAGAAACGATAGTTTTCTTGTTACAGTGGCGAAGAAAACTTCGTGTAGAATCGCCATTGTTCGTCCCCGTAACTCGAAGCCAAAGGGAATACGGAGACTTTCCGTATTTTGTATTTACGAACTTAACTCCGTTTTTCGTCATTACGGATTGCCTTTCCGTATTATGTATTACAGGCTGCAAAGAAAAAACGAAGCGTTTGCGGACCTATGTTCATATAACATTTTTTCTTCCTCTCGATGTGAGGAATGTTTCCCCGAAGTATTGACATGCAATATTGCAACTTCCTCTATATATTATGTGTGTTTGTGTGTTAGGTGTGTTTCGGTGGTTAAGTGGGTTTCCAGGGTAGCAAGTTCATTGGTTAATTTCGCTTGAAATGAGCATAGAATTAAAAAAAAAAAAACAGAATTTTAGTTGCATGGGCTTAGTCATTTCTACTGTCTCTGTTAATGTAACAAGCGAGAGATTGCAGAGGTACGGGCTTATCTGGAAAAGAGAATGAAAATCACCCGGGGCAAAGGACGTCATATGTGTGAACTATCCGGGATCAGACCCACGACGTCCCGAGTGCAGTGTCGGACGGGAACTGTGAGCTGTTCGCAAACGTGCGGACACTCGAGCTCCGGGGCAGGCCTTTTTTTTTCCCCCACGCCCACGTTTCATTTAGAGACATTTCGCTGTGAGGCCTTCGGGTACCACGATGATAAATGCAAGGTGGATGAAGACATACTGGATTAGATACCTACACCCTCACGTTTCTCTATTTTAGGCTGTTCACGGTAAAATGAGCACATTTGAAAATTTGAAATATTTAGAAAAGTAAATATTGTACAAATCTAATCATTTTTACTCTTCGATGCATAAAAAAAATAAAAATTAAAAAATTAAAAAACAGAAAGCGAGAGAAATAATTTATGTTACCAGAAATTATTACCTAACACCTTTTATTTGGCGTATGGAACTATTTATCCCTCCATTGTTACCAACTTTACAGGGAACATGTCCAGTGGCGGCTGGTGACTTTTGAAACTGGAAGGGCTGTGGCGATCCTAACTCAGTTCGTTACAAATATCATTTTTTAAATAGGCGCAGTGATAAATAATTTGCGTACGGCAGGCTTATGCAAGTGTATTTTGTGCAGCTAATCATAAAAATTAAGTGTGGTTGTTTGAAGAAAAATTTATCATCACTCGATTTGTAACTGTCAACACACTATGGCCACTGGTTCAGATCTAATCACTAGCACAGGTATTTGTTTGTTTTAAGTTTGTGTAGGTTGTATACCTTCCAACCAGTACCCATGCGGCGTGGTACATTACACGAGACGACGAGAAATTATATAATAATACTAATTCTACTATACTAATGAAGATGATGACTTAAATATACTAAAACAAATATTTTTAAAACCCAGTAATAATTTACATACAGTACCTACAAAATGCATGTCAAATTTAAATTAGAGGATGAAAGTGGCATATCTTAATTAATGTATTTGTAAACAAAATCCATTCGTCAACCTGTACGCGCTATCTAACTGGCAATGAATATTCACCTTACCAATCACTGAAAATTGTATGACATTATTTATATACTGTGAACATGATGTATATCTTTTTGTCTTCCAAATGTTTCAAATCTTTTACCCAACTGACGGTCCAAGCAGGATCATTAGGTTTCACTAGCAAAAAAAAAAAATGAAACAAAACTACGCATTTCTAACTTCACACGAAATTATATGAACTTAATGTTGAATTTTCGCATATACGAAACACTGCGTTTACCATCGTGGCTTTGTTGTTTTGTTATATATACCTGTGGCCTTTCTGGTCCAAAATTTATAAGCTCTAGTTTATTCCCTTAATTCAAAATCTTTTTCGTAATAAAGTTTTAAATGATACTCACTGAATTATCCAAGTTTACATAGCACGACATGAACAACACTTCAACCCTGCTTCTGACTGATGCTCACGGCTCCTCATTAACAACAAACTTGTTACGAATATTACACACAACTTTTAACCATATCTATAATTAAAAACTATTTGAAATAAATACAAGCCTTGTTAAGAAATGTGTTTGACAACTGCAAAAGAGCGGAGCGCAAAAGTGTGCTTATAAAACATGTAGTATATAACTGTAGAACACATTCTGTTTACAGTGGAATTCAAAGTTCCAGTTTTGGTAGCCCTGTCAAGTTCCAGGAAACCGTTTTTTGTGTGAGAGCAGGGGCGCGCCCAGCTCTCTCTGATTTACAGCATGTGATTGGCTGAAAAGTGGCGAGCCCCTGAAGTCTTCCCTCCCTCCCGCAGCAGTATCCTACTGCTATGGCCGTCTCTCTCTCTACTCGTTCTACCCACTTTGGGTCGAATAATCTGTAGCCCCGCCGCTCAACATTTCCAAAAACGTTTCCCTCGTGACAAGAGACTCGTCCATCTCAAAAACATTGGCTGCGAAATAACATCCGTATTCGTACACAGTATTATTTGCTGAGTAGTAGACAAGTAGAGGTCTGCATTCTGAGATTTTATTAGGAGGGCTGCGCCCCGCAGCTCTCCCTTAGCAGCCGCCACTGAACATGTCTCTCATTGCACTTGTTAAAATATATGCAGGTAGGGGCAGTGACTTTTTTCCAAAGTTAGTTTCAAAAGTGCTCACTCTATCGTGAACAGCCTTTATTCACTTAAATAATAAGGGACACGGTTTAAATAGTCAAATAAATAACTTACCGTCGCGGCGTACTGGGTTCGAGTCCCGACATGTCAGTCGAATTTTCACATGTGGGATACATGGCTAACGTTGCTGTTGGTGTGCGGGTTTTCTCGAGGCCTTCCTGTTCCCCCTCGCTTTTGTATTTTATCGCTGATGCATCTCCACCTCACCGGCTTTCAAGGGCGCGCTGTTGAGGCTACTCTCTAATTGTCATGTCGGTCTCATTGTAAGCGGTCGTGTATATTCCAGTTTTCAAAATACACTGGACTATTTCGGTGGAAAAAAATAATAATTTTTTTCAGAACAGAAATTGAAATCAATGTTTTGTTGCCTGTTCATAAACACGGTCATTGAAACATGAATGAGGTCGTCGAAAAAGTGTGGTAGTCAGCGAAAATCGCTGAAACTAGTTCTCTGCTTACGATATTTAGTCTTCTCTGAAACAGCGTTGTGAACTATGGCGACAACGCTGTATGTTTCCTGCGCAGATTGCTGTGCTAAAATCTGTTCGTAATCGCTTAAAATTCAGAGGAAACAAAAGGCACGCGAACCTTGTTTATGATATTAAGCCGGAATCACATAGCCCCGACCACCACGACATGACAAGCTCGTCACGGCACTTAAAAAACTAAACCGCCAGTGAAATACAAGATAGAGCTGGACGTAATTCCAACAATTCTGTCGTCCAACCAGCAGTTGTGGATTAGAAATTATTTCCGTTTTCGTCGTCTCGTGCGGCACGACGAACTCCAGAGTGTACAAACGTTGCAAAATGAAATTGTACGGGAAGTTTCCCTTAAAATGGAAAATACGCAACTTAAAAGAAACTTTCTGTATTTAACTGTTACAAATAATAATTTTACTATCTGTTAGCGATAACGCTTTTTCACCGTCATGTGTTCCAAATTTACCGTCTATCCACCGCCTTTGAAACTAGCGTAGTTAATCAACGCCTTCTAAATGGCTCCGAAAAATTCTACTCGTCGTGGTGTCGCTTCAGTAAACTTTCGGGCTGTAAATTAGAGTTGTCATATTGAAAATATAAATGTTCTGTCGTGGTTGCGGTTTTTGTCGTGTTTGTCGGGGCTATGTGACTCCCGCGTTAGCCGTCAACGTCGCAACGCTACCTTGCGGTCGGACGTCACCTTGATGCGTTAAAAAAAAATTTCACTAGGCAGACCCCTTAAGCTCCTAACAATAGGCACTTCCTTGAGTATCACTGGAGAGCAAAAAATAGTTTTGGATAATAACCTGCGAGGAGGAAACGAAAAGTAGTTTTGGATAATGACCTGCGAGGAGGAAACGAAAAATAGTTTTGGATAATGACCTGCGAGGAGGAAACGAAAAATAGTTTTGGATAATGACCTGCGAGGAGGAAACGAAAAATAGTTTTGGATAATGACCTGCGAGGAGGAAACGAAAAATAGTTTTGGATAATGACCTGCGAGGAGGAAACGAAAAATAGTTTTGGATAATGACCTGCGAGGAGGAAACGAAAAATAGTTTTGGATAATGACCTGCGAGGAGGAAACGAACACTGTAAACCCGGTGGCACATGATATTCTACGCAAAGAAGATTGATTTCAGTCTCCTCCCATTTGCTAATCTCGGGTAGGCCTGTAGGCTGTTCACGCTTAGTTGGGCATTTGGGAAAATCAGCCTACGAAAAGAAATATCACAGTCCCTACCTGCATATGCATATATTAATAGGTACATTGAGTGGCGTGTGGCCTGTTAAGTTGGTAACGGAGAGAGGAATGTGGTTCAGTGTTTTAAAGTTGAATTGAAAGTGCCAGTTAAACATTTGTGAACACAGAACTTATTTCTTTTGCTTTCGGTTTTTTTTTATGCCCATCACTGTAAGAATTAGTGTATTTGTAAAATATCTGCTTATTTAGTAGGCCTATGTTTAAAGTTTAACTTGACTGGCGAATGGATAAAGTGATATGGCGGAATAATACACAATGTGCATTCAAGTATATTTTAACAGAGCTTTTAGAAGTGCTCAGTTTACAGTGAACAGCCTATACGAACATGTTTTACGTCACTAGTCACATGCCGCAAGGCACTGCCCAGTTTCTGATTAGTTATAAAAAAATGATAGCGTTTGAAAATAACATTCCTGACGATAAATCTACCACAGACATTGTATATGAAATTTTCATGGTAATATATTGTAGTTGTATCGTTCAGGGCGCCATATGCTGTAATAGTGATTTCAATCGTGAACAAAATAACACGCGAGGTGCGTGTCAAATATTTTTGAACATATTGCAGTGACTTGAACTGCGAGAAACTTTGGCATTAAACTCCCAAATACTTGTTTTGATCAGTATCAGAGTTTAAAGATCTGCACATGTAGTCTGCAAGGAAAATATTATCCCGTGAGCTATTGCATGGTTTTTTTTTAATGATCTTTTTCCTGATAGCTGCAGGAATATTTTTAATCGAATGTAATATAGGAAAACAAGTAAAATGACGACGCTAATTACACAGAAGTAGCGAAAATCTGGTGAAAGTAACATAGTCATTGACACTCCACTAAAAATTGCAATAAAACTGACATTCCATAGGGGGAATAAAATAAAATAAACAAAATTCTAACTACTGTAAGGTTCGGTACGGCATTCAAGTCTAAACACACACAGTAAACCAGCACCACTGTAAAAGGAAACTCAAACACATAATAGCCAATAAAAAAAAGAGCTCAATGAATCGCGTTCCGATCAGACAAGAAACAATACATCACGAATCATAAATATTATCCAAATATTAAAAATGGCCGTACATTGACAATTATCACACAAGATAAATATAATGATATTTCTTTGTTAATATATTCGGTAAGGGATGAAAGTAAAAGTAAATTTTCTGTTGTATTTTTTTTTTTTTAATCGGGAACGTGGTGATAGGGGTTGGAATGTTTGGATAGCTGTCGTCTCCAAGATGTTGTTGGGTCTGGTCCTTCACGGGAACTGTAGGGGGTTGGCAAGGACGAAGGAGAGGTTGGAATATCCTTGTCACTTCATTACCACGACTCCAGGATCACGCAACAGTTACTAACGGGCGGCTGCAAGAGGCTGTCTCGACCCCCCCCCCCCCTAGGCAGGGGGTTGGGAAGCGATAAAACCCCACGGCGTGTCCTTGGAACAAGGGGAGAGGAGATGGTCGATTGGGGCCTTCGCAATGGAAAGGGGGGATTGAAGGGACAAGTCTTCCAGCCTCGGCTTCTTAAGCCTCCAGCGAATACGGTGAATGTGGAGGGGGGGGGGGGCTGGTCGTATCCATGGCAACGCAATTCCTCCAGGGAAAAGGTTAGTGAAGAATGAGATTTTCGCAGGAGCGACATCGAATAATATTAAAGAGCCACCGTCGTCTTCCCCCTCGTCGCTTCCGGAGATATTCTTCCTCCCACTTCCCCCTCTCTACCTCTCATGCTTCGTCCCTCCTTCAAGGAAGTATGAAATGCTCCAGGGAAAAAAAATTCACCGAAAATTTTTGCAGGGTTTCGTGTTTTACTCTCGGAAGCGCAGCGATTCGGAAAATGGATGAGATGTTCGTTGTGATTATCCCCCCCCCCCCATCCCCCAGGGGTAAAAGGGATTCCATTGGAGAGTAGGCTGGAATATTTAAACGCCACTTTCATGGAGATTACAACAATTTGAATTAACACATAAAAAATGGAGGTAATGGCTGTCCACGATAAAGTGATCACTTTTGAAATCAACCTTACAAAAAATTCACTGCCTCTGCCTGCATAAGTTTTAACGGGCGCAATGAGTGACACGAGTCCAGTAATGTTGGTAACGATGGAGGGGAAAGTAGTTCCGTATAGCAACGTCGAACAAAAAGTGTTCGGTTACCACTTATGATAATTTAAATTATTTCTCTCGCTTTTTGTATTTTTTAATGCATCGAAGTCTAAACATGAGCTAATTTATACAATATTTACTTTTCTAATAACTTCACAGTTTCACTTGACCGACGCATGAATAAAGTGACGAGGCCCATGACAATGTTAGTTTTACGTAAGGCGGAAGAACACGCAGCGTGTATACAAGTGGATCTTAACCAGGGCTTTCAAAAGTGCTCATTTCACCGTGAACAGCCTATAGAAAACTATATCACGTACATACATACCGATTCCCGTACATAATTTCAAATGGGGGTGTGCTGACGACGTGACGTAGGTAGCTACTGGAAGTATTACCAAAAGTCCACCCCTATTGTTCCCCTTTCTATCGGTCGGAATTTCAACTTGACTTTCAATTTCTCCTGCGAGGGTTTATCGATCCCCAAGTGCGGTCTTCATTGTTCACCTAAATTAATCAAGTCACGAAAAGTCTCCTCTCTTAGATTCATCTCTTTACCCGCAAGGGCGAATAAAAAAGTAAATGCTATTTACATTGATTCCACGACCACGAATGTTGAGCAGACGCACATTTAACTTTTCTACACAGCCCAATTTTTTTTTTCCTACTCTACCTTATATCTAATCGTTAGGTGGAATGGAAGCCCGAAGGTAGGACGGGGTTTTATTGCGTGTCAGGGCTAACCCCGTATGCCTGAGAGGGAAGGGAATCATGCAAGGAGTCATGCATCGCGGCAGAGAGGGATTGGGCAGCCATGGCCAACTATCGGGATCATGACTACCTCCCTAAGTGTACCTATATTTACTTATAGCTAAGAAGAGAAAGGGGGGAAAAAACTGGAAAGGTCTGTAAAAACCCATTTCGACAGAAAATCATTCAAAATCATTCATGCACTACTTAGTCTAAAGAAATGCTACGGGAAACAGATGTTGGAAAATTGTGTCATTTGTTAGAAGGGATGAAAGACTAGTATGGGCTGTCCACGGTAAAGTGAGCACTTTTTAAGGTCCTTCTAAATTTCTCCTTTCATCCGATTTCCATCTTTCTGCTGCGTTTTAATATAAGCACTGCAATGTGACCAATAAATAGAATGTATAGATTTCCCCTCACTCAAAATCTAATGCCTGAGGCTGAATTAAAAAATATTTATTATTGGTTAATGACTTTTGGAGGGGCCTTAAAAAGTGCTCATTTTATCGTGAACAGCGTATAGAATGATGGCGAGTCCTTGATTTACACAGCCCTCTTCCACGGCGATGCATTTGAATCGTTCAAGGAGCTTAACTACCCCTTGTGAAGAGCAGCGTTGCGGCTGTTTCTGAAGCCAAGAATGAGCCAAACTTCAACCTACGATTACCTCATTTATTCAGTGGGGGCCGCGGTTGTGTAGTTGTCAGACTAGTCGCCTTCCACGTAGGCGAGCCGGGTTCGATTCCCGGCCTGGTCGCTCCCAGAATTTCGTACGTGGGAATCGTGCTGGGCGAAGCCGCTGGTCGTCGGGTTTTCTCGGGGTCTCCCGTTTACCCCGCCGTAGCATTCCGGCGCTGCTCAGTACTCCCTTCACTTCACCCTCATGAGGTCCCAATACGTTGATGTTAGAAAGGACTATGTAGCTGCGCGTCCAATGTTAAGAAGCGAGGAAGCGATACGGGCGACACTAACACGCACTCCTAGCGCATCATCGCTCCTACGCGCAAGGCGTGCAGTGTTTCCGTCCTAACGCTATACTGTGTAAACTATATCTGTAACTGTGGGGTTTTATTACACGCGTTGAAAGTACACAGATCAAACTATCTGCGTATGATTGTACTTTTCTCTTACCACTTAAAGCAACTTCATGGACCAGCTTTAAAAATGCGATATTTGACCACTTTCGCGACCTTTTTTTCTCCATCAATATACTTAATATGATAAAAGTAAAATTATAGCGTCATAGGCAATAGCTTTTTATCCTTTCTGGCAAAACTTTGTATTTCCAGAACATTTATTTACCGATATACGCGTTTACGCGGAAACAACGGCTTCACAGGAAACGTTTTAATACATAGGACCCTTAAAAGCCGCCCATGTCTCTCCACTACATTACAATAGGGTAAAAAAATTAAAATACTTCATTAATGAGTAAGTTAAATAAAAACATATAATTGTTTAGAACTTAAATGTGTATAAAACGAAGAAACGCCAATGTAATGTAGCACGAATTGAAAAATTTCACTTGCAAAACGCCGTCGTTTTTTTTTTTTTTTTTTTTTTTTTTCGCTTTTCACTTAACCCTTTCATTAGTGTTGTAGACAATCGTGTAAGTAGACAATCGTCAACATGTTGCACGTGAACCTTATATTTTACCGGTACTGTACTCTGAGTGGCTCAGTGAACAATGATCTTCCCTATGGGTAACTGATTCCTATACCGTGCTTCTACACTACGTTATGACGCGTTCATACTGTCATTGAACACACAGACTACAGCTTATTGGTTACATTAACGTAATAAGTTCTTTGCCAGCTCAAGTACAGCACGCAACAAAAGTTTGTTATTCGTAACACTAACAATTATGAATTAGAATGTGAACTAAAGGTTTTACTTGGGGGATCGTGCATGCCAGTGTGCACAGTAGCATGCGTGCAGTTGACCGGAAGTGATATTTTATTTCTCAGAGGTATATCTCAATAGTGCTAACTTTACCATGAACAGACTATAACAGGTTGTTCATAACACGAAACATTTGCGCATGCAGGTCTGCAAGAATGGGTAGAGCCTAAGGTGAGGGAAAATTTCGTCTTTCAAACGACCTGTAGGCTAGACTTCACGGTCCGATGTATTTTCAAGCCCAGGCTTTGTGTTCGTTGGCTGCTGCTAAAGCGTGTGTGTAGCCATTTTTACCTCAGACCAGGCACGCCGCTGGATTCGGTGCTTATTTCCTTGGAGGTCTGTTATTGGCTCGGGAGTTCACCCTGCGCGTGTCTAATAAACTGCGTTCCAATTGCAAACATAGCAGAAACTTAGATCTGTTGAAGTCTATCGTGTCGCAAAGTGAATTCGCGAAAATTTCCAGTTCCCTATAAATAGAGATACGGAAATTTCGCGAACTCATTCGAGGACAAGCTGGACTTAAAAACTTAGGAGATTTGACTTTATTGGTCATTTGGATTACTGCTTGCAAGCCTTTCCCCTGGACGAACTGCAGCCAATAACTAACCTGCAAATAAAAAAGTGCTCAATCCTGCGCTGTCTAGCCTGGAGTAAAACTAGACGGAACTGAGGCTCGAACACACACACAGGGGATTGTGGAGTCTATCCTGTCGCCATACGAATCCCCGAAATTTCCGGACCTCCACTACCACTCAAACTTTCATCGGCCGGGTGTACTTGGCGTGACCTAAGAGGTCGCATAAACGCGAAAGCAGACTCGCGGAGTGCGTCGGCCCTTAACGTTGTTGGACCCACAAAAATTAATTATTTTATAATTGTACCAAACATTTTTCAACTCGTACACATTGTACGCGAAGACATTATCCTCAGATAAAAAGATTTCGCACTTTATAATTTTATGAATAGTTTGATATCAAATACAATTTTTTTTTTGTTTTGTTGTAGCCGTTATAACAAATACTAAGTTGTGCAGATGCAGAAATTTTCGTGATAAACACATGTCATGGGCTACTGCTTGACATATATGTAATCACCAAATTTAAGTTCATACATTTAAAAAAGTTAAATTTCTATGTATTTAAACGTTTTTTCACAAGTTTTATATGGTTTATTATTTGATGATTTGCATATATGTCATGCGGTAGCCCTTAGGATTCGTTTACTTTCTAAATTTTTCCACCTGTACAACTTAGTTAGTATTTGCTATAACGGCTGCAACAAGAGAGTAGCATTCTGAATTTGACATCAAATTATCAAAAAAAAAAAATATAAAGTGTAATTTTTTTTATTCGAGGAAAGTGTCACCACATACAATGCATACACGGTGAACAATGTTTGGTGCAATTATAACATAATTAATTTTTTGGGTTCCAACGCCCGGGTGCTGTAACTTTGTTTGGGAAATGGTTGTGGTGTCGGAATGTGTAGAGGGGTTGTTGTGTGTGGCATGGGGGGGGGGGGGGGGCTAATGCGAACACCTACGGCAGGCAGCTGCGTCCTCGGGGTGACGATCAGCTCGGCGCAGCCGCCGCCAGGGGCGCTGCGAACACCCGCAGCCAGCGAGCGCTAATGAAGTTGCGATGTTAATTACCCGCGCGTTCCTAATCTCGTCCCCCGACTTCTGTTGCTCGAAGTTGGCGCTCCTGCCTGGAGTGCCGGCTCCCCTCCCCCGACTCCCCTCTTTTCTCTCCCCACATCCTCTCACCCCTCCGCCAGCTCCCCTCCAAGGCGGAGATAAGTTTAACAAGGCTCCGCGCGCAAGGCTTCAATTCATCCGAAACATGTTCAAAGTTGTGTGTGTGTGTGTGTGTTCCTCTCGCTCGCTCGAGGAATAAATCGCCTTTCGTGTCGCAGCGGCTCTTGTCTGCGACGCTTTTGCGTTCCGCCAGCGGTTTCCCAACTTACTCTCCGCAGACACTCCGCGTGCTTCATTTTACGTAACGCTCAGGAATGTGCGTGACGCGTAGACTGTTAAATGTTTCAACAAATTTTTGTGTATAGGGTGTTCTCGGTAAAATGAGCACTTTTGAAATCAACCTTAGAAAAAAGTCACTGCTCCTACTTGCATATATTTTAATAGGCGCGCTGAGTGATATGCGCTCAGTAAAGTTGGTAACGATGGAAAGGAAGTAAATCCATATCGTAAAGCAGAATAAAAAGTGTTATATTACCATTTGTGATAATTTAAATTATGTATTTAGTTTTCTGTTTATTTTAATGCATCAAAGTGTAAAAATGAGCAAATTTATAAAATATTTACTTTCCTAATAATTTCGGCGTTTTGATTTGACCGACACATGAATAAAGTGACAAGGCCCTTGGCAATCGTAATTTTACACATGGTTGAAGAATACACATTGTGCATGCAAATAGATCTTAAGCAGGGCTATCAAAATTGCTCAGTTTACCGTGAACAGCCTATATGCACGTTGTGTATTTTTTCGGCTTATGTAAATTAGCATTGCCATGAACCTCATCACTCTATTAATGCGTCGGTCGAGACAAACTGTGAAATTATTATAAAAGTAAATATTAATACAAATCTGCTCATTTTTACACCTCGATGCATTAAAAAAACGGAAAGCGAAAGAAATATTTTTTTGCTATCGCAAATGGTTACTTAACACTTTTTATTTGACGTTAAGATATGGAACTACTTTCCATCTATCGTTACCAACTTTACTGGGCGAATGTCACCCACTGCACCCATTAAAATATATGCATGCAGGGGCAGTGGCTTTTTTCTAAGGTATATTTCTAAAATACTCACTTTATCGTGAACAGCCTTTAATATAGTTTCATTGATTTCTCGAATATGACGTAAAGTAACAGGAGTACTAGTGTGTTATTTTTAATTTTGACGAAAATTACTGACCGGTTGCAAAATATAGTTTTTTCCGTACCGGAATATTATCAGCATATAAAGTGTAACGATAAAAAAAAAAAATTGTGTCCGGCAGAGTTTCCAACTTACGCCCAAAAATTACGAACTTACTCCAGACGCCACAATTTTTACTACTGTACCACCAGTTCACACGACAGATAAGAGTTTATATACTGTAGCTATAAGTAGATTTAATGAGAGTTTGAATTAATCTTTCATACAGTAGGTAATGTTTTAAGTACTCAGAACGGTTTTAAACAGTAATTAAAAGTTGCTCTAGACACTATTATTCGTCGTCGTCGTATTTTAAATCTGCTTGAAAAAAGTTTCAACCTCACGGATGTAAAATCAAGATGGAGGCGTCCTTATTCAGTTTCTTCATCAACTTGTTTCAAGTAGTAGCCACGGGGAGCGCCCTACGCTCTGAAACTGCAATGTGATTGGCCAGGTACGAGAGCCGGTATGGAACCTGCCACGGAAAATAGGACAGGTCATATTACCAAACCTGTGATGAAATCTGGCAGCGCCAGGCGAAGTATGCCGTGGCGGGTGTCGTACTAGGCCGGTATAACGGCAGCTATGGCAGACCTTGCACAAGCTTTTACGAAATCTGGTACCGTGTAATATGGCCTTAAGGTTAATTTCAAAAGTGCTCCCTTAATCGTGAACAGCCGTTACACATATTCTTCTCAAAGCCGTAGAAAATTCCATAGACTTAAAGAGTGGGGTGGACTGAAATATCTTCTGTGAAGTAGTTGTTTGCGGGAATACGTGTATCACGGTAAATAAATGTTCTCCAAATATGACTTTTTATCAGGAAAGATAAAAATAATTTTTTTTATAAATATCGCATTTTTAAAGCTTGTGTATGCAATTTTCTTAAGCGGCAAGAGAAAGTACAAAGATACGGGGGTAGTTTAATCTGTGGGCTTTCATCGCGTGTAATAAAACCCCACTGTTACAGATATAATTTGCACAGTACAGCGTCATGACGTTAAGACTGCACGCCTTGCGCGTAGGAGCGATGAGGTGCTAGAAGCGCGTGTTAGTGTCGACCGTATCGCTCCCTCGCTCCTTAACCTTGGACGCACAGCTCCATCCCACCGACTTTCGTCTTCTGAGAATTTCCCGTCGATAAAATTGTCATTTTCACCAGGCCAACAGCGATGAACTTGTTTGTTCTTCCATGCATTTGAATCTTCAACATCCCCACCACCCTAACTTGGATATAATTATTCTAATTGAATTAAAATCAGATTAGATAAAATGTTCAAGCATCTCAAACACTCACTTGCATACACATTGTTCTAACTTCAGATAACACCGGGGGGGGGGGGTTGTGATAAGAGCTACTGGCAGATCAACAATATCCGATGTCTTAACATGAAGAGTTATTACTGCGCAACTGGCTTGCGTACTCTACCCAGTAATCTCCACTGCGGAAAATACATTACCAACAGACCAGTAATGTAATTACGTAAATGCTGGTCACGGTAAACTGAGCACTTATGATAGCCCTGCTCAATATCTAGTTGTATTCTTCCACGCTGTGTAAAATAAACATTGCCATGGGTCTCAGCACTTCATTATTGCATCCGTTTTAGTGAAAGTGTGGAAATATTAGCAACGTAAATGGTCCACAAATTTCCTCATTCTTACATTAATAAACATTTTAAAAAAAAACAGAAAGCTAAAGAAATTATTTCAGTATCCACAAATATCTACTTCGTCAATACCAACTTTACCAGGCGCATGTCAGTCAGTGTGGCTGTTGAATTGTATACAGATTGGGGCAATGGCATTTTTTAAAGGTTCATTCCAAAAGTGCTCAAATAACCTCGAAAGGTTTACAATAAGAAAAATTCAGGCAGTTTGGTCATGGTAGTTCCCAAAATAACAATGAAGTTTGAGTTAATAAGATCATGTTTCGGCTGTTGGTTTTGTTGAGTTGAGAGATTTTGTTCGTCCTTGAGCGCCGGTGAGAGTGAAGCAAGGTGGAACGTGGAGCGAAGGTGGGAACGCAAGGACGGGGGGGAAACGGGAGATCCTCGAGAAAACCGGCTGGCGAACAGCAACGTCCGTCACGTTTCCAACATGCAGAAATCCTGTTGACCCCACCGGGAATCGAACCCGGTTTGCCCTGAGAAAAAAAGGGAGGGGGGGGGGGAGTCGGACAACTGCACCACCGACACTAACACGCACGCCTAGTGCCTCATCGCTCCTACGCGCAATGGCGTGGTAGTGTTTCCGTCGTGACTCTGTACCGTGCAAACTAGATCTGTAACATAGTGGTTTTATTACACGCGATGAAAGACCACAGATTAAACTACATATGTCCGTATCTTTGTGCTTTTCTCTTGCCGCTTAAGGACACTGCATCAGCAATCTTTAGAAATGCGATATTTGACCACATCCACAATTTTTTTTTCTCCGAGAATACACTAAATATGACACAAGTAAAAAAAAAAAAAAAGGGATATAGACAAGAGTTTTTTTAATTCTTTCTGGAAAAACGTCGTATTTACATAGCTTTTATTTACCGAGATACGCCTTTGCACGCAAACGACGATTTCACAAAAAATATTTCCGTGCTTAGTCCTCTTAACAGTTATATAATAACTCAAAATATTATATATATTAAAGCTGTGTTTGTATTTTGGTAACTTTTCACAAACAAAGCTTGGCGAAAAAATACATGTGTTGAAAAAAAACATCTAACTAACTTTCGTCGCATGATCTGTATTCGTAAGCGATTTTCCAGCGAGTTAATAATAAGTGCCAATTCATTCTCGACAAGCGACCATTAAAGTTTGAAATGCTAGATGCCGGCTCGTCTGATCTCTGCGAGGAATTACGCTCCGATTGGTGGGAAAGAAAGAATGTTGCGAGGGGGGTGGGAGGGGAGGGAAGGGGGCGGTAAAGATTTTTGTACAAAAGAAGATTGATCACCTCACCACTCATCGTACGATCGCGAGAGAGCAAAGTTGCGTTTAACGATTTGAACTTAGAACCAAGTGCGGTTCTCGAGTATACGCCGGGTTTAGTGAAATATTTCGGGTTTGCCAGTAGCGCAGCGCCGCGAGTCCGCCAAGACGCCAGCGCTCCCAGGGAAATAATATTTTCAACATTTATTAATGCACGTTTTTAAAGTGCAAGCCGTGTGTTAACTTTCGCCACGCATATTTATTTGCGCTAGAAACAAGATGCAGGGATTTTTGGTCTTCCGCACACGTACCCAACATTGACCTACCTCACGCCCATATAGCTGTTAGAGTCACGTGTTTTGTTTATATCTTATTTTTCAAAAGACTAGCACTTTCACGCGATTAAAATAGTTGCACATGCACTGAAAACATGCTAGAGGACAATGGCAGAAGACAAGTAAGCATACAATGTCCTGGAGTTTAGTATGCAGCTACAAAATAACGCGAATTTTGCAGGTTGAATTATAGCTTGAGCGTACACACAATAATGCATACTGTTCTTGCAACAAATAATAAAATTACTGTTGAGGCATTTTTAAAACTTTTATGTTGTAGTGAAATTAATAATGTTGTGACAAAGTTATGTTAACCATTTACAAAGTGTTATGTTACTACAATGCAAATATAACTGTTGAAGTTTTAAAGTTAATAAAGTCCTTAAGTAATGTTGCCGCAATCATAAGTCGTATTACGTTGAACAAAATATTTTAAGTTTCTGTGACATTAACGAACTGTCCAACCAACAGAAGTTCACACTGACTGGGCGTTGTAAAATGGCGTATAGAAGTGAATAGTCAAACCGCCAGATTTAACTTTAAAAGCTGTGACCCCGCCTTGCTGGGCATACAAGGCGAAACCACATAACATAACTATCAGGAATTGTCAAAACTCCCAAAAAAAAAAAAACCCCGCGAAAATATATCAAAACAGTAGCGCATACAAAAGGGTATCATAAGACAAAGTTTAAACCCACGTTACACCTAGAATGTAAAAGCAAAGACATGCATGGATTGGCAGATCAAAACTTTTCTGTTTGTTTTTCTTGTCTCTCTTATCCTTTCCTGCTCTCAATAGTTTAAAACGCCTACATTTCAAATTAACTCACTGAGGCGAAATTTCCTTAAGGTGGCCGCCTGGTTGAAGGAAGTATGCACGTCTGAGGCCTAAAAGCGTGGGAGCTCTGGGGGGCGATCGAGACATGCGCATCAAATCTCTCATCGCCTCTACGCGCAAAGCACTGAACTGGCGCGCAGTCTTGCCGTCGATAACGCGCCTCTATGATACTTTCAGCGGAGACCCTGTACAATTTTATGACGCAATAATAAAAGTAAACGTTTAACGCACGTCCCTATTCCTTTTTTTTAATATTTTGTACCGGAATGTCCATGCCTTAAAATGACCGTGAAAACACCCGCTTGAGCCATTTTCACTATCACAAAAACATGCTTTAGAGAGAAATGGAGGAACTGAAAAACGTATACAGACGCGTCACGTTTCTTAAATGCTATTCGTAAGCACACCTCTCTCAGACACGGTGGACGGTTTTTTTAATAAAACGTTCGGCGGCCACCTTAACATACAGTTTCCTATTTAAATTTCGAAGCTGCTGGCCGGGAGGTAATGACTCAATAAAAACGCAAAAACATAAACCTTTATTGATGTTCTCGTGATTCATCGTTTGTTTCTCTTCAAGGAGCGCAAAGTGTTTTGTTTGTTTGAAAGCGGTATCGTTAAAAGTGCCCGAGACACGCATATATGGGCTGTTCGCGGTAAAATGAGCACATTTGACGTCCTAGTTATTTTTAATTTCAGTCAATTTTTTTACCTTTAAACGCGTTATAAAAAAAAATATTGCCATGTAATAATAAACACAGCTTGTATATTCCACCGCAGTCGGAATTCCACGTCTAAGACTAAAATAAAATATATTTACTGACAGTTATTTCACATGAGAGTGCTTTCAAAAGTTTTCACTTTGCCGAGGATTGACTAGTCATTTAACTGTATTTACACCCGGCCTGTCTAACACTATGCAGCGACCTTAACAAATGAGATTTCTCAGAAGGGAGACGCCCGAGACACCGGCCATTGTGGTTCCTTGTTGTCTACAGTTCGAACCATAGCTATCCTTCATCATATGAAACATTCCATCTACAGAGATGGTGGTTAATCGTGGGGAAAATTGACTGTTTGCTAGGATTCATCTTATTGTACATATATCCGACAGTTTCCTTTCCTCATTGGTTGTCGTGCACGTATGAAGATACTACGCCGTTCCACTGGACCCATGAGGATTCTGATACTATGAGGTAGGATGGTCTGCAAACAACATAACTGAGCCAATACCTTGGTCGTCCAATTATGAAAGAATACACTAGTTAAGAGTGTTATAGAAGTATGTCGGCTCAAATAATTTTCGCGATTTTCCGCCATCTCTAGTCATCGATAACGGACACGGCGGGTGGACGTGTCAAACTGGCCAATCAAGTGATCTCCCCTATTTAGAATAACGTACAATCCAACCTGTTCATGGGTGTTGCTGAACTAATATTACGTCACAGAGAGCATTATGAACTCTGTTGACAATGGCTTATGGTGAAGTGTTGCAAGGCAAGCTGGTGCTTGCTCACTGCTATACATTCTCGATGCACTCAGTAGGATCCAGCAACCCACCGTGAAGCCTAGGGAAATTGAATGTATTCCGACCACTCGCAAGCGAGCAATAAAGAGACCCATTACTAGAGCCCACGAGTATTTCGCAAATTCACCCGGTGGCCAGGTCGACAACAAACACTTGTGCTTTTCTACTTCCTTAGAGACTGGACGGCAGGTGTTTAGACACGCCCAGTTTAACAGTCAGCCAGTAGTAAGCAGGAAGCAGTAGTGTGAGTTATCGTTGAACAGTGCTGTACAAAGGTCTCACTTGAGAGCAGTAACCATTGTCTCCAGTGTATAGAGGACTGTGCAGTCTAGCCTGCTGCCTCATCAATCCGCGAAATACTCGCGGCTCTACCCATCACACGCGTCCTTTTGTCGTCAGCTGTCGAACTACGTTTTAGTGGTGGAAGTGTAAACTATCAAGCAACGGGGTACAACACATAACTAACTTACCTCGCAACAGTTCACCACACGCCACTGGCTGCTGGCGAAGTAATATGCCTTTACACGTGTCTTCGAAGAATACGGATGTAACGTTACGGCAAACACCCTACAACACAGTTGAATCCAGGCGACTTGATATAACTAGAGACATGAAAATTCGCGATATTATTTTGCATCAGTCTGAACTTCACAGTACTGTATATACCGAAGTCGGCTTCGTTTCTCCATTGGTGGCAGTATAGGAGTGAAGCCACGCCCTTTCTTACTGACCTGCGTGTAATTGGGGTACACAATTGTGAAGTGTTTATTTATTGGCACAGAGTTACCCAGGGTGTGTCAGATAACGTATTGTTAGAGACCTGAAAAATTCGCGGTTTCATTTCCTAACAAGCTATAATTCAAAACCTCGTACGTTTGTGTCGCTTATGGTATTGGTCCACCCGGCAGTTTACACCTCCTGGACAACACTGAGCCAATAATAAATACACAATAAAATGCAGACCAAATCACCGTCTTCCGCTAATATAAGCGACCAATGAACAATGATTATTGGCATAATTTTACATACGAACATGGAGTACAGCCTACAGGTAGAGATAGGAAAATTTCGCGAGTTCAATGACCTGTAGACTAGACTCCACAATCCTTTGTACAGTCCCAGTGTCACTCTACACCTGGCAGTATAGGATTCGCTACTTGTTCCCTTGCAAGGCTGCTATTGGCTCAGATTCGTCTGGTATGTGTATAATAAACTCTAATCCAATAGCAAAGGTAATTTGTACGCTTGTATGGAATCTATCGTGACCTGAAATGAATCCGCGAAATTTCCCTTGCCCTACCTACAGGTCATTGAACTCGCGAATTTCTCGGGTCCCTACGTATTGTCCAATGTAGAATTCATAACGAAAGTAATTTTGCAGGTGTGTATATATATATAACGTCGTCGGCTGCACTCAAAGTGTTAAAATGTTTCGTGGCGTTCTGACGAAGTGGCTTGAAGTTGTTTCTCGTTTCAACAGCCGAAGTAACCTTAAGTTGTTAGCTATGTTGGAATCGTTTCAAAAGGAGTCTGAGCGAGGGCGCCAGGGGTTATACAAACAAGCGAGACGAGCTTTAAGCGGAAATCGATATCAGTAGCGTTCCCCCCCTACCACGATGGGCGGGGTAAAAGGGTGGGGGGGTGGGGTGGGGTGGCGAGTAGGGGAGTTAATGGACGGCAAAATTACGTCCGGGGAGCACGTCAACATCGCACGCGGATAAAAAAAAAAAGCACCTTTTTTTTTTTTCCTTTGGAAAACCCGGCCGGATGAAAGACCCATCGATGCGCGAGGTAACAGCTTAGCGAAAAAAAACAGCAGCACTTACAGAAACACTTCGCTTAATGCAAAGGAGGTGTTGGACGATGAAGTAAACAATACTTCGCGACTCGTGCGATGAAAATATAATCCGGTCATTTCTTTCTGTAGTCACTGTTTGTAATATCTTGCTATTTCACATTCAACTTATGTATGTAAAGAGGAGGAGAGAAACTTCGCAAATTAATTTCTGAACTAGCTCTTAACCCTTTCTTTTGCACACTAATTTACGGTTTCTAATGTTGCAAATTAGATATTTTTTAATGCCTGCTGTACTTAAGTCGGCAAAGAATTTTTTTGTTTCATTAACACAGCCAATAAGTGGAGACCTGAAGAATTCGCGGATTCATTTTGAGACAGAGTTCGAAACAAGCCTGCTTATATTAGCCATTGGTCCACACGGTGTTTGATGACACCTCCTGTAGAATGCTGGCCCAATCGTCGCCTTCTATACAGTGGACATTTGTGCAGTTATTATTGGCATATTTGTGCATAAGACTGTGGAGTCTAGCCTGCACGGTTTATGAATCAGTTAGCCGCATGGAAGATCATTGCTCATTGAGCCTCTCAGAGTATAGTACTGGCCAAATACAAGCTTCCTGCGAAACACGTTGACGATTGTGTAAAATGGGAATGAAAGGGTTAATTAAAAAAAAAAACATACAGTAACGTTTGAAAGTGGATCACTGTTTATTAGAAACATCACTTACTGATAACTAGAGCCTGAATAGTTTGCGAATTGACTCCACAGCAGATTAGACTTCAGAGTCGCCATTCTTCATGTAGTCTACATGGCTTATAAGAGCAATATACCTATTCATAGTCTGTTCACGGTAAAATGAGCACTTTCAAAAGCCCTGCTTAAGTTCTACTTGCATGCACGTTATTCTTCCGCGTTTTGTAAAATTAACATTGGCATGGGCCTCGTCACTTTATCCATGCGTCAGTCAAGTGAAATTTTGAAATATTAAAAAGTAAATATTTTACGAATCTGCTCATTTTAAAATTTGAATTCGTTAAAAATAAAATAATAAATAAAAAAACCAGAAAAGGAAGGAAATAATTTAAGTTGTCACAAATGGTTACCTAACACTTTTTAATCAACGTTGAGACATGGAACTACTTACCCTCCATTGTGACCAACTATACTGAGCGCATGTCATTCAGCACGGCCGTTAAAATTCATGGTGGCAGGGGCAGTGTTTTTTTATTCTAAGGTTGATTTCAAAATTGCTTACTTTATCGTGAACAGCCTTTAAATACAAAAGCCTCTCTCCATAATCTGTGAAATTTGAATTAATGATGTTCACGTGGAACTAGTGCTTCACTGTGACGTGTTTGTCGTTTCACTTTTTTTTGTAAACACCACATGTAAGTTATTTTATATTATAATAGTTCCTTAAGCTGAGAATTTTGCTATCTATCCTGTGACTATCCATCATTTGGTTCTCTCGGGCCACGTGATTTCCACTTTCTGGTTTTGTGGCCGCGGTGGTGTAGGGGCCAGACTACACACCTCACACCGAGGCAAACCGGGTTCTATTCCCGGCGGAGCCACTCGCCGGATTTTTTTGTGCGTGGATGATGCCGCTGGTCTGCTGTTTTTCTCGGGTGTATCCCGTTTCCCCCGCCCTTGCTTCTCGGTACCTCGCCATACCTCGTTTCACCCTCATCGGCTCTCAGAACCCTGATGTTAAGAGCCGTCTAAATCTATCTATTTGTTTTTATTGGTTTGCTTAGCATCGCCATTTGATTATTATTGTTGTTGGATGAGATTTCTCTACTATATATTATTTTACTGCCAAGCTGCTCGGAGGGCTTGTGTCGCGTGCGGTCGAACCTGTCATTCACCCTGATTCCCAGCAACCTGGAAGTTATTCTCTGTATTCCCATGTACGTATTTCTACTGTACTTGTCTAAACCATTTATAGGCTATTCGCGATAAAGTGAGCACTTTTGAAAGCCCTCTAATTTGGAATAATATCCAGTAAATAAGTGCATTTTACTTTAACTTTAGCCGTTAACTTTTCAGTGCGGTGGAATATACACACTGCGTTTATTACTTACATGGCAATATTTATTTTAAAAGGTAATTAAATAATAAAAAAAAATGTCTGAAAGTAAAAAGTAACGAGGACTTCAAAAGTGCGCACTTTACCATGAACAGCCTATATTAGTGCCTCTACAATATATTGCCTATATCGGCCTACATCCGTCCATTAGGAGCAGCCAGGAGGCGGTCATGAGGTCCCATTTTTG
The DNA here is from genome assembly GCA_029891345.1 of Dryococelus australis. Classification (NCBI taxonomy): domain Eukaryota; kingdom Metazoa; phylum Arthropoda; class Insecta; order Phasmatodea; family Phasmatidae; genus Dryococelus; species Dryococelus australis. The sequence goes on from CM057001.1 coordinate 28,851,302, forward strand.
ATCAGTCACCCCCCCCCCCTCCCCTCATAATTTTATCAACTCCCATCCTTCAGTCCGGATTCTTTTGATTTAGTTCTGATGTTCCGTCTTCAGTTGCCGAGTCCGTACATATTCAGCCTCGTTTACTCTGGCTCTTGCCTAGATAATTGTTCCTGTGTGATGTTTTCTAGCTTCTTCAGAGTGAGAGCCAAAGTCCCCACAAACTTCTAGCTAGAAAGTTGCCTACTAAAGAATCCTTTGAAAGTACAACTTACGTCCACTGGGTTCATGGTGGCTCTGTCGTGGGTCGTCTGTCCCCACGGCAAAGTGTGTACAGTGGTTTTTACATTTGTTGCGGCGACGTGAAGGGCGGATTCGAACCCGGCTACAGAGTAACTTCCGCGCACAAGCACCGTGCAAGTTGAATGGAAATCCACGATTTTCGCGCCGCGTCGAATTGGGGAGGCGTGCCAAATGTCCTTCTTCCTCCCCCCACAAAATAGGCTCATGATAGCAGCCGTCCTCGTGTTGGGAACAGCAGCAATGGAGCCAGGAGGGCCATTGTGCGTGGCGCAGTTTGTTTGGGCAGTTCATCAACAGGATGTTTGAACGGGCGCGTGATGTAGAGTGCGTGTCGTGGCTGCGGCGCTACATCTGTCACCAGCCGCGCCGCTCCGTGCCTGGCTATCTGTTCGCGTCAGCAATTACTCAGCACGCTTCACCCACAGCGCGTTCGTTTAAACCGGTCTGGAATGGATTCTGAGCCTCACATTACGGTACTGTCTGCTCGTGGTAACTTCGCGATTTCCGAATCAAACCTTAGCAAAATCACCCCATGTACGACGCGTTTGGTGGTTTCCGAAACGTGGCACGTATCGCAATAGTTTCAGTCTTATAACCACATAAAAATAGCTTATCGTTGGTTAAATTTAATTTTTATTTACTTTTCGTCTGAAATTACAATATTTAATTCATAACCATTATTGATATAGGCAGCGAGAAAGTAGTTATTTTGGTAATGCCTAGTATACGCTGTTCTCTCATCTGGAATAATAGTCGATAAGTATATTTTATTTTGGCCTTAGAATGTACACCCTGTGTTTATTACTTACATGCCAATATTTATTTTAAAAGGTGGTAAAAAGGTTAACAAATGGCTGAAAGGAAAATAAGCAACTAGGGCGTCGAAAGTGCTCACTATATCGTCAACAGCGTCTATGAAATATTTCAATATTTCCTATGCAAAACAGTATTGAACTGAGTGCTCAAGAGTGCGGTGCGCTGTCCCTTTGGTGCTATTGTCCATACGTGGTTAATCAGTTAGTCTCCTGATGCTAACTGGCAAATGATGCTCTGACATGTTGTTGGCCATGTACGTGCAATGTAGTTCTGTCACCTTGGTCTATAGTCTATTCGCGCATTCTTCAAACATCCTGAATCTTAACCTTTTGAAAAAAAATCACGCCACGTATGAAGTGTTTGGTTATTTGCTAAAAATATGTCGTGTATCACAAGCGTTTTATAACTCTGTTCCATAAAAATATCTTATTTTTCGTTGAAGTTTTACCAATATTTTATTTGTGAATTATGATATTTCATTCAGAGTAAATATTTATAAAAGCAACGAAAAAACGTGCGTGTAAGAAATAGTTCTCACATAAAATATTTTTACAACTGAGAGCGCATGAATTCGGTGCGTTGTTCTGTGGAGTAATTTTCTAGACTTTTTTAAGCTTAGTTTGCACGAGGCGGAGGAATATCCTGGAAGTAGAACTTCAGCAAGGCTTCAGAAAAGTGTGAGGTAACCGTGAATTGAGTATAGGAAGTGTTATCTTGTCTGTGGGCGGTGCCGTAGCGTTGGGTTTTTTTTTATTGGCGTTCTCAAAGAATACTGATTAATTTCAGTTCTTTGGGTGGGGGGGGGGGGGGTAGGGAATGAAAACTTTTTAATCGATAGTTACTATAGTCGTAATAACAAAAAAAAAAAAGTAGGCAAAACATGTTAACAAGTGTGCAATAACTGTGTTTACTAATAAATTTTCTGAAGTTTAATTAAGAATGCAATAGAAGTTACGAATAAAGCATATGTACAATAGTTTTTCCACTGCAGGCGTACAAGTATTTTCTGGACTGTATTGCAAATCAAGAACGATTTTCGCAGACTTTTTATATGCGTGTGGAGAATTTCTTGTCAGTTCTTTGTAACGCATCTGATAATTTTTTTTAGTGCGAATGAAGTAAGTATTCCAATTAGATGTTACTGAAAAGGAAACGATTCCAGCAGCGATTCATGTTGTTTAATAACGCTCTTTGGGATAGTCTGCCGCTTACAAATTCTGCTAGTCAAGTGGTTTTGAGCACATGGGGAATATGTTGGCTCTGCAAGAAACAACCAAATGTATTTGGGTAAATTGCATACATGGCTCGACTTCATCTCTGTTGCAGAATTTCTTCGTTTTCGCGTCATAATTTCGGATCCATAGTAATAACTGACAATGCACGATTATATAAAATTTATATTTTACGAGTTGTTTAATATTTTTGTGCGTGATTGTAATTGCGTGTTATCTGCTTATTGTAAACGATCGGGAACATATTGAAATTTTATAACACACTGTGAAAATTAGATACAAAAGTATTAAACTAGTACATTTTCTATGGTCGAACATTTCCAATAATACCTCTGAAACTGAAATTATGACATGGAAAGGAAGAATGCCTGTATAATAGGAGCCTTAAGCGAAAAGTGGAATAGTTCATATGCACTCTAGGGCGGGATCTAACTATGATTTCCGGCTACTAATAGAATAATGACAATACAGTTATCAAACAGCAGATTTTTTTTCAGTAGTGTTGGGAACCAATATCCAAGGCAGCCGATGTAATTCCTTCAATGAAATATACAGCTCGACATCAGTGATTATTTTCGAACAGGTTCCACTGATTTTCTGTCAAGATTCGCTCATGTGAAACTATATCACCGTTTAACCTCCACGATAGAGATGACACTATTTCGCATTTACATTTAAAAACGTTGGCTTTTCTTGTTTTTATAAATCATTTCTTGTGTTTTGTGGACGTCGATTTGGCATGCAAAGGTTATATATATATTTTTTTTTTTTTTTACGTCAAAACGACCGGACACTTCGGCGACGTATTGCAAATATTGATTGACTGATCGACAAATTTAATTAACCAGTAAGGAATTTTTTTTTTAAAATGAAGTAGAGCATGAGCACAGGGGGAAAAAAAAAAAAAATCAACATCCCAGTCTTACTGTCGTGCTTCGAAAAAGACAGGTGACGAGAACGCTGAGGACGTAGCTGAAACGGAGTAAATAATATTAATTAAATGAAAACTGATGAAAATAATATAAGAAATACATAAGAGGTTACAATAATATCTACACTGAATAGGATTAAAATGATGTTTGATAAAAACATTTGTGTTGGGTGGGAGGGGGGGGGGGGAAGTTCCACACAGTATGGGCTAATGTCGGAGCTGGATATTTTTTCCCCCCACCGCAGGAAGGACAGTTGAGAAATTACGGCTCGCCCATAGTGCGCGGAAGCACGCCTTGTCGTTATTGCGATACAAACGCCGGATAGATTTGCGTGCGCGCCGCCGCTCGCCGGAGAGTTTTCGCCTAATTACGCGCGGGCGTAGTCGGCTCGACTTAACTTTCCCTTTTCTTTTCAGGCGGAAGCGGGTTTTCGCTGATAACAATCCGAGACGGCAATCCGCCTGTCGTGGAGTTCGTTAATTATCGTTTGCGGCAAACCTACCTCCCCCCCCCCCCTTGTCTTCTGGCGGCAGGCACGCCAAGTACACACACACTTCGTCAAACAAAGTTTGCTATAACACGACCTTCGCACGCTAGTCCACTTAAGTGCATAACTTACCGTTTCAACATTCTTTGTATTTCCGCTTTTTCTTGCTAACTCTTGTCCTGTTCATTTGATAAGTTATTTTGTGGACGGGGGGGGGGGGGGGGGGGTTTGCCAGTCGCACAGAAGGTATGTATGTTATTTTGAAACTATAAACATTAAGTATTGGATGGAACATTTTTTTTGCTAACCCATTTGAGGAAAAGGTATGTTACTTCGGTTGCGTCTGATTTGCATTGCACTCTCAGGAGTGCCGAGTTAATAACGAACCCGTGAGGTACCGTGGATCGAATCCCGTGTAGTTTAATTGTTATGCGTGTAGACAGTTCAAGTCTAATTGATCACTTTTGAAATGAACCTTGGGAAAATGCCATTGCTCCTACCTGTATATATTTTAACGATAATTGTAACTGTAATGCGCCCAGTAAAGTTAGTAACGAAGGGAAAGAGGTTCTTAGAGTCTATAGAACTCCACGGATCGAGCAAAGGTCGCTTGTTCATTGGCTGACGCAGCAGGTAGAACTCACTCTCCTGCTTAACTCGACCACACGTAGAGTAGCTACCAGAGTTCCGAATGTTGACTGCTGGTTCCGAATTCTATATACAGGGCGTGTCGGATGATCGATGTTTCGATTACACAGGTGAAACTTTCATGTACTTCTCCGCCGTCTACCTTGGTACTGAATTAACCCTTTCATGCCCACTGGATAGACAGTTGTCTAAATGTTGCGTAGGAAACTTATATATTTGACCGGTACTGTACTCTGCGATGCTCAATGCCGAATGATCTTCCCTGTGTGTAACCTATTTCTAGGGATAGGAAAATTTCGTGAGTTCAGTGACCTGTTGGCTAGACTTTACAGTTCTGTGTATACTGGAGCCTCAAGTGTTTGTTCATTGGCTGCTGTCTCAGTGTTAGCTCGCACTTGGCAGTATGGGATTCGCTACTTGTTTCCTTGCAAATCTGCTATTGGCTCAGAGGCTTCCAGGGAGTGTATAATCAACTGCGAACCGATTGGAAAGGTGACTTCACTGTATGCGTGTTTGACGTCTATCTTGTCCCGAAATAAATTCGCGAAATTTTCCTAACCCTACTTATCTCTAAACCGTGCTACAGCTCTACGTTAAGATTGGTTCATTTCGCGGTCACCGAACTCAAAGACTACATTTTATTGGTTTTGATAACGAAGCAGGTTATTATACCAGTTGAAGTACAGTACGGGTAAAAAATGTCATTTGCAACAGTAAAAAATATAAGCTAATGTGGGAATGAAAACATTAAAGCAAAATAAAAGGGTTTCCACGTAATACTTCATAATGACGTCATATCAGCCGTCCCAGACATCACACGTGTGATATAAGTACACACATCAAATAGCGTTTCCGTCATTCTTCTTATCAAGATAACTGCGGCAAGCAATCAGGCATGAGGGATTATCTCATGCTACCCTTTCACGAGCAATGTCATGTGTCGAGAGGCTTTCTTGTTTATTATTTTACAGCGAAATATTTCAATATGGCGGCGAGACATGTCCTTGGCATACCACGGGACAACATGCGTATGTGTTTAACAAATTAGTCCAGTATCTTACAGAAGAGGGCCCGCTAGAAGTCAATTACTTCGGAGGAATATTGTCATATTTTTGTTTTGGCTACACATTACCTTGGTGCATAAAGTGAGTGAAAAGATTTGGGCGGCTCTTAACAGCGAGGTCTTCAAAGCCGACGAGGGTGATTGAAGTGAGTATGGAGCAGCGCCGAAATGAAAGGGCGAGGAAAAATTGAAAATCCCCGAGAAAACCCGGCGACCAGCGTCATCGTCCGGTACGATTCCCACTTGCGGAAATCCGTGAGTTACCCGGCCGGGTATTGAACCCGGTTCGCCTTGGTGGGAGGTGAGCAGGCTAACCGCTCTACCACCGTGACCCCCTTTTGCATGAAGTTTATTACCAAAATGAAATAAAGAAAATGATGTCTCATTCGAAAGTCGTACGTCTCTGCTGGCAACATTGAAGAGGGACATTTTGATCGACATCGGGTAGCTGTTGACTTCGGGAACATTGTCTTGGTTACTGAAACTCGAATGAATGCATAATTAATTCTCTCCTGACTCACGGGAATAATTCGAATTCACCAATATATGATTACTAGGTCACTTATCGCACTCCGAAAATAATTTGAATTTGCAAGCAGCCCGAAATAAATAAAATACACGGAAATACACTTTCGGCATGTCATTGCTAACTTGGGTGCGATTGTATTTGAAATTTCTTCTTTATCAAGGTTGTGGTATTACCTTTTTTTGGACTGTACACCTTCAGGATCTAGTTACCTATTCAATTATAATCTATCTTCTGTAATTGTTATGATATTTTTTATTTGTAATGAACATGAGAGCAGCAGCAGTTGTGTAAAGTCGTAGCACGCCTGTGAAATGTAATTTTAAATGTAATAAATACTCTGAATGATTTTCAAACATTTGAATTTTTTAGTGCGCAGATTATCTGTGTGGCACATTATAAGTTTTCTAGAGCGACGTTAGTGAACTCGTCAAGACTACGAAAGTCATGGTTGCATGAAGTAAAATAAAAATATTGCAAGCTATCGGCTCCACGGATTTCCAGGATAGTATAACTCACACCTCCTAAAAAAGAGGGGAAAGCCGGTGAATAGACCCGGATGAAGGTGTGAAGTGAAACAAAAGAGGCCGTGGGAGTTGGCAAACCTGCCGGCAGCGCTGGGGGGAAGGGAGTGAGGGAAGAGGGTTGGCAGCACTGGCAAACACTGGCGCGCTCTAACTGGTCGAGAGGCGAGCCCGTGTAAACAGACCGTTTGAGGCTCTTAATTGCCTCCGCACTGCCGGTCGTTAAACGAGCGCCTGAGGATTTCCTCGGAGGGGAAGGGGGGGGGCAGCCAGCTCGTCCTGCGCTCTATCGGCAATTGGCGTCACTAACGTCCCCTCCGTCGACCCTCTTAACCGCGACGCGCTGTGAAGTTTGATGGTCCTTGGTCACTGGGGGAGGGGGTAGGCGAGGGATGAAGAGGGGGGAGGGGCGGAGAGGGCGAGGCGATCTCTAATCGATAATCTCCGAACAAGCAGATCGATAGCTATCGAGGCGTCGAGAAGAGGGGCTGTGGGGTTGGCGTGGGGCGTGGGGGAACAAGCACCCATCAAACTGCGATAAAGGTAAAGAATGTAGTGTTTAACAGCGGCCTGCTGGGGAATGGGGGAGCTGCGAACGAATTTCCTTCCATTTTATTTCCCTTCCGCCCGACCCTCTGTTCCAAAACTGCGGCGCGGTCGTAAAATATCGAAGGGTGCCTGTAAAGCGATCGGGAAGGAGGTCCTTTTTATTATTATTATTTTGTTTGTTTCGGGTATAAAAAACGCGTTAGATTACTCCTAACTTTTATATCTGCATCTTGGGGATATGACGATTATATTATTGTCCATACTGAAAAAATTACATCCTTCCCAGGAAATTTCCAATCATTGAAGTAATTTCGCACATACACAGTATTTCCACTCACGGGTATAAATAAACGTTTAAATTCAGTTCGAACGAGTTACGTTAATTGAATTAGATTGGACTTTTTCTCCCCTGCTCGTAAAACTTGTACTGTGAAAGCTAAATTTTTCCATTGTTCTGAGTAGTTTATATACTCATCTCTTGGATTTATTTATTCATCTCATGTTTCATTTCTGAAAATCCTCGTTTCGACAGTCAATTTGTGCAAAAATTCGTCTATTATGAAATATTTCTCGAGTATGGTTGTTGAAATCTCTTCGTATTACACGTGTTGACGTGAAATAAAGAAGATTATGTTTTTACAACCATGTAAGCACTACTGCTCCAAAGTAATTTTTGCTTGTAATTTCCCACTTGTAAAAATTACGGGTTGGGGAGGGTGGGAAAAATTTTCATCCTGAACCTATAAACTCCTTCATTTCCACATTAATTGATAGTTCCTGGTGCTGCAAATTAGAAATTGTTCTATGTTTACTGTACTTAAGATGGAAACGAACTTCTTTTCGCTATCTCAACATGTAAGCTGTAGTCTCTGTGTTCGCTGGCAGTGATATGAACTAACCATGAGTAGAGTAGTAATATTGTTTAGGAATCAGGGAATATAATTGAACACTGAGCCTTGCAGAGTGCAGTTCCGGTCAAATATAATCTTCCTGTGCAACATGTAGACGATTGTCTACAGTGGGCATGGAACAGTTAAATTGCAGAGAAAAGTTTTTTTTTTTTTTTTTTTAATTGGGTTTGTGGTGTTAATCTATTTTGTGAAGACCGCGCAGATGTTATATTTTCCCAATTCGTAAGTTGCCCGTAGGCTACATTATAAACTATCAAATACTGAAGCAGGATTCAAAAGGAAATCTTGAGCTGCGAAAGAAACCCATATTGCTTGAACAGTTTCGGACAGTCGGCGAATGATTGTTAGGGGTAGGATAATCCCGCGAATTCATTTCGGGACAAGATAGACGTCAAACACATATGCAGCGAAGTCGCCTTCGCAATTGGATCACAGTTTATTAAACCCGCCCTGCACTCCTCTGAGCCAATAGCAGACTTGCAAGGAAACACCTTGCGAGTCCCATAACTGCCAGGTGCTGGACAACGGCCAGTGGACACGCAGCTGAGGCTCCAGGATGCAGCGGACTGAGGAGACTAGCCTACAGGTCATTGAACTCGCGAAATGTCCCTATCCCTAGTTACTAGGTATTAGTTATAAAGAAAATGCTGATTCGTCCCTGTCTCACCCGTAACGTATGAGTTGAGTTGAGTTGAGAGATTTGGGCAACTCTTAACAACGTGGGTTAAATGAGGTTAGAATGGTGCAGCGCCGGAATGCAAGGGCGGGGGAAACTGGATATCCCCGAGAAAACTCGGCGACCAGCGGCATCGTCCGACACGATTTCCACTTGCGAAAATCCTGGTGTGACCCGGCCGGCGATTCAACCCGTTTCGCCTTGGTACACTGTAAATAATAATGGGAAAATTTTCTGACAAGTGTGAGGTAATATTTGCAAACTTGTGTGGTAAATTCAGTTTTCCTTACGGGTGAGGTAAAATTACCTCACCCGTGAAGTAAAATTCACGTACACGGTAGTGGAAAATCCCATACATGGATGGGAAAATTACCTTATCACTTGTGGATCTTCTCGTCTGTTTGTAACTATTTTATAATTGTATTTTATATATTTTTTACCTTTAAATTAATTTATATTGTTTAGTCATACAAGCTGTCAACATGGCTCTTTACGTAAAGTATAATTACCTCACTCTGGAGTAAAATTCACGTACACAGCAGTGGAAAATCGCATAAATGGATGGGAAAATTACCTTACGAGTGCATCTCTTCAGTATAGTTTCAACAGCTAAGTGGGAGGACGGATGGAAGAAACAATCGTGCAACACTCTAATATTCAATAATGCTATGATACTGTCGTCATGGTGTAATGGATAGCGCATCGGCCCATCGTGATAGAGGATCATGGTTTGCGCACACCTAGCAGCAAGTTTCGAGGATTTAAGAGATAAGGTTTTGGTTACTATTCGTAAGATGATGTAGAAAATAAAAGAAATTAACAGTACTAACAATCCAGGATATTTTTTAATCAACTTTATTTTTCACTACAGTTAATATTCCTTTATTTGTATGAGATTTTCCCTTATTTGTATGGGATTTTCTCTCACTTTTGTCAGTTACTTTATTTGTTACGTAAATTTACTCTACCTTTAATAGGTAATTTTATTTTACATGTAAAGGTAATTAGCTTCCCTTACATGCCAGGTAATTTTACCAAAATATTTTTACAGTGTGGGAGTCAAGCAGGCCAACCTCCATAATGCATGAGAATCTTACTGCAAGCATATTACGCTTTTAATGTAACGTACAATTCGTATTGATTTGTGTTTCTCATTATTGTCAGGGATAGTATTTGCGAGCAACAGATTATGAAAAAATAGCTTTAAGCCGTCGCAACCATTAAAAGACAGCGTAAGTACAGGAGAAATTTTCCTTGAATGCTGATAACTATTTCTTAAAATTCCTTTGGCACAAACACCGCATAGTTTTTCTTTAAGCGCTGAAATCAACCATACTCATGTTAAGCTAGGTGTGCATGCATCTCTCTATCCAACGAATTTCTGCAAAGAAACGAAACTTCAAATCTTTTGAAACGGTAAATAGATCCGATTGTAACAACATTCAGCGGCGTGTCTATTCCGTTTCGCTGTTTCGAGTTTAATGATGCCACTTCCTGCAAATGTACTAACGTGAATATCCTGAGAGGTAGACGTAAAACATTATAAGTAGGGCCACGTATTTTTCGCGATAAGATGTATGCTCAAGCTATACTTCAATATCCTACGTCTACAAACACAACTTCCGCTGGCCATAGGCCGTGTGCGTTTACGTACGGAGACATATTCTTATTTGACTCGGCCAATCAGAACAATCGATATTAAACGTCCATGATTGACAAGCGAGACACGTGAGACACGTGACTTTTTAAATTATCCAACCACGAAAGTGCATTTGAAGTAAAGTGTTCTGGAGCACAGCTGGTCTTGGAAATCTCGCGAAAAAACACGATGCCTCTAAAAATAAGTCATATTGACTTTTTACGGATAAAAAACAAATTCAACAATCTGACGTGTACACTCGAAATCTGAATAGGTGATCTCAATCAGTATATATTATTTTTACTGAACCTTCAGTCAACCCTTTCACTCACAGTGTCCACGATCGTGGCCATGTTGCGCATGAAGGATATTTATGTTCAGTGCTGTACACAGCGAGGTATCAGTACCCAATGTCTTGAGTGTCTCCTTGTTGGTAGAGACCTGCAAAATTCGCGCTATTATTTCGGGACATGCTAAACTTCAAACATGTGTACCTTTGTAATAAGTTTCACAATGGACAGTGCGTTATCTGACACATCCCGTGTTAACCCTACGCCAGTCAATAAACACTTCACAAATGTGTAACCCAATCACATGCAGGTCACTAAAAGGGCGTGTCTTCACTTCTATGCAGCAGCCAATGGAGAAACGACGCCGGCTCCGATATATGCAGTACTGTGAAGTTCAGCCTGATGTCAAAAAATAACGCGAATTTCGCATGTCTCTACATATTGGTGAGCGTTATAACCACCTGTCGGTTACCAATGGCTGCAGGTAACTTCTTTTGAGCGCGCGAGGCGTTGTTCAGCGGTTGCGAAACGTGAACTAGACACAAGTACAGTGCACGTCAAAATGTGACGCGACTGAAACACTTCGGCGTACAAATTAATGCGTGACCGAACGGGTTACAGAGCGGTTTTCTACTGGCGGATCAGTGAAATACATGGAGGATTTACTGCCAGAGAATGTCAGTTCACTAGGAATCAGTAGAAATACATTGAGGATTTACTGCCAGATGAATGTCAGTTCACTAGGAATCACATGTTTCCCACACAAGTTTGCGAATATTACCTTACACTCGTCAGGTAATTTTCCCATTATTATTATTTTTTTTTACAGTGAAGGCTGCAGCTAAAATGATCAGTGGAATTTCACTGATTCAAGTGGAGAATCTTCAAAAGAACTACTTTAAGATTCGTCAATTTGGGGCAGTTTGATCTATTTCTATTTTAGAGTGTGCAAGAGCGGGCTGGCGACGGAGCAGATGGTTCGCTGCGAAATGGCGATGGAATGTTGAAAGAGGGTTGGAAAACACCAGATGACTGTCTCACCCCGAGCGGCCATCACAAGCTTTTACGGTGCGCTGACGACACATTTTTCATGTGCAGTAAATTTTATTTTCGTGCGAAGGAGAACTTTCGTTTTACGACCTGCCCCCCCTTCCTAACGGCTTCGCCAACGAGGCAGCTGCCGATCCCAAATGCGATTTGTCAGTGGCGAACAAGCGTTTTAACGTCTCGGCGCGCTCGCGTGCTAAATTTCCCCGCCATTGTGGCGCGTTTAGCAGTCTAGCCGGCGATTATTGGGAGGTCCGTAATTTCGTTAATACGTTCGTTGGCTTGTAAGACTTCAAACTTGCCCTGACTGGACCACACAGTCTCCCCGTGGCACCCTGCGGATACTGATACTGATATAATTAAATATCAGCCTAATGTCGATCTCTCCCTCCCGGGAGGGATTTACAGGTCAAATGACGGAAACAAGAATAAATATATATAATTCTAAATTGTAATTTATTATGTTGTGTAGTATGAGTTTCAAATTATGTTAACATATTCTTTTATAATTTTAAGAATATTTTTATAGTTCTAATGTGTATTAACAATTCATGTTTCATATATATTTATAGGGTTTTAGTCATTAAACGTTCCCTGGGGGGGGGGGGGGCGACCCAAAGGGCCAGGGAGCTAAGAGCGGAAGAGATATATTACTGTACTGCGACTACGTCACAGTTGTTCTGGAACGCCATGGCATACCTTAAGCCAGTGACAAACAGGGTGAAATGCACTCTAAAAATTATTCCCAAACTTCCCACACCATGGAATACTTTCAATAAAAAAAGCGCAAATGGTAATTTATTTTCCCACGCGTTTATGATAGCGAGTGAGTCAGGTGAGCGAAGAGATTTGGGCGGCTCTTAGCCGCGAGGTCTTGAGAGCCGATGAGGGTGACTGAGGCGAGTACAGAGCAGTGCCGGAATGAAAGGGTGGGAGAAACGGGAGATCCCAGAGAAAACCCGCCTACCAACGGCATCGACCGGCACGATTCCCACACGCCTAAATCCGGGAGTGACCCGGCCGGGGATTGAACCCGGTTCAACTTGGTGTGAGAGGCGAGCAGGCTAACCGCTCAGCTTTCGTACATTTTCTCAGGGAAGTGTCAAATGCGCAGCGAAGTACCCAGCTACCTGCCGTAACGGTGTGTTCAACTTTCCTATATTTTCAGCCTGATATGTGGTATAATTTACACATTCTATAGGCTTCTCGCGGTAAAGTGAGCACTTTTTCAGGCCCTCCCACGAACCATTTGCCCCTACTAAGATTGTTTCATTGCAGACTCGGACATTGCTTTTTAAGGGTGGTGAAAGTATACACCGTATTTGTCAGTCACATGACAATGTTGGTATTAAAAAGTGCCGGAAAGAAAAAATTGGCTACATGGAAAAATTGGGAAGGGCCTTATTAAGTGCTCACTTTACCGTGAATAGGATATATATATAGGATAAAAACTTACATTACAGTCTAGGAAGTTAACCCTTTCATGCCCATTTTAGACAACCGTCTACATGTCTGCAGGAAGGAATGGAATGATTTGTCAAGAATGTTGTATGATTTAGCATTTATAAATATATCTTAATGATTTCCTCTTAGATATTTTTCCGCGCTATTAAGTTTAGTGCATTTTCATATTTTTTTATATAGTCTATCATTGCAACAGCTTGCAGACATCGATAATGTCCCAATGTGTTGCTTGGAATTTTATCAAGTGTTTTGAGCGGCCCAGGGGAAGGAGAAAGGAATATACGCTGTTCTGGCTGAGCGGGATTGTGATATGCTAAGCCCTTGAAATTTCAAAAGAAATCTCGGGATTGGGAATTGCGTTCAATGTTTGGAAACTAATGCCCGAAAAGACCTTCAGACAAGAGTATATTTTTACCAACTGTTTGAATTAGTTCGAGGTAAAATGTTCGGCTATTCTTTTTCAAGCAGTAAAGTTGATTTGCGCCATATGTTACGAAACAATTATTGCGGCGTATTTACGCCGATTGCGAAACGGGCAAAGGAAGCAACTTCCAGCACTTTGGTGGAGCCGCTGTGGCGCAGCGGCTAGAGCGCCGACCTCACACCAAGGTGAACCATGTTCAATTCCCAGCTGGGTCGCTCCCGGATTTTCGCACGCGCGAGTCGTGCTGAACGATGCTGCTGGTTAGCGGGTTTTCTCGGGATTTTCCCGTTACCCTCACCTTTGCATTCCGTTGCTGCTCCATACTCACCTCGCTCCGCTCTCATCGGCTCTCAAAACCTCGATAGTAAGGGACGCCCAAACCCATCCACTCAGTTTTAGCACACTACGTTCCTTACACATTTATTGGTCAATGTATTTATAGGCTGTTCACGGTAAAATGAGCACTTTCGAAAGCCCTGCTTAAGATCTACTTGTAAGCACACTGTGTATCCTTTCGCCGTATGTAAAATTAATAGTGCCGTGGACCTCATCACTTTATTCTTGCGGCAGTAAAGGGAATCTGTAAAATTATTTTAAAAGTAAATATTTTACAAATTTTCTAATCGATATACTTTATGGATTAGAAAAATCAGAAATAAAAATAAATCATTGCGGTATTTACAAATGTTTACTGAACTCTTTTAATTCAACGCTGAGATATGGAACTACTTTCCCTCCGTCGTTACCAACTTTACTGAGCGTATGCCACTACGTGTGCTCGTTAAAAATACACGCCGGTAGTGGCAGTGACATTTTCCAAGGGTTGATTTCAAAAGTGCTCACTTAATCGTGAACAGCCTTTACCACGTACCGTCATCCTGTTGGTCCATACTACACCAGATGCGCTTTCTCTGCTGATAATATTTATTATAGTCTGGTTGTCAACCGTTTGAGTGGATTATGTAATTTTCCCCAGTTAAAAAGTCTTGCGTAGTTTCATATTTATCCCTTTATCACGCCACGGAGAGAATACCTACTTGACACATTTAAAAATCATACTTTTTTCCATGCATCAAAACATGCCACGTAACAATACTTACCCCCGTTTTAATACAAGTTTAAGCGCGCCTCACGAATGGGTGCACAATTTTGAAACCACACAAGCTCGTGTGCAGTTATTTCCGTGGCAAAATGTTTTCTGTTATCTATAATGTACAGGTTGACAGTTGGGTGTGTCTATGTAAATGTCGTCTGTGGCGGAAGAGACCTCGCTGTTTCCATGGAAACAGCTGTAAACAAGGACTGCTTTCATCTGTCAATAAGGTGTACTCGTTCGTGAGACAGGTTACGTGTTATGGTATATTGTTAATCTGTATTTTGTTGCAGTAAAATACGAAACTCAAAAATTTTTCATCGTAAACTATTAACTTTCTTGAAATATTTCATTTCAATGGCAAAAAAAAAAATCCAGGTACCTATTTATACAACCAAATGGCCTTTTAATGGGTAAACAGAGACTAAAGTTTATCATCTCACCAACTGTAATAATAATATATGGAAAAACGAATACACACACGAAATTTTACGTAGCTTGGATGTAGTGTTTACTCGTAATCCAGATGAAAACTATATTGCTAATGAAGCAGGTAATGCGTGTGCGGGAAATACTGGAAATAGCGTAACCGCGGTGCCCGAGCGGTTAGCTCGCTTGCCTCCCAACATGGCGATCCAGGCTCAATCCCCGGCCGGGTAACCGAATTTTCGCATGTGAGAATCGTGCCTGACTATGGGTTTTCTCGGGGATCTCCCGTTTCCCCGCCCCTTCATTCCGGCGCCGCTCCATACTCACTTCAATCACCCTCATCGGCTCTCAAGACCTCGCTGTTAAGAGCCGCCCGAATCTCTTCACTCACCCACTCACGCTTGTGATAAATGACATGTTTAGGAAATGACTAAACACGTCAGACACGCGGAAATTTTTCGAAGTTTTGATCAAGAAAGTGTGAAGAAACCTTGAATAGACTATAAATATAAAGCCGGGCGCACTGAGTGACATGTGCCCAGTAAAGTTGGTAACGAAGGATGGAAAGTAGTTCCATATCTTAAAGTCGAATAAAAATCGTTAGATAACCATTTGTGAGAACTTAAATTATTTGTTTCCCTTTATGCTCTTTTAACGCATCGAAATGCAAAAATTAGCAGATTTTTAAAATAATTACTTTCCTAATAATTTTACAGATTCGCTTGACCGACACACGAATCAAGTGACGAGGACCGTGGCAATGTTAATTTTACATAAGGCAGAAGAAGTCACAACGTGCATACAAGTAGATCTTAAGCAGGGCTTTCGATAGTGCTCATTTTACCGTGAATAGAGTATAGTCTCCTGTCGCTAGTCGACAAACATGTTCCTGGTCAGTGACGTCACATCTATGGCAGTCGCCGCTGTCGTTTTTCTTGCGTGTTCTTAAATACTCCTGTGACGTAGAAAACCAGCTGCTGCACATTATTTATCTCACAAAAAATTCTTATCAATGCACGCTGTTGACATTACGAGCGACCTTTCAAGTAATCTTTTACTACCCGAAAAAAAGTGATTCATTTCATAAATAATGGAAACATTTTTTTGTCATGGAATTTGAACGGTTGAATGCTGATAATTGTGTTCTTTGTTTAAATAATTCAATGGTACCTACGCTGATATTTTCGCGAACATATTTTCCCATCGTATACATGTCTCCAACGTCGTGAGCATATTTGTTGACATTTGAATTTCCAGCAACAGCCCGCCCTTTTATATGACTTTAATACTTCGACCTAATTGAATATAGTTTATACTAATGCCAGCAGCGGCGTGTGGTGAACTGTCGCAAGGTAAGCTGTGTTTTGGTCTGTGCTGTACCTATTCGTTTGCTGGTTTACACGTCGGCCACTTAAACGTAGTAGAACAGTTGACGTCACAGCGCGTGTGTAACATGGTGACTCGTCGCTCTCTCGTGAGTGGCCGCAGTATATCAGGTCTCTCTCGGCTCCACTATGGTTGCTGGTTCCTGCTGCGCGCGCCGAGTGTGTACAGCACCGCGCGAGCACCAGCTCACCTTGCAACGTTTCAGAGTGTGGCTACTGCGGAGCTTCACGTGCCTCAGAGACGGAGATGGCATGCCATGATGGTTCATTTGACGTCGACGCAGCATCCACCCTTTTCTGATTGGCTGCAGCACGAGGCTCTGGGAACGGGCTGTGGGCCTGATTGGCTACTGCGCGCCACGAGAAGTTTCGTATTAGCTAAGCTGCCGAACTGGTAGTAGGTTACCAAGTGCTTATTTTCAAACGTCGCGTTCCAACATTATGCAGTCTACTGACGCCACACTGAGAGAAGAGCCAACAAAATATTTGTGTCTGTAGAGTCAAAAATATATTTAGTAGCCCCATGTTGTCGAGTAGACAAAACATGAAAAGCAACTAAATAAATTTGCCTCATCTACCCCAAATACATGTTTGCATAAACTAAACCTATTTCTTGGGCCAAATGGCATTAGGATGTCAAAAAAAAATTTTTTTTACTATATATATTTGGTAGGCCACTCGTTTGATTGCCTTCGTTCGAGAGTACAGCTCGAGTGTTCTTTCCCATTTTTATTACAGTTAGAATTGAAACGAGGGTTTGTTAGTGCATATATTAATGCTTAAAAATGGCATAATCGTCATAATAAAACAGGATCTACAGTTCTGGTGATCTAGGTTCGTTTCCCGGTCAGGATTACGAAAATTTGTAATACTAATCGAAACTGTTAATTTACGTAGAACAAAACAAATTTTAGTTTCACCAACAAAAAAAAAAAAATCTTATTTTGAGGTGGTAGTTACTTTTTTCTTTCAGCCATCCTTTATTCTTTAATCACCTTTCTAAATAAATATGGCCATGTAAATAATAAACGGTGTGTGTATATTCCACGACACTGGAAGTTAACGTCTACGGCTAAAATAAAACACATTTATTTTATATTATTTCAAATGAGGTGGCTTTCAAACGTGACACTTTACCGTGGATAGACTATACATTTAACGCATCACCTCTTGCCAGTGTGGTAGAGAGCGTTAAGGCGTACGGAAAAGGACATGAGGGTAATAGGTTAGACTTTCAGTTTTTTTTGCATATAAAATTCTAATTCTGGCAATTTTTATACAATAAAAACATATTTAATTTTTTTTTTGTCCCAGAGTTGTATCTAGTTCGCAAACGAAAAATTGTAGGCTACTTATAGTCGAATAAATTTTTGATTGCGCCAACCAAATACGACCAACTAACTAATTTGGGTTCAACCAAATACCGCCAAGGCGAACCGGGTTCAATCCCCGGCCGGGGCACGCCCGGATTTTCGCAAGTGGTAATCGTCCCGGACGATGCCGCTGACCGGTGGGGTTTTCTCGGGGATCTCCCGTTTCCCCGCCCTTGCATTACGGAGTTTCTCCATCCTCACCTCATTTCACCCGCATCAGCTCTCAACATCTCATTCTTAATAACCGCCCAAATCTCTCATCTCAACTCAACAACCAAACATTTGACTGCCCCTATACAAACAAACTTTGTTTTTCTCAACAAAACCTTTTAGTCAGTGCACGTGCGGAGATGTTTTCGTGAAATTCGGGTGTACCTGACACCTACAAGCTGTTCACGATAAAGTGAGCTCTTTCGAAATCAACCTTAGAAAATTGTCACTGCTCATGCCTGCATATATTTTAACAAGCTCACTGAGTGGCATGCGCCCGGTAAAGTTGGTAACGATAGATTGAAGTAGTTACATATGTTAACGTTGAATAAAAAGTGCTAGGTAACCATTTGTGATAGTTTAAATTATTTCTTACGCTTTCGATTTTTTTGACGCCTCGGTAAGTAAAAATTATCAGATTTATAAAATGTTTGCTTTTCTAATAATTTCACGGTTTCACTTTACCGACGCATGAATAAAGTGACGAGCCCTATGGCAATGTTAATTTTACATAAAGTGGAATAATACACAACGTGCATACAAGTATATCTTAAGCAAGGCTTTCAAAAGTGCTCATTGTACCGTGAACAGCCTATACTTTTTATTGGTATAGGCGATTCACGGTAAACTGACCACTTTTTAAGGCCCTGCTGAATTTTTCTTATCATTAGATTTCTATCTTTCTGTAACTTTTTAACATAAACATTGTCATCAGACTAATCTTTACCGTAAACAGCATATGTAGGTTGTTCACGGTAAAACGAGCGCTTTTGAAAGTCCTACCTAAGATCTACTTGTATGCACACTGACTAGTCTTCCGTCTTATGCAAAATTTACATTTTTTTTTATGAGCATCGTCACTTTATTCATTCGTCGGCCAAGTGCAACTGTGAAATGATTACAAAAGAAAAATGTTTTGCGAATCCGCTCATTTTAACACTACGATGCATAAAACATAACAGAAAGTGAAACAAATAATTTTAAGCTATCGAAAATGGTTACCTGACACATTATTCGACGTTAACACTTTGGGGACTATACTCGAATGTAGCTCGAGCAAAGCTACTTTGACAAAAATTTATTTGTTATTCAGAACAAAACTCGCACGAATATGCAGTCTTTGTTCAGCTATTGTTTAACATAACCTCACAATAGCACCTCAGCGCAGTAACAATGATATCGCTAGCGATAGAATTTCTTCATTGAATAGCCACTCAAACGGACGATGCAATTCCTTTTATACAATAAAGGACATTTTATTTGGTCAATATCAGCTTGGCTCTCCTTTAATTGATGACCGGCCAATAATAAACCTGTAAAGTATAACTAGTGTCCGGATGTGGTATGGGCCAATAGGCCGATGGTGATTTCTAACACAGACACCAACAGAACCGGTGTTCTTGCAGTAGTTGATACAGGTGACTCACTTCTAGTTTGTCTTAAGTGTCAGCCAATGTGTGCAGACCTCAATGTGTTAAGATATGGAACTACTTTCCATTCATCATCACCAACTTTACTGGGGCGCATGCCACTCAGTTCGTCCGTTAAAATACGTGCAGGTAGAGGCAGTGACTTTTTTTTCTAAGGCTGAATTCAAAAGTGCTCACTTTACAGTGAAAAGCGTTCAGAAACATGTGTCGAGGACTGCAGCGAGCGTGCGATGGCGTGTTGCAGACGGCGCCGCGACGCAGCCAAGCCGTCGAAGCGCAAGAAGGAGCCCGCTGCTGCCGGGACTACGGCGGGAGCGGCGGCAGTAGGGGCGGCCGCCAGTGGCGGCAAGGCTTCGGCGGCGGCGGCCGCGGGGGCGGCGGCGGAGCTGAGCGACGGCGCGGGATCCGACAGCGACCGGAAGCGGAAAGAAGGCGCGCACCACCTTCACGGGCCGCCAGATCTTCGAGCTGGAGAAGCAGTTCGAGGTGAAGAAGTACCTGTCGTCGTCGGAGCGCGCCGACATGGCGAAGCTGCTCAACGTCACCGAGACTCAGGTGAGTGGCCGTGGCATCATGTCGCGTGCCTTCAGCTGGTTTACAATTTAAAATAATTAATGCTTTAAGAATCGTGCGGTGACCGAGGTCATCGCACATGTCGATTTACAATTTCAGGTGTTGCAGAAAAGAAACTTTATGATCGGGCACTGTACTTAAAGTCTACAGAATTCTTGTATCGTTGTCACAGTCAGTTTTATGAACAAGTTATGACTAGGGATAAGAAAATTTCGCCGATTCGTTTCGGGACAAGATAGACGCCAAACACATGTACAGTGGAGTCACCTTCGCAACTGGATCACAGTTTATTAGACCCGCCGTCGCGCGCCTCTGAGCCAATAGCAGACTTGCAAGGAAACACCATGCGAATCCCATAACTGCCAGGTGCGGGGCAGCAGCCAATGAACACACAGCTGAGGCTCCGGTATGCAGAGGCTTGAGGAGTCTAGCCTAGAGGTCATTGAACTCGCGAAATTTTCCTATCCCTAGTTATGACCTATACTAGTACGACAGTTTGCGAATCATTTACACACAGGTACGATCATTGGTCACTGAGCTTCGCAGTGTGCGGTACAGACCAAGTATTACCTTCACATGCGTAATGTACACAGTTGTGTAACTGGGTCTGAATAGGTTAAGCAATTATTCGTAGAATTGCCATATCTATGTACTGGCGACCTGTCCCGGCCTCGCTCGGTTGCGATTTAATAATATTGCATTGTTTAAATTTACAGCAAGTATATACACTAAACACGTAAGGTAACTAACATAGGATTAATACTGCGTTGTTCAAAAATTCTTCGTAAGTGAACCCCTAAAAGACAAAAATAGTTTCTTGGGCCATCTCTAAAAGTTTAAGCATATGCTGTCGCGAACTTTTTTGTAATTCTGTAGCACATTAATTTGGTATATATACCTTATGGTCATAGACCAGCAAAATTCACGTTATTATTTGGGGACAAGTTAAACTTCAAACATGTGTACCTGTTTATAAGTTCTACATTGGAAAATACGTGATCTGACCTACCCTGGGTAACTCTGCGCCAATAAATAAACACTTCACAATTGTGTAACCCAATCACATGCAGGTCAGTAAGAAAGGGCGTGACTTCACTTATGTGCAGCAGCCAATGCAGAAACAACGCCGGCTCCGGTATGTACATTACTGTGAAGTTCTGCCTGATGCCAAATAAAATCGCGAATTTTGCATGTGTGTGCTTGTGGTTTAGTCAGTGTAGGTCATCTAAGCGCCCGAAATGCGGGTTTTTCTGACTTGATTAGAAAACGTCGACATTTCTCTGCTATCCTTATATTAAATATTAACGTTTTGTTTACCTAACCCGCCCTCAAGAAATTCTCTAGATGATGGTGAAAGCCGCATCAAAATTCATGGAGTGGTTTAGAAGCCTTAGCAGAATACGCAGACGCACGCGGCCGGGCGACTTTGTTTTGAACTATGTATAGATACGAATAGTGAGAAAGTGTGAATGGTAAACTATTTTCCCATACATCCGCGGTACCGTTCCTACTTTCGTTCGCGAAACAGTCAAATGCGCGTAGTGACGCCGCGCAACATCCCTATATATTTGCAGTCTGACACGTGGTATTATTTCCATACTAAAGGAAGTTCACGATAAAGTGAGACATTTTGAAATCAACTTTAGGAAAAAGTCACGGCCCTTACCTGCATATATTTTAACGGGCGCCCTGAGTGTCATACGTCCAGTAAAGTTGGTAACGATGGCTGAGAAGTAGTTCCATATCTTAACGTCGAATAAAAAGTGTCAGGTAACCATTTGTGATAATTGTAATTATTCCTTTCACTTTCTGTTTTTGTAATGCATCGAAGTGTAAAATTGTGCAGATTTGCAAAACATTTTCCTTTGTAATAATTCCATAGTTTCACTAGACTGGCGCATGAATGTTGCCCATGGCAATGTTAATATCAAATAAGGCGGAAGAATACATTATGTGCATACAAGTAGATCTTAAACGGGGCCTTCAACAGTGCTCATTTTACCGTGAACATCCTATAGGCCTATTTAGAGGTTATAAACTTCCATTACAGTTTACCAGATTTTTTTTTTTACAGTGTACGTCTTCCATACTTACGATTCACATTTCACTTGATAATTCTCAAACTTGCAACAAGTCTATCCTGATTACTTTTGTTTGCAACCTCGAATAACACAATCATATTTAACCCTTTCATTCCCAAATTAATTTATAATTTCTGGTGTTGCAAATTAGTAATATTTTGATGCGTGCTGTACTTGGGCTGTCTAAGAACCTACTTCGTTATCGCAACCAACAAGTTGTAGTCTTTGTATTTGGTGATCAGTAGGAACACCCGAATTTCGCGAAGAAAAAAAAAAGTCCGCGCATGTTAGATTTCAATACGCTAAGGGCGTAACAACAGTTCTCCTTTGTTTATTGGCTGCGTGTATTTGTGAGAGGCCGTTTTCTTACTTGACTGGCCAATCAGAATTAGGTAACCCCGATGCTGCACGTCTGTGATTCGCAGACATGCTCCTAAGACGAGTAACACTCTAGTTCATCCAGTCAGGAAAGTGGATCTGAGCTAGAGTGTTATGAAATACAACTGGTCGTGAAATCTTTTTGAGAAATTCGGGTGTCACTAGTGATCAGTGATATGAACCACTCTTAACGCTGAGCAGTAGCACGGTTTAGGAATCAGTTACCCACAGGGAAGGTCACTGGGCACTGAGCCTCGTAGAGTACAGCACCAGTCAAATACATGCTTCCTCTGTAACATATAGACGATTGTCTACAGTGGGCATGAATGGGTAAAGCAGATCATACTCAAAGCCATTTTCGATCATGGAAGCGTATTTTTATGAACAAATATAATCATGAACATGTGAATACATGCACCTTTTTAATGTTTTTGATACAATATTGTAAATAACCATGTGCCGCTAACAACACCAACTGCTCTGTTCTGATTGGTCGTTGCCTCACAAGTTTTACTTAAGATATATAAAGAAAATAAGTATGGTTAGTTAACGGTAAACAATGCACTTTTGAAAAACCTGCTTAACGTGTACTGTAATCGCAGCGTCTAGTATTCCGCTATATGCAAAGTTAACATTGCCACGGACCTGATTACTTTATTCATGCGTTTGTCAAGTGAAATCGTGAAATTATTATAGAGGTAAATATGTTGTAAATTTGCTATTTCTTACACTTAAATGTATTAAGAAAAAAAAAGCAAAATAAATAATTCAGTATACACAAACGTTTACCTATCACTTTTAATTCAACCTTAAGACATGGAACCATTTACTTCAATCGTTAGGCGTACTAACTTACCTGGACGCATGCCAATCAATGCGCCAGTCAAAATATATCCAAGTTGGGGCAGTGATATTTTTCAAAGGTTGATTTCAAAAGTGCTCACGTTATCGTGAGCAGTGTTTATTTATTCTAACGCATAAGGAAATCCCAATAACGCACGCAGCCTGCTAAGTACCATTCTAAACCAATAGGCACATTAGATAACAAATTTTATTTTCTCCTGAACACGTTGTAAATAGGGGTAGTTAAATTTCGCGAAAATAATTCAAAACATGTTATATCTCGAAACACTGTAGGGTTGTTAACCTATCTTGATTGTCTGAAGAATTACTTCTGACACGTATTAAAAGTCTGCACACGAATCACGTAGAAGCCGAGCCGATGTTGCCGAATTCTGAGTGGCCCGGTCAAATATGAAAACGCCTTCTCAAGCAGACAGCAACCAACTGCAATATATAAACTGCTGCTGGGTGCTTATAGTATTGAACCCTACCGTGTACTGTTATTTTTTTTCGCGAAAAATCAATAGCTCTTGTTATAACGCATAATTTAACGCTTAATTCGTCTCCACTATACAAAAAAATTTGTGTAATTTCACACCAATGTTGGTGGCAGCACGAATCTCCAGAACAGTTGGTGTATTTTGACGCCAACGCGTGTAGGTGTATTAAAACAGCTACATCAGAGGGAAATATGTAATAACTTTGTAAAAATACAATAACACTGTTTGTGTAAAAATAGCATATGAGCTAGATTTTTACACGGCCAACTCTAAAATAACACCAACTTTTCCAGTGTCAAAAAAGGGTTCCATTTCGTATTTCAACACATACTCTGTGTAAAATTCCACCAGGTTAATTAACATTTATTTTTGTGTTTTAACACCTGCACCATGTGTAAGTACCCAGACATTGTACATGTAAATATGCCACGTCAATTTGCATTATTACTCATACATGAAGTAAAATCACACCAACACTATCAGTGTGAGTAATTGTTGCGTTTTGTGGTATGAAACCTACATCATGTATAAGTACACAGACACTGTATGTGAAAATACGTGACATAATGTTGTATTTTTACACATACGTGATGTAAAATCACACTAACGCTGCCTGTGTGAATAAGGACTTTGTTTTGTTTTTTTAACACCTGCATCATGTGTAAGTACACGGACCCTGTACGTGTAAATATGTCATCATTACTTTGTATTTTTACACATACATGAAAGTAAAATTACACCAACACTGCTGCCTACGTGAATAATTGTTGCGTTTTGTGGTATAGCAGAGTTATAAAAGGCTATCTCTAAAATATAGGTAACTTCAGATATAGAATAGGTAGTTATATACAAAAACCAGCATATTGCATCAGCGGGAGTTATGATTTCCTTTTGAACACACAGGAACATTGGTGTAAAGTTACAAATACCGTACTCGTGTTAGTAAATTACACATAAAAATGTAAAATAACATAAAATTTGTTCGAGTAAATATACGCTCACAGGTACTCCAGAATGTAATGTAAGTTTACACTCACATGGTAATTGTAAAATTATACAATTAAAGATGTACAACTATATTGACATTCGTGTAATTTTACTAATTGCGTGTGTTTATTTACTTGATTATGGTGTAATTTCACACATACACCTCGTTCTTCAAAATACAGCAACACTCCTGGTAAAAATACACAATGTTGGTGTTAATTTACATACGGAGAGTTTTTCAGTTATATGTTCTCCTACATGTGAGTAAAATAACCCTAAATGTAAGTGCTATTATTCACAGAAAGTCAATGTTAAATAACACCTTCAATGTATGGGTATGTTTCACCATAAATTTATGTATTTTTTTTGCAAGATGTCATTTATTTTTACTCCTAAATAGTTTGTGTATATATACTAATTACGTGTGTTTATTTACACGATTATGGTGTAATTTCACACACATGCATCTAGTTCTTCAATGTATAGCAACATTCCTGGGGAAAATACATGGTGTCGTTATTTTTCACACGAGGTGTCTTCAAGATGCCATAATAGCCACACATGAGTAAAATTACCCTAAGGAGATGTGCTGTTTTTCACGTTAGGTTATTGTTTAAGTACATTTTCATTGCAGCGGTTTTTATGCTAGACCTGTCATGTTTGTTTGCTGTGTGGGTGTGAGTTTTATTACAAGTACACTATGTGTGTAATACACACACACACACATGTGTTTTAATACATTATGTTTATGTTTTTATTCATATACCTAGTGTTTTTCTTCCGCACGCCTAATTTTTATGTAATAATACACTTTGTTGATGTGTTTAAACATATACAACGTCGCTTTTAGGAAATTCAGGTATACGTTTGCGTAAAAATATACCAACTGTCAGTATTTTTTCGGATTACACGACAAAAATGTAAAAATACACCAACACTGGCTGTGTAAAATTGCACTAATTTTTACAGTGTATTGTAAATCTAGCATTTCTCTTCTCGTAGCTCCTGGTTATCTAAAGGCTGTTCACGTTAAAATGAGCACTTTTGAAATCCCTGCTTTAGATCTACTTGTGTACACGCTGTGTATTATTCCGCCTTATGTAAAATTAACATTGCACAGGGCCTCATCACTTTATTCATGCGTGGGTCACGTGAAACTGTGTAATTATTAGAAAATTAGATGTATTACAGATTTGCTCATTTTTACAGTCCGATGCATTAAAAATCAGAATGCAAAAGAAATTATTTAAGTTATCACAAATGGCTACCTTAACACTTTTTACTCTACGTTAAGGTATGGAACTACATTCCATCCGTCGTTACCAAGTTAACCGGGCGTATGTCTCTCAGTGCGCCCGTTAAAATATATGCAGGTAGGAGGAGTGACTTTTTTTCTAAGTTTGATTTCAAAAGTGCTCACTTTATCGTGAACAGCCTTTAGGAATGTTCCACGCAGGGCCATTGAGTAGTTTTATTTGCATCTGATGCGTGTATTTTGAGACACAGAGCTTTGAAAATTCCGTTTTTAGCTATTTTGGAGCGCTCTGAAATGACATTTATAATATGCATGACGTCTTGGAGGTACTCAATAGCCCGCGTCTGAATTGCACTGTAAAATATAATGGGGAAATTACCTGACACGTGTAAGGTAATATTCTCAAACTTGTGTGGAAACACAGTTTTCCTTATGCAAGGTGAAATTACCGCACTCTTGAGTAAAATTCACGTACATGGTAGTGGGAAATTCCATTCATAGACGGGAACATCACCTTACGGCGTGTGGATCTCCTCGTCCATTCGTTTGATAATTGTATTTTGTATATTTTTTTACCTTAAAATTCATTTTTATTGTTTAGTCATTCAAGGTGCTCAACATTACTCTTTGCACCCATGTGAGGCATAATTACCGCAGTATGGAGTAAAATTCACGTACATAGCGGTGGAAAATCCCATATATGGATGGGAAAATTACCTTACGGCGCGTGCATCTCTTCAGCATTGTCTCAACAGCTAAGTGGGAGGACGGGCGGAAGAAACAAAACGAGGCGCCGTGCAGGACAGCTGGTAGAACGTATATTCCTTAACGGAATGCATAATACTAAGAAATAAAAATTTATTCTAAGGTATGTGTGTTCTTTTCGTAGATCGGGACATTTGACGCCCTCTTAATATTTTCGTAGAAAAAACGAGTATTTCAAACTCTCGGTAACGCAGTTGAAGCGCCGGATAGACGGGAACCTTTAAGTACAGTCGTACATAGGCTGTTCACGGTCAAATGAGTTCTTTTAAGGCCCTAGTTACTTTCTCCTTCCAACCATATTTATTATATAAGCACTTTTTAAAAATTAAATATTGCAATGTAAGTAATAAGCACCGTATGAATATACAACCACACTCGGAAATTAACGTCTAGCATTAAAATAAAATAAATATATATATTTATTGATTGTTTTCCCGAATGAGACGGGTCTCTATAAAGTTTTCACTTGACCGTGAATAGCCGCTAGTAACCACAGGCACGCGTGCTGTGGACTGGTGCGAGTCGTCAAGAGGCGACTTCCGGCATTCCGGGGGCAGAACTGCAAGAGCCGGAGGGCAGGTTGTATGTACAAACACACGTGGTTTTGTCCCTAGGGGAGGGGGGAGGCAGTGGGCGGGAAATGTCGTCCCTGGAGGGAGCAGCGAGCCTTCTTCCCCACATGTGGGAGCGGGCCGCCTCCTGGTGTGGGAGAATGCCCCGGAGCCACTGGAGCTGTCCGCAGCGACTGCGTCCCTGCGTCTCCGGACTTGCCTGCCTGCTTTGAAAGCACTAAGAATTTGGTACAGGGAAATACATGTTAATGAACCTCAGTTTTTTGGCGTTCCTGTATATATATATATATATATATATATATATATGTGTGTGTAGTACAATATATATATGTGTAGTATATATATATATATATATATATATATATATATATATATATATATATATGTGTGTAGTACAAACACACGCACGCACGCGCGCACGCGCGCGCACACACACAGATATATATATATATATATATATATATATATATATATATATATATATCTGTGTGTGTGTGCGCGCGTGCGTGCGTGCGTGTGTTTGTACTACACCAGGAAAAAGGTTTCTGCAGAAAAATACGTATTTCTTTGCTATCTAAGTCTTTTGTTACATTAACCCCGTAACATATTATCCTGATTATACTCGTTCGCGTCTGACATGTTGCCGAATGTAATCCATTCTAGGCTACTTCGCACTTTTCTGAAGCCCCCTGCTAAAGTTCTGCTTCCAGGATATTCCTCCGCTTCATGAAACCGAAGTTTAACTGAGTCTAGAAAATATCACCAAAGGACGACGCACTGAATTCGTGCGCACTCAGTTGTAATAAGATTTTGTACGAGAACTATTTCTTACTAGGTGCTACCAACGCACATGTTTTCTCGCTGTTTATATTCGTATCTATTATAAATCAAGTATTGTAATTTATAAATAAAATGTATCGCAAAACTTCAATTTAACGAAAAATAATATACCTTTATGTTAACAGAGGCATAAAATGGAATATGGAATATTTAGGAAATAAGTAAATACATGATACATGGGGTGATTTTTCAAAGGTTCATTGTCTTGAAACTAACGTCAATAAAGGCGGCAACTTTCTCTGGGTAGTGCTGTTGGTTGGTGCTGACACGCTCCAACTATTTTATATCCTGTTGCTTCTAGTGCGGTAGACCTACAGAAACCCTTTTTATATCTTCCAAAAGCCGAGTTGCTATAAAAAATAACTCTATAGTACTGTCGACGCAAAAAAAAAAATCTTCTTTTGCAACACCTGAAATGAAAAAATTAATGTGTATCTTAACGGGTTAATGTATAGCGTGTTTCCTGGAAAGGTCAGATAGATTAATAATTAAATAGGAAATTACTGAAAAAGCAAGCTGTAATTTTTACGCCAGTGCAGAGCTTGCAAGTATCAGTTCTCACGTTTACAGCTTCAAAATTGGCTTCAAGAACCGAATTTCACTAACATGAATTTCCGTGTAGCACTGCTTTCAAACCAGGCAAAAGCCATAACGCTCTTCTCCTCCATGAATAATTTCTTTTTTGTTTTTCTAGCCTATCTTAAAACTAGGAGAATAGTTATGAGGACCTGGGCGGGGATGCGTCTCAGGGCTGAGAGTCGGCGAGGTGCGTATGGAGGTGCACCGGAATTAATGGGCGTTCATGGTCGGGGGAAACGGAAGAACCCCGGAGAAAACCCGCCGACCGGCGGCATCGTCCGGCACGAGTCCCACATGCGAAAATGCGGGCGTGGCCCATCCGGGTATTCAACCCGGTTCTCCTTGGTGAAATGTTTATTTTTTTTTTTTTTGCAAACCGAATAAGGCCAACCATAGTTGGTTTCAACGACAGTATATTTCAGTTCCCTTATGTGAACAATTAATTTGGTTGTTGTGCCAAACGAACTTTGTTCCAATGAACAAAATATTGTTCTCGGTGTGTGTAGTTATCAACTTTGTGGCGGAACTGTGACCTGCTGTTCTGAAGCGGGCCGCTGGGGAAAGCTATTACGCGAATAACTTCCACACCAGACTGGTAACCCGTTCTGCAATCAACTCCAGCGAGGAAATGATCGTGGGTTGTTGGGGGGGGGGGGGGGGGGTGGAGAGAGAGAGAGAGAGAAAAGTGGTTAATGCGCAACACTAACGATGCCGTAGAATAATTTCCCACGGAATAATTTCACCATTACTAACATTGATTTTCATATTTCCGGCCTCTAAATAAGTTATCGATACCGCGTCGTAGATGAACGTCTCTATTACCCAGCTCGTTACAAGAAACACATTCTGAAAACAAAGTTATACAGGGAGTGGCTTAGAAGTCGAAAAATCGAGAACAATTACTCTCCCAATTTATTTCGCTTTTCCTTTAATGCGTTAACAGTGGATATGAAACATCCGTACAATCATTTAGTTCTTTATTTCAATCTGTTGTAAATTACTAATGTTTTACCGTGTGATTTCCTTTCGGGTCGATGAACAAAACTACGGACTTTCAAGTTGAGTTGCCAAACTTACATAGCCTTCATTTTTTTTTTTTTTTTTTGGCGATGTAATATTAAATGTATTACTTCGTATTGTGTTGCTAGATTTTCGCTCTGTAATGACTGCTATGTGTCAAAACAATGCCCACAAATGAAATTCTATCTATGATGATCGATTTGTAATCACACGTTATGAAATCTTTGGACATTTGTCCTGCACGCTCTTTGAAGTAGGCCTACAGCTTGTTCGTATTTGGAACCGCATGTTTCTAAGTGACCTGTATGCTTTCTCCGCTGAAAGTAAATATTTACATATACGTGGGCTTAACAACCAATGCCGTTAACATTGTTAAGAACACTAGTACGTCTTCATTACGTCACTTCCTAGTACACTGTGCATAAAACAGAAATTAGTTCATTATTTTGACTGTGGATTTATAAACAGTGCTTTTAATATATCGTGAATATTATTTTAACTAATGTTTTTTTTAATTCGCCTTTAACAATTCAGACGTACTCTAGTTTTGTTTTTAACTGAAAAATACTACGCATTTTGGGCAGAGATTATTTTTCAAAGCTGATTTGCTAAGTGACAGTTAACACTTATTCTGTGGCTGAGCGGTTAGCCTGCTCGCCTCCCACCATGGCGAACCGGGTTCAACACCCGGCCGGGTCACTCCCGGAACTTCGCGTGTGGGAATCGTTCCGGCGTCTCTCGTTTACCCCCGCCTTTTCATTCCGGCGCTGCGCCATACCTCAATCACCCTCATCGGCTCTCAAGACCTCGCTGTTAAGGTTGAAGTAAAGCAACTACCTATGAAGCACTGCACCCGACTATAGAATGTGAAGAACTCATTAAAAAAGTAGTACAGATACGATAAGAATTGTCAGAAAAGTACGATTTATGCTGGATACGAAAGAAGAATGTATATAATTTGCAACATTACGAAATATTTTACTAAAATATACTTTTTAAATGTAAAAAACACGATGAAAATAGTATGTATTTTTAACAAAATTTTAAGTGCATTTATATTCTGGATGCTTCGGAAAGCAGAATTTGCAAGAAAATCTTCAAGAAATATCGTCAAAATATTTTGTGTGATCATGTGTAGTAAAATTATAGTAATAATGTATCATATCAATTTTATAATCAACTTTATTTACGTCAGTTTCAGCGATAAATATGTGTGACGAATTGACGCACATAAAAATAATTATTAAAATTATTTCCTACATTATCATTACAATTTCCTTACACAAAATCATAATAAACATTATAGCAATATTCCATGACGAATTTTTTTTTGCAAATTCTGCTTTCTAAAGCATCCAGAATGGAAACGCGCTTAAACTTTGTTAAAAAAATACAGGAAATTTTTTTACACTCGAAAAGTATATTTTAGTAAAATATTTTATAATGTTGCAAATTTCTGTACATCTTTCATATACAGCATAAATGGCACTTTTGTGACAATTTTTATGGCGTCTGTACTGCTTCGTATGAGTTCTTCACATTGTATAGTCGGGTGCAGTGCTCCATAATAGTTGCTTTACTTCGACCTTAAGAGCCGCCCAAATCCCTTCACTTCACTTCACTTCACGTCATTTCACTTCACTTCACTTCACTTCACGAGACTAGAAATTCTACGACCGGTCAACAGTAGGGTATCTGAAACCGAGCAAAATAATTAAATTTAATATGCGCGTTATTCATTAGCCTCTTGTACTACTTGAAAACCTCAGTTCACAGTTGTTTCAAACTTCCATAATAATACAGTGTAATATAATTTGAGAAGTGATAAAAGGATGATGAACATTTTCCGAGCCGAGAAGAATGTAATGAAATGCCAGACGCGGACGCACAAAGGAAGCGCGGCAAAATGCGCTGCTCTCGGCGTCGCACAGGAAGTTGAAAATCACATTCGCGTTGAATTTCGCAGGTAACGAGCCCCGTTGTACGCTGTTGCGTCAAAGTAAAGCGCGCGGGATTTCGCAGAACGCGGGGCCAGAACACAAAACGACGAAATAATGACATCCCCGGTGCCGGGAGGGGTGGGGGTGGGGGATTTTCCTTAGGAAATCACGGAACGTTCGGTTATCCCAGTCTTCGGAACTGCTATGACCAGGCGAGCGGAAGCCTGTGACGTTTTTGTTTCCTCTTCCCGCGAGAATTCTTTCTCTCTTGGCCGCGCGCAGCATCTTCCATTTATTCGCCACGCTGCATTCGCAGAGTATCTGCTATCGCCAGCCGAGTTGAGGAATCACTGAATACTAAATCAGCAGTCGTGCTTAAGGCGGATTCCCACCTCCCATATTGTATCTATCGATTTTTCGCCATAAGCTTCTATTTCAGAAGGCGCATTGAAATTTCCCGCATGACATGTCCTAAACAACAGCTTCCCAGACATGATCGAACTGCCGCATCTTCGCTACATTTATTAATTTTTAGCTGGTAACTGTCGAGGTGAAACGCGAGATTATTTCTTGCGGACGATTACAAAGGCGACAACATCAACAGTAATCAAGAAATACTGACCTCAGACAATGCACTAGGCAGTGCTCTGTCGTTCCAGAAAACATGACAGAAAACTTGTATAAATTCAAGATGGCGGTTGGGAATCTGCCTTAAGGTAGTCGCCAACCTGCAGCTGGTTTCCACGTCTGAGGCCGAGAAACGCGGGAACGATAAGGGTGACACTGCCACGCGCATCAAGTCCCTCATCGCCACTAAGCGCAAGGCTCTGAACTGCCGTGCAGGGTTCTCGTCGTGCTGAGTGTACCTATGGGAGTTTCGGCGGCGACCCTATTATTTTATTGATGCAAAGTCTGTAAGAT
Organism: Dryococelus australis; assembly: GCA_029891345.1. Classification (NCBI taxonomy): domain Eukaryota; kingdom Metazoa; phylum Arthropoda; class Insecta; order Phasmatodea; family Phasmatidae; genus Dryococelus; species Dryococelus australis. The sequence goes on from CM057001.1 coordinate 28,883,986, forward strand.
TGTCCGACGCAGGGCCCTTGGGTAGTTTTGAATGGATCTGTAGCGTATGTTTCGAGATACAGCGCTTAGAAAAAACTGTTTTTAGTGTTTATGTAGTGATCTAAAATGGTGTTTCTAATGTGCGTTGCGTTCTGAAAACACTCCACGGCTCTCGTTTGAAGTGTATGTTCTTCTCTCGTACATTAATACATTGGATGCGCGTTTAGTATAATTTCGTGGTAAAAACGAGTTTTTAAAACACTCTGCAACGTACTTCAAGCCAAATATAGGCTGTTCACGGGAAAATGAGCACTTTTAAGAGACCTGATTAAGATCTACTTGTATTCACGTCGTGTGTTCTTCCGCCCTGTGTGAAATTGTCGTTGCCTCATCGCTTTCTCCATGCGTTGGTCAAGTAAAACTGTGAAATGATTAGAAAAGTATGTATATTTAAAAAAAAAAATCTGCTAATATTTACACTTCGACACATTAAAAAATATAGAAAGTGATATAAATAATTTAAGTTAATATAAATGGCTACCTAACACTTTTTTACTCGACGTTAAGATATGGAACTACTTTCCCTCCATCGTTGCCAACTTTACTGGGCGCATAGTCACCGTTAAAATATATGCAGGTATAGGCTGTTCACAGTAAAGTGAGCACTTCTGAGGCTCTAGTAACTTTCTTATTTCAGACATTTTTTTATCCTTTAACCACCTTTTTAAATAAGTATCAAAATACAAGTAATAAACACATTGTGTAGATTCCACACCACTCTTAAGTTAATGTCCAAGGCTAAAATAAAATATATTTATTGACTATTGTTCCAAACGAGAGGACTTTCAGAAGTACTCGCCTCGCCGTGAACGGCCTTTAGGAGCAGTCGCCCTTTTACCTAAGGTTGATTTCAAAAGTGCTCACTTTATCGCGAACAGCCTTTAGCAGGTAGATGGGCGAGAGCCTTGATGAACCACCTGTTCCGAGTATCGCTAGTGTATAGTTTCCGGGCAAGGTAGGAGGGGGCAACGCCCCGCGGTTGGAGTGATGCGGGTAAAGCACTACGATGCGGGGGCTCTCGCATCACATTCGTGGTGGGGGATCGCACAGCCGTGAGGGATCACGTCACAGCAGTTTCCGGTCGCCGGCCACTCTCTATATCCTCGCGCTATCACCGGGGTCATTTGTTTTTTTTTTTTCGCGAAAACCTTCCACTTCTACACTGTTAAAAAAAAAAAAAATTCCTTCGTTTTACGGAAAAGTGCTGGTAAAAATTTATCCAGAAGTGTCCGTACACTCTCCCTAAAATTACGGACACATTGATTTTCAGAAACGGACTTTCCGTATATGTCACGGAACCTCTCTGTTAATTTCCAAGTTAGTTTTCCTATATTTTCAGTTTAAAATAAAAAATAGATAGTGAAAATGTCTTAAATTTTCGTTATATGGGTGTTCTACCCGTGTATAAAAAATGATAAAAAAAGTTAAAATATTTTGTACTTAAGCGAGTTTGAACCCGAGTCAAAAACTACCAGTCCACGACTCTAACCATTCACCTACAACTCTCACTTGATATATGTGGTATACATTTTCGATTCGTTCTTTAAAAACAAAAGCAAATGTTCAGTTTCTATTAAATTTAGTGTTACCAAATGTTCGAGACGCCTGATGCAATTTTTTTTAATGTTTGAAAGAATAGGTCAGAGTCGCGTGGATAACCTTAACTGCCGCAGAAACGATAATTTTCGTGTTACAGTGGCGAAGAAAGCTTCGTGTAGAATCGGCATTGTTCGTCCCTGTAACTCGAAGCCATAAGGAACACGGAGACTTTTCGTATTTTGTACTTACGGACTTAACTGCGTTTTTCGTCATTACGGATTGCCGTTCCGTATATACACTGTACATTTCCGTAAAACATTCCTTAAATATACGGAAATTTTTAACAGTGTAGTTGTACTCCAAAACCCGCTAGTTCAGATGCAAAAGGTTATCGTGGTTGGACGACTGTGACTCGCATATCGTAAGTGTTGGCCAGCCAATCGCGGACGTTCAGTGTCAGAGTAATTTTATTTTGATTGGCCCAGTCGAGTAGCCACGTACTCTCACATGAACACGCGACCAATTGCAAAAGGGAATTTGCGAGCGTGTACGTAAGAAGTTGTAGTTCTAGCTTGAGTATAAATCTTTTCGCGGAACGCAGGTGGCCCCAGTTATCTCGGCATGACTGGAAGTCCGTACACATCGCTGAATCACTTGTATGCACGTTGCAGTGATATATTTTAATGAGTGGTGTGGAGTGGAAATGTTTGTGTTGCTCTTGACACCTTGATACGTCACTCAGAGCATACTCATTCGCGTCTGACATGTTGCAGAGTAGGTACAATCATGGTCGGTGTTGTACAGGTCCAGAAGCTGGTACTAGCAGGGACTGCGCATTTCTCTGCGAAAACATATTGGCTGTTGGTCACATATAGTCCATTCACAGTTAAGTGAGCGCTCTTGAAAGCCCTCTCGTTTGGAATAATCGTCAAAAGAATATATTTTATTTTAGCCTTGGACGTAAACTAGAGTGTAGTGGAATATATACACGGTGTTTGTATTGACAAGGTAATATTTATTTTAAAAGGTGGTTAAAAGATAAGAAATGGCTGAAAGAAAAAAGTAACTAGGGTCTCAGAAGTGCTCATTTTATCGTGAACAGCCTATACCAACTATTATACAATTGTTTCCTTCTTCTGACATGGATCTGCTGAAAACCCTTTTACCTAGGTTCCAAAACGCCAGTTGTCATAAAAAAAAACTAGGGATTACTGTCCGTGCCAAAATTTCGTACTTTGCACCACATCAAACGAAATAATTATCTGTACCTTAAGGGGATAACGTCGTGGTCTTGAGAGGCGATGAGGGTGAAGGGAGGTTAGTACGAAGCAGCGCTGGAATGCAAGGGCGAGGGAAACGAGAAATCCCCGAGAAAACCCGCCCACCAATGGCATCGTCCGCCACGATTCCCACGCGCAGAAATCCGGGGAGCGGTACGCCGGGAATAGAACCCGGTTCACCTCGAGTGGGAGGCGAGAGCCCTACCCGCGGCGCCACCGTGGCCCCTATCTTATGATTCGGCTATTTTTTTCGGAAAACTATCGTAGCCGTTCACAAAATACTTGAGGGTATAGAAGTAGATACGCCGTTTACAAGGCGAACTCAAGCCGCTCACGCCAGCGAAATGACGTCGATGCCCAGCAAAATGTTTTAACCCGTTCAGTTCGCATATCCATGATCGAAGGCATGTTGCACATCAAGTATATTTATGGTAGCTGCTGTACACAACAAGGAATCGGTGGTCGATGTTCCGAGAGTCGTCCTTGTGAGAAATGTGATTTGTCGAAGTTTCTGCGCCTCTCGTTTACGATTGGGTCAATACTGATTTCCCAGGTGCACGGAGGACGTTCACTGGCTGCAAGAGACACGCTAGGTCAAAGTACAGTGCACATCAAAATTTTAAGCGATTGCAACACTTGAGCGCATAAGTTATTTCGGGACTGAACGGGTTAATGCTGTCCGCCAATAAGCGCCTGGTGATGACCTTGGAGGACTGCTCGTACAGTCAATGGGTAGAGCGTGGACCGGCTGCAAGTAACAGGATTATTTTAACTCTTTTAGCGCTACAGTAGAAAGGAAAATATCTCTGCCAATGAAAACGAATTTTGCGTGGGTGTATTATAGTATGTGGAGCCATTGAAAAATGTTTTGAAATGTCTCTGCTTTTTTATTTCATTCTTTTATGACGTTTCACTAAGGCCTACGTGTCCATTTCCAAGGAGTCTTCTGTGCACTTAACCGTTCTTAAAATTGTTAGAAATAATTTGATCTCTTTCCTTACGTCGTCAACATTTTTTAAAATCATAATAGAGAATTTTAACATAAAAATACTTGTTACTCTTTCACGGTAACAAATGATTAATGAATGGCTACGACTAATCACGGAAGACAGAGAATGGAATTGTTGATGTTCCAGTGGAAAATGTATCCGAATCACCATGTGAAGGAAATCTGTTTTTTTTTTCTTCACAAATTCATCAATTAAACTGCTAACTGATTCCTACTCGAATGTCCAATCAGATTTAGGGAACTTCGATACTGTACGTCTACGTCTGTGATTCGCGCACAGACACCTGGGATGCACAACACGGAAACCATCCACTCACGAAAGTGGATCTCAGCTAAAGTGCTGTGAAATACAACTGGTCGTCGATTATTCTTTTCGCAAATTTCGGGTGTCCCTAGTTATAGGCACTCAACCATTCATGAATAAGAGGCGCAGAAAAATGTGCAAATCAGGTAACCCAAAACGCAGGCAGTGACTCGCTGCTATGCACAGTACCTATCTCCCAATTTTAAGTTTTTCAAAGTTTATGTCTACGAACGAGATTTTTGGTCACCGCATCAGTTGGCATGAAGATTGCAGCAAATTTCAAATTATGTCAAAAATAAATTTTTGCTCCGCGGAAAAGAACATTTTTTTTCTAGACTAAATATATTTTTCGTCCATGTTGTTTTCTGGAGTTCAGAAGTTTTTCGCATGAAATTCAATCCTTTCATTCCCATATTAATATATAATGTATGGTGTTGCAAATAAGGAATTTTTTGTTGCTTGCTGTGTTTCACTGGCAAAGTACTTGTTTCGTTATTACAACCAACAAGCTGTAGTTATTGTATTCGGCGGCAGTGATAGGAAACAATCATTGCGTGGAGTAGCAACACGGTTTAGATATCAGTTATCACCAGGGAAGATCATTAGGCATTGAGCCTAGCAGAGTACAGTGCCGGTCAATCATAATCTTTCTGTACAACATGCAAACGATTGTCTATGGGTAAAGCCGCGCGTATTTCGCGGATTGATGTGCCAGCAGGCTAGACTGCACAGTCCTCTATACACTGGAGACAATGTCCGGTCTTTGTACAGAACTGTTCAACACCAACTCACACTACTGCTTCCTGCTTACTACTGGCTCACAGTTGAACACGGCGTGTACAAACAACTGCCGTCCAATCACAACAAAAAGAGGAAACACCAAGTGTTTGAAGTCTACCTCGCCACAGAATGTATTCGCGAAATACTCAGGGCTCTATCAATGGGTATGGAAGGGATAAATTATTTTAGAATGCTCCCAGCATTTCATTGCTGCGATTTCTGCTCTCGTCGCGAATTTCTGCTGTCGTCGCGAATTTCTGCTATCGTCTTCGTCCACAAGAGCGCATCTCTTTCCGCGAAGCAGGGCACTAGAACGTCAAGACTGCAGCCATTGTGTTCAAAAAGTTCCTAATGATGCCCCTTGTCTCAAGAAATTTCCAGCCAACGAGCGACTATGCAGTCCGTTGCAAGGAATATAATAGACAGTTATGAGTTCCAGACATTCAACTATTTAACCTTACTCGTACCCTCTCCTCTTTTCCATTAAATACACGCGAAGATATTTCGTCCGGCGTGGAGTCAAATTCCGAAATCGTGGAATCCAACTGCATTCTATATAAAAATAAAAAGTTGGATGGAATGATGCACAGAGGATATACGGGAAAGGGTAGTGGCATGGTAAATTGGGATTGCTTCGTTCGAGCAACGTAGAGATTTGATTAACTTGCCAAAGTTGTCAAAAATAAACCAGGGAGATACTTCCCTGCTGCACCACCTTTAAAAAAAAATCAAATATTTCTCTCTCTCTCTCTCTCTCTCTCTCTCTCTCTCTCTCTCTCTCTCTGTCTCTGTCTCTCTGTCTCTCTCTCTCTCTCTCCTGCCACTTCAACTACATGATTGCCGACCTCCTTCCAACGGAGCGTTTTAGTTCTAAAATTTGTTTGCTTTTTTACTTTGCTTTGGACGTTTGAGGCAGAAAGTCGCCAGGCATACGTGGAGTATTTCCTGACAATGGCGGCACCGTTCTGTTTATTATTATTTTTTTTTTATTGTGCGTGAGAAATGTTGGGGTTTATTAAAAAAAAAAAAACTCAAAATCCAACGTCTCCTTGTTTTTAGCCTTCTACTCTCTCACCATCCCCGGGTTAGCATTTAACGTTACGTATAATATTCCTTGAAACAGATAATTAAATACATTTGAGTGCCGAAATTTTGCATAAATGTTGAAGTTGGCAAACTAACTTGTGTATAAACGGAATCTGTAAGTAGTTCATATTTCAGCGTCGTATATTCAGTGACTTGATAAAAAGTTTTAATATTCGTGAGAACGTTGTTACTTGCGAAGTATGGAGTAGTTAATGCGGAGGTACATTAATAAAAATTACTGTTATTGTGTGTCATTTTTGAAAGCTTTTATTTATTTCGTTGCAGCATACACTCAAGTTATGTTTCTGTAGTATTTTACCGTTGCGTTAGAGTCTTCAGGTATAGGCAAAGTGAGTAGGATGTTCATGCTTCAAGCTTGTTCGAGAAACATGTTTACTGTCTATATTTTGAGGACGGGTTTAAATGACATGATATTAATAAATTATATATTTAAATTTTGACTTTTGAGGTGAAACATAAAGTAAAAACATTCAGAAGTCAAAGCCTTATCCCAGGCGGACTAAAGTCAGATTACAAAGAAATTGCTATACGCTACTGCTGTGACTTCTTAGCTGAAACTAAACTACGTACTTAAATTACTTTTATTTTGTACAATTTAATAGTTTTAGTTAAAATGTTCAGATCTACGCCGAAAAACCAGTACTGGTACATTTTTTCAAATATTTTGGAATTTATATAAATTTAATATTATTAATATTAATGGCTGTTCTCGGTAATGTGAGCACTTTTGGTATAAAAAACCTCTGGGGGAAGAGAGAGACTTGCCCACCTGATATACTCTCCTTCGCTGTGCGTTTCTGCATCTCGTCCGTATGACATTCTAGACGACCTGTGCCTTGTTTAGTGAGTTGTGAACAAATAGTTATACAGGTGGTTGGAGAGATGTGGGGAGGCTGTTAACCATATCTGAGGAGAACCTACAGTCTCGGAGCAGAGATACGATTTTACCGAAACTACTCACAGCATATTCTGTTGCGAAAGGAGGAGGGGTTTGTAACACGCAGAGCAGATTGTGCTATCCCCAATCATTCGTAGTCCCATAAGATTAACCTAGGGAGGATTTCATCTCAATTACAAACCCCTTAAACTCCGCAACCCGCAACACCTCATCCTCCTTAATTTCCCCGCTCCTGGATCTGAAAACCTTGCGCTGACACTACTCTTAGTTGGCAGGAAAGCAGTTCAATGTTGGGGCACTGAGATTGGTTGTGTGTAGGCAGCGAGGTCGGTCTACCTCACGTGCATGTCAGACACTCTGCAAAGCAGTTCAACTGTTAACAGTTTTGTGAGGAGAAACGCACACGGGCATGGATATACGCAGTTTTCGTCTTCACTCTACGCCACATTCCCTTCACGGCTTCCATAGATATTGTGCTGCACTGCTGCTCCTAGAAAATTGAGTGTTTGGTCTCTCGCCAACGTACGAAAGCATTATACGGTTTGCGAGACATTCTGCCGTGGTGGTGCCTCTTCGGCTCAATCATTTCCACGCTTTTTCTTGCAGCTCTCGTTTTCTCATACTCTGCGCGGGAGATGCTTGTTGAAAGTTTTATGAGTTTAAAAGATAACTACTTTTTACGGAATCACGAATCGAACATCTGGTCTTCGATTGGCTCTTTTTCTCATCCTTCGTGAACAGGATGCACGATGCCGCGTTCCACGTTTCAGTTATGTATTTTGAAGTTGAAATTGCGAATTCTCATTACTGGCAAATTTTTAACTATAAGACGTAGCCATGGAATACACAAGCTTTAGTTAATATTAGATATATAAGTACTGTACTAATTATATTAATCACTGTTCTCGTCTGAGTGAGTAGTCCAATGATACGTGGAAACCTTGCATTATTGCCTCCAGCCAGAGCAGTATTACATTAGCTTAATACTTTCACTGGAAAAAAAAAATGGTTACGGGACACACGCATTTCTGTGTAGTTAGTGATATATAGTTTGGATTTTTTAATGGATCGTGTAAACATAATTTAAGTGTTTTGAGTATGATGCTAGAGAACAGAAATTAAGCTAAAGTGATGACACTTACTCATAAAATTTGGCTTTAAATGTATTTTTTTTAAATATTGTTCATTTAATCTCTTTTTTTTCATTTAAAAGTAGAGGCTGTGTGTGTGTGTCTATATATATACACACACATACATACGCCACACGCACACACACACACACACAGAGCTCAACTTCCTATTAATATAGAGTGAAGATGTTTACGCCTATCTATACAGTGAAAATCTCATAAACATATGTCCAATGTCTTTTCCCTTCCGCAATGATGGGACAGACGTACAAATGACATTTACAAAAAAATTGGAAGTGTAAATAATTAAATCAAGAGGTAATGAGTTTCTGGAAAGAAATATTTTGTTACGTGCCAACAGATATTCTCCTTGTTTTTTTTTTCTTTTTTTTTTTTTCTAGCTACCCGAAACCGGCGTGCTTTTGGTAGTAACACATAGCAACCTGTATATTTTTTTCTTTTCGTATTTTTGGCACGTTCATTAATAATTCGTGTTTAAAAAGCGCTTAAGCATATTCTTCTGCGTCAAGGAGTGTAGTGCAAAATAAGCATGGCAACCCCAGTTGAATGTGAAGTAATTTGGTGACGGCACAGATATTTAACGTGTTTGCTATTGCATCTATAATTATAACATTTCCCAAACACCCATTGTTTGATCCGTTGTGTGGCATGAAAAATATCTTATGTTTCAGTTCCAGTTTTCATGGTATGGAAATTCATGCATGTGGATAAATTATTTTTTTCTGTTGAATCTACTGGAGCGGATTTTCGACGGTACTCATTTGTGTTCTATATTTTTAAAAGGTTTTGAGAACTAGCGAGAATCTAATTTTAGGCCGTAATTTACGAAGCAGTATTTTATTTGCCAATTCTTAGCACGCAATTTTGTCTTCGAGTTAAGTGCACGAGAGTTTCGAGTTAAAGATAAAGAGACTTTCTTACTTAAGTCTGTTACAACTGTTGGTTCACCCTCCTCCTCTAAACTTTCACAGAGCAGGGAACAACATATATCCCTGATTCACAGACGGTGCGGGCAAAACTGGTAGTTTATGTGAGCAATGGAAAGAGCATGCCAATATATCCTCACTAACCCTTTCGTGCACATTCTAGACAGACGTCTACATGTTCCAGAGGAAGGTTATATTTGACAGGTACTGTACTGTGCGAGGCTCAGTGCCCATTGATTTCCCCTGTGGCTAACTGATTCCTGAACTGTGCTACTGATCTACGTTTTTATTGGTTCACATCACTGATCACCGAACACAAAAACTAGAGCTTATTGAATGCGAATACGTACATTTTATTCATGGTAAGGTAAGAACAATTTAAGGCCCTGCAAAACTTTTCCTTTTAGCCGATTTCTATCTTTCGTCTACACATTGTCTTCTGACCAATAAACACCGTGTATGTATGTGTGTGTGTATATATATATATATATATATATATATATATATATATATATATATATATATATATATATATATATATCCCACTACTCCCAAAAGTTAACGTCTGAAGCTGTCATAAAATATATTTATTGCGGTTAATAGTTATTGGAAGGGCCTTAAAAAGTGCTCACTTTACCATGAACAGCGTATATCAAGGTCTTTCCCAGCTTAAGTACAGCACACATCGGACAATTTCGAATTTGAAACACACAAAATTATAAATCAATGTGGAAATGAAAGGGTTAAAAGTACCATGGAGATTAATCTTAAGCTATATCTGTAATCAGAGATACTTTAACTAGTCTTTAAAACCTGGAACTTAATATACGATATAAATCAATGTGGAAATGAAAGGGTTAAAAGTACCATGGAGATTAATCTTAAGGTATATCTGTAATCAGAGATACTTTAACTAGCCTTTAAAACCTGGAACTTAATAGACGATATAAATCAATGTGGAAATGAAAGGGTTAAAAGTACCATGGAGATTAATCTTAAGGTATATCTGTAATCAGAGATACTTTAACTAGCCTTTAAAACCCGGAACTTAATAGACGATATAAAAAAATTAACGTTTCAACTCATTATGAAAAAAATTTAATTAAATGTATGATTTTTATTGCTTGTGATTTACATGACTTTGGCCTTGTAACTTTATTCCGGATACCAAAAATAACTGTTACAAAACTCGCTTATGTAAAAGGAAAGGCTAAGTAAGATTTGAAAACATGTTAGAACTTTTTGTACTAAATGATTTTCACGTAATACTACTCAGTACATGTTAACGATAAACGACACTGAGACTAATGCTTATGGAAAGTGACTTTTAACATTGTTTTTAATCATGAATAATAATTATACTACCTAATGACTCTGTAGATATTAAGGACTATAGTTCTCGATCTGGAAGACTGCTTGTTACATTTAGTCACGTGATTTGTAAGTGAGTAGATTAAACGTTTCGTGAAGCGGATTCCTTCCCCGTCGTACAATATAACCGATATATATATATATATATTTTAAGTAAATTATGGAATGTGTATAAACGCTACTTCACTAGTGCTACGAAAATCTTTACTGCTACATATGAAAAAATTCTTAACGGTTATTGCTGAGAAACTGTAATTTTTTCATGTGTTTGTTTATCGAAACTAATATGTGACATACGCTTTAAAAGAAGGATTTTTTAAAAAATGAAAATTGAATGTATTTTTTGTCAATATTTAATCGTATTTTCTTGTTGCTCTTGAATAGTTATAGACTTCAACCCTTGTTCTTACGACTCGCTTTCATTGTTTAAGAACTTATTAAGTCTAATTAATAATGCTACGATGTCTAATGAGCGATCGGACGATGCCGTTGGTCGGCGGCTTTTCTCAGGGATCTCCCGTTTCCACCACTCCTACATTCCGGCGCCGCTCCATATTCACTTCAAGCCCTCGCTGTCAAGAGCAGCCCAAATCTCTTCACTTCACGTATTCACTTTTTTTTTCGCGAAAAAAAAAGGGGCGTGGATGTATTGGGGACACGGCCGTTTGTTTTGCGTGAATACGTCTACGTTGACGCGCTCGGACGCCTTGATGTTTATTTTACGTTCCCGGCACCGCGTCACTCGATCATGGGTATCACTGGATTGATTTTCGGCTACTCTTTCCAACCGTATAGGACTTCTGTATTTCGACTTGGCTTTTTGGCGAGTATAGGCCGACATTGAGTTAAGTTAACTTAATTTTTTTTTTTACATTAAACTGATACAATTTCACTATAACCACGCCACACAAATGTTTTTAAACAAGCGATCGAATGATCTTGACGAGAGCTGTCGATTTAAACTTAAACGACAATCGTAGCTTCTCCTAGTCAAAAGCTATACTACGCGGAAATTATGAGACGCGGCGAAACGATCTCGAAATTGCGCCCCCCCCCCCTCCATGTACCATTTAATCGTCAACGAGTGCGCAATGCTTCCCAGTCCTAACGCAATGTAACATATTATTCGATCCGTTGGCAATCGAGTGGTGTAATTGAATGTTGAATGTAGACGATAGCTTCGGAGCTGCAATGCCAAACTGCATCCCCCCGATGTCGTTATGCGCTGCGTGACGTGATATCGGCGCGCGCTAGGTCGTGCATGCCGTGATCTCCTATCGTGCGGGCGAATTAGCATGCAGGGAACGTGAGTCGTGAACTTTGTGGGGTTAGCGTGGTCACGGCCGCGACAAGGACCGCGGACTCCTCCTGAAGAGGTTGAATCGCCACCAACTTCTCGCACTGTCCACGCAAGCCTTGAGGGTTCTATGCGGGCCTACCGAAACGTTTTCTGTGAAATCGTTGTTTGCGCGCAAACGCGTATCTCGGTAAATAAAAGCTCCGGAAATATAACTTCTTATCAGTACAGATTAAAAAACAATTATCTATGGCCATATTTTCCCCCTTTTTCTATATTAAGTGTATTATTAGCAGGGACAGGGAAATTTCGCGAGTTCAATGAACTGTATGCTCAGCTGTGTGTTCATTGGCTGTAGCCCCGCACCTGGCAGTTATGGGATTCGCAAAGTGCTTCCTTGCAAGTCTGCTATTGGCTCAGAGGCGTGCAGGGCGGGTCTAATAAACTGTGATCCAATTACGAAGGTAATTTCAATATATATATATATATATATGTGTGTGTGTGTGTGTGTGTGTGTGTGTGTGTGTGTGTGTGTGTGTGTGTGTTTGACGTATATCTTGTCCCGAAATGAATTCGCGAAATTTTCCTGTCCCTAATTATTAGAGAAGAAAATACCCGAAAATGGTCAAATGTGGAATTTGAAAACTACTTGCCTATGCAGTTTCCTGAAGCGTCAAGAGAAAAAGTACAGAGATACGGGCGTAGTTTAATCTCTGGCCTTTCATCGCGTGTAATAAAACCCCACTGTTACAGATCTAAGTTACACTGTACAGCGTTACAAAGGAAACATTGCACGCCTTGCGCGTAGGAGCGATGAGGCGCTATGCGTGCGTGTTAGTGTCACCCGTATCGCTCCCTCGCTTCTTGACCTTGGACGCGCAACTGCATAGTCCCCTTAAGGCTCGGTTCAAGACTTAAGAGTGGGTGTCTTCACCCTTTTTGAATCAAACCTTTGAAAAATCTCCCCATATATGACGTGTTTAGTTATTTCCAACACATGCCATGTGTCACAAGCGTTTTATAATTGTCATAAAAAATACTTTCTTTCAGTTAAATTGAAATGTTATTCATATTTTATCGATAAGTTATAATGATATTTATAAATAATTTGAATAAAAACAGTGAGAAAACATGTGTATTTGTAAGACTGCCTAGTAAGAAATAGTTCTAATACAAAATATTATTACAACTGAGTGCGCACGAATTAGGTGCGTTGTCTATTTAGTGTAATTTTCTAGACTTAGTTAAGCTTAGTTTGCACGAGGCGGAGGAATATCCTGGAAGAAGAACTTCAGCGGGCCTTCAGAAAAGTCTGGAGTAATCGTGAATGGATTATAGTAATGTCTACTGGTATGATATTTCGAATAAATATAAAATAATGAATTTTGTTTTGATGGCCGGTCCCCTTAAGGGCTCTGCCTAGCGCGGAACCGGCGAAGCGAGAGGATAGGGTTTTATATGTGAGCACTTCAGAAACGAACCTTAGAAAAATGCAGGGGTTCATCCCACTCATAAACACAAGTGCATTTGTGACAGCCTGTTTGCGTGTGTACCTGAGTTCCGTCGGAGAATATAGATAAAGATGTAGGAAGAGTGTGATTGTGGCATGGACCCGAGGAGGACGGGTGGTTTTCTGTAGGAATGTCGAAAGGGGGGAGGAGGAGGAGGAGGAGGGAGATGTCTTTGGACCGCACCTGGCTGAGATGACCGGACGTCGCTAATAAGTAGTTTCCGGCGCCGACCTGAGACTCCGTAGAGCTTGTCTTGCTTAGTCGAGCCGTGGGAAGACCCCGGCCTCGTATACCCGGCCACATTAGCTACACTGCCCGCTCGTCGACCTCATTTAGTTTCGCCTGCGGAGGTAACTCAGCACTCACCCTGCACCGGAGATCGTACTACAATTAGAGGTGATGGAGAATCGCAGAATTTTTTTGAGGCAACATATCTCCTATAACTAGGGATAGGATAATTTCGCGAGTTCATTTTCAGGACAAGATAGACGTCAAACACGTGTACACTGAAGTTGAGTTTGTAATTGGATCGTGGTTTATTAGACACGCCCTGAACGACTCTGAGCCAATGGCAGACTTGTAAGGAAGGAAGTAGCGAATACCATACTGCCAGGAGTGTAGTAGCATAGACTACTCTCTGGGGCAGCAGCCAAAAAACAAAGAAGTGAGGCTCGAGTATACACAGGATTGTGTAGGCTAGCCTACAGGACATTGAACTCGCGAAATTTTCCTATTCCTATCTATATCACTCTAACTAGTTTATTCGTTCATGGTTGGATGAACAAGGTTTTGACTCGGCCAAGTTGTTTGCAGACCAATCACGAACGTTCTGCTTTATAGTTTCATTGGCCCAGTGAAATTGAGAAGTAGCGTCATACATGCATGGCACCAAGTGAGGAAAGAAAAATGTTGGACATGTGTACAGTACGTTGAATCCTAGCAAACAGTCAACATTTCCTGCGATAAACCATTATCTCTAACTATTATCTATTCACGTTTACTTCAGCCTTTTCTGAAACCCTGCTAAAATTCTACTTCCAGGATATTCCTCCGCCTCGTGCAAATTAAGCTGAACTAAGTCTGCAAAATTACACCAGAGGGAAAACACACCGAATATGTGCGCGCTCAGTGTAACAGCATTTTGTATAAGAACTATTTCTCACTAGGCGCTACCAACACACATGTTTTCTCACTGTTTTTTATTCGAATTATTTATAACTGATAATAATGATGAATAACATTTCAATTTAACACAAATAAAAGTAACTTTTATGAACACAAGTATAAAACACTTGTGTTACATGGCATATGTTGGAAATAACTAAACACGTCCTACATGGGGAGATTTTTCAAACGTTTGATTCAAAAAGAGTGAAAAAAAAAAAACCGCGAATAGACTATAACTAGAACCCTGAATAATTCGCCGGATTCAATTTGGGACAAGCTAGAATTCGAAACACGTTTGTTCATGCAACTTTAGCCATTGGTATCACCTATAGGCTAGAATCTACATTCGTATGTACAAATATGCCGATATCAACTGCCCATTGGTTGTCTGCTGCCAAGTGGAAAGCGATGATTGGGTCAGCGTTCTCCAGGAGGTGCCAAACACCTTGTGGACCAATAGCAAAATTTATATGAACAAACATGTTTTGAATTCTAGCTTGTCCCAAATTGAATCAGCGAATTCTTCAGGTCTCTAGCCGTTGGTCCACACGGTGTTTGACACCTCCTGGAGAACGCTGACCCAATCATCGCCTTCCACTGCAGACAACCCAATGTACAGTTGGCATGGGCATATTTGCACATAAGACTGCAGAGTCTAGCCTGTAGGTCACTGAACTCGCGAATTTTTCAGGTCTCCAACTATTACACGTTTACCGTCGGCATACATGGCAGTCGGGATACTAAGGTGGGACACACCCGATTTCGGGGCCGCGGTGGTGTAGTGGTCAGACTGCTCGTCTCCCACCTGGGTGAACCGGGCTCGATTACCGGCGGGTCCACTACCGGATTTCCGTACGTGGGAACCTTGCCCGGACCATGTGCCTCTGGTCTGCGGGTTTTCTCGGGGATCTTTCGTTTCTCCCGCCATTGCATTCCGGTTCTTGCTCGCTCACCTCGCTTCCCCCTCATCGACTCTCAATACCTCGCTTTTAGGACCCCCCCCCCCCATCAAATTTCTTCACTCACCCTAATTATACTCTCTCGCGTTAGCTACACACTCTTTTGAATCAAATCTTTGAATAACCATCCCGCATGTATAACATGTTTGTGTGTTTCCTAAACATGTCACCATCACAAGCTTTTTATAATTCTGTTCACATAAAAATATTCGTGTTATAAATTGAACTTAAACTTCTATTTTATCTATAAATAATAATATTTTATTTTTTATTTATACGAATAAAAATCAAGGAGAAAATAGGTGTGATAGTAATCCTAATGCCTAGTAAGAAATAGTGCTCAGCCAAAATATTATTAAACTGAATGTGCTGTAAATACGGTGCATTGTCTCTTTGGGTTTGAGCCGAAGCAAAAATAATGGGGATACAAACAAGGTTTCAAGTTTCTATATTGATAAAACAAAGTAAATTACATTAATTGCAGTACCACTTGTTTTACAAAACATTGCGTAAAAATATTTCAAGATGCAAATATGAAAACTACAAGTTAAAATCATAACACAAAGTTGTCACAAACAGGACTATTAATTTACTCAATGCATAGTGGAAACTAATCAATATGTAAATTAAGTAATTTAATTACAATAACTGATATTTAGAAATATTAAAAATAATTATAATATACTTTAATGACTAGAGATTACTGGAGCATTTAAAATATAGGAGGTTAGCCTAAGGAGTACAGTAAAGCCTCCTATAAATAAAATACAATCTAAAAAACTTCAGTGAAACTTTACATTAAAATTATTGTAACATTATGGAGGCAGTCCGAAAACTCAACCAAAGCTCTATAGATTTATAAACAAGGACCACCACTATAAAAAAAATTCAAAATCTACGTCCAACGCCCGAGGCGTGGAGGCACAACAAAAAACGATTAAACCTCAAAAGGAATTATTGGGCTGCAGGGGAATCTAAACACTACACATTAAAACATTTGGAACACACAGAGCAGGCTATAATTTAGTTACACCGAATCCAAATTTATTCTGGCGACCAAAAACACAGTTTAGAAATAAAACTAACTTACTGCGTGCCCAAAAAGAAACGAAACTACGCCACGCAATTATTAAACAACATTAAACTGACCGAACAGACAAATTGCCGTGACCACGACTCACCATTTAAAGTTTAGCTCCATATTTTGGCCGCTCACGCAACGATACAGTTAAAAAGAGCTTCATTACACACTCGTCCCAAGGGCGGCTCAACTGACAATTTAGGTCATGTTGCATCTTTTGACACAGATCCAGCAGGCGTTGACCCGACGAACTTCGCGCGTAGGAGAGCCGTAGAACAATGGGCGGCAATTTTTTTTCTTACCTACCCTGTCTTTAAATGTTAAGTGTAGACCCGAGGTAGAAACGGGATCGAATTGCGTCTCAGGGCGAACCCCTTACGCCTATAAGGGAGATAAGTCATGCAAGGATACATGCATCGCGGCAGAGAGGGATTGGGCAGCCTTAGCCAGCAACCGGGGCCATGAAGTGTACCTATAGTTAAACTATAACTAAGAAGAGAGTGAGAGCGAAAGGAGAAAGGGGGGGGGGGACCGGGACATCGTAAAAACCCTCTCGACAGAAACGAATTCAAAATCATCACATGCATTAATCAGAAATGCTGTAGGAAAAAGAGAGCGTGGAAACATACTCTTTGTTAGTAGGGATGAAAATGTATTAGAAAGGAGACAGGAACTTTATTTCTTCATTTTATTTAGGAGTTGACGCTGGCTTAACCAGAGTGGTGCTTGCACACAACTAACTCTGGTGATGGGAGCGGCGCTATTGGGCCTCTCCCCCCCTCCCCCCGGATAGCCAGTGATCCTGAAAACTAAAGAAAAGAAAGATGAGCTGCCAGTAAGATTCACCATGCCTACGCTTACCGGCTTTAACTGGGACCTGATAAAGGACGGCAGCAGGTGTGCAACGACTTATATCAACTAGCCCCCCCCCCCCCCAATGTACTAAAAAAAATGGCGACGCATAAGGAGAGGTAATCAAGGGAGAGAAACGAGGGGAGGATACTGGAGGTGTCCGAGTCGGCCACAGAGCAAGCCACCTGACAGAGCCGAAATTCCATAGACGTAGGGAGCGGCGGCGGCGCCACTGTCGTAGTGTGATACTCGGTTAAGCTTTGTTTGCATGAAGTGGAGGACTTTAGAAAAGTTGGAAGTAACAATGAATGGACCATATAAATTACGTATACGTCCAGACCGGATGCTTAGAGACGGTCGTTAGACCAAGGAGTATTTCGCGGATTGATGTGGCAGCAGGCTAGTTTGTTTATTGGGTGCTGCGATCACGTGAGGTCTTTGTACAGCACTGTTCAACACTAACGCACACTACTGCTTCCTGCTTACTACTGGCTCACGGTCAAACACGGCGTGTATAAACAACTGCCGTCCAATCACAATGGAAGCAGAATAGAACAAGTGTGTGTGAAGTCCACCTCACCACCGAATGAATTCGTTAACTACTCGGGTATCTAACTTTGGTTTATCGCAGGAAAAGTTTGCTGTTTCATAGCTTTCAGCGTAAGGCTGTTCATGATAAAGTGAGCACTTTTGAAATCAACCTTAAAAAAAAAGTCACTACCCCTATATGAATGCATTTTAACGAGTGCGCTGAATGACAAGCGTTCTGTATAGTTGGTAACGATGGATGGAAAGTAGTTCCATTTCTTAACGTCGAATAAAAAGTGTTAGGTAACCATTTATGACAACTGAAATTATTTTTTTTAGCTTTCTGTTTTTTTTATGCATTGAAGTGTATAAATGAGCCGATTTGGATCATATTTACTGTTCTAATAATTTCAGAGTTTCACTTGACCGACGCATGAATAAAGTGATGAGGTCCATGCCATTGTTAATCTTACATAAGGCGTAAGAATACACAACGTGCATACAAGTATATCTTAAGCAGGGCTTTCAAACGTGCTCATTTTACTGTGAATAGCTTATAATGAGGATTCTTACACACTAAGATTAAGCCTTTATGATTGACTGCGAAGTGTCAAGCAGAGACACATGTCCGGCACCCTCTCATAAAAGGCTCAGGACGCTGCAGTGTTTGGTAACATATGCCGGCGGAAAATATTTCCGCGCTTCTCCCAGCACACTAAACGCCCAAATTCTGCACACCCGCCCCACTTCTGCCGATAATCTTTGTTGCACACGGACATGTCTCTTTTTGGCTAATAACAAAAATTCGGCGGGTAGAGCGGCCATCGTCCTGTTACGCGTTAATGAGACGGTGAAAATTTTGCGAATTCATTTCGGGACGAGATAGACGTCAAACACATATACAGTGAAGTCACCTTCGCAATTGGATCACAGTTTATTAGACCCGCCCTGCACGCCTCTGAGCCAATGGTATACTAGAATACTGTCCTTTTGCGGGGATGTAACGAATATATGTTTGTAGTGAGGAACGTTATTGTTACTGAGCTGTAGGGTTCTTGTAAGATCCCGTTAAACACAAGCAGTACGACTGCGTGAGAATGCTAGTTTTCTTCTTCTTCTTTTTTTCAATGACAAAGAAATCTTCGCAAAATATTTTTGCTCGAGCTACACTCGAGCGTAGTCCATAAAGTGTTAGAAGACATGCAGACACGCATCGAAGCGGCGACCTCCAGGTGGCGAAGCAATGTCCCGCTTAACCAGTTACCACGATCGGCGCACAGACCTGTAGCTACAGGTCAACTACCCGCCGTCAGATCGGCCGTCACCCGGCACATGTTACCTTGATTCCGTCTTCTCGCCTCTCTCCACGTGACTGGACGAATCCGAGAATTGCTTTGAGGCCACCGAGGCTCTGATAAAGGCATACGTTTTTGTCTTACGATTGAACACGAAAGTGTGCAGGACACGTGCTAGATTTACAGGGGCTCGCATTAATATTCGGCCACCGATGATCATCGCAGTTTCATGGCCTTTCGAAGTGAAGTTAACATAAAACACATTGCTAGAGACCTGAAGAATTCGCGGATTAAGCTAGAATTCAAAACACGTTTGTTTATACAACTTTGCCCGTTGGTGCACATGGTGTTTGACACCTCCTGGAGATCGGTGGCCCAATCGCCGCCTTCCACTGTGACATTAGACAACCAATGCACAGTTGACATCGACATATATGTACACAAGACTGTAAAGTCTAGCCTGCGAGTTATTGAACCCGCGAATTTTTTTGTTTCTACATATTGCGCAATAATTCTTGTGTTCTTCAAATGAAATGTGACAGAGCAAGTGAAGGAAACAGAATATTTTGTTCTCGTGTGTATATTGCTCACCAAGAATGTTTTAGGCGCGAGTGTACCACTCTCCGTTGCCCTTCTTCCCCAACAACCCCTATCTCCGCATCCTCCATCCCTCTTCGCTGGACACCAAGCCTACCTGCAGTGTAGGAAACGCGCCCACTGTCTTTCCAACACGTCACAGTCAGAAGTATGCTTGTGCTGGCCAGCTCAGTCATCGCATCAAGTGAGTCAGTACTGCAGTAACGATCTGCCAATAATCCGTTCTGCAAACTTTTTTTTTTTTTTTTTTAAACAAAAGGAGACAAAATGGTGTGTAATTTTATTTAAATTATACCAAATTAAATAAGAAATAAATATATATTAAATTGTGTTCAAATCGAACAAGAGTTAGGACAGAGTTATTTATTTTCACCGAAAGAAATATACCACATATCTAAGGCTTTATCTTTACAAACTCAACCAAGTAAATTCTCGTGAATACTGAAATTAGTTATATCGCATCTTGTTTTTTTTTAGTATAAAAAATTTGCAAGAACTGCCAAATTCGTACAATATTCCATCGTTTCACTTGACCGACGCATGAATAAAGTGATCATGCACATGGCAACGTTAATTTTATACAGGGTGGAATAAGACAGAGTGTGCATGCAAGTAGCTCTTTAGCAGGGCTTTCAAAATTGCTCCGTTTACCTTGGACAGCCTGTATAAAAATACCTCAAAGCACTTGTTTACAGAAACAGTGTTCTAACCTCAAATAAAATCCACGTGGTTTCTGATAGTCGTGTTGTCAGGAGAGCAATCCAGTGTTGGTTATGTGCAGCCAGCGAGATCGTTCCACCACATAATCACTCTACGGCCGGGACAGACCCAGAGGGAGGGAGAGAGAGAAGAGAGAGAGAGAGAGAGAGAGAGAGAGAGCATCGACGTCGATGGGAAGCTGAAGCGGTCGGCGCCAACCCCCACCCCGGGATCCATCAGCCGCCGCGCATGCTGGAGTCATTATTCCCAAGAGGGGCTGAGCTGTGCAATGGGAGGGTGGGCGGGTGTAGCAATCCTGCATGTCAGTGCTAATTGGCGGGGATGAGGGGCGCGAGAGGATAGAGCATGTGCCGCCCCCGGACTGCCGAATAATGCATGCCTGGGGAGAGAGAGAGCAGAAGTTGAGTCAGCTGCCGCCTGCACAAAAAGGAGAGACCTCGCACCGACATTGCTTCGCCTGCTTCGAGCACGTGTTGCAGAGGAAGTAGGGGGAAAAATAAAAGGGCGGGAAGACCAGGGTATCTCTCTCTTAGGACAGGAAAAATTCGCGTCCATGACGCACCACAGAGTCACAGAGTACCGAATAATGCAGAGGCGAAACGTTGGCGTGTGCTGCGAACTCGAGGCACGTGTCAACAACATGGCGGAACGGCTTTAACCAATCAGCTGCTGGGCGGCGTTCCCGAGCGTTACTCCGAGAGTAGAGTAAAGTAACACAAGATATAGGCTATTCGTGGTAAAGTGAGCACTTCTGAAAGCCCTCTCATCTGGAATAATAGTCAATAAATATATTCATTTCATCCGTAGACGCTTGCATCAGAGTGCGGTTGATTATACACACTGTTTTAAATGGTGGTTAGAGGATACAAAATTGCTGAAAAAAGAAAAGTAATTAGGGCCTAAAAAAAAGTGCTCATTTTACCGTGAACAGCCTATACAGCTGAGGAAAGCAAGAGTAAACGTGATTTTGGAACAAGCATGGTGTAATTAGAGCTGCTGTGTACTGATTAAACAACTAATGTCAATTCCAAAAGATATTTATCAGTTTATCGAATTTTTTCTTTGCCAAAAATATAATTATAAACATAAACAGCTTTACTTATAACAAGTTAATGATCAATATCAAGTCCAAAAATGAAACCTTTATATAAGATCACGTTTAAATAAAAATACGAATTTTATCACCCATCATTTGTAATTTCCCCTGGCGTGTCTGTAATCAGAAAGTCTACATTTCCTATCAGTTTGTTTAATTCTGCTAAACTTCCCGCCATTTTCAGTTTAACGCTTCTTCGCTCGTTGAAATAGTGCGTTTAAAAGTTTTGCTCTGGCAAGATGTCCAGAGTAATTACTGGGGCAGCCCCCCCCCCCCCCTTTTTTTTTTTTTTCTTCTAGACTTCAACATCCTATGTGCACACGTGAAGTCTTCATTTGACTGTTGGCTGTATGTATTGTCTGTAACCTGATCGTCCGTAATTCGCGGGCAGACAGATAAGATGCCTGAAATTCAAGTGATCCAATGGCGAGAGTAGTTCTGAACTAATTTTGTTTTGGAACAACTTGTGAAGTATTTTCGCGAGAAACAGGTGCCTCTATTGACAAGGTGTGGTTATTTTCTGTTGAATACTGTTTTTCACTAATAATGCGGCTTAGATCATTTAATAGAACACATTACGCACTAGGTTACGTTCTGCATAAAACAATTAACACGCAAAAATTCAATTTGCATTACAAAGTAATAAAAATTTACCGAAATTCGGATGTAACATCAAATTCGCAAGTTCAATGACCTGTAGGCTAGACTTCGCAGTCTTCTCATACAGATATAAACTGTTTATTGGTTGATTGTTGTGGCAGTAAAATGCGTAGGTTGGGCGCACAATTTCTTACATGTTTGTTATTGGCTAATTTATCTCCAGTAGGTGTCAAAAAACACATCGACCAATTACAAACGTAACATGAACGTACATGTGTGTGAATTCCAACTTGTGTAGAAATGAACACGCGGAATTCTCGGGGTCTCTAGTGATAACATGAGGGCGGTAGTAGTGAATAAGGGCAGTCAAATTCAATATCTGAATTATTTATAGAATTTCAAATTTGGTTGCTAGAGACCTGAAAAATTCGCGAGTTCAATGACCTACGCGGTCTTATGTACAAATCCGCTTATGTCAACGGCACATTGGTTGTCTGCCGCCACAGTGGAAGGCGATGATTGGGTCAGCGTTCTCTAGGAGGTGTCAAACATCGTGTGGACCAATGGCTAAAGTTGTACGAACAAACGGTGTTTTGAATTCTAGCTTGTCCCAAATCGAGTCCACGAATTCTTTAGTTCCCTATTGACTGCTATTCCACAGTTTCATAGTTTTGTCGGCTGGTTCCTTTCTGCAGAATGGTGCAGTGCTCTCCTGTCTAGGCGTCGTGCTGCTGCCCAGGCGCTCACTAAAACCACGTCTCATCTATTATCAGCGCCATCGCGTTCTCGTGACGACTTTATAGTACAGTTGATCTGAGAGCAGTCCACATCGGCTCTCACGGCGACTGCCGCGACGGCAATAAATAAAATAATATGTAGGTTACGCGTGTAAGCGACTGGACTCGGTAGAACCGGTTCCTCGCCTCCTAATTGCCACGAACCATAAACTTGGAATTTAATCTCCGCCAGATGGCGTGCTCGCGCAGCGAACAAGTAGGAGAATCACTTACACGACGCGCCCTTATTTTTTTTTCGAGTAGCGGTTTGAATAATCTCGATGTGCCGTCATCTTAAAGTTGAAGTAGAGCAACTGCCTATAGAGCCTATACACGTGAAGAACTCATAAAAAAAAAGTAGTACTTCAGACACCATAAACATTATCAGAAAAGTGCAACTTATGCTGCACGTGAAAGAAGAATGTATATATTTTGCAATATTATAAAATATTTTATTAAAATATACTTTTTAAATGTAAAAAAAAAAAACAACTAATCGTTAGAGTCCGCATATTTAACAAAATCTGAGCGCATTTCAATTCTGGATACTTCAGCAAGCAGAATTTACAATAAAATCTTCTTCAAGAAAGATCGTTACAATATTTACTACGAGCGCATGTAAGAAAATTGTAATAATAATGTATCATACCAGTTTTATAATTAACCTTATTTACGTCAGTTTCAGCCATAAATGTTTGCGACAAATGGACACACACGAAATCGAATTCAAAAATTATTTCTACATTATTATGGCGGCAATTTTCAGTTTCTGCAGACACATAAGTGTGGGTATTAATTTTCAGGCCGGAAATAGTAGTCTGCATCTGACCTTGCTGCGTGCTAAACCAAGGGCGTGGCAAGGCAGGTTTTGCATAAGAGCTTGCAAAAACCTATCAGAACACTAAGAATACCAAAGCTATCCAAAAAAACCATTTTTCTGTACAGTGTAAGGATAGTTAACTGTTAGCAACGATCTGCAATAGAAACAAAGAAGTCCGGTAATGTTTCTTTTTATTTTAAATATTTCTTTCGATTTTTTTCTTTCATTTACATTTCTTGCACAAAATATTACACATAATTAACTTCTTTGGTTAGATTCCTTGAATTTCATATTAACGGGGAACATTCTTTTCCTTTCCCATATATGACCATTCTATATTTAAAAGCATTTACATAAGACCTCGGTTGCCACAATTTAGAATAAAATGCAACCAAATTCAAACACCAATACTTTCGTTGATATTCAACTAATACTTAGGTTATTTCAAGCTCCTTACTGGCCATATTAAAACTACATTTGCCATTGAAATTATAACATCAGACACTAGGAATTAAAATCCCCATTTTGGGTAACACATTGCTGGTCATCAGACAATATTTAAGTTTTGATTTACTCGCAATCCCAAGTGGATGGGAGCAACTGCTAAGCGACGCCGGTCTTAACTCCAGAGAGTAAATTGAATTTTGGATAAGCCGCAAACTTCGTAAAGTTTCTACTTAAAGGCCATAAAAACAAGGAGTTTCGCATAGCTCCTGTTTAATACCAGCGGCTGAGAGACCATAATCAATTATTATTGACAAGCGTTCGCAAAACAATTGCAACTGTTTCCCAAGGTTTGCAATAGTTCACAAATGTTTACCAGTGGTTTCTAGTGGTTACCACCACGTTACGTCATCTTGACGATATAGCCACGAAACTTGGTTTAAAAAGTAACAGTATTGGATTTTGGGGCTAAAAGGCCAACATTTCGCAAATTTTTAAAACTTCGAATTATTTTACGGCCGTCATGGCCCCTGCCTAACGTCAAAGTGACGTAAGTGACCTGTTCGCATTAGGAGCCTACATTGGTGATTCCAAATAAAGACTATTTTATCTCATGGCAGAAGCTTGCCCCCTCGAGGTCGCTGAGCTGACCCCGGGAGCAGCGCGAGCCGGCATTAAATACACCGCACCGCCCTCTTGCGCTACCAATCAATTTAATTTTCTCCCTCAAAAGCCTTTTTTCCAAGAAATCGAGTGGTTTTCAATTACTCCTAGGGGAGGTACAAGCAATGCGCAGCCAATGGCAGAAAATATTACCATTTATGGTGACCGACGCATCGGACGCCATTTTCACTTAGGGGGTATAGCACAATGAAATTAGAAATATCCAATCAGATTACAATATTACCCTCAACTTCTGTCCTCTTGGTCAAGATGCTGGTAATGAAACGTCGCCTTTTTCGTCGGCGCACGCATCGTCCCAAGCTGGTTACGAAGGCGGTCGCCGACTGTGCTGCGCTCACACGACGAATCACTGAAACATCAGTCCGGTGCACACTCCTTTGCCAGGCCGCGATATTGCTGCACGTGAAAATTAGTGCACGGACTTACTCAGTTATTTTCCGGTACCTCAGATATTTTTAACATATTTAGTAGTGACGTGGAGCTGGCAAGAATATCACAGTTCTAATTTATTAGTGTTTCAACCTATGTAGAAAAGTTTTGAACCTCAAAACCACGTGTGTGTAAGTTCCTGCGTAAGGGGCCGTACGCTGCACAATTCAACAGGTTACCAGGCAGACACAGTAAGCACTTTTTTTCTGAGGAAAATGGTGACGTGGTCCGACCCACTAATTAATTTTTAAGAGTGTTTTTTTTTTACTTATTGACAAGGTGTAAATTATTCACAGTCTACATGTAAGCAATATTTAGAACAAGTGTGGCTTAAAGCTTTACTTATATTTTCTGTTCGTACTGACTGATAATATTAATTATTGGTAATCTCAAAATAATGCTTTGTAAAATATTGTTTGTTAAATTACTTATTATTAGAGACCTGCATAATTCGCGTTATTATTTTTGGACAAACTAGACTTCATTGCCCTATAAGTTTCCGAACACGACCCTGTATTTCGTTGGCTGATGGCTTCTGTACGAGGTCGTGTACCTGTGTAACTGTTGTTACAGGCGATTGGTCACTCTGACGTTGAACTGTTTCTATTGGTTAAAGAGTCTTTCACGTCGTGTCACAAATACTCTCAGCCATTGAGGGGCGTCAGTAGCACGCATAGCACCTTGGAGTTTAGTCTGCTGCAGAAAAATAACGCGAATTTTGCAGGCCTCTACTTGTTATGCATATGTAGTTCCAAAAAAAGTTGTGCATATTTCTTACGAATTAATTCTTAAAAGCATTATTAAAATTAATATAAGTAAGTTGGTGAAGTATGCGCTATTTGTTCACTTGAGAAATAATTAGATTGCTTTTATAGCGATACGGTTATGCTTCCTTACACAAACTGAAAATGGCATATATTTCAGAAGTATAAATTACAGAATTATGATTATTTGAGGACTTCTCAATTCATGACTTGTACATAAGTCGTACTTCGAGAAAAATCACGAGATTACGTGATAAAGTATACGCCACATTATTATGGCGGGGCAGCGGTGGCGCAGTGGATGGCGGTGCTCGCCCGCCCGGGTTCGATCCCCGGCGGGTTCGCTCCCGGATTCTCGCATTTGGGGATCGTGCTGGACGATGCCGCTTGCCGGCGGGTTTTCTCGGGGTTAATTCCAGCGCCGCTCAATTCATGCCATGTTCAGGGATGGCGGGCGCCTATGGGTCCTGGCTGGAAAGCCCGTCACTCGGATTGTGTTGCCTCGATGGGATGGCATTGCCTCGCCCTGGGTCCACCCCTCACACGGATTTATTTAGTTATATGGCGCTTGCATTTTAATTGTAAAATACATTTTTCCAAGTCACAAGTACTCGTGGTACATAAATTGAAAAGTTTACCTTTTTTTTTCCTTTCGCTATTATGATAATCTGATTAATAAAACATTTCATTCATTTGGCAATGCAACAAATTGTGTAGGAATTGGGGGAAAAAAGTCTTTAAACTGAATAAGTTCCTAAGCTGAATGATGACAAGTTTACGACTTTTTCTGGAACTAGAAAAATTCATTATAAAAGTGGAAGTTGTTAAACTGAGAGATTACTGTACTTTTAGATAAACTTGCTGTGAATGAATGGCTGAAATATTCATTAAGAATGCTGACCCAATTTTCATTCTACAACGAGTAGCATCGAGATATCAATGTAATTGTAATATGGCTCATGAAATAAATGCTGACTAAAATTTCCTGTAATTAACACTGGTGAAAGTTATGATTTTTGGATATCGCTGGATATAAATGAGACTGATATCAATGAAATTATTACAGTGGCCGAAAGTAAGTTGTTACAGATCGACCACTATTATTGCTGAAAAATGTGCTTCACTGATCTGAAGTGAATTAAGAATCAGTGTCCAGTATCGCTGCTGATCAGTTAGACAAATAGGACTGAAATTGCAGTGAAATTGTCGCACTGATCACAAATAAATTTTCACTGATTTACTTGTACTATGATTGAAACATTAAATTATACGTCACCATAATTTCAGGGAAATGGTTGCATAGAACAAAAATAAATTATGACTGATTTTCCAGTATCACCACTGATAAATTTGACAAATACCACCAACTTCAGTGAATATATTGCAATGATTAATGATAAATAATGAATAGTGAAAATATTTTACTGACTCGCCAGGAATGTCTACCGATAGCCTCAGATATTATTTTTCACCGATTCATTTAGTTGCAGCTGACTTTTCCCAGTTGCGCGTTTCTGACCTACTCAGTTACTCAGATTTCACTGACAACTGGTTATTTTTGACCAATTCGGATTTAGAGTGTGTTTTTCGGGAAAAGATTCCGCGACCAGTTGTAGCTACTGCAAAACTGTTTAGTTCAGAATCGATTTCTTGGTTGGATGATTTCAACTCTCACGTGTCTTAGGTGTCGACCAGCCAATCACCAACTTCACTGTCAGTATAAAATAATTCTGATTGGCCCAGTCGAGTGGAAATGTCTTCTCTCGCTCTCTCTCTCTCTCTCTCTCTCTCTCTCTCTCTCTCTCTCTCTCACACACACACACACACACACACACAGCCAATAGCCAAAGGATATGTGCAAGTGTGTACTTACCAAATTGAAGTCTGGCCGGTGCGTAAAACTTTTCGCGAAAAACAGGTGACCGTACTGATTGGTAGATAGATACCTGCGAAATTCGCGTTATTATTTGGCATCAGGCTAAACTTTACAGTGCTGTATGTACTCGAGCCGGCGTCATTTCTCCATTGGCTGCCGCATAGATGTGAAGTCACTCACTTTCCGACTGCGTTGCACGTGATTGGACTAGACAGTTGTGAAGTGTTCATTTATTGGCCCAGATTTACCCAGGACGTGTTAAATATAGATTATTGTCCAATGCGACACTTACTGCGAAGGTACATGTGTTTGAAATTTATCGTGTCCCAAAATAATAACGCGAATCTTGCAGGTCTCTGCTGATTGGTTACGGCGAGCTGTGGAGGGTTACCGCCTGACTGAGCTACCGACTGGCCAATAGGATATCGGGCGCTGATTGGGCTATCGGCGTTCCGCCATTTTGCTGTATTGTGCGGTGTAAGAGGCTGTTTCGCTTCTGTACTCTTAGTATTCTGGGGATGTGCACCCTTTCAGTCCCAATTTAATTTGCCGAGCTCCAATGTTGCAATCGTTTTGAGTTCACGGTGCATGTCGTAGTTGCGCAGAGCTAGTTTCTCGCAAGCAGAGAACCATGGTGTTGCGTGTCAGCTGATGTAAGCATGAACCATTCACAAATGAGAAGTGCAGGAACTTGAACAATTCCAAGTCTCTCGCAAGAAAGACGCCCAAAAACACCGGCTACTATTTCCTCGCTGTGTACAGTACAAATCATAAATATCCTTCATGCGCAACACGTCCTAGATCATGAACACGGTGGCTGAACTTGTTAAGCGTAAAGACAAAGAAACTATTTTTACAAAAAATAAATGTTGTGGGAACTGATTGTCAATTTTTTTTAAAAAATATAATATGGTTAGAGACATGCATAATTCGCGTTATTATGTACAGCAGTAGCATGCTACGCTTCAGGGCTCTGTACGTACTTGAGCGCTATTCTCGTTTTGGTTACTGGCAACTTCACGGTGTAAATCACCTGTGTAATCGCTTTACTGTAGAATGGTTGCTCTACCGTCGAGATTTTGCCACTGGCTAAACGCGGCCTTGAAAATTACTATATGAGTTGTCGACCATTGGCAGAAGTAGAACTAGTATATAACATGTTGGAGTCCAGCCAGTAGCGGAAAAAATAACACGACTTTTGCGTGCCCCCCAATGATGGTTTACCTCGGGAAACATTTGCTGTTTCCTAGGTCCGTGTCTGAAGATATTTTTCCCTGATCCGAGCCAAATCACGAAAGGAGCATGTACTGAATCTTGCAAAAAAAAATTTCACCAGTAAAATGGTAGGACTACCGCTTAAATTCCTGCAAGTACAAGCAGCACGACGAGAATACTGAACACCGGTTGATAGCCTTTGCGCGTAGTGGCGATAGCGCACTAGACGCGCAGGTCAATGCCGCCCTTATTGCGCCTCTCTCACTTCTAACCATCAACTGCGGGAAATAGCCCCGAGGTTGGCGGCCCTCTTAAGTGAATAATCATGTAGGGCCTACATCTTCAGAGAGAGATCGTTTGAATTTACGTAAACCTGAAACTTAAAATGTATTAATAATTTCCATGCAACGAAAATTTTCTTTGCGTGTGTTTTATGGGACAGCTTCTCAGAGTGCTCACGGGATATGGTGAGTGAAGAAATTTGGACGGCTTTTAACATCGAGGTCTTTTGAGTCGATTAGGCGAATCGGCGAGAATGGAGCAGCACCGGAATGAAAATACGGGGGAAACGGGAGATCCCCGAGAAAATCCGCCGACCAACGGCATCGTCTGGCACGATTCCCACGTGCGAAAATCCGGAGTGACCCTGCCGGGGATTGAACCCTAATGGCCATGGTGGGAGGCGAGCAGGCTAACCGTTCAGCTCCCGTGGCCCCCACACGGGATAATGTTTTGGGGCAAGGTGGGAGGTCGGCTGCTCAGCAAAAGAAGTTCTGTACTTGTAACAATTATTTTGAAACTGGTTTATATACAACACATTATTTTAGAAAAACATTCAATATTGTTTACATAGCTCAATGTTTATAATAAGCTTCAAGTTTGCGATACTTGATTGATAATATACGAAATTAGTTTTACGCATTCCATGCTAAGGTTTTACGTAATTCAGTCTTAAAGTGTTTGCAGTGTTACAAAAAAGTCTTTGGCATCCATTTTCCAAATAATTGCGGGCATAAATATAAGCATTATTTCGACAGCTTGGTGGCCGCACGCAGCTGAAGAGGCGGTCTTGTAAACCAACCCTGTCCCCTGGGCAAGGAGCCACCCCCCTCCCCCCTGTTAGGAGGTTCACTTGTCCCTAGCCTCGTTAATTGATTGTCGAGGCTGGAGAAGGGTCCGGCTGCCGCAGGACTGGTCGACGCGGGTAAAAAAGAAAACTTCTCTGGAGAGAGCATTTGAAAACCCATTAGTGCGGGCCGGATCTTAAAGCAGGCTGGTACGCTCACTGACCAAACACAATGGAGCATGGCCTAGACCCCGGGATAACGAGATCACCGGAACATACGAAAACAGGACTTATAATTATTGCGAGCGGTCGCAAAATTTCGCTTGTGATTCTGTGGGAGGAACTTAAGTCACGTTTAATTAGCGTGTAACGGTCCTTATCGACGATGGCGATTTCATTGTCCATCAGCGGTTCCTGGACTTTTTTATATCCGTAAACATTATACGTAATTAAAATTGTTTCTGGTACTTAACGTGCATTTTGCTATTTTTGAACTGATCATCAGTTTTATTGCCGTTTAGCAATGGCAGTTAGTTTTGTTCTCTAGTGACTCCGAATTAGCAGTTAGTATTTACATTTATAGACTGTAATAAGTAGGGATAGGAAAAATTCACTAGTTCAATGACCTGTAGGCTAGACTCCACAATCATGTGTATACTCGCGTCTCAGATATTTGTTCATTGGCTGCTGCCCCATAGTGTAGCCAGTGTTACTTCACACCTGGCAATATGGCACTCGTTACTTGTTTCCTTGCAAGTCTGCTATTGGCTCAGAGTCGTCCAGGGCGTGTCTAATAAACTGCGATCCAATTGCAAAGTCAACTTCAGTGTACACGTGTTTGACGTCTATCTTGTGCTGAAATGAACTCGCGAAATGTTCCTATCCCTAGTAATAAGGAAGCGTAAACTATTTATAAAAAAAAATGGTTTTCAGTGTAGAAAAGAAATATTCCTCAACTCCGCCAAATAAAGACGATTTATTATTACTGTTACGATTTATCTCTCTAGAAATTAAGTGGGCTGTACCAAGTTCTTTAAGGGATGGATGTCTTAATCAAATAAAATTATTAATTATAATCTCCTTATTTTATTTACAATAACTACAGCAATGTTCACTGAACTCAAAATCTCACAATAAATTGATATCACTTACAGTTCACAACTAATTACTCCAATTTAATACAATTTATAACTACCACAGAGAAATCAATAAAATAAAATAATTAAAGCTCAGTCCCAATAGCCAATGTATCAACCTATTCTGATACTCTGTAAAATATGTGTCCAAATTGACAGTTCGAATATTTACAATAAAATCGGTGTTACACTTCCATTATGTCCCACCTCAGTTCAGTCCATGTCCCGCCAGTCGCAATGTTCTAGGGTCCTCGTGCACACTCGGCCAGGCGGCCTCCGTCAAAGACTGCCGGCCGCTGGGTTGGGGCAGTATATGTAATGTCTTAGACTGCCATCTAGAATCTTCCCCAACACCGGCGATGCGTCGCGGAGGGCCGAGGCGCCAGCCAGTCTCACCAGAACATTCTTGCGTCGTCGCCAAACCCATCGAAACCTCCAGCAGGGGAGAGGGGCCGTGGCGCATGTAAGGCGCCGAGCCCGCTGTCCATTATTCACGGGTTTCCCTGAAAGGGTGATCAGGAGGTAATCCAGGTTGGGGGGGAGGGGCGAGGTGGTTCCACCCCCCACAGTGCCGGGCAGCAGTGCATAACATTACTTACAGTTAAGATGACTTGCTTGATACGCTTTTGCCTTCTTTTATGTTAACTCTCGTTAAATTTCATTTTTTTTTTCAATGTTACGTCAAGAATATTATTTATAAGATTTGTTTGCTTAAATATCAAGAAGTAGGTTTAGAGAAGGTAGCGGCCAGCCACTTCCGGTGTAACCGGCGGATTTTACCCACAGGTAGGAAAGGTCGGACACCCTTGCGATCGAGACAGGAAAGAACATACTAAGTACATCATTTTACCATTGGTGAGATGTCGGCGCAGTGGGGTGCCGTACGTAAATAAAAGGGGTGTTCAGAAAAGGGGCTTTCCGGAAAAACAAATTTTTTTTCTCGGAAAGTGGTACAGTTCCACTCTACTTTTACATAGAATACGAAATTAGTACGTTCGGAAATCATTTCTGGGGAAATGTCAAGCTTCGTTGAAGTGTTACCTCTTCGCGGTCACCGCCTACAAAAACCAGCCGGTGTGCCTAGAATCACTCTTTTAAGGATTAACTCCCCTGCTGGCGCTGTGACTCTGGCTCTGTGCGCAATGTTTGATTACGCTTGAACAGTAATTTTATTTGCGAGGGGACTGAACTGTCTGGCGAGAAAGTGACAAGGGTAATTCTATCGGGGATTAGTGTCAACCTAATGTACCGAGATCAGGGGAGGGTTGTAAACAGTGTGATACCTTTGTCATAGTCGTCGGAGGACCACCAGCTGCTTCGACACGTGCTGCCACTCAGGCATTCAAGGGATAAGAATCGCCTGTGTAAAATTCGCCTGTTACACCTGTACATGTGGTCCAGACCGCCAGGGAGGTTTTCACCGGTCTTCTCTTGCTCCTTGGCATTTGCCGTGAGGGGAAGAGAGTTTTCAAATTAATTACGTAACAAGTAACACAGCAAACCTATATGATCAATACGGTATTATGAAGTAGAACAACTGCAGATGTAACTTCTCTTCAGTCAATGCGTATTTAGAAATAACGGACTTGTTCGCAAACCGTTTCAGGACGTAGAAACATTAAGGATCCCGGCTGCTGTGGCACCTAAACTGCGTAGCAAAGTATTTTAAATAGACGCTTTCCCAGCAAATTATTATTGCCTATTTGCGGTTTCTTCGCACTTTTTGAAAGAAAACTTCGAGAAATCACCCTATGCATAATGTGTGTTTTGTTGTTTCCTAAATATATCATGTATCACAAACGTTTTATATTTGTGTTAACTTAAAAGTACCTGTTTTTGGTTATATTGAATTTTAAATTATCTTCTGTGTTGGTAATGCCTAGTAACAAATAGTTCTTATGCGAAATATTATTACACTAAGTGCGTACGAAACTGGTGCGTTGTCTCTCTTGTGTAATTTGTCTGTATTTGGTGAGGCTTTGCTCGCCTGAGGCGAGGAATATCCTGGAAGTAGATCTTGAACATGGCTTCAGAAAAGTTGGTATCAACTATGAAATGGCTATAAATGTGC
Organism: Dryococelus australis; assembly: GCA_029891345.1. NCBI lineage: Eukaryota > Metazoa > Arthropoda > Insecta > Phasmatodea > Phasmatidae > Dryococelus > Dryococelus australis. The sequence goes on from CM057001.1 coordinate 28,917,374, forward strand.
GTCCAGTGTGCTGAAGTTGGCGATTGCTGTTGAGTGCTCTCAAGAAACGTCACGCAAATTAGAAACTCCACCTCAGAGCCGTCCAACTTACGAAACACGCAGCACCACTAGAACACTGCACGACAGCTCAGCAAAGCCTTGCGCTTAGTGGAGATGGTATATTATGTGTAGAGATGATGGAAAATTGCGAATTTTTTTCTGAGCCGTCGTATCTTTTATATCACTTTAACTTGTTTTTATCCTTTCGTGATTATACGAACAAGGTTTTCACTCAGCTACGATGTTTGCAGATCAATCACGAACGTTCTGCCTTATACGCAGGACTCAACAAATCCTGGTCGCCGTGGCGCCTGAGATTTCCATGCCGGCGACTAAATGTTACGAGGTATAACTTAAAAAATAATTCCCGTAATCACAGGCTCCGACAAACCCAACACGACACGACGAAAACAGCAGCAACGACACGACAATTTAAGTTTCAGTGCGACTGTTTGAATTACAGCGTGACACGACAGAACCGACATGACATTCTCGGCATTTTACCTAATTGTTTGGAATACGCTGGTAGGCTATGCTAGTTTCAAAGGCGGTGGACAATAGGGAAATTTTGGAATACATGATGGTGACAAAGTGTTATCACTAATGTATACAAAGGTAAAATTATTTTTTTTAAGTAGTTAGATACAGTAGTTTTCATTTTTTTGCTTTTAAACTGCGTATTTGCTATTGTAGGGAAAGCTTGCAATACAATTTCATTTTGCAACGTTGGACACACTGTTCGTCGTGCCGCACGGCACGACGAAAATACAAATAATTTCTAATCCATAATTGCTGGTCGGACGACAGAATCTGCTGGGCTTACGTCAGATCACTCTTGTATTTCATTGGCTGTTTAGTTATAAGTGCTGTGTCGGGGGCTGTCGCGTCGTGCATTCGGGTCTATGTAATTCCGGCATAATTGGGCTATAATCGTTGCGACACTGCGTGGGCGACCCTGAACCAGTAATAATTGACAGGAAGAAGTGTCGTGATACCTTCGCGTGAAATTCAGTGTAAATCCCTCTCAGTGTGGTAGCAGCCAAATGAATACACTATCGCGACTAGAAGATGTAAAACGACTGAGATTTGTTGGCTGGTCCTAAATAAACCCACATATCTGCAGTCAAGGCCACTGGTTTTCCACGGGGGGGAAAAAAATCACGTTCAGGCTTGACTTAACCCTATTTACACATGCAATTTTCCTTTGGTTTATTGTCCTCTCTGGGTCCGTGATTGGCGGATAGAACGCTTGGACGCGTTGCAATTAAAACAAACCCTATCACGGAAGTGGAGATTATATAAAATATTTTAGAGCTCAACTATTCACGAAATGTTATCCATGATAAACACGCGCCCTTGCCTGCAGTGATTGCGCTTGGCAGAAACAATTGCATAACTGCAAATACCCAATAGTTTTCGCAGTGTTGCCAATGTCAATGTAATTTTAAACCCGAATTTCTCTACGCAGTTAGTTGACGCAGTGTCGCGGACTGCAGACATCTGGTAACTTTTCGACTTGTTGGCACACTGACATTGAAAATGTTGCCTAGTTAGGTTTACTGGAGAATATGTCCCTACTAAACTGTGTAATATAATGTACTACGAATTTGATACAGTTTTCTTCCGCGTTTATGTGTATGACACCCATGAAAAAATTAATCCGGTGGATTATAGCGCTAACACTCTGTATAATGGCGAGATGCATGCCAGGGCCTGCGCGATCCAAATATGTTTTTTTTTTTTTTTTTTTTTTTTTCGCGTTGATGCGTTCAGAATAGCGCTTCCATAACAGATAGTTATTTATTCTCGTTAGAATTTCTTGCAAAATAATGGCTTCATCTTCATCCACCATTGTATTTTTACCTTAGAAAAATTCTGTTTCTCTTCAGAAATTCTAACCAAATGCCTTAAAACGTAAATCGTTTTACATAATAATAATTCAGGCGAAAAGAAAATTTCCGATGAAATGTTACCTACAAAAACCTACTCTGGGATCAAACGATGTAATTTATGATCGGTAGAAGGAGGCTAACGGTGCTAACTTATATCCTGGCAACTAACTGGCATCCGTTTATGTGCTCTATCCGTTCTCATAAAGTGTACGGCGCAGCTGTAACGGACCACTCTGATATTTTTTTTATTGAATGGAATGAGCACAACTTGTTCCAGTATTCACCTCGCCCGATGAACCAGTTCTGCAAAGAAAAGAGAGCACTGTGTGTAAACTGCAATCACGATATAGCTTCCTTTTTTTTTTTTTTTTTGTAGGAGCTACAAGAAAGTTAGTGTTTTTAGGACCGCATTATTTATATTGAATGTGCACATTCTTTCTTAATCGATAGCCATGCGCACGTAGTAGACATATGCCGTCTATAATATAACTTTATTCCATGATTGATAGATGTGATGTATGCATACTGTCTCCAGCACAATTAGCTTACTACTATGCTGGTACACAGAAATTAAGGAAGTCCTTTAATCTTTCTTCGTGTATGGAAATTCTCTTCAGGTATGTTATATTCGAGTAATAAGTTTCAACAACAACATTAGTCCCCCAACAACAGCAACAGCTTAAACAAAAATGCCCACACTGTAAAAAATATTTTCTACTCTTACAAGAAACATTCTTGGAATCCAGTTGACAAGAAAATATTTTGTAGAATTATAAACAGGGGCCTGAAAAATTCGCGAGATAAATGACCTGCAGGCTAGGCTCTACAGTCTCATGTACAAATACGCCGATGTCAACTGCACATTGGTTGTCTGCCGCCACAGTGGAAGGCGATGATTGGGCCAGCGTTCTCCAGGAGGTGTCAAACACCGTGTGGACCAATGGCAAAAGTTATATGAACAAACGTGTGTTGAATTCTAGCTTGTATCAAATTGAATCCGCGAATTCTTCAGGTCTCTAACTATAAGTTATTTTGTAAAATCTACAAAACGTATATTAATAATATTACAAATTACAGGGTATACCCTTGTATTTCAAATTACATAATCAGAAAGTGGGAATGAAAATTGTCTTTTTGTTTCGGAAAACTGCTGTAAGGAATAAATAAAGGCGAAGTATAAATATAAAATTATTCACGAAAGAAATAAAAATAGTACCCTGTCAGCAAACGGACCAGAAGCCACGAACTTTGCGTTACTTCTCTGTACCTTTAACCACGTGACCAATTAACTCACGAGGTACACAGTTATTTTTGCAATCGATACGTTGATGTACTGGTTAACAGAAGAACGTCTTAATATTTTTTATTATGACTGTTTTAATAGTTTCAAGTTTTTCATGTTATTTGCGCCCACGTTATGCACTTTTTGTTTTTGCACCCCACTACGCTTGATGTCACCCGTAGTTTTTTCACAAACAGCTAGACACGGTTTTCTTTATTTGAGTGTCCGCCATTTTATCTTATCTCGCAAGATTCGGGTCAGTGTGGTACAAACATTCCTTGAGGTCTATTACAAACACAGTTCTTGTAATTTTACAAGATAATTTTTTGTGCTGTTACAAACGGTTGTAAAATTATAAATATTTTCCCAGTACCAACTGCAAAAAAAATTTTTTACTATGCAGTTTATCATTGGAGATACTTAGATGATTCATTCGGCAAAAAGCTAGACTCGTCAATCCTTTGTGCACTCGAGCCTCAGTCAGTTGTTTATTGGCAGTTGGAACTTCAAACCTCAAACCAAGGCTGTGTTCGAATTCGCCTGAAGTACGTACTTGTGCGTACCTTTCCCCGGAAGTGACGTCGTAGGTGCTGTCCGAATTGCAAGTGAAGTATGCAAGTAGACAATTGAACGAAGATGCATACTTCTCGCGTACTTGCAAAATATGTGCCACCATTTTGAGAAGTATTTTGTAGGTTACTATTGATTTCCGGCATAATTTTTTATTTAAAGTTTATCAGGCCCTCATTACTACTTTTTAGGCACGCCGATAATTTTGAGCTGAGTTAATAGTTATCGCAAGGTTCGCCTTAAAAAAAGTCTAAACAATAAATCCGTATTAGGCCTACGTTCCTAACCTATAGAAGTTACGATAAAAAAAAAGCTATCAAAATTGCACTCACATTCAGTACAATAATGTAAGATAATAAATGTTATGTAAATAACATTGTAATATTATTTCATACTTGATTTAAATCCTTAACTATCTGCAAATATCAAATTCTTAGTCGTGATGGGATACACGTATATTAAAAGTGGTTAGCTGGCTAATAACTAAGAGACCTGCAAAATTCGTGGTAATATTTGAGGACATTTTAAACTTGAGACCCTTTTACTTCTGCAATACGTTTGTCATTGGACTATTCTTTTGTTGACACGGCCCGGGTAACTCTGCGCCAATAAACGAACACATCACAATCGTGTGCCTCAATCACGTGCAGGTTACTCAGGAAGGGGCTGACTTCTACATATGTGCGGCAGCCAATGGAGAAACGACGCCTGCTCGAGTATATACAGTACTGTGAATTTTAGCCTGATGCCAAAAAAAAAAATAACGCGAATTTTGCATGTGCTGACTAATAACGGTTTCGGAAGCCAACAAGACAGCCTGTCCGAATTCATAGAGTTTAGTGCCAAGGGTAAGTGAAGTATGCAAGATTGCAAGCACGCCAGTGTGTACCTGGAATTCGGACACCGCCCCAAGGAGCACGCGATTCAGTGCTTGTTTTCGCACAGGCTCGTTAATTGGCTCGAAACCGCCAGTGTGCGTCTGACATACGACGGACCATTTAAAAAAGGAACTCTAATAATGCAGACATGCAGTTTGCCCTCAAGTGAATCCTGTCTCTAATTGATCGCAAATCGATAACGCAGTTACTCGGCTTTACAAAGTAGCCATTACCGTTGTCAGATATTCCGCCGTGTGCTGAAGACTGTAACGAGTCGTGTTTCAGTCGGGGAGCTCTTGTGTTCGTGACACGGTAACCGACATGCCAGCTACTATAGCCTCTGCGAAGAGCACAGAGCACAATAAGTGACAAAAATATTGAATAGCCGAGAGAATAGTGCACTTCTTGCTGTTCCTGTCGCACATCTCGACTATAGAAACTCGCATTTCCTTTGCAAACAAGAAACGGATAGTAAAGAAATAAAAAAAAAAATGTTTGTTATAGTCTTTTCGCGGTTTCTTCGACCTTTTTGAATCAAACCTTTGAAAAATCACCATATGCATGACGTGTTTAGTTAGGCTCTACTTCCTAAATATGCCAAGTATCACAAGCGATTCATACCTCTGTTAACATAAAAGTATCTTATTTCTCGTTACACTGAAATTTTACGTATATTTTATTTAAAAATAATAATATTTGATCTATAGTAATTTTGAATTAAATTGTTGAGAAAACTGCCTGTGTTGGTAGAGCCTAGTAAAAAAAAAAAAAAAATCCTCATGCAAAATATTATTACAACTGAGTGCGCACGAGTTCAGTGCGTTGTCCTTCGGTGCAATTTTATAGACTTAGATAAGCTTAGTTTGCATGAGGCGGAGAAATATTCTGGAAGTAGAGCTTTAGCAGGGCTTCAGAAAAGTATGGAGTAACAGCGAATGGATCATACACCTTTGAAATATTTTCCTCGGTCATGGCGTGGATTCCCGTTGTAAAATTTCTTCTCGTGTTGAAAAAGTTTCGCTTCACTGTCGTATCACAGAGTAAGTAGAAATACAGAGGCGAAACAGCCGCCAGTCCCGTGGACACGCCAGCAAAATGGCGTCACTTACCAACAAGACGCTGGAACGCCGTTCGCCAATCAGCGCCTGGTAACTTGCTCGCCAGCCGGCAGCCCATTCAATAGGGGAACCTTTCGCAGCAGACAGGTAGCCAATCAGACGCAAGCAGGACCTGGCGCAGCCAGTCAGCGAGTGGCTGTGCACACATCAAGGGAACCGCCACGCCATTTTGTCTCTGTGTACGTAAGATGTTATGGTTTTTTTTTTAAATCTCAATTTCGTTTTAAAAATTTAAGGTATCGGTTTTTTTCTTCTTGATTTTATAAACGTTACAGTTAGTTTAAAAAAAAACATACTTGATCTTATATTCACTGTAAGTATGAAATACGCGGTTTTTACAGAGTTATACCATTTAGAGTAAGCATTCTATTACAAATAAAATATCCGTGATATAATAAAATCTTAGGTAGGTATTAAAGTAGTTTCTGGTACATACTTTGAAGTGCATGTCAGTGTGACACGGCATATTAACATGAATTTACGTGTTATTTCAGTTTTATCGCTCTTCACTACATAACTCGTCTCTAGCTAGGTACGTGGCCTTAGCCAAGGACTTGTTCCCATGACGTGCAGGACGAGGTTGTACTCGCGGTCCTGGGGCGTGGTCCTCGGATGCTGGAAGAATCTCCTAATGAGCGGTTCCCTTGTGGCCACATACCGCAGCCTCTAGACGCCCTTAATAGTTCAGACATATTTTCCCTATATTCGTTGTTTGTGTGATTGCCTGCTTACATTTATCTCGGTAAATAAGTAACCTCAGAATACGCATTTTTTGCCAGAAATAAATAAATTGTCGAAGTTCGCAGTGGTGTAGTGGTTAGACTACTCGCCTCCAGTCTAGGCGAACAGGGTTCGGTTCCCGGTGGGGTTGCTCCCGGATTTTCGCCATGTTGTAATCGTGCCGGACAATGCCTCTGTTCGGCGGGATTTCTCGGGGATCCCCTGTTCCATCCCTTGTACCTCCCGCTGCTCCATACTCACCTCGCTTCACCCCCATCGGCTCTCGAGACCTCGATGTTAAGAGCCACCCAAATCTCCTCACTCGCCAGCTCACGTCAAAGCCTCGTAGAGTTTTTTTTTTTAATCAAGTGAATTTTCTAAAAGAAAAGAATCGCGAAAAAAGTAAAAAATTTAATTCTTATAGCTTGCTGGTAGCGTGACGACGGAAGGAATTACACGCAGGTTCAGCGCCTTGCGCGTACAGGCGGCGGGACGTTGGGCGCGCACGTTATTGTCGCCCGTATCGCCGTACCTCGAAAGCAGGGGAAGGGGCGGGGATCTCGAGCCCATGTACTATTAAGGCGAATCTTCTCCCGTCACGTTGGATTTTGGGTTTTTGTAGCCAATTTATATTTAAAAAAATAATACATTTCCGAAACAACATCCATACCCTACTGAAGTCTATACGAGGTAATTTTCACTCTTTATGAATAAAATCTATTGACCCCCCCCCCCCCCCAATGTAAGACGTGTTCGGTTGTTTTCTAAAAATGTCGTGTATCAGAAGAGTTTTATACTTATGTTAACACAAAAGTATTTTATTTCTGGTTAAATTGGAATTTAATTATACTTTATCTATAAACAACAATTTCATAGTTAGCATGAATTAAACAGAGATGAAATTGGTGTGTTATTAATACTTAGTAAAAATAATTATCATGCAAATATTATTAAATTGTGTGCGCAAAAATACGGCTCGTTGTCCATTTGGTGTATTTTTCTAGAGTCGGTTTAAGCTTTGCTTGCACGAGGCGAAGGCATAGTCTGGAAGAATAACTTAGGCAGGGCTTTAGGAAAGTTGGATGTAACCATGAACGGGCTATAGCTATTGACCTTACACGGCACGACTGGACTACGAATCTATCATGTACGTCACATCATTCCGTATTCGCCTAAATTGCTGCCGTCAACGTCACACATAGACACGTGTTTCATTGATCCAGACATATGACAGATCGTCGCACTCATATGAGTACAGTTCCAAGCAAGAACCACATTTGTTACAAACGCCTCAAACTACTACATTATGTGTGTGTCTGCAAGAGTTGACGGATGATGAACACTGTTTTAACTATGCGTTTGTCATATTTATTCATGAAATGGGCTGAGGGCGTAGCTGAATAATGAGACATGATTGCGTAGAGCACAACTGTTAATGATGGGGTTTATTGAAAATGAAGATCTTAACAATATCTTATTACGAGATTATGAGTCGGGGGAGCTTTGGACTGTCATTATTCTAAATTAACCTGTTCGAACGTGTACCAAATGCCACCACTATTGTAGAGCTGATTGGAAAATCCCCACCTTAATCACGATTCCGGAGGCTGTGTGTCGCTGGCCTATAAGGGGCGCGTTGTGTAACACACTCGGGCCCCTATTACAGGCCTGGCAGAGGGGATTTCTGCAACTCGCTTCGCACGATGTTTAAGGCAATCCCTCTCGTGTCCTGGCGGTGCTATGCGTTAAGGTGTGATCAGGCAGGCCGTCTACTTAAAGCCTGATCACACCGCAACGACCCGTTCTGTCAATGACGTAGTTATACTTGTGTCCAGCATTTGCCTTGCAACCAGTGGACAAGGTGCTGCTTGCCCAATTACGTTGGTATCAACCATTCGTGTCGGAGAGGTACAGGAAACACCACATGCATATCCATTTTTCTACAAAGAATACTGGACATTTGTGTCTTACTGTCTACAGCACCAGTCATAGGCTCACTCACGTGTAACGTCTCCGTGATCGTGGACAAGGTGACTGAACGGGGAAAAAAACTTGTCTTTTTAATATCGCGCAACGTATTTTGCGTAAAGTGGATGCGTGTTACTGACGAAAGTTTCGTAAAAAAAAAAACTATCGGATAAAACTTTGCCACCAACGTCTGGAATTGCGAAAGTTAAAAAATACTTACGATGCTATTTTTTTGTGGATTTTGTTTCTGGGGATTCTGTCTTTGTTTACGTGAAGGGTTGCTGTTGACCTAGAAATGTGTGCAGTGAACCATTATTTCGGACTTACATCGCTGCAGAGATTTGCTCTAATCGCAGTAAACCAAAAACAAATCAGAAACACCGAGAGAGGGGAGGGGAGATGGGAAGACGTGCCAAATCAATCGAGTGGAACAACGAAAGCAGTATATATATATATATATATATATATATATATATATATATATATATATATATATATATATATATATATATATATATATATATATATATATATATATATATATATATATATATAGACACACACACACACACATATATAAACCGAGGACAACGCAGCGAAGACAAAATTAACGAACGCAGCATGCTTCTCTCGTGTACTTTAATATGTCTTTTTTTTTTTTTTTTTTGTGGTTTCTACTGCTTAAACAAATTTCCTCTATAGCCCATGTTTGAAATAACAGTTCAATATATCACTTAACCCTCATTGCAACGACAATTAAAAAATGACCTAGACTCGTTCAGTGTACATTGAAAGAATTATACAAATAATTAAAAACAGTTTTTGTATATAACTGTGTAACAGTCCGTACAGGCCGCTAGTCACCAGGTTCCACTTCTAAGATATATTTCTAAGATATATATATATCAGGTCGAGCTTTTTTTAAGAAAAAAACCTTTACCAAAGCATGATGAACAGGCGCCGCAGTCAGTGCAAGTTCTCCTGTTCGGTTCACCCACAAGGAATCCAGTCACCCAAGTCCAGGATATTTAGAGGACGTGCGTGATAAGCGAAAGTCCAATGATTAGGGACACCCGAATTTCGCGAAAAAAAATTTCAGCACATGCTAGATTTCAATACGCTACGGGCATGCCTTTGGTTATTGGCTGCATGTCTTTGTGGGAATACATTTTCTTACTACTGGCCAATCAGAAATAGGTAATCTTGATACTGTACGTCTGTGATTCGCGTAACGCTTAGCTCATCCAACCAGGAAAGTGGATATTAACTAAAGTGTTACGAAATACAACTGGTGGTGAAATATTTTCGCGAAATTCGAGTGTCCCTGCCAATGGTATAAGTGAAACTAACATATGGGATATTTCTGCGTCACGTGGAATTTCACAATATTGAAAAGTGAAGCCATAGAGTGTTATTATTCTTGATCAAAGGAGGACAAGCGCTGGGCTGTAGAACCAGGTAACAGCGCAGGGTGGATGAAAAGTCTTCCTCGGCAGAGCGCTATTCCGTCCGAATTTCGCTTGTACTGCAGAACAATTCTGCACGTGGTTTGTAGCGAGGGGGAAATTCAATAGCGGGCGTCTGCTTGCACGGCATTTGCTTTATGTTCCACCGCAGTGTCGCTGGAAGCCACCGTAGTGATTCCGGCACTTTTGAAATTGTGTATCCCCGACATCAACATATATATATATATATTTTTTTTTCCCCCTCTCTTTGTTCGACGCAGGTATTTGAAAACATAATTCTCGAACACTTTTTCCGTCACCGTCGGTTTTAAATTTTAATGTTGGTATGAAATCGAGACGCGGTGTTGAGTTGCTGTTCAAATACCAGACCACGTTAAGTCTTCTCGCACGGTAAATTGAATTGGTGACAAAACAACATTAAGTTTCACATACCTTGCATCATCTAGTTTGTGATTCAATGAGCTCTAGTAGAGTAAACAAAGTTTATGGCCGCTACGAAATAATTTGAAGAAATTTGCTGAGAAAACCTAGTTGTCTGTGATATTTAACTAAGGTTACTAAATAATATTCTTTACCAGTACTGGGGGGGGGGGGCATGGTAGCTGAGCGGTTAGCCTGCTCGCCTACCACCAACGCGAACCGGGTTTGATCTCCGGCCGGGTCGCCGGATTTTCGCAAGTGGGAATCGTGCCGGACGATGCCTCTGGTCGACGGGTCTTCTCGGGGATCTCCCGTTTCCCCCGCCCTCCCATTCCGGCGCGTCTCCATATTCACTTCAATCACCCTCATCGGCTCTGAAACACCTCTATGTTAATAGCAGCCCAAATCTCTTCACTCACTCACTTTACCAGTAGTGTATTGTGAGTTCACTATTTTTTTCTAAGCGTAAAGGGCAGTAGAGAGACTGAACAATCCGTAGTCAGCTGGTTGAAAACGAGACTTCGAAGTTCTTTGCTAGGGAGGCCCGATTTTTGCGCAAAAAATTTCACGCATGCTAGACATTGGTAGCGTACTTCCACAGATGCTGTTTTCTTTGGTTATTAGGCGTGTGACTTTATGAAAACATTGTTTGATAGTTGTCTGGGCCAATAAGATTTAGGCCACGTTACTCCAGTATTAAACGTCATTTGAATTCACGGGCAGACTCCCAATACGCGTAGCTATTAAAACTACTAAATCACGAAAATGGATCGAGCTACGCTGTTAAAAATTTTCCGATAAATTGTGGAAATTTTTAACGGACATCGGCAAGTAACAAGTATGGTATTTGGACCAGTAAATATAAAATACGGAATGTTCCGTAAAAGCGTTCCATTTGCCCATGTTATATAATGTATCAGGAACCATACATTAGAACTCCGTTAATTTATTGCCGAAAGGGTAATTATTCCTTTTCTAACTGTTGAGAATAGAAAAAATAGTTGATTTAGGCCTATTCAATATCTGCGCGCAGAACAATTTATTTGTCATGTGTTGGCTATCCCGCTTCCTCTGCAAATCCGTTTTCCGAGGTTCCGACTGATGTGTACATAACCTGCAAGCACTATGTTTTACCGTCACGTGTGTGGTAAAATAACATATATTATTTTCACGGCCAAGAAGAGCTTACAAGATGTCGTAACGCAGTAATTCACAAATCGAAAGCGCGTAACTTTTTAAGGTAAGTGAAATTGTTGTTGGAAATAAGGTGCCGGAGTTTAGTATTTATGATAAACGTTGTAGTCTACATTTTTTGATATAATCGTGTGTAGAGCAGGTCGGTATTTGTGTTTTAGCGAGTGAAATACACCGCTTGTTTGTACCATAAAAAGCATAGATACATGTTTTTGGTTAATTGAAACGTCGCAAGTGAACCAGATACCTAAATTAATATTAATTTATTTCGCACCAAATAACGAGCATTTGAAAAGGCCTACTGAAGGCTGCTGCAATGTACAGATTTGAAAACAGCTCAAATAACTAATTAATACAAACATGGTGATTTGATATATTTAGATATAATTATAGGGTTATTGCCGTGTCTATGTTTCCTAACTATCCAGTAAAAATATAGCTCGTCATTTATACCCATTTTAAAGTATTTTTAATGTATTGGTTTTCCATCAGGTTAGTTTTACCCAGCATTGTTTACTGAAGCGAAATTGATTGTGATGCACTTATATGATAATAAATTATGATGTAATGTTAACATTTCTGTGGTAGGTATCACGAACTTAAAAAAAAAGTATTTGGAGATGTAAAGTAGTAGAGCTAGGCCTATGACATACCATGGTATGTTTTCTAACGTTACGTCCAACTCTTGACATTGTTTTATCAATAGCCTACGTACATAAAATAACTATTTGCAATACTGTCGGTTTATTAGTGGTAGACATTGAAATAATTTTACATATCAGTGAACAATTGTGTAATTATGCTGTATAAATCAAAGCTAGCAATATCATCCTCTATAATTAGGAAAATAAGGCATTTATTGTGAATGTCTCAAAATATTTTATACACACCATATGCAAATTACCCAATCTCCAATACTATAATATTGTTATATCGATATAAACAATTTTTAAAGATATTTTTAAAGCGAGTTCCATTATGTCACAGGCCTACTGATAGAAATATTGTATAGCTTGTTTGCTGTAAATAATATTGAGTTTGCAGTGTCATCAGATTTAAAGAAGTTGACTGATATTTCAGAAATTTCCAACATTTTGCCCTACATTTTCATACATACTAAATGTATTAGCCACTTCGCCTGATATAGTATTGTTATTGTTCGTGCTGGTTTAAAGGATATAGGCCAAGTTTTCCCACAAAAGGGTAAACTGTAACCATTTTAAGTTCAGGATATTTGTGAACTGTTACTGTGATGATTTTTATCTCAGTTATGTATTTGAGATGAAATGCGTATTAAGTTCTTTTATGACACATATTCTTCCATTATAATACTGTCATAATTCCATGACAGTAAAGTGTCATTTATTTTTTGCTGGTATAAGATAATCATTTAATATAGCCTATCACTAAATTCTCTTGCAAGTGACAAACTTGTATAACAAAAAACTGAACAGACTAACACTTATGTGATGAGTAAGGTATTAGTATTGTAAAGCCACGTCTGTTACCTGTGTTGGTTATACGTATCAAATTATTTAATTAGGGCTTACATGGCAGAGAAATATGAATGTAAATCCTCATACTTCGTCCTTCACTAATAGTTTTTCTTTTCCGATTTTTTAAAGTGAAGGCATATGATAGACCACTCTTTACACTTTAAATTGTTATTTCACTGTAGTCTAAATAAATAAGAAGAGATACTCATGAACTGTTAGCAACCTAAAAATGAGATATTTTGATGTATGTGCTAGGGAGTATATTACAATCTCTTCCAAGCACACTTGGGCCACGTGTAGCGACTTAAATTTTGCAGATGTTTGCAGTCTTATAGTTGTCACATTTGTGTGATGATGCTAGAATCTGTTGATGCTGGACAGGTCACTAGGTAATTATGGAAATAATTTGAGAATGAATTGTGTGCGCATATTATTGGAGATATTTGTAAATAAATACCATTTTGTGCGCAAGTGTGGTTTCATAAAAACTGTCAGACAGCCATAGGTAATAGAAAGTTTTATTCAAAACTGAAATGTTACCTTTTCTTCTGGTATGTGAGTTAAACCTTAAGGACTCCACGGTAAAGAATATAATCGAATCAGTAACTTGTCCTTAAGGTAATGTGTAACTTCATCAAATTTTACTACAAAATAACAAAAAGGATATTTTGTAACGTCTGATAAAAAAAATTAGTAATAATTAACAATTTAGCTATAGGTTGATCACGACAAAAATTAGGTGAAAACATGTATACCACCTATGGTTTAAATGAATCCTGAGGGCGGTACATATATTTGTAGAAGGTGGACCCGGAGCGCTAGTTTATTACAACTACTGGAGATGGAACAGTGAGTGTCTGTATTATGTGTAAAGTTAACTGGGACATGCGGATTAATAAATCCCAATTATACTACAGCGTCATGGAGATTAAAGACAAAATAAGGGTAGTAACAGTGATAATTTTGATGGAATGATCGTTCTGGCTGGTGAAAATTGGCGGGTCAACACTTCCACTGTTTCTTGGAATGTTTTCGAGATTGGGGTTTCAGGAATAAGTACATTATTCTTAAAATTACGCACGTTTTAGCTCATACAAGAGTGATAAACAGCGGAACTTTGTATCTTTGGTGCTGTTCGCGACACGAAAAAATTGGCGGAGTCTTTCAACATACGACACGAAGTCATCATCGTCCGGATCGAATTCGCCTGTATGTCAAATCAAACCCATCTTCACATGTAGCACTACCCGACTCACGTGTATTTTCTGATATTCCTTCCTCCTCACCAGTTTACTGTGTAACATTTTATTGTTGCCCGTATACATTACCACTTGCCAACGAGCTTACACAACATTCCTCTTTTCTCGTCGTGCATTCAACTGTCTGTCCATGGCAACCAACTGCTCTTTTGCTCTCGCCAACCTTTACATGTTTACCTCCCTACAGAGTCTTAACGTTTATGCACTACAGTAACCTTACATTCATGCACTACAGTTCCTTTACATATAACCCAGATACTGAATGTTTCATCGTAACAATTTTGTCCAAATCACTGTATAGCATAAAAGGAAGTCCCTGCCGCGCGTCTGTCTGTACGACTGCGCTAATCTCGAGAACTACTGAACGGATTTGGATGCGGTTTTTACTTTTGTGATCTGCATTTATCGAGGAAAGTTTGAGTGTATTGAAAATTGCCGTAGCACTTATAGGAGCTGAGCATTAACGGTATTAGTGAATCAAGTCGGGAAAAATTAGCTATTTTGCTGCTTTCTAAACATGCTGTAACAAAACTACCCGGCCGGTTGTTATCATTTTTTCATTGCTAACAGGCTACATTCTTCTATATAGTTATAGACATATATCAAGTGGGGTCACAGAAGCCAAGTGGGTAGCGTAATCTCAAGTGGAGCCGCAGTGGGCCAGTGGTTAGAGCGATCCCAGGTGGGGACGTAGTGGCTCAGTGGCTAGAGCACTCTCAAGTGGGACCGTAGTGGCCCAGTGGCTAGAGTAATCCCAAGTGGGACCGTAGTGGCCCAGGGGCTAGAGCACTCAAGTGGGACCGTAGAGGCCCAGTGGCTAGAGTAATCCCAAGTGGGACCGTAGTGGCCCAGGAGCTAGAGCACTCTCAAGTGGGACCGTAGTGGCCCAATGGCTAGAGTAATCCCAAGTGGGACCATAGTGACCCAGGGGCTAGCGCACTCTCAAGTGGGACCGTAGAGGCCCAGTGGCTAGAGTAATCCTAAGTGGGACCGTAGTGGTCCAGGGGCTAGAGCACTCTCAAGTGGGACCGTAGTGGCCCAGTGGCTAGAGTAATCCCAAGTGGGACCGTAGTGACCCAGGGGCTAGCGCACTCTCAAGTGGGACCATAGAGGCCCAGTGGCTAGAGTAATCCTAAGTGGGACCGTAGTGGTCCAGGGGCTAGAGCACTCTCAAGTGGGACCGTAGTGGCCCAGTGGCTAGAGTAATCCCAAGTGGGACCGTAGTGGCCCAGGGGCTAGAGCACTCTCAAGTGGGACCGTAGTGGCCCAGTGGCTAGAGTAATCCCAAGTGGGACCGTAGTGGCCCAGGGGCTAGAGCACTCAAGTGGGACCGTAGAGGCCCAGTGGCTAGAGTAATCCCAAGTGGGACCGTAGTGGCCCAGGAGCTAGAGCACTCTCAAGTGGGACCGTAGTGGCCCAATGGCTAGAGTAATCCCAAGTGGGACCGTAGTGACCCAGGGGCTAGCGCACTCTCAAGTGGGACCGTAGTGGCCCAATGGCTAGAGTAATCCCAAGTGGGACCGTAGTGACCCAGGGGCTAGCGCACTCTCAAGTGGGACCGTAGAGGCCCAGTGGCTAGAGTAATCCTAAGTGGGACCGTAGTGGTCCAGGGGCTAGAGCACTCTCAAGTGGGACCGTAGTGGCCCAGTGGCTAGAGTAATCCCAAGTGGGACCGTAGTGGCCCAGGAGCTAGAGCACTCTCAAGTGGGACCGTAGTGGCCCAATGGCTAGAGTAATCCCAAGTGGGACCGTAGTGGCCCAGGGGCTAGAGCACTCTCAAGTGGGACCGTAGAGGCCTAGTGGCTAGGGCGATTCTAAGTGGGGCTGCAGTAGCTCTCAGTAGATAAGAAATATACCAAGTGGGGCCGCAGTGACTCAGTGGCTAGAGCGATCCTAATTGAGTGGCTAGAGCGATTCCAATTTTCAAAATAAATCATTGTCATACAAAGCGGGCGAGGGTACAGCTAGTTTGAAATAAACTTGTGTTTCAGCAAGTCCAACTTTATAGGATTCACTCTACATGTTTTCACCGTCTTTTCTCGCGAGTATCTTGCAGACGAAGTTTGTCGGTCTTACGTATATGAAAGCGGGGCGGGAGGCAAGTTATGGTGTTGCCAGCAGTCGCCTCACGTATACCGATCGCAGCTCTCTCTCGCGAGTGGTTTAAGCGATCTGTTGACGCTGCGGCGGCTCGTTTACACCACTTTTTTTACCTCCTCGATGGACCGCCGGCACCGTAGCACGCAACGTCTAGGGTTTATTACACGACTCCGGCCGACACCTGCATTCCTTATACAGCCTCTCCCCCGCGCGCCGGCCTATCAACAAGCACGACTCCTGGCCGATAGGGGAAAAAACCCTAGGCCGCTAATTGCCGCGGATTGAGATCTTCGGCATGCCGCCGCCTCAGTAACAAATATATATCTACTTTTGCCGAACAATTCTCTGGGGACTACTCGCCAAACATTTTCTTGTACAGTACGTTCACGGTTACTCTCGACTTTTCTGAAGCTCTGCTAATGTTCTGCTTTCACGATATTCCTCCGCCTCGTGCAAACAAAGATTAACTAAGTTTATTGTACTAAAAAAATTTTTAGTAAGGGAAGAAGTATGAGGATTTACATACATATTTCTCTGCCATGTAAGCTATAATTAAAAAGATTTTATACGTATAACCAACGCAGGTAACCTAATTGTTAGACTGTTCATATTTTCTTACTTTCAAGAAAATGTAGTGATAGCCTATATTAATGATTATCTTATACCAGCAAAAAATAACTGAACTTTACTGTCATGGAACTATGACAGTATTAAAATGAAAGAACATGTGTTATAAAAGAGTAATATTAGAAATATTCACAACTGTTTTATTGAATATTAATTTAAAGAAATTAATATGTATTTCATTTCACTTACATAATTGCAATAAAAATCACCACAGTAACAGTTTACAAATATCCTGAACTAAAAATGGCTGCAGTTAACCTTTTGTGGGAAAACTTGGCCTAAATCCTTTAAACCAATATTTCAAGGAATAATGAATGAATCGAAATTAAATCATAACCAATGAAGTAGCACAGTAATAAAAAAATATAATATAACTTGAAATGTAATTTGTAACATAAATTTTAAGTTACGTGAATAATAAAACAGAAAGATTTTACTTAGTTACGAAGTTATTTTATAATTGTTTTTTTACTATTACAATTAACCTGTTTTATTTTAACGCAGGAAATATAGAACATCTAGTAGGCTACATTACCGACACTAGCGCTTATCTAGTGGCAAAAATTTTTGCTCACCGAACTTTCAACATTGGTATTCCCGAGCTGTAGCAGAAAGTCACCTTGACCTTGACAATGACGAGACAACACACCGTAATCGTGCGCATTCAGTTGAGCAAATTTTTTTTTGCATGAGAACTATTTCTTACCAGGTGTTACCAACACGACAATTTTCTCCCTGTTTTATTCATATTAATTTATAAAATAAATATTATAATTCACATACAAAATATAAATAAAAGTACAGTTTAAACAAAAATAAGACATTTTGTGCTAACGTAAATATAAAAGGCTTTTGACACATGACAAATTTAGGAAACAACCAAACATATAATATATATGATAATTTTGAAATATTTCATTAAAAAGGTGTGAAGATTTCGCTTCTGAAGTATCGTATATGACTGTATAAAGCTTCCGTATATTTACAAAAGAACTAAGGAAATGTACAGTAATGTACGGAAATGCTATCCGTAATGATGGAAAAAGGAAATGATTTCCGTAAATACGAAATACGGAATATCTCCGTATTTTTTATAGCTCCAGGTATTGCCATAATGTTGCTGCCTTCCCTTGTTTGTGCATCGCTCTTTGTCTAACTTGATCATCGTCTCTTGTTCCATATATGTGCTTAATTATATCACAACATTTTGATTACTTTCGTGTATCTCATCCGAGAATTGTGTTACTTTTTTCATTGTTATTGTAGGTAATGGAGATCCAACCAAAATTCGAATTCAGTTTCACGACAGCCATTAAACTTCAGAAATAAGGCTAGAAACACTATTTCAGAGCACTCGAACACGGCTGAAAACTGCTTTTACAAAGCGCTGTAATCTCAAAATATACGCGACACATACTGTACACATAAAAATACAACGAACCTTCGTACAGAATTCCCAGCAATAAAATAATAAGAGTTGCCGCTGAAAGTCCCATAGGTATACACAGAGCGGCGAGAAAACTGCACGCCAGTTCAGAGCCTCGCGCTTAGTGGCCATGGCACACCTCATGCATGTGGCAATGTCGCCCTTAGGGCCTGTCCACATTCGGCCGTTCCTGTGGACGAGGACGTGTCCGGAACTCGGCGTCAAGTGACGTCGCATTGACGCAGTCTGGATATTGTCTACAAATGCGTTGTCCGAATTGAGCTTTCAGAATCTGACACTGGATCTCACTTACTTCGGCATAGTATGTGTTGTTAGGTAATGATGTTGAAATATGCTGTAGTATTGATTATTTAATATTTACCAAATGGGTGATTTAAATGAGTTCGCCAACTGACATCCAATTTTTTTTAAATCAAACTTACGTTTTAAAAGTTTTAGCCTTCAAATAAAATTGTTCAGACCGAACGAAGACATCGCTATTTATTTATTACCATTTCAACATATTTGTTTTGAGAAAGACCACCTTGCACCTCTCTTGTTTTCATTAATGGCGTGCATATTTGACAAATGCGTGCGAAAGTATGATAATTCTTCTTCTTTTCTATTAGCTTAGGACACGACTTCAGACAAAGTTAAGTTTTCCGAACGCTTCAACTTGGGACACGGCAGCTTGGGACAGCGCCGTGACGTCAGAGGGTCGCGTGCACCAATCAGCGCGTCCTTGTCCTAAGGCACAGGTTGGGATGGCGCAATTGTAGACAGGCCGTTATCGTTCCCGCGCTTCTCGGTCTAATGCCCGGTTGCACCGTCGTGGTTCTAAACTCGATCTGAGATCGAATCTAAGATCGACACGGAAAACTGTAGCACCATTCGAGTTCAGAGCTGGACGGGAGATCGAGTTGAAGTTCATGTCAAACCGCCGAAATTGGCTGTTTGAAATCTCGATCCGAGATCAGCAGCCATCGTCGACAAATGACAACTTTAGTTTGAAAATACGCTAACACGATTGTTTTCTTTGGAAATTAAAACATTATATAGGCTGTTAGCGGTAAAGTGAGCACTTTTTAAGGCCCTCCTAACAGGCATTAGCCGCTAATAAATAGATGTTATTGCAACCTCATGCATTGAATTTTTAAGTTTGGGGAAATGTATAAACTGTGTTTATTGGTCACATTGCCATGTTTTTTTTTTATTAAAAAGCATAAAGAAAATGGAAATGGGATGAAAGGAAAAATTTAGAATGGCCTTAAAAAGTGCTCACTTTACCGTGAACAGCCTATACGCACTTGAATATTATTAAGCAAAAAACAGTCAAACATCGCACATCTAATTCTATCTAAAGTGAAAAATACGCCTGCTTACATGACGTCATATATTACGCACCAATAGCAAAATTCGTCTCATACTTAATCTCGATCGCTCCCTTTGGAACAGAAATTGACGAATCGGAGATCCAGAATCATGAAATTTCGTTGGTGCAACACTTTTGCATTGGAATCAAGATCAAACCTGGATCCTGGTTCGGAACTATGATCAAACCTGGATCCTGGTTCGGAACTATGATCAAACCTGGATCCTGGTTCGGAACTAGGATCATTCGATCTCGTATCAGGAAAGACGTGGAAACCAGCTCTGAGGTTGGCGACTGCCTTCATTGCGAAGGATTGTGAGTTTCGGCCTGCCGTATTGCCCTAGCTGCTTTGGTGACGGAGGGAGTGGTGCTGGTCTTGGGGCATTCGGGCTCCCCACAAATTTGTCCGACTCTGGTTCTGGTATTCCTGGCGAACGGGCCCGGCCCTCACGAACTGCATATAATGCAATCCGCGCACGTCCCCCTACCCCCCTTCACAATTCCTCATTCCCCTCCTCCTCGTCCACAACCTCCACGTGTGCGTGCCAAGGACTGATCTTTAGAAACCGATGTAAATGAAACCTGGCCACTCGGGATACGTGTGCGGAATGTGTTCGCTCTCCTACATTTTTTTTGTATTCTCCTCCCCCTCCCCCCCCGTCTTTAACCCCCACCTTTTTTTTTTTCGCAATTTGCCAGAGACACGATCAAGTTCCCCCCTGGTTGGTTCCCGGCGATCGAAATTGGTGCGCGTTTTTCGGAACTCGAAAACGACAGGATTCTGAAGGCGCTGGGGGGGGGGGGGGGGAACGTGTGACGTGCTGCGGACTGTGGTCTTGGAACCTGTCCTCCTTCCCCCCCCCCCTTTTCTCTCGCCGGTGGGAGATAGAGAGAGTCGTACGTCGCTTGTTTCAGCTTCGCCCGTATCTGATTTAGCAGCGAATACGTGACAGTGCGTGCGTGTTATTTAGTTGGTCGCATCACGTCTATTTTCCTCAAGTCAGGTTTAATTAACCAGCTATGCTGTGACTGAGGCTGAAATAATTAATTCTGGACTAAATACTACAGCAGTAAAAGTGACGTTATCTGCACAATTAAACCATGATTAGACGAATTTATAAAGACAAAGACATTCGCGTTTCTTTTTCATTTGAAGCATTTGTTGCTAATTTTTTCTTGGCTTTACTGAGTGGTGGCATTTATCAGTACTTGAAAAAAAGGCACTTGGCAATATTTTAGTCCCAAGACACTTCAAGCCACCTTGGTCAGTTTTTTTTTTTTACATATTTTTTTTTATAATCAACATCTTAATTCTGGTAAATATAAATGTTAACCTTTATTGTAGAAAAGGATTTCAATGTTTAATATAATTCCCCGTCCGTCGTTTTCCGCAGATTTGTATCGTGCTGTTTCTATCCTCGTGTTGGAAAACTCAAGGGTATCGAAGCCGCGGACGAAAAAAAAAAATCGCATTTCTTTATTAGACCAGTGAGCTGTGTTGAGCTGTTATCAGTAGAGACCTGAAAAATTTGCGAGTTCAGTGATCTGCAGGCTAGATTATACAGTCGTATGTACAAATATGCCGATGTCAACTGTGCATTGGTTGTCTGCTATGTCACAGTGGAAGGCGACGATTGGACCAGCCTATCGAGGAGAATTCAAAACACGTGTGTACCAATGGCTAAAGTTATATAAGCACACGCGTTTTGAATTCTAGCTTGTCCCAAAATGAATCCACGAATTTTTCAGGTCTCTAATTATCAGTTATCGTTGCAATAATTCTTCAAGGACGTAGAATAACAACCTATATTTATTATTTTACATGGGCGTCACTTTGGACTGGCAAAAATTATTTTAAAATTAACGATTTACACTAGATTATATGTCAAAGTTACGATTTTGTTGACACGAAAGACACGACTGAAATAAACCAATCCTATAGCAGACAAATTGAAATACCTTCAAGTGTGCTTAGCAGTAATTATTTTCAAACATTAAGTAAAGAAGGGTGCCGAGATCTTAAAGTGGCTCATTGCATTTAAAAAAAAAATATATGTAAATGATCTCATTTTTGCACGTGTGTGGTTTTAGTTTTTGTGTTATGATTATTCAGAAACTATGGAATATAATTTTTACAATTTTCACTAAAAGATGTTGCTCATAAATGATGCAAGCTAATAAATGCTCACCAGAAATGTTGAATAACTATAGACAGTAGTGTGTTCATGTCTGACTTTTCTTTCGTTATTCATTTTCGTCTGTGCACGATAACATTTCTCTATTTGTGTGGGTCAGTCAGAATCCGCCGCATCGAATTTGAACGCGCGAATCTATTTCTCAACTGTCGTGGCAGCTCTTTTCAACAAATCCACTACATGGTTCCAGGTATCGTGGCGATAGAAAAAAAAACTGCTTTCCAGGTACTGTTTCGAGTAATGTTGGTTTCATTGCGGCAAATCCACTACATGGTTCCAGGTATCGTGGCGATAGAAAAAAAAACTGCTTTCCAGGTACTGTTTCGAGTAATGTTGGTTTCATTGCGGCAAATGCAGTATTTATTGGTACAGGCTGTTCACAGTAAAGTGACAACCTTTAAAATCAATCTTAAAAAAAAAAAATTGCCCTCCTTTTAGGATATTTATTCTCCTGCAAAACAGTGTTTTAAACTGCTATAATGACCATACCATATATATGTACCCACGACCCGCCCCGGCCTCGCTCGGGTGCGATCTAAAAATATGGCGTTGTTTAGGTTTACAGCAAGTATATACACTAAATACTTAAGGTAACTAACATAGGTTAATACCGTGTTGTTCACAAAGTGTTCGTAAGAGACAAAAATTGTTCCTGTGGGTCATCGTTATAAGATAAACATATGCTGCCGGAGACTTTTTTGTAGACCTTTTTGAGATCTAGAATTCTGTAGTATATTGATTTGGTGTATCTCTTATGGCTTAGCCAGAGTAAGCCATGTAAGAGCCCGAAAAGCGCCTTTTTTTTCCGATTTTATTAGAAAATGCCGACATTTCTCTACTATCCTTACATTAAATATTAATGTATTATGTATCAAAACTTTCATCAGAAAATTCTCTAAATGATGGTGAAAACCGCATCAAAATACATGGAGTAGTTCAGAAGCCTTAGCCGAATACACAGACACACGCGGCCGGGGGACTTGGTTTTATACTACGTATAGATGAATAGATTGTTGCATTAAACCCCTATATCTATAATTTAAAATTCTGAGGAAACAGAAGATTCGCGAAGCATGTTTACGCTATTTTCCATCGGCGTCCCAGTGCTTCCTTATGGCCGGACGTGCCCTCGAGGCGTCTATCATTATTTACTAGGGAAGCCACTTGAGCAGGACTTTCGAAAGTGCTCTCATTTTACCGCGAACCGCTTATAATATTCTATTATATCCCCGGAGATGAATACGTAACACGGTGTATAGAAGTCGTGGTTTCCTGCGAGCCATAGGCGGTTAGTCCATAATCAGGGGCAGGAACATTTCGGGAATTCATTTAGGGACGAGATATACGTCAAACACACGTACTCTGGTGTCTTTGTGCTTGGATCAACAGGTTATTAGACCCGCCCTGGACGACTGTCAGCTGATAACAGACTTGCGGGGGGGGGGGGGGGGGGAAAGGAGCGAATCCCGTACTGCGAGGTTTGGGTTAATACTTACTCATATGCTGTACACGGTAAAGAGAGCACTTTAGAGGCCCTAGTTACTTTTTTTCTTTCAGCCATTTTTTTTTATTCTTCAACCACATTATTTTAAATAAATATTTCCATGTAAGTAATAAACACAGTGTGTTTATTCCACAGCAGTCGGAAATTAACGTCTAAGGCTAAACTAGAATATATTTATTGGCTATTATTCCAAATAAAAGAGCTTTCAAAACTGCTCACTTTATCGTGAATAGCCTATAGAATCAAGAGCAGTGTGATACTGATGAGTCAGGGACAAGGGTACGGGGCACAGGTGCCAGGCCCCGGCCCGCCACTATGTTGTGACGTCACCCGGCCGTCATATTGTATCCGGGTGACCTTGACCTTGACTCCGTACCCGTGACCTTTGATGACCTTGATTCCAAATATATATAAAGGGTTGCGCGCTGGAGGGCCGCGGTTCGATGGCGGGTGGAGCTACTAAGCTCCAGGCATGACCGACCCTCGTCAATTCGTATTGGTTGTTTAGTCGGCTCTCTTCATGCCCCTCCGTCGCGATACCACAAATTTCTTGTATCGCCCACTAGAACGCACTGGTAACTCATGGTAAAGTGATCACATTTGAAGGCCCTTCCAATAGGTATTAACAACTAACGAATATTTCTATTGCAGCCTAAGAGGTTGATATTTTATTGTAATGAACTGGAAATGTTTCGACTCTAAACGCAGAGTAACGCTCGGGGAATGTATCGTCTTGTAGGGCAGAAGCGCTGACCGGAAACTGCGACGAAGGCGAAGGCCGGCGGATGTCTCCTCGCGCCTCTTACAGCTGGCTCCACAATAGCGCGACGTGTTGCGCTGCGACGAGCTGTAGCCAATCAGGATGGAGCAGATTCTGTCGCAGCGCGTCGGCGTCGAGTGCGCTGCGCGAAATATTCTTGCGGTGCGATTGTCGACGTCGGCCTGCGTCGGAGAAGGAGAAGAAGAAGAAGTATTTGTTTACAAGGCGAATAAAAACATGGTTTTTTTGTTTGTTTTTTTTTTGTTTGAAAACGGCGATCGCGTTTACGGCGATGTTTTCGTATTTGTATTTTTTTATTATTGCTGCGTGGATGTGCAAAATTTTTCTTCTACCACTCAAAAAATACAGTTTCAACTTTTTACGCTTATCTTTCGTTACATTCGTGAGGTCTGAAAACATACTTTTCGCCCTTAAACTAGAAAGCAGCATCATCTCAGACAGCGTTTATCGCCGACAGATCGTTCAATTGTGAAACAGCAAGTATAGCTCGTAAAGCCCACTAGTGTGGAACCAGCTTTAGGCGGCGCTGCAACGAGACGTAAGCCGGCAGACGACGAGGGGGGGGGGGGGGACACTCTTTCTTGCTGCTATGAACACGCTTGCAGCAAACTCGATGAACGTTTGCGCCTTTTAAAGCCGCGGAGAGCGAGTTTCACGTGAGCTGGGTTTCAGCGACGGCAAGACTTGAAAATAAACAGAATGCCGTAGGAAATTGACCGCTTTCAAACCGATGGAAGATGTTTGGGAAATAAAATTATCTGTGTTCGCGTGAATGTCGGGGCGTTTACGTCCGCTATGCACTCTACATTGTGGAACGACTCGTTACAAAAATATATATATATATATATATAAACTGCTTGTAAGCGTAGCAGTCTACCAGAATGCAAACAAAAAAATATTATGGCTTGTTCACGATTAATGGAACATTTTCAAAACCTTGTTTCGTTTGTAATCTCTTGAAAATCTCTTGCGCACTTTCATCTGACGTATAAATTTGATGTAACGTTAGACTTAACGCCGCAGAACACGCGAGGATGTTGGAAACATATCATCGTGACAAGATACCTCCTTCATATAATTTATGTATCTAAAACAGAAATTAACAAATTTCACTTGCCTCGGAATTAAAAATTAAAACCAATTTCAATAAATCGCAGTTAATAGGACTACTAAGTGTCATTACTTTATTCATTGAAAGACAGCAGAAGATTTGGTAACGCGTGTGAGGGCGAAAATGTTCGCTTGATGGGGACAAATTGTTTCTATAACACCCCTTTGCGCTCAAAATATAATGTAATAATATTCATCTTAATTTTTTTTTTGTAGTGAAGTTAGATACTATATAGCTCTCTATTGCCTACACTTGGCTGGATTTCTCAAAAACATATTTTAAATTTTAAGCTGTACTTAAAAAATTAACTTAAAGTTAAACTTATACAATTTCTTACATACCATTATGTAAATATGAAGACTTAACTATACCATTAATAATTTAAAATATAGAATAAGTAAACATTATTCAGTAAAAACTTTTAATTGCTTACACTAACATAATTAATGGTTTTGGTAGTGAACGTCATAAAAAAACATATTCAAACACGATTTAAAATTTTAAGAATAAATAAATTACAATGCGGTACAGTATACATAGATTAAATACCATGTTGATATCATGTAAATTTTACCATTAACTGGTTAAATTATAAAACAACAAAACATTTAGCAAAACCGTCGAGTAAACGGACTTATTTCAGTAATCTGGAGAAAAAAAATTCGAAAGCTATTCAAACACAAATAAGAAAAAAAACTGAATAAATAGCAATGTCATAAAATGTACATGACCTAAAATATTATTTTGACAACAACAATTATCTGAGAAGGAAATATGTATTAAACGGAACATGTTATCTTGTGTACACCTAACATTACATAAAATAATAATATGCCTAAGGCTAAGTAATATAAGTTCTACGAGCACACACGTCATTTAAAAAATAAAAATATGTGCAAAATGTTGTTTTTCCAATAAATTATGATTATAATATTTCTCTAGAGAAAGCTCTTCCTCTCTTTCGTTTACAGCAAACTGCATTTAGAGAGAGGTTGTTGTTTACTTAGAACCACTGGTTGACGACACGAGACTTATGTACTTCTTTACCAAGAAAAACTCCGTTTTTGCACATTTTGTTCAGCGTACTTTTGTTGCTGTGACAGTATGCTCTATCTTTTAAAGATTAACTGCACAGCCTAGCAAAATCTGATCCAAGTACAAAATTTGCTAATGATGGTGGCATCGTTTCAAAAAAATTTGTGCATTATTTTCAAATCATACACTTTGCATTCGAATAAAATTTATGTTACACAATTTTGTTCGCTGTTCGCCATCTCAAAACGAAAACGAAAAAGAAAAATGTTTTTCCAAGTAAAAAAAAAATTGTAATGAACATCAAATGGAGAGATGAACAAAACGGAAGTAAGTTAACTTACTAAAATATGGGCTGTTTACATTTATAAATTATAATTAAACCTTTAGAAATTTTTAAAAGGACGTTCTTGTAGACAAAAGTGCTCCCTGTGACACGTTCAAACAAGCAAGTGTTTGTATAGTATTTTGGCTCTATTCAGTATACGCTCCGCTAGTCCTGTTTATTAAATGTGCATGAGGCGTGTACACTACCTTTATTAATCAACGGTGTCTCGAAAACGATACGTCTCCGACACACATTGTGTTTTTTATTCCCGGATATGTGGAACCCTGTACTTAGAAAGTCGCTCCTCTGCGAACAGAGTCTTGTGACGCGTATTCTCCCACAACTCGTCAAATACTCGTCTAACTATTACCTCGTGGCGTACCGGAGATGAGTAGGCCGCAGTGTTTCCCTATGGTAATTGTAACTTACGGGACTTTTGTTTGAGTTTCTGGTGGGCTGCAAAGTCTGTGTGCCGTACTGCGACAGGCAGGGAATATTGCTGAAAGAGTAACAAGTCTGTTGCAGCATCACGGTTATCCTCCACCTTTTAACCTTTAAATATAATTTATAAAATTCTCCATACACACAGCCAATAACTTACGATCTAAGAATGTTTATGCCAGTTGTTTTTTATCGTTCTGTTGAGAAGTTGATCTTTAAAGGGATTTTCTTCCCTACGCATGCCAGATGCTCAATTTAGAACTGTTGCAACAAAAATGTTTCAATGCACATTCCAGAGAATATTTGATAAGAAATTTAGAAAAATATTTTGTATTCGTGTTTTACATTTTATTTATAATATTTTTAAACTTTATTACAATTGCATATTTTAACGTTAAGAATTTTAGCAAAATTTTTTTTTGTTGACACTTACTTTGAGAGGGATCTTTGACAAGATTCCATTAACAGCATCTTCATATGACAGCTTGATTAAAAGTTTCAGTTGCATGTAACCACTTTAAAAATCTATTTTAATTTCAGCTGTCTCACTCGAAGCTCTGATGTCACCGCACACCTGGAGCCCAAGGTCGCACAATTCTCCAAACTCTTTGTAACTCTTATACTGTCGGCTCGCGGGCCCTCATACGCCATTGAAATGGCGTGTGTCGTGAAACTCTCTAGGTGATCGTAAGAACAAACACTTGGCCTAATCATAGGGTCTGCGGCGGGGGCTGTGTAAGTGTATTTCTAGGGCACCGAACCCACATACAGGCTGTTTTATGTTTTGTCACCTATTTTATGTAGATTCTTGCGTTTGTGTGGTCGGTGGGGGAGTGAAGCTCCCCCGCCAGCCTCCCGGCTGCAGTGAATGTAGAGTGTCGCGATGTCTGTCTAACGTTTTGTTCTGTTGTATGCAAGTGTGCTAGTTAATCTCGCGTGTATTGCGTGAGTCCCTAGTCTCCCGGGGCAGCCCACGGGGTACGTTCACTCGTTTCAGCGTGTAATGACCTTGGAAAGAAATATCAGTTAGTAAAATACATTTAGAACCGGAGTTTATTTCCTCTCGGAGGCCCCCTCGCGGCTTAATTAGTCTAGCTGGCCCGATCTAGAAGTTTCCCCGCACCCCGAGTCGCGCCGAGAGAGGCTGCTGCGGCATTTACCAGAACATTCTTTCGTGGATAACCCCAGAAATTCAATCCTCTTGTGAAGGCGAGGAGCGCATGAGTCGCGCTATATGCTTATCGCGACGGCGATACTCTCAGCGGCATGCCTTTGAGATTCTCAGTGCGCTCTCTGGTTACTAGCGTGGCCTTCACACGCTACTTACCATTGTTCGAGTTATATATATATATATATATATATATATATATATATATATATATATATATATATATATATATATATATATGGAGTTTTCTAACTGTCAAGTTGTGATCAATAAATGTTTATATAAACCATGAGTGCACCGATTGCCTATTCATGACGTTACTGTAATAAGTAAGACAGGACCACGCCCCTCTAATTTGCTTTCTGTAGTATACTCTGGTCTATAGGCTGTTCACGGTAAAGTGAGTACTGCAGAGGTCCTAGTTACTTTTTTCTTTCAGCCATTTCTTAACCTTTAAGCATATTTTAAAATATATATTGCTATGTAAGTAATAAACGCCGTTTATATATTCCATTGCACTCGGAAGTTTACGTCTGAGGTTAAAATTTTTATATATTATTGACTGTTATTCCAAATGAGATGGCTTTCAAAAGTGTTCACTTTTACCGTGAATAACCTATACCTAAGAACCTAGATCCCACCTTCCATTTATGTGCCATCTTGTGTGTGAAGGCGATGCAATGCAGCGAGCACGTAACAGTATGTAATGAACTAATATATTTAAATATTGGATCATGTAATATTTATAGTGTAATATTTTTGTTTATTGCTTTTATGTAGAGAGATTTCGAAGCCTCGGGGCAAGTTTGTTACTGCATTAGACTTGTTTTCTTGACCCGAGTTTCATTTTTTTGACGAGCCATTTTTGTGTAAACTATATATGTTTTTAAATTTTAAAAAGTATATTTCTTCCTGCTTTGAAAATCATTCATAAAGAAACGCTA
The DNA here is from genome assembly GCA_029891345.1 of Dryococelus australis. Taxonomy (NCBI): domain Eukaryota; kingdom Metazoa; phylum Arthropoda; class Insecta; order Phasmatodea; family Phasmatidae; genus Dryococelus; species Dryococelus australis. The sequence continues at coordinate 28,946,705 of CM057001.1, forward strand.
TGTTGGTCGTCCCACATTGTAGATTTATAATTCTTAAAGAAATAATATAAAAATATTTTAAATTTCTGTCGCGTATCTTGGTTAAGGAAAAGTAACACGATGCCTGGAAAAGTAAAGAATTTCTGGCAAGTATGCTGCTATAGTCCATTCACGATTATTTCCAACTTTTCTGACGCCTTGCTAAGTTCAAGTTTCAGGTTATTCATCTCAAGCCTAATGAATTGCACCAAAGGGGCAACGCACCGCATTCGTGCAGATTAACACATATTTTCTCTCAGTTCTAATTCATATTATTATAAATGAAATATAATAGTTTATAGACAAAATATAAGTAAACGTTTACTTTAATCAAAAATAAGATACTTTTCCGCTAACATGGACTGCATACTTAGGAAACAACCATACACGTCGTACAAATGTCTTTATTCAAAGAGTGCAAAGATATCGGGAATAGACTATAGCCACCCTGCGGGTATTTCACTTGAGTTTGTCGAGCAATGCGTGACGCTGCGGCGTTTCGCGAGGTCGGCTTGCTGGACCACGATCTGAGGGCGCCTGAATCATTGATCACGAGCTTGTCTCATCGCCGATGCGAGAGTGAGTGGTTTGGGGGGGGGGGTGGTTAACAGTGACTCAGAGGCAAGTGTCGTGCCTGGGGACACAAGTGCTGCCTGCTTTGAGTGGCTGATACTGCTGCTTCCACCTCTCCACATTCATCCTCCCTTCGTCCTCCTATCAACACTTGCATCATCCCGGGAGAGTAAGAAGTGCGTCTGGTCTGCACATGACGCCCCCCTGCTTCTCGTCTCAGTCGCAGCTTCGCACGGAGAAAAATATTTTGTATAGGTCATTCACGGCAAAGTGAGCATTTGTAAGGCCTTTTTAAAATGCATCTACCCCTAATATAATTTATCGCAGGCTCAGAAGTTAACTTTTCATAGTAGTGAAATGAATACACTGTGTTTATTAGTCATGTTACAGTCTTAGAAATTAATTGAAAGCAAAATTTTATCAGTGTCTTAAAAAGTGCTCACTTTACCGTGAATAGCCTATATACAGAGGTCACCCTGCCAAATTATTTTGTAGGTACTACAAAATAATTTATTACGCACCACAAAAATTGAGTGGTGACATGCAAATAACTTAGTGTTCACCACAAAACTTTGGGGCCATGGTGACGCAGTGGTTAGACTACTCGCCTCCCACCAAGGGGAACCGGGTTCGATTCCGGGCGGGGCCACTCCCGGATTTTCGCATGTGGGAATCGTGCTGGACGATGCCGCTAATCGGTGGGTTTTCTCGGGGATCTCCTGTTCCCCCCCCCCCGCCCTTGCATTCCGACGCTGCTCCAGTACTCCTCGTTTTACTCTCACCGACACTCAAAAACCCCGATGTTAAGAGTCAAGAAGCGAGGGAGCGATATGGGCGACACTCACGCCTAGCGCCTCATCGCTCCTACGTGCAAGGCGTGCAGTGTTTCCATTGTAACGCTGTACTGTGCAAATTAGATCCGAAACAGTGTGGTTTTATTATACGCGATGAAAGATCACAGATTAACCTTCTCCCGTATATTTGTACTTTTCTCTTGCGATGAAAGATCACAGATAAACCTTCGCCCGTATATTTGTACTTTTCTCTTGCCGCTTAAGGGAATTGCATAGGCAAGCTTTAAAAATGCGATATTTGACCATTTTCATGAATTTTTTCTCCAAGAATAAACTTAGTAAAAAAAAAAGACATAGATAATTGTTTTTTATTTTTATTTTTTATCTTTTCTTATAAAAAGTCGTAATTGCAGAACATTTATTTACCGACATTGGCCGACAATTTTTGCGTCACGACCGGAACGACTTTCCAGGCAATGATAAATGTTCAACGGTGGAGTGACCAATATGCAACTCCAACATCAGAGATAAATGACTTCGTGATGCAGGTATCTGCTAATGAACTCAAGGATTGTTCTCATTTACGTATGTATGTATATTTGGCATTGAAACCAATCCTTGCACGAAATCATAGCGAGAATTTTGCAAGTGTCTGCCATTAACAAACAGGTCGTGATTAGAGACGATCGTGTGCCGACGTACACGTACAGTATAATATCGCAGTATAACGTTTGGGTGAGAAATACTTAAGCTAGGTTCATAACAAAAAAATTAAGCGTTAAGGTGTGCTATGACTTGTACATGAGAACTGAAAATGTGTTACCGTATGTATTGGTTTCTATTGGAACACAGTAGGCCGTGTGTGTTATGATTCCCTTGGGCGTTAACAGAAATAGTTCGATTTTATACCTGAAGAAGGGCCTAAAACTTGTGTGATAACGACCAATCAGAACACAGCAGTCGGTGTTGTCGGCGGGAGACTGTTATTTACAGTAATGGTATACAAATATTGAACAAAAAGTATGTGTATGCACATGTTAATGATTTTATTTGCTCACAAAAATAAACTTCTGTGTTAGAAAAGGTCTGCTTTGAGATATGCTCGGTTTACATATGATTGTGTGATACCAGCTTGTTGCATGTTTTCGCTGGCTGGACTTAAGAATTACCAGGTGAATCGTGAATCACAAATTTAGAGGACGCAGTTCTGTATACGAGAACCGCGATTACTGCATAGTTCTTAACGCTTGATATTTTTTTTTTATTGCAAACTTAGCTTTAACCGACTTCCAGGGGAATTCGCGAGAATTCATTGGGGTTAGCTGATAGTATCTGGCCTAGGAGAGGAGATGGCGTGCGCGGCGGGCTAGCGAGCTTGCTAGTCTCGCCGCGCCAGACGGCACGGCGCCACTGTCGCGTCGCTTCGTGCCGCCGGATGCTGGGCTCACGTGACCAGCCGTCTCACGCCACGTGACCTCTGCGGATCGCGCGAGCTTCCGCTCACGGGAGATTACTTCCGGACGTACGACTGTTCACGTAATCGGAAATTATTCCATACTTTTTTGTCACATGACTCTATAGATCTGCGAAATTCGCGTCGTCATTTAACGACAGAATGTATTCTAAATCCTTGTGCGTTTGGATTTGTTTTGTAACTGGACCACAGATTTTTTTAAACATCTGACTAAACGGTAGTCCAATCACGTCCACCCAAGTCACTGGTGCAGGAGAAGCAAGCATACAAATGGCTCCGTCTGGACTATTCATACGACGGTGTATTCTAGCGTGATGCCAAAATAAAAAATGGCCTTAAATTTTGTTAAAAATTCGGAGTCTATCGATTGATTATTTGTTATATTTAAGAAGTATATTCTAGTAAAATATTTAATAATCTTGCAAAATATATACATTCTTCTTTCATGTACAGCATAAATCGCACATCTCTGACAATTTTTATGGTATCTGTGCTAATTTCTTTGATGAGTTTTTCACATTGTACGATCAGGTGCAAGTGCTCCATTGGCAGTTTCTTTACTTCAACCTTAAGAGTGGGATGGACCTGCTCATTTTTTTGTGAAATAGTTGTTACCACGAATACGCGTATCTCGGTAAATAAACGTTCTGCAAATACGACTTTTTGCCAGAAAAGATAAAAAGCAATTATCTATGTTTTTTTTTTTGGTCATATTAAGTATATTCTTGGAGAGAAAGATAAATTGTCAAATATCGCATTTCTAACGCTTACCTATGCAGTTTCCTTAAGCGGCAAGATTAAAGTACGAAGAAAAGGGCGCAGTTTAATCTGTGGTCTTTCATCTCGTGTAATAAAACCCCACTGTTACGGATCTAATTTGCACAGTACAGCGTCACGATGGAAACACTGCGTGCGTGTAAGTGTCGCCCGTATCGCTCCCTCGCTTCTTGACCTTGGATGCGGAGTTCCCACGGGGGTCCATCCCACTCTTAACATTGTCATAAATATACTCTCTGTATTCTTGAACTCTTCATCTACTAGATAGAATATCAGTAGTCTCTACAAGTCATTCACCTTTTGTTTCAAGGTCAGCCACTTTGGAATAACATCTTATGAATGCTGTAAACTTTTAAACGCGCCAGCATTCCGTACAATGAATACGTCTGGCACTCTGAAATCCGAGGGTTGTCCAGAATTACTTATTTACATCTACTTACAATTTTTAGCGCTTCGTTCAGGCATGTTACAGCATGTGTATCAAGGTTGTGTATATGATTGAGTCCTGTTCACGTAACATTTCGTCGCTTGAATTTAACTGAGCTGTAGGAAGTTCTACATATTATTACGACGCTCACATTCTTTGAAGACACGCTCGTAGAAATGTTACGTCAGCGACACTTAAAGTGTATATTATGCAAATGAAAAGGATAGATTGTATGTTATTCTGCGTTATATATATATATATATATATATATATATATATATATATATATATATATATACACACACACACACACACACACACACACACACACACACACACACACACACACACACACACACACACTTTATTGGCAGAGAGCTGACCAGTAATGAACGTTTTACAGTACAGAAAGCGTGTCCGGTGTTATGTAAACCAACAGGAAGTTGTAAATGAGAATTCCGTGACCAACCGAAATGATAGCTACGCAGCCGTGAATGTAGGCGACTAACTTCCAGCTTGTCTCAATTCTCAGCAAATCTGTACCGCAGTCAAAGTGTTGTGACAATTCCAGAAACTTCAACAAATCAGATTACCCGTAAGAGAACGCTTCAAAGCACTGGTCACCGATTACTTGTATGTGTACAGTATCGATCATAATATCCTTCTTACGCAGCATGTCCTCGACCATGGTATGGGGATACTTCAGAATACAGGGGTGAAATAGTTGCGTATTCCGCTGACCCCCACACCACACGCTAGCGAACTGGCGACACTAGCCAGCGATATTGCGGAACGTTGTTCACCAATCAGCGCCTGGAATCTAACTTGCCAGGTGGCAGCCCGTCCAATTGGAAATATTCCATAACGTGCAACAGCCGATCAGACTAGAGGCCATTTTCCATAGTTTCGCGCGGCAAAAAATAAAGCGATCGAGTTCGTTCGCATCAAAGGAACCGCCTCGTTATTTCGGTTCTGTATACTTACCTATTCTGTGTCTATGTGTACTTATCTACTCTGTGATCATTAGAGACCCGAGAATTTCGCGGGTTGATCTCTAGACAAGTTTGAATGCACACACTTGTACGTTAGTGTTACTTTTGTAATTGGTCGACGTGTTGTTTGACACCTCCTGGAGATAAATGAGCCAATAACAAACATGCAATAAATTTTGCTCCCAACAACCACATTTTACTACCGAAACAATCAACCAATAACCAATTGTTATCTGTATGAGAGTTTATATTACTGTGAAGCCTAGCCTACAGGTCATTGAACTCGCGAATTTCTCTGGTCTCTAGTGATCATGGACCCGAAGAGTGAACGGGTAAAATGCGTGATCGATAGAACCCCTGGTGTTTCGCGAATTCAGTCGGTGGCGAGGTAGACTTCAAACACCTGTTCGGTTCCCCTTCCATTGTGATTGTACGGCATTTGTTTAAACACGTCGTGTTTACCTGTGAGCAAGTAGTAAGCAGGAAGTAGTAGTGTGAGTCAGTGTTGAACAGTGCTGTACAAAGGCCTCTCTTGATCCCAGCAACCAATCTGCAGTGTATAGAGCCTGCTGACAAAGCAATCCACGAAACACTCCGAGGCTCTAGAGATCGAAGGACGGGACTGTACTCGCTGATGGAAGACGAGCCAATCCCGAGCTCTGTAGGGGACGTTGGCGTGAACCTGGAAGTGAGGGCGATCGGTCGGGTCCGGGGTTCGGGACTCCTCACCCAGGGGAGACACTCCATCACGTTGTGACGTCAGCAGGGGGCGCCCTAGAGGTGTGATTTATCGGGGGTTGCGGGGCCCCTTCCCTTCCCCTCATTAGGCATGGCTCGCGCCGTGCTGGTATTTGCGTCGCCGAACGCGTCGTTGTCCGCGGGGGGTTATCGCATACAGCGTGGTCGAGCGTTGTTGATGCCGAGAAGGTGGGGGGGGGGGAGGGCGTTTGATCAAGGGGGTTGTTATCGTCCGTTCTCTTCCCACATCCTCCGCAGAGATTATCTCGTTGCAGCACACCTTGATCCGCTGTGACTCGGTGGTACTGTGTCTCACATTCGCGAGGTCTACCTTCAGGTTCTGTGAGGGGTTATTCTTACAGACCCTACCATAACAGTACATTGGGCGTACCTTTTACCTGTTCGCTCACTCTGTCCACGATCGTGGACACGTTGCAAATGAATGATACTTATGGCCAGTGCTGTACACATCAAGGCATCAATGCCGAACACACTGAGAGTCTACCTTGTCGCTAATATGATTTGTGGAATTTTATTCGCATCTTTGAATGAATAGTTCATGTCCATATAGGCTATTCACGGTAAGATGAGCACCATTGAAAGCCCTGCTTAGGATCTACTTGTATGCACGTTGTTTGTTCTTCCGCCTAATGTAAAATTAACATTACCACGGGCTAAGTACTTTACTCATGCTTTGGTCAAGTGAAACTGAGAAATTATTAGAAAGTAAATATTTTCAAAATCTGTTTTTTTTTTTTTTTTTTTTTCCACACTTCTGTGCGATAAAATAACATAAAGGGAAATATATAAGTTAAGTTATCACAAATTGCTATTAACCCTTTTATTCGACGTTAAGATATGGATCTACTTTCAGTCCTTCTTTACCAACTTTACTGGGCGCATGCCACTCAGTGCGTTCGTTAAAATATGTGCAGGTAGTAATAGTGAGTTTTTTTCTGAGGTTTATTTCAAAAGTGCTCACTTTATCGTGGACAGCCTTTATCATTGAGGAAGCCGCACATTGTTCATTTGCTGCGAGAAATATGCTGAATAAAAGTACAGCTACTACCGAAAAATTACGTGATTGCAACACTTTGACTCAGAAATTAATGTCTGAACGAATGGGTTATTAGTTTTGTGTAAAAACGTGTATTTGAAACACTATGCGAAGGAGTTCAATCGCCAATAATCCGAGCTATAGTTAAGATTCGGAAAATTTCTCAAGGCTAGACTTTACGGTCCTGTGTGCACTAGAGCCTCAAGTGTTTGTTCATTGGCTGCTCCGCCAGTGCTACCTCACACCTGGCGGTATGGGATTCGCTACTTGGTTTCCTTGCAAGTCTGATATTGTCTCAGAGTCGTCGAGGGCGTGTGTAATAAACTGTGAACCAACAGCAAATGTGACTTCACTGTGTGTGTGTTTGACGTCTATCTTGTTTCGAAATAAATTCCTGAAATTTTCCTATCCCTAGCTATAGTGTAGACGCATTGTGCTCAGTCACAGTTGCGAGAGAGAGAGAGAGTGAAGCTTCGTCTCTTAGGCAGGCACGTGCTAGCGAAGTTTATCCTCAAGTCCTTATCCCGTGTTGCTCAAAGGAGTAGGGCTGACTGTGCCATCGCGCTGAAGTATCGACAAGGTGCGCGTCAGCGGTGAAGGGTGTGACCAGGGGAAGGGGGACTGGAGGAAGGGGTTTATTTCCTGCTTGCGTTGCCACGGGCTATCAGGCGGGCACGAAATTGCCACTTAGAGCCTTGGCGTTTCTTTTCCCACCCTCCGTCTTGTGCCACCCGAACCCCGCGGCGTGTGTGATCGGCCGAGGGGGCTGCTTGGTTTGATTGCTCCGGAGCACATCAAAGGCCTCTTCGCTATCTCTCGCGTATTCGGCGTCTTCGATCCCCTCTTCACCCGGTATCTCGCGGGCGAGTTCGACAAGTTACTGCTCTACCAAGTCAAGTGTAAGTTCGGAAGACATGTGACTTACACGTGGTCAATCATTTCTCTCCCTTCCCTCTGCTCTTGTGCCCGGTTACACCATCGTGGTTTCGGGACTCTATCCAAGATCGCATCTAAGATCGACACTGGAAACTGTTGCACCATTCGAGCGAGTCCAGAGCAGGATTGAAGATCGAGATGAAGTTCATTTCAAACCCCCCGAAATCGCCTGTTCCAAAACTTGATCCGAGATCAGCAGCCATCGTTGACAAATGTAGTTTGAAAATACACCAACAGATAGAACTACGGTCTATTGATTTCTTGAAAAATTAAAACAACATTATACTCACTTGAATATTATTCAAAAAAATTCCTTCCAAAACAATAATTAATTTAAAACAGATAAAACATCACACATCTAGTTTTATCTATAGTGAAAAATTCGCTTACTTTTATGACGTGATATAATACGAAGCAATAGGAAAATTTTCCTCATACTTAATTTCGACCTCTTACTTTGGAATCAAGATCGAAGAATCCGAGATCCAGAATCATAAAATTTCGTTGGTGCGACACTTTTACATTGGAACCAAGATCAAACTGGATCCTGGCTCGGAACTAGGATCATTTGATCTCGAATAGGGGAAGATATTGGTGCAACCTGACATCAGACGTTCTGACGTTTGAAATGCTTCGCAAAATATTTGAAATCCGAGTTTTTTTTTTTTTTTTTTTTTTTTTTTTTTCGAAACCACTAAACGCGTTACAATTATACCGATGTACGAAAATAAATCGTTCTTCAGTGGAGGTATGAATAATACTCTAAATTTATCATGTCCATTATTCTATCACCACCATTTCGAAAATAAGGGCCTGAGCCACTTAAAACACCAGTTTACATTACTACTTGTGAGCTAAATTTAGTAGGAATCGGTCAATCGTTTCCCCGAGATATGACATAAAAACTTTATATATTCATGTGGCGTTATTCTACAAAATTAATGACGAAAGAGGCACCGTGCAGACACACTTGATAAAGGCTGTTCACGATAAAGTGATCACTTTTGAAATGAACCATAGAAAAAAAGTCACTGATTTTGCCGGCATATATTTTAACGGGCGCACTGAGTGACATGCGTCCAGTATTGCGATAAGATTTTCAAACCATGTTTTTGAGCTCGGACTACGAATATTCCTAGCAGTTTAAAAATACCGTTCGTGTTAACAGTGCGGTGAATTTCATAAACATTTTTAAAAATGTTCCTTCATTTACGAGTTTTTACCGTAATTTAAACACAGTTGCCTATCGGACGCGCTACACATATCTACTCACAGCTCGACGTAAGTGCTACTCATTCATACAGCGAACTGACTTATTTTAACATCACTTCAGGTTACTTGAGTGTGTCTGGTTTAAATCGTATTCAGAGTTCTTTTGTCGTAAGATATCATTCGCCAGGCGTAATCGTGTAAGCTATGTGTAATTTGTACGTTAAACTTGTTAATGTGTTTAGGAAGACTGTCGTTTAATTAGAACAATTTATAGGGACATTTTCGCTTCGTTAATTAATTCATTTAGGAGAGTCAGATAATTTCTTTTTACGTGTGGATTACGTTTCTAAAATTCCTTCTCTCTAGTCTAACAGGCAGACGGACGTGTAAGCTATGTGCGAGAGTCGTCATGTATATCTTGTTTGTTTAATTTATAGGGACATTTTGTTGTAGAGCTTTAATTCCACACTCATGTAATTGTGCTATACTTCTCTCTCGTGTAAATTATATTTGTAAGCTTGAGACTCACGTTACGTTTAATTCTATACCGGAGTAATTGCAGTTATTATTCACGTTTTCGTTTGAAATTTGCTATTCGATGGGTGTAATTTATTCATATGTAGAACACTCTGAAATTGTCTCGTGTGTAACGTTTAATTGCATTCGGAAACAGTCGTCCATCGTTTGTCATTACTAACACGTAAATCGCATCTTTCAAAGTCGCTTATCTCCCACCACCGTCTACGTGCCATATCCCCAAAAAATAACATAAAATTTACACTTAGGCCACTCTTAGAAATCGTTAGAACACTCTGAATTTCTCTCGTATGTTAAATATATTCGTAAAAATCGCCTATCTATCACCAATATCCCTACATACACATCAAAATTAGAAAAAAATATAAAAAAAATCATCCTTAGCACACTCTTGCACTCTACTCAACGCCTACATAACACATTGCAACCCACCACTCTGGCCAGTCGTCTCCAGGACACCATGCCCAATAGGAAAGCAAGAAAATTAAGTATACCCATACACAACATAAAAAAATTCATCAAATAAATTTGATCAAAATTTTTCATCATTTTATTTGATCAAATTTCTATTATCAAGCACACCCGATTTAATCGGAATAGGATTAAGGAATAACAATTTTTTGATCGGATTAAAATCGGATTAAGGATTAACTCTTTTGATACGAAAGGGTTAATCTTATTGATAAAAAGTGGGGTGAAACCATCCAGCCCCTACTATTCGCATGTATGATGATTGTAATAAACCCTTTCAGCATACACAATTTGGTCTAAATTGGTAGAATAGTATAATACATAGCCTATCAAATGAATATAAAAGGTTCGTATATATATATATATATATATATATAGTCTCCATTACGAAAATCAATAAGTGTAGTAAGCACATATCTTGCGCAAGACTCTTAACTATACGCGCCAAGCTTTTACTTACAAAATATAAATTGATACAAAAATATTAATTTGTAGTAAAGTTAATTTCGGCTGTTTGACAACGTCTTACAAGTTTTACAAATTCTGTAACTACTCCTATAATTATTTTTATATTTTTAGTTCATTTATGAATACAAGGTTGGCTTTGAAATGTTTTGTACAGTGAATTTATTTTTCACCTATTTTTATTGTATAGGTAGACTATTTATACATTCACAGACTCTTCCTCATCGGGAGGCCTATCGCTAGCGATCAGGAGATTTTCAGTGCACTGTTTGGGAAGTCGAACCGGCATGCTATTATTCATCTTACACGTGTGTGTGTGTGTGTGTGTGTGTCGATGTATTGGACATTTCAATACGAGCTCACGCAGATCGGAATCTTCAAATGGTATTTCACATATAGTCCATTCCCCATTGGAAGCAACTTTGTCGGAGCCCTGCTAAATATCTACTTGCAGACCCGTTTCGTATCCTCCCGCCAAATGTAAACAAACATTGCCACGTGACTGCCTGTAGGATCTGTCAAAATCAATATTTACATGCCATTGTGTGTGTACATGTGTTCGTATACGTTCGCTACACCTAAACATAAACATTAAAATGTGACTTCTACTTTTATACCTGTCAAATGTGTTGTTTACTGTTTACATCTTTTCAAAGAATTCTGTCTTGGGTCTATTTCAAAAACCATTTCGTACGAATATTCACAGTTAAGGCCTATAGCATTATTTAGGTCAGCTTTATGACGTTTTAAAAATGCCTGAATTAACGATAGTTCTTACGGTTACGTTACATTAACATATTTGTTTTCCACGACATAGCACATAACACTCAATGCACGTTAATATTTTGCCGCGACTGTGTTAAACACTGTTATAACTGCGGGGTAATGAACTGCAGTATGTAACTTTTTGTTATTGATATGTGTTGGGTTATTTCTTTTAAAGGACGGCCTCAGTTCGAATAACGAAGGAATAACCAGTCCAACGAAAAAGCGACATTAAAATCAGCACACAACTCGTGCCGCTCATTTTTTTTATAGAAACTCAAATAAGCCTACCGTAACTTTTATTCCACTCATATTTATATGTATTGCTACTTACTGTGGGGCTGGGCTTGGTTAGTTTGTTGGGATTGGTGGTAAATCACGTTACACGACTGTGTTTCAAACACCCAGGGCAAAGGTACAACAATGTGATAAATAAACATAAGTGGATGTAAATAAATAACTTCGCCATAAAAACAATTCACATTTACAACGTATAAATAGTTCATATCAAATATTTTAAATCACGCACACATTGAGATCCAGCGTAACTATCACCACTCAGCCACGCCACGCTATTTCACACGCAGCGGTTAACGAAACACACCGTAACATTATATTTATTACTGCCGCGGAAAAACAGATTTATCACAACCTCGTAATTTGCTTAGGTAGGTTAAAAAAAACACAACGTCTACAAACGTGATGTCATTTGAAGTATTTTTTGGCGTAAGTAAAATTTACACTTCGTTTGGTAAAACAACAACACGCCATGTCATGGCTCGCCACGTCTGCCAACTTCACTTTGTTTCTGCCCCGCCATCATATATAAATATATTAAAATAAATATTCGAACATTAAAATCTCTTTTCAGTTGTAAATTACAAATTAAAAAATAATTATTTTCCTGTATTAAGTATGAAATATGCTACAATTGAAAACATGTACATACAAATATGCCGCGTACTAGCGAAGTGAAACTTCCCGACTATGAAAGAAACAAAGAGAGAGAGAGAGAGAGAGAGAGAGAGAGAGAGAGAGAGAGAGAGAGAGAGAGAGAGCGACAAAGCTCGCTCAGCAGACATTTGCTTCAAATATTGCTCTCGCTCGATAAAACAATACCGTACCATTACGGCGTACCCACGATATTTTCCGCTGTTATTTTAAACTGTGAAAATGAGATATGTTGCCATCGGGGCTACCTAAATATTTAAATATTTCAATAGGCACAGTTTAATTTACAAATAGTATACTAAAAAACTAGGTTAAAATAATATTTTAACTGTGAACTATTTCTTACCGGTCGTTGCCAACACGTCGCTGCACTCGCTGTTGTTAATTCATATGTAAAAATAAATAAATATTACAAGTTGTAGAAGATATTAAGGTAAAGTTTAATTTATTCAATAATACAGTTCTATAAAGTTAACCACAGTGTTATATATATGCGGAATACATGTTATTGACAAAACAGGTTGACATGTTATGCCTAGAGTGTTTTTTCAAAGGTTGATTTTCATAAGTCGCTTCCAATCGGGAATGGACTATACACACACGCGGTCGAACTCTTGAATTCCGTCCTGTGTTTCAAAGTTTGGATTATCTTTTACCCACACAACCACACTAAAAAAGTATGGTTAACTTTCATACTTTAATGGAAGTTTTTAACGTATACAATGCATGGAAATAGTTCTACGTGTCAGTCTGAAAATATTGGAATGTTTAGCATTACTACTTTCCTACGCATTTAACTCTTTGCTGAGCAACTGTAGAAACGACACCATGCATGTATGGGAAAATATTTTACCATTCGCGCTTTGTCACTGTACGTATACACTAATAAGGTAACTTTACAAATAATTTCTTAGAGTGCACGTGTAAATGAGGACTTCCCAAGCACTGAAGCTCTACACGCCACCAGTATATGGCAATTTGTTCACCACACACATCGTGATTGATAGTAATTCGGTGGGCGCCGGACAGGCGCCTCATAGACACCTCCCGTACATACAAACAAGTGGAGTTAAATGAAAGCTTGTAAAAAGTGCGAAGAAACCGCGAATAGTCTATATATAGAGACCTGAAAAATTCGCGAGTTCCAATGACTTGCAGGCTAGACTCTACAGTCTTATGTACAAATACGCCGATGCCAACTGCCCATTGGTTTTCCGCTGCCACTGTGGAAGGCGATGATTGGTTCAACGTTCTCCAGGAGGTGTCTAACACCGTTCGGACCAATGGCTAAAATTATATGAACAAATGTGTTTTTAACTCTAGCTTGAGCTAAATTAAATCCTGGAATTCTTCAGGTTTCTAGTATGAACTGGGCGTACACATCGGTATGATAGCGTCGTAGACAAACCTGATTTCAAACACTATGCAACGCAGTTGGAGGGACAGGCAGACGTGCCCCTTATTTCTAACAATTCAATTAGGATGTTGACAATGATATATAACGCAGTGGGTGGGGGAGAGTGAGGGCGAGTGTGTTGGAGAGCGCAGGGTGCGAGTGCACACTCGGTGTCACCAGCAGGTTCCCACACAGTCCCGGGCCGGTGTCTGTGACGGATGGACGGGGAGTGTCCTCGGCGAGAGAGGGCTGCCGGCTTGTCATGTCGGCGCTGGTAATGGAGGACCACGCCGCATGGCAGCCCACGAGTGGTCCCGCCCGCCTCTCTCTGACTGCGACCGACACTTGGTCGCCTCTACACCCCTGGATCACCCCCTGCAGCAGCATCTGGCGCTGGACCACCACTGCCGCTGGGCGAAAACCTGGAGAGTTTGACTCCTCCAGGGGTCAGCGAGAGGGGTGGGGTATATAATGGTTACACTAGGGCCTGTCTACATTTCGGCTATCCCAACCTGTGTCTTAGGACAAGGACGCGCTGATTGGTGCACGTGACCCTCTGACGTCACGGCGGTGTCCCAAGCTGCCGTGTCCCAAGCTGAAGCGATAGGAAAACTTAACTTTTGTCCGAAGTTGTGTCCTAAGCTGATAGAAAAATAAGAAAACTTCAAATACTTTCGCGCGCATTCGTGAAATGTTTACTTTATTAGTGTAAACAATTGATGTGCAAAGTGGGGTTTCCTCAAAACAAATATGATGGAAAAGTAAGAAATGATTAGGGGTTCCTTTGTTCGGTCTGAACAATTTTATTTGAAGGCAAAAATTTATAAAACATAAGTTGAAAAATAAAATTTGGATGTAAGTTAGCGAACTTATTTAAAATAAAACCGTTAAGGAGTTTATTATAAATATATATTCAAATCAACCATTTCGTAAACTGTAATAAACAATAATACACTACAGCAAATTTAAACATCACTACGCAACAACAAATAATTAGGGATAGGAAAATTTCGCGAATTCGTTTTGGGACAAGAGAGACGTCAAACACATATACAGTGAAGTCACCTTCGCAATTGGATCGCAGTTTATTAGACCCGCCCTGCATGCCTTGAAGCCAATAGCAGATTTTCAAGGAAACACCTTGCGAATCCCATGACTGCCAGGTGCGGGGCAACAGCCAATGAACACACAGCTGAGGCTCCAGGATGCAGAGGACTGAGGAGTCTAGCCTACAGGTCATCGAACTCGCGAAATTTTCCTATCGCTACAAATAATATGCTGTATTTAGTGCGCTCTAGTTTCACATTCTGGAGGCTCACCTCGGAGGACGCATTTGCAGACCATAGAATGACCGCGTCAATGTGACGTCACTTGACGCCGAGTTTCGCGCACATCCACGTCCGCAGGAACGGCCGAGTGTAGACACGGCCTTACTCGCCCTCCACCCAGGCGAACCGGGTTCGATTCCCGTCGGGGGGTCTCTCTCAGATCTTCGCGCGTCGGGATCGTTCCGGGCGATGCCACCGGCTGGCGTGTTTTCTCGGAGATAATCCTGTTGCATCTCGGCGTTGCTCCTAACTCACCTCGCTTCGTCCTCGCCGGCTCTCGAGACGAAATCTCTTCACTCGCTCTCTTCCCATGTCACCCCTCCAAAAGCATCTGGCACTGGCCTGTGCGAACCCGACCGTGTTACGGACCTTCTACAGGAATATACTTACTTTAACCCCCTTCATTCCCAGTGTCCACTGTCGAGGACATGTTGCACGTAAAGGATGTTCGTGAATGGCAACGTACGTAACAAGCAGTCAGTGGCAGGTGTTTCGAGCTTCTTCCTGGACGAAAAACGTGATTTGCTGAATTTCCCGCACCGCTCGTTTGTGAAATTTTAGTGCCGACATCAACGAACATACTGTTCGATTTTTTTTTTTTACGGGTTGCGAAGCTGTGGCCTCAGGAGAAGAATAAGATGATAATGAGTAGGGATAGGAAAATTTTGCGAGTTCAATGACCTGTAAGCTAGACTCCTCAGTTCTCTGCATATTGGAGCCTCAGCTGTGTGTTCATTGGCTGTCGCCCCGTACCCGGCAGTTATGGGATTCGCAAGGTGTTACCTTGCAAGTCTGCTATTGGCTCAGAGGCTTGCAGGGCGGGTCTAATATACTGTGATCAAATTGCGAAGGTGACTTCACTGTATATGTGTTTGACGTCTATCTTGTCCCGCAATGAATTCGCAAAATTTTCCTATCCCTAGTAATTAGAGACCTGGAAATTTTCCGTGTTCATTCTGCAACAAGATAGACTCCACAAATCTTTCCTGTAGTCTAGCATCAGTTGTTTGATTATTGGCTGTTGCTCCAGTTTAACATCAGACCAGGTAGCACGAGATTCAGTTCTTATTTTGAAAGTCATCCAGAGCGTGTCCAACAAACTATGGACTAACGGATACAGAAACACTTATGTTCCCGTGAATGCAGTTTAACTTTTCCTCAGATTATTCCGCGGAATTTCCGGTTCTCTAATGATAATGTGTACACGACCCTCTGACTTCGCGGCGCTGTCCGAAACCCGCATGTATAAAGACAAGCTGTCTCCTTAGACAAGTATTCTCCAACTTTGAATTTCCGTCTCAAGTTGTGTCCTGAACTAGTAGGGAAAGAAGAATGCATGGCCGCCCCTTCCCTTCCTCAACTAGCGCGGCGACGAGTCGAGTAGACTCGGCGGCAGACTCGATTATCGAAGACACTCGATTGACTCGAGTAGTAATCGCAGCAGACTCGAGTCTGCAAGTAGTGAGTCAGGTAACTTCAGTTCCGATTGCTTATTGTGATTATGATTTGTGAAACACTAAATAAATCTTATTTGATGCTAAAGTTAAATCTACGCTATTGTGTAAAATTGTACTAATGTTTAGTGATCTCACAACTTGTATTTTTCTTTCAACTTTCAAAGACTTTAACAGATTCTAATATAAGAGGAATGCAAGAATGTATTTAAAAAGATGTGCATGTATCATTGTGGTTATGGGCTATTCATGTTAAAGTGAGCACTTTCGAAAGCCCTCTCATTTGGAATAGACGTCAATAAATATAGTATATTTTATTTTAGCTTTGGACGTCAACTTTCGAGTGTGGTGGAATATAAACACTGTGTTTATTACGTATATGGCAATATTTATTTTAAAAGGTGGCTAATGGATAAAGTAACTAGGGTCTCAAAAGTGCTCACTTTATCGTGAAAAGCCTATACTTGATAGTAAATGTAAGTAAAAAAAAAAAATGTATCATTACAAAACAAGCAGAGTAGAGCTGTTGACTATTAAAAAATCCGAGTTTGCTAGTTTAGTACTCAAGTACTTAGACTCAACTTCGGACACGATTTTTTTATTTAAGTACTCGAGTGTACTTGATTTTTAAAACCAACGACTCGTCGCATCTGTCGAGTAGCACATCCCCGCTGGACCAACGCTGATGCTGCGGGCGGAATCTCCAGCACTGACCGGGGAATGGGCAGATCCATGACACGTATTTTCAAGCGGGACTAAGGTAAACATTCAGCACATGTGCTTTCTTCTTGCTTCTGTAATTTTCCTTGCGGTCTGGTGAATTAGAAAATATGATTTTGACTCACAAATCACACGGTGTTTGAATAGCACTACGATAAGAAGATAATTAAGAGTGGGATGGACCCCCGCGTCCAAGGTGAAGAAGCGAGGGAGCGATACGGGCGAAACTAACACGCACTTCTAGCGCCTCATCGCTCCTAAGCGCTGTACTGTGCAAATTGATTTTCACGAATTTTTTCTCTCCAAGAATAGATTTAGTATGACAAAAGAAAAAAAAAAACTAGGGGCATAGATAATTATTTTCTATATTTTATGACAAAAAGGTTGTATTTGCAGAACATTTATTTACCGAGATACGCGTATTCGCGCAAACAACTATTTCACCAAAAACGTGCTGGTCCAACTCACTCTTAAGGCACACTAGCAGTTAGCCGCGTGTATCTCAAGTTCGTGTTCTGTTGGTGTCTGTAATCTAATTTATAACTCTCCTATCAGTTCACACAACGTCGGACACGCTTACTAATACTTAGGGATAGAAAAATTTCGCGAATATATTTCGAGACAAGATAGATGTGAAACAAACATACAGTGAAGACACCTTTGCAATTAGTTCACAGTTTATTACACACGCCCGTGGACGCCTCTGAACCAATAGCAGACTTGCAAGGAAGCAAGTAGCGAATCCCATACTTCCAGGTATGAGGTAACACTGGAGCAGCAGCCAATGGACAAACATCTGAGGCTCTAGTGTACACAGGACTGTAAAGTCTAACCTACAGGTCATTGAACTCGCGAAATTTTCCTATCCCTACTAATACTATACTTTGCAACATCCATTATTAGCCGACTCTCTGTGTATATGCCGAGTTGAATGAGTTCCAATCAGTTTCTTCCCTGCATACAAAAATACAGTCCACCCTGTTAATTTGAGAAGTGTGCACTTTGCATGTCACGCAATATTATGCTGCAGGGGACCTCAGGAATAACTGATTGTGCAAGTAATATTTCTTCGCCCGTGTCTTTAGGCAATGCGGATGTCATAATGTTACGTCAAACTCCGTATAACCGAGTTAAATTCAGGCACCTGTTTTTCGCGAAAAAGATTTCAGGGCAAGTTGTGTTCCAACGCACTTTTACTCGGAGCCGCTTTCGTGATTGGATCATTTAAATTGTTACGCGTCTTATCTTCCTGCCCGCGAATCACGGACAGTCAGTATCGGAGAAACTTTATACCGATTGGCTCACTCATCTAACAGACTGTCTTCACACAAATACAAGCGGCCAATAGTATAACGAAGACTGCAAGTATGCACATATGATATTGGAAGTCTAGCCTCCGTCCTAGATATTGAAGTCTGCGGCACTCAAAAGTTTTAAACAGAGAGCACGAGAGAAAGTGTAAACAACAACATTTCGGCGTTCATGTGCCGTTTGCTTTCGGAAGAGGGAGAGCTATTTATGGGACGTGTGCACGTGCTGGCAGGCTTGAGTACACGACGACCGCCAAGGAAAGTAATCGTGTCTAATTGTGTACCGCTACCTCGAGATACATGAACAGTGGCTGTGTTCCCTCGTGGACTAGAACTCAGAAAGGAAACATCAGAAGGCGATTGATGAGTTGTTAGGCCTTGCTTCTCACTTGGAAAAACACCTCACAGGTGTATTGTCGATTGCACTGTTCCATGAGAAAAATCTTAAGAGAAAGGTAAAGGTAAGATATTATTTAAGAAAAATCTGAGATTTGTCTTCGGTGTTGCACAGTTCTCCATTAAAGATTTCTTTAGTGAGAAATAATTTAATTTGAAGTGGTACCACACACGTGGTGGGAAAAATATCCTTCTGTTGCACCACCGTGAAATCACAAAATAATTCTAATCATGTTGGCACTAAAATGTAAAGAAGAAATTTTGATAAATTTTTCTTTGGCCATCTTCGTCTATAGATAATGCCGTCCAGTAAAAAGTTTTTCATCGCAGAAGAAAAAGATGTATTGTGCCAATTAATTACAAAAAATTAAAACCATCCAAATTAAGAAGAGTGACACGAATTCTGTTGCACTGAAAAATAAACCGTGGGAAATACTCACTGCAGAGTTGAACTCGCATGATTTTGTAGCAAAGGTAAGAAAGACCATTTTTTTTGCTGTTACACAAAATAACTTTTGTGTTAGTACTTTTCCCCCGGGGTACCCACATAAATATTCTTATTTTTTTGTCGATGAGGGTGTTTAAGGTAACCAAATGAACGTGATTTTAACCTTTAAGTAAATAGTCTGTTAGAAGCACGATACAAAAAAGAAACAAGAATATAACTCTCTTCTACACTCAACACTTAAACACACCATGAACCATATTGTTTATTAACATCAACATTTACCGTCAAAATATTACGGCAAACATTTCGATGACAATACCTAGAAACACGGTATTACCTCCGCAGTATTTCGATGACAATACCTAGAAACACGGTATTACCTCCGCAGTATTTCGATGACAATACCTAGAAACACGGTATTACCTCCGCAGTATTTCGATGACAATACCTAGAAACACGGTATTACCTCCGCAGTATTTCGATGACAATACCTAGAAACACGGTATTACCTCCGCAGTATTTCGATGACAATACCTAGAAACACGGTATTACCTCCGCAGTATTATGTGGTGTGACTTTGCTAATGACACAGAGGGGAGTTAGTTCTGCCGCTGCTCTTCATCGCTGGAGCAAGCTCCTCAGAGCAGGGGTAGTACAAGCCCCTGGGAGGAGGGGGCGGGGGGGGGAGGCCTCTTGTCCACCCAGTTGTCTTTCATTTGATTGCTGCGGGTAAAGAGAAGCTAGCCTCCTCACCCCATCGCACCCATAAAAGTTTAAGCATGAACTAAGCTCGCAGCTGTCTTTAAGACTTGCCAAGTCACCTCGGCCAGCCCCGGTTATGCGAATTCTGATACAATTCCGCTGAACTTTTAAAAAACGAATTCCAAAGAGTAATGCATACATTCAATACGACAAACATGCACAGTAAGATTACTACAGAAAAAATTCTAAGTACGTAACCTTGAAAAGTCTAACATCCTGGTGGCGGCCTCGTATGTTCGCGACCGGCAATTATAACATTAGGACACAACGCCGCGTCTTCCATTACACTTTGATGTTATGTCACGCATCTCGAAACTTAAGATAATCATAGTTATTGAAATAATGGACAGTTTTACAACATTCAAACGCCCTTATGTTACGAATTTATGGCAGAACACGCACATAGCAAGTATATTACTTAAATCACACATTATTATAACATCAAAAGTTTCCTATAGAGCCTCGACTTCAGTGAATTTCAGATTCTAAAAATTGACATTACATCATCATTGTCTGTTGTTGATTCATGGTGTGTTAAAGTGTTGAGTGTTGAAGAGAGTGATATTCTTGTTTATTTTCTGTATCGTTTCTTTCGTAAGGTTCATTATGCAAAATATCCTACAGTAATGGATTTGTCGGAAGTGGATCCGCGAGATATAATTTGTTGGAAGAGCATTCCTCTACATGAAGGTGTTGCTAATAAGAGTGCTGTAATTAGTATGTACTCTACACCCGTGCTCTTTTCTCGGAAGAAGATCGTGTTCGAGATTGGCGATCTAATTTGGCTATATCGGGAGTTTGTTGGCATTACTGGTAACGTGCATGTCTCGGACATGTTGAAATGTTTTTTAATCCATAAATAATAAATAAGTTTTTATCGGATTCTTAATTTTATTATTTGTTGTAATGATAGCTGTGATATAACTTAAATTTGTGATGTAATTATAATAGTTGCGATGTAGTTAATTCTTTTAAAACATTTATGTTTATAAATCAGCGAAATATTAAGTTATTCTAACTGCAAGTAACCTCATGATATTAGCAAAGTGTTAGATTAGCTTCGTTAAGAAATATATCCCACATAATACACACATGTATAAATACATACGTATACATACACATATACAAAATATTTTTTACATGGGAAAAAAGGGAGTGGGTGAGGGAAAACTCATATTCCCTCCTCATTCCTGCACCAGCATCGTAAAGGTTAAGATGACAGACAATGATGATGTAATGTCTATTTTTAGATTCTGAAATTCACTCAAGTCGAGGCTATTATAGGTAACTTTTGATGTTATAATAATTTGTGATTTAAGCAGTATACTTGTTATGCAAGTATTGCGCCATGAATTTGTAACATAATGGCGTTTGAATTTTGTAAATCGGTCCATTATTTCAATAGTTATGATTTTTTTATTTTTGAGGTGGGTGACATTTTTATCTAAGGGTGGTCTGTCGGTCCCTTAAGATAAAACTAAGATTTTCCTTTGATTTCACTTGAAACAAATTTCTGCGATGGATATTCCTTAGATTTATCTTAGATTGTGCTTTCCCTTTACTGTACAGTCGGCCCATAGTGAGGATCAAAGCAACGAACAAAGGTCATGAGAAATCGGAATAGCAATGACTAGGGATAGGAAATTTTCGCGAATTCGTTTGAGGACAAGATAGACGTCCTACGAGTGTACACTGGTGTTGCCTTTGCAATTGGATCACAGTTCATTAGACACGCCCTGGACGATTCTGAGCCAATAGGAGCCTTGCAAGGAAACAAGTAGCGAGAGCCATACTACCAGGTGTGAAGTAACATTGGCTACTCTCTGGAGCAGCAGCCAATGAACAAACATCTGAGGCTCGAGTATACACACGACTATGGAGTCTAGCCAACAGGTCATTGAACTCGCGAATTTTTCCCATCCCTGGCAATGACCAAGGCAAGTACAGTAAACCAACCAGGACGCAGAAGACTTAGGCAATATCCACTTTCTACCAAAAAGTAATTGGGCACCTGTCCACGATGTTTGCTCGGTGGTTGTCACCCCGCTAGAATCTCGTAGGGCCACCTCTTGCGGCTATAACAGCAGCCAACCTGTCTGGCATGCTCTGTACGAGTGTTTGCATGCAGGACACCCACGGGGATTCGTCGCCATTCCTCTTGCAACCATCCCATGAGTTGAGCAATGGATTTCGGCCGCGCCTGACGAGCCCTCACCCGGCGATCCAATTCGTCCCAAAGATGTTCTATAGGGTTGAGGTCGGGGCTCTGGGCGGGCCAGTCCAATCGGCGAACATTGTTGTCGGCGTACCACTGCATAGTAGCCCTTGAAACATGGCACCTGGCACTGTCATTCTGGAATTGACACGGGTCTATTCAGTAAAAACGCCACAATGTTGGGAGTATTTCATTATCCAGAATGTTACAATAGGCATGTGTGTTCATGCTACCACGAACAAACACCAGCGGTCCTACGCCAAAGGCCGTGAAACACAAGTCAACTGACGCACTGAATTACCTATCTTCACGGGTGCCCAATTACTTTTTTGTAGATAGTTATAAGGATAAAGATTAAAGCTATGACAAGGTTCCAGACTAAAGGACCGGTCTACGGGGGGAGGGGGTTCCAAAAGGAGTCCACAGGCCCCCCTCTCCGCTGGCAGTTCCAGAACTGATGGCTCGAATTGAAATAGATGTATAATATAAGTAAAAGTTGTTCAAGATAAAGTGAGCACTTTTGAAATAAACAGTAGAAAAATTTCTCTGCCCCTGCCTGTATGTATTTTAATGGGCGCACTGAGTGACACTCGCCCAGTAAAGTTGGTACCAATGGCTGGAAAGCAATTCCATACCTTAACGTCGAATAAAAAGTGTTAGGCAGCGATTTATGATAACTCAAATCATTTGTTTCGCTTTCTGTTTTTTTGTAATGCATCGAAGTAAAAAATGAGCAGGTTTTACAAATATTTGCTTTCCTAATAAATTCACTGTTTTACTCGGCATAAGTGCGACTAAAGTGATGAGGCCCGTGGCAGTGTTAATTTTGCAATAAGGTGTAAAAAAAAAATACTCTACGTGCTTTTAAAATGTTTTTTTTTTTTTTTTTCACGTTGTATGGATGGGTGCAGTGCTCCATAGGCAGTTGCTTTACTTCAACCTAAGTACTGTCGAACCCTCTCCACTGGCCTTTGTCAATGAGGACTTATACTCTGGTGGATGGGTTTTGGTCAGTAAGGGGAAGGGGGTGGGGGGTTGTGACTGGCAGGAAACAGGTGCCAGCCAGTTGCCAGCTTCTCCACACTCGCGGAGATGACAAGATAGCACTGCTGGCAAGCTGCTTGTGTGAACGCCCGTGTGCCAGACAACACGAGAGCCACTTCTTGGAACAACAACCGTATTGTAAGCTAGACAGGTTTGGAATTCGCTCCCTAGCTGCACAGGCTAGCGTGTGCGCCCTCTTGTAATAGCGAGGAGTAATAATAGAAAAAACTAAAAGCAATTTTTTTTTATTTTAAAGACGGTAAACCTGTATGTACTGGCGTTGAAGATTTGCAACTGCTGTGCACTAATCTGAGCGTGTATTTTTTCCTATCGGTAGAGACCTGAAGAATTCGCTGATTCATTTTTGGACAAGCTAGAATTTAAAACACGTGTGTTTATATAACTTTAGCCATTGGTCCATACGGCGTTTGACACCTCCTGAAGGTCGCTGGCCCAATCGTCGCCTTCCACTGTGACAGCAGACAACCAATGCGTATTTGATATCATCATATTTGCACTTAAGACTGAAGAGTCTAGCCTGCATGTCATTGAACTCGCGAATTTTTCAAGTCTGTACCTATAGGTTATTCACGGTAAAGTGAGCACATTTGAGGCCCTAGTTACATTTTCCTTTCAGCCATTTTTTTTAAAATCCTTTAACCACCTTTTTAAATAAATATAGCCATGTAAGTAATAAACAAAATGTGCGTATTCCCCCACACTCAGAAACTGCGTCTAAGGCTGAAATAAAATATATTTATTGACTATTATTCCAAATGAGCACGCTTTCAAAAGTGCTCGCTTTATCGCGAATAGCCTATACAAAGGACACGCTTATGTATCCGTACTCAGATTATGTTATATCAGTTACTGAAGTTTAGATTTGACCGTGTTCCAGTTAAAAATTCACATTTTAGTTATTACTAGCGTGCTTTAAGAAATTCCACATTTTAGTTGTAATTTTTAAATCATTTTATTGCAGTTCGATTTCAAGAACAAAGCCGTTTAATATATTATTAACGTCCGCATCACACTCTGACACATTCTTCAAATTGCTCGGGTAATGGACACGTCTGTTTATTGTGTTACAAACATGGCCTAATTAGCAGGGATAGCTGCTTTTCGCGAAAAGATTTACGCGTAGGTTAGACTTCAGTATCCTGCGTGCATATTTGCAGCCTCCACTTGACTATTAGCCGCTTGGCTCCGTGTGTAGATAGTCTGTTAAACGAGTGAGACAATCAGAATTAAGTTTCTTCGATTCCGACCGTTTCGCGGGCAGGCAGATAAGACACGTAACAAATCAAATGATCCCATCACGAAAGTGGTTCTCTCACTACGGTAAAGTGATTCGGAACACACCTTGTCGTTAAATATTTTCTCGAGAAGACAGGTGCCCCTAAAAAATTAATAAATGAGTAGAGACGTGCAAACTTCGCGTTATCTTTCAGCGATAGGATAGACTCCACTACCTTATAAACAAGTAAGCCAAGTCCGCAATTGCATTGACCACTGCACTCTAATCAACGTCACCTACCTGTTCGATCTCCTAAAAAATAGACCAGCAACTTCACAACGTAACTTATATTAATTGGGCCAAGAGTTTGTCCATGGCGTGTCTAATATTTCCGGCCAATGGCTGAAATCGTTCAAACGCACAGTAGATGGGAGTTCAGTGTGTCCTTAAATAATAACGCGAATTTCGCAGGTCTCTATTAATGAGTCATGGGGACAGAAGGGAGATTGTTTGGTTTCTCATACTAGTTGAGGAAATTAAGGCGGTGGGTTGGGGGGGGGGACTCAGTATGCTGGTAACTGTGGTATTAATTAACCTCGAGTGTCTCTTCAGTTTGACACTTACTAGCGTCCACAGGATGCACAGGATATTTTATTATAAAGCCTGTTCGCGATAAAGTGAGCACTTTAGAAATCAACCTGAGAAAAAAGTCACTGCTCCTACCCGCATATATTTTAACGGGCGCCCTGAGTGACATGCGCCCAGTAAAGTTGGTAACGATGGAGGGAAAGTAGTTCCATATCTTAACGCCGAATAAATGGTGTTAGGAAATAATTTGCGATAACGTAAATGATTTCTTTCGCTTCCTGTTTCTTTAATGCATCAAAATGTAAAAAATTGAGTAGGTAAATTTGTAAAATATTTTATTTTATCATAACTTTACAGTTTTACTTGAAAGTTACACGAGTAAAGTGATGAGGCCCGTGGCAATGTTAATTTCACTTAAAGGCGGAAGAATACACAACGTGTAAACAAGTAGATGTTAAGCAGGGCTTTCGAAAGTGCTCAGTTTATCGTGAACAGCCTATAGTAAATATGATTTAATACCTAAATTTATAGTCTATATTTTCGAATATCGCTGTCGGACGAGTGTTACACTTCCTTTAAAGTAGGGTTTGTGGTCAAAAATTATTCCGTCAGGACGTGCCAGCAAAACTGTACTACACTTGCAGAAAGTAGGCTACATAGATGTACAAATCCTGTCAATATTCTAGGTATGTGCTTGAGTGTGGATCTGTGTATATTAGCGAAAACATTTTTTTCATTCTTGAATACCGGTGTCTGTAAGAATCCAATATAACAAAGCAATACATAACGATGTAAAAGCTTAAGTTTTCTTGTAAAGTACCAAGTGAATTCCAAAGTTTGTAAATTTAGTTATAAATGTGGATGACATTTACAGCAAAGTTAAGAAGTGTAGTCTTCTTTTACGGAAGAGAACCTGCCAGAGAACAAGAAAAAATGGTCAATTGGCAAACTCATTAATACGAGCAACGAGACTTCTAGAACCTTTTTATTCGCGATTAAAAAGCAAAAAATATAAGGCCCATGGACAAATGTTTTTAACTGCGTGCACATTGTACGGGTTTTTTTTTTTTTTTTTTTTTTTGCGAAACGACTTTCCAATGAAAAATGTAACAACGGACAAAGTCACTATCATTTGTTCTGTGGGAAGGCTGCTAATGGCTAGTTTGTTTCCTTGTTACGTACAGTCCCACCCTATTGCCAAACAGACGAGTAAAATAATCATTTCCGCTCCTGCGAGCTGCAGTCTTTAATACGTGCCACGCAGCCATTTAATAAGCTGTCACGTCAGTGCACAAGTTAATTTCGTTTGCCCCCTTTCGGCGATTTACGACAACCCACGACGACGTTCGTAAAACTGCACGCTCTCCTTCCACCACGAGAACTCATAACTTACCGCGCCGGACGCTTTGTTTATTTTTGGATGCCCCTCCCCCTTCCTGCATCTTTCATCTGTAACGGCTCGGCGCGACGTGTCTCTCTGTCTCTCCCACCCGAAGATGACGTCACGGCTCGGAGAATTTTGGCAACACCGCACAGGTGGCCGTCTCTAAATACCGGGGCACCGTCGGCTCTTAACTATCTCTTTGCATGCGCCTAACCTCCCCCTAACCCCCTCCAGGCATACTTTTGCCCTTTGGCCCCATCCCCATTAACCCCTCCCCGTGTCTCTGTCCCCGTCTCCCCTTCCCCACCTTCGTAATTAGTTCCGGCGCTGTGACCAGTAATTGCCCTCCTGGCCACCTCTAAATCACAGCGCTAGCGGAGAATTACATTCCACTTCGTCAAGTTGGCAACCCTCGCGGGCAGAGCGAGAAAGAAGGAGTAGGCCGGGGAGGGAAGGGAAGACCTAGGTTGCGCGCGCATCATCAAAAAGGTCTCCCGAGCCGCCATTCCTTTTCTGAGCCGTCACCAACTCCGCCCTTGTCGCAGTATTTTAAATGTCCCGGGGCCCCTCTCCTCTTGACAGCAGAGCTTGGCAGCTCGGGCAGAAATTCGCCGTCGTGCCAATTTATTTGCGTACCTCACCTTGCCTCCGTGGCCTTTAAACGCGCCGCGCCGCGACAGGTGGCTTCCGTTCCGGTTGCCAGGCCGCAGAGTAAATAAGAATACAGAAGCGGCTTGTGGTGAACTGTGTTTTGCTCTGTGCTATACCTAATCGTTGTTAGCTTGCACATCGCCCACCTGAAACGTAGCAGTGCAGTTGACGTCACAGCACGCGTGTAAGTGGCAGAGACCTGCAAAATTCGCGTTGTTGTTTGGGGACAAGTTAAACTTCAAACATGTGTACCTTTGCAATAAGTTTCACATTGAACAATACGTTATCTGGCACATCCTGGGTAACTCTGCGCCAATAAATAAACGCTTCACAATAGTGCACCCCAATCACATGCAGGTCAGTAAGAAAGGGCGGGGCTTCACTTCTATGCGGCAGCCAATGGAGAAACGACGCCGGCTCTTTTACATACAGTATTGTGAAGTTCATCCTGATGCCAAATAATAACGCGAATTTTGCATGTCTCTATCCATTGAGATTGGACGCCAAGTGTTTTTACACGGCCAGTTTAACAGTCAACCAGTAGTAAGCAGGAAGCAGTAGTGTGAGTTATCGTTGGATAGTGCTGTGCAAAAGCCTCACTTGAGCGCAGTAACCAATAAGCAAACGACAGTGTCTGGAGTGTGTAGAGAACTGTGCAGTCTAGCCTGCTGCCTTATCAATACGCGAAATACTCGCGGCTCTACATTTTGTTGATGAGCAGAAGTGCGTAAGACAAAACTGGGTGACCTGGACAAGGTCGCACAAGGTTCTCAGCTCGAATCCTGGGTAGTCAACGAACGTATGCGTGTTGTGTTTCTATTTTACGGTTAAGTTAGTTTAGCATGTAAGGCGAGACTTGCAAAATCTTCGTTATTACTTGGCGAAATGTTAAGAATTCACTTCCCTACGCATACCTGGGCACAGTTCGTGATTTTTTTGTCCGCTGATTTTCATACGCCTTAATGCAGGATGAGGACATTTTCGAGTCCTAGCTAGACTTCACAATCAAGTATATTTCAGTTACACGCCCAGTATGAATATGAGCTAATTACACACCTGCAAAGGAATAAAGACCTTATCGCGTGGAACCTGGCCAACAGAGTAAATGCCCAATCACTAGACACCTGAAGAATTCGCGGATTCAATTTGGGACAAGTTAGAATTCAAAACACGTTTTTTCATATATACCTTTTGCCATTGGTCCGCACGGTGTTTGGCACCTCCTGGAGAACGCTGACCCAATCATCACCTTCCACAGTGGCAGCAGACAAACAATGTGCAGTTGACATCGGCGTATTTGTACATAAGACTGTAGAGTCTAGCCTGCAGGTCATTGAACTCGCGAAATTTCGAGCTCTCTACCAATAACTGGAGCAGCAGCCAATGGACGAATGTCTCTGGCCTACGTGTGCCTAATAATTGTGGAGTCTAGCCTACAAGTCAGTAAATTCGCAACATATATCTTTGTCTCTAGCCATAAGTCACCCGCGTGACGGTGTTACAGCAGGTTATCTTTTATGATTGGCTGAAAGAATCCTTACGGCACGTGCCACACAGACGACCAGCCAATGGCAGGAGTCAAACGAGCATAGAACACTTTGAGGTTTAGTCTGTTGCCAGATAATGATACTTTCCCCCGGTCACTGCGCATAAGCCGCCACCCGGCGAGAAGAGGAATCGTTTATAACTACAGCTGCTTCGGCAGCAGGTTGGATTTCACAGCCTTGTATATACTCGAGCCCACTATAGGCCGTTTATCGGGCGCTTGCGACGGCGTGAAACCTTTCTACTCTGTTGTTCATAACTCCGGTTTCCCTATTGCATTTAACCAGCTCAGTGCCGAATTAATTTCCGAGCTCAAGTGTTACGTTCGTTAACATTTTTTTTTTTTGATGGACGCTGTACTTGTATCGAGTGTGATCAACACACTGCAAACGGTCCATATTCGCAGTCTACTTCCAACTTTTCTGAAGCTTTGCTAAAGTTCTACTTCCAGGATGTTCCTCCACCTCATAAAAACAAAGTTTATCCGAGTGTACATAAGTACACCGAAGGGTACATTCGTGCGCACTCAGTTGAATTGCATAGTAACTATTTCTTACTAGGCATTACCTGCACACATCTAGTCTATCCCTGTAACTGTTCGTGTTAATTATAATATATAAATATAAGATACGATTTCAAATGTACCAAAAATGAGACACTTAAATTTTAATCCGTTCGGTCCCGAAATAATTTACGAGCTCAAAAGCTGCAATCGTTTAATATACCTAGCGTGTATCTTGCAGCCAATGAATAACGTCTTCCGTGTTCGTGGAACTCAGTATTGACCCAATCGTAGATGAGAGGTGCAGAAACTTCGACAAATCACATTTCTCACGAGAACTACTCTCAGGACATCGGCCTTTGATTCCTTGTTGTGTACAGTGCGACTATAAAGATACTTCATGTGCAACATGCCCTCGATCATGGATATGTGCGACTGTACGGGTTAACACAAGTATAAAGTTTTTTTTTTTGTGATACATAACGTAATTTGGAAACAACTAAACATATAATATAGAGTGTCATCCTTCAAAGGTCTGATTCAAAAAGTGTAAATAAACCGCGAATAGACTAAACTCGAAACACGTGAATGCCAACCGTGAATTACCTTTTATATGCAACATGTCGTCGATCATCGACAAGGAGAGAGAACCTTTTTTTGGCACTTGGAGTCTATCTTCCCAAGCAATGAATAGCGAAATACCTGAGGTTCTATTTATAAGCCACAATATTGTCCTGGAAAAATATATTCTGCAAACGAACACCGTCATTTTACCTTCCCAGAAAAGAAATGATGTGCCGGCCGTACGACCAAATTGACAGCGATGTCACGCTGGTCAGATGGCAACGACAGACACATATTAAATAGCCGATCTGGCATGCGTGTATCTGATTGGGCCGGGACCCCGCGTTAATAATTCAGACGGAACGTCCATTGGTGCAGTGTAGGGTTAAATAGCTCAAAGACTGCGGTCGCATTTACAAAATGTTTCTCCTCGGGAGATGAAATAACCACTCGATCATAGAATCCACAGCGAGAAAAAAATCGAACAAATTGTTTGTTTGTATAGGGCCAAAATTATATTTAGTTGCCCTAACAAAATATGAAAAACCACAAAATTACTTTTGTTCGTCCAACAAAATATATGTTTAAATAAACAAAATGTATGTGTTGGCCAAAAAAAATAGACTGTCAACTAAATATTCTGTTTAATCGACTGTACATATTTGTTTGGCCGCTCCATTTGATTGCCTTCGCTCGAAAATATAACTCGAGAGTTTGTCAGTATTTTTTTGTGACTATTAGAATAATAGCCGTGTTTGTTAGTGCATCTAGTGATGCTTAATATTTGTATAAACACATTAATAAAACAATTCGGAAGGAAACAGAAGTAAGCTGAAAAAAATTGAAATATTTTTTTTGCACTCGTTGCCCAGGATTTGCAGTATATGTGTTTGAAAGCTTTCCATCCGATATAAATAGTTGTCACATTAACCCAGATTACTAAGGCGCGGGTTCGAAACTCGGTCGAATTTGCAAACTTTTTTTTTTTATATCAGCCCAAACTTTCAATGCACGTTGAGCCAGACAAATCTTTAGTTGCACCAACCACATTTTTGCCTGAGGGCCAACCAAGTGAGAACAACGAATTAACTTGGTTTCAGCAACAAAAAATTTCATCGCCCCTACGCAAACGAACAACTTAATTACACCAAAACAAATCTTGTTTGATTAAAACTAATAGTAACTAATGACACAAAGAGTCGAGACTGATTTTACACTATACGCAGTTTCTACTTGCTCGCGTGCACAAGAATACACACGCTTAAAAAAAAAAGAGCTTTCATAGCTCCTTCGAAAAGAAATATTTCGTCACGGTGTTTTTATGAACAACAAACTGCCACGACACACAGAACAGCAATAATACGGAGCAAGTACTTTTATTCCCGCCCCCTTCCTCTTGATTAATCGTATATTTTTAATTTCTTAGTGCTTGAAGCTTATTGTTATATGCTGCTCGAAGTAAAGTGAACACTTTTGAGGTCCTAGTTACTTTTATTCCATCAGCCATTTTTTTTTTTTTAAATCCTTCCACGACATTTAAAATAAATATTGCCATGAAAGTGATAAACTCACTGTACATATTTCACGGGATTCGAAAGTTAACGTGTAAAGCTACAATAAGAAATATTTATTGACTGTTATTCCAAATGAGAGGGCTTCAAAAAGTGCTCACTTTACCTTGAATAGCCTATACACTGCAGTCAGTTAAATAAAAAATAAAAAAAACTATTTTACTCGTTTATTCATTGAAGATATTATCTGAACAGTGATTGTGTGAAAGCGCGATCGTAGGTATGCCACGAAATACCATGGTTAATTTTTTTTATGTCTAAAGCACTTAATCACCTGCGGAGTTAAGTACTAAACTACGGATAGTGTATATTTGGCATCATGCCCGCCAGATTCCGGTGAGGATTTTACAGGCCCCAGCTCCTGGCTGCTAATCCGTCCTAACATCTCATGAAAAATACATACTTCTCCTCTCTTTGTAAAAAGTACACTTACATGATCAGGATGTTATATGTGAGAGTCCATTCTTTTTTTTCTTCTTTTTTTAAGGCGTCGCATAGCTAAGCGGTGAAGAATACACAAATACATTGTCGCCAAACAACTCCGGTATCAATAGTTATGGCCTTGGTTACCGAACGGTTCTGGAATTCTGGGAGAGCAAGTTAGCCAAATTTCTCAAACGAAAATTTTTTGGTATCGATTCATACAGGCCATTCACGGTAAAATCAGCACATTTGAAAAACCTGCTTAAGGTCTGCTTGTACGCACGTTGTATATTCTTCCGCCTTACGTAAGATTAACATTGTCATGGGCCTCATCACTTTATCCATGCGTCGGTCAAGCGAAACTGTAAAATGACCATAAGAAAATTTAATATTTTTAAAAATTTGCAAATTTTTACACTCCGATGCATAAAAAAACACAAAGCGAAAGAAATGATTTAAGTTATTAGAAATGGATGCGTAACACTTTTTATTTGATGTTAAGATACGGAACTACTTCCCATCCATCGTCACCAACTTTACTGGGCTCATGTCATTCAGTGCGTCCGTTAAAATATATGCAGGTAAGGGTAGTGACCTTTTTGAGAGGTTGATTTCAAAAGTGCTCACTTTATCGTGAACAGCCGTCATGTGTCTTAATTTTTGTACATAATTTGGCTATTTGAATGCTGATTTAACACCCTTACATTATCTGCGATCCGGGCAACTCAGAGCAGCCTATAAATCATAATAAATTGTAACAATACGTTAACAAGTTTTAACCACTTGAAGTTTTATCATGTGGCTTGAATCACTATCTGATAAGGCGATGCCGAGTGGAACTGAAAGTGAGAAACAATTTTTGGACGAATGAAAACAGATTCACCGTCCTTAGAACGAACTAGAATTTCTCCATTTATCCGATTAAAATGTTAAGAATTATGGACAAGTGTTTAACTTGCGACGTACACTCCCAGCGATCTCTCTTCTAGTGTACACTGATAGGCAAACCTGTCACTGGTTGGCAACATCAAAACTTTGATAGAGGGCTACAAAACAAATCACCCGTACTTTAATTCGATGTGCTTGTTGCTTTCGCTGTACAGAGTACAGGTCGTCTCTGAAGACATATCTCCGCTTTTATTTATTGTACAGAAACTGCTTTTTTAATTTTCCCAATGTGTTTTGTAATACTGTAATCTTATGTTATGACGAGTTTTTGGAGGTACACGACTAAATTAAAAACTTGATGCATCACTTTAAGTTTCATCCGATCTCTACTTTTATTTTAATTTTCGAATAAAATTCCAGCTGTGTAATTAAAAACTAAGGCGTTCTCTCTATGATCACGTATTTATCAGTATTATGAAACTTGGAAATGCTACTGCTTCTTCTTCCATTTCCAATAGCTTAATCCGAAAGTAAAGATCAAATACACTCCTTTTCATCATTAACAAATTTTCGAGACTAAATTTTATTTTAATTTATTAATTTCCTTGCGATATTTTGTAAGTAGGGACTGGTTTAATTTAAAAGTATTTTCTGTTTTTTTAGTTTGTGAACAAGTAGTTTACTCTGTAATTGCTATTAACTGAGAACTTGTATCGTCCATTACTGTAATTTGTGTCATTTTTTTTTTTGCTAAAGTCCTACGCTTTCAGCTAATTAGAAAAGTGTCAACTATTCTGTTTTCTTATTTTTCAAATGTCCGGAACATCTTAACAATTATTTTGCATGGTATGATTAAAATTTCTAAACCTCACGTAGAGGTTAGGAAATCTGTTTATTTTTATAAACTATGTTACTGTATTGAGCTATAGGTCGTTCACGGTAAAGTGAGCACCTTTTCGAAGCTGTTTCATCAGATATAATAACCAATAACTACGTTTCTTTGTAGCCTCGGACTTTTGGTTTTGGGTGTGGCGAATGTATACACTGTGTTTATTGCTCACGTGGCAGGGTTTACATTAACAAGAGGTGGAAGAATATAAATTGGCTGAAAGAAAAAAGTAACCAAGGCTTCAAAAGTGCTCACTTTACCGTGAACGGACTTATACCTGTGTCGTGGGGAGGCGAACTTTTTTGTTCGGGTAAACGCATTCTTCAAGAAAACCCTTGGGCCTATTGTTTGACTGTCGTAGTTCTCAGGAGTGCTAGCCAGAACTCTGTTGCTAAGTTTTGAGACGTGAGCGCGAATCCCAATTGCAAGAGTTAGGAGCCCATGCCAAATGAGGTGGCATCTTGCTCGTGCACGGGAACGCATAACATTCCTCGTTTCATAGCTATAGGTCCGGGGAGATAGCGAAACACGCAGACCTTGAGACAGTGCTTGTAACAAGTTTTAATCATAAGAACACCGTGTTTTGTACCATAAAGCACATGTTTCTTCCTTGTAGCTGTATATCTCTGTAAGAAAAATCTTCCTCATGTCATCGCTCCTTTGAACCTCGCCAAGGCTTGGACGAGTATAAATGTTATAATTTCTACACATTTTTAATCAGCTCCAAATGGCACACTGCAAATCAGAACAAGAAATTTATACGAAGTATTTGCGAGTAGTCTAGTTTCGTAAAAATAATTCGCGTACTAAAATAGAATTTACTTGGGAAGATCAAAGACATTCTGTCATAATCGACCTTGAATCGTGTTGGAATTGTACACAAATAACGAAAGTGTTGGCTAGCAAGGCAATTCAAATACGTCTGATGAACTTTAAACAAATTTTTGGAAGCCAATATTGAAACACTAAAAAGAAAAGTCAATCATGGATAACAGTTGTGCCAACCTTGTGCGCAACTATTTTTCAGTATCGTTTCATTCCTTTCGCATGATATTTTGCGCTGCGATAACTGGTGATTTTTCGCGAGAATATTTCGTGTGGCAAGTCCAAACTTTTGCGGTTTCCTAATACTTTTATAATTCGATTGCACATTTGCTGCTTTTCGCAGAAGAATCATGTACGTGCATTCGCGAGAGCAACCGAACTTTCATTCGCTCTAAGAAATCATTCGTAAATTTACCATGCCAGTGTATACGCGTACTGAGAAAAAGCGTATGGTAATTTTGTCACCAATACATCCATTGTAGCCTTTCTACATTTGCTTAGGAAACAGCAAAATGCATAGGGAAGTTCCCAACTTTCTATAGTAGCGATACTAAATATTTCTATATCTGCAGCTTGATGTGTGGCATTATTACCATACAGTGTATAGGTTAGAAACTTCCATTAGAGTTTAGGAAGTTTACCAGAATATTTTGACAGTGTAGGATAGTCAATCAAGAAAATAGCACTTCTAGTGTACTGCAGCCGTCACATATCGCTCAAATTCCCCAGCTGATTCAACAGTACGCTATCACATTTAGTACATATTGACAGAAAGCGCGATACTCTAATGCAACACATTCTTCCGCGGGTCAAAAATAAAACAATTCCTCTGCGCGAAAAAAAAATGAGCCCACTTCTGGTCTGTCATAGACTAAGGGTTGTTATGCTATCGACAGGGTTAGTGAAATCTCGCGGAAAGATTTCAAGACAAGTTATGTTTCGAAACACTGTTTGGTCGTTAACCTATTTTGACTGGTCGAATTACTTTGCGACTCGCGTGA
Source organism: Dryococelus australis (assembly GCA_029891345.1). Taxonomy (NCBI): domain Eukaryota; kingdom Metazoa; phylum Arthropoda; class Insecta; order Phasmatodea; family Phasmatidae; genus Dryococelus; species Dryococelus australis. The sequence goes on from CM057001.1 coordinate 28,982,033, forward strand.
ACTGACTCCACACGGATCACGTAAGAGCCGTGCCGATGTTGCCGAATTAATTCTGATTGACCCGGTCAAATGTGAAAACGCCTTCTGAAGCAAACAGCGACCAATGACAATAGAGGAACCGCTTTTGGGTGCTTATAGTATTCAAGTGTACCGTGAACTCATTTTTTTTTTTTCCCCACGAAAAATCACTACACTGTTAAAAAAAATTCCGTATATTTACGGAATGTTTTACAGAAATGTACAGTGTATATACGGAAAGGCAATCCGTAATGACGTAAAACGGAGTCAAGTCCGTAAATACAAAATACGGAAAGTCTCCGTATTCCCTTTGGCTTCGAGTTACGGGGACGAACAATGCCGATTCTACACGAAGCTTTCTTCGCCACTGTAACAAGAAAATTATCGTTTCTGCGGCAGCACGCGACTATGGCATATTCTTTCAAACATTAAAAAATAGCGTCAGGCGTCTGTGACATTTGGCAACACTAAAAAATACACTAAATTTAATAGAAACTGAATGTTTGCTTTTGTCTTTCTAATACAAATGCAAACGTTCTTGCATGAATTAAAAATTAGAGAATTGTAGGTGGATGGTTGGAGTAGTGGAATGGTAATTTTTTGACTCGGGTTCAAACCTCGCTTAAGTTCAAAATATTTCAACTTTTTTTATATCATTTTTTATACACAGTAGAACACCCACATAACGAAAATTAAAGACATTTTTACTATTTCTTTTTATTTTAAACTGAAATTACCCAAAACCAACTTGGAAATTAACGGAGAGGATCCGTGACATTTACGGAAAGTCTATTTCTGAAAATCAATGTGTGCGTAATCTTACGGAGAGTTTGCGGACACTTCTGGATAAATTTTTACCAGCACTTTTCCGTAAAATGAAGGCATTTTTTTTTAAAATAGTACAGCTCTAGCTATTAATATGTGTTAATTAATCTAATAGACCGAATTCATGTAATTAGGTTATTACAATTTAAATTTAAAATGTTTTTGTCGTTTATAGGGCCACCTGTTTCCCGTAAAAAGATTTGCACGCAGGCTATACATTATTTTGGTACGTGCACAATTGCAAATTTCCTTTGGCTATTGGCCGCGTGCATGTGCGACACTGAACGTCCGTGAATGGCTGGCAGAGAGGTAAGCCGCATGAAAAATTGACATCTTCCAACAAGAAGATTGTTTATGAACAAACACGTTTTTCACGACAACCGAAAAACAGATGGATTTATTCGCGCAATAAAAAAAAAAATGTTACATATATTTTCTGTATCGACAGCAGCGGCAAATATTCAACGATGCCTCCACTAACCTACTTTACAATAAAATTATTCTTTGGATTCAAATTTTGCAGGAATTTAAGTCTCTGCACATAAATACAAAATTTTATGATGTACTTATTTTTGCGGTGATCATGTTTTTTGTGTGTGCAAACCAGGTACATGTTCATCCCTTAATTCTCATACAGAATCACCCTGGGCGTTCAACTATCCTCATAAATATAGTTTACATTTGTTGCCACCTTATTAACCCAACTAGAAACATTTCGTTCCAATGCTAAACACGGGACATTTTGCTCCATGAAGGGTTGCCAATTTCACGGGGTTTTTTTTTTTTTTTTTTTTTCCGGGTTTTGTTATTAATTTTCTAACAAAAACGTTTTCACCGCGTCTTTGCCAAGGACAACTAATTACCCTTAGTCCTGAGTTTTACTAGTTATGCTCGATAGTTTGAAAAACGCATCCCTAATAACCAAATAGCGATATAAATTCATTTTCTGTTGTCTTACCGCGAGATGTTCCAATACGGGTAGTGCAAGTATTGAATGGAAGGGACTTGGAATGTTGAAAATGAAACTACTTAGTAAAATGAATCACGACGTAAATGGTCCTTCTGGACATAAGGCATTTTGAGCAGAGGCATCAGACATAAGGTAACAACAGATAAGACTAAGTGTGTGTTATTTTAATGTAAGCGTATATGCTGACGGTTCTGCATGATGCGACAAGACTCCGGCTTATCTGCCTTGTTGAGTTATTATGAGTCGGTGCCACAACTTTCTTTTCAATGAAATAACTAAATCTTTCTTATGATAGCACTTTTTTGCATCTCGCAAATGCCTTCAAATATAACTGCCAAATTTCATCGGTGTGTTATCTAGTAATTGTGAAATGGCAAGGTTCTATTTACGTCGGGGGGGGGGGGGAATCCCGGTGGTTGAGCGGGTTAGCCTGCTCGCCTCTCACCTAGGCGAACAGGGTTCAATCCCCGGCCGGGTCACTCACGCATTTTCGCATGTGAGAGTCGCGCGGGATGTAGCCGCAGGTCGGTGCGTTTTCTCGACGATCTCCCGTTTCCCCCCACGCTTTCATTCCGGCGCCGCTCCATCCTCGCCTCAAGTCACCCTCGGCGGCTTTCAAGAATTCGCTGTTGAGAGCCGCCCAGATCTCTTCACTCTCTCTAAATACATTTTTAAAAAATTAAGTTTCGGTAATTATCTCGTAATTATTACTTAAAAGTTCTAAATTTATGTTTGTACTACATAATATACTACATAAAATGTATATTGTCAAAGAGATATAGTTGTAGTTTCGAAATAAGTGTTTATAAACAACTGAAGTAAACTGAAAACCAGAAGTCTACTCGGCATATAAGACCGAGTCTAAAGAAATCGGCATACAAAGTATCCCCCCCACCCCCATTTTTTTCTAATTTTGAATTTAAAAGAACTCGTAACACAACACAACTTCAAAATTTCTATACTTCTTTCTTCAGATTGGCTGGACAGTCCTAGAACTATGTAATAAAATTTATCCTCTATAAAGTGCAGTGGACTAGGGCGGCTCTTCACATCGAGGTCATGAGAGCCGATGAAGAAAAAGCGAGGTGAGTATGGATCAACGCCGGAATGCAAGGGCAGGGGGAAACGGGAGGTCCTCGAGAAAACCCACCGAAAATCCGGGAGACACCCCGCCGGGAATCTAACCCGGTTCGTGTAGGTGGCAGGCGAGCTGTCTGACCGCTTAAACACCGCGGCCCCTACATATTTTATATTTAAAAAAAAAAAAGCTGAATTTTAGACGTATACCATGTCACGTTCCGAAGATAGAAGATAGCCGGTTATCCCCGTAAAGCGGCGTCGCCAGCGTGTTTGTCAGAACTGGGAAGGAGTCGGTTTACATTTTCCAGACTGTGGCAGAGGAGCAGGATATTCGGCTTAAAACGGGGAATGGAGAATGGGGCCGGAAAACCGCTTGACATTTCCTGCTCGACCCTGGGCTAGAAATTTTTTTCTCACGATATTTTCGTCTGCTACAGGATATAGCTAAGGTTACTGCATAGCGTGGGACCGGCGGATTGAAATTATAGGCTGTTCACGGTAAAGTGAGCACTTTTGAAAGCCCTCTTATTTGGAATAATAGTCAACGAATATTTTTTTATTATTTTAGCCTTAGACGTTTGATTAAGCGTGCGGTGGAATATGCACACTGTGTTTATTACGTACATGGAACAATTAATTTTAAAATGTGGTCAAAGGATGAAAAAAATGGCTGAGAAGAAAAAGTAACTAGTACCTCAAAAGTGCTCACTTTACAGTGAACAGCCGATGTGCGGTTTTACATGTTATAGTCCATTTGAGGTATCTTCATTAACACTTCTCGAATCAAACGTCTGAAAAATTATCCCATGCATGACATGTTTGGTTGCTTCCTGTACATGCCATGTATCACAATCGTTTTATTCTTTTGTCAACATAAAAGTACTTAATTTTTGGTGAAACTGAAATTTTACTTATATTAGTTTCTAAATTACGATATTTTTATTTATAACATCCCATATGTTTATGTAACACTAATCAAGTGCAATGTGCATTTATATTATCAGTCAGTTCTGCAAATAACCGTTGAAGTTATTAACAAGTATGTAATCTCGACTCCCCTGGTTAATGCACAGATAATGACAAGCAAAGATGCGATCAGCTCACATTGTTATGCAGTACTGATCAAAAGTGGTAAGTAATAGCTGCATGCAAAATATTATCACACTGAATGCGCACGAATGCAGCGCGTAGGCCCTCTGGTGTAATTTAACGAGCCTTTGTTTGCACGAGGCGGAGGAATATCGTGGAAGCGAAACTTTGGCGGGGCTTCAGATAGGTGCGGAGTAATCATGATATGAACTATAGCTAGGGATATGAAAATTTCGCGAATTCATTTCGGGACAAGATATACGTCAAACACATGTACAGTGAAGTCACCTTCGCAATTGTATCACAGATTATTAGACCCGCCCTGCACGTCTCTGAGCCAATAGCAGACTTGCAAGGCAACACCCAGCGAATCCCATAACTGCCAGGGGCGGAGCAACAGCCAATGAACACACAGCTGAGGCTCCAGGATGCCGAGGACTGAGGAGTCTAGCCTACAAGTCACTGAACTCACGAAATTTTCACGGTAACCTCTAAAATATTATTAAATATTTAAACTACGGTAAAATTCGCAATATTAATAATAAAATATTGTAAATGTTTTTTTTTTTATTAATCATTTAGCTTCATCCAATAAAAAAACAATATTTAATTCGCCTTTGCAGTTGGCCGTCACTTATTCAATCAGTGAAATTGTTTCACGTCACTAATTCAATTAGTGAAATTTTTCCACTGATTATAATTGGAGCCATTTTCACTGATTTCAAGTAGTTTGATTTCACAGTGGGAAACCACTGATTCGAATTTAGAGTGTAGAGCGGTGCAGGAATGGAAGTTTGGGGGTGAAGTGGGAGATCCCTGAGAAAACCCACCGAGCAGTGGCATCGTGCGGCACGTTTCCCACGTGCGAAAATTCGGGTGGGGCACCGCTGGGAAAGGGACCTCGGTGGGAAGCGAGCGTTCTAACCACTACACCACCGTGGCCCACCCCCGTGGGTGAAAATGGACTCGCTCAGTTGTCACAGGGGAGATCACTGTCCGAGGTCAGGCGACCGCAGATCTGTTAGGGTACATGTTCAGCGTGGGAAGCCGCCCCGGTTTCATTAATATCTGTCGGAAGGAGCTTCTGACGAAACTCGACGAGAGCGAGATATTATCAGGACACTTTCCCACTTCGGTGGGAGGAGGAGCGGAGGCTTAGGAAGTAGTCCCAGCCACAGAATACATAACAATACAGAGTTAAAGTTGTATAGGATGTTCACGGTAAAATGAGCACTTTTGAACATCCTGCTTAGTATCTAGTTTTATGCACGTTGTGTATTCTTCCGCGTTATGTAAGAATAAGATTGTCATGGGCCTCATAACTTTATTCATGCGTCGGTCAAGTAAAAATTCGAAATTATTACAAAAATAAATGTTTAGCAAATATTTCTCATTTTTGAACTTAGAAACATTAAAATTAAAAAAAAAAAGTGAAAGGAATAACTTAAGTTACCACATATGGTTGTGTGACACTTTCTTTTTTACGTTAGTATGGAACTACTTTCCATTCATCGTTACCAACTTTACTGGGCGCTTTCAATCAGTTCGCCCGTTAAAATATATGCACGTATGAGCAGTAACATTTTTCTAAGGTTGATTTCAAAAGTGCTCACTTTATCGTGAACAGCCTTTATCATGTGCTGCCAGCTCCAGCCAAACGCCAGCAAAACGGCCACACTTGCTAGCAATATGGCGGACCGTCGTTCACCAATCTCCTCCTGTAGACTAACTTGCCAGATGGCAGCCTGATCAATATTGAACATTCCTTAACGTGCGATGGCAAATCGGGATCAACGTCCGTTTCCACAACTTTGCGCGGCCAATGAGCGATCGAGTTCGCTTACGTGGAAAGAACCGCCATGCCATTGCGGTTCTGTGCACGCATATGTTCTGTGTCCCGGCACTGCTCGCCGCTGAAGCTACGGATAAAAATGGACAAGGATAGTATAGGCTATTCACGGTAAAGTGAGCACTCTTGAAAGACCTCACATTTGAAATAATCATCAGTAAATATATATTTTTTAAGCCTTAGACGTTAACTTCTGAGTGTTGTGGAATATGCGCACTGTGTTTATTACCTACACGGCAATATTTGTTTTAAAAGGTGGTTAAGGATTAAATATGGCTTATAGGAAAAAAGTAATTAGGGCGTCAAAAATGCTCATTTTACCGTGAACAGCCTATATGACATCTTTCTATGCTTTCCTTAAATGGCGGATATTGGCATACATTAATATTTCTATCGACTCCAGTACAAGTAACCTCACTTTTTTTTTGTAGGTTCTCAACTGACGATTCTCGTTAAACAACGAGTTGCCACACGCATAATCAATATCAGCTTCCACTTGTTTAAATGAAACATTCTCGCTGCATTCCTGGCAGAGGCTGTGCCCATGGCACAAAGAGGTCAACAACAGCACTGTAAACTTCTCCTTGATTAGAGAAAATCATGAACATTATGTTCTCACATCTGCTTTCGTGCAGTATTTCAGGAGCGTTATATTTGGTGATGAGAGTGCTAAGTTTCTTTATTGTTCCGTGCAGTGCAGAGGTGATTGGTGATGGCACATTCCCAACCCCCGGCTGAATGGGCGCCGATTCATCAAGTGGTTCGGAGCCCATCACATTCACTAGTCTCCGTTGACGCTGGCCTTAATGTAAATACTCGTGTGATGTCAAAACAAAAAAATCAGGTTTTTACTAGCTTGCATTTTCCGAGAAAACTAAAAAGCCAAACACGATGGCTTACACTCTTAATTCGAATCAGTGGGAAACCACTGATTCGCAGTGAAATTCAACTACTCTTAATCAGTGAAAATGGCTCCACTTAGAGTCAGTGAAAAATGTTCACTGATTGAATTAGTGACGAATTAAATATTGCTTTTATTGGATCTAGTCAAATAATTACGTGAAATAAATGTGTTTACGATAGTTTACTAGTTATATTCAGCAATTCACAGTAATTGAAAAAAGTAAAAACAATTGCGCAGGTGGCCGGGATTGGGAGCTACCACGCCAAGACCAATTATGGGAGGAAAATGTGTGTGTGTTATAATTTCGCTGTGAAATTGTGTTGTTCGAAGTTGTGTGCTCATACTTTTCGTGTTTGGTTGATTTTTGCCGTTAGGATTGTTTAAGCGAATAGTGTTTGTAAGAACACACTCTTCGCCACATTAAGTACAGTCAGAAACTTCAAACAGAGCGCTGCGACGTTTGCATGGAATCGAAATGAAAGTCGTACAAACGGAATGAACGGCTGTGTGTTCATATTCACTCGTAAAGTGTCGTTTTGACAGACGAAACACATTTCAGAAAGTATTTTGTATTAGTTTTATTCGTTTATTCGTTGTTACTACGCGTTATTTAACGGCCATTTTTAAATAAACTATGCTCGGCGGTCATTTTTACAAGCAGTTTCACTGGCCCATTAGTCAAAAAATAAACCACTGAGTAAGAAGTGAAAGAAATGACCGACGAATCAGTGGGAAATGGCACAGGATCAATCGGTGAAGGTAATATGGCTGTTTTTTTTTTTCTTTTTCTTTTCCGTTCATCAGTTAAATTCACTGAAGTGACTGATGTATCAGTCAGATACGTTTGACTGTTTGAAACAGTGAAATTCTCAGTGATACAGATTTAGAGCGAAAAGGTTGATATCTATGAACAAAAATAACTTGGCGAAATTGTAGAATAATGCAATGCGTTTAGACCACCTTTGTTATTAAATTATTGATATAAGGACTATAGTTGAATCCAGATTATTTCCAGTTTTTGTTACAACTCATGCAAACAAAACTCAACAGATAAATCTCTAGTACAAAATTACGCAAAGACGACAACGCATTCGGTTTAACTAGTTCTGCCCCGAAATAATTTAAGAGCTCAACTGTTGCAATCGCTTAATATTTTGATGTAACTGTACTTTCACCCAGCATTTCTCTTGCAACCAATGGACAACGTCCTCCTTGCACTTGGGAGATCAGTATTGACCCAATCACAAACGAGATGTGCAGAAACTTCTACAAATCACATTTCTCACAAGAACGACTCTCAGGACATCGGCCACTGATACCGTGTTGTGTACAGTTGCGACCATAAATATACATCATATGCAACATGCCCTTGATCGCTCGCCTCCCACCAAGACGATCCGAGTTCATTCCCCGGCCGGGCCACTCCGGATTTTCGCAAGTGGGAATCGTGCCGGATAATGCTGTTGTTCGGCTGGTTTTCTCGGGATCTCTCGTTTCTCCCACCCTTTCATTCTGGTACTGCTCCATACTCATCTCAATCACCCTCATCGGCTCTCAAGACCTCGATGTTAAGAGCCGTCCAAATCTCTTCACTCACTCACTCATGTCCTCGATCATGGACATGGAGACTGTTCTGGTCCGTGTTTATTGTTTACGCACGAATCACGAAGGTTCTGTGTCGGAGTTACGGAATTCTGAGTGGTTCAGTCAAATGCGGGATCGACACCAGCAGCCAATGAGGTATGACAACAGCCGAGGTGTATATATAGTATTCAAGTCTAGTTTGTGCTCCAATTTATTCGCAAAACAATCCATGGGTAGAGTTAAGATATTTGGGCGGCTCTTAACAACGAGATACTGAGCGAAGTGGCGCAATGGAAACTCACTGGACTCGCATTCGGGAGTACCCGGGTTCGATTCCCGGTCCGGCCTTCCTGATTTCGGTTTTCCATGGTTTTCCTAGATTTCTCCAGGCGAATGCTGGAATGGGTTCCAAACAAAGGCCATGGCCGAATCCTTCCCAATCCTTCCCCCAATGCCTCTTTCCTGTGCAACTTGCGCCGTCTCTAATGACCTCGCTGTCTACGAGACGTTAAGCCCACCCACCTACCTACCTTAACAATGAGGTCTTGAGAGTCGATGAAGGTGAAGCGAAGTGAGTGTATGGAGCAGCGCCGGAATGCAAGGGGGGAATATTCCCGAGAAGACCCGCCGACAAGCGGCATCGTCCGGCACGACTCCCCACCAGCGAAGATCAGGGAGCGACTCGGCCGATGATGGGAGGCGAGCAGTCCAACCTGCTCAGCCACCGCGGCCGCCAGCACAGTGGACTCGGTGTCGCGGTGCAGGTCAGGTTGTCCCCGGCACCGACGGAGAGGCAAGGTGCATGCATGCCTCACATCGTGCACATCTTACCCCCCATGTCACGTCTTGGGCAGCTGGCGTCTTGCGACGGGAATTCGCGGCCAGGAATTTGGCGTCCCTGTCGACGACGCAGCGCGCTATCAAAACACGCCCCCCCCCCCTTTTTCTCCTTCTTCCTTCCATGCGACCGCACGGCGAGCGTGAGTCAGCGAGGCGAGGCGTTGGCCCCGCGACCCGACACCAGCGTGGCTCATCGCAGCTGGCGACTGCCTTCGACTCAACTACTTCCACGAGATCGATGCAAATGGTGCGGTCGAGAGTAATTTTTATGATGACCAAGCTGAGCGGACTCGCGACGGACCCGCTTGATTCCCATCTATCGTTGCCAATGGACGGTCGTCAGCGGGTCCTTTTAAAATTTATGTTTATAAAACGAAGTGTCCCGACTGACTGTCTCACGCACTTCCACACTCTCTTTTAGGAAACCAATACACAATAAAAAAGTATTTCTTTGAAATTCTGCCCCATAAGAATGGGAAAAATTCGTTTTCGAGGACTCCTTTAGCTTGGATAAATACATGAAATATTATTTCAGGATTTTTTAAAAATGTAACTCGTTGGAAGGTAAAAAGGTGTTCACGTGTGTTTTCGAGGACACTTTAATAGCTCATTAAACCAATGAGATAATATTGCACGCTTGCCTTAAAAAGATAGCTTATAGAAATATCTAAAAACTAATATCAGAATATTTTTAAAACTCAACTGCCAAGCGTGTGAGGTGTAAAAATACTCCTAATAGACCAGTAACATTATAACATATCGTTATTTTCTTTGCTTTAAAAGTTGGCTGTATAATTTCCTAAAACTAATTAAAATAATTTTCCAAATTTAAATCCTTTTAAGGACAAAAATTTCGATTTTTTTTTTCTTTCGATAATACGTTACCTATATTACATCGTTTCAATGTCTATAACCTTAAAACCAACCTGCCAGCCTCCCGTGGCACAGTCGATCGGTGTTATGAGTGAGATAAGGAGACACTTGCTAAGTCAGTGAAGAGATTTGGGCGGCTCTTAGCATCGGGATGTTGAGAGCAGATGAGAGTGAGGCGAGGTGAGTATGGAGGAGCGCCGGAATGTAAGAACGGGGGGAAACGGGAGATCCCCGAGTAAACCCGCCGACCAATGGCAACGTCCGGCACGATTCCCACATGCGAAAATCCGGGAATCGAACCAGGTTCGCAGAGGTGGGATGTGAGTAGTAAGTAGTAAGTGAGACGGGCACCTAAATCCTCCTGTTGGGGTCGCGGTGGCTGAGCGGTTAGCACGCTCGCCTACCACCAATGCGAACCGGGTTCAAATCCCGACTGAGCCACTCCCGGATTTTCGCAAGTGGGAATCGTGCCAGACGATGCCGTCAGTCGGTGGGTTTTCTCGGGGATCTCCCATTTCCGCAATACGGGCGACACTAACACGTACGCCTAGTGCCTAGAGACCTGCAAAACTCACGTTGTTACCTGGGGACAAGATAAACTTCAAACATGTGTACCTTTGCAATAAGTTTCACAATGGGCAGTACGTTCTCTGACACACTCTGGGTTACACTACTCCAGTAAATAAACACTTCATAATTGTGTAACCCAATCACATGCATGTCAGTAAAAAAAGGCGTGTCTTCACTTCTATGCAGCAGCCAATGGAGAAATGAAGCTGGCTCCGGTATATACAGTACTGTAAAGTTCATCCTGATGCCAAATAATAACGCGAATTTTGCATGCGCCTCATCGCTCCTACGCTCAAGGCGTGCAGTTTTTTTCCCGTCGTGACGCTGTACTGTGCAGATTAGATCTGTCACAGTTGGGGTTATATTACACGCGATGAAAGCCCACAGATCGAACTACGCCCGCATCTTCGTACTTTTCTCTTGCCGTTTACGGAAACTGCACAAGCAAGCTTTAAATATGTGATATTTGACCATTTTCACGAATTTTTTTCTCCAAGAACATACTAAAGACGACAAAAGTAAAATAATAGGGACATGTATACTAGTTTTTTTTTTTTTATATCTTTTCTGACAAAAAGTCGTATTTGTTGAACTTTTATTTAGCGAGATACGCGTATTCGCGCAAACAACTATTTCACAAAAAAAAAAAACGTGCCGGTCCATATAACTCTTAAGAGCCGCCGCAATCTCTTCACTCACTCTTAATCCTCCATTCTTCGTTCTATTTTCGTAGCGACATGTCCGCGAGTAACCGTGGGCCGCCCAAAGACTCGCCTCGTTGGCTGCTCACAGCCCGTTCACCAACTCGGAACGCGTGCTCCCTAGTTTTTCTTCCCCCCCTCGTTCGTGAGGCGATTGGACACTTTGATTTGTTTACCCCTCCTTCTCTCTTAGAGGAGAGACATTATCTATTTTGGCGCATCACGGATTCAGCTCCTTCCCCAACCCCCCTCTACTACACCAGTCCGTTTACCCGACAACCTCTCTGTCTCTGTCTCTCTCTTACTTCCTCTGTCTCTCGGTGTCTGTCCTTTTTTGAGCATTTGGCATTCAGGCCTTCAGAAAATTCTCGGCGGAGCTTTTGGTATTCCGTCCGGGCGACCGCGCTTTGCGCGCAGAGTCGGGAATGGGTAACCCCGCCTGGCTCACGCTTCGCTCCAACCCTCTGCAGGTTTTTCTAAAACATTTACAGCGGTCGCGCCTTTGGCTTCGCACCCTTCTCGCGAGAAATTTCCTCCCTGCTGCGAGCCCGTGGAAATATTTTATGCGAGTCTCCCGGACGTCAGGCCTTTGGTTGGTCTCTTCGGCCGCTGGCCTGGGTGTTGGGTAATAGCTTGCAGCCCCACACCGCCCCTTGCAGCTCGTCCCGGGGGAAACGCTGCTAGATGGCGCCCGCGTCGCCTGCCCTTGACAAATGACTCGCGATAAAACATGGCGCCGGCACAGCTGCGCGTGACGTGTTCCAACCTCCCCCCCCCCCCCTCTATCCTCGAACAACGACGACCGAAGTACTCAGTCACCTCGTACAAGCGCCACAACACCCACGTGCGCACCTCGTCAAGCTCACCAGACCGGAAGTCGTATTCCCTTGGCGAAGGGTTGTGGTGAAGGGGATGGCTCGGGCCACAAGTGTTAACGGGCAGTTTTCCGAGGGCAGACGCCCCAGCACGTCGATGCCGGTACGGCGTATTCGTTTTGGGAGCGCGTCATTTGGCCTAAACTATTTCAGAACTGCCACTCGACCTAAAATAATTTGCCCTTGTCACTTGGTCTAAATTAATATGGCCTAAATCATTTGGTATAAAATTACTAAGCCTAAAGTCAAGTGGTCTAAAATTATTTAACCTAAAGTCCCCTAGCCTAAAAATATTTGGCCTAAAATCACTTGGCCTAAAATTATTTAGCCCAAAGTCACTTATTATATGATTTGGCCTAAGGTTATTTCGCCTAAAGTCACTTGGCCTAAAATTATTTGATCTAAAGTCACTTACCCTAAAATTATTATAGCCTAAAATGTTCGTATTTAAATAAAAACCCCACTAGTGAGATTTGTAGGGTAGTTGCTTTCATCGAAGCTGGATGACACTTGTAACGAACAATGTGTTATACTTTAACCACTCAACAGATGGCATTACCTTTAGAAAACCTAATAATATGGGTAAGAATCGGGGTTTAAAATTTTTGTAAATGCGGTTTATTGGCAGACAGCATTTTGTTAATGTATACTTTTATGTGCTCATTTACCTTTTGATGTATTAAAAAAAATACAGAAAGTGAGAGAAATTATTTAAGCTATAGCAAATGGTCATGTAACACTGTTTGTTCGACGTCAATATGTGGAACTACTTTCCATCCGTAGTTACCAACTTTACTGGACACATGTCACTCATTGCTCCCATTAGAACATATGCAGGTAGGGGCAGTGACTTTTTTCCAAGTTTTATTTCAAAAGTGCTCAGTTTATCGCGAACGTGTTTTGGAATGTAACTAACCATAGGAAACCGATACTATGGCGTATTAGATATATTTTCGTACAAGAAACACTTCCTGACATTTATTTTTGGAATGCCTGGGCGTATACTGTACGTCAAGTACATTTATTCACTTTATGGGCTCCAAAACTTAATTATTTCTTCTCTGTGGCAAGGACGGAGTATTTCCCCCCCTCCCCCTGCCTCCTACCTCGTCCGTCTACGCGTGTGAAGCCGTCTGTTTTAATTAATTTTCGTCGCGCTCTTCGCTCTCTTTTCTTCAGGAAGTTACGAAATCAGCACGTCATTCAAGTGTCAAGTTCTTCTGACACGCCCTGCACAACTCACAACCAATAAAGACGCTGCACTGTTGATGATGGTTTGGCCGAGCCAATCAGCGGCCCCGAGTTCTGAATGTGGAAGCGTCCAGTGAGAAAATGGAAATCTGCTTGAGTGTGTAAATGACTACTAGACAACGAAATATTTGTTTGTATGGTGCCAAGATATATTTTGTTGAGTAAACAAAACTTGAAGAGCAACAAAATTAGTTTTGTTCATCCAAAAAAAAAAAAAACTCGTTTGAATAAACAAAACCTCTGTGTTCAGTGAAGAGTGAGTGAGTGAAGAAATTTGTGCGGCTCTTAACAGAGAGGTCTTGAGAGCCGATGAGGGTGATTGAAGTGAATATTGAGCGGCGCCGGAATGAAGGGGGAAGGAAACGGGAGATCCTCGAGAAAAACCGCCGAACAACGACATCGTCCTGCACGATTCCCACTTACAAAAATCCGGTGACTCGGCCGGGTATTGAACCTGGTTCGCCTTGGTGGGACTCTGGGCCGGAACAAATTATACTGTTAACAAAATATTTTGTTGGATCAACTATACAGGCCTATGTTTGTTCGAAAATACAGCTGGAGAGATTCTTTGAATGTTTTTTTTTTTTTGACAAATAGGATAGTAATAGTGCTTGTTAGTACAGTTATCGATGCTTCATAATAGTATAAACATTCTAATAAAACAAGTTCGACAGGAAACTGAAACGTAACGCAGTATAACTTGAAATATTTATTTGCGCACGGTGTTGAGTATTTGGAATGATTAGTCACTTCAGCTGAGCTTGCGCAGATGATCTTAAGTTCGCATCTCTGTTGGGCTCCTAAGCTTCATTTTTGATATAAACAGAATCTGCTTAATGCACGTGGAGCCAAATAAATCTTTGGTTGGGGCAAGCAAGAAATAAGAACAACCGCGAAGCCTTGCTTCAAATTTGACACGCGTGTCAACTCGTCTACTTCAAGAAATTATACGTGTGTGCTCCATTTTCCTGCCAAACAAACTGTCCTGCCAGCCCGAAGAACTTAATTCGTGTCCCCGTATGGTGCTATAAACTGTGAAAATATACATCAATATATGTTGTAATTATTACGTGAAGTATCTCTGAACTGCTTTAAATTAATAATACTCGCAATGTAGACTGCTATGAGCAACGCACCGCACCTAGTGAATTGGGCCGAGCGAGCAGGTATTGAACACTGCGGTGAAAAATAAACTTCTCCTAAATTGCGACTGCAATATAGCCCAAGTTGTTAAAATTGAATTTGACCGTTAATTTCCTGCACACACACGTTCGTAAAGGCTGTTCACGATAAAGTGAGCACTTTTGAAATGAACCTCAGAAAAATGTCACTGCCTATGTCTGCGTATATTTCAATGGGCGCACTGAGTGACATTCGCCCAGTAAAGTTGGTAACGATGGATGGAAAGTAGTTCCATATCGTAACGTCGAATAAAAAGTGTTAGGTAACCATTTGTCACAACTTTAATTATATCTTTCGCTTTCTGTTTTTTTTTTTTAATGCTTCGAAGTGTTAAATTGAGCAGGTTTGCAAAATATTCACTTTTCTTTCATTTCACAGTTTTACTCGACCAAAGTATTAATAAAGTGACGAGGTCCATGGCAATGTTAATTTTACATAAGGCGGAAGAATACACAACGTGCATGCAATTAGATCGTGAGCAGGGCTTTCAAAAGTGCTCATTTTATCGTGAACGGCTTTTATGAAACTACGCATGTAAAAAGACGTTTTGTTCACGTTAAGGTTATAGTCAATAAACGTGAACATAGTAGCCTGCATTTTTGGAACACTGATTGAAGATTTTCAAAGAAATGTTACTAGAAGGTAGGCCTAATGTTAGTGCACTTTTCTCATGCTGACTCGTCCGCCTCCAAGCTGAGAGGCCACAGACGTCTTATCTCGACCAGGCGCAAGGCTAAACTGGCTCGCGCCGCCTCGTGGCAGCACTCGGAACTACACATACGTCTGGCATGTCCCATAAAATCCTTGTACTTTCTTGCCCCTCCTTGATATTTTGAGCCGCATTTTCGGGTGAAAAAATAAGCGCCCGCCAGCCTGAATAATCGTGCAATCTTCCTCTACGAGTGATACGGGCTGGCTGGCGATGGGATGACGCCGAGATCGCAATCCGCAATTAGTCTTCATGGCGCTAGGCGCGGCGATTTTGAAAGTTGAAAAGCTAAGTAATTTTTTTAATGTGTGTTGTTAGTAGTACGTTGCCCCTGGTAATTAGTAGATTACGTACATGGTTGGAATGTGAAATGGTAGAAATATTTTGTCTTCCCTGTATTTGGAAATGTGGGTCTTTTTTAATGGTTTCTTTGAATTTTCTGGCGTGTCTTAGATATTTGGGGAAGTGATTATTCGCCGTTAATATCATAAAAAATTATAAATTGGTACTTCTGTAGGTTTTTTTATAAGTGGCGGATTTTTCTGTGATATGGATAGAAGTGTGGTCTGCTGAATGTTTTTCCTATGGGAATACCTCTTGAAGTGTGGCAGCTACCTCAGTATTATATTTGCAAATAAAGGCAGTTATAGTGATTCGTTCTTAATGTAAATTTTACAGCAAGGGTTGTGTGTTATAGGGTCTGTTTGCTACGGTTTTGCCCCTTTACCTGTCGTGGTTGATCTTGAAAGAGATACATAGTCTTTGGTGTGATTCTGTTGGGACAGATTAAGACCTTTCTTTTTCTGTATGTTGCAGTATATTTTCCTGCCGTCACCCGTATATATATGGTTAAATATATGGGAATTGTTTTTCTGAATCGCGTGTCTGGTGTTGATCGTAGGTTTGTGTACCTTTCCATGCCTTTCCTAATCCTTGCTACGTCTCAAAAGGGCGTAGCAGCCGAATAATTTGTTTGCTTCAGTCAAAACAAAGTGTGATTCGACAAATCCTTTTTCTTGTTGTGTGAATTCTGTCACGGTGCTGCGGTACAGCGCGAAGTGGAGAAATGCAGTTCGGCAGTCGAATAAGAGCCAATGTCGTGTGCCTTGCTAGCGAGTGCTCGCGACCCTATATTATGGCAGATTCTCACCCGCCTTCTTGGATTGATGGAATTTGTCCGTATTCTGGAAATAGAGTTCTGTATCGTGTTTATTGGAACGACAGAGCACAGAGCTTTGCCTAGTGCGTTGTCTCAGGCCAGTGTTATTTTTATTTTTTTATTACTGTTGATATCGTCGCCTTTGTAATCGTCCGCAAGAAATAATCTCGCGTTTCGGCTCGACAGTTAGCAACTAAGAATTATTAAATGTAGCAAAGCTGTGGCAGTTCTATAAAGTTTGGGTAGCGGTTTTGGTAGAATATGTCGCGCGGGAAGTTTCAATACACCTTCTGAAATAGAAGCTTTGGTGAAAAATCGTTAAATCCGAGATGGCGGTTTGGAATCCGCCTTTTAAGTGTGCACCCTGCGCGGCCAAGGTCAAGAAGCGAGGGAGCGATACGGGCGACACTAACACGCACGCCTAGTGCCTCATCGCTCCTACGCGCAGGGCGTGCAGTGTTTCCGGCGTAACGCTGTACTGTGCAAATCAGATCTGTAACAGTGGGGGTTTAATTACACGCGATAAAAGGCCACGGATTGAACTACTACGCCCGTTTCTTTGTACTTTTCTGTTGCCGCTTAAGGAAACTGCATAGGCAAGCTTCAAAAATCCTATATTTGACCCCATTTTCACGTATTTTTTTCGCCGCGAATATACTGAATATGTTAAAAGTAAAAACATGGAGCCATATGTAATTGTTTCTTACCTTTCGTACCAGAAATGCGTATTTACAGAACATACATTTACCGAGATACGCGAATACGCCAAAACAATGATTTCACAAAAAATGTTTCAATGCACTCTCCTCTTAAGGGTTAGTGTTTTCTGTATGTCCTTTGTTAGTGCGTTTGTGAATGTCACAGCAAGTAAATATCCTTGCAATACAGCTTTTTAGCAGGATTTTTTGCATAGGTTTTTAAGAGGTAGGAGAACAGTTAAACCGCGCAGTCGCAGTTATATCTGCGGGATTTCATCGCGTGCGATGAAGTCCTACCATTATAGGCTGAGCACTTTCGAAAGCCCTGCTTAAGATCTACTTGTATGCGTAAAATTAACACTGCCGTGTGCCTCATCACGTTATTCACGCGCCAGTCAAGTGAAACTGTGAAATTATTAGTAAATGTAAATATTTTTAAAATCTGCTCATTTATACTTTTAGATGAATTAAGAAAAAAACTGAGACCGAGAGAAATAATTTGTCACAAATGTTTACCTAACACTTTTAATTCATCGTTAAAGACATGGAACTATTTTCCGTCCATCGTTACCATCTTAACTGGTATCATTTCACTCAGTACACCTGCTGAAATATGTGCAAGTAGGAGCGGTGACTTTTTTCTAAGGTTGAATTCAAAGGTGCTCACTTTGTCGTGAAAGTCTATACATGTCTAGTTTGCACAGTAAAGCAAGATGACGGAAGCACTGCACTCCGGTTCAGCGCATTGCACTTAAGGGCGATGGGGCGCTGGGCGGGCATGTTATTGTCGTCCGTATTGCTGTGCCTCGAACGCGGAAAAGAAAATTTCGGGCCCATGTGTTCTTAAGAGGATTCATGGCAAGAATAATTTTTCTACTTCAGTATCTATCACATTCTCTCTCTCTCTCTCTCTCTCTCTCTCTCTCTCTCTCTCTCTCTCTCTCTCTCTCTCTCTCTCTCTCTCTCCTTTATTAGTTGTGTAGCTTGCATCCTATGGTTACCACAATTTATACCATTTTCTTTACATCCCTGTAAGTTAAATTATGCTTTCGTAATAAAGTTTTTTATAAGAAATTTCGGCGACCACAATAATAAATAAAGCGAGATAACTGACTTTTTCTTTTCATTACGATCGTTAGCTGAATGGAAACATTTTCTGTTGACTATGGTTAGCAAGGATAGGAGAATTTCGAGAATTCATTTCGGGACAAGATAGACGTCAAACACATATACAGTGAAGTCACCTCCGCAATTGGATCACAGTTTATTAGATCCGCCCTGCACGTCTCTGAGCCAATAGCAGACTTGCAAGGCAACAGTGTGCAGGGGATTGAGGAGTCTAGCCCACAGGTCATTGAAATAGCGAAATTGTCCTATTCCTAGTTATTAGGCTGCTCTGAGAAAAAAAATGGTTGTAAGAAGCCAATAGACCGTTGCTAGGGATAGTTCAATGACCCGTAGGCTAGACTTCACAGTCCTGTGTACACTAGAGCCTCAGATGATGGTTCATTGGCTGCTGTCCCAGTGTTACCTCACACCTGGCAGTATGGGATTCGCTACTTGTTTCCTTGCAAGTCTGCTATTGGCTGAGAGGCGTCCCGGGCGTGTATAAGAAACTGTGAACCAATTGCAAAGGTACGCGTGGTTGCGTCTATCTCGTCCCGAAATAAAATCGCGAAATTTTCCCTATCCCTACGATGATGTGTTTGCAGGTAGCACATAAATATTTACGTAGATAGTAATACCAATATAACGATTGTATTCGCGACTGTACGTATGACTCCAACGGTAGAGCACTGCGTCCCCGCTACGAAACAGATAGTGACGAGCGCCTGTTCTCGCGAAGATATTTCAGGGCTAGCTAAAACTCCAAAACATGCACTTTAGGTCGGATCCTCTTTCGGGATTAGATGACTTCAACTGTCACACGGCTTAGGTGTCTGCCCGCGAATCACAGACTTTCACAGGAGGGGCAACTGAATTCCGACTGACCGAAAGTTGGATAGAAAAATGTCTTCACGAAAAGACACGTAGCCGATAAAGAGCGAAAAGTGTAACTTTAGCCTGCGTGTGAATCTTTTCGCGAGAGACAGGTGGCCCTACCGATAATACATCCTGTACGATAAACACCAGGAACAACACCTGAAAAACCGCTAGTCGGAGTGGGGTCGAAACCAGTTCGGGGGAGCACATAAGATCGAGCAAGGAACAGAGGAGGGCGCGTAAGACAATAAGAAGCGAGTTCCGGCAAATGTGTCTGCAAGCATGATGGTTTCGTGTTGTGTGTACCACAGTTTTACAGCAAACACATCTCACTTTAAAAAAAAAAAAAAATTGTATTTCACATTTGCGTAAAAATATAAATAGCGAAACTGTTGTGACATTTACAATATCAATTAGCACATATAATTGTTTTTAACGCACTCCTTTTACAGACTCCCGAAACAATTCTACTGTATTTTATTTTTTTATCGTATTATTATTATCACCATCATCATCAAATTATTTTTGTTCAATTAATCTACACGATTATAATTTAACTGTGTGATGATCTGCAAGAGTGTACAGTGTACAATTTTAGTAGCTGTGATGAATCATCCTAACCACGCGCTCCCGCTTGTACCAAGAGAGTAGAGAAGTGAGCAAAAAATAGTATGCTATTCGCCAGATGGATGTGGTGGTTTGTGTGACAGCGCGTCCGGCCGCGGTCACAGTGTGTTATTGATGAAGGCTGTCCGCGATAAAGTGAGCACTTTTGAAGCCAACCTTAGAAAAAAGTCACTGCCCTTGTTCGGTAAAAGTTGGTAACGGTAGATGGAAAGTAGTTCCGTATCTTAACGTCGAATAGAAAAGTGTTAGGAAACCAATTGTGATCATTCGCGTAATTTTTTTTTTTGGTATCAGGCTAAAATTCGCAGTACTGTATATACTCGAGCAGGCGTCGTTTCTCCATTGGCTGCCGCACATATGTAGAAGACGCTCCCTTGCTAAGTAACCTGCACGTGATTGGGGTACACAATTGTGATGTGTTCATTTATTGGCGCAGAGTTACCCGGGCCCTGTCAACAAAAGAATGGTCCAATGAGAAACGTATTGCAGAGGTAAAAGAGTTTCAATTTTAAAATGTCCTCAAATAATAACGCGAATTTTACGGTCTCTAGTGATATTTTAATTTATTTATTTCGCTATCTGTTTTTTTTTTTTTTATGCATCAGAGTGTAAAAATGAGCAGTTTATAAACTGTTTACTTTTCCAATAACTGCACTGTTTTACTTCACCGACGCATGAATAAAGTGTAGACGCCCATGTAATTTTTTTTTACCGATTTTAGATTCATAAATTCGAAAATCTGACTTTATACTGTTCATCAATTTCTAGATCCGTTGGTTCAGGGATTTCTATGAATGGTTCAACTTGTTGAGCAGAGCCTCGATCGTTGTGTTTATTTCAAAGGAAAAAAAATATATTAAAGAAAAATATTTTTTTCATTCTCAATAAATTAATTTTCTTAATAAATAAAATGGAAAATATGCTTGAAATGGGAAATAATAACACAGGCAAGGAATGTAAAAAGCGTGGCAAAGCATTAAACATAGAAAGTTTTGCACCATATAAATACACAAAAGATAAACATTTTAATATCTATAGAAAATGTTATAGTGAATATGCTAGTAGTCGTTATGAATTTTAAAAAAATAGTTAGTAATGTGCTAATGTGGAAAATATGTTTATAATTACACAATACAGCATTAGATATTCTAAACGAAAATCAATATGATAATTATCCGACAAAAACATGTAAAATCTGTAACGAGAATAACTCTATAAAATTATTTTCTCTTAATAAAAATAGTAAGGACAAATATTCAATCGCATGTAAAAAATGATTTAGTTATTATATGAAGAATTATCGTCATAAGAAGAAGTTAAATACAGTTTCCCAGTAATTTAAGCACATTTAGATCTATACCGTATATCTGTTTTACATTTTATTTATAAATTTTTATTTCTTATAAATAGAGAATTATGGCGACAAACGATCTAGCAGTTAAGCTGGACGAGGAGACAGTACGGGAGTTAAGAATTATAGGTATAAGATTTGAAACTAATTATTTGCATCATCTAAGGAAAGCAGATTTAACTACAGCTATTATGACATTTATTATTGATGGGCAAAGAAGAAGAAACTTCGCAAATTTGTCATTTTCTTATGTCAATATCTATGAATTATATAAGAAAATTAGAAAGAAATTGAAAAAAAAAAAAAATGTCCATTCTCTAATCTATTTTTCAAACAAGAGAAAAATGAATTAAAAGAAATATTCCTACATCCTAATAATGTATTATTTTGTAAAACTTAGAAATAGAAGCCAGCGGGTGAAAGAAGGGATAACAAAGAATATTTTTTACAAAGTTACCTGTGGCTGAGGCAAATATCAATTAGTTATATCCCGAAGATAGAAAGGAATTGGAAGAAATATTTCCATTATATAATAATTTTTTCGGTAGCAGAAGAAATAGAAGAAGAACCAGTAAAAGATACTTAGTTAATTAAGCCTTTAAAAGTAGGCTATCAACATATAACATTGAACATTATTTAATTTAGTAGAGCCTAATCAATGTTTACGTTGTATGAAAACTATAGTTTTTGAGGTAATAGAAAAGAATCTTAGATCGTTTAGAGGGCTGAAAACCAGCATTAAATTATATGCCAATTGCCGCAAACAAGAAAATAATCTAGTAGAATTATTCATATTTCAATCGCCCAATTATACAATACTGAATGAAGGAGATATTAAAAGGATTTATAAGTTCATTTACCAAGAAATAATTACACAATTATCTGAATTTCAAAGAATAGGCTCAGGATGAACTTTAGATAGAATAATTGGCATATAATTAGCAATAAATAGGTATAATCCGTTAAATGTACCAACATATATAGAACTACCAGAATTTATTAAGAATAAAAAAGTCTGCATAAATGTAAAGAATAATGATCAAAAATGCTTTCTTTGGGCAATAAAATCTATGTTATTTCCAGCAGACAAAAATTCAATAGAGTAACCAAATATAAAAGTGTGGGGCTTGATATTGATCAAGTGATAAATAATTATGAATATCCTATTAAAATTGATGATATACCAAAAATAGAAAATCAAATCGATACTTCTATAAATGTATACTCTATTGAAGATGAGGGTAAGAAATCCATGGTATATCCACTAAAACTTACAAAAAGTAAAGACGATAAGCATATAAATTTACTTTATTTCAAAGAAGGTGTTAACTCACATTACTGTTGGATTAAAGACTTATCGAGACTGCTTTCAACTTATATATGTGATATGTGTCTTCAGTTCTTTTATTCGCAAGAAAAATTAAATAAACATACAGAAGACTGCTCTAAAAATGAAGCAGTAAATTCACTTTACCCTCGAAAGGAGAGCAAATATTTTTAAATAATTATAAACATACAATGAAGGTTCCTTTTACAATATATGCCAATTTTGAATCAATTTTAAAGAAAATATGATTGGTTAAGCCAAATCCAAAGGAAATAACTAAGTTTAAATTAATTAAAAAATATCCTATTTTAACAGAAGATGATTCGTTAACGGTCTTTTTAAGGAGATAGCTAAAGAACGACATAATCTTAGTAATTAACAAATAAATAACATTGATTTAAAGTTGAATGATGAATCAGAACCTATGAAATATCAATTAAATGAAGCATCTGGTTTTTGTTACTATATTGAATCTAATTATGATGATTACAAGCCACCAGTTGTATATCGAGATCCAAATACTTATAAAATTTTTATACAATTAATTAAAAGGGAAGTACAAGAAATTGGTGAAATATATTCACAAATTGAGCGAAATATGATAGATCTAAAAATGCACTGTATGTGAATGTGAATATACAAAAGAGAATATAAAAGTACGTCATCATGATCACATAAGTGGAAAATTCATCCTGAATGTAATAATTGTAATCTACAATTAAAATTGCCCAACTTTCTACCAATTTATTTCCATAATTTAGCTGGATATGATGCACATTTATTTATTAAAGAGTTAGGTTATGATGGAAAAAATATAGTTTTAATAGCAAATAATGAAGAAAAGTTTATTACTTTCGGAAACAAACAGAAATTTTGAAGATGAAATTTATAGACACATTTAAATTTATGGCCAGTAGTTTAGCTAAATTACCATCGAATTTAAGTAGTAGAGATGAACTGAAACACGCTCAAAAACATTTCTTATGAGATCAAGTACATTCAGTAACTAGGAAAGGTGTTTATTCATATGATTATATGGATAGCTGGAAGAAATTCTATGAAACAGAACTTCCACCAATGAGTGAATTTTATAGCAAACAAATGTATACTGACTATGAATATGAGCATGCTAAACTTGTATAGAATCAATTTAATATTAATAATCTTGGTGAATAGCATGATATATATTAAAAAGTGATGTATTATTTTTTGCAGATATATTCGAAAATTTCAGAAAGCATATATAAACGCATATGATTTATATCCTATATGGTATTTTACTGCACCAGGATTATCATGGGAAGCAATACTTAAAATGACGAACCGCTAGATTTATTCAACAATTGTGATATGATCTTAATGGTAGAAAAAAGTATTATAGGCGGTATATCGCAATGTTTTAAGCGATATGTTAAAGCCAATAACAAATATGTAGATGATTTTAATCCAAATCAAGAGTCCAACTATTTAGCATATCTCGATGCTAATAATTCATATGGATGGACAATGTCTCAATATTTACCATATGGTGTTTTGGAATAGGAGAATTATACAGCACTTCATTTTTACAATGTACATATATTAAATTTGCAGGATGATTTACCACATGATTACTGTTTAGAAGTGATTTAGAATATCCACAAGAAGTACATAATTTACATAAAAATCTACCATTTTGCCCAGAAAATAAGGTAGTTCCAGGAACAAATCAGTCTAAATTGTTAACAACTTTACATAAAAAAGAAAAGTATGTAATACATTATCGTAATTTAAAACAGTGTCTAAAGGGTGGATTAAAATTTACTAAAGTACATAGTATATTGAAGTTAAGTCAGTCGGCTGAAAAAGTATATAGATTTAAATACATTAATGAGAACTAATGCAAAAAGTGACATTGAAAAATATTTTTATAAGGTTATGAACAATGCTGTGTTTTTACATATAAGACTAAAAAAAATGATAAAGAAAAGTGTGATAAATTAATCTCAAAACCAAATTTCAAGAGAAGTACTATATTTAATGAGAATCTTGCAGCCCTACAAATGAATAAAACAAATGTAAAATTTAATAAGCTAATTTATTTTGGTATGTCAATTTGAGATATATCGAAAAATTAATGTATGATTTCCATTATATAAGTTATGAAACCAAAATATGTCAATAAAATAGAATTGTATTATCAAGATACCTTTAGCTATATATATATATATATATATATATATATATATATATATATATATATATATATATATATATATATATATATATAACAAAAAAAAACTAGATTTTTAGGAAGATATGAAAACAACAATAGAAAAATTTGATACAAGTGATTATCCAAGAAAAACAATATTTCTAACATACCTCAAATAAACAAGAAAGTTTTAGGCAAAATGAAATTGAATTTAATGCCAAATATTGAAAGAATTACTTGGTTTACGAACAAAAATGTATGCTTACAAGGTTGATGAAAAAAAAATAAAAAATCGAAGGGTGTAAAGAAATGTTTAGGTAATAGGAGAATAATATTAGAGGGCTATAGGATAATATTAGAGGGCTATATTTAATAAGGAGTAAGAAACACAAAATATATACAGTGGAAGTTAATAAAATAGCATTAAGCCCTTTTCGATAACAAAAGGATTATACAAGAAAATAAAATAGATACATTACAACATGAGTATAAAAATGAATAAAATTATTTTATGTACCTCTTAAGGGTACCAGCAGTACCCCATATATTTTCTAATAAAATTGTGTAATATTTTAAACTTATTTAATCTCCAATACAATATAAATATCAGCACCATCAAAATCAATCAGTTTACCATTTTAATCTCTAATTTCTAAGACAATATGATTAAAATGTTCATTATTGATTTTATAAAAAATTGGATATGCAAACCAAACATCATTTCTGGTGGAAAATGGGCTATTATATCATTTTCAAAATGATTAGATTCATCGCATTTTATAAACATTCCATATACCAAATTACAGTGAACATTTATTGTTTTAGATGGATTAAAATTAGGTAACTTAGTAGCTACAACAATTTTTGTCTTTTTCGATAAGAATATTTCTTTCAAAACCAAGAACATTAGATACTCTGTCATCAAATTTAGCATCAAGCTTAGATTTGATAGATGTTCTATTGTTTACATTACCTGCTGTTAATTCAGTGCTATTTGTTTAAAATGGATCATTAGAATTTATAGTTTCTATTAACGATTCAATTTCATATTGATCTCTAGGAATAGTTGTAACTTCATTTTTATCAACATTAGGAATCGTTTGTTCAATTGTCGTTATAGTATTGCTGTTTATATTTGGTGTTAATAATTTTGTATGAAAACTAATTAATGCAATCAATTTTTTATCATGGATGATACAATGAAGTTTTTTAAATAAAACTATTATTTGATAATTTGAATTCTTATTATCCATTTATTACAAAAATCATCTTATTAAATGAAAGTCAAATGGGGCATCGGTGTTTTAATTCATGAACATAATTACAAAATTAAAAAGAATGGTGAGTTATTGCCTGTTAATATGAGGGCTATAATAGTAGGTCCAAGTAATGGTGCAAAAACTAATTTGATGATAAATTTTATTAACAATGTAGGTTGGATAAATTTCAATAAATTGTACGTTTGTTCATAAAGTTTAAATCAACCAAAATATATTGAGTTACAAAATCATTTAAATATGTTATCCAAAAAGCTTCAAGTTAAAGAAAAAATGCTATACTTTCTCAATAATACTGAGGAAATGGTCCCTTTGTATTAATGTGAAAATGATTCTATAGTTATATTTGATGATGTTATTTTAGACGACGAAGATATTTTTCGCAGTTATTTCACTAGAAGAAGACATAAAAATTTAGATGTATTAAATTTATCTCAAACATATTAAAAATACTTAAACAATTGGTAAGAGATAATACAACTTTTTTGTGTATATGTAGACAAGATTATACTTGTTTAAAGCACAGTTATAATGATTTTGTTGGTGGAGATTTTACTTATGAAAAATTTAAAGAGATTTATGAAAAAGGTTGGGACTAAGATTATGGTTTTATAACATTAGATTTGAGTCGAAAATAAAAGGAGAGTATAGAAATAAAATTAAAGACTATTATTTTTTAAAAATTTCCACAAAAATGATCAATCTATTTTAAAGATATTTTATGAAGTTAAAATATGTTTTATGAATGTGAAAATGCAACATTGAATGAACGTTGAATGCATTTTATGTATGTTAAACAAGTGTTAAAAGCATTTTCATGTTGCATTTGAAATGATTAGCATTCATGATCATGATCCTGCATGACAGTTATCCTGCACGAGTGTGATCCTTACAGAAAAAATATATATAAAATGTTATGAAGATAGGCTAGCACCAAAATGGTGCTATCTGAAGATATTAAGAAAATACTAAATTATCAATGATTTTGGTTTTTACTCTTTAATTTTATTCTCTTTAATTTTTCATTTACTTTATAAAAAGAATATTAATGAAAATGCTTATTACAACTCACCAATTTCACTTGCACATAGTTCCACATATAAAAAATGGAGTAAATTCTAGACATAATTAATAACAAACTTATTTACAATGAAGTGGGTTTCTATTATTATTGATAAGAGGAATATTCCTTGGTTTAAAGCCAAAGATGTTGCTGAAATATTATAATAAGATACTAACAATGCTATCAAGAAACACATAGATGTGGAAGATAAAGCTAAATTAGAAGCAATTAGTAGGCCCCGCAAAATACCGACCCTATCATATAATGGAAAAAATACAATTTATCACAAAATATGGTGTTTATGATCTAGTTATGAGTTCAAAATCACCAATCGCTAAAAGTATTAAAAAATGGATTACTCACGAAGTTTTGCCATCAAATAGAAAACATGGTGAATATAAGATTAAAAAAGATATAAGCCATTTATTCAAAGGTCAAATAGAGCATATAAAATGAATGAAATTGAAATTAATCATTAGAAAAATATAAAAAAAATGATAGAAAATAAACTTCATCATTTAGATGATTCAGTTAAAATGGCTGTATAGCTATTAACTCGCAGAAATGAAGAAATCAGATAAATGACCCACATGTTGTACCATAAACAAATAATCAAGGTTTAAGGCCAACTATTGTTCTTTGGAGATTATTTTGTGAGAATTGCCCATTTGATTATTATGTCATTAGAACTCAAAGAAAAATTTTCAAAAAAATTTGTGCATAATTACAGATATACATCCAAATTGTATACAAATAGTGAGATTTGATTATATTTCAAATTCTATAGATTTATATAAAATGTTGGGAGAATCAATTAATGTTCCCACTGAGTGTTATTGTAACTATTTTATTATTGTTGGAAATAATTATACTCAGCAACAATTGATTAATGATATTAATAATCTTTGTCGGATTGATTAAGAAACTAATTTTTATTTTAATATTCTAATTTAAAAAACATTTGTTTTATTAATCTAAAAGTAATGCGAATTATCAAAACCTAACATTTTACATTAATTTTATCGCCTATAGTTTTTAAGGCTTTTTCAACCAAATATCCATTGGGATAGTCTGTTTTCATAATTTTATGTTCATAAAAAGTACCCATTATTTTTTATCCTTTAGTATCTTTTAATTTGTAAGTAGGCACACCATAATTTAAAACTTTACATATAGCAAACAATTCTGTTACTCTTCTCGAAAATCTTCTTTATAGTTTGCTTACTCGAACGACATCGCCAACTTTGTATTTAGCTTGCAGTTTTGGTTCAGTAAACACATATGGTGATATTAAAGTTTTTTCATTGTTTTTACTATCTTCAATTGGCTTCATGGCGATAGTGCTATGTTTTATATTGTTGTATTCTTTCACTATTCATATAATATGTTGACTCGCTTATAATTTCCATTCAAAGCAAATCTCTTCCACATGTGATTTTTCACTGTGATTAATTAAATCTTTCAACAACACTTGCTTTAAATCCGCTAAAAGAAGAATAATGTTTGATATTATTATTTTTTCATAAGTTCATTAAATATTTTATTATAAAATTCGGATCCATTATCGCTTTGAAAATTACGCGGTTTTCTTTTAATTAATATATTTTCTAAAGAAATTGCTACATTTTTAGCTGTTTTATCTTTAATCGGTACGGCAAATGAAATTTTTGAAAAAAAAAAAACATAGATAATTGTCGTAATATACTTGTATCTGTTGTTTATATGCGATATTCCTTTCAAAATGCCAGTATTCATCTCTACAAGATCAATTTGCCATAAATATATAATTCGTTGATTATTCCATCTCTCGCTGTGGCATTTTTTTTTAAATGTTGATTGTTTAGAATTACATATTGAACATATACTTTTTCTGAACTAGTCGCACATTTTTGGTATTTTCAGTTTTTATTTATTATTTTTGGTGACCTCTTACACTTCTAGCACCAAGTGTTCTCCATTTAATAGTAAAAAAATAATTAATCTTTACATTTTACGAACATGTCTATTGTAGTTTTAATCCCATCTTTATAATTAGATATTTTCTCTTTTTTGATTTTAAAAGATAAAGTATCAAATCTGTAAACATAAAAAGGCTTACTGTAATCTATTTTTTGTAGTTCCCGTAATAACAGTTACAGCATCAGAAAAAAATAAGATTAGCAGTAATTATTTTATAAACAGCACAGTCTATCAAAAAGTAAATAAAATTAGATTATTATCTAAGTGAAAATTATTATTAATTTTATCCCACCCTACAGGTAAATAAAATATATATGATTTTTCTTCAGCTTTGGAGTTAATTAATGCTATACAATTTTTCACAGTTTCTCTGGTTAAATTTTTCAATTTATCAGCTATTTCTTTATCAAAAAATCTTTTATTCGCCGCATCTTTACCATCTACAGGATCATTTATATTAACAACTCTATGTCCTAAAAATAAACTTAAGATTTTGTATAATCAATACAGGTGCTTAGTTTATTTTGTAAAACAGAAACACCCGTATTGCATTATGAATCTACATATGTTTTTAAATCGGAAGCAATGGAATCGTTCTTCAATCCACATCTTTCTTTAAAGAGTAAGCGTAAACAATATTATTGTATTTCGAATCTACATCCTTTTTTAATGCATAATCAGATACAATAGCTTTATATTTCGAATCTACGTCCTTTCTTACTGCATAATCAGAAACAATAGTATTGTATTTTAAATCTACTTCCCTTTTTAGTGCCTGCTTTACATTATTTATACGTTTTATGTAATCAATAATAGTTTTTCTGAATTGTAAATTTATATCTTCTTTTAAAGCATAATCAGCTATTTGTTTACTAAAAAATCTTTTATTGACTGCATCTTTATTATCTCTGGAATCACCTATATTAACAATTCTACGATCAAAATAAGAAACATAAGATTTTGTATAATCAAAACAAGTACTTAGATTACTTTGTAAAGCAGAAACACCCAAAATGCATTGTGAATCTACATATGTTTATAAAGCATAAGCATTAGTGCCATAAATGTTATTTAAATATTAGATTAATGGTTTCCCAATATATTCCGTCATTTAATAACGAAGAAATTATATAATTAAACTTAAGTCCTGTCGAAAAAGGTGTAAAACAATTAAACACAGATGTCCACATATAACTGAATTTAAATTCTGAATTCGATCATCATTGGAATAAACATTTCTGTTTTTAAATTAATTGGTTAAATTAGTAGGAATGTTGCCTCCAAATGAACCAAAATAGTGAACATCATAATTTAATTTAAAGTAGCAAACCCAGCAAGTCCCCGGATTCGCTGAAATATCAACATTTACCACAGCACATTCGTTTTTGTGCATACTTTTCGGTAATTCGTCAATCATATAAACACTTCTGAAATACTTAATATTGAATAATTTTACATATTTTTCGATATCAATATTAGATATTGGAGCTAAATTTTTTTTGGCCTTAATCTTTTCAATCCGCTTTCATCATTGTTTTCCATTGCTAAATTATGTTTTTTGTTCTTCTAATTCTTCCTTTTTTTTCTTTGAGCATCTTTTTGAGTATTGGTAATGACAAAGCTAGTATGAAACCTTTGCCTTCTTTTAATTTTTAATTTTTTCTCTCGAGTTGATCGTTTGTTAAAAATTTATCTATACCTAAATATCTTTATTGATCAATGGGTATATCGAAAGTTATATATTTTTTATCTTCATTTATAAGTAAAAAAATATATTTGTTCAATAAAACATTTTTATTCCCCAACCTAATTTTCTTTTTGTAAACATTGTTGAGGCAACAGCAGCATAAGCAATTTTTTCCACAATTGGAATATTTTTATCTAACATGATTTCTTTTGCTGCTTTTTGTAAAATTTTATCAGCATAATATCTAGATTCTAAATCTTTATGATCTCTGTAAGCAATATCGTGATATTTGCATGCTTCATGTAGTTTATTTATCCCTGTATCACCTCTTTCCAATATTTCATTTAATTTTGTAAATGGTCCACAACAATTATAACCAGGCAAATGCATTTCAGGCAAATTGAAATTGTTTAAAGCCCAATTTATAACACCTTTGCCATGATGTTCAGAATTCCAATATTAATGTGGAATTATGTTTAAAACTCTTATATGTTATTGTATTTCTTTTGGATTATTAATAACAAAATCAGAAAATTTATTGTTTAGCATATTCATTATGGTTAGATTTTCATTGTAATAATTGTTATTTCCAGCATTTTATTCACCATGAGTAACTAATAATCTATCAACCAATTTTATAACATCATAAATCCAAACATATTCTTTTGGCAAACTGTTGTATTTTTTAATACCATTACCAGTCCTAGGAGATTTTGTAGAACTTGTTCTTTCTGGTGTGTTCGGCACTGATCTTAATTCATTTAAGTATGGTCTTATATAGACATCAAAATTTGGTTTAATTATATGATTATACTTCCAACCGACACTCGAAGCCAGATTTTTATAAGGATCATAATGCTGGAATGCAGCAATTTCCGCGTAATTTTCGTAGTCATTAACAGTGTATTTACCCTCAAGAGCTTCTTGTGAATTTTCTGTTAACAAATTTCACAGTCCTAGTGTTAATCCATATTCTTTATCTTTGACAAATAGTGTATTGTCAGCTATCTTTACTTTTGTATCACCAATGTAAAAATTTTTCACCATTTCCACGTAAACTAAAATTTCCATTAATAACATTTATTATTTTTGCATTTTCTCTTCCGAGTCTAAGAGTTGAGTCTTTCAGTGGCATATACCCAAATTAGGAGATTTTTTTGTTCTGAGAATTATTCTCTTTCAAATGATGTTTCTTCAGGAGTAGATGGATAATCTAAAATTTTTACTGCAACAGGGTTTAGCGTTATTTTTTTCCCTTCACTTTCTCTTTCTACTTTTTTTTTTTTACCAATATTTCATAATTCGTCTATTAATGGTTGCTCTTTCTTCTTATTTATTTCATATTCTTTTTCATAATGCTTTTTGTATTTTTTATGGTTTTCGATGAGTAACTTAACTCGAGAAACTTCCTTCGATTCATCCATTTATATATAATTTTTTTAAAACTTATAAATGAGTTATAAAAGTATTGAGAGCTTCAAGAGGCAAACTGTTCCCCCAACTGATCAAACGAGGGGGAATTTAAATGTTTACAATAATAGAATAGAATTTGATGTTCCAATAGGCGATAGCGTTTCTTTCCCAAATTATGTTTATGTTTATGAGCAATTTAGTCTACGAAAGAGATATAAGGTTGGAGATGAGGCAAAATATGTTGAAGAAGACAATAATGATGTTTGTTCTAACTTTTTTCCTTGCCAATTTTCTTGAGTAGAAATCTCAAAACATGGAAATATTATTGAAGCTGTTGATAATCCGGGTATAGCAACATTAATAAATTCTTTATTAAGATCGCCAAGTGAACGAAATGATTTAGAATTTACTGGTGTTGATAATCTATATCGAGATAAATCTGCTTTTAGTGAAAAAATGACAAACTAGGTTAAAACAGTTTCTTGTCTTAAAACAAATGAAATAACCTATCCTCTTAGATATCTGTTTGGTTTTATTCGTGATAACTATGAGGTTTATTGAAAGGTGGCTATAATTTTTTTTTTCGTAATTCATCTGATAACAACAGTTTATATCTTTATGAAACTTTTGATAAAGTTGATAAAGTTATGAAACATCGTCCTGATCCTGGTAAAATTTTTATTGACAAATTAGAAATTATGTGGCCTATTATTGAATATGAATCGATCAGGGCCATTACAATTAAACAAAAATATATAAAGAACCTAAAATACCTATTAGTTTTGATTATGGGCAATTAAAAAAAAAAAAACAAATGTTTTTAACTTTGATAAAAAATATCAGTTTAATAATTTACAGTTTTATATGCCTGAATTTGTAATTGTAGGCTTTCAATTTAATAGAAAAAATCGTGCTGAACAGCATAAACACTCTACTATGTTTGATCATTGTAATGTGAGAAACATTTTTGTTAAAAACGGTAAAAATGAAATTTTTCCTATAGAAAACTGGAATCTAGACGTTGAAAATGGTGTTTATCTTAAACGATATCTTGCTTATAGTGATTTCAGAAATTCAAAAACCAGACTAGATCTCGACTTTAGAAATAATGAACTTTATTATGAACCAACTCTAAACTTTGATGGTGACATTAATTACTATTGATTTTGGAGGCGAAGGCCTTTATATGTTATTGATTGTTTATACAGAAAAACAACTGTAGTTAAAAAAAAAAAAAAAACAAAAATAAAAATTTATGTTCATTTTAATAAAAAAAATTGAGGAAGCTGGTACCATTTGTAATGTTGTTTTAATTAGTAAACGAAATCTTATTTATGATTATTTGGAAAAAATAATACTGAATGTTTATAAATTCTTAATATTATTAAATGGAGGAATCAACACATTGTTCTAATAGTTTAAAACCATTTCGGAGCTAATCGTTGAGTGGTTACATATAAAACTTTTACGATTTTTTCGACCAAATAAAGGATCATTTTCATAATTCTAAATAAATTTCTATTCCTTATTAATAAAACTAAAAAAAACCTGTGTTACCTTGCAGTTTGACAAACATTTTAAAAGGTGGTAGTGGGTCAAAAATTCCTTCCTATAGATTAGATAATGCATCTAAAGGCCTTATAAATATGGTTAGCAAATTTCATTCAATTGTACAAAGCGTGCAGTTATCAATCTTAGATAACATTGACGATAAATATGAACTTCCAGAAATTGTTGAAA
The DNA here is from genome assembly GCA_029891345.1 of Dryococelus australis. Lineage (NCBI taxonomy): Eukaryota > Metazoa > Arthropoda > Insecta > Phasmatodea > Phasmatidae > Dryococelus > Dryococelus australis. The sequence goes on from CM057001.1 coordinate 29,015,831, forward strand.
ATCTAGAGCAAATAGAAGAAGGTTTTAAAAAATTAGTAGAGCTTCGAATATAAAATGTCAAGTATAATAAGATAATATTTTATTTGAGTTTTGCTTTATTTGCTTGATTTATATTGATCGCTTGCAAAATTGACGTTTCTAAATAAAACGTGAAAAATTGCTTGAAAAGCGAGAAATTTGCGTGTTTTTTGCTTAAATTTTTGATGTTTTTTAAGTGGCACAAACTGACAGTATTTTCGATAAAATTGAAATTTTGCTTGATTTTGGCTTGAATTTACATGATTTTCGATTCAAATTGCTTATTATGGAGAGCTCCTGTTAAAAAATTTCTGAAAACTTAAAATTAGCTTCAAAAACTTTGATTTTGGAGCAAAAACCTCGAAATTTCGACGTAAATAAAGAGTGAGCTAGAACGTCCATTATATATCTACTACGGGCCTCATCATTTTATTACACGCCGGTCTAGTAGAACTGCGAAATTATTATACTAGTAAATATTTTACAATTCTGTTCATTTTTAAATTTCGATGCATTAGAAAAACGGAAAGCGAAAGAAATAATTTGTTTTTACAAATGGTTATCTAACACTATTTTATTCTACTATAATATATGGAACTACTTCGTAATCATCGTTACCAACTTTACTGGCCGCATGTCACTCAGTACTCCCGTTTATATAAACGAAGGTAGGGACAGTGGTTTTTTTCTAAGGTTGATTTCAAAAGTGCTCACTTTATCGTGAGCAGAATCTAGTCGTGGAATGTATTCGCTATAAACAGGTAGCCCTACTTACAATACACGGAGTCCATTCTCACAGAGCCTAGTGCAGCCACTCGGAGAATGGGTTCCATCCAGTGGCGGCTACTGAGGTACGGCTGCGGGGCGCAGCCCTCCTAATAAGATCTCAGAACGCATACCTCTACTTATCTGTTACTCTGTAAATAATACTGCCTACGAATACGGAGGTTATTTCGCAGCTAATGTTTTTGAGATGGACGAGACTCTTGTCACGGGAGAAATGTTTTTGGAAATGTCGAGTGGTGGGGCGGCAGATTCTTCGCCCCGAAGTGGGTAGAGCTAATAGAGAGAGATGACCCTAACATAGGACTAGGGATGCTACGGGAGGGAGGGAAGACTTCAGGGACTCGGCCTTTTTCAGCCAATCGCATGCTGTAAATCGGAGAGAACTGGGCGCGCTCCTGCTCCAACAAAAAAAAAAATGGTTTCCTGGAACTTGACAAAATTACCAAAACTACATGTATTGTAAGCACACTTTCGCGCTCCACTATTCTGCAGTTGTTAAACACATTTCTTAACAATGCTTGTATATATTTCGGATATTTTTTATGTATAGATATCGTTCAAACTCGCGTGAGCTTCAAATATAGTGTGTAATAATCTGAATAAGTTTGTTGTTAATTAATGATGAGCTATGAGCATCGGTCAGGAGCAAGGTTGGATTGTTGTTAATGTCGTGTTGTGTAAACTTGTTAATGATTGTTAATTCGGCGAGTAACATTTTAAACCTTATTACGACAAAGATTTTTCAATTACGAGAATAAACTAGCGCTACAGAATCTGGGACCAGCAAGGCCACAGTTAAATATAATTCAACTACAAAGCCAAGGTAGTAAATGGTTCGTATACGAGGAAATTCGACGTAAGTACATACAATTTCGCGGACTGGCTATGCGGGTGTGAAGTTGGAAATGTGTTGTTTTGTTTAATTTTTTTTTTTTTTTTTTGGTAATGAAACCTAATGATCTTGCGTGGACTGTCAATGGGGTAAAATATTTCAAACATTTGGGAGACAAAGTTAAAAGACATAAATCATGTTCGTAACATATAAAAAATGCCATAAAATTTTCATTGCTTGGTAAGGTGAATATACATTGCCAGTTAGAAAGCGTGTACAGGTTGACGAATGGATTTTTTTACAAATATATTAATTGAGATATACCACTTTCGGCCTCTAATTTAAATCTGACATGAATTTTGTATGTACTGTAGGCTATGTAAATTAGTATTTGGATTTTAAAATGTTTGTTTTAGTATATTTAAGTTATTACCATCATTAGTATGGTAGAATTAGTATTATTATGTTACCTCTCGTCGTCTCGTGTAATGTACCACACCATGTAGGTACTGGTTGGAAGGCATATAACCTAAACAAACTTAAAACAAATACATACCTGTGTGGTAGTGATTGGATCTGAACCAGCGGCCACAGTATGTTGACCATTACAAATCGGGCGATGATACATTTTTCTTCAAACAAACACTTATTTTTTGTATTTAGCTACACAAGTTAAACTTACTTAAGCCTGTCGTACTAAATATATTAATCACTGTGCCTATGTAAAAAATGATATTTGCAATTATATGAGTTAGGATCGCTACAGCCCTCCCAGTTTCAAAAGTCACCAGCCGCCACTGGTTCCATCCATATCAAAAGAACCGCCGAGCCATTTCTCTTGTCTGTGTATTTATCGTACATTGTCGGCTACTTCGGAATTTCCTGAAGCTCTGCTTGAGTTACGCTTCCAGGATATTCCTCTGCCCACGTGCAAACAAAACTCAACCGAGTCTTAGAAAATTTGACCAAAGGGACAACGCACCTCATTCGTGCGCACTCGTTTTAATAATAGTTCGCATAAGAACTATTTCGTGCTTGCCATTACCAACACACAAATTTTCGTTGTGGGTATATCCATATTAAATATAAATGAATTATTATAATTTATAATTAAAACATAACTAAAATTTTAATTTAATCAGAAATAAGGTACATTTATGCTAACACAAATATGAAACGCTTATGATACATGAGATTTTTAAGAAGCAACCGAACACGTCATAAGTGGGGTGATTTTTCAAAGTTTTCATCGACCTCTTAACGTACACATTAACTTCACCTTTCAGCTGTTGCAAGAAAAGATATTTTTGGTGTGAGCCTTAGCAACAACCGTGTTGCTCTCGTGAGTTCATGTTAATTTCATTTCTACGAGAAGCTCTTCTTTTTGGCCGACGGCCAATCCCTTTGAAATACGATGATCCTTTTTCCTCGTAGAAATACAGGCTCTTCCGCCCCCCTTCTCTCCCCACCCGGTTTCCGAATTACGTTTCAAATCTCCCTCTCCCCTGACCCCCCTCCCTTTTCCCCTCCTACTTCTTGGTTCAAGGCAATAAACATTAGCGATTGATGAAATGTTTCCGTCTTCCCGCATACAGCTCCACAAACTTATTTGGAAACCTCGAAATTCATTGCTGTATAGTCTATTCACGGTAAAGTGAGCACTTTTTTAAAGCCCTTTTAACAGGCATTAATAACTAATAAACATAATTTATTGCATCATCGGACGTTAACTTTTGGAAGTGGTGAAATGTATTACCTGCACTGTTAAAAATTTCCGTATATTTACGAAATATTTTACGGAAATATACAGAGTGTACACGGAAAGGCAATCCGTAATGACGAAAAACGGAGTTAAGTGCGTAAATACAAAATACGGAAAGTCTCCGTATGCCCTTTGCCTTCGAGTTACGGGGACGAACAATGCAGATTCTACACTAAGCTTTCTTCGCCACTGTAACAAGAAAATCATCGTTTCTGCGGCAGTTAAGGTTATCCACGCGACTTTGACCTATTCTTTCAAACATTAAAGAAATAGCGTCAGGCGTCTGCAACATTTGGAAACACTAAAAATACACTTAATTTAATAGGAACTGAATTTTTGCTCTTTTCTTTCGAATACAAATACAAAAGTTATACCACACTGTTCAAGTGAGAGTTGTAGGTGGATGATCTCTTTTTATTTTAAAAGGAAAGTACAGAAAACTAACTTGAAAATTAACGGAGAGATTCCGTGAAATTTACGAAAGTCCGTTTCCGAAACTCAATGTGTCCGTAATTTTACGGAGAGTTTACGGACACTTCTGGATAACTTTTTACCAGCACTTTTCCGTAAAATTAAGGAAATGTAGTAGCCTTCAGTGTGAAACGTGTTGAGTTGACGTAAGAAATGGGCAGCGCAGTCTGTATCATAATATACATGTCGTTCCACTCTCCTCAAAACCACTCCGTTTCCAATCATTCGACTGCTGTTCCGCCAATTTGACTATCACAGGGGACCGTGGTGGTTTAGAGGTTAGAATACTCGCCTCACAACTAGGCGAACTGTGTTCGATTCCCGGCGGGGTCACTCCGGGGATTTTCGCACGTGGCAATTGTGTCGGTCGATGCCGCTGGTCGGCGGGTTTTCTCGGGGATCTCCCGTTTACCCCGCATTTTCATTCCTCGTTTCACCCTTGTCGGCTCTCAAGACCTTGATGTTGAAAGCCACTCACTCACGACTTTCATAAACGACATGAATTTCGTTTGAGGTTAGAACACTCAACTTATTATGTAAACAAGTGTTTTGAGATGTTTGTATACTTCCTCTGGTCAGTTTCTAACTCCTGAACATAATATCCCGATTATATTCGTTCACATCTGACATGTTGCAGATTAACTAAAATCATGGCGGTGGCTGTACAAGATAGGAGGCTGGCGCCAAGAGAGAATGCACTTTCCGTCAGTAATACTGTGGCTGCTCTTGACACACCAACTGTGTTTTGGTTGGTTTCCTCTTGCACAATGCATTTGCTGAAACCGTACTGATAAGAGGTAGCATTTCTGTTTGCATGCGACTTGTTTGTACATCATTCGTCTTAATTATGGCCCTTTAGCGATATCTTCACAATTTTTAAATCAGACCGAAAAAATTGCTCCATATATGTCATGTTTGGATGTTTTCTAAATATGTCATATATCACAAGCGTTTTTTTTTTAATATCTGTGTTAATACATGAACTTCTACTTTTATTTAATCTTTAAATTATAATATTCCCTAACTAATATGAATAAAAACCAAAATATTTTTGTTGGTGATGACTATTATAGGCCGTTCACAGTAAAGTGAGCACCTTTGAAGCCCTAGTTACTTTTTCCTATCAACCAATTTATATCCTTCCACCAATTGTTAATGTAAACCCTGCCATGTGAGTAATAAACACAGTGAATACCTCCACCACACCCAAAACCAAAAGCTCGAGGTCACAATCAAATGTATTTATTGGTTATATGTATGATGAAACAGCTTCAAAAAGTGCTCACTTTACCGTGAATGGCATATAGCAAATAGTTCTCGTGCAAAATATTATGAAAATAAGTGCGCAGGAATGCGGCGTGATGTCTCTTCAGTGTAATTTTCTAGACTTGGTTAAGATTTGTTCCCATCGGGCTGAGGAATAACGTGTAAGTGGAACCTTTAGCAGGGGCTAAATTGAATATGGCGCGTCGGTAAAGAGTAACTGTTCGTGAGGTGATGCGGGGGGGGGGGGGGGGAGGTGGTGTGGTGCGGGGTTGCGGGACGGTGGAGAGTCTCGCGTCTCACATAATATTTCCAGTGTGTTCACTTGTGTTTGTCGGGCTATATTTATCGCCTCTACCCACGCCTCGTCCCAGCGACTCCTCCTCGCCACTTTGTCGGCTGTCTTATACCGGCGATCCCCAGCGGCGGATGGATTGCTGCGCCGCCGCCTCTTGTTGCAGATTAATTCGCGACGCCGCGCGCTGTTTGCGCTGGCGGCTCCGGGATTAGACCTCGCTGTTTTCCTGTCCTTCGTCGACGTCAGCCCACTCACTAGTGGCCTTCCGCGAGAGTCTGCTCCGGGGACTATTTCCTCTCGCACGTGGATCGCGACCTCCCAACGAGAACCATCCCCCGCCATATTGGATTATTGTTTCCTTCAGCTTATTCGTATTTGAAAAGGAATCATTTCTGAAAACTACGCTTTTGCCTAGGGCCCGAGAGTTTCGCGAATTGATTTCAACACTCACTAGATTCCAAAAGCCTGCAGGCACATCAAAAGTTCTCTTTTGCTTGTTGGACGCGTATTTTTGTCGGGAGGCATCTCCATACTTGACTGCTATAGTGTACGTGTGTGATTTACGATACTTACTTTTTCTGTAAAACAGTGTTTAAAACTATAGCCACAGTGCTGTATCGTATCTATATACGATTGATTTTTAAGGGTTGTTCACGATAAAGTGAGATTAGAAAGAAGTCAATACTTCTACCTGCATATATTTTAACGGGCGCACTGAGTGACATTCGCCTAGGGAAGTTAGTAACGAAGGATGGAAAGGAATTCCATATCTTAACGTCGAATAATCATTGTTAAGATGCCATTTGTGATAACTTAAATCATTTCTCTCCCTTGCTGTTATTTTAGTGCATCGAAGTTTGAAAATTAGGAGATTTGTAAAATATTTACTTTTCTAATAATTTGACAGCTTCACTTGGCCGACACGCGAGTAAAGTGCTGAGGTCCGTGGCAATGACGGAATATTACACAACATGCATACAAGTAAATCTTTAGCAGGGCTTTCAAAAGTTCTCATTGTACCGTGGACATCCTCTAGATTGCGCGACTGCCTGTAAACACACGGACGAGAAAGCTGGTTTGCAGCTAAAAGAAAAAAAATTAGGTAGCTCTAGTGATAATCGTGCCGGACGATGTCGTTGGTCAGCGGGTTTTCTCAGGGATATCTCGTTTCCTCCGCCCCTTTATTCCGACGCTGCTCCATACTTACTTCAATCACCCTCATCGGCTCTCATGACCTCGCTGTTAAGAGCCACCCAGTTCTCGTCACTCACTTACAATGCTGTATATACTCGAGCCGGCGTCGTTTCTCCATTGGCGGCTGCATACGTGCGATGCCCCACCCTTTGCCTAGATCGCACATGGTTGGACTACACCATTATGAAGTATTCATTTATTGTCACAGAGTTGCTCTGGGCGTGTTAAATATAGCATGGTCCAATGGCAAACGTATTGCAAAGGTACTTGTGTGTGGAGTTTAACGAATCCCTAAATAATAACGCGAATTTTGCAGGTCTCTAATAATTACCTAACTTATTTACATACACTGCAGAGAAAATACCCCTGACTTAATATCTCACAATAAATTACTATCACTTGATACTTACAATTAATATTCACACAGTTGTCCATCACCGCATAGAAATTAATGGAATCAAATAACTAAAATCAGCCCCAATAATTAGTGTATCAAAACATATTGAATTATTTTATCAATTATATGTCCATATGTGACATTTCCAGTATTTACAATGAAGTCCTTATAAATGTTCGTTCAATCGCACGTTAGTTCCGTCCATAAAGTACCAGTCTGGAATGTTCTGTAGAGTATCACTCTACTTGTCGGGTACCACAACCTCTCATCCATCCACACAGCGCAAACACTCGTCTGCCTTCGTATGTCGTCGTCCGTCCTGTCCACTGACAACGCACGCTGTGCCAGTCTTTTCCCGATTGCTGCACTTCAGCCAGATGGCTAACACAAAGCCTGCCGATCCCCCTACTGCGGTTGTATTTATAGCGTCGTCGAGCATAGCCCAGAAACTTCTCCAAATACCGAGTTGCGCCGAGAGACAATATTACTATAAAATTCTTACTCGTCTTCCCAAGTCATCGACTCCTCTGCCAAAAGAGGGGGGGGGGGATAGGTGCTGTGATGCCATCAAGTCGACTGTCCATCATTTCCCGGCCTCCGGGTGACAGACAGTGAGTCGGTCTACCTGAGTTGAGAGAGGAGGGTCACTAAACTATTGTGCCGTATGTGGTATTTTAGTATTTAGTTTTTAGTATGTAGGGAAACTTGCCAAATATTCTAAATTATCGAATCGCAAACATTACTGAACAAGCGCATATCAGCGTTCCAATTGAACGCTGCTAAATACTAATGTAATAAATAATCGTTTCAAACACAGCCCAAGTAAAAAAAAAAAAAAACCTGATAAAAAGCACATGAAATTATAAAATGCAATTTACAGTGTCACTTGAAAATCCGTCTGTAGTACATTAAGAAAATGGTTTTTTTCTTGCCCATACTACTATTCCAAAAACACAAAGCTTATTTGAAAGACTTATGTTTTATTTTTACGTTAAAATCTCAAAGAAGGTAGTTTTATTTATGTATAATATGTGTATATAGTTTTGTTAAAATCCACCAAAAGACTCTGTCATATCTCCTCTCTTTTCCTCATTTAATGTGAATATTTTTATGTTGCGTATAGACATTTTAAAAACATCGTGTCCTGTTTATTACAGAATTATGTATTTATATATCACTAACGTTGGTACCAGTGAACTCTCTTCAGCCAAAATTGAAAGAAAAAAATTACTCGGTGTCATAGTATATTATTTAATGTGCAGTAATTGTACAGAAACCCTCATCTACTATTCCTGTAGATCTGCAGGAAGCACGTAGCATTAGCATCCCAGATCGCCTTCTGAAACGCTGCAAGTTTAGCTGCGAGATTTAAGGCCGTGTTAATATTTCCAGGACAAGAATTCCTTAGTTTTTTTTTTTTTTTTTTTTTACCTCTGGCTGTGTAAAAAAAAGCCGACCTAAAAGCTTTGGCACCTACGCGTTAGGCAAGTTATTGAGCTCGCAAACTGAATATTTAGTGGATCTCCAAAGACTTGTCCGAGTCAATTTATTAAGGTAAATTTGGAAGATTCCTAACAACATTAATAAACCACGAGCCATTATTTTCTTAGTAAAGTTAGATCGGTTGCTAAAAAAGGACAGTATTTTATAAGCGATCCAGCGTAAGACGCTACCCTTTTATTTTGATGGATCGCCCGAGAATGGGGGGGGGGGGGGGTGGTGTAATTTGTATCTGGGAATTCTCCACAGTCATGGCATCTTTTCGAGAATTTCAAAAACATTCTTGCGCGGCCCGTACAGAATTTTTTCGACGCCCCACATCGGTAGGATGAAAAACAAACAGTTAAAGGGGTTAGGACAAAAAATAGGGGGGGAGGGGGAAGTTTTAGAAGCCTTCAACGTCTGGCCTGTCCCGTGTACTATAAATCAACCCCCCTCGTTCTCTGTCACACTCTCCCACAGAAAATGCGCGCACACTTGTAAAATGCATGACCACCCGTTATCCCAACGACCGCGCTGTACACCTTCAAGGCTTGTAGAATACCGTGTCGGAATGCGCTAGGGCAGACCTCGACGATGCTGGTCGCGGTGTAATTAGCCCCGCGGTACTGGGAAAGGGCGAGTATCCCCCTCTGAACCACATATTCCAGATGCACGATGGATGACACAGTCCCGCTGCTCCAGGTATCACTCACGCCGGACCCCGCGAGTGTAGCTTTTTGTACCGCGACGTCCGGAGGAGGGACTGGACAGTCCCTCCTCCACCTCTCCACCAGAGACTCGTCCAGTGCGTCGGTCGGATGAAAAGGCTTCGGACGAATAAGCGCGCCATCCTCGTGGCACTGCCGCCCTCAAACCCCGCGCACACCGGTCCTTTTATCGAGCCAGCGCGGCCGATAAATTAAACCTTCCTTTTTCCTCCCAAAGTCGCCCCAGTTGTAAATATATCCCGTGAGGCGTTCCTGAAAAAACTCGCAGAGAGGGTTTTTTTTCCTTTGTGGGAGTAGCGTCCCCGGGGAAGAAGAAAGGGAAAAGTGGGATTTATCTCCTGGTGATGCTTACCAAGAACCCGCGACTATAAAGGCACTCCCACCTTCCTCTGTAACAAAACGGCTCGTGTAAAGCGCGCTCCGTCCTTAATTTGTTGCTGTCTGCGACTTCGCAGGACGCCTGCCCTGCCGCACGGGAACTGGTTCATCGCGTAGGCGAGCGCTAGCCTCACTGAACAATAACCTTGGAGAATCGTCAAGAGGCGGAGCGAGGTATTAAACCGTTCAGACCTAGTGCACACAATTTGTGTGCGTTACGCGCGTGGAGTTAATTTTTGGTCTGTTCAGCACACGGCGAAGCTCAGTGACCAATGGACGCACCTGTGGGCATAGGCGTCACCAAGATCTTTTCCAAGGGGTGGCGTACGAATTAGAAAAATTTCCCCTCAGAGGAGTACGAGATGTTTATCGTTAACAAAATATGCATAGTATAGTACTAAATACAAATGCACAAACAAGTATAAAAATGAAATCATGAAAAACCAGGAAGGCCTCAGTTACGTTTCCCGGCGGGGTCTTTTATTTTGAAGCAACGTCACTATTAAACAATTGATTTGTGATGAAAGTTGTTATTTCACATTTCATAGGAAAAATACGGTTTCCAGGAAAGGACAAATCCCTCCCTTGCACCCTCCTGCCGACACCTATGACTGTGGGTAAATGATTAGCACACCGTCTTACTGGTTTGGGTCATAATTGGTTCATATTACTGTAGCCGAACTCACAGCCTACAGCTCATCGGCTGTGCCAACGAAACAAGCGTTGGGTCGACTTAAGTGCAGCTCGCGTCATAAAATGTTTTTGATTGTAATACCTGAAACTGTAAATTACGGTGGGTCTGAAAAGGTCAATCAGCACCGGAATGCAACGACGGGGTAAAGGGGGATATCCCAGATAAAAATAAACGCGCCGCCCAGCGGCATCGCCAGCACTATTTCCACGTGCGAAAATCCGGCAGCTCCGTCTGCCGGGAATCGAACCCGGTTCCCTTTAGTGGGAGGCGACCCCTGTCTCCCTGGCGCTCGGTTTGAACTACGCTGCGGAATGTTTGGAATGCACGTTTTCCCAAGAAACTATTAAACGTGTGTCCAATGTGCTGTTCTACGAAAAGAGTGCACGCTTCAAACGAGGGCTATCGAATACTTCGGAAAGGTCACGTATATTCTGAACGCCCATTTGGAGTGCTCCAAAACGACCAAAAACGGCTTCTTCAAAGCGCTGTATCTCAAAATACACGCACAAGATAAATACAAAACTACTCAAGGGCCCCGGGTGTTCCACCAATAAATTAATAGTTTCACCGCTGAAAGCCCATTGGTAGAGAGACCTGCAGAATTCGCGTTATTATTCGAGGACATGTTAAAATTCTAACTCTTTTACCTCTGCAATACGTTTGTCATTGGACCGTTCTTTTGTTGACACGCCCGTGGTAGCTCTGCGCCAATAAATGAACACATCACAAGCGTGTGCCCCCAATAAAGTGCAGGTTACTCGGGAAGGGAGTGACTTTTACGTATGTGTTGCAGCCAGTGGAGAAACGACGCTGGCTCGAGTATATACAGTACTGCGAATTTTAGCGTGACGTCAAAAAATAACGCGCTTTTTGCATGCCCCTACCCATAGGTAGGCCTTAACTCTGTTCACGATAAAGTGAGCAATTTTAAAATCAACCTTAAAAAAAAATTTACTCCTCCTACCTGCATAATATTTTAACGGGCAAACTGAGAGACATGCGTACAGTAAAGTTGGTAACGATGGATGAAAAATAAGAAGCGTTACATAACCATGTGTGACGACTTAAATAATTTATTTCGCTTTATGTTTTTTTTTTTTTTTATACATCGGAGTGTAAAAATGAGCAGATTTGAAAATTATTTACTTTTATAATAATTTCACAGTTTCACTTGACGCATGAATAAAGCGATGAGGCCCATGACAATGTTAATTTTACATAAGGCGGAAGACTACACAACGTGCATGTATGTATATCTTAAGCAGGGCTTTCAAAACAGCTCATTGTACCGTGAATAGACTTTACACGCAGTGCGACGAGAACACTGCACGTCAGTTCAAAGCCTTGCGCTTAGAGGTGATGGGGCACTTTATGTGCGTGGTAAAGTCTTCCTAATCGCTCCCTCGCTTCTCGGTCTCAAACGCGGTATGAAGCTCTATCCATGCTCCAGTGTTGCCAGACGTACCAGAATTCTGGTATCTGTACCAGATTTTCTATATTGGTACCAGATACCAGATACCATATTTTTCTCATTGTGGTATGCATATATACCAAATTTTTTGTTGGTCACGAAAATTTGCTAAAATTTATTGATGTAGCAAAAGTATCTGTAAGTTTAAACTATTTTGTAAACTAAAATTAACATAATTGTAAGTCACAACAGCTTAAGATTATTTTATGTTATATTTTACTTGTAGTTTGTTGCAATACCTACAGAGTGATAAATCAAATTAGGTCTATATGGCCAAAAAAAAAAAAAGTTTTAAAATTAATGTCGTATTTTTTAGTTTCTGACATAATGTATTTAAAGTGAATTAATTTTTTTAAATGAATACCAGTAAGTATTCCCTGAGCACCTGAAGGAATATATATATATATATATATATATATATATATATATATAATCTAACTAATAGCAAGCCAATATCATAAGATAACTTTTGTTTTAAAATTTCGCAAATTTAATTTGGGACTTTAAATTAGTGTAATGTAATTGCAATAACTGTTTTCCTGGGGGGATTGGGCTCCCTTTGATATTATATCACCAAATTTTTTTTTTGGAAAAAAACCAGAGTTTTAAGGTGCATTGTACCAGAATTTGATTTCTTCTATCTGGCAACTCTGGTATGCTCCATGGCCCACCAGTTAATCACGGGCGTCGCCTCTGAAGTAAAGCGCGCCCGGCACAATGTGGGCGTACCTGCCGGCGACACGTGATTTACCTCCGCTAGCACTGTCGACGGGGGCGCTGCAAGCGAGCGAGAGTCGTGTGGGAAATCCCATCCCCCCCCGGGGGGTTGGGGGGGGGGGGGGGGTGGAATAAATACTCTTTTCCCTTGGCCCCGGCGTACGTCGTAAACACTGGCGACGACGCTGTGCTAATCCCTTCGTGCTGGTTGAGTTGAGCCGCGTCGCGCCTTCGTAAATCCAAGACGGAGCTCGCCGGGAATTACGCGCGCCATCAAGCATTGCCGGCATCGAGGGGGAAAAAAAAAAACCACGTTCGTGGCAACAATCTACACCCAGGGCTGTCCCCAACACTGAAGCGGAAATCCTGGTTCCTGTTTATAAAAATCCTGTAAAATCCTGGAATGTTTTGAATTAAGAAATGGCGAATCACAGTAAAATAAAGCGGCTGTGAAGGACGTTTACATATTTAATCTAGTTGGTTTTTGTTTGGAATGTACAAACCGTGGTAGTTCTTTTATCCACTCACAGTTACAGTTTCGTTTATACAACGACCGTATCGGCGATAATTTTCGTTTCCTCGCCATTGTGATATCGACTGCAAATGTAAAACACAGTTGCCAAATTCGGATAGCATGCACAAAAAAATGGCATTTCGCTGCAAAGGTTCTTTTCAATAATGACCTCGGTTTTTCCACCTGATCGTACAGCCAGGAACAGAAACATTTAGATAACTGTATACCCACGCCAGTAAATAATCAAGCGAAATATTTTGGACCTACGCTATTGAAACATTGGCGTATGTCCAAAATACTTCGTTTAATTATTCGCCTCTGTTGTAAGAATCTCTCAAACAAATGCGTCAGTGTAACTGACACACATCGCTGTGGGCGCTGCTAAATTCGCATTATGATCAGTAAAAAAAAAGGTATTTTTTATTTGTTCCTCGAGTTGAAAATCCGAAAAAAAAAAAAAAAAAAAACGGATAAAATCCGTTAAAACGGCAGGCTATACTCTTAAAATAGGGACAGCCATCTGATGGGTCGTAGGTACCAACTAAATATTTTTAACTCTTTCATTCCCACGTTAGATTATAATTTCTTGTGTCACAAATCAGAAATTTTTTTAAGCGTGCTGCACTTAAGCTGACAAATAATTATTTCTTTAGCACAGCCAATAAACTGTAGGCTTTGTGTTCAGTGACAGCGATATGAACCAATAATAATGTAGAGCAGTAACACGGCTTACGAATAAGTTGTACACAAGGAAGACCACTGGGCACCGAGTATTGCAGAGTACAGTAAATATAAACATAGATATAAACTTCCTGTGCAACATGTTGGCGATTGTGTACAATGGGCATGAAAGGGTTTACATACATATAGGCTGTTAACGGTAAAATTGGCACTTTTGAAAGCTCGGTGTAAGATTTACTTGTATGCACGTTGCGTATTCTTCCGACTTAAGTAAAATTAACACTGGCAAGGCCCTCATCACTTTATCCATGCGTAGGTCCAGTGAAACTGTAAAATTATAAGTACAGCAAATATTTTACAAACATGCTCATTTTTACACTTCGATACATAAAAATCAGGAATAGAAAGAAATAATTTAAATTATCACGAATTGTCACCTCCTAACTCTTTTTAATCGATGTTAAGACATGGTACAACTTTCCATCCATTGTTACCAATTTTACTGTGCACATGATACTCAGTGCGCCCGTTATAATATATGCATGCATGAGCAGTGACATTTTCCTAAGGTTGATTTCAAAAGTGCTCACTTTATAGTGAACAGCCTTTAATAACACCGAAATAACTGTTTGTTGCATTCCTGCCTGTAATCTTACTCGCTACTGTACATATGATTGCTACAGCAGAGCACAGCGTTCCTACTACAAAATAGATTGCACCTCGAACAGAACAACTTCAACAGTATTTGTATTGCTGCCACAACAATCAGAGTTACAATAACCTAATGTATTTTTCTGTTATCGGATTTTAGGGCAGCAGAAACAGAATATTGTTAGGTTATTACAATCGTAGTTGCCGAAGTCGTTCTGTTGGAGGTACAATCTATTTTGTAGTAGGAACTCAGTGCTCTGCTGTAACAATCATATGTACAGTAGTGAAGTCAATCATAGACAGTAATACATAAAACATTTCGGTTAGCATTATTATCTTCATAAACAATATTTAGATGGTACCTACAACTTATGAGATTACTCTCCCTATTTTAACAATAACCCATTAGTATAGCCCCGAGAAATTCGCGAGTGCATTGACTTGTAGGCTAGACTTCGCAGTCTTATATACTCCCATGCAAATATCAACTGTTTATCGGTTTGATTGCTGTGGTAGTAAAAGGCGGTGGTTGGGCGCACAATGTTATTGGCTCATTTATCTCCAGGAGGTGTCAAACAACACGTCGACCAATTACAAAAGTAACATGAACGTACAAGTGTATGAATTCTAACTTGTCTAGAAATGAACCCGCGAAATCCTCGGGTCTGTCTCTATCCATGAGATTGCTTTCCCTACTTGAGCATTCTAGATGGTTCCTACAACTATGTTTTTTTTTTCTTTCAGTGCGGGTGGTGGGAGGTGGACAGTAGCCCGTTGGCGATGTTTTATTGATCGTAGAGACCCTATCATTCCTCATCACAATTA
Organism: Dryococelus australis; assembly: GCA_029891345.1. Taxonomy (NCBI): domain Eukaryota; kingdom Metazoa; phylum Arthropoda; class Insecta; order Phasmatodea; family Phasmatidae; genus Dryococelus; species Dryococelus australis. Next base: position 29,030,993 of record CM057001.1, read on the forward strand.
TTTAAGATGCTAAGCATGTTTAGAAATGAAGATTTATCGTGAAAATGACAGACAGCATGTAAGGTTTAAACGTCCTACACACATGTCTGAAATATTATTTTCCCCAACTGGTTGCGGTACATGTGAGGTAGTGTTTACTTTTTTAACCAGCCCAATGAGACTTCTGTTGTTACCACAGTGAAAGGCCATGATTCGCCTGCGAAAAGCTGAGACTATACCATCCCATCATAAATGTATAGGGATAGGAAAATTTCGCAAGTTCAATGACCTGTAGGTTAGACTTTACAGTCCTGTGTACACTAGAGCCTCAGATGATTGTTCATTGGCTGCTGCCCCAGTGTTACCTCATACCTGGAAGTATGGGATTCGCTATTTGTTTCCTTGCAAGTCTGCTATTGGCTCAGAGGCGTCCAGGGTGTGTTAATAAACTGTGAACCAATTGCAAAGGTGACTTCACTGTATGTGTGTTTGCGGCTATCTTGTACCGAAATAAAATCGCGAAATTGTCCTATCCCTATAAATGTATTATGAGCAACCATATAGGTTTGGAGACTACCTTGCCACGAAATATGTTCGCGGAAAATCGTCATCCGTAGGCATTGTAAGCAGAGACTTGTCATTTCACGCTATAAAACTGCAACATGGTCTACTTCAATACACTCTGTTTAATCGAGCAAAGGACATTTGCCTCGACATTTACTCATTAGCTTAAACAGTCAAATATCATTCTCATATTCGTCTCGCACACATGGAATTAAGCTACCCAAGTGCGGAATGTACACTGTTGGACCCAGACTTCTCCGAGGCGCATCTGATGGGTAGACACATGAAAAATTCGCGAGTTCAATTACCTGTAGGCTACACTCTATTGTCTTATGTACAAACACGCCGATGCCAACTGCACATTGGTTGTCTGCTGCCAGAGTGGAAGGCGATTATTGGGCCAGTGTTCTCCAGGAGGTGCCAAACACCGTGTGGACCAATGACTAAACTTTATGAACAAACGTGTTTTGATTTCTAGCTTCCCCCAAATTGAATCCGCGAATTCTTAAGGTCTCTGCTGATGAGCTGATGTGAAACTAATATGCACACTAGTGTGGAACATAGCATGTTACCACATTTTAACGCGGAATAATGGGGTCTAATCATAAGAAGAGATCTGGAAATTTCGGGGATTTATTTGGCAGCGAGAATGACTCCACGCTACTTAGTATATTCCAACGTCAGTAAGAAGACCATTGACTTTTGCTTCAGTTTAACCTGAGGTGACACGGGATTTGGTGAGTTAAATGAAGAGCTTTGGGTGGCTATTAACATCGAGGTCTTGAGAACCGATGAGGGTAAAGCGAGGTGAGGTATAAAGCAGCGCCGGAATGAAGGGGCGAAGGAAACAAGAGATCCCCGAGAAAACCCGCCGACCAGCGGCATTGTCCGGCACGACAGCCGGGAATCGAACCCGGTTCGCCAAGGTGGGAGGTCAGTAGTCTAACCACTACACCACCGCGGCTTGCCAATGCGAAGCGTTTGTGTTATATAGGCTGTTCCGCCTTATGTGAAATTAACATTGTCATAGGCCTCATCACTTTATTCATGCGTCGGTGAAGCGAAAGTGTGAAATTATAAGAAAAGTAAATATTTTAGAAATCTGCTCATTTTTACACTTAGACGTATTAAAAAAAAAAAAAACAGAAAGTGAAAGAAATAATTTAACTTATCACAGATGGTTACTTAACATGTTTTATTTTGCGTTAAGATATGGAACTACTTTCCATCCATCGTTACCAACTTTACTGGGCACATGTCGCTCAGCGCGCCCGTTAAAATGTATGCCATGCAGGAGCAGTGACATTTTTATAAGGTTGATATCAAAAGTGCTCACTTTATCGTGAACAGCCTTTACATGTCTCCACTCTGTAGCACATGATCTTACAGGTCAGCCACAATAACGCTTCATGGTTTTGTTTTTTTCTTAAGATGTTGTCTGCTCACGTTTTTAATCTACCTCATATACCTATAATGTTTTCTCTCAAAAATGAGGACGTACGAGTAATAATAGTTAGGCTAGGATTATTTTGTTTTTCGATTCGTAAATATTTAGGAAACTTTACATTGCCACAGTACATTAATCAGGCATGTCTCTCAAAAGTATAACAACGCTTGCATGAAATGCAGAACTGTCTAGCATTAAGTTTGCAATTTTTAATACTTCGTGAAACACGATTTAATTTTCTCGAACAAATCAATGTTTATTACGAGTTACTCGCGTATACACGAAAAACCAGTCTCTACCACATAGACCATCTCCTAGTTGTTTTTAAGATTTACTTTAAATAACGAACGCAGTAATTTCGAAACTGCTCCTTGCAACATCAAAATTGTAAAAAAAAAATAAAAATAACCCCTCTATAACATTAAGTCTGGACGTTTTCAATTCGTAAAGTAACAACACTTATTCCTGACATTTTTAATTCAGTTTTGCAAAATCAGCGTTGTCACATAACTAAAGGCTGTTCACGATAAAGTGAGCACTTTTCAAATCAACCTTACAAAAATGTCACTACCCCTGTCTGCCTGTATATATTTTAACTGCCTCACTGAGTGACATGCGCCCGGTAAAGTTGGTAACGATGGATGGAAAGTATGTGCATATGTTAATGTCGAATAAAAATTGTTAAGTAAACATTTGTGATCATTTAAATTATTTCTTACGCTTTTTTTTTTTTTTACGCGTAAGGGTGTAAAAATATTAGATTTATATAATGTTACTTTTCAAATAATTTCACAGTTACACTTGACCGACCCATGAATTAAGTGAAGAAGCCCATGGCAATGTTAATTTTCCATAAGGTGGAAGAATACATAACGTGCATACAAGTAGATCTAAAGCAGGGCTTTCGAAAGTGCTCATTTTTACCGTGAACAGTGTATACCAGTTAGTTTATCTCTGTACATTGGGATTTAAAAAAAAAAACGAGTTAGGAAACCCAAGAATGTAATATGATGTGGGAAGGAAAAGGCAATCTTCGCGATATGCGTCGAAAAAAAAGAAATAGTAAATTAAGAATAATAGCACTGGGACGTCTTAACACATTCACAGCGCAGCTAGCTACGATAGAAACGATAACTTGCTTCCTGGGAGCTGATGTGCAAATTACAAGACTTCGAACTGCGAGTAAGTAGAGAGCGCAGGTATTATGGCGACGCGTGGCAAGATCTGCCAGCTTGGCAATCCACTTTAAGGGTCTCGCCTGATAGCATCGGGTTTCTTCATTTTTGGCCGAGAATCGCCGGAGCTATAAAGCCCCCCGTCTACAATCGCGTTGACACAAAACATTAAACGCTATAACGTCGCCATAAGAAAACTGGAATGTCTACAATCGACGTTAACAGGAATAAAAATAAAAAGAATGTAGGTGTGTATATATATATATATATATAGAATATTTTTGTTTCTGTTTTAAAAAAAAAGTATTCTGCGTACTTAATAAATTCATACAATTATTTTTTAATGCATTTTGCGTTATTTTGTATATTGATTTCGTATAACATTAACAAATAAAATACGTAGAGTGATAGTGGTGCTATCTGTTGCCAATCGTCTGCAACATTTGTTTTCACTCGTTCGCGACGTCTTGTATTCTGATTGGTTGGCGTAAAACGCAAAACGCAAAGACTTGAACGTTGGCCAACTTCTACCGCGTTGCGTTTTACGTCTAGCGTCACGGCAACGTTTAACGTCGTTTGTAGCCAGAGCGTATGCGATCCAGGGATACGTGACTTACTGTAACGCATTATTGTAGCGTTAACGCGATTGTAGCTACACTGCTACGCGCTGCAAGTTCGCCATCGCCACTACGCGCAGGGATTTGAGCTGGCGTGCAGTGTTCGTGTAGTGCTGCACGTATCTATGGGATTTTCAACGGCGACCCTGTCATTTGATTGATGGGAAGCCCGTAACAAAGTTCAGTGCATGTCCCTAGAGAAAGTTCGTGTGTAGACTACATACCGCGTATATTTTTAGATACAGCGCTTTGAAAAAGTTTTTATTCATGCAGGAGTGCTATGAAATGGTGTTTACAGTGAGCCTGACATCTTAAAAGTAATCAACAGGTATAATCTAAAGTGTGAGTTCTTTTCGTAGGTAATCACATTGGACACACATTTTATACACCAAGAAAAAGATTTTGTTGAATCAAACAAGATTTGTTTGGTGCAACCAAATTATTTGTTTTTACAGGGGTAATGGAATAAATTGTTGTTCTCATTTGTTTGCCAAAAAAAAATTGTAAGATTTGGTTGGAGCAACTAAAGATTTATTTGGCTACACGTACATTAAACGGTTTGGGCCGATATGAAGAAATGTTACAAGTTCGACCGAGTTTCGAACCTAGATCATCCGCCTTCCCAGCGCTACGCCTTAGCAATCTCAGTTAATGTGACAACTTATAACACCTGAAAGTTTCTAAATAGATATACTGCAAATATTGAGCAACGTGTGCAAACAAATATTTCAAGTTTTATGACTTTACTTGTCAGTTTCTTGTTACATTACTTTATTAATGTGTTTATACGATTGTTAAGCATCAATAGATGCACTAATAAAAACGGTTACTATCCTAATTGTTACAAAAATACAAACAAAGTCTCGAGCTATTTTCGAAGGAAGGCACTCAAATTAGTGGCCAAACATATGTATACAGTTGATTCAACCAACTATGTAGTTGACAGTCTGATTTTTTTTGGCCCAATACAGAGATTTTGTTTATTCAAACATATATTTTGTTAGACGAACAGAAGCAATTTTGTTGCTTTTAAAATCTTATTTGCTCAACAATTTATTTTGTTATGGCAACTAAATATATATTTGGCCCTATACAAGCATTTTATTCTATTTTCTCTCAGTTTAGTTTCGTAAATAAACCTGGAATTCAAACACTGAGATGCAATTCGAGCGCCAGTCAGGCGGCCTTCTTAACTACGCAACAAATGAAAAGGTTTTGCGATTCCTTTCACGTGGGCGTACCCATTCGCTGATTGGCTGTGGAGAAACAGGCCGTATGTGTGGTTGGCTACTGCGTGCTGCGAGAAATTACCAATTGGTTGGGGAGCGAACGGGGTTCGATTCCCGGCGGGGTCGCTCCCAGATGTTCGCAAGTGAGAATCGTGCCGCACGATGCCGCTGGTCGGCGGGTTTTCTCGTGGATCTCCCGTTTCCCTCGCCCGTGTATTCCGGCGCTGCTCCAAACTCGCCTCGCTTCACCAGCACAGGCTTTCTAGACCTCGATGTTAAGAGCCACTTAAATCTCTTCACTAACTCTCATCCACAGCCTCACTCTCGGCGATTGCAGAACAAAAAAAAAAAAAAATGAAAGCTTGACGAAGAGAGTAAAGGAAGGAAAAGAAGTCGTATTGGAGGAGGTAGGTGGGGGAAGTAGAGGGCTGAGTCGTTGAGGGGGTAAAGTGTTTCTTAATTAGTCTGGGCCGGCGCTAATGAGAGGCGCACTGCCATGCCGGCAGTCTATAAGAGAGGAGATGTTGGTGTTAGGGGGGGGGGGGGGGCTGCAGTTGTGTGAGGGCTGTGCCGTCGTTGCTATTGGAACTACCTCCATTGTGAAGTCTGTCGAGGTTGCCTGCCGCGCCGAGTGTTGGTGTGTGAGAGTGTGCGCGTGTGTGTGTGTGTGTGTGCGAGAGAGAGAGAGAATGGACGTCGGTTCACAAACAATTTAGTGCACGTAAGAGACGGCTTCATCCATGGGCGGCGGAAGCTGGTCGTCGTCAGAAGGTCAAGGGGCGAAAATAATGTATTTTAAATTAAAATAAACGTTAGCATGTATCACATATCACAATATAGATGAAAATTTTTTTATAGGATGTTCACGGTAAAGTGAGCACTTTTTAAAGCCCTCCCAACAGGCGTAAACATTAATAAATATAGCTTATGGCAGCCTCAGGCATTAAATTTTGAGGGTGGTGACATGTATACACTGTGTTTATTAATCATATTGCAATGTTTATACTAAAAACCAGCAGGAAGGTGGGAATTGAACGAAAGGAAAAATTTAGAAGAGCCTTAAAAAGTGCTCACTTTACCGTGAACAGCCTATACTAACGTATTGAAGCTTACTCAATACTTACAAAATACATATGCACGTAATATATATATTTTTTTAATTTGAACGTCATAACTGATATAGTTTATAAACAAATAGCTCCTGGGTTACACAAATTCTAGATTTTATGCACTATTCTACTCGAAACATGTTTTTGTCTTTACGTACGGTAATAACTAGAGATGGAAAAATTTCGCGAGTTCAATGACCTGTGGGCTAAACTCCTTAGTCCTCTGCATACTGGAGCCTCAGCTGTGTGTTCATTGGCTGTTGCCCCGCACCTGGCAGTTATGGGATCCGCAAGGTGTTTCCTTGCAGGTCTGCTATTGGCTCGGAGGCGTGCAGGGCGGGTCTAATAAACTGTGATCCAATTGCGAAGGTAACTTCACTGTATATGTGTTTGACATCCATCTTGCCCCGAAATGAATTCGCGAAATTTTCCTATCCCCAGCAATACCGTGACTACAAAAGTTTTCAGTTTAGTGCGGGTTTATGATCTCTTCTGAGAAACTGTCTTTTAGGTCCACAGCGGATTATTTAGGGGGTGTAGGGGTCATGCGACACCCCTGACCCACTGGTTCCGCCGCCCATGCTCGGACGTTTACATAAATGTGTTGTTCATAGTCCGGACTCGCAGTTGTCCGCCGTATACGTCAGTTGTCCGTCTGTCCGGCGGTCACTTGATCTTCAACCAATCCCAGGACAAATTTTTTCTATCCGCCGTCAAATATTTGCCGAACTTTCAACTTCGACGGAAGGACGGATGAGCCAGGGTCTTCTGAAGACATTCCGTAGACGCGAATACGAGTTTTGAAACAAAATTCAAGGCGGTGGATATGTGTTTATTTATCTTTGGTGGTAAATTCATGAATTTAAAATGTAAAGAAAATAATCACTTCAAATTCGTATCACGTAATAAAATTAGTCCACCAAAGTGTTTCTCTCTTGGAAATGTATTTCCAACCAGAATGTATTCCCAATTTTTGGAAATATCTCGATGAGAATTGCCAGACGACGTACTATAGTGTATCGCTCTCAAGTGACGGGTGAAAACAACAGACGGATGGCTGTCGGACGCACGAACGAGTGTCGAATGTGACGGACTATCGTGAATCCACAGTCACACACGACTAGAAATTACCTTTACTTTGCTGACGTAGTGACGTGTTAGCAAATAAGATTTCTCATTTCGTTTCGTTTGTATCCTGATTGCCAGTACCTACTGCTCAGAATTTGCCAATAATTTTCCACAAAACGTGATAATGTGTCACGAAATTGAAATGCAAATAACTATTGTATAAAATTTTGGCATATCTTATTTTTTTTACTGAGAAAACGAAAATAAAAACACACTTTAAGTATTCTTTTAGAAATAAGATAAACTATATAAAGCAAAATATTGTTTCTAATTAATATTAGGCTGAATGCTTTACGTACGTAACATGTAGTAAAATATTGAACGTCACACGTCCATTACTTACACATTTCTCATCGTAAACCTTGACGCAAGCGGTGCTGTGGAAGAACGAGCGCTCGTGAACAGACTTTTGTACAGAATAAAAGTGAGCTATCTTAAAGCAGGGATTGAAAAATTAACCTACTAAACTTACCTAAAGTCTTGTAGGATATCTCGAAGCATAGATCGATTCCCAAAAATCGAGAGGCACCTGGGTAGGGTGGACATAGGATAACTATAGCCTATTCACACTTTTTAAATACAGTGTCTTCCTTATCGCTCCCGGCGTGGGAGAAAAAAATAAATATGGCGTCTAAACAGCATGTATAAATAAACTTAGCACTTCTCTAAAACTGGCTTTGCGTACTTCATTATAAATGTCCGTAATTTGCGCAACTTGGCTTAACCATCCTGAAAAAAAAAAAGCAGATATATCTTCTAGACACGCCTGTACTAATTAAGGGTACCGTTTAAGGCGGTGATTTCCTTTTTTTTTTTTTTTTTTTTTCGTTAGAAATTCACGTCGAGTGAAGGATTGGAATAACTTCCTGTGCGTATTACGCATTGCAGAGGTAACGGAATTCGCCCTGTGTGTGTAAGAACCGTTCTACAATGCACGGACACGAAAGAAAACGGACTCCGAAACGCAAGCGCGGAAAAAGCCGACGACTCCGGGATGAATTTTTAACCATTCCACAATACGGAGAAACGTACAGTCTTACAACTTACGAAATAAAAAATACTGATACGGGTTTCATAATACACACATCTCATTTTGTATATTTCTACGATGTTTAAAAATGCGTTAATACTACTGCCGAACAATTTTCACTTATTTACTAAAACAAAAATGATAATCGCTACTGCAAATCGAAGCACTTATTGCTGTGTATACCGCAATGGCCACGAAAACGAATATCAACAAACCAAATACTCGATTCCTATTGGCTACACGGATTCAAGGACACGGAAGAGTAGGGAGATGGCCAGGTTTCTTACGAGTATCCATACATTATCCGCGGCCGCATGCGTGTCATTGTAGAACGCGCCTAATAGTTTCGTTGAAAAAAAAAATGTGTCTGTATTTCAAACACTGTGCAACGAAGATTGAGCAACCACGTAGGCGGAAGCCTTGACAACGGCGCGTGACTGTTTTTTAGTTCTCCATCCCAGCCGTTGAGGGCATGCCGGACCCGCCATCTTGGATTCTTGGTTTTAAACATGAACATTTCAAAAGTACTGTCACGCGCTGCAGCTGGCGCCGGGAGGTGGTCTGGCGCTGTTGGGTGTGACGCACCTCGATCCTTCCCTCTCCCGGGAATGCCGCTCTCGTTGCCTGGTTGCTCCGCTTCTAGGAATCCCGTGAATAACTGACAGCGGCGAGGCTTGCTTGCGTCACAGCCCCTCCCCCACCCCGCTGCAAAAGCCGCCAGGAGGGGCAGGAATATTCTGGGCATTAGGACACTTCGGCGCAACTCGGGAACTAGCGAAATTTCTGGATGAAGGGCTACGACCTATAAATACAAGCCACGACGGACTGCGGTCAGTCTTCGGCGGAGGCCATCTGGCCAGTACGCAAGCGAAGTTAGGTGCGAGACGACGGCGGCGGGCGTGAAACCCGGCGAGTGAAGCCTTATGTGCGTGAAGGCGCTCGGACTGGCGGGACATGGACTGAACTGGGGTGGGACTGAATGACTGGGCATGTAATACGGATTTTATTGTAAATATTGGAACTATCAAATATGGACACATAATTTGTAAACTAATTAAATAGGTTGATACACTGTCTGTCGTAGCTGATTCTTAATTATTTAGTTTCATTGATTTATTTGAGATAATTATAAATTGTTTTAATTGAATTAGTTGATTGTAAACAGTAAGTGATGTAAATTTATGGTGAGATGTTGAGTCGGAAGAATTTTGTTTGTATTTAATTAAACAAAATAAAAAAAAACTAAAATGAATTAATTTATTTAATTAAGACCTCCCTCTCTTAATGGACTTGGTTTAGTCCATTTAATTTATAGAGCGAAATTGTAACAGTACGTTTATAGCGAGCTAGTTGTAAACTTTACGCTGCAGTACAGATATAAACACTAAACTATGAATTCATAAATGTCACAATATCGATTCTACGGAAATTTGGCATATTCGATATTGTGACATAGTTATCAGTTCGTAGATCAGTTTTTATGTCTGTACTGCAGGGCAAGGTCAGTAGCTAGTGCTCTATAGATGTACTTTTTAAATATTCATGTTTAAAATGATAAATAAGCGAGAAAAACCAATAATCCAAAATGGCGGGTCCAGGTTACCCTTAACGCAGGGAGTAAAGGTCTTACACAGTAAAAAGACGTAATCAGTAAACAGTAAATGGTAATCGTTTGGTAGGTTTACAGCTTACTGTATCAGTGCAAGAAAGGAAATGAGGAGGTTTACGCAGTTGTAAACTTAACCAGTAAATACTAAGATGTAGCAGTGAGCAGTAACATAACAAAAATTAAACAAACAAAAAAAACACATCTTTGAAGCATGTTGTTCGAAATTAAAACCAAAAATAGGCGTTTATTTACTTGCAGTTTGGTTTTCGCAATTTCTTTTACCAGCAGGCAAACAGAAACAAATCGCTGTTGTGTATACTCATTTTTGTGAGACTACTGCTTACTGTCAAATCACACTGTTTCAGGGTGTCCACCCACAGCGAAAAAAAGGAAAAAATTCAGGGAATTAAAAATGACAGGGAAAAGTCAGAGAAATTGCCAGGGATTTTTCACCTGGGTCAAGAAAATGTAAATAATTTCTATTCTGCAAAATTTTTTAGTTTTTTTAATACACGATAATGTTATTATGAGATTATGAGTATGTGTATTTCCAGATTTAAATTTTTAAGTTTGTCAACTGGCAATAATACATATTTGCCAAGTAACATGGAGGCCTATAGTAGATCAACACTAATGTGTAGTCAGTAGTGTATATCGCAATAAATATTAATGGACTAAATGAAATGTTTGTCCTTTATGCTTTGCCTCTTGCAGTGTAATTTAATTCACCTTTAGCGATTGCGTATTTGTTGCCAGTTGTGGAAAAATACATGCTATTGGAAGGTTTCAGTATTCCCTAAAAATAGACCAAGGAAAATGTTAAGATTGTGAATGGAAAACGTGGAAAGGTCAGGGAATTCCAAAAGGGAATTTAAGTGGACAACCTGTACTTACTGCTTGAGGGCACTGCGTACCGGCTGGCAGCTGTGAAATTTAAATAGGATATCTTACGCTAAGGAAATTTTTCCTTAGTGCGTACATTTTAAAGAGAGGCGTTTCAAACAAAATGTATTCTCCAGGAATTTTTTAGGAGACGTTCCCTACGTCGGAGACGTTTTAAAGATCTGTGTTTTACAAAAAAGTATACACCGTCTATCTGTATTGTAAATATACGCTCGTAGGGATCTTCTCCTAAAAATCTCGCGAAGGATACGTTTCGCTTGAAACTCCTATCTTTAATATTAAGGCCAGGCTTCACCATGCATGGGTGTATAGGGTATCAAAGGCTAAATTCGAAGAAAGATCCCTCAGTCATTTATTGTGATTGTATTTTCAACTAAGGTTTTTTTTGTTTAAGATTGAACGCATCTAGAGTTGTAAACCATTCGAATTTTAAATTTTTTAACGCCTTTTGTTAATAATTTATAAAATGTCACAATTTTATAAATAATGAAAACGTACATTCGAAATTAAAAAATTAAAAATCCTAAGGTATGCGAATCTAGATGAGTTCGATCTATAAAAAAAATCACCACAAAAAACGACTGAGAGATCTGTGTCCGAATTTAGCTTTGATTTCCTATACGCCCATGCATGGTGAAGCCCTGACCTTAACGCACTCAGGTGGAAATTCCTTTAACATGGGTTTTTGGTATTTAAATCTCGCAACTGCCAGCCGGTAGACAGGGTCCTTAAGTTTTCTAGTAGACCACAGTCGCACCTTGTTTTTCCCCCCTCGTCAATCGTGTCTCATTACTAGCGAGGGTTATATCGCTCCGCAGACACTAGAGAGTGCACGAAGGGCGAAGCCTGTCTGGAGGGGCGGTGACGCAGTCATAAAAGCCGCTCTGTGGTGACGTCACGGAAAAAAAAAAAAAGAGAACAGAACGTACGCCACTTGGCTACCTTTATTAATTAAGTCAAGAAGCGTGGCTTTCTTTACACGCCGAGTCGCGCCTGCTTCATTATCGCCGTTGGACTTCGTAGGCGCGCCGAACCGGTCGTAGCGATAATTAGTTAATTTATCTCGAATTTTTTTTAAAATAATTGCGTGATTTTTTTTTCTGTCACGAAAGTAAAGCTGTAACGTTAAAAAAATTGTTTTTTACCAACACATTAAAAGGCTGCTCGGTAGGTACATACATTTATAACGGAACAAAATAATATCGTCTTGAAAAAAAAATCACCTGTTATCTCCCAAGTAATAAATCCACGTTTATGTACTAGGAAATGTAAGAATATTTCTGGTAACGTAGAATCGATTATTATATATAAAAAAAGGGCTCCAAATATAGCAATAATTGATCGCAACTAGCTATGAATTCGTCTGGTCGCCGAATGGGAATTGCTATAGTCCATTCAAGGGGTTGCTTACAAATTTTCTGAAGCCTTGCTAAAGTTCTAGTTTCAGACTACTCCTCCACCTCGTGAAAACAAAGATGAACTTAAGTTTAGAGAATTACACCAGAATGACAAAGCACTGTGTTCGTGCGAACTCGGTTTAATAATATTTTGCACGAGAACTATTTCTTATCAGGCAATACCAACACACATTTTTCTCCCTGTTTTTAATTAAGTTTAATTGTAAATAATATATTATAATTTATTATTAAAATACAAATAAAAAACCTTATTTATCCAAAAATAAAATACTCTTATGTTAACGGGGCCGCGGTGGCTGAGCGGTTTGACTACCCGCCTCCCAGCAAAATGAACCGGCCGGGCCACTCCCGGATTATTTTCGCAAGTGGGAATCGTGCCAGACGATGTCGCTGGTTTCGCGGGTTTTCTCGGGGGTCTCCCGCTCCCCTCCCCGCCCTTGCATTCCCCCTAGTGCTCCACACCCACATCTCTTCAACCTCGTCGGGTCTCAAGACTTTGATGTTAAGAGCCTCCCAAACTTCTCCACTTCCCTGCATATTAATTTGTGGACATTTTTATTGAACTGCTGATATCTGCGAGAAGGTTGAAATCTACTTCAATTTGACTTATGGCGCCGTATTCTCGCCGTAATTGTACTAATCGGCTCACCATTCGTTAATGCCGTTTCTATTTTTTTTTTTTTTTTTGCGAGGTTCACGCCATTATTTAGGTGTCTACCACAAACAGCCATGGCGTGAGGTTGAAATAATACTTCACACAATTACACACCTCCTTTATTAATTATTCGAAGATCAAGAAATTTGATTTCGACTTGCGCAACTTTTTCGCAGACGCCATCAGTTAGGAAGACGACTCTGGTGCGATATTCTTGTGTATAGTGCCGCAGTCACATAATTATAACCAGACACGACAAATACGGCAAGGATACGACAAAATTATTTTCATCGTGTCTGCTTGAATTCGTAGCACGAGCCAACTTCCCCTGGCTCAGTCGGTTGGTTGCGCTACCGGTCTGGGGGTGCGAGGGTTCTGGGTTCGAATCCTGAGTAAGGCATGGGTATACTTTAGGTCACAGCATGACTGTTCACACGAAGGTTAGGCTTTTACGCCATCATTTACAAGGCGCATGTAAAAATAAAGTAGTATAAGGGGCGGTGGATGGAATGTAAATGTGGAACACATAATGCCAATAAAGAGTGCAGACTTTACGCTGAAGCACAACTAGGCATAAGCGTTAATTTTATTATTTTATTTCAATACGTGGCATTTTTTTTTTCCTTGAAAGATGCAGAATTCTACACTGCAGCAAAAGTTAGTTTTAGAACGTTGTACATACATTCTGCAGTGCGGCACGGCACGAGAAAAGTAGAATTCGTTTCCAATTCAAAACTGCAGGCCGTGCAAGTTTTCATCATTATGACGTAAAAAGGGTCTTATATTTGATTGGCTGTTCGGTTTTAACTGTCGTGCCTGAGAAGTCATGTCAGGCTCGATGTGATTACCCCATAATACCTTTACGTTTATGGGAAATATTTAATATTTTGACGGTGTTTTTTAATACTGTATTATGCCCCCTTTTTCAAAAAGAAGGAAAAATATTTTTTCAGTTGTGAATTTTTTTGTTTACATAAAAACTTCTGAATTTAGTAATGTAAACATGTTATATATATTATAATAACGTTGTTGATTTGCCGCAGTTACCACGTGCCAAGTTCGTGTTCACGATAAACTGAGCACTTTTGAAATCAACCTTAGAAAAATGTCACTGCCCCTACCTGCATACATTATTTTTAACTAGCGCACTGAGTGACATGCACCCAGTAAAGTTGGTAACGATGGATGGGAAGCAGTTCCGTATCTTAACGTCGAATAAAATGTGCTAGGTACTCATTTCCGATTACTTAAATTATTTCTTCTGCTGTCGGCTTTTTAACGAATCTAAGAGTAAAAATTAGCAGATTTGTAAAATATTTACTTTTGTAATAATATCACGATTTCACTTGAACGACGCATGGATAAAGTTACGAGGATCATGACAATGTTAATCTTACGTAAAGCGGAAGAATACACAACGTGCATGCAACTAGATCTTAACTCTATGGTACAAATATCTTGCCATCTAAGATAAGGTTGAAGTGAGTTGCCTATATTCTCCACCACAGCAATAACTAGATACCGGAAGAATTCGCGGATTCAAGTTTGAACAAGCTAGAATTCAAAACACGTTTGTTCATATAACTTCAGACATTGGTTCACGCAGTATTTGACACCTCCTAGAGAACGGTGAACCAATCATCGCCTTCCACTGTTGGAGCAGACAACCAATGTGCAGTTGACGTCGACATATTTGTACATAAGTCTGTATTGTAGAGTCTAGCCTGCAGGTCATTGAACTCGCGAATTTTCCAGGTCCCTTAGCAATAACAGTTCCGTTGGTATCTGTATTTCCCCTTATCATCGTCCTATTGGTCCTGGATACACGGGACACGCCCGCTGTACTCTGCAACGTTTATTATTGGCTGGCCGTCTGCCAATGGGGTCCACGTCTCGGCTCTGCACGGGTTAAAGTGTCGGGTCAGATGTAACAAGTTTTACAATTCATCGTGTTCACTCGGGAAATGATCGAAAATAACAGTTTTATTCTTAAGATCTAAATTGTTGATAAATTGTATTTGTTTTACTTATTTCCGACAAAGTCGTGTGAAACATTAAAGCTATAAAATTGTGGGTCTGGTCCTTAACAGTAAATAAATTTCCAGATAAACGTAGCCCCGAGTGTGCTTGTATTGGGGATGTAGTCGAGAGATGCGCCTTGCTGCTGGCATAGCTCGCCCGAGAAGCAGTCACCTTACCTCCCTCTACAACCCGCAACCCCCTCTCCCTGCCAGGGTTCCACCCTCTCACCATTCCAGGGTTCCACCCTCTCATAGCGGTCACATCCGTAGCAATTAGCGCTTGCCTCTCCCCGGCCTTCTTCCGGGAGCAGCGCCATTGCAACAACGGCACAACCCTCTCTCCGTTTAAAGCCATCTTTACTGGGGGGTCGCACCCACTTTCAAACCGCCTACCATCAAACTCGCAAGTCCATCTTCGCTGAAGGCCCGTCTACAATAGCGTTGACACAAAACGTTAAACCCTAAACGTTGCCTTTAGAAAACTGGCATGTCCAGAATCGACGTTAAAAGGAACAAAAATAAACAGAATATAGCTGTATACGTAGAGTAAATAAGGCAACAGCAATGTGTTATTGGGCGGTCGCTGATTTTTTTTTTGGCCATCTCCACGCATGCCAACTCAGACGGCACAACTACTGCATCACTTCGAACTACGAAGTTGGCGTTACTGAGTACTTAACAGCGCTTCTGACGGATATACCTTGACCCTCTTAAAATTGCATTACAAATATTTATATAATCACACGTACCGTTCAATACCTTTAGGAAATTTTAACACTTCAACAGTGGAATAAGATGAATTATGGGTGGGATCAGAAGATTACGATGTTCTGCCAAGATTGCAACGCATTTCAGAAATTCAAACTTACCCTGGCGTTACGCTATTGTTTACAACAACAATATGGCCAGGCAACATAATGAAAATTAAGAGGCAAAAAAATTGTTTTGCCTTAATCTGTGAAAATGCATTTTTTTTTAAATGAATAAAATACTTAATCTCCCGCAGTGTAAAAACTAGGAAACAATTTGAAATTTCTGTAATGGGTATCAAAATATTTCACTATAATGTGGGTATGCCTGGAGAGGGCCTGAAAAAATGAGCGACCTGTTGTTCCCTATCCTGTGAACATCTCCTAGGTGTATATGTACAAATATTTTTGTTTGTGTTTGTAATTCAAAAAGAACCTTTTGCAAAAAAATAAAAATAAAAAAATTCCACAGACTAAATAGTTACACACAATTATTTTTTAATGCATTTTGCGTTATTTTGTATATTGATTTCGTATAACATTAACACATTAAATACGCACGGCTATAGTGGTGCTATCTGTTACCAATCGTCTGTAACATTTGTTTTGACTTGTCGGTGACGTCTTGAATCGTGATTGGCTGGCGTGAAACGCAAAAACGCAAAGACTTGAAAGTTTGGTCAACTTCTACCGCGTTGCGTCTTACGTTTAGCGTCACGGCAACGCCTAACGCCGGTTGTAGCCAGAGCGTATGCGATCCAGGGATCCGTGACACGTTATTGCAGCGTCAACGCGATTGTAGACGGGCCTTAACTAACAACTAAAAGCTGTTCGCAGTCAATCGAGCACTTTTGAAATCAACCTTTGAAAGTGTCCACTGTCCCTGTCTGGATGTATTTTAACGGGAAATCTGACTGGCGTGTGCTTAGTGAAGTAGGTAACGATGGAGGGAGAACGTTTTCAAGCGACTTTCTCAGAAAATATTCTTATACAATATTATTTTTGAAAAAAAAAAAAAAAATCATCGTTTTTATATGAAAATTTTAATATTACATTTTAGAAAAAAAATTAAACAGAACAATTGGCTAGACGTATTAATGTAGCAACATTCCTTAAGAAATTTCACGTTGGGCACTTTTTGTTTGAAATAGTTATCTCTAACAGTGACTAATTAGAAGGAAGTTCGTTTAACACTGATTCCCCATTTGAATTTTGCGGCTGCCGGCTTGGTAGGCAGGGTCGTTAACGTTGGATTGCAAGTGTTAGGAAGACATCTGTGCAAACTGGAGTAATTTCTTCAGCTTCCAGTGTTTTTCATGCTTATTAGTGTGAGAATTATCAAATTTGTAAACAATTGAGATAATTTTTAAGTTTCAAACTGACCGGGGCCGCGGTGGCTGAACGGTTAGCCTGCTCGCCTCCCATCAAGGCGAACCGGGTTCAATCCCCGGCCGGCTCACGCGTGGATTATCGCACGTGGTAGTCGTGCCGGACGATGCCGCTGGTCGGCGGGTTTTCTCGGGGGTTTCGCGTTTCGTCCCGCCCTTTCATTCCGGCGCTGCTCCGCACTCACCTCAATCACACCCTCGTCGGCTCTCAAGCCAGCTGTTAAGAGCCGCCCAGATATCTTTCGTTCGCTCAATTGACCAACGTCTAAATAAAATGATGAGGCCCGTGGCCATAATTATAGTAAATGTGGTGTAGGAGTAGACCCACATAATGTACATACATACATACATACAAGTGTAAGTGGCTAATGCTGGCTAGGCGGGTTTTAAGGGACCGCCAGAAGAACAAATAATTATAGACTGTTCACGGTAAAATGAGCACTTATGAAAGTCCTGCTTAAGATCTATTTGTATACACGTTATGTATTCCTCCGCCTTATGTAAAATTACCATTGCCTTGAGTCCCGTCACTTGATTCATCAGTCGGTTAAGTGAAAATGTGAAATTATTAGGAAAGTAAACAATTGACAAATCTACTCATTTTTACACTTTGATGAATTAAAAAAAAAAAAAAACAGAAAGTGGAATAAATAATTTTAAGTTATCTCAAATGGTAACATAAATTTTTTTTTATTTGACGTTAAGATATGGAACTATTTTCCATCCATCATTACCAACTTTGCTGGGCGAATGTCACTCAGTGCGCCCATTAAAATATATGCAGGCATTGACTAGTGACTTTGTTTTTCTGAGGTTAATATCTCAAGTGCTGACTGTAGCGTGAACTGCCTTTAATTGGTTGTTAAATGTGTTGAAGACAGAGTTCTGGACGCACTCTAGATAACAGGCGCTGCTTACCATGGCGTCGCTTCATAACTCCAAATTAATAGCAATTACTGACAATGTACGATCACGGGAAATATACCTTTTACGAGTTGTTAAATATTTTCGTGAGTAGTTTTTGTGTGCTGTCTGCTTGTTGTAAAATGTCGAGAACTTATTAATAACTAGGGATGGGAAAATTTCGCGAATTCATTTCAGGACAAGATAGATTTCAGATGCATGCACACTGAAGTCACCTCTCCTATTGGATCAGAGTTTATTATGCACGCTCTAGACGACTCTGAGCCAATAGCAATCTTACAAGGGACCAAGAAGCGAATCCCATACGGCCAGGTGTGGGGCAGCAGCGAATGAACAAGCATCTGAGGCTCGACTGTACAGGCGATTGTGGAGTCTAGCCGACAGGTCACTGAACTCGCGAAATTTTTCCTATCCCTATTAATGACACGTATAGATTATCGCTGGTTCCTGCTCCTTCCGACGTGACGACAGCCGAGGAACCTTCTGGGACCGCTTTACTTTCGGTGACATATCGATGTCGCTTCCGCTGCAAGGACTTTGCCTTCAAGCTTACTGCACGAAGTTCACGAGTGTCCGAATAGTTGGTTTCGTATTCAACGAATTAGAACTGAAGGCGAGGTTTATACGGATGGAGATGTCCATGAATAATTTCGTGGTAATAAATTTTAATAAATTCGGAAAATCAAAAATGCAATATGTTTTTTTTTTCTTATTGGCCCTATATCGTAACCAGTGCGTTATAGACTGATTTTGATAAAAAATAAATCAGTATGATGCAAATATTATTTTAAAGTTCGCTAATAATGATGTCTATAAATGGTCGTAGGGCTTTCCTGGAGCTATTAATTATGCTCGCAAACTGAATTTAACAAACCTGTTCCCAATAAATTTTCGAAAATGTAGGCATACTATGATTTAAGATACAGACCCAACTCGGAAAGAAATACGAGCTCTATGATACATCGCTTATCTTTAAACGTAGGGTTTGAGGAGGGTGGAGTTGAGGGCTTTGAGTGGTTATTTGTGAAGATGGTGAAGGAGAGGGGATGGATGCATGGCTGATTGACGGGAAGATGAGTTTGGGTAAGGTATTGTGGGGGTGATGGTAGTGGGTGTAGGAGATGATGGCTGGTAAGGGGGTTGGGGAGTTGAGAAGGTGAGGGGTTGAGTGTTTTTGTATGGGAGGGGATGAGTGGAGGTGTGTGCTGATTTTTAGAATTTTTTTTTTTTTTAGTTACAGATTGTTGTGATGGAGAAGTGGTGTTGGTTAGGCGGGTGATGATACGGCGTTTGGATTATTGGGGATAGAGGCATATCTATTAAATCCAATATGGTGGTCCTGACAGTGGGTTACATAATCGATATGGTATCACGATCGTATGCGCCTTGAAAAGACGAGTCGGTTGATATATAACACTCAATACTTACGCCTTTAAATTTCTTAATTATTGAAATGTATTTAAATTTAAATTAACAAGAATAATTTTTAAACTAATTGTATTTTGCGAGGGCGGGGGTAATACATCCCCGAAGTGACAGGCCGAAATTATTTAATTTTTACTAAAACAATTTTTTTATTTAATGGAATTCTGATCTGCAGCGACACTTTAAAACGATATGGGCCAATTATTATAAATCCAAGGTGGTGGGGCGATACTTTTTATTTTTTATTAAAACATATTTTTAAAAATAGTTTCTGGAGATGACGGCGAGGGGGGGGGGGTTAACATCCAACATGGCATCGAGCCCTGGCTATGACGCCTACCCATATGGTGGACGGCACCGACTAATATGGCCGCTGACCGCGCCTACCAAGATGGCGGACGGATCCTGGATCCTATCCCGGATTCCTTTGCCACTTATTCGGCCAACCCTATCTACTTGTGATGTTTAAATTATTTTGATTCAGAAAAGGCGATCAGTGGCGCGTAGTGAATTTTTATACAGGATCAGCAGTATAATTGCCCCACATATTTGAGTGTTTTAGATAACATTTGCTAGTGCCGGGCTGTGGTTCCATTTTCATTTTCTACTAACAAACGCAACTTCCACCTTTGCTTACCCTACACATGTATTTACCATTTTGTAGTACCTAACACTAGTTATAAAAACGGAAACGAAATCAATATAGTAATAATTAAACTCAATATTATTTAGAGAGTATATTACAAATTATAAGAAAACCCTCATACTCCCGTACACTTTCATCCACGTTCCAACTCGCTTGCGAGTTCGATTCATCGCTAGTCGCTACCGTTTGTGGAAATAAATACTAGATAGCAGCACTATGCGTGTACAGTACGGGAGTTACGAAAACTCTGTTTCTCGAATCGGAAACGGGAAACTCAGTATTAAATCTGTTTAAATTTAAAGCTAAGCGAAAACTACAAAGGATCAAACATTTCCAATATGTATAGGGTAAGCATTGCTTACCTTGCGCCTATGCAATAAACGCCACTGGACTGAAGATGCTGTGAAAAGACTATACCCGGTACGCAAAACGCAAGAACTGGTCTCCATTTTGCTTGTGATGCGAGGTTTTTTTTATTTTTTTTATGCTTAGTGTTCCTGGGACAGTTTCAAGATCAGAGACAACCCCGAGGGGGGGTCTTGTGTTGGTCGCACGTGACACATGTCAGGCTCTCAGGCGACGGGACGTAATTCCTCGTGACGTCCCTGGGAACTGTACAAAAGCAACCCACAGTGGTAAGTCACAATGCACACGTACAGAAAGAGAGAGAGATGCTTTATATGGGCGCCCTCCGTCGGGTTTGCCGCTGCCTGCCCAGTTTTCGCATCTGTCTTCTTTCTCCCTGCCTCTGCAAGTCCCTCCCGTTTTTGAGGCACTTCACGATGTTTCCTGTCTGCCCCCGACGTTTGCTTTCCTCTCTTTCTTCTCGTGTACGTCTCCTACTCTGGCCTTCGTGCACTATCCTCCCCTTCGACATTCCTCCATTCCTGGAGATAATTTTGTCCCTATCGGAAATCCATATGCCATGACGTGTGGATGCAGGCTAGGCAGTATAAACATATCTCAAGGTCAGTTCACTGTACGTCACTCAATCACACGGGAATAGAAATCAACTTGATATTGTATTCGCGAATTCATTCGGTGGCCAGGTCGACTACAAACACTTGTGCTTTTCTACTTCCATTGAGATTGGGCGGCAGGTGTTTAGACACGCCCAGTTTAACAGTCAGCCAGTAGTAAGCAGGAAGCAGTAGTGTGAGTTATCGTTGAACAGTCAGCCAGTAGTATTCTGGTTTTCGCAATAAATATATACCTGAAGGTTCGACTCTTCAGTCTTATGTAGTCTACAAGTATGCCTATATCAACTGCACATTGGTTTTCTACTGCCACAGTGGAAAGCGATGATTGGGTCAGCATTCTCCAGGAAGTGTCAAACACCGTGTGGACCAATGGCTTAAATTATATTATGAACAAGCGTGTTTTGAATTATAGCTTGTCACAAATTGAATCCGTGAATTTTTCGGGTCTCTAGCAATAAAGATTTCTGCTCAGGCTATACTTCGAAATCGTGCGTGCACGCTTGCAAATTTCCTCTTATTATTGGCCGCGTGCATGCATGTGAAGACATTTCCTATTTGACTGGACCAGTCAGGATTAAGCTATCGCGACAGTAAACGTCCGTGGTTGGCTGGCAGACACCTCAAGACTTCGGTGTTAAGAGCCGTCCAAAGCTCTTCACTCATTCACTCTGCGCCAATAAATAAACACTTCACAATTGTGTACCCCAATCAAATGCAGACGAGTACGAAAGGGCGTGGCTTCACTTCTATGCAGCAGCCAGTGGAGAAACGAAGCCGGGTCCGGTATATACAGTACTGTGAAGTTGAGCTTGATAAAGCAAATAATATTGCGAACATTGTATGTCTCTATAATCCATTCACGGTTTCTTCGGCCTTTTTGAAACAAACCTTTGAAAAATCTACCCATCTATGACGTGTTTAGTTACTTCCTAAATACATCCTGTATCACAAGCGTTTTATACTCGTGTTCATAAAAGTTACTTATTTTGCTGTTAAATTGAAACGTTATTCATGTCTTATCTATAAATTATAATTATTCATTAAAAATAATTAGAATTAAAAGCAGTGAGAAAATAGGTATGTTGGTAGCGCTTAGTGAGAAATAGTTCTATACAAAATGCTGTTACACTGAGTGCGCACGAATTCGGTGCGTTGTCCTCTGGTGTAATTCTCCAGGCTTAGTTAAGCTTAGTTCGCACGAGGCGGAGGAATAATCTGGAAGTAGAACTTAAGCAGGGCTTTAGAAATGGCTGAAGTAATCGTGAATGGTTTATAATAATTATAGAACACTCGACGTGGCCCGAAGAGCTAACTCTTTAGTTACTCGTTTATTTATCGTGTTCTTTAGGTTTCTACTGCTCTCGAAGCGAATAAAATCTTCGAGTGAAGGAAATTCGTATTCTAAGGCATATTTCATTACAGCCTGCCAAGCCTTTAGAGATGCTGGGTTTTTCGCTAGCCGTCTTCGGCTAACCGCAGTATGCGCTGTATTTAACATGCAGCATTTTCTTACCTGTGTGACACTTATCTGCCAAACTGGTGGATTAGACTGTTCCTGATATGCAGAGTTCATATACTTGCAATGCCGTTATTTACTTTCTCTTCTTCATTCTGTACTCCCGCAATGAAAGGATGACATAACTAAGGCGCATGCACACAACAAGTTTGTCTTTTGTCACGAGGTAATTATTTTGTACATTCAGCTCCTTCCATAAACTAATCTTCTGTTCATTTAATTCGCGATTTACAGTTCAGCTGTATATGTCGATTGCTCCAGAAGGAACTCCAAGAAAGGCCTGTATGGGAAGTCGGTAAGATATACTCCTACGTTAGAGTTATCAAGCTCAAACAGGTGTGAGAGTCAGAAGTTGTAATTGTAAGAATATAAAATATAATGTATTTTAAATTAGTACACCTCAGTGTGGTACAGAGATAACACGTGGAATGCAATAAAATTGAAGAACAGGCATCGTGCATTAATGCGATTAGTAAAGCACTAATTACTAAGGCTGTTCATGGTAAAGTGAGCACATTTGCGGACCGAGTAACATTTTATTTTCAGCCATATTTTATTCTTTAACCGTTTTTAAATAAATATTGCCACGTAAGTAATAAACGGAATGTATATATTCCACCGGACTCTTAAGCTATCGTCTAAGGCTAAAATAGAAATATTTATTGGCTATTATTCCAAACAACATGGCTTTCGAAAGTGCTCACTTTACCGTGAACAGCCTATAGAAAGATGGCATCTCCTTTTGGGTATCAGACGTTTACGAAATGTTTGAAATTTGGTGAAATATCTTGGCTTTAAATGAGTCAAACTATAGGTAATTTTTAGATGTTCGTCTATGAGTCTACTTGACAGTTTGGATCTGCTCAACTTTAGGAGGAACGAAAACTGTTTACAAATGTTCGTCTGTGAGCTGACTTGTTAGTTTCTATTGATTCAACTTTATGAAAAAAAAAAATTTCACAAATGTTTTAAAAATTCATTGCACCGATTGTTACTTTTCCTGTCGTGCACGCATGACCTCAAAACAGCCCTGGGCTGTTCACGGTAGAATGAGCACTTTTGAAAGCCCTGCTTAAGATCTGCTTGTATGCACCTTATGTGTTCTTCCGCCTTATGTAAAATTAACATTGCCATGCGCCTCGACACTTTATTCGTGCGTCGGTCAGGTAAAACTGTGAGAGTTTTAGGAAAGTAAATATTAAACAAATCTGATCATTTTCACACTTCGATGCATAAAATAAATACAGAAAGCGAAAGAAATAATTTCAGTTTTCACAAACGGTTACCCAACACATTTTATTCAACGTTAAGACGTGGAACTATTTTCCATCCATTGTTACCAACGTTACAGGGAGAATGTCACCCGGGGCGCATTCCACTTGTTGTCTAATAATAAGTTGGGGCGACACAGCTGTGGCCCACGGACCCGACATGCGCGATGTACGTGAAGATTGGCATCGAAGATGCTGCGTGTCGCAGATTGGTTAATGTATCCACGGCCTTGTGCCAATCAGCGACGCGTGCCGAATACTCATGCGGCCCAGCACAAGACAACGACCTGGAGAATGGCCAGTGTCCAGCCGGCGTGACTCATGTAAGCCCCCCCCACCCCCCCCCCCCCCCCCCGCTGCCGCGTGTTCTTGCTCATCGTGTGCACGCTGGAGACCGGCTGTGAAATTGTAAACCTGTGAAAATATCACTCGTGCGTATACATGATGTTTCAGTGAACGCTTGCAGAAAATCAAACTGGTATAGGCTGTTCACGCTAAAGTTAGCACTCTTTAGAGGGGCCCCATTAGACATTATAACCAATTTATACAATTCATTGTGGCCTCGGATTTTTTGTTTTCGGTATGATGAATGTATACACTGTGTTTATTACTCACACGGCACGGTTTACATTAACAATTGATTGAATGAAATGAGTAACTAGGGCTTCAAAAGTTCTCACTTTACTGTGAACGGCCTATAATAGGGGCACTGTAAGAACGATTTCTTTGCTTTGCTGCAACACATGATTTGTTGCTACAAAGTGAGTGAGTGAGTGAGTGAAGAGATTTAGGCGGCTCTTAACATCGAGGTCTTGAGAGTCGATGAAGGTGATTGATGTGAGTATGGAGCAGCGCCGGAATGAAAGGTAGGGGGAAACAGGAGATCCCCGAGAAAACCCTCCGACTAACGGCATCCTCCGGCACGATTCCCACACGCGAAAATCCAGATTGACCCGCCCGGGTATTGAACCCGGATCGCCTTGGTGGACCTTTGTTGCTACAAAAGGAAAGTTGTTTAAATATGAACCACTACAAAGTAGGATTGAAACAAACACAATTTTTGGTCGATATATGTAGTAACGACCATGATAACATTGAATTGTCGTTACAATACTTCAGCAAAAGTCATTTTTAGAAATATGTTAGTTACTATGTAAAAAACTGTGTGCCCTATAAAACAACTGTGATAAAAAAAATAGAGATAAGTTACAAACAAAATTCACTAAAAAATATAGTACGACAGAGACACTAACGTGCAAACCTTGTGTTGTTATCCTAAAGCCCATTACCAAAAGACCACTTTTCCTTGCTCTAATCAGACTACCTTTGACAGGTCAGGTCGGTTTTGTCAAGTATTACTGGGAATTTTTTAATGCCTGTGTTGGTCTTGTGTTTAAAAATAGTTTCTCAATTTATTTACCAATTTTTGGGGGTTCTCTGTATATCGTAAATGTTTTACTACATTATCTTTCACAAGTATGCGTACACTGGAGCAAGTTGCACGATAAAGAAAAATTGGCTTTAATTCAAAAGTAAAAGGGGAAAAAAAAAGTGAAATCTGTTTATGGAAAAAAATTTTCTATCCCCATTTGTGTTTAGAAAACGTATACGCGACTCCTGGCGGTTGCGTGTTTTCGATAAATTAATGTTGGTGCTGGCCTTGTACTGAACAAATATTGCCATTTTACAAATTGCGATCTCGTGAATCCACGAAGTGCGTTATTCTGGAGGAATGCGTCGTTTCCAGTAAAGAAAATTTTACGTTGTGTGCAGAAGCGGTATATGTGTTTAGTTTTGGTACCGAACCGACTCTCGGCAATCCATAACAGTAACTCCTGTTCGAATTCCGAAGTGTATGTAACTAGTTTGCAAAAAAAAAAAAAACCATCAACACATTGATGTAAATTTCCGAATAGTTATGTATTCGTTCAGTTCAGCGTGGTGAGATCATATGGTCAATTCACGGACAAAATAGACGTCAAACACATATACAGTGAAGTCACCTCCGCAATTGGATCACAGTTTATTAGACCCGCCCTGCACGCCTCTGAGCCAATAGCAGACCTGCAAGGAAACACCTTGCGAATACCATAACTGTCAGGTGCGGGGTTACAGCCAATGAACACACAGCTGAGGCTCCAGGATGCAGAGGGACTGAGGAGTCTAGTCCACAGGTAATTGAACTCGCGAAATTTTCCTATCCCCAGTTATTATGCAAAAGAACTATTTCCTACTGAACATTACCAACACTGCTGTTACCTCTCTAGATGTATTCATGTTCGCTATACAGACAACTTAGCCCAGTGAAAACCTTGTTCATCCAATCATAAAAGAATAAACTAGCTAGAGTGTTATCGAAGATATGTTGGCTCAAAAATTTTCCGCTGTTTTTTTCCATTACTTCCAAATGTAGGTAAAAGTTCAGTTTATCAAAAAATTAGGCGAAGAGTGAAGATATTTGAGCAGCTCTTAACAGCGAGGTCTTGAGAAAACAATAAGGTACTTTTATGTCAACAGACATGTATGGGGTGAATTTTTTTTTTACTGTTGGTGTTGCGTACAGTGAGTTAAAGGCTGTTCACGGTAAAGCGAGCACTTTTGTCAATAACCTGAGAAAAAAGTCACTCACTGCCCATACATGTATATATTATAACGCACTGAGTGACACGCGGCCAGTAAAGTTGGCAATAATGAATGAAAAGTTATTCCATAGCTTAACATCCTAGTGTTACGTAATCATTTGCGATAACATAAATTATTTATTTCGCTTTCTGTATTTTTCTAATGCGTCTAAGTGTAAAAATGACAGATTTGTAACGTATTTACTTTTATAATAATTCCACAGTTTCACGTGATGACCGCACTAATAAAGTGATGAGGCCCATGGCAATATTAAATTTACATAAGACGGAAGAACACACACCGTGCATACATATAGATCTTAAGCAGGGCTTTCAAAACTGCTCATTTGAACGTGAACAGCCTATAATAATAAATCTTCTTCCCTGCGTTTATCGGTGCTGGCGTTTGCTGAACCAGCCACCCCCCACCCCCCTTGTGGCGGTAAATGGACTCGTCCTCGGTAAACGCTCCGATCGGCGTGTAGCTGCGACGTGTGCCGGTCTTGCACTCAGACGGGCAATATATTTCCCCTCCCATGAAACTTCCTCATAGGGGTGGCTTACCCCCTCGAGCCAGACAACTTCTAAGGCCGCTCTTAAACACTCTTCTTTCCAAACTACAAGGAAAGGGATTTAGTAGCGTAGATTAACACCGCGCCCGAGTGCTGGCTGGCCCGCCCTTCCTAAACTGCAGCGGAAACGGTTTAGGTTGATTCTTTGAAACGGCGGCCACGGCGTAAAAAGAAAGAGAAAAAAAAAAAGTAGAAGCGGTGGAAACTTTCCCTCAAGAAACTTTAAATGTTTCCGACCATTGTTAATTTGCATGAGGTTTGCAATTCCTCTCCCCCCCCCCCTCCTAAACCGTCCAAACGTCTTAATTTATTTTAATGCCTTTTTCTTCCTGTGAGAATTTTATTTCCAGTCGTTTACAGCTACCGTTATTTACGTCCCACTGCGTCCGTTGCACGAAAGGAAAGAGTATTTACTATCGTTGGGTTTTTTATTATTTTTTTTATACAGTTCAAGCGGTCTTTCACTTAGACGGAAGTTCATTAAACTTGGTGGTCGATACGAGGGCCCGGTTGCACCAACATCTTCCCCGATCCTAGTTCCGAACCATGATTCAGTTTGATCTTGGTTCCAATGTAAAAGTGTTTCACCAACGAAATTTCATGATTCTGGATCTCTGATTCATCGATCTTGGTTCCAAAGTGGGAGATCGAGATTAAGTATGAGAAAATTTTTGCTATTGGTTCGTAATATATGACGTCATGGAAGTAGGCGTATTTTTCACTATAGATAGATCTAGATGTGCGATGTTTTATTTGTTGTAAGTTAAGTATTTTTGTACGAATTTTAGTGAATAATATTCAAGTGCGTATAAGGTTGTTTTAATTTACCAAGAAAACAACCGAACGTAGTTCTATCTGTTGGCGTATTTTCAAACTACATTTGTCGTCGATGGCTGCTGATCTCGGATCGAGATTTCGAACCGCCTATTTCGGTGGTTCAAAATTATCTTCATCTCGATCTCCAGTCCAGCTCTGAACTGGAATGGTGCGACAGTTTTCTGTGTCGATCTTAGATCCGAACTCGGTTCAAGTTCTGAACCACGATGGTGGAACCGGGCATAACCTGATACATGACATCCTCTACTGTTCCATCATGCGATGAGAAATTTGAGGCTATTGTAGCAATTTGAATGTGTTCTTATTTTCACAAATAAAACCTGCATATTAAAAAAAAAACTCACATTTGTAGTACGCTAGAAGGTTTTCCACAGATTTTTTATAGGTACCTTGGCCTTTCGCCGGATTTTTTTTTTTTTTGTTAAGGATGACAGTTATGCTGCATGTAATTTTTTCTCGTTTCAATATTGGAAGCTTTCAGGCCGGTATGTATGGCTTCTTTAAGGATAATCCTGAGCTCACTGAGAACATTTATAATTTTGTAAGCTCTGTTTTTAGAAACTACGGTATGTCAAAATGATAGTGTATCAAATATTTATTATGTTTTAATAGAACTGTAATTAAGAATCTTATACTTTTCCCGTAAGTCAGACGACATATGTACCAGGTCTACTAGCATTCAAAAAAATATGTGCCTTATTTTAATATCAAGATTTTTAACCCATTTCATAATGTGGCATGCCAGCTATACTCGTACGATAACAAACAATGCTGGCATGATTATAATACTACAATAAAATATTTCTTTTACATTTGCAGAATTTCCAATCTCTCTTCATAGGTATATCTAAAACTGTACTGTAATGAAACCAGTATAAACCAGTTTGCATTGCAGAATCGGTGAGGTAACTTTCAGTTTGTAAGAATATTACTGACATTTTTTATCTTACTGAATTTTTAATCTGAAAATCGTCTTACTTTCATGGTAGTAGAGAATATTTGTGATTAAATTGTGAAAATTAAAATCGTAATCTAGTCGTTGAGAGAGGGGTTTGAACCCCCTAATCTACCCCCATTGTATAATATAAAGATATGGAAGCTGTAAGTAAACACGTATAGGGGAAAGAAAACTATTCGAATTCGTTAAATCGACATAGTTTAGACTCCTCTGTTAGTCTGTGTAATCGAATAATTATTCATTCGTTTAGCACTGCACGAGTAAAGGCAGTTTCATACGTTCAAATATTTCATGAAATCTAATAGGTATAATTTAAATTGTTGAATGCAGAAATCGTCTCACATGTACGTCAGTAATATGAAACCAGTAAAAATTTAAATGCAGACTTGGAATCTTAAAAATTTATTTCACATTTTGAAATAAACTGAAATTATTTTAGGCACAAAAGCATAACAAAGAAAGTGTCCACCATAACGGATAATTGAACATCATATGACTTTCGGTTGCTTTGTATTAACAAAATATTCAATTTCGTAGGAAAATCAAATAGGCTATAAACAAGAAATGAACGCAAATACAGGCTATTCACGATAAAGTGAACACTTTTAAAGGCCCTGCTAAATTTTTCCTTTCAGTTAATTTCTACTTTTCCGCCACTTTTTAATGTAAACATTGCAATATAACTAATACACACAGAGTATAAATTTCACTACTCTCAAAAATTGACATCTGAGACTGCAATAAAATATATTTATTAGGGGTAACGCCTTTTGGGAGGGCCTTATAAAGTGCTGACTTTACCGCGAACAGCTTATAAATAATTTACAGGTCGCAGTTGCTTGTGACGAAACGATGATATTCAGATAAAGAAAAGTAGGAGTCACACACAAGCTCTGGATATCATTTATTCAAAATGGCGGTGAAGCACATGCACTTCAGGATGCACTTTTCCCCCTCCACTTCCACCATCTCCCTTTCCTGGATATGTACCGAACCAGCCTGACAGGTTCATCCGGGACTTACATTACCTCGTACCCAATCCTGCATTCCCACCCACGGCATGCTTTCCCACCCCATTCAATTGTCACACCCCACTCCCCTGGAGTTGATGTCAGAATGGGTTCCCCCCCCCCCCCCCGGTTCGTGTGGCGCTGCCGATGATGTAAGGACTTGTTTTTTCGTCAGCCGTCATGCTCTGGCTGCCAGCGAGAGTGCCTAGCTTAGAAGACGGGTAGCCGGGGTTGCTTATTGTGTTTGAGTTCCATACAGGATGATTGTGTAATTGTGAATTTAACGATTACATAATGAGAGTAATTACATATGCGGCTGGATGGCAAGTGAAGAGTTTGGAAATGCACATGCATTTGCATATGGTAGGGGGGGGGGGGGGGTAAATGCACTTGCATATTGGTTGGATGTGTGAACTAAATAATTAAATCGCGCAATGAATAAATTATTGTAATCATTTAATTTATTCCTGCACTTGCATCTGCAGAGAGAGTACATATCGTAATTACAAAGTCTAATTACACATCCGCCCTCCAGGACAGTCCGAACTAAACTGACCAGAGTTCGATTACTAACAAGGGACTTTACCTCTGCTGGCCGGCGGCCATGTTGAATCGTGTTAAATATATATATATATATAAAAGGGGAGACATTTATTTAGAAAATTGTCAGTATATGTTTGGAAATAGTCGAGATCACTTCGCGTGGGCGACAGGCGTACGCAGTGTGACACATTCTATATAAATCACATCGGGTTATTAATGATTGGAATTAACATAAAATATATTATTCAGTTAATATAACACTGTCGTGTCGGATCCACACCCAGTCCGGACGTACAACATTTCACATCAAATGAGTGGGTGAATACGTCTAACGAATAATGAGATTATTAATTAGATCTTTTAATCACGCACTTGCGTACATAGCAAATGACTATGTATGCAGATGGATATCCGGCAATGAATTATTTGATCGAGCACTTACCCTATTAATTTTTACGTGAAGTTATTTATTTAATTTAATCGTGCAAGTAAAATGATAACAAACAATTTAATACACACTCGCAATATTACTTTTTTTTTTACAGGTGCTGAGAGACGAATTACACAAACTATCGCTACAACTGTACACTGGATATTGCTCTGAGATTTTCATATAACCTTAGGTTTTATCCCGCGCCGATGTACAATGCATTTCCCGTAAGGCGAAAGCCGCCGGGACACCGAGCAAGACGCGACAAATCTTAATGGGTCGGAAGGCGTCCAATGCAGACAATAGTAACTTTCTCTTCGCACCTTCGCCTCTCCGAGGTCCACACACACACTCTCCCTCTCTCTCTCTCTCTCTTTCGGTTCCTCTCTAGGCGATGGCTTGTCAAGAGGACATGCAGATGCATCTCTACCAAAACAAAAAAATTACGTTTGTGTTAAAAAAAAAAAGTCTTCCGATTTTTACCTAACATAATTTCTTTTTTAAACTAATTGCCTCATTTCACTTACGTAAAGATTCTATGACTCGTGTTTTCAACATTATTCCTTATTTTCTCAAAAGTTGTGTAAACATGCTCGAAAAATATCTGCGCTCTCGTCCTGTAGTGAAAATCCGACGGCCTATCACCTATGTCGGAAGACGTGTACTATGTCTTCTACTAAAAGCATTTCCACAGTATGTAGTAACATTGACACGGCAATGCTTCTAGCGAATCCAATAGATACCCTTGATGATGTTGCCGACCCGGTTGGTGTTACAGAGTCTTCAACCGTTGATGCCATCTTTAGCAGAATACACTGTCGTAGTTGATGAATGCACTTGTACCGGTCCGCGCTCCACCAAGCTCACCGAAGAAGTGAAAACATTCTCACAGGATGCATGCTTATGTGATGTTTTCACAACAGGGCAAACAGTTTATATTAAAGATCTAGACTCCCTCACTATAAGTCTGCTGAGTATGATTATGTGAAAGCAATATGCTTGATGCAGCGTTATGTGAGATCTATTCATCACGTTCATTTCTAACATGCGAAGTCACCCACAAACAACCATTCGTCTTTTCAATGTTGGAGGCACCTTTTTTTTTTTCTCTTGTTATGTCGACACTCTTCCATCATGCATTACACCAACTCATTGACAGTGACATATCCTTGAAAACACTCTATACATGGGGGACAGCTGAGAATCTCTTGGTCCTAATGCAGCTAAGAAGGTAAATGTTTGTAGACCCATCTTATTTCATGCCGTGCATAGGCTGGAAAAAATTCCTTAGGTAGGTATGCGACTTCAGTTCCTTTGTCGAGTGCTGCAAATGATTTTTTTTCATAGTTTTCCATATGAGATAATAGCTGATAAAATTTTCTAACCACCAGAAAAACAAGCCATCATTTTTCACTGAACCCTCACGATGAGAGGAAGACGTTCTGGATAATTTGAAGTGGAGATGCACACATGGCTTTTATATGTCTGAAAATAATGTAACGAAGTCTGAAGCCACTCGAAGTCATTCAGAGAAAGAGAGAGCTCTTACTCGAACGACAGACGAACTGCGAATGAGCCAGAGTGCTTGTGCATCTGCATATATAGTCTTGCTTTCCGATCACTCCATCTTCCATCACTCTCCCGATTTATTTTTCAACATCTCCTAGAATGTGTTGTGCCTGTAATAATATCACTTCATTGAAAACCCTATAAACATGGGATATATGAAAACCTACTTACATGATGCATGCTTACATACTGTTAACATCACAGAACAAGCAGTATGTTAACCATTTCGAATGTTTCATTATAGGTTTGAGAATTATTTGTCAGTGTGGGATTCGAACACACGGTCTTCTTACGAGGAAACAGAGCTTAAATCCAGCATCTTAGACCACCTAACCTACCTGGCAATTTTTAATAGCGTGGAAATTTCCGAAAAAAAAAATTTATAACGAAAATTGTTAGCCCTAACCTTATGCTGTATCATTATTACGATCAAAATGTTTTGCTTAAAACTAATAAAGATTACAAAATTTTTAGAAAATTTCAGATTAGTAGAAAAAGATCATAAGTCTTGATCTTCGTGGAGCGCAGAATCGACACTACCGACAACCAGTTAACGATAATGCAGATCGCGGTAGGCCTATCAGGTTCGTTGAAATCAAAGGTGAGACCTTCGCAATTACATTTCATCTTCATGGTATGGTAACACTCTGAGAAAACCCCCAAAAAATACTTGTTCAACCCAGAAAAAAACATGCTATATATTTACATAATTATGAATAGAAGATAGGAATAAATATAATTATAGGCTGTTCACGGTAAAGTGAGCACCTTTGAAGCCCTAGTTTGTTTTTCTGCTCAGCCATTTTTTATCCTTTAATCACATTTTAAAAATAAATATTGCGATGTAAGTAATAAACACAGTGTGTATAGTCCACCGTACTCGGAAGTTGACGTCTAAGGCTACAACAAAATATATTTACTAACTGTTATTCCAAATGAGACGGTTTTCAAAAGTGCTCACTTTATCGTGAATAGCCTATATACTTGGCGTGATAGGTCGTGGGTTCATAGGTATGAGCTCTCGGGCCCGTGAAATGGTCCTGATGATTCTAAGAGGGGGGGGGGGGTAGAATGAATTGGCGTGCGGGCTCTACAGGGGCTTGTGTGGTTGCTCCCCCCCCCCCTCGTTCTTTCGGTACTCGTTGGCCGACCCATG
Organism: Dryococelus australis; assembly: GCA_029891345.1. Lineage (NCBI taxonomy): Eukaryota > Metazoa > Arthropoda > Insecta > Phasmatodea > Phasmatidae > Dryococelus > Dryococelus australis. Next base: position 29,064,472 of record CM057001.1, read on the forward strand.
CATGACTTCACTCCCAGCACAACCTGCCCACACACACCCGCCCGCGCCGCAAGTTTATCCCGAAGTTCACCTCAGGTCGTGATTCATGTCATTTCGCGTGTACTTCGGACGAACTCCTCGGTCCTGCAGAGTTCCGGGTTCAAATCCCGTGTTAGTCCACAACTCGTGTGTGTGCCAGCCACCTTGCAGGACTTCAGGCGTTGTCACGATAAACTTTAAACACTCGTACTTGCTTGTTACTCTTTTATTTTTGCGCTTATATCCTGGTACGCCAAGCAGGACTATGTATAGAGATAGGAATAATTCGCGAGTTAAATTACCTGTAGCCTGGACTTCACAGTCCTGTGTACACTAGAGCCTCAGCTGTTTGTTCATTGGCTGCTGCCCCAGTGTTACCTCACACCTGGCAGTATGGGATTCGCTACGTGTTACCTCGCAAGTCTGCTATTGGCTCAGAGGCGTCCAGGGCGTGTCTAATAAACTGTGAACCAATTACAAAGGCGACTTCACTGTATGAGTGTTTGAAGTCTGCCTAGCCGAAATAAATTCGCGTAATTTTCCTATCCCTAGCTATGAATCAGTAATAGACTTGCTGAAAGAAAGAGGACAAATCACCTACACCCTAGTAAACTAGATGAAATTCTCATCATGAAGGCATCAGCCAATCAACAAACTACAGCCCTTCAGTTGCATGCTGAACTGTCGAATTTCGCCTGCCCGTCAAATGGAGTCATGGAATATCCAGATCTGTATTTAAGGCTTGATAAGTCCCAGTGTCTTATATTGGCGCATCTTTGTCGTGATTGCCACTAAATATGTGAAATGAAATTTTCCACACGGTGCAGCAATATTAATAGCTACGGGACCCATTCTCTCGAAACAATATTCCACGACTAGTTCACTCTCGCTTGCCAAGAGCATTTGCCAAGAGCATTTTTTCTGCGTTTCAGACCGAGAAGCGTGGGAGCGATAAGGGCGACACTGCCACGCGCACCAAGTGCTCCATCGCCACTAAGCGCAAGGCCCTGAACTGGCGTGCAGTGTCCTCGTCGTGATACGTTTACCTGCGGAACTTTCAGAAGTGACGCTATTGAACATTCGGAGGAAAGCGCGTAGGAAGGTTTAGCGCGGGGCCCTTGAGTGAGTTTGTACGTATCTGACGCGTATATTCTGAGACGAGCTTGGGAAAAAGCCGTTTGTAGCCATTTTGGTGAGTCGAGGGGAGGAAATGCGTTCCCACAAAGACACGCGGTATAGTGATCAAAATAGGGCAGCGGTGGCGCAGTGGCTAGGGCGCTCGCCTCCCACCTCGGCAATCCGGGTTCGATCCTCCGCCTCTAATAAAAGCTTATCGAGATTTATCAGAATGTCACACCAACGCTGCCTTTGCTAACCTGTTCAGTAAACTTATAATGACCAGTACTGTACGCAGCGAGGAATCAGTGCTGTGCCACACATGTCGTTTATGATTGGCTGGCGGTGACGTCTGAAAACACGCAGCGTGTTGCTTGCAAAGAGCACACTAGGCATAAGTACAGTGCAAATCACGATTGCAACGCTTCGCCCCACACATTAATGCGTGACCAAACGGTTTCATTTTAAACTTGTGACTGCGGGGAAGAAATATGTGATGTTTCATTGCGCGCGATTACAGAAATGAAAATAACAGTGGCCAAGTTATAACTATAAACGCGTAGGATTCGAGTTATTATTTCGTGAGCGACTTTATTCCATCCGAGCACAATCCGTGATTTTGTCAGCATCCGACCTTTATTCGAATTCTCCTACGCGCGAAACTACGTTTCAGGAGATTCATCACTCTGCAGTTTAAATGGTATTTTTGGCTAACAGATTCCTTCAGGATGTGCCATACAAATTGTCGGTCAATGGCAGAAGTATAATGAAATTACAACAACTTGCAGTTTAGTCTGTTTATAATACTAAACCAAATATTATCGTTCTCTAGTAATAACGAATTAAAAAAATAATTACGAAGTATTTCCGTTTGCTCTTTCGATCACTAAAATAAAATACAAAATCTGTGATGCAGGTTTTGAAAAAAATTCCATAAACTTAAGATGGCGGGAATTTCAGGTCATTACCAATTTTCTTTTAGTTTCATCTCCGCGCGAAATACATCATCCTTCTCAGGCGGGGATGTAACAGCCAACCGAAAATCATTTGTTCAGTCACAAAATCTACCTTATTTTGGTCGACATGCAGCTCATAGGAAGGCAGCAATTTTACACCGCAGCTAACAGACAGTCAGCTGTTCTACAGGTCAGTGGACCAACACTCATTTTTATTTGACAGATCATATAGCAGAAATCCATTACTGAGGAAAAAATATGGTTGTAGGAAATCTTCTAGACTGTTAAAATAGGTACAGCTATCTGATGGGTTACAGATACATATAAATATTGTTACAGTAACATAGATAGTAATTTCAACATAATTGTTTGATGTATTCCTGCCTGTGATTGCATTTGCTACTGTATTGTCTATCTCATATAAGATGGCAAGATTTTGACAGTCAGTGAGTGGCAACTTGACGTATACGAAACAAACAAAGTGCCGTTTACAAAATCGTGTATCAGCTGATGCACGAACGAACCAAAGTTAATATTAAGTTGGCTATTCTGAGTACACTGGCGACGTAGATCAGGCAATTGCAAAATACGCAATAACAAAGAGTTCCTAGAATAATTAATATATTTTATTTTACGTGGTCACAAAACAGCAGTTTTAAGTGTTACAAACTAATCTTCGTGCTAAAGTAGTAATGTATAGGTGTTCAAAATGAACTACACAATAAGACGATCATAGCGACTTCAAACCTTAGATCTTTTTATGTCGTATTGCCACTGTCAATCTATGCTTTCCATGTGTGCTTGATATTAATTCCAGAAGCCTACAGAAAAATTGCATGATAGTATTGAATTATTTTTTCAAATAATTTGACGAAATATATTTCCAATTCGTGTCGTTTCGAGACAGTAATAAGAGAAAAGTCAAGTTTTTAAACGCAAGATCTAGAGGCGGCGAACCTGCTGCTATCTGTCGGCTCACGCACTTTACCATGTCGTGCGTTCCATCTGTGAGTTCTTTCTAGAACCTAACCAGCTATAAAGCTTAGATGAATATGTTTCGTATGTAAAATAACAAGTCTACGAACATACACCAATAGTTCTATTTTTCCGCGAACTCTGTATAATTTTTAATGTAACATATATTTCGTGTACAACGATTTTGATTACTAGTTATTTCTATTGGGCCAGTAACTGTCCGTCTATGTCCCAAATACGCCATTTTTTTTTCTGGAAACCCATTACCTTGTTTTCGTGTAGCTTCCAACGGACGCACCAGCTGATGGCGAAAGGATACATAAACTGAAAGTAAAGATTCTTTGAACTGTCAAAATCTTGCCATCTTATATGAGACGGACGTAAATATGGCTGCTACAGCGGAGCATTGCGTTCTTACTACAGAACAGAAAGTAAGGTACCTTCACAAGAACAATTTCAACAATATCTGGATTGTTCCCACAACAATATAGATTGTGATAACGTAACAGGATGTACTGTTGCTCGTGCTGAACAGTTTTGTAGTCGGGTTTGAAGGCAGCAGCAAAAAAGGATATTCAGTTAGGTTACTACAATCTTGATTGTTGTGGGAACAATCCCGATATTGTTGAAACTACTCTGTTGGAGATACTATCAGTTTTGTAAAGGCAGTTCACGATAAAGTGAGCACTTTTTAAATCACCCCTAGAAAAAGTCACTGCCCCTGCCTGCATACATTTTAACTGGCGTACTGAGGGACAGGCGTCCAGTAAAGTTGGTAACGATGGAGGGAAAGTAGTTCCATATCTCAACGAAGAATAAAAAGTGTTAGGTGACCATTTGTGATAATTTAAATTATTTCTTTCGGTTACTGTTTTTTTTTAATGCACCGAAGTGTAAAAATGATTATATTAGTTAAATATTTACTTTTCTAATAATTTCACAGTTTCACTTGACCGACGCATGAATTAAGCGATTGGGCTCATGGGAATTTTAATTTTACATAAGGTGGAAGAATACAAAACGTGCATTAAAGTATATCTTATGCAGGGCTTTCAAAAGTGCTAATTTTATCGCGAACAGCCTATTGTTACTTTGCTTTAGCAACCATATGTACAGGAACAAATAGGTACGATCACAGCGAGGAATAGAACAAACAGTGCTGTTGGTATTACTGTCTATGTCAGTGATGTTTATATTGCACCTACAAACTATCAGATGGCTGTCACTATTGCAACAGTCTAGATGGTTTCTACAACTACATTTTTCTTAGTGCAGCTGTACGATAGCAGCTGGCAGCCAGGCAGCTGACAGGTCAGATGATCGAAATTCGCCTGATAAACGGTTCGGACACATGACTTTCTGCCATGTGAATGTAGTCCTTCCTGGCTAGAGACTTGAAAAATTCTCTAGTTCAATGACCTACAGGCTAGACTACAGTGTTATGTACTAATACGCCGATGTCAACTGCCCATTGGTTGTCTGCTGTCACAGTGGAAGACAATGATTGGGTAAGCGTTCTCCAGGAGGTGTCAAACACAGTTAGGACCAATGGTTAAAGTTATATGAACAAACGTGTTTTGAACTCTATCTTGTCCCAAATTCAATCCACGAATTCTTCAGGTCTCTATTCCTGGCATGTCAAGTTTGACGTTTTGTCTACCAAGCTAATTGTTATGTGTCGGCCTATAACATTCCTTTCAGCTTGAAAGTAACAACATTCTTTAAGGGGAAAAATTGTTTTAAAACTGCAGTGTCAATGTTTTCATTTCTTATCACCTCTCCTTTTCTGTTGTATTTTAGAAGTGCTAAATGGCACCCGTGTGTGTCCATCCGTTTCTCCTGAATTTTTCAATAAAATCGCACAAAAGACATCCTTTTGTTAGTAAACATTAAATAAATATGATAATCACTATTTATTCAGGATAGTGAATAATTATAATTACTGTTGCTTAAATGAAAATATTATGAATGACTCTGGCAAAAAAATTATTCTAACACTAATTTATTTTACAGCTACTGCTTTCAAGGATTCACTGCTGCTATTATTTTTAAAATATCTTGACAACAACGTTTACTGCAAAGCTCGCTATGGTTATGTCAACCTGTACCACGGTCTGTTGATGAAAGTGCGAGCCATTGTAAAAACGATAATTTAACACGTTTTCGGGTATTTCTGAAAGAAGCAAACGACATGCTATTAATAATTTTTGCGAAGTGAAAACGCTTCTGACAATTAAGTAATCTGTTCAGATATTGACAATAAATATTATTATTTTTTTTCAATTCGCAATGTATCCGAATTAGCGTCAGGAGACGAAAAAGTAAAATAAATTGAGTGTTCTGTCGTTCATAATTCATTTCCTCAGTGGCTTCCTCTTCGAAGTTAATTATCTTAGGGCCCTTCCCACATCTTTGTTACAAGCGTCATGAAAAATCCTGCTCGGTTTCCTGCACAATGCGATAGGAATGATAGGTAAGAATTTTGAGGGGGGAGGGTGATATATATATATTTTTTTCTTTTCAAAAAATGTCGAGGGAGGGATTTTTTATCTTACTTTCCTCATACTCGGAGTAATTATTTCCATGTTGCTCCTCCATCCATCTTCATTTCTGCTGCCTGGCGGTTCGACCGTGGATCGCCTTGCGAAAGCTACTTGCATGGCATGTCCCCCGTTCTTCTCTTGTTTTTATTCCTCTTTCCCTCCCCCTCATTTCTTCTACGCCCTCTCTTCTTCGCTTGGAAGACGACTACCCTTCCCAGAACGAGATATGACCTCACCTTCCCTAATTAATCTCCCTGGAGCACCAATCAACTGTGACGTGCGGTTGTCTTTAATTCACTTGTAGTAGGGGAAGGGGTACGGCTGGATTGAGGGATGAGGAGGGGGAAATTAAGGAGTGGCGGTGCAGGACCCTGTGTAGAAGTCTACTTGACGTCTTGACTGAAGAGAGAATGCAGCGCGTGCCGGCCGGGCTGGGCTAGTGTACGTAAATCCCGGACTGAAAGATGTGAAAAAAGGGGACATACACTCGTGGGTAAAAAAAACTACGCGCCCTTCCTTTGTGGCGGGTTCGCGAAACTTCGCGAAGGGGAAGATCCGTGATGGATTTACGAGAGCGGCGAAGGAGGGGAAGAGAGGAACTGCGAAGGACCTGGGAGGTCAGTTTTTAACGTGACGGCAATTAAACAAGAAAAAGGGGGGGGGGGGGGAAGAGAGAGGAGTAATGATGGACGGGGGAGAAAAAAAAGTCGTGACTCGTTAACAAAGCGTAGCCGACGGTTCCTGACTCATTGCCCTGTGTGAAGCGGGCCTTAAGAGTCGGGCCGCTTCATGTTCTGAGGACTTGTAAAGGGGTTCCTTTCGGCCTGTTCGCGGTCGGCCATGTTAGGGGCCTGTGACGTCATGGGCCCGTTGTTCTACCACGCAGCGTGTTATTTATTCTTTGAATTAAAATGGGTTTATGACAAGTGACCTGCAAAATTCGCTTTATTATTTGAAGACAGTCTAGAATTCAAATACTTGTGATTTGGTATTGCGTTTGTCATTGAACTACAGTTTGTCCGGACACGCCTTGGATGGCTTTAGGCCAATAGGAAACCACAGACGAGTGGCTGGCTCAATCACTTTCAACCAAACAAAAGGGAAAATGGGTCCTCACTGCTGCAGAAACCAATAAACAAACCGCATCGTCTGTAATATGCACAAGACGATGAATTTTACACTGTTGCCAAAAAAAATTACGCGAATTTTGCAGGTCCTTATTACAACCCAGCCATTTTCGGTTTTAAAACGGTATGCAGGGCAATAGAGGTTTGCGCAGTAAACCAATTTGAATCAACATCCAAAACGGCACTTTCATCCGAAGTTTACCAAGTATCGAAACCCGAAATCTCAGAAAGTATCTCGTCAGCGTTCTTTATTGCAGAGGTCATCGCGGATTCAATCAACAGCAAGCTAGACTTCATAATCCTTAGTGCATTCGATCATTGGTTATTTGTCCATTGGCTGTTGCTCCATTTTTAACCCCAGACGATGTGGCACGGGATGCGAGCCTTGTTTTTCTTGCAAGCTCATTATTGTTTGAATGTGGTCCTGGGGGGCGTGTCTGACAAACTGCGGTCCAATAGAAGCAGGAACTGAAATTTACATGTTGTGGAAGTTTAACTTGACCTGAAATAAATTCGCGACATATCCGAGGTCTGTAGTTATCGTGTGTTGGAAATCACTTCTGTAGTTATCGTGTGTTGGAAATCACTGTGTGCGCTCGCGGCAAAACCATTAGCTCCAACCCTTTCGGCAGCACTTTAATTTATGGTTAAAGGTGTTGCAATTAAGAAAATTTTAATGCGTGCTCTACTAAACTGACGCAGCATCACAGAGCATAAGTACACAGAGACGAACTGGATTGGCGGGTTTTTAAATTTGGACGTACCCATTCTATGATTGGCTGCGCGAGGCTCAGGAAACATGCCTTGTGTCTCTATTGGTTGGGCTGCAGGCTTGCTAGTAAGTTACCAGACGCCGATTGGCAAACAGCGTTCCGACATGTTTCTGGCCAGTGACGCCATTTTGCTGATGTGTGCGGCTGAAGTTGGCGGAATCAGAGGCTGTTTCATCTCTGTATAATTATTTACTCTGTGTCAACGCGTGTGTCATCATCACAACCAAAGAGCTGCAGGCTTTGTATTCCTATGTAGCAATATGAACCATTCATAAACCACAGCACGGTTTACGAATCGATTATCACAGGAACGGTCTTTGGTCACTGGGCCTCCTAGTTGAAGGCTGTTCACGATAAAGTGAGCACTTTAGAAATTAACCTTAAGAATAAGTCACTGCCTCTGCTTGCATATATTTTAATGGGCACAATTAGTGACATTCCCCAAGTGAAGTTGGTAACGATGGATGGAAAGTAGTTCCATATTTTAACGTCGAATAAAAAGAGTTAGGTAACCATTTGTGATTCCTTAAAACTATTTCTTTCGCTTTCTTTTCTTTAATGCATCGTAGGGTAAAAATGAGCAGGTCTGTAAAATATTTACTTTCTTAATAATTTCACAATTTCATTTGACCGACGCATGAATAAAGTGGAAGAGGCCCATGGCAATGTTCATGTTGCATAAGGCGGAAGAACACACAACGTGTATACAAGTAGTTCTTAGCAGGGCTTTCAGAAGTGCTCATTTTACCGTGTGTTGTGTACACTCGGTCAGGGTTGGTGCATTTTTCTGGCAGTTACAAACACGAAGTGAGTACACAATCCACTTCGAGCTCACTATGTGCACGACCTAATTTATACAGTCCGTCCTGTTCTTAAGGGCCTAATCATCCGCAAACAAAGGCACAGAATGGCGGCATACAGAAGCGAAACGGCGGGGCGTTTCCTTTCAAGGGGGCGAACGCGATCGCTCGTCGGCCGCGTGAAGCTGTGGAGACGGACCTCGAGTCTGATTGGCTATCGCGGTTTATGGAATATCCCCTGTTGGTCGGGCTGCCGCGCTGGCAAGTTAGTCCACGGGAGCTTATCGGTGAACGATGTTACCGCCGTGTTGCTGGCTGGTGGGGGAAATTTTCGCGGGACTGCGCGGCTGGGGTACGCAGTACACGTCGCCATTTCGCATCCGTATTGTCGAGTGCAAAGGCGTCGCGCTACAACAGAGGCTAGCAAACAAACAAATGTGGTCCGAGCTCGCACATAGCTGCCGAATCAGATCGCGCGATACTTGGGACTGTGTTTTTTGTCTAGACGCCCTGGAATTTCCCGAATGCGGCTCGTAGCTAAATTAACAGACAGCGCATACCATTCAGTATGTCCGTCGAATTATACGCAATGCCGAACAGTATCCTTTCTTGAAAGGTTGATTTCGAAATTGTTACTTTGCCGTGAATAGCGTAGATTAATGTATAAAGTGAATATCCTAGCACAGCTCTAAACCGCAAAATTCTCGGGTATACATCCATGATATGAGATTTGAATGCGTTTAAACTTTTTTTTTTTTTTTACCGTGTTCTTGAATACACCCGAGTCTAGTCGCGGGATCTTTCGCCGAAATAACGTGTGCCGCTAACAATTAGTAGAGATGTGTAAAATTTGTGTTATTATTTTGTACCACGATAGACCTCGCTGTCATATACCTACGTGAGCGGAATTTGCGATGTTATTGGTTACTGGCAAACACACGTCATTTATAGGCTGTTCACGGTAAAGTGAGCACTTTTGAGGCCCTGGTTACTTTTTCATTTCAGCCGTATTTAATCCTTTAACCGCCTTTTTAAATGAATATTGTTATGTATGTAATACATACATTATGTATTTTCCACCACAATCGGTAGTTAGTATCTAAAGCTAAAATAAAAAATATATTTGCTGACTATTATTCCAAATGAGAGGGCTTTCAAAAGTGCTCACTTTACCGTGAACATCCTATACCTGTCTGACCACTTTGCTAGAGATTGCTTGCAGATCTCCCTCTATTGATTTATCGACTAGTTGAATTTCGTAACACGTTAGCTTATGTCAATCTCCGTGATTGTATTAGTTACGTTTTACATGTCTTAGGCGTCTGCTGGCGAATCACAGACGTACACTATAGTAAAAACCTAATTCTGACTGGCCAGTCAAGTAAGAACATGTCTTTTGACGAAAACACGCCGCCAAAAAGCAAAACAGAACTACTGATACGCCCGTTAGGTATTTAAATATAGCGCGTGGCGAAATCTTTTCGCGTAAATCTGACATCCCCACGTTCAAGGGTACTTCCAAAATTTTCTGGAGCCCTGCTAAAGTTCCACTTCCAGGATATTCCTCCGCTTCATGCAAACCAAGCGTACCCAGGTGTAGAAAATTACGGACCGAATGTGATATTATTTTGCATAGGAACTATTTCTTTCTAGGCGTTACCAACACACATATTTTTTCCCTGTTTTTATTCATGTTAATTATAAATGAAATATAATAATTTGTAGTTGGATCATACGTAAAAGTTCAATAAATATTAGGTACTTCAATGTTAACAACGCTATAGAATGCTTGTAATACGTGCCATATTGAAAAAAAAAAAAAACGAACACGTAATACACAGAGTGATTTTATACTTTGATACGTTCGTTCCGCTCACCTGCTATACAGGGTGATCAGTTGTAAGAAGTTGTAAATGAACGGTGCCGCTTGACAGTCCAGAACTGACGCTGCGAAATGAATGAGACACGGATGGGTCGGTGAGATGGTGGCCCCACGCGGTTTGAAATTTGTGGGTTGGCCTTCTGGAGGGGGGGGGGGGGTAGGGGTTCGAGGAGATGGACCGCTTTACCGATCCGTTTGAAGTCGCCTGACAAACTCAAGACGGGCAAGCAAGTGCCCGCGTCAAGCGGACATCAAAGAAACAGCCCTGAAGAGAGGCAATTTTTTTTTGTGTTCGTTTCTATTCTCCAGAATACCTTCTCAACGGAGCACCCCCCCCCCCCCCTCCTCCTCAACCGTCCACCCCCTTACACGCCTAGCTACCCACTCCACGACACCCATCATTTTATTTTTCTTCAAGCCTAATACATTTTCGTACAGCTGCGGTGGCTAAAAATAAGAGAATTATGGTAACTTCTCAGAAATAGACCACAGCCAGACGAAAACTACAGTCTGCGGACTGAAATAATTAGTAGCGTGAAATGCAGAAGTCAGCCGTCATTTCAACATAATTAATGGCGTTTCCGTCTTAAAAATATATTATGAGACTTCTAATTTTCTAGCTTATATGCAGGAGCGCCCCCCCCCCCCATTTTTTTTACGCTCATTAGTCGTATACGTTAGCATCGGAGTTGCCGTCTGGAAAATAAATGGCTGCCATGAAAAATGTGCATGTTTTAAAAGCCCCGCATCTTTTTTACGCTTGTGTTCTGCCTGTTTGATTTCGCTATTAAATTCAAGACATCTAGAGACGAAATTAAACAAGAAACTTTAGAACTACCGAGTGAGCTAGTAAGTGACACCCCATTAACGTAATGAAGGCAATGCGATTTTGATTTACCATCCCGCCCTGGGTAGAAAGATTACACATTGAGAAACTTGAGGCACTTTCGCACACGCCGTGATAAATTACTTGTTTCTAGTATGTCTTATTTTAAAACTACAACTGGAATACCGCTCTGGCTATGTACGTACATTACGCCGTAGGGTAAACATAAACTCTGAACTTTTGTCGTGTAATTATGTCGTAATTAGTGCAGCGTAATTTAAAAATTATCAATATATTCGTACAGTTTCACACCTATAGGCTGTTCACCGTAAAATGAGCACTTTTGAAAGCACTGATTAAGATCTACTGGTATGCACGTTCTGTATTCTTCCACCTTATTTAAAATTAACATTGTCACGGACCTCATCACTTTATTCATGCGTCGGTCCAGTGAAACTGCGAAATTATTAGAAGAGTAAACATTTTATAAATCTGCTCATTTTTACACACCGAGGCGTTAAGAAAAAAAAAAGAAAAGAAAGCGTACAAAATAATTTAAATTATGACATATGTTTACCTAACACTTTTTATTCGACTTTATCATATGGAACTACTTTCCATCCATCGTTACCAACTTTACCGGGTTCATGTTTGTCAGTGCGCCCGTTAAAATATGTGCACGCAGGGGCAGTGACATTTTCCTAACGTTGATTTCAAAAGTGCTCGCTTTATCGTGAACAGCCTTCACCAGACAATTTGTAAAGAAGATTTAGCACTACTTTTAAAGGCTTTTGTGAAATATAAACGTTTTGTAATAATAACTATTTAGCTATTTCACTAAATATGTAGTTATGGCACTTGAATGGAAAATTCAACTTCACGCATGGGACAGAGGCTTAAGAAGTTTCAAGAAAATCTATAAAACATTAAAACAGCAAAATCGCTAGTCGCGAATTCCATTTCCGAGGAATAATATATTTAAACAGTAGTTTACTGACGCGTATAGTGACTCGTGTATAGGGAATTCAGCGAGACTATCGCAAGAATAAAGAACGTTTTGTAACGATGTGACCAGGCCTTAAGTAACATCCCTGCCTGATCACACCGTCATATATTAAACCAGGAGAGGAGTGGGAATGCGGTGATCAGCAGAAACCCCCTCCCCCTTCCCCGCGTTTCGTTATCGCGGACGAGTTTGCCAAACAACGGGCCGATATAGGCCAGCGTCATGCTGGCTGCGTCGTCTTCCCTCATCAGCAGCGACATGCAAAATGCGTTATTTTTCGGCATCAAGCTAAAATTCGCAGTACTGAATATACTCGAGCCGGCGTCGTTTCTCAATTGGCTGCCGCACATGTGTAGAAGTCACTCCCTTCCTGAGTGACCTGCACTTGATTGGGGCACACAATTGTGGTGTGTTCGTTTATTGGCGCAGAGTTACCCGGGGCGTGTCAACAAAAGAATGTTCCAATGACAAACGTACTGTAGAAGTAAACGAGTTTCAAGTTTAAAATGTCCTCAAATGATGACGCGAATTTTGCAGTTCTCTACTCATCAGGCCATCGTCAAGAGAAGGACACTGAGATGGGTATGTCCGATCGTCGATAACTGCCTACCAGAACAGCCTCCGGAACAATGATTAAGGTGGGGACATACCAGTTAGTTTGTCATAGCAGTGGCTGTGGCAACTATTTCATAACAGGTTAATTAATAATAATGAATTCCTTATAAGCTCCACCCCCGAGTAATATTCACATACTGTAATATATTATTGTAAAATGATTATGTTAAAAACCCCATCATTTACAGTTGTGCTCTACCAAATTATGTCTCATCATTCAGCTACGTCCTCATGCCATTTTATGTATGAATATGGTCAAAAACTATATATATATATATATATATATATATATATATATATATATATATATATATATATATATACATATATATATATATATATATATATATATATATATATATATATATATATATATATATATATATAACAGTTTGCTTATGTTTTTACGCTGTTAACAATGCTCGTTTATTCACGACAATTATTTACGGAATGTGCGTTCGGTAAAAAAAAAAAAATCGAATCGAGTTACGTACATACAAAATACGCGAACCTCTGTCTATTCCCTATAGCTTCGGGTTACGTTTACGAACATTGCCGAGGATACACGAAGCGTTTTAGCATCTCGAATACCAGAAATGGTCGCCCATGCAGCAGTTAGGGTATTTTTGCCACTTGGAACATGTTTCTTCAAACACTAAAAAGTAGCGCAAGTCATCTGTTACACTTAGTAACACTTAAAAAAATTCAAATGCCACTAAAAACCGGGAAAGTTTCGCAGTGCGTTTTTTTAAATCAAATGAAATTTTTACCCTTGGTCTTTGAGTAGTACCAATCACATCCCTATCCAGTGCAAAATATTTTACCAATTTTATAATATTTTGTACACACAGTGAAACACCCACTTAACGAAAATTATCCCTCCCCTCCCCATCCGCTTCCGGCCATGGTTCTTCTTTATAAACAGAAAAATCAGAAAACTAACTAGCAAACATACTGCTAGGTAGCGAAATATAGTTGGAATATTTTGACGTCACCATCTTAAAAACAGTCAATGTTCTTAATTTCATATACATTAATGTGAATGCTGTCTGACATATGCTGGCCACCTACTGATTTATTATACATATTGTGCTATGGTTCCCTTACTGATCATTACACATTATCATTGCATCGGCTAGACTCATAGAGAGCAATTAAGAACTGTTGCGCCATTTAGATGATCTGCGAACTGAGTGTGTCAACGGCAGGGCCAACCCTTGAGAGGAAATAAATTTAGTTATTATTTCTATTATTATCTTTATAGCAAATTGCAAGGAGCGGGATTTTAAATAAAATATATATTCTTCAGTGAATGGTAATGTGCAGGAAATCCCAAGTAACAAAGGTTTCTATGTTTATAGTGGCTCCTGAATTATTTTATTACCGACTTACTGCTTGCAAATGGAGGGCTGGCAGCAAAACTTTATAGTTCAGGCTACTCGCTACATGGGCATTGTACTCCAGTTCCCAACAAGTTGTATTTATTAGAAAATAATGTCCAGGTAGCCCTTTAATATGAATCTTCCCAATCCTCTCACTACTAAACTATTTATTAGCCGATATGATAAAATGTCATCGCCTCATTACCTTCCCCATAAGTATCAGCATTATCGTCACGGTAACCACCTTCATCTTCGTCATCAGTAATAACTAGAACTAGTGATTTTTTCCCGGAAAGATATGGGTACGCTGTAGACTTCGATACATTAAGCCTCAAACAGCAGTTTGTCTATTGCCATTGTTTGCTGTCTGCTTGAGAAGGTGTTTTCATATTTGACCGGGCCACTCAGAATTCGGCAACATCGGCCCAGCTCCTATGAGATTCGTGTGCAGACAGTTAACAAGTTTCAAAAAAGTAATTTAGCCAATCAAACTAGGTAAACGAGCCTACAGTGTTTTAAAATACAACTTGTCTTGAAATATTTTCGCGAAATTTCACTACTCCTAACAATAACATTTGAAATCAATATCATCATAATTATCATGCTCATCAGCAAAATCACCATCATAACCATCGCTATCTGGAGACACGTCAACTTGAACAATCCTCGGATCGGGTTCACCACCACCAGTACAAGAAAAGGTAGCCGGGAGGGGTGTTATTAGCATATTCATCAAAATCAACATCAGCATTATCACTATCTTCATTATTATAATCACCAAATTATGATCACCAACTTTCACCAGCATCAGCATAATTAGACTTATCATAATTGTCATCCTCATCGGCAGACTCACAAGCATCATCACCCTCGTTTTCATCACCATCTCCTGACTGTTGTCATGAATATTATCATCGCAATTTTCTTCAGAACCATCTCACTGATCACTACTCGATTCAGCATTACTATCCCATCACCATCATCAACAACACCAGCCCCAGCTGAGGTAGCAAAGAGTAGCATTATCAGTATCTTTATCATTATCAACTATATTGGCATCGTCAACATTTTGTCAGCATAATCAGCCAAATTATTATCACAAACCATCTTGATCAGCCAGCTTCGTTAGCATTATCAGCTTCATTATCATCGCCAATACATAATTCTAACATCTTTCTCACCGACCTCATCTTCGCCAGCTTAAGTTTATATGATCATTCTCATAGTCATCATCACCGGCAGTGTTTAGATACCTAAAAATGCTGCGTATTCATTCGGCAACAAGCTAGCCTGTACAATACGTTATGCATTTCAGCATCAGCTAACAGTTCATTGCCTGTTTTGCCAGACTAGGTAGAATGACATTTGGTCCTTTCTTTACTTGCAGTGCCAGTATTGGACGAAAAAGTCGTCCGGGTCGTATTCAATAATGTGAGTTCCAAATGCAGCAGTTACCAAGTCTCTTAATTATCATCCTCATCGGCAGCATCAGCGCCACCACAACGACGAGAGGTAGCCGACGGCGGCATGTGCGCTGTAGTCTATTGACGGTTAGGTTACTTCACACTTTTTTAATCTAACCTTTGAAAAATCTTCCTTTTTATGACATGTTTATTTACTTCCTAAACATGCCATATATCACAAGAGTTTTATACTTCTGTTAACGTGAAAGTACCTTTTTTTTTTTTTGGTCAAATGGTATTTTTACTCGTATTTTATCTGTGAATTGTAATATTTCATTTATAATTAATATATAAACAGTGAAAAAACAAGTGTGTTGGTAATGCATGGTATAGGCTATCCACGCTAAAATGAGCACTTTTGAAAGTGCTGCTTAGGCTCTACTTGTGTGCACGTTGTGTATTCTTTCGCATTATGTAACATTAACATTGTCATATGCCTCATCACTTTATTCATGAGTCGATCAAGTGAAACTGCGAAATTATTAGAAAAGTAAATATTTTAAAAAATCTGCCTTTTTTTACACTTTGATACATTAAAAAAACAGAAAGCGAAAGAAATAATTTTAAGTTATCACAAGTGGTTACCTAACACTTTTTATTTAACGTTAAGCTATGGAACTACTTTCCATTTATCGTTACCGACTTTACTGGGCGAATGTCACTCAGTGAGCCCATTATAATATATGCAAGCAAGGGCAGTGACATTTTTCTTAGGTTAATTTCTAAAGTTCTCAAACGAAATATTATTACATGCGGTACGTTATCCGTTTGGTGTACTTTTCTAGATTTGGTCAAGCTTTGTTTGCACGAGGCGCGGAGGAATATCCTGGAAGTAGAGCTTCATCAGGGCTCCAGAAAAGTTCGAAGTAACCATGACTGGACTACATACCTTGTGTATCGAGAGTGGTTAGTGGAGGGGGGTAGCGATGGTCGTGCTGGCCGTAGTTACCTGCTCGGCCGCTTGGAGCGCGGCCAGCGCAGTCGCGCGGAACTGGTGACAGGTGCGACCGCGGTCCTTAATAGCCGGCCGCTCAGCGCTCGAGACACCTTCCTCCGGCTGTCGATAGCGTCGTCTTCTGCGACCCTGCTGTCGCCGCCGCGCTAAGATTAACCACGAAATGTGTCGCGGTTCTATTCTCTGACGCCACTCCCCCAACCCCGTGTGGTCATTTGAACGGCGGTAGGAGGCGCAGAATAGATACGTGTGCGGAGGCGAAATGGTTTTGGCGGTTGCTTTCGCGCGCGCGTGTAGCCCAATCGCGATTACTAAACACTTTCCTGAAGCCCTGCTGAAGTTCTACTTGCGTGGATATTCCTCCACCTCGTGCAAACAAGTCTTGGAAGTTGTACCAAAAGGACAACCTACCGTATTCGTGTGCACTCACTTTAATAATATTTTTCACAGGATTTATTTCTTACTAAAGGCTGTTCACGGTAAAGAGAGCACTTTTGAATTCAAACATAGAAAAACATCACTTCACCTGCCTGCATAATATATTTTAACGGGCGCATTAAGCGCATGTCACTCAGTGAGCCAGTTAAAATATATGCAGGCAGGGACAGTGACTTTTTTCTAAGGTTGTTTTCAAAAGTGCTTGCTTTATCATCAACAGCCTTTATTCACTTGTTTTCGACCTCAGCTCACTCAGTCTACTGCGACTGTTCTTCCAGTGTCTCGCCTGAAGAAGGGGATAGATTACAGGCCCCGAAACGTCGTGAAGACTCATAATTATTTTTTCTGGTTCTGTGCACTCTGTTGGTTTGTATATTTTCCCCCATGTTTAATTTTTTGTAGTTGATGTTTTGTTCGTAGTGTTGATTTATTTGGTTTTGTAATCTGACAAGGGATACTTTTTTCCTCGCTTGTGTTTCATTATGTGTTTGTTTTATTTTCGTGTTTGTTGTGAGTTTTTATTGTTCAGCTGTGAACACTGCTATATTGATTTTTTTATTGCTCTGTTTTGTTCACTTTTGTTATCGCGTTGTCTTTTTGGTTTGTATTTGCTGTCTGTCCTGTCTTGGAATAACAAGTTGTTCGTCCATCTTTTCTCGTTTATAATGTTCTATTGACAAGGAAACAGCTTTTCCTAATTATCTGTCTGTGGTGCTGTAAAAAGGGTCCCCCCCCCCCCCCCCGGAATCTGTGTGTGTTTATTTAGTCTCATAATCGGCAATGAAACAATCCAATCAAACCACCATAATAACATCAACTCACCATCGCCATTGAACTTCAAAGACGAAATAGTAATGATATTCAGTGAACTGTTCCACCATATATTCTCGTTTCCCGGAAGACTTATACCCAAACCGAGTAATATTTCCCGATTTAGGTCTTCCTTCGTGGAGTTTCTTTTCGCAGGTCGTTCGTGACCCCATAAATATGCAGATATCCCTCGGCGTGCCTTCCAAGAAATGCGCTCTTCTTTCGTTATTTTCTGTATCGCGCGCGTAACTGGATGGGGCGCGAAAACCATGTAATATTGTGCCAACAGCTGGCAATTTCTGGGAGTGGAACGTAGTGGGCGTACGTGCCTCCAGCGGCTTGCGGCCCAGAGTTATTGCTTCAGAATCCATTCCTTCGCGAGAAGCTGCTGGTTGCATGCAATTGAAGATAAATGGAGATCAAGTACGGAGCCCTCTGAGGTACTCACAACAACCCAGGACACACATTTCGTGTATCGTGTAAGCTGTTCAGGATAACTTACGTCACATTTTTTTTTCTAGTCGATTTCTCGTAACTATTGACGACCTCTTCATTTAATGTTTGTCTCTACAGAAGTTTTAATATTTTCCACCAATATTTGTGCAATGTTAGTATTTCTCATCTTTCAGGATTTTTACACAGAGTGACTATATTTGTTAAATTATTTGAGGCTAAATCTCAATTTCAGTGTCGTAGCTACTGCCGGGTTTAAATTACTATTTTTAAAATGCAAACATGACTGACCCATGAACAGGAAATGAACTCTAGTCTCTACAATAAAATTAATATCCCCCCCCCCCCAATTAACTGCTGCTAGAAAATGTTAATATTGTACCAATCACTGCTACAATTGGGACCCCAACATTTATAAAATTATATATATTTTTTTATGTTATGAATAATTTTTATATAATGTATGACGAATAACATGGTCGTCAATGTTCATTTGTGTGCCATTTTTACTTCACGAATAAATGCCATAATTTTAGTTAAGCACCTTATCTTCTGTAATTTCAGAATAAAAATTGGTACGAAAAATATTGAATGATTATTTTTTAAATTAATTTACCTGCCACCCACTTGCATATTTTCTCTGAAATTAAACAAATATGTTGTGTAGAAGTAACGAGCAAATAGCTATTCCTCCCTTCCCCTTATCATAAAGTTTGAAGATTATGCATATTGGTCTCTCCGAGCATATTTTAGGCTTCCTTGTAGTTAAACCGTGAGGCGGGGGGTTGGGGGGGGGGGGTTGCCTGTCACCTAAAGTGGCTTCACAACAGTGACATGTGTACGACTGCTAGACGTCTTGCCCACAACTGTACAGCCTTGCAGCCACACAGCAGGAAACAACAACCTCTGTACACCTGCTGGATACTGTGCGTGTGGCACCTAATCAAACTTATTATTTCATTATTTTGTTATATATATATATATATATATATATATATATATATATATGTACACACATATGTACGGTCCGCCTCATACATCGTGGTAGTACACGTCGCAGTGGGTGCATTGTTAGTCCCTGGTGAACATTGTTTCCTGATCTCCTATTTTTGTGTAAATCTTGTCACTGTGTTGTCACCAGCCACAGCTCTTTCTTTTATTCGTCGGCATTGGTTCTCTTTTCCAATACTTCCGGGAGTGTTTTTGTTTGTATTTAATTTATCGTCATTTTTTTTTAAATGTTTTATTTCTCTCGCGTAATTGCTACGTTTTGCGTTGCAGTCACTTCTCGCGTTGTTTCGTTATTGTTCTTGAACTTTGTTTTTCCCCGTACTTGAGTGTTGTGTTACTGTGAATCACTGTACTGTCTGTTTTATGTTATTCTTTGTACACTGTCGCGAGAAAAAAAAAAACAACATTATCGACCAATTGAAAATCGAAAGTTCCGAGCTATAGTTTCTGAAGATCGAACGAAACGCATTTGAACACTTTCGGAATTACTTTTAATTTATGGTTTCAGGTGTCGCAATCAATAAATGTTGTGATACGAGTTGTACAACATTTCTTCCATTGTCACAACCAATGTGCTGTACGCGTTGGTTTGGTTATAATGGTATGACTCAATCAAGACCAATATTATCAACACGGTATACGACTCAGTCACCCAGAAGGAAGATTATTGTGTGCTGAGCTTTGCAAAGTACAGCACCAACCAAAAATAACAATCGCGTGCATAATGTAGCGCACGATTGTGTGCACTGGGGTTGAAAGGCTTCAGCTCCGAATAAGGCCAGGTTAGAACTTTTTTTTTTTTCTATACTCGGAATTTCGTCATTATTAGAATGGACACGGAGTTAGGTGATTTTAATTTGGTACGTTTTTAAAGAGAATCTCTTCGTCGAATTTTGCCCCAGCTACGAAAGTGCACTCCATTGCTCGATTCAGGGTTCATATTTCTCCCCATGATGTTCACCCGAGTTCGTGTTGTTTTTGCAGGGGGTTGGTGATGGCAAAGGAAAAAAAAAAGGGCGGGGGGGTGTGGAAAAGGGGGCGGGGGCGATGGATTGCCGGTATAATTACAAACGTCCCGGTTTCAGCCGCTCACTGTTTTATCCGCGGCGCGAAATGACAGGGAAGAGTGACGCTGTGAAAAATATTACGCCCCCCACCCTTGTTTGGACTGGTTTAGGAGGGGGTGTGTGGAATTTCGAATGTGAATCGTTGAGCGCGTCCATCATTGATCGCGTAATTCGCCCTTGACGGAGTATGCTATAGCACTTTTGGATGTAACGCACTGGTTTGAAATTTTCTTCTGCTGGCGCTACTGTTGCAGATATTATTACTGGGGAAACCTGATTTTCACGAAGAAGTACTTAAATAGACCGTTCAAAGTAAACTGTGCTCTTTTGAAAGCCTAGCTTCTCAGGAACTACTTCTCATATCACATCGTATGCTTCCGCCATGTGTAAATTTAACTTTGCCATGGGCCTGATCACTTTATTCATGCGCAGTAAATAAAATCGCGGAATTGTTAGGCTCGTGCGTGTGCTACTTACGCGCAGAATTCATACTATAGTTGATTCACGGTATATTCGACATTTTCTGAATCCCTGATAAAGTTCTACTTCCAAGATATTCCTCCGCTTCGTATAAACTAAGCTTAACTAAGCCTGGAAGATTACGCCAGAGGGACAACGCATCGGATTCGTGCGCACTCTGTTGTATAGGCGATTCACGGTAAACTGAGCACTTTTAAGGCCATCTCATTTGAGATAATAGTCAATAAATAAGTTTTATTTTAGCCTTATACGTTACTTCCGAGTTTGGTGGAACATACACACAGTGTCTATTACTTACATGACAATATTTGTGTAAAAAGGAAACAGTAACTAGGGACTCAAAAGTACTCACTTTACCGTGCACAGCCTATAACAGTATTTTGTATAAGAACTACTTCTGACTACGCGCTACCAACACACATGTTTTCTCACTGTTTTTATTCAGATTATTTATAAATTAAGCATTATAATTTATAGATAAATTATGAATAACATCTCAATTTAACAGGAAAACAAGTAACTTTTATGAACACAAGTATAAAACGCCTGTGACACATGGCATATGCTGGAAATAACTGAACACGCCATACATGGGGAGATTATTCAAAGTTTTGATTCAAAAAGGCCGAAGAAACCGTGAATGGACTATATGAAGCGAATACTAAGCTCGATAGATGCAGAATTTCAACACTAAACAACAAACGCAATATGAACTGTACCTATATAATGTATTTCCGCAGAAATTTCTGCGTGCATCGGCAAATCACGGGCGTTTAATGTTGGGGTGGAGTGGAGAGATCTGGACGGATCTTAACGTCGAGGTCTTGCGAGCTGATGAGGACGAGGCGAGGTGGGAGATAAGTATCGTTGGAATGCAAGGGCGCGGTGAAAAGAGCAGATCCCCGAGAAAACACGCCGACCAGCGGCATCGCCTGGCACGATTCCCTCACGTGCGGGGGGAAATCCCGGGGGGGTTGACCCCGCCGGGAATCGAACCCGGTTCGCTACTAACCCAACGGAAATGTTGACCTCACTCTTGGCCCGAAGCCCGAAGGATTGAAAATGGTTCGGGGGGTGGGGGGTTGGAGTAAGCTGGTAAAAAAGAATTGGCACAGAGTTGTATACGGGAAGAAACGAGTAGATTTTCCGGTGAAGAGTTGCACAATCCGCTGACGTGCGCGATTTATCCTTGGAAAGGGGGAAAATTGAGGAAGACTAAGGCCCAACTGTTAACGATCGACCCGCGACGAGACTGCTTCGCTACATCCAAATACCCTCCCGCCCTCTTTACTCCTGGACAAATCATTCTCTTTCTGGCCCTCATGGCCACTTCAGTGAACGAAGACCGCCGTTTGATGTTCACGTGTGTGTGCCTACTTCCTATCCTTTTTATTTTTCCCCCCTCTTCACTTCTTTCCTTTTAGTCCCCCCCCCCCCCCGGAGCCATCACTGATGGGCTCACGGGTCCCGATCAACTGTTTTATCTCTCGTCTCCTTCTCCGCTGGCCTTTCTTTTCCCCCTTTCCTCCTCCGGCGACGGAGCCTTTGTGCGCGTGCGGGGAGCAAACAGAGCTCAAGGGCGACCGCCGATACGCTAATGTATTTTTAATAGCGGCGCGGCGTCTCGTTTGAAACTGCCGCCAGTCGAGTGTCATTAGCAGGCGTCGGCGGCTCGCTACTTGTAGGCGTGACACTCAGCCGACGCAGTATCGCCAACTGTAGCATAACTACACTGCCCGTAAAAGTCCCTGTCACACTGTCAACTTTTTCCGTTGAATTGCTTCCAGTGAGTTTGGTCAAATGCAATTGGACAGTTATGACGTCATCGAAACGTCATAAGTTGGATGGCTTTAGTTTCCATCAAACATTTGAAGATTGGACCGGTTCTAAATTTTATTTGATGTTTGACGGTCTCAGCCAATGAGAATCACGTATGACAAAAATGGACGTAAAGAAACTTAAGCATAACGAACAATTGCTGGATGCGAAGTAAGAGGCTGTGAAAATAATTAATTTATGCACAAGCTGTCTGGGAATATTACGAGCGCAGAGGTATTAAATTTCTTTGTGTAGAATCATTTCCGATAAATAAAATTCAAATTTAGTAAAGAAGCGAAAATAAGTTACAAGATTCCTTACATTTATCCCTGTAATGGTCTGAATGGAAAACGAAACACAGTATCTCACTATTAAAATAATTTTTAAATAATAATTCAAATTAGATTGTCCCAATAAAAATTTTGACAGTGAGACACATTTTCAAACACGTTCAAGATTATTTGATAAAATTTGTTGGAAGGAAAAATTTGATGGCCGTATTTTGTCTTCAGATTTTATTGTCAAATATAGTGGAGGCGAAAATTTTACAGTGTGGCAGGGGCTTTAAAGGTTCACGGCTAATTGAGCAGTTTTGAAATCAACCTTTTGAAAAATGTTACTTCGCCTACAGTACTTGCACACGTCTCAAAGGTCCCGCCTGTCTGCAACGTTTTTCTCCTTTTCAAGCTGAGAAGCGCAGGAGTTATAAGTAGGGGCAGTTAAATTTCGCAGAAAGATTTCGAGACATGTTATATTTCAAAACACCGTATGGTTTTTTACCTTTCTCGATTGGCTACATTAACATGTTATCCTGTGATGGTGTTTGGCAACACATACAGGACGAGGTCCTTTTCACAACTGCTTCCTGAATGTAGGTGTTTTAAGTTGGAAAACAGCTGAGAGCCCTCCAATGATGCCAAAAAAGGGTTTTCGGTTGGTTCCAGTGAAAAATTTTGAAAATTATTCGTTACCTTGATTTTGGTATCAAAATATAACCATTTACATAGTTTTCCCTCAAAATTTTACAATCAATAAACATCATATAAAAAATACAGTACTCCCACTGATTACATTTAATATAAAAATAGTATCAAAAATAATTCTGTTTAAAACTTCCCCCAAAATATACATTTTAACAAGATTACATCTCTTTCCAGCTATATGCAGCTTAGATATGATTATTTTTCTTTAAACCATACTTAACTAAAATGGCAGCAAGGCCTTCCCCCCCCCCATTTTTTTCAAATGTTGATGTATGGAACAGCAGTTCCTGCCCAAGTGAAAACCCTGTGCTGTCTCCCCGAATCTGGTCCAGACACCTGTATTTATATTTTATTTGAAATCACCTAGAACATTACAAAATAATCTTCACTCCGTCGATATCTGAAGTCCTGGAAGGGCACCCTGGTGGTGCGTGACTGGCTGGCTGGCGTCACGTGGTCAAGAAGACCTACGAGGGAGAGGAAGGCAGTCGTAATTTCGTGGTCGGCAGCAGCCCCGCGGCGCCCATACTTGCAGACCAGCAGGCCCGCTCAGCGGACGCGAGGCGCGGAGCTCGTCAAACACACAAACACACCTCCGTCGCAGCGAAGGTAAGCCGCCCCAAACGGCCAACATTTTCTGGCGCCGTCGGGTTTGAATTTCGTTCGATGTGCAGGGATAGCCGTCACAACCGTTAGCAGCGAATCACTTTGGTTTCCTGCCAAAGTTGTCGTATTTGAATAGGCCCGCCCTAACAACAGAAACGGCTTCTCATGCAGAGGGCGAGCAATGACAAAATAAAAATTTCTCTTCGTGCTTAACAGCATCATCTACCATGTGCTCTAATTATTTTTCGCGAAAAATCACTGGCTATAGCTATAAGGGTCACACTGGCACGCGCTACAAGAGCGTCATCGCATCTACTACCAGGGCTCTGAACTGGCGTGTAGTGTTCTCGTAGTGCTGCGTGTACCTGAGGCACTTTCAGCGTCGACTGTATAATTTCACTGATGAAAAGTCTGTAGCAAAGTTCAATACAGGCTCCCATCGTAGTTTGACTCGTGTCCGGCTGAAGGCTGTTCTCGATAAAATGAGCACTTTTGAAATGAAACTTAGAAAAAAGTCACTGTCCCTGTCTGCATATATTTTAACGGACGCACTGAGCGACATGCGCTTAGTAAAGTTGGTAACGATGGAGGGAAAGTAGTTCCAGATCTTAACATCGAATAAAAAATGTTAGGTAAAAATTGATAATGACTTTAATAATTTCTTTCGCTTTCTGTTTTTTCTCTAATGCATCAATGTGTAAAAAAAAGATGAGCAGATTTTTGACATATTCTTTTACTAATAATTTTACAGTTTCACTTGACCAACGCATGAATAAAATTATGAGGCCCATGGCAACGTTGATTTTATGTAAGGCGGAAGAATACATAACGTGTATACAAGTAGATCTTAATCAGAGCTTTCTAAAGTGGTCATTTTATTGTGAACAGCCTATAGTATGTTTTAAGATACGGCATTCTGAAAAAAGTGGTTTTTAACTATATTGGAGGGCTCGAACATAATATTTTCAGCATGATTGGTAACTCTAAACTACCACTCCTTCCTTGAATGGAGTATAGTGACTATTCTTATGTAAACATGCATTGGGCATGTTTACTAGTTTTTTGTCACAAAACCAGCATTTCAAGCACTCTTGAACGGTGTTCAGGTGCCTGGCAGGCGGAACCATTAACGACACCACTGTTTAACATGCGTCCAATAAAGTTGGTATAGGCTGTTCATGGTAAAGTGAGCACTTTTGAAACCCGTCTCATTGGGAATTATAGCCAATAAGTATATTTCATTAGAGCATCGAACGTTATAGCTGTTCATGGTAAATTGAGCAGTCTTGATGCTCTAATTACTTTTTTCCTTCAGCCATATTTTTTATCCTTCAGCAATATATTTTAAATAAATATTGCCATGTAAGTAATAAACACAGTGTGTATATTCCACCGCACTCGGGATTTAACGTCAAAGGCTAAAATAAAATATATTTATTGACTATTATTTCAAATGAGGGGGCTTTCAAAAGTGCTCACTTTACCGTGAATGGCCTATAGCTAGGGATAGGAAACTTTCGCAAATTCATTTCGGCACAAGATAGACGACAAACATATATACAGCGAAGTCACCTTCGCAATTGGATCACAGTTTGTTAGACCCGCCCTGCACGCCTCTGAGCCAATTTGCAGACTTGCAAGGAAACACCTTGCGAATCCCATAACTACCAGGTGCGGGGCAACAGCCAATGAACACACAGCTGAGGCTCCAGTATGCAGAGGACTGAGGAGTCTAGCCTACAGGTCATTGAGATCGCGAAATTTTCCTATCCCTACCTATAACTTCCGAATTCGGTGGAGCATACACGATGTGTTTATTACTTGCATGGAAGTATTTATTTAAATAGGTGGTTAAATGATACAAAATGGCTGAAAGTGAAACGTTACTGGCACGTCAAAAGTGCTCACTTTACCGTGAACAGCAATTATGCATTGGCGGTTCACGGTAAAGTGAGCTCTTTTGAAAGCCCTGCTTATGATCTACTTTTATGCACGTTGGTTAATGTTTCGCCTTGTGTAAAATTAAGATTTCCATGGATCTCATCACTTTATTCATGTGTCGGTCAAGTAAAACTGTGAAATTATTAGAAAAGTAAATAGGTTACAAATCTGCTCATTTTTACACTTCGATGCATTAAAAATAGAGAAAGCGAGAGCAATAATTTAAGTTATCACAAATGGATACAATACTTTATACTCGACGTTAAAACAAGGAACTACTTTCCTTCCATCGTTACCAACTGTAGTGGGCGCGTGTCACTCAGTGCACCCGTTAAAATATATGCATTCAAGAGCAATTACATTTTTCTAAGGTTGAATTCTGAAGTGCTCACTTTACCTGCGTGATCGCTTCACTTAGAGTGGTAGCTCTACCTTCGAGACTTTACTATTGGCTAAACGCGACCTTGAAACTTGCTATACGAGTTGTCGACCAATGACAAAAGTCGAACTTGAATACAATAAGTGGGAGTTCAGCCGTCAGTAAAAAAAATAACGCGAATTTTGCGTGTCCCTACTGATAGCTGACCAATAATCAACTTGGCGCAGTACACAGAATGTTACATAGCCAATCAGGGAGTGGGCAAACTAGGGCTGTTCGAAATGTTTTCAAATAGTTATATCGGTATTTTCAGTATGCCGAAAATATCGATGATACCGAATTTATCGATAATACCGAGATTATCGACGGTACCGAAAACGTCGATAGTATCGAAACATCGATATTTCGATATTTTTTAAAGTTAGATATCGTTTGATAAGTAATTTTTAATGTCGATAATTATCGATGCATCGATATTTCGAACAGCACCAGTGGGCACGCCCACAACAGAGAAAGTGACACGTCATTTTACTACAGTTTACTTAGCTGTCATGTGGCGTGGCCCGCGCTGGCCTCTCACCTGGGAGAACCGGGTTCTATTCCCAGCAGGGTCGCTCCCGAATTCTTGCACGTGGGAATCGTGCCTGACGATATCGCTGGTCGGCGAGTTTCCTCGGGGATCCCCCGGTTCCCTCGTCCTTGCATTCCGGCGCTGCTTCGCACTCACCTGACTTCACCCCCTCATTGGCTCTCAAAACTACGTTGTTATGAGCCGCCCGAATCTTTCTCTTCATCTCAACTCAACGTAATAGTAATGAAATTTGGAGTATGTTTAAAATTTTCTAACATAAAATACATGATTTCTTGCCGGAGGATTAATTGGAGAAAGGTCTAAGTTTTAAGCTAAGACAGTGTTACATTTGAAATAGGCCCTACATAGAGATGATGGAAAATCGCGACATTTTTTTTTATCAACATATCTTCTTTAACACTCTAACTTGTTTATTCTTTCGTTATTGGCTGAACAAGATTTTGACTCGGCCAAATTGTTTGCAGAGCAATCACAAACGTTCTACCGTATAGTAACACAATGGCAATCTTCATTGGCCCAGTGAAATGGAGTAATACCTTCATACATGCATGGCAGCCAGTAAAGAAAGAAAACTGACGGATATGTGTACAGTACGTTGAATTCTAGCAAACAGTGTACATTTCCCGCGACAAAACCATAATTTCTAGAGTGAGCGAGAGAAGAAATTTGGACCGTTCTTAACATCGAGGTCTTGAGAGCCGATGAGGGGAATTGAGGTGAGTATGGAGCAGCGCCGGAATGAAAGGGCGGGGGAAACGGGAGATCCCCGAGACCGTCTGGCACGATTCTCACATGCGAAAATCCGGAGTGGCCCGGCCGGGGATTGAACCCGGATGTCCTTGGTGATATTCTCTGGAAATAAATCGTACTTCTGTGGCCTACATGTATTAGGATCGAATGACCTGGCGTTCTAAAGATGTGTTAGCTGCATCTACTATTAAGGCCATCAAATGAGTTGTTTTAAAAAGTGCGTTTAATAATTGTGGTGCTCTAGAAATACTCCTGCCACAGATCGCGCCTTAACACAACCGTCATATTAATAGGCTTGTTAGATGGGCCACGGGTAGCTTAAGCGAGTGTCTGGCAGTAGTACCTTGTAGTGCTTGACCGAACAGGTTCAAGGTAGACAAGTTTATTAGAATCTTTTATAGCTCTTTTAACTTCAATACAAAGGTCGTAAATAGAAGCACTAAAACAGGAACTACCTAGAGGACTATCTGTTTCATTATTCAAAGAGTCACTTCATACTCGACTGGGAAGACAGGACTAACGCTATGTTGATCAGAAAATGTGGTCCTTATCGCTAGGGCCACCTGTTTTCGCGGATAAGATTCCATGGCTAGTTGGACTCGAAAACACGCTATTTTTGAGAACCAGTGTCGCAGTTGGACGATTTTAACTTGCGCGTGTCTTAGGTGCCTTCCCGCGAATTACATGCTTACAGTAGCGGGGTAACCTAATTCTGATTGGCCAGTCAAGTAAGAGAATGTCTTCTCACAGAGACAAGCCGGCAATAAGCAAAATAACACCGCACGAACGCCCAAAGGCTGTTTAAATATAGGATGTGCGGAAATCTTTTCGCGAAAAACAGGTGTCTCTGCATATAGCTATGGCTGCTTGGAGAATGGATGAATGCTTTAAAAGCTAAACCGCGCGCGTAACTGTTTACCCTGCAATGTAAATAGTGAGAGGAATACATACCTACGTTAGCGTTAGCGCGACGACTAGCAAAAACGGTTCGATATCATAACGTCTTATTAAAATAGCTAATCTTTATATGGTGTCCACCTAAATGAGTGCTTATTGGTTTCTGTTTGTTTTATGTAGAGTGTATGAACTGTCGTAATATTAACGCACACAGCAAAGTTTGAAAAAAAAATTTATCTGAAAGTGAGATAAAATTCCGGGAAAACAATATTCAAAAATCTTTGTAAATTTAGACACCCTTTTATTCCTCAGGCACGAAATTCCCGCAGATTGCATACGTGTTTTCTGTAAATCGCGTAGATCCCTGAAAATTTGCTTGTCCGTCTGTGTGTGTTTGCTGTTCTTGAAGTGGGATTACAACAAAACTGAACTCGTCTTTCCGTCGTGGGCAGGAGCACCTGTTTTTCAAGAAAATATTTCACGGCCAGTTTTTTCTCCATAATTAGGGCCAATGATTTTTCGAGAGTACATCGGAGCATATAGTAGACTTAAATACTATATATACCTACACGTCGGCTGTTGTACATCCATTGGCTGCTAGTGTTATTTCCACATTTGACAGAGCCATTCAGGATTACGTAACTCCGACACTGTACCTTCGCGATTCTGTACCTTCGCGATTCGTGAGCAAACAGATCACACGCACCAGAACTTACTTCAGCCAATCAAAAAATCTGGACGACACCACAGTGCTTTGAACAGTATCATGTCTCGAAATCTTCTCGCCAAATATCACTCACTGTCCCTACCGATACACGTGTATTTTCCCCTGTTTTCATCAATGTTAATTATTGAAACATTATAATTTATAGATGAAAATAACGAATTTTTATGTCACAGAAATATAAAACGCATGTGATGAGGAAACAACCAAACACGTCTTACATGAAGTGACTTTTCAAAGGTTTTATTCAAATTGTGTGGAAGAAACCGCGAGTAGACTATACGTGAGACACTGAAATCTATCCTGAAAGTATTTCTTTTTTGCGAGAAACGTGCGGGAGCGTGTATTCGCGTGCAACGAGGGAACGGAATATTTTTTCACCCAGGGTTGTTCCGGAAGGAGGTCTGGCGACCACGAACGCGCTTATGACGTGGTGCTCTTGATGGAAGGGAACATGCTTATGACGTGGTGCTCTTGATGGAAGGGAACATGCTTATGACGTGGTGCTCTTGCTGGAAGGGAACACGCTTATGATGCAGTACTCTTGTTGGAAGGAAACACGCTTATGATGCGGTGCTCTTGCTGGAAGGGAACGCGCTTCTGATGCGGTGCTCTTGCTGGAAGGGAACGCGCTTCTGATGCGGTGCTCTTGCTGGAAGGGAATGTGCTTATGATGCGGTTGTCTTGCTGGAAGGGAACGCGCTCATGATGCAGTGCTCTTGCTGGAAGGGAACACGCTTATGATGCGGTGCTCTTGCTGGAAGGGAATGTGCTTATGATGCGGTTGTCTTGCTGGAAGGGAACGCGCTTATGATGCAGTACTCTTGTTGGAAGGAAACACGCTTATGATGCGGTGCTCTTGCTGGAAGGGAACGCGCTTCTGATGCGGTGCTCTTGCTGGAAGGGAATGTGCTTATGATGCGGTTGTCTTGCTGGAAGGGAACGCGCTCATGATGCAGTGCTCTTGCTGGAAGGGAACACGCTTATGATGCGGTGCTCTTGCTGGAAGGTAGCGTGCTTAAGACGCGGTGCTCTTGCTGGAAGGGAACGCGTTTGTGACGTGGTACTCTTGCTGGAAGGGAACGTGCTTATGATGCGGTACTCTTGTTGGAAGGAAACACGCTTATGATGCGGTGCTCTTGCTGGAAGGGAACGCGCTTCTGATGCGGTGCTCTTGCTGGAAGGGAATGTGCTTATGATGCGGTTGTCTTGCTGGAAGGGAACGCGCTCATGATGCAGTGCTCTTGCTGGAAGGGAACACGCTTATGATGCGGTGCTCTTGCTGGAAGGGAACACTCTTATGAGCGGTGCTCTTGCTGGAAGGGAACGCGCTTCTGATGCGGTGCTCTTGCTGGAAGGGAATGTGCTTATGATGCGGTTGTCGTGCTGGAAGGGAACGCGCTCATGATGCAGTGCTCTTGTTGGAAGGGTACGCGCTTATGACGCGGTGCTCTTGATGGAAGGGAACGTGCTTATGATGCGGTGGTCTTCCTGGAAGGTAGCTCACGTGGGCGGCTTGAGTCAGCGTCGTGGTGGGCGAGTAACAATTCGCGTCTCTGCGGGAGGTCTTCGTCGACAACCTTACATCTGGCACATCTCGCCCCTCCCCGCTTAAGTACTCCATTGACCACAAGGACACTCGCCAGCCTTCCAGATCAAGTTCACTAGCCGTCTCTTACGCCGATCCTCTACCACTTTTGCATGGATACGTACATGCATGTGTGTCTATCTATACATAAGGATAGGAAAATCTCGCAATTTTATTTCGGGACAAGATAGACGTCAATCATACATACAGTGTGAAGTCACGTTTGCAATTGATTCACAGTTTATTATGCACGCTCTGGACGCCCGTGAGCCAATAGCATACTTGCAAGGAAACAAGTAGCGATTCCCTTACTGCCAGGTGTGAGGCAACACTGGGGCAGCAACCAATGAACAAAAACTTGAGGCCTAAGTGTACACAAAACTGTATAGTCCAGCCTACAGGTCATTGAACTCTCTAAATTTTTCTACCCCTATTTGTGCATAATTAAATACTTTTTTACCTATTTCGTGTGAAATAATATAAGAAAATTTTACCACATATTGACAATATTAGAATATATATTTTTGGGGGCCTGGAAAAATCCATTTCAGTGTCTGGGGTTGCGGTGGTGTAGTGGGTTGGTAGTGTAGGACAAAATCACGGTTCAGGAATATGTTACACACAGGGAAAATCTTTGATCACTAAGCCTCGCAGAGTAAAGTACCGGACAAATATCAGCTTCCTGTGCAACACGTAGACGATTGTCTTGTATGGGCAAAAAAAAAAAAAACGTTCAAAACATAGTGTTTAGTGTGGCTCTGAGTAGAGCACGATTGCCTTTCATCTCGCTGAATCTTCTTCCAGAAGGAGCTCGTCAACTTTGTGGGATAAAATGCTGGGTCTTCCTTTCTATTCCCTTCCCCAGCTTTTGCTGAACTTCCGTGTTCGGGCTTTTATCTTCTTCCTTTTCTTTGCATCTTATCGCGATGTTTCTTTGTCCCGTTCTTTTTGCTCACTCGAGCTTGGTAAAACTTGCGGTCCTCCTCCAATCAACAGTTCTAGACGATATCATGGCCCACTGGAATTTCATCGGCTCCGCAGCTAATGGAAGACTTCGAAGAGTTGTCTTAATTCCTACAGAAAACCGGTTTGTTTTGATCTAACAGGGTGTAGTTACGCCCAAGGAAGCAAAAAGAGACTGAACTTCCTGACATTAAAGGGCTCAAAACAGGTTATTAACGTCTTACGTTTCGGCGAAGAGAGGGCTTCCAATATATTCTTGTATCTCACGGTTAAATATAACTATATTAACTAGAGCCCCGAGTATTTCGCGGATTGATTTGCCAGCATTCTAGACTGCCCATGCCTATACCTATGCACTCAAGGCACTATGATTTGCTTATCGAAAGAGACCTGAAAACTTGCGGATTCATTTTGAGACAAGCTAGAATTAAAAACACGCGTGTTTGTATAACTTTAATGATTGGTCCACACGATGTTTGACAACTCCTGTAGAACGCTGGCCCAATCGTCGCCGTCTACATGACAGCAGACAGCCATTGTGCAATTAAGAGTGCTATGTACTGAAAGGTTTTCTTTGAAATCGTTGTTTGCGCGTAAACGCGTGTAACGGTAAATAAAAATACTGGAAATATGACTTTTTGTCAGAAAAGATAAAAAGACAATTACAGATGGCCGTATTTTTTTTACTTTTGTCATATTAAGTATTCTCGGAGAAAAAATAATTTCGTGGAAATTGTCAAATATAGCATTTTTAAATCTTGCCTATGCAGTTTCCTTAAGCGGCAAGAGAAAAGTACAAAAATACGGGCGTAGTTTAATCTGTGGGCTTTCGTCTCGTGTAATAAAACCCCACTGTTACACATCTAATTTGCACAGTACAGCGTCACGGCGGAAACACTGCACGCCGTGCGCGTA
This sequence comes from Dryococelus australis, assembly GCA_029891345.1. Taxonomy (NCBI): domain Eukaryota; kingdom Metazoa; phylum Arthropoda; class Insecta; order Phasmatodea; family Phasmatidae; genus Dryococelus; species Dryococelus australis. The sequence continues at coordinate 29,097,324 of CM057001.1, forward strand.
GGAGCGATGAGGCGCTAGGCGTGCGTGTAACTGTCGCCCGTATCGCTCCCTCGCTTCTTGGCCTTAGACGCGCAGCTACATAGTCCTCTTAATATAGGCATATTTGTACATAGGACTGTGGAGTCTAGTCTGCGGGTCATTGGACTCGTGAATGTTTCAGGTCTCTTCTTATTGGTTGCTGTGATCAAGCGATGCCTTGTACAGCACTGTTCAACACTAACTCACGCTACTGCTTCGTGCATAATATTGGCTCATAGTTCATCACGGCGAGTGAGTGAGTGAAGAGATTTGGCCGGGTATTAACAGGGAGGCCTTGAGAGCCCATGGGCGCCGGAATGAAAGGGCGAGGAAAATGGGAGAGCCCCGAGAAATCCCGCCGACCAGCGGCATCGTCCGTCACGATCCCCACATGCGAAAATCCGGGAGCGACCCGGCCATTGATTGAACCCCATTCGCGTTACTGAGAGGCGGGGAGTCTATACCGCTCAGACACTGCGGCCCCTGTTGAACACGTCGTGTCTAAACAACTGCCGTACAATCATAGTGGCAGGAGAAAAGTATTTGACGTCTACCTCGCCACTGAACGAATTCGCGAAATATTCGGGGGCTATAGTAATAAGAGACGCGAGTTAACTTCACCTGAGGCAATTATACTAGAATTTCATTAAAGTGTAGACATAAGTTACAGAATGAACAGTAAGACGTTATTAGCAAAGACTCTTCCATTTCGCGTTATCAGACGGCTCCAAGCTAGAAGCTTCAGTCCTCTACACACTCCAGCAGAGGTAAGTTGTTCATTGGCTGCCGCCAAAAGCAGGACGCAGTCTCCTGTTCCACTTAGTGCAGCTACCAGAGTGCTGAGTGTTTACAATTGTTAAAGATAGGATCATTTCACCAGTTCAATGACCTACCGGCTAGACTCCTCAGTCCTCTGCATACTGGAGCCTCAGCTGTGTGTCCATTGGCTGTTGCCCCGCACCTGGCAGTTACGGGTTTCACAAGGTGTTTCCTTGCGAGTCTGCTATTGGCTCAGAGGCGTGCAGGGTGATTCCAATAAACTGTGATCCCAACTGCGAATGCGACTTCACTGTATATGTGTTTGACGTCTATCTTGTCCCGAAATGAATTTGCACAATTTTCTTATCCCTAACAATTGGTTGTGACTCTTTAAAGGCGTGTCGGATGAGGTACAATGACACGCGTGAGAATAACGTATACTTGTTTGTCTTCTACCTTGGCGCTCAGTATAACGTGGAATGGCAGGGTCTCTATTAATTAATTAAATACGCATATTGTAATCCCTTCAGTGCACTCGATTGCTGTATGCTCCTGTACACGCAGGACCGTAAACAGAAATAAAAACACTGGTTGAAACCACGCAACGAAACTGGTGCTGCAGTTTTACAGCCTTTGTGGCACCAGTTATTACTCCAATTAAAGTTTTATGTAAGTGTCTGAGAGTTATTATGATTATCTAGTTCTAATTGCTATATACCATATAAAAGTAATAATACGTTTCATATGTCAGGTACAGGAAATTTTAATTATTAAAAAAAGAGCGCCGTAATAGTAGAGATTGTTCAAACTCGCTTGTTACTTAAAGTGAACCTGTCATTAAACAAATTAACAACAATCCAAATTCTGATCATTTGAAGAAACATGGAAATTTGGTGATATTACTCACGAACATAAACTTCAAATAGTTTTACTATCGTACTGTTGCTGTCGTATCGATTTTTACTCAGCACATTAAGATGTGAACCTGTTGAATCAGTTACAATCAAGTCAGCGGGGTGATTACTTGGGATAAGTGTTTTTCGCGAAAATCTTTATGGTCATGCTACACTTCAATATCTTACGTCCACAACCACTAAGTCATTTGGTTATTGGCCAGGGGTCTCACGTGGGCGGACGTGTGATTATTTGAATGGACCAATCGTAATAAAGTATCGCGACACTGAAAAAAACATGCTAGTTTTCCTTCACTTATTGATTCAGTGACATTTTCCACTGCTGATTCATCAGTAATTTTTTTTTCACTGTTTCTCAGTGATTTGTCTTTTGATTGATGGATCAGTTAATCAGCGTGTAAAAATGGCCGTTGCGCGACGTGTTACTAGTGAAATAACAACGCATAAACCAATACAAAATACTTTTTAAATTGCGTTTCGTATTTCAAAATACCATTTTATTAGGTAACATGAACATTTAGTCTTACACTCCGGTTTTTAAGTCTTTTGTTTCGTTGATGTCATGAAGTCACGGCAGCGCTCTGTTTGAAGGTTCACACATAAGTACTATTCGTTTTAACCCTTTCATGCCTACTTTAATTTGCGGTTTCGGGTGTTGCAAACGGGACAACACTTATTTCGTTGTAACAGCCAATGAGCTGTAGGTTATGTAATCGGATACCATTAAATGAACCAACTATTACCTAGGCCAGTAAGACGGATTGCGAATAATTTGGCCACAGGTAAGCTCATTGGTCATTGAGCTTCGCAGTGTACAGTACGGAACGAAAGTTACTTACACGTGCGTAGTGTACACAAATGTGTACACCGGGTCAGAATGGGTTAACATTCCTAACCGAACCAATCAAACCAAACACTAGAAGTAAGGACATACAATTTAAAACTACACGCTTTCGAATGAGGAAACATAAGCAGATATTTTCCTCTAATTTATCAACTTGACTTGGTAGCTCAAACTGTAAAAGTGAATTGGAAAGGGTGTGTGAGTTCAATCGGCCTCCTGCGGAAAGTTTTATATATTTTTTAATTGCGGTAAATTATTGTGCAGTATAAATATTAAAATATCGTAAATATGTTTATTTCTCTTAATTATTTGGCTAAATTCAATAAAACCGCCATAATTTATTCGATACAGTGGAATTGTTTCACGTCACTAATTCAATCAGTCAAATTTTTCCACTGAAACAATCATTAGTTATCAAATTATGCTAAGAATTATTCGAGTAGTTGAATTTCACTGCGAATCAGTGGTTTTCCACTGATTCGAATTTAGAGTGTACTGTGCCATTTAATTGGGCCAATGAAGATTCTGATGTTCTGAAGCAGAACGTTTGTGATTGGTCTGCGAAAAATATAGTAGAGTCCAAAAAATTAATCATCCAATTATAATAAGGATAAACTAGCTAGAGTTTCGGAATAAATAAGTACAAAGAGACTAAATAGCGTGATTCCTCTGGAGTGGACGTAGCCATTCTCTGAATGGCTGCGCGATGCTCTGGGAAGAAGCCTCGTGTCTCATGGGCTGCTGTGTGCTTCTGAAGGGTTCCCTATTGGCTGTGCCGCAGGCTTGCAAGTGCGTTACCAGGCGCTGATTGGCGAACGGCATTGGTCGCGAGTGCGGCTGGAGTTCGCCGAAAAAAAGCGACTATTTCGCCTCTGTATTCTTATTTGCTCTGTGCTAGTGCGTTATCAAATGTGTTATTTTAATTTTAAAAAAACGGTCTCCAGTGATACTAATAGTCTATAGTCTATTCCCGGGATTTTTCACACTTTTAAAATCAAACCTATGACTGACAATTCACCTCGTGCCTGATGCGCAGAATACGCGTTATTATTTGAAGACAGACTAGACTTCAAACATTGTGATTTTGTATTGCCTTTGTCAATGGATTACAGTTTGTTCGCGCGAGCCCTGGACGCCTTTGACCAATAGGAAACCACTAACGAGGGGCTGGCTGAATCATGTCGAACCAAGTCGAAAGGGAACATGTGTCCTAACTACTGCAGAAGCCAGTAAACAAATGGCATCGACTTGAATATATATATATATATATATATATATATATATATATATATATAATATATATATACACAACACACCGCACGACGGCGGTGTGTTGTCCCACTGGTGTAATTCCCTAGGCTTGGTTAAGCTTAGTTCGTATGAGGTGGAGGAGTATCGCGAAAGTAGAACGTTAGCGGGGGTTCAGAAAATTTTTAAAGTAATCGTGAATGGACTATATCAAATAATCTTACTTATTTAAAGTAATCGGGAATGGACTATATCAAATAATCTTACTTATTTAAAGTAATCGTGAATGGACTGTATCAAATAATCTTACTTATTTAAAGTAATCGTGAATGGACTATATCAAATAATCTTACTTATTTAAAGTGACATAGCTGTCGCATGTGTCATGCCATCGCTATAAAATCTGGTTAATTTTAATGCATACGGGTGTTTTTTTTTTTTTTTTTTTTTTGTAATTCTTGCTACGCTATACAGTATAACCTTCCCCATTGCACGAAATAAATTTACTTTCAATTATTTTCCCCGAGTTTTATCGCTTGAGCTTTGTAATTCCGCACGTCATACCTTCCACTGAGTTACGATGGATACATAACGTCGGTCACCGATATCTAGTTGCATTTATATCCATCCAGGCCTTTGCCGTCTGCATTCGAGAGACACATGAAACGTCAACAGCACGCACGATATCGCACAAAGTAGATTTTCATTGGTGGAATTTCATCGTTTGTGGAAGTTTGCAGAGGACGCCACTTAAATATGATATTTCACCTGACGAACGACAATGTCGTTTGGCTGCAGTATAGGTGGTTACAGTTTTTGTGTATCAGTACATGCACTACCGGAAAAAAATAAAATAAAAAATTGAGTCAAGTAGATATTTAGTTGTGTGTAATAAAATTTAAGTACTGCGGCAAACGAAATATCCAATGAAAATTGCAACAGGGTGTAATTTAAGCCGTTTTTAAAATATGAGCCCAATTTGTTTCGATTACTATAGGCTACTGACGGTAAAAAGAACACTTTTGAAAGTCCTGCTTAAGATCTACTTGTATGCACGTAGTGTATGTTTCTGCCTTGTGTAAAATTAACATTTTCATAGACCTCATCACTTTATGCGTCGGTCAAGTGAAGCTGTGAAATAATCACGAAAGAAAATATTTTACAAATCGGCTCATTTTTCCACTTCGATGCATTAAAAAAGAAAACAGAAAATGAAAGGAATAATTTATGTAATCACAAGTTGTTATATGCTGTTCACGGTAAAAAGAACACTTTTGAAAGCCCTGCTTAAGATCTACTTGTATGAACGTTGCGTATTCCTTCGCCTTTTGTAAAATTAACATTGTCATTTGCCTTATCACTTTAATTCGTGCGTCGATCAGGTGGAAATGTGGAATTATAAGAAAAGAAAATATGTTAGAAATCTGGTCATGTTTACACTTTGATGTATTAAAAAGAAATAAAGCAAATGAAATAATAATTTAAGTTATTGCAAATGGTAACCTAACATTTTGCAATCGACATTAAGTTATGGAACTATTTTTCATCTATCATTACCAACCTCACTGGCCGCATGTCACTCAGTGCGCTTCCTAAAATATATGCAGGCAGGGGCAGCAACGTTTTTCTAAGGCTGATTTCAAAAGTGCTTACTTTAACGTTGACAGCGTTTACCTATCACTTTATGATATGGAACTACTTTCCCGCCATCTTTACTAACTTTACTGGGCGCATGTCACTCAGTGCGTCCGTTGAAACATATGCAGGTAGGAGCAGTGACTTTTTTTTTTTTTTTAAAGTTGATTTCTTAAGTTCTCACCTTATCATGAACAGCCTGTCGGGTTTGGTGTCGGAAAATCGCACATCTCTACGAGAAGCTTTTACAGCCGATAGTTTTGCAAACTTTGCGTGTATTTGCAATATTTTATCTCCCTCTCAGAAATGTGCATACTTTGACATCAACTGTGCGCGTCTGGAACAATATGAATTTTCGTACTTCGTTGTTCGTGACACGCTCGACAAAGGAATTTCTTCGTCGCCTCGTGACAGCTTCTAACAACTTTGCAGCGTTATGCGTCACTCCGCCCAAAAAAAAAAAAATTCCTTAAAGCAAGACTAATTGTTTTGAATCCCACTCTTGTGTTTTTTTATACTTAAATTGCGTGACTTTGATGACCAGATCTAGCTGAAGCTGCCAGTTCGCTCTCAAGACGCTTTCCGCTTTCCTAAAGATTGATGTACTTGTCCGAATTCTTGCTATGTAAAGGTTGTTCACGATAAAGCGAGCACTTTTGAAACTATCCCTAGAAAAAAAGTCAATGCCCCTACCTGCTTATGTATATTTGAACGGACACACTGAGTAACATACGCCCAGTACAGTTGGTAACGATGGGTGGAAAATAGTTCCATATCTTAACGTCGAATAAAATGTGTTAGGAAACTATTTGTGATAACTTAAACAAATCTTTCGTTTTCAGTTTTTTTTATGCATCGACGTATAAAAATAAGCAGATTTGTAAAATATCTACTTTTATAATAATGTCACAATTTCGTTTGACCGACACATGATTAAAGTGATAAGGCCCATGACAACGCTAATTTTATAAGGCGTAAGAGTACACAACGTGCACACAAATAGATCTTAAGTAGTGCTTTCAAAGGCGCTCATTTTACCGTGAACTGTATATACTAACGTGTGGAAACTGCAATAAAAACTGCGCTTATAAAATGCCTTGCGGCAACATTCATAGCCTCTCTGGAGGGACGGCGAAATTTCGCGTTTTAAACTACCTGTAGGCTAGACTTCACGGTCCTATGGATTTATGAGCCTCAGCTTTCTGTTCATTGGCTGCTGCTCCAGTGTGTATAGGCTTTTCACGGTAAAGTTAGCACTTTTTGAAGCCCTCTAATTTGGAATACTTAATAAATGTATTTTATTGTAGTCTGAGACGTTATTTTTCGAGTCTGGTGAAATATATACACTGTGTATAAAAGTATAAAATGTCGCTGAAAGGAAAAAAGTAACGAATGGCTCAAAAGTGCTCACTTTAACGTGAACAGCCTATAGATAGTTTCACCCCGTAGCAGGTGGCATATGATCCCGTGCTTGAAGTCTAGCTCGTCCTGAAATGAATTCGCGAAACATCACAGTTCTAACATTTGAGAATCTCCACCGCGTACAGACGTGTAAATTCCGTGGATTATTTAGGAAACAAACTAGACTGTATAAGGTCACAGGTTCGTGTGAAAGCACTGACCAGTGAAGAAATGGCAGCAATCGAGTTAGTCTCCACGTCATTGAAAAATTTGCGGGTCCTATCGTATGGCACATACTAAGGCAGCGTTTAGATTCTCAGCGCTTTACATGTGAAAGACTCAAGAACTTTCTATTTTTAAATTTATTCGCAAACATTATATAACATAAGCATTATTTCCAAGTCTATCATACGTATTTTGTAAGGTTTAGGTACCAGTAAAATATTAACAACACTTAAGCATAGAGACGTGCAGAATTCGCGTTGTTATTTGGCGCAAGACTAGATTTCACTGACCTACTCGTGCTTCAGAACAATGTGGGAGTACATCGGCGGCTACCCTTTACATTAAGTCATTTACCTGTGTGACTACTTTCCAGGGGATTGGTCACTCCACAACTGAACTTTCATCACTGGCTGGAGAGCCCTTCCAAACATGCATTACAAATTGCTGGCCAATAGCAGAAGTCGAATGGGCATATAAAATCTTGGAGCTTAGCTCGCTGCCAGAAAATAAAGCGGATTTTGCATGATCCTGCGTCATACAATATAAAAATGTATGTAATCTTACACATTACTGTGGAACGTGGAAAACTATTGTTGGAGTGAGTGAAGAGATTTGGACGGCTCTTAACAGCGAGGTCTTGAGAGCCGATGAGGGTGATTGAAGTGAATATGGAGCGGCGCCGGAATGAGGGCGTGGGGGAAACGGGAGATCCCCGGGAAAACCCGCCGACCAACGGCATCGTCCGGCACGATTCCCACTTACGAAAATCAGGTGACCCGGCCGGGGAAACTATTGTTGGATTTTAACAAGGTCCAAACTAAATCTATAATATTTTACTCGTAGTGTTACAAGGAGACATTTTGAAACGTAAGTTTCCAAAGGATTGTACGCCGTTCAAAAGTTTTTTTGTTGTTGACTAACACAGCCCAATGGTGGTGGATCCTTTACTTTTGAACTAATAACAATGGGTTTTCCTGCGATATGAATAGAGTCCACAGATTTAAACTATACATTGAAAAATAGTGATTTATGAAGTAAAAGGGCGGGGGGAGGGGGTGATTTGAGGGGAAATATGTTCAAAATAAACCTTGTTCTTTTTTTTTGTAGTAACAAAGTTATTTACAGGATTTTGCAAATTTTTCTTCACTTTGGTAAAAATATCGTGAGTTTGTAATCAGTCACCACACAGTTTCGTATTCCCCACTAAAAGAAATAAATAGATATGTGAACTTTATATATTATAAAACAAGGTCTCTTCCTTGTAGAAGGCGTCCGATATTAAAATCTCACACCACAGATACAGAATATATACCACCAAATATTCCGGCTGTGATAAACACAAATGTTTGCGCCGTACATACGTGAATGTATTTTAAGCAACAAAAGTACGCTGTAATTTATGTAAACGATAAATATAGTAGAGAGAAACACATTGAAATTTCGTGGAAATTAATGGAAGACGTTACCTGAAAATTTATTCATAGCTGTATAGTTAGCTGGGCGCACAATAAATGTACAGAATTATTAGAGACCCTGTAAATTAACGAAAAACTTTTTGAGCCCTCATATTTTCAACAAAATCACTAGCTAGTTTATCCTTTTATGATCGGATGATTAAGTTTTTTGACTTGGATAAGTTCTTTGCGCTTCGCCAAAGGTCTGCTTTTAGAGCACTAGAATTCTCATTGGCCCCAATTAAATTGAATTGTAGCTTTATGTATGCATGGCGGCCTCAATGAAGGGAAAGTTTCTGATGTGCATACATTACGTTGAATCTAAGCAAACAGTCGACTTTTCCCGCGAAAGTAGAAATATTGTTTTTTTTTTAATAATGATGTAACAGTTTATAAGACTAGTACGCAGTGATTATCTGAATGATTATTGTGGATCTACGCCTTTGCAACACTGTGCTGTAGTTGGGACGTGAAAAATTCGCGTTTTCGTTTCGGTATAAGCAAGACACCGAACGAATGTACGTTTGTGTTTCTTTGCGATTGGCCCACGACTCAAGGTGACATCTCTTGTAGGGCTCTGTGCCAATGGTAAACACTGAACCAAAAGAAGACCCAACCACGGCCTCTCACTAGGACAGCAACCAACCTGCTTTGTTGGATAAACTAATGTAAAGTCTAGGGTACGGGTCATTGATCCCGTAAATTTTTCTGGTCTCTAGCTATAGTCGCAGGAAGTTTTCTATAACTTGGGTCACCCGATTTTTCGCGAAAACTTTTCTTAGCAGCTTAGATTTCAAAACACTGGAAGTACTACAGCACTTTGCCTCTCCTTCCTGGCAGTCTGTTTTCGCGAGAAAACGATGTCTACTTGAGTGAGTCATCAGAATTGGGTTATTCCAGGACTGCACGTCTGTAATTCACAGGCAGAGAACCATACGTAAGAAGTGCATCGTCCGATCATGGAAGTGAATCTGAGTGAAAGTATTTCTAAATACAACTAGTCACGAAATACTTTCGCAAAAATCGGTTGCCCCTGACTATAACTAACTTGTGCAACGGCACATGTCTATAACAAATGCTTAAACCACCCCAATTGCAAAAAACATTCCGAACGTCTACCGTACGTAGTGCTTCGAAGGACTTTAAACGTATTGTTAATGGACCAAATCATAATTCATATTTAGGGCCACGTGTTTTTCGCGAAAATATTTACGTGAAGGCTAAACTTCGATATATAGGGATAGGAAAATTTCGCGAATTCGTTTCGGGACAAGATAGACGTCAAACACATATACAGTGAAGTCACCTTCGCAACTGGATCACAGTTTATTAGACCCGCCCTGCACTCCTCTGAGCCAATAGCAGACCTGCAAGGAAACACCTTGTGAAACCCGTAACTGCCAGGTGCGGAACAACAGCAAATGAACACACAGCTGATGCTCCAGGATGCAGAGGACTGAGGAGTCTAGCCTACAGGTCATTGAACTCGCGAAATTTTCCTATCCCTATCGATAGAGACATGCAAAATTCGCGTTAATATTTGGGGACAAGTTAAACTTCAAACATGTGTACCTTTGCAATGAGTTTCACACTGGACAATACGTTATCTGACACATCGTGGGTAATTCTGCGCCAATAAATAAACACTTAAAAATAGTGCACCCCAATCACATGCTGGTCAGTAAGAAAGGGCGTGGCTTCACTTCTATGCAGCAGCCAATGGAGAAACGAAGCAGACTCTTTTATATACAGTACTGTGAAGTTTAGCCTGATGTCAAATAATAACGAGAATTTTGCATGGCTCTACCTATCGATATCCTGTGTGCACACTTCCAGTCTTCATTTGACTATTGGCCGCTTGTCTTTGTGTGGAGACAGTCTATTACACGACAGAGCCAATTGGAATTAAGTTCTCCGATGCTGACCGCCCGTGATTCGCGGGCAGACAGATAATGCGCGTAACAATTCGAATTATCCGATCTCGAAAGTGGCCCTGAACTAGAGTGCGTTGGAACACAACTTGTCCTGAAATATTTTCGCGAAAAACAGGTGCCCCTATTAATATTTATCACAGACCGGAGGGAAAAGTATACGATGAAATTATAAGTATTTGGGAACGTTTACAAGCCGTTCTTGAGGTTTCCTTTCCCGTGATGAGAAATTCTGTTCGCCTCCGAGAACTCCACGCACCCACGTATATGGGTGTCCGCCGGAGGAGGAATGTGCATGCATCGAGCGTATAACAATCGCGCTGAATTCCAATGTAACGGCACCCCGCCATTGTTTATTGTCTTGCTGAGGTGTGTCGCGGAATTTGATCTCCGCGCGACTTTAAGGGCAACTTCTTGCTGACCGTCCACTGAAATGAAGCGTGCGGGATTCTCAAGTTGAGTTCTCGCACTCGTCTGGTCTTCAGGCGTATAGCGACGAGCCAATTGTACCGATAGCAGAAATGTATTAAGGGTGACCTTCATACTGAGTTCTTGATTTTTCTAGATTGGTAATTTTTTCAACGTATTCACTACGTTGAGCGCTCTTTATGTCCGAATCAGTGATATCAATGAGTGAGATAACATTCACTGAAAGTCAGTTGATAAGCTACTACCGACTGGCGAATCAAACAAATTAACTGTGGGAACAAGTGGCTTCTAGGAGTGGGATTCTTGGCATTCAGTGGGAATCACGAATAAATAAGTGAAATTCAGCCACAATAATAATATCTCGCGAAAATTTTTATGGCCATGCTAGACTTCAGTATCATACGTCTACCGCCACAGCATCCTTTGGTTATAGGCCGCATGTCTCCGCGAGAACAAATTTTCTTATTTCACTGGGACAATCGTAAAAAAGTACTCCGATACTGAACGTCCATAATTTGTGGACAGACACTTGATGTACGTGACATTAAAAATCATCCAACCACGAAAGTGCATATGAAGAAAAGTGTTCTTGGAGTACAACTGATCTTGAACTCTCTTCGCTAAAAAAACCCGTCCCTAATTATCTGGCACTGATTATAAGATTCTCAATTTCCACTGCCTTCACGGATTTGGCTCAATTATCACTGTTTCAAGTTTAAAGTACACATATGAGTACACATTAGGGACAGGTGTTTTTTCGCGAAGAGATTTCAAGATTAGTTATACTCCCAAAACACTTTTATTAGTATGATCTTTCTTGGTTGGATAATTTCTAATGTCACGTGCCTCAAGTGTCTGTCTGCGTATCATCGACGTTCAGTATCGGAGTACTTTATTACGATTGGCCCAGTCAAATAAGAACATGTCTTCTCACGTGGACATGCGGCCAATAACCAAAGGAAGTTGTGGTTGTAGACATAGGATACTGAAGTCTGGCATGGCCATAAATATTTTCGAAAAATACATGTCTCTAGCAATCATTTATTTATAGTCCCTGATTTTTTAAATTGCATAGATACGTGTATTCTCTTTAATTTTATACTCGAATAAGTAAGGAGTATAGATAGAAAATACTTCCATCAAAATATATCGTAGTGCTGAGACAAAAACCTACATCGTAAGATACGTGAAAGAGTTTGATAAACTAACATAAACTGTTTATTCAGTTCGCTGTTGCTATAGGTGGACGCGAATAGAGCGCGCCCTCGAAAGCAGAAGGCACTTAACATACACTGGTCGGTAGATATGGTGCTTCATATATGGACAAGTGAACAAAAGACATGACTTGGGATAGGAAAATTTCGCGAGTTCAATGACCTGTAGGCTAGACTCCTCAGTCCTCTGCATCCTGGAGCCTCAGCTGTGTGCTCATTGGCTGTTGCCCCGCACCTGGCAGTCATGGGATTCGCAAGGTGTTTCCTTGCAAATCTGCTATTGGCTCAGAGGCGTGCAGGGCGGGTCTAATAAACTGTGATCCAATTGCCAAGCTGACTTCACTGTATATGTGTTTGACGTCTATCTTGTCCAGAAATGAAGTCGCGAAATTTTCCTATCCCTAGACATGACTAAAGCAAAATGTATCAGTGAATCAAACGTTTACCTTTCAACAGACGCGTACATACGTTTCACACATAGCTCGTTGCAAACTACTATTTAACTACACAATTTCGACCAGTGTTGGAAGTGTTACCTTTCGGAAATACCCTTAAACAAGCTATTGATAGAGACCTGAAAAATTCGGGCGTTCAAATACCTGCAGGCTAGACTCCATAGTCTTATATGTACGTATAAATACGCCGATGTCAACTGCCTATTGGTTGTCTGCTGCCACCTGCCACAGTGGAAGGCGATGATTAGGTCAGCATTCTCCAGGAGTTGTCAAACACCGGTCGGACCAATTGCTAAAGTTGTACGAACAAACGTGTTTTGAATTACTGCGTGTCACAAATTGAATCCGCGAATTCTTCAGGTCTCTAGCTATTGAGCCTATGCTGAAGTACAGACAAGACAAGGTAAATACGAACTCATTATTATGTCACAATATTTATTCTGCCGTAATTTGGCAAACTCAGTATTGTGAGAAATACGAGTTCGTAGTACTACAGTCGTCATGTCGTTACTGCTGTGTAAGGTGAATACAGGCTATTTGCGATTTCTTGGAGCTTTTTGAACGAAACATTTTGAAAAATCACGCCTTGTATGACGTGTTTGCTGGTTGTGTTTCACAACATTTTATACCTTTGTTCACGCAAAAGTATCATGTGTTCTTTGAATGGATAGTGCAATGGGGGTGAATGACTAGATGGAGATTTTTGGACATTCGCCATTGTGATGCAGATGTCTGTCATGGAAAAACAAGAATGAAAACGAAAAAAATACTTAAATAAGACAAGTAACCCGTGGACGAGAAAATAAATATGTTTATTGAATGAAAAGTGCAATGCGGGTGATTGACTAGATTGTATCTTATCTTTAGTAAAATCCAAATTGACATATTTTATCTATAAACTACAATATTTAATTTGTAATTAATATGAATGAAAACAGGGAGAAAATATGTGTGTTTGTAATGCCTAGTAAGAAATAGTTCTCATGCAAAATGGCGTTACACTGAGTGCGCACAAATGCGATGAGCTGTCCCTGTGGTGAAAATTTCTAGACTCGGTTCGCACGAGGCGGAAGAATATCCTGAAAGTAGAATTTTTGCCGGGCTTCAGAAATGTGTGACGTAATCATTAGGGATAGGAAAATTTCGCGAGTTCAGTGACCTGTAGGCTAGACTCCACAATCGTTTGTACAGTCGAGCGTCATATGTTTGTTCATTGGCTGCTGCCCCACACCTGGCAGTATGGGATTCGCTTCTTGTTCCCTTGCAAGATTGCTATTGGCTCAGAGTCGTCTAGAGCGTGCATAATAAACTCTGATCCAATAGGAAAGGTGACTTCAGTGTACATGCATTTGAAATCTATCTTGTCCTGAAAAGAATTTGCGAAATTTTCGCATCCTTAGTAATCGTGAATGACATATAGCTAGCTAGGTACAGGTATAATTTAAGAATTTTCTTTTTAAAAAATATAAATATACAAAAAAAAAAAACCAACAAACCAATATCGCAGGGGAAGTTTCCGCCTAAGGGGACACCACGCTAAAATATTTTCTGTAAAATCAGTGTTTGTGCGTATGCACGTATCACAGAAAAAAAAAAGTTCCGGAAATAAGGATTTCCAGGAATGCTATAAAAATCTGCCACGTTTTACTGTTATTGTATTAAATAAATTGAAAAAAAAAAAGTGAAAACTGTTAAAAAAAATTTTTTTTAGTTCTTCCCTTTGCAGTTACCGTAAGAGAAAAAAAGGGGGGGGGGAAGCAAAGTGACATCTTAATGTACAATCCATTAATAGAGACCTGATGAATCAGCGCATTCATTTTGAGACGAGCTGGAATCCAAAACATGTGTGTTCATAGCCAATGACACCTCCTGGAGAACGCTAGCCCAATCGTCGCCTCCCACTGTGACAGCAGACAACCAATGTGCAGCCAATATTGGCATATTTGTACGTAAGACTGTGGAGTCTAGCCTGCAGGTCATTGAACTCGCGAATATTTCTGGTATCTATCCATTGGCTTTCATAGTGTATGATAATGTCCGACTGTTACGGATAATATAACTTGCGAGGAACTCAGCTACCCGGGAATGCGTGTGTGTGTCTTGTGGAGGGTCCATCCAATGATTTCTTAAGGCCATACATGACCTTGTGGGCTGAAAAATATCTAATAGGTATTCCCCTTAATAATAATGTAGATCTCTTGAATGGTTTGCCGATCTTCAACTTTCCAACACAATGCTACTTTTTTTTTTCCTCGAAATTTCGTCGTGTGTGTCCCGTTGTTAGAAGTCTATTGTTTGTCTAAACTACATGTTAAATTTTGGCAAGACAAAGTCATTATTTACAACATTCCTGGAATAGACCATTCTCTATTCTGCAGTGTTAATTCATTTAGAGCAACTGTAACATGTGTTTGAATTATCGACGCGTGAGAAGACATTGCTTTTATACCTACTCACAATGAGTATTTATTTAATTATACATAAAGCTTACGGAAGTTCATTTTTTCCCCATGTATCGTATTGGTGTGTTTATGATGATTCGTGTTTAAATCAAGGGCATAATTTGCTTCTTAATTCATGTCAAACAATAATAGGCTTAGATGTTATTCTTTGCGGTTACTTACAATTTACGAAAAAGTGCGTTGAATTGTGGAATTCAATTTATTACACAAGTCATATTACCCTTGAAAATCAATTGAAATTACCTAACTAAAAACAGGGCCAGACTGAGTGGAATAAGGACACAAGACGAAATAAATTTTTTCTAGTATTTGGTTTTATAAATCAGTTAAAGTTAAGTGAATATGATCTGACGCCGGTATCTTATATCCATAATGATGAAAAACTTGAAAAAATAAATTTCCGCTTACTCTAGCTTCGGCGCGATTTCGAAAACTGATCACCTACTTATCGAAAATTACTCCTAAATGGTGATGATTTCTTTCTTAGTCTAAGTGAGGGTATGCCAAATCGTCACGTTTGGCAGTGTGTGACAGGCTCACTCGCAAGTGTAAATAAAGTCGTCCGTATGCATCGCTACAACTTGGCGTTATGGTCCGGCCCCACGCTAGACTCCACAGTCCTCTACACACTCGAGCAGAGGGCGCGTGTTTATTGGCTCACCGCCACAGCCCGTTACAACAGGGCCCGCGCAGCAGTGTAGCCGCCAGAGTGCTGAAAGTTTACTGTTCGTTTCAAATATTCGAGAGCGTGTCGGATGAGCGGAGGTCGGATGACACGTGTGAAACTAGCATACATTAGTTCGCTTCTTTGTCGTGTTGTCCCATTTTGTTTATTTTTAATTTGTCAATGTTGTCCTAATTTTTCGAGCAGGTTGCTAGCCTGTGTTGCGTTTTA
Source organism: Dryococelus australis (assembly GCA_029891345.1). NCBI lineage: Eukaryota > Metazoa > Arthropoda > Insecta > Phasmatodea > Phasmatidae > Dryococelus > Dryococelus australis. Next base: position 29,113,208 of record CM057001.1, read on the forward strand.
TATGTCATTTGTTGCTCGCGTGTGTGTATTATATATATATATATATAACACGTAACTAGTAGCTGTCCTGTTTTTTTACTCTATTCCCTCTTGGAATTTACCAGTGTTGTATACTTATCTATTTTCGTTATAGGCTGTTCACGGCAAAATGAGCACTTTAAAAAAAATCTCTGCTCAAGATCTACTTGTATGCATAGGGTGTATTCTTCCACCTAATGTATAATTAACATTGCCATGAGCCTCATCACTTTATTTATGCGTCGGTAAAATGCAACTGTTAATTATTAGAACTGTAAACATTTTCATAAATCTACTAATGTTTACACACCCACGCGTTAAATAAAACAAAGTGTAAGAAATAATTTAAATTATTACAAATGGTTACGTAGCACTATTTATTCGACGTTAACATATGGAACTACTTTCAATCCATCGTTACCAACTTCACCGGGTGCGTGTCACTCAGTGCGCCCGTTAAAATATATGCACGCAGGGGTAGTGCTATTTTTCTAAGGTTGATTTCAAAAGTGCTCACTTTATCGTGAACAGCCTTTACTTGTCCTTGAGTATTTTTGCGTGTTCCGTCTAGTTTTTCTATGACAGACCGCTGCATCGCAATGGCGAGTGTCCAAAGATCCCCATCTAGTCATTCACCCCCATTGCACTATTCATTCAAAGATCGCATACATCATTTGTATGCCTTCTATCTTGGTTTTAATTTATAACGTCAAGCGAGTGTGTAAGTGAAGAGATTTGGGCGGTTCTTAAGCGAGGTCTTGAGAACCGATGAGGGTGGCTGATGTACGGAGCAGCGCCGGATGAAAAGGGCGTGGGAAACGGGAGATCCCCGATAAAACCCGCCGACCAGTGCCATCGTCCGGCACGATTCCCACACGTCAAAATCCGGGAGTGACCCAGCCGGGGATTGAAACCGGTTCGCCTTGGTGGAAGGCGAGAAAGCTAACCACGGCGGCCCCCATAACGTAAAGTGGCAGGTCTCTGTTAATCATTTACCGTCATGGGCCTTGGCAGTAACGTTTCGCCATGTCTGTTCTGGATATTTTTGGCTTTTCAAAACAGTGGTTTTCGGCAGGAATCATGTAACGGCAGTTCAATTTCTCTTCCGATGATCACTTAATTCAAATCAGTGAATTATTACAAGCTACGGTGAAATTTCCAATAGTTCTTGCCAATGACCTGTTAGGCATAGCTATTCTGAAGGGTTTTTTTTTTGTTAAAATTGTTATATTATGTAATGAACATTGTATACACAAACGCTACCATCATCGCTAGGATTTTTCGGCTTCTAAGTGCGTAACACACTAGGATTGTTATCGCAACTATTTGAACTTCATAGCACAAGTAAACCATCTATAAAATATTTTGTTTTACACCACATAGGTAACTCGAGATTCATATCTCAAGGAGGGCATTTAATTAATTAAAAATGACAACGATAACTACATGATTCAGACAATCACAATTATCACGACTTATTACTGAACGTAACTAATAATAACATAAAACTTATTTGTTTAAAATATATAAATAAAATAAACATATTCTTATCCTAAAAGCTGTTCGCGTCAGTCAAGTGAAACTATGAAATTATTAAGAAAGTAATACTTTACAAACTTTACAAATCTGATCATTTTTAATCTTCAATGCATAAAAAAAAACAGAAAGCGAAAGAAATAATTCTAAGTTATCAGAAATGGTTACCTAACACTTTTCATTCGACGTTAAGATACGTTACATCCATAGTTACCAACTTACTGGGTGAATGTCACTTAGTGCGACCATTTAAGTATAGGCATGCAGGGACAGTGACTTTTTTTTTTCTGAGGTTCATTTCTAAAGTGCTCACTTTTTCGTGAACAACCTTCACAACACAAACATGATTGGCCATAAATTATAAAATTTACACTCCCTATATCGCGTCAAGACTTGGAACAATTTTTCTTAATTCGCTGCCAACTAACATGTAGTTATGGGCAGTAAATTTTTTAAAGGTTAGTTTCAAAAATGCTTAGTCTAACGTGAACAGGAATCGGACGCAACGACGCTTTACAGAAACATCTGCGGCGCCGGCGAACCTGTGGGATAATAAGTCAGTGGCTTTCTGTTGCCAGTTACGAGAGTCGGTGCCGGCAACCGCTCTCTTTTCTAGTTGCGGCCGCGCATATACACTCTAAGAAATTACTGGGAAATTCACCATGCCGGTGTATACGCATAACGAGAGAAGAAGAACGGCAATGTTTCCCCCTATACATTCACTGTAGCGTTCCTACATTTGCTCAGGAAACTGTCAAGTGCATAGGGATTTTCCTAACTCTGTATAGTAGCGCTGCAAAACGTTCCTATATCTGCAGCTTGATGTGATGTGTTATTAGCCTACAGTGTACAAGTTAAAAACGTCCATTACAATTTAGGAAGTTTATCAGAAAATTGTTTACAGTGTAGTTGGGACAGAAGACACATTTCGCAAACAACCCTCTCCCCCCCCCCTCCCAACACATCTATCAATATCGTCATAATAATTACTCTAACTGTATGTAATACCAATTATTAATAATTTTTTTTACAAATATATTTAATAATTAATACATTTCAACCACGATTGTTATTATTTCTATAACTGAAATGGATGTGCGTAACATCAATTATTAAATATATATTCGTACATATTATTAGTTATATTTTATTCCCGGGGATTTTCGCGGATTCATTTGGCAACCAGCTAGACGGCAGAATCGTTAGTGTACTAGAGCCTCAACTAGTTGCTCATTGGCTGACGCCCAAGTTTCGCCCCAGAATAGGTAGCACGAGATTAGGTGCTATTTTTCTTACAGTTCACTTATTGAGTCGAATTCGTCAAGGGCGTGCCCTTAAAAACTGTATAAAATTATCCCCAGCCATTCCAACCATTTGGATGGCGATTTTTCAACATGGTAAAGGGATCATTTGTAGGGAGAAGCATATTTTTCTGAATCCTAAAAATTGATGCCATGTTATTTCTGTGCATGTTATATATATATATGTGTGTGTGTCTGTGTGTGTGTTAGTGTATGTGTGTGTGTCTGTGTGTGTGTTAGTGTATGTGTGTGTGTGTAACTCTTTGTCTGTGTGCGGTAAAGGCTGCACTTGGTACGTGTGCGTAGGAACTGACCTGCTTTCGTTTGTAAAATCAATTAAATTATTTAACGACACTTCGCCTTTATAATTGCAATATATATAAATCATATATTCCCCTCTCAATAAAACAACTAACAGAACCCTCTCAAACAACGGAATAAAGAAAAATAAATAACTAAACAAATTACATCAAACATAATATATTTATTTAATTACCGTGAAAATACACATAAATAATCCCTACATGTTAAAACAGTAAATCGCGGGTGGTGAGTAACTTTAACATGTCCGGGAATGTGCATGTTGCCAGTAGTGCCAACTAACTTTCGGTACGTCCAAATCTGATCACCAATCTCCATCTTAATCCTCTTACGAGAGAACAGTACAAGTGTAGAGTACAAGCTAATAGCAGTATTATTCACGACATTTTCGTGCACTGTAACAGTTTTCCAACTGCCGCAGAACGTATATTTTAACTCTTACAGGGGTACTAACTTAAAAGTTTTTTTTATTGAGGTTATGACCACCATCTTCGAAGTACTCCAGTCTTTAAAGATTCATATTTTGTAAAGTATTTAGTATTAAGGGCTGCAAACCTCATATTTTTAATCAAGGCATTTTTCTGACTCGGAAAAGTATAGCTTCCACCCCCAAATGAGCCCTTTACCACATCCGAAAATAACTTAGGCCAACGGCATTGAACATATGGAAGGAAATTGCAAATAATAATACAATTTTTCTTTTTTATGTTTTAATGTTGAAAGTAAGTTATTACAGGTTATTTATGTCATTAAAACTGATTATGGTATTAAAATTAGTGTTTGGGGAGGTGTAAGGGGCAGGTTGGTGGTCCCTTAGTGTGGCTAAGCGCCTAAAGCTATGAGGTGCTGCCGCGGAATGTACATTTTTAACATTGACAGGGCTACCAACTAAAGTTTTTTATTAAGGTTATGGCCGCCATCTTGGTGGTACACCAATCTTTAAAACGTCTTATTTTCTAAAGTATTTACTATTAAGTGAAGTACACTTAATAACTAATTTCCTAAAAACACGTACGTAGATGCGTAAGTTTTATCCGAACAATTTTTAGTGTTGCAAAATATATTATTTCTTCTTTCATGTATAACTGAAATCGTACTTTTCTGAAAATTTTGGCAGCGTGTGTATAGGTAAAGTGAGCACATTTGAAAGCTCTATCATTTGGAATAACAGTGAATAAATATATTTTATTTTAGCTTTAGACATTAACTTCCGAATGCGGTGGAATATATACATTGTGTTTATTACTTACATGGCAATACTTATTTTAAAAAGGTAGTTAAAGGATTAAATATGGCTGAAAGGAAAAAGTAACTAGGGCTTCAAAAGTGTTCACTTTACCGTGAACGGCCTGTACAATGTATGCATGATGTACAGTCACATGCAGTTTAAGGGCGCTGCCTTTCAAGCCGCATAGTTTAAATTGAGAATAAACTATGTTATGTGTTTGATTCATATTAATTATAAAAGAAGTATTATGATTTATTGAAAAATATGATGCAATGAGAATTAATTACTTTAAATTCGATTCACCATTTAATCGCCGTGGCTTGGTAGGCAGAGCCCCGAAGTGTAGTCTAAAATGTGATGTAGCTACTGGTTGCATGTAGTTTCGTCCAGGAGGGAAGGAGGGCGGGCTGTGACATGATGTGTGCGTGCGTTGTTGCAGGTAAGGGATGCTGCAGTCTAGCTGAGTTAAGAGCTGCCTCTGGTCGCGACAGACGACATGGCGGAGGCGTCAGCACTGCCCGTAGCCGACAACGCCTGCTGGCGGGGTTGTTTATCTCCGTGCCAGCACTGCCACGGCCACGCTGTCGCCTCGTATACTTGCAATCGGACCCGCCTTAACCTTTGCGCTCTCGCGTTAACACCTTAACGTGGCTGCCTGACCGGTCGGGTGAAAGGATAGGGAATTACACGTTAAAATATTTTAGAAGCGTGTCAGCCACTTTTCACGACATCCCTTTAAGACTAAAGATATTTCGTCCATCTTTTCCCATGCCACATTCCAACGAAAATTATATATTTTTTTGAAAAATTTAGTACCCTGAATTTTGCAGGCGTATATTTATAGAGTCGAAAAAAAACACAAAACTCTTATTAAGTTACCCCCTACTTGCTCTCTTGTAGCAAAATCCTTCTCTTCAAATGACACATACCTTATTCTTTCACTCAGCCGTTCCCGCAGGAGCCGACTTAAGGCCCTTACCTACCGGCTGGCAGCTGCAAAATTTAAGTAATAAAACCCATGTTAAGGAAATTTCGCTTCAGTGTTTTGATTTAAAAGATAAGCGTTTCAAACAAAATTTATTCTTCACGAAATTTTTATAAGAAGTTCCCTGCGGCGGAGATGTTTCCATAACATATATAGCATGTTTGCAAGGAATTTTTAAAATTTATGTTTTACAAAAAAAGTACGTGCTGCTTATCTATATTGAAAATATACGCTCGTAGGGATCTTCTCCAAAAATGAATTCGTGAAAGAATACATTTCGTTTGAAAAGCCAACCTCTGAAATTATCGCAACGAGAAGAAATTTCCATAACATGCGATTTCCTACTTAAATTTCGCAGCTGCCAGCAGGTAGGCAGTGGCGTTAACAGATTCCGAGTATACTTGTCCATGTCTGACATATCGCAGGATAAGTGAACTCATGGTCGGAGTTGTTCAAGTCCAGAAGCTAGCTCCAATACGGGCATCGCCTTTTCCTGGGCAATGCTGTTGGTTACTGTTGACACGTTTTCTTTTTTGTAATTGGTTGCTTCTTGTGCCGTGGATATACAGTGACTAAGGACACCCGAATTTCGCGAAAAGATTTCACGACCAATTGTGTTTCATAACACGTTAGCTCAGATACACTTTTGTGATTTGGTGAGCTAGATGTTACGCGTCTTAAGTGTCTGCCCACGAATCGGATATGTACAGTATCGGAGTAACTTAATTCTGATTGGCCTTTCAACTAAGAAAATGTCTTCTCCCAGACACACGCCGCCAATAAGGAAAAGGAAACTGTTGGTACGCTCGTAGGGTATTGAAGTCTATCTTGTGTGGAAATCTTTTCGAGAAATTTGTGTGTCCCTAACTGTGACCCTTCCCATAGTTTCCTACGTGCTAGTTATTGTAAGAAATTCTCAAGTAATTTGACACCAATAACTTCTTTTGCAATAGGTAAAACCACAAATTAATTATGTACGTTAAGGGGTTAATTTGTAATTTTAGGCGTTCCAGAGGGCAATTTTGTTTGGGACTGCTCTTGTATCTGTACGATACCCCGTCATATATCTAGACCAGAAAAAAAGCATATTGTTGCTTGATTATATTGACAACAGCTGTGCATGAGGAAAGAGAGTAGTCCTAACAATTAATGGCGTTTCTCACCATGTGAGGGACACGCCTTATCGGTAGAGCCCTGAGTATTTCGCGAATTCGTTCGGTGGCGAGGTGAACGTAAAACACTTGTTCTTTTCTCCTGCTACTGTGACTGGACGGCAGTTGTTTAAACACGCCGTGTTCAACTGTGAGCCAGTAGGAATCAGGGAGCAGTAGTGTGAGTTATCACCGAACAGTGCTGCACAAAGGCCTCACTTAAGCTGCAACCAATAATCAAACGACAGTGTCTCGAGTGTATAGAGGACCGTGCAGTCTAGCCTGCTGCCTCATCAATCCGCGAAATACTCGGGGCTCTACTTATTGGACGTATTCTTCTGCGGTGTATAGTGTGTGTAATAAAATATATTTCCTTTGCAGCTTTTCATGTATAGGACACCACGTCATAAATGGCCAAGGGGCATCGGTACCCGCCATCTTGGATTTACTGAATTTTTGCCACAACATACGTCTCAGATTTTGTACTTTGTTTTAGGCATCGGCAGGCCATAGGGCATTGTTTTGGTCTTTCTCTAAAATACGTATTACTTGAATACTGTTGCTGGTATTATTTTTATTCAATCATCCACAAGAAAACATTTTATTTGTAGTGACAATGGAATTTCGCGAAAGGATTTCTCGACTAGTTGTATTTCAAAACGCTTTTGCCGAGATTCACTTTCGTGGTTGGATGATTTACTCGTTACACATCTTTGGTATCTGCCTGCGAATCGCAGGCTTCCATTAACGGAGCAACTTAATTCTCACTGGCCGGTAAAGTAAGAAAACTTCTGCTCACTAAGACATTCAAACAATATGCAAAGGAACACTGCTACAGTGTCAGTACACTATTGAAGTCTATCTTGGACGGAAATCCTTTCACGAAATTCGAGTGTCCCTCCTTATCTATGTGCTGTGACATCTCGCTGTACTTTGTCGTTCGTTTAGAGCGGAGAGATGGAATAGTATACCTGGGCTGAATTAACAGACATGCAGTAGGTTTATGGTGCATGCAACGGTAATTCAAGACCTGCTAGACGTCTTTATGCGGAGCGATATTCTGAACGGCGTGTACCAAACCATCGTACGTTAACTGTGATTGATCGCTGCTTGCGCGAATTCGGTTCATTGCAGGTAAGTTTCTCATAATTGATGCTTCTGGTCATGTCGTTTTTAAAGCACAGTGTCAATTTAGCAATGTTCGTTTTTAGGTATACAGATCCGTCGGTGGCCGTCAGAGCACAGTACATACACCTGAGTTTGAGAAGGAGGTTTTGGAACAGGTCGAGAACAATCCATCAGCAAGCTCAGTAGTATAATTTGGTAAGTCCGAGCGCACATGGCATTTGGCAGTGGACCTGGCCGACATCTTGGATCCACCATCTGGGATGACTTTTAAATTACCATTGACCTTTGACCTTGACCTCCATCCACCAGGTACTTCAAGTTCTGTCATTCCATGCAGCCATCTTAATTCTAGAATTTTACAATTCATACTCTGTCGTTCCAACTTGGTATCTCCCTCTCTGGCATTCCTTCTCACCTTTTCTCTCTCTTTCCAACAACCATCTTGGATATCATCTGCTGTTGGATGCTATATAGGATGTCTCTAGGCCGCCATATTTCTTCGTCTTCCCCCATCTTGTTTCTCATATCATCTGCTAGGTGGTGCTAGTATCGGCACACTTATTGATAAATTTATTTCATTGCCTACCAGGGGGCACCATATTTTTTCCCCCACTGTCTGCTAGGTAGCGCTAGTGTCACTCGATGGCATCGCTTGCTAGGTGCGCTGGTGTCGTCTTGAGACTAAGATTGATGCTCCATGTGCTGTATGCAGACACTCGCCTCTATCGACATGATATTGTTATAATACAGTATAAAAAGCTCTGGAGGTGAGGAGCAGCGAACTGCCAAACCTTTGATTGGTAGACAGATGCCCTATTCGACTGAGCCACCAGGACATGGGTGCAGGTATAGACCTAAATGATGTATATAGAAAATAACCACTGGGAAGTGTCTGTTCGAGAGGTAATGAAAAATTTATAGTGCAAAATGTCATCAGTTTATAAGCATAGTTATGCATAAATCACGAACCATCCATGCTAGATCCTCGAAATCCTGTATATATGCACCATTATGTATCCTGATAATATACATATTTTAAGCTGCAAGTACTTCTATATGCATAGTTAACTTATATTTGCAAACGATTCGTGTTTGATCCTTGAAAATCTGTATCCCTGCACCAAAGTGTCATGCCAATAATGAGATGTTTCATATGCATAAATATGGCAAGTACTTTTTAATTTGGTTGATAATTTTTTCCTTATATTGCTGCCATTTTCCATCCTTTGAAGCTATAGACATCATACACATATAATAGATACCACTAGTGACCTATTTAAAGGTGATAATACAAGTTAGGCCTCAAGCCTTCTTATCATAGTTGGCCACCATTTTCTACCATTTAAGTCATAGTTGTCAAATATGTATCACAGGTACAGCTCCTGAAATCAATCAAGGTGATGTGATCAGTTATGCCTTAAATCCTCTTATTCATTTCGGGACTAGATATACGTCAAACACAGATAAAGTTAATTAACCTTTGCAATTGGATACGAGTTTATTATACACGTCCTGGACGACTCTGGGCCAGTAGCAGACTTGCAAGAAAACTAGTAGCGAATCCCTTACTGCCAGGTGGGCGCTAACACTGGGGCAGCAGCCAATGAACAAACATTTGAGGCCCTGGTGTAAACAGGACTGTGGAGTCTAGTATACAAGTCATTGGACTCGAAAATTTTCCTATCTCTAACTATAGTACATAACATGTCTACAGCCGTGTTTATTTTTAAGCAACTTACGAATATGTTAAATACCCATATGATTATAAAAATGTAATGTATAAAAAATAATTTGAACACATATTGTGTGATGTATCTGCAGTCCAGTATATTTTTAAAAGAGTAATTCGAATGTGATGGCAGAATTATAGATTACTTGCCTCCATATGGCAGTGTATGCATTGTATTAGAAAGAGGAATGCCTAAAATGTAATGACAAGTTTTTCAAACCTAACGATAGCGCATGATGCGTCTTCGGTTGCGAATATTTTCAAAACTTGTTCGAATACGATGTTATGTACAAATATATTTATAAAAATTATTTTATCTACTTAATTAGTAAGTTTCTAAAACTTAGATACATCAATATACTGTGTTGCTTGACTACTGGAAAATATTTTTAAGGTGAATTCAACTAAATCGGAACCGACGACTGTATGTTTTATGTCCCGACGCCATATTGGATTTAATAGGACTATCTATGACTATAGACCTGAAGAATTCGCTGATTCATCTCGGGACAAGCTAGAATTAAAAACACGCGTGTTTATATATTTTTAGCCATTGATCCACACGGTGTTTGACACCTCCTGGAGAACGCTTGCCCAATCGTCGCCTTCCACTGTGACAGCAGACAACCAATGTGCAGTTAATATTGGCGTATTTGTACATAAGACTGTGGAGTCTAGCATGCAGGTCATTGAACTCGCGAATTTTTCTAGCCCCTGCCTGTGACTGAACGATTCAAAAGTATACATGGAAGCATGTTATACGTGAACTTGAAGCACAAAAACTGTTTTTTTGCAATTGTATAAAATTTTATTAAATTCAAATTCTTTGCAGTCGTAGGTATTTTTACAACAGATATACCAATAACTGTGACTGAGGCACTGAACATTGCATTGTAAATGCTTAAAAAAAATAGTAACGAACATTTTAGCTGTTATAAGGGTTCGACAGCCGATATTTTCCGCCGAACTTACACACACTTTTTAAATCATCTAGGACATGTCACTCGGATGAGGACCTGTGGACTGGCGATCATTGTGTATCTATCCACCATCTTGCTTCTGTCCAACTATATCGTGCCTGGAAACCATACACGTTTTTACAGCTAAAATTATACAATTGAACAACCACGGAACTTTTTGTGTATGCTTTCTCATTAGTTTAAATAAACTATTATGTAGTTGCAGATTGATCTCCTTCACACTATAGTACGGAGGGCTGCTGTCAATCATTACCTTCCGCCCCACTTCACCGAAAGTCACTGAAATAGTTTGTATATGAACCTAAAACATCGTACAAATTAATACCCCGTACCGAGGCGAATAAAAATCAGCTTTGGGGAAAACATGTGTGCCACATCACCGTGACGTGTGCTAAATGCAGTCGTACTAATCTAGTGATGGTTAATTTAAATAGTCATAGAGTACTCGTATACTACCCAAGCAGTAAAAGTAGAACATTTCAGTTCTCCCAGAGTAGGTCCAACAACTGGCTGGCAGTAAGGTCACAGCCCGTGCGTTATTTTTACTCCCAGCACGATCAAAACACATTCCTTCGTCTATAGTGTATTATGCCGCCTTATATAAAATTAACATTGCAATGGCCTCTTCACTTTATTCATGCGTCGGACAAGTAAACCTATGAAATCATTAGAAAAGTAAGAATTTTATACATTTGTTAGTTCTTACACTTAGATGCATTAAAATGACTGAACTTGAAAGGAATAATTTAAGTTATCACAGATGTTTACCTAACACTTTCAATTTGACGTTAAGGCATGGAACTGCTTTCCCTCCATCGTTGCCAACTTAACTGGCCACATGTCACCCAGTGCGCCCGTTAAAATATATGCAGGTACGAACAGTGAGTTTTTCTATTTCAAAAGTGCTCGCTTTATCGTGAACAGCCTTTAGCACTGTTATTCTTTACAAAGAGCACAGTGGGTTTCTTTTTGTTTGAAAGGGATATAGTGAAATGTGGCCGAGACACTACTAAAAGCATTTAAAGTTCATACGCGGTTACTTCCAATTTTCTGGAGCCTTGCTGAAGTTCTACTTCCAGGATATCCCTCCTTCATGCAATTAATGCTTAACAGTCAGGAAAATAACACCAGAGGGACAACCTACCGCTTCTGTGGGCAGTCAGTGTAATAACATTTTGCATGAGAAATATTTCTAACCAAAACACACATTTTCTCCTTTTTTCTATTCATATCAATTTCAAATTTGTAATTGTAAAGGGCTTTTAACGTCCCCCGGTTTTATGCTTAAAAGCTTAGCAGGGGATGGCTTACAGACTAACTTATAACCTAACTTAAATTAACACCCATGCCTTGCCCGGGGTTCGAACCCAGAGCCTCCCGCACCACACATCGGTGGCGCACCAACCGACTGCGCCACGGGAGGTTGGCTCAATTATAAATGAAAAATCAAAATTAATATATAAAATACTTGTTAAAGTTCAATTTAATAAAAAAAAGTAACATAGTTTTATTTTAACAGAATTAAAAAAAGTTTGTGAAATATTGAGTTTATAGAAAAAAACAAAACACCTCATGAATGGGCCGATTTTTCAAAGGTTTGATTTAAAAAGTGTGAAGGAACAGCAAATAATTTACAGCCGTGTAAAATTTGTTTCTACGCTCAGCCGGTCCCGAGGTCCCGAGGTTAAGAACAAAACGAGTTCTCTTATGGGAGAGTTTGGTATAGTTATAATCTCTGCGGCTAGGTGCGCTTTGTTCCAAAGAGAACACCTATAATTAAAATTTTAAAGCTACGCGAATAATAAAAAAGAAAGATTTTACTTGGTTACGTAGTATTTTATTTTAAATTCATGATTATTGCAATTATTTGGTTTTTTAACTTATAAAATAGAGAAAATCCGGTACACAAGCGCCACTAGCGCTTATCTATTGGCGAAAATTTTTAGTTACTAAACTAAAAGCATTGAGCCTCCCAACCTGAGTAGAATAAACCTTAGTAGCGCGCTTAAGTGCCCTGTCTACCTGCCGGCTGGCAGCTGTGAAATTTTAATAGGAAATCCCACGCTAAGGAAATTTCGCCGCAGTAAGTTAATTTTAAAGATAGGCATTTAAAACAAAATTATTCTTCACTAATTTTTTATATGTTTCCTACAGCGGACATGTTATCATAATATGCATAGCCTGTTGTAAGGAATTTTTAAAATTTATGTTTTACAAAAGGTACATACTGCCTTAACATGGGATTTCCTATTTAAATATTGCGGCTGCCAGCCGGTAGGCATGTGTTCTTAAGTAAGTGAAGAGATTTGGGCAGCTCTTTCGAGGTCTCGAGATCCGATGAGGGTGAAGCGAGGTGAGTATGGCACAGCACCGGCATGGGGGGGGGGGAAACGGGAGATCCCCGAGAAAACACGGTGACCAGCAGCATCGTCCTGTACGACTCCCACATGCGAAAATTTCGGGGGCGACCCCGCTTCAAAATAGAACCCGGTGCGCGTAGGTGGGAATAGTCTAACCACTTTACCCACCGCGGCTCCGCAGCGCCCTTAAGTCTCAGGAGTAGGTTATAAAGAGATATAAATTATCACATAATTGCAAGGAAACCACAACCTTAATGGGCACCTAAATGCGCCACTGTGTGTACCTGACGACAGTGTCAGTGTGTGCAGTCACAGACAAGTATTGTTTACAGAAGCGCAGATGAGACACGTGCTGTTGCTCGCGGCACCTGGGGAAGTGATGAGGTTGGAAGTGTTCACCGGCGACTCATTGTCTCAGCGGCCGGTTACCAACAAGGCAAGGACCGGTACTGGGTCCAGGCGATTATCTCCACACCTCGTGGGCAGCCACTCTACATATAAAGACAGGTTCAGAGGTCAGCTGTTGCCCTCCCTCCCCCTCTCTACATCATACCTGTTTTCTGTGCCGTCATCTTAGGGGAGTAGCCGCAGGTAAACGTCGTTTATTTTCGAGTACTCCTTTCGGGAGGAGCTCCATTATTCGGCATCTTTGCCTGTTTGAGCGTGGTTACACGACTCTCGTGAAAGAAAATGTTTAACAGGCCCTTGTTCGTTTTTTTTTTTTACGGCCATGGTATTTTTTTTCCTTACAACACTTACTTCCTTGACTGTAAACGAGTACTAAAACATGAAATGGATGCCTGAAGCTGAACGTCATGATCATAAAACATTATACGCTAGACTTCAATCTCCTGCACACACGTGCAGTTTTTCTTTCGGCTACTGGTCGCGTTTTATTTTTATATACTCTGGTATTTGACTGTGCCATTCAGAATTTGGTTACTCCAATACTTTGATTAGCAGGCTGGCACCTAAGACGCGTAGCATCAAGTTGGGAAAGTGAACTTGAACTGAAGTGTCTTTGGAGGCCCGGTGTTGTAGTGGTTCCGGGGAGCGTGCAGGCCAAGCGAGACTGATAATAACACTCACAACATTCCAGATGATCACATTAACGGGCGCACCTCTTAGAAGATGGACTATTAACAATATTTAGTGTGTTGTTTTGGATTGTACTATTTACTCCCCGATTACTTCCCTATTCTATTTACTCCCCGATTACTTCCCACAAGGTTGGAAACATTCTGTGTATGCGGAACTTTGCACTCAGAGTGGTTTTAATGACCCATGCTGAACACAGAAGAACACAGTGTCGAAATCAGGGAAGTTCCTAACGTGTACGAAACATCATTCTTCGTCGTCTCTACGTTTTGTAGTCTTATGACTAGAGACCTGGAAAATTCGCGAGTTCATTGACCTGCAGGGTAGACTCTACAGTCTTGTGTACAATTATGCCGATATTAACTGCCCATTGGTTGTCTGCTGCCAGAGTGGAAAGCGATGATTGGGTCAGCGTTGTTCAGGAGGTGCCAAACACTGTGTGGACCAATGGCTAAAGTTATATGAAAAAACGTGTTTTGAATTCTGGCTTGTCCCTTATTGAATCCGCGAATTCTTCAAGTCTCTACTTATGACTGTTGTTTGTTGTCAGTAAAAGAAAACACAGATACATGTCAACATGTCATAGCTCCTGACACAGTTCCTAGCAAAAAAATTGATTCATCGGAACGCTTGAATTCATGATTTTTGTATATGACTGAAAGGGTTAAAGTCACCCCAGACTTCTTTCGACAAGTAACGAACCTGAAACTAATGCAAGGGCAGAATCCCGTGCTACCTGCTCTAGGATTGAACTGGAGCAGCAGCCAATTAAATACTAACAGATGCTGAAATACGCTAAGAATTGTGGAGTCGTAGCTTATTGCCAGTTCAATCGGAGAAATTTCGGGGTTTCTACCTAAACATTAGTAGAATAATTTGGAGGAGTCGGGCATAAGGAACTGGGGGTCCGTCACCGGCGCCATCCGGTCGCCATTTTGTGACGTCATCCAACCGCCATATTGAATATAGATGACCTCCAACTTGACCCTTGCCCTTGACTCCGTGCCCCATGACCTTGGATGACCTTGAACACAAAAAATCGAATAAATCTAAGATAAAATATATATATAAAACTTAAATTTTTTTTTTTAAGAATCACAAAAACTTATAGAAATATATTTTTTAATTTTCAAAAAAAAAATAGAAATTTTAATTAAAAATGTATTTTAAAAACTTACATTTCAGGAGGTCCCTACACTACCACCCTTTCCAATGCTTTTTATTGGTTATTCAATCAGTCAATTACACGCGTCCGTTAATTAGTCGGCAAGTCTCCATCCCCCTTCACCCATACTCATTCCATCGTATGCAGGCATCTCGGTTTTTTTTTTTTTTCGTTTGTCATATGTTTACATTTTCACCACCTATGTGGCGTTACTGATTTAGTCACCAGACGAGCATTTTTGGTTTGAAACGACTATATTTAAAATTAACGCACTGAGGCGAAATTTCCTTCACGTGGAAATTTCCCATTTAAATTACGCAGCTGCCAGCTGTTAGGCAGGGGCCTTAACTGCGTACCTATACATCTATACAGTAGTTGGCAGTTATTTTTTTTAAAGGTAAATTCTAAAAGTGCCAAATCAACCACGAACCAGAAAAAAATATGCGTGAACTTATGTTAAAGTTGAAGTCATCGTCTTGATGCATTTCCGATTTCAAGCGAGAATAATTAACGATTATTAACTAACATCGTTTCCCAAGGATGGATTTGAACTTGCTACCGCCGCTGCCGTACGTTGTGCCAACTGTAAAACAAGTAAACTGGAATGCATTATTTGCGTGGTACCAGAAAACACATGTGATTTTTTTACGTTTGTCCAGTGTCCCCGGTGGTGATATTTTGAATCGCTATTGACAACTACAGTATGACTTCCATCGTTGAATTTCTGCTGGTCCTTTCTGCTGACGCAATTCTAATAGATAATCAATCGTAAAACTACTTTACATTTGGCCGTGGGTTATGAATATTTGCATCATTTTCTCAACTTCTCTGAAATGTGTTTCATTTACACAATTCAAAATTAAAACCGCTATGGTGTGAAAATTAAGCGTAAGAAATTCAAACAATATGTTATGGGTACAAGGACTTCAATGTTCGCTCTATCACCAGCAGTGTGCCATCAGATCACACGGTTGCAGCCGAAAGTCCTTGGTTTCTCGGTGTACGATTGAAAAACAGTGCCCAAATCAAGTGACTTGCTCTTAGAAGCTATATGGAATACGACACTTGCGTCAGTGCCACCCTTAACTCACCCTTCCCTTGCATCAATCGTGAATGTTTGAAGGTTATAGAGATTTGGGTGGCTCTTAACAGCGAGGTCTTGAGAGCCCATGAGGGCGATTGAAGTGAGAATGGAGCAGCGCCGAAATGGAAGAACGAGGTAAACTGGAGATCCCCGAGACAAACCGCCGACCAGTGGCATCGTCCGCCACGATCTCCACATGCGAAAATCCGGGAGTGACCCAACCGGGGAATGAACCCGGTTCACCTTAATGGGAGGCGAGCAGGCTAACCGCTCAGCCACCGTGACCACTATCAAACGCGAAATTTGGGGAAATAATTATTGAAAGATAATACTTTGGAATTTGCATGATGTGTGGTCGTCTTATGTGAAGATGTTGGAATTGGTGTTGTATATTACAGTGATTGTGTGTGCGTTTCTAACTAGTCGAATACGTTCTCTCTCTTTTTCACCCATTTCTCATTCTCTCTTTCTCTATCTCTCTCTCTATATGTATATATATATATATATTTATAGTTGGGATTTCTAGTGTGACCATCTGTATGAAGTAATAGCCCGTTGTTTGGTAACTGACTATACTTTAAAAACACGTGCATATTTGCACTACATTTGTCATTACGTCATTATGTATTTTACACGCCCCGGGAGGATGTGCCAATGAATAAACACATTGCGATTGTATGCCCGAACCATATGCCGGACAATCAAGAACGAAAGTGGTTCCGTATCGTAACACCTGCCAATCAACATACAGCTCTGGCTCGAGTACATACAGGAATATAAACTTAATTTTGTTGAAAAATAGTTATGCTAATTTTGCAGGTCCCTAATCAATAATGATCCGTATGCGTTGCTTGAATTTAACTGAGTAGTGTGGGGTTTGCCTTAACATTGCGAAATCCACGTTATTTGAAGACAAGCGCGAATAAATGCTACTTCCACTAGCAGTTTTCGTAAGTCTCTCTGCAACACGGTATTAAGACAGCAACACTAAGAGTGCAAAATACTCAAATGAGCAGTATGGATTTTATATTATTCTGCGTAGGAAAGAACATTTGATTGGGACACTTTCAGCTCGGCATTATATTGGCTTAGAGCCTTCCAGTAATGGACGTTTTACAGTACTGTGTGTCCCGTGTTGTGTGAATTAATAGGACAGTTCTAAATAAGAGTAATCAGACCAACAGAACTGTTGGTCATGCAGACGCGGATATAGAAAACTCCTACTTATAGCTTCTCTGAATAGTCAGTGAATCTTGACTATGCCTAAAGTGGCAATGAACTTGTTATCCGATTGCTAGGGGTAGGAATATTTCGTGAGTTCAATGACATGTAAGCTAGACTCCTCACTCCTCTACACACTTGAGCATCAGCTGTGTTTTCATTGGCTGTTGCCCCCCATCTGGCAGCTATGGGATTCGCAAGGTGCTTCCTTGCAAGCCTGCTATTGGGCCAGAGGCGTGCAGGGCGGGTCTAATAAACTGTGATCCAATTGCGAATGTGACTTCACTGTAATATGTGTTTGACGTCTATCTTGTCCCGAAACGAATTCGCGAAATTTTGCTATCCCTACCGATTGCACAAGTGACTGAAATAGACACGAGCAAACGAGTCTAGCTTGACCCGAGTTCAATTCGCGAAACTATCGGGTGTGTAGTCACGATTGTAGTCAAAGCCGGTAGTCGGGAGCCCTCGACGAGGAAGCATGGTGTCAAGAGGACGCGCGCAGGAATCAGACGACGATGATCCGGGTGTCATGCAGCGCGCAGGCGTCGTCGCCTCATAAGCAGGAACCACACTTCATCGCCGCCCACCGCTGACGACGACGGGGGAAGAGTGGCTGACACGTGGTGGCGAGAGAGAGAGAGAGAGAGAGAGAGAGAGAGAGAGAGAGAGAGTCTCCCAGGGCTGTGGTGACTCATCGACGACTTTGAGTCGTGCGGGCCGGATCGCCCACCTCCCAGCGGGCGAATTAGTCTTGAACGCCGAGAGGCGTCGGCTGACACGCGTCTTTGAGTACCGGCCCCCGCACGACAGTTGGACCAGAACACACTATCTCCCTCTACTCATCCTCGCCCTTCCAGTCCCGCCTCGATTTATTGTTTCATGTGCTGGAACTGAGTAACATTTCGGACAGTCTCAAACTCCAGAGGATAGATTCCCTCCGTTTTAAAACTTTCACATTTCACTCCACAACCTGATAGTTTAGATTTAAATTTAGACCTGCCGACCGACATGCAAACAGGGCATTTGCTTAATAGACCTACATTTTCTAAAGTCCTTATTGTTTTATCCCGTTTGTTACCTTCGGAAGTTGCAATTAGGAAAGTAACCTAAGGTGTGAGTGAACAGATTTAGGCAGCTCGTAAAAGCGAGGTCTTGAGAGCCGATGAGGGTGATTGAAATGAGAATGAAGCAGCGCAGGAATGAAGAAATGAAAGGGCGGGGGAAACGGGAGATCCCAGAGAAAACCCGTCTACCAGCGGCATCGTCCGGCACAAATCCAGCACGCGAAAATCCGCGAGTTGCCCGTCCGAGGATTGAACCTGGTTCGACTTGGTGGGAGGCGAGCAGGCTAACTGCTCAGCCACCGCGGCCCCCAAAAAGCTTTAAGGAAGTCGGGTAAGATACTATGTATGCCGCGTCGAGCTAAATTATTCGATTGCTGTTCTAAAATAGAAGTTGTGGGTAAAATAAGCAGTTGAAAACGCAAGGGATCAGTGTTCCCTAAGCCCGAATGGAATGAAAAATTGTGTTGTCATTAAAAAGTTATTTCTTGCTGTCTCTTTAAGGGAGACTATAGTCCATTAACGATTACTTCAAACTTTTTCTGAAGTCCTGCTAAAGTTCTATCTTCAGGATATTCCTCCGCCTCATGCAAACAAAGCTTAACCAAATCTAGAAAATTACACCGATGGGACAACACACCGTATTCGTGTGCACTCAGTTTAAGAACATTTTGTGTAAGAAATAGTTCTTACTAAGGATTACCAACTCACCTTTTTTTACCGGTGCTTTAATTCATGTAATTTTATAAATTAAATAGTATTTTTATATAATAAAAAAAAACAAATATAATTAAAGGTCAATTTAACCGAAATAAGGTACGCTGAAAAAAATATTTTGTTGGTATTCACCCTGCCGAATTTTTTGTGGTGTACACAAAACATTTTGTGGTAGCTACAAAAAGTTTTATGCACACCACAACAAATTTGGCAGGTTGAATACCACAAAATAATTTTGTGGCCGCCACAATTTTTTTTTTTCAGTGTACTTTCATATATACTAACGCAACGCTTCTAAATAAATTACATATTATAAGAAACAACCGAGCACATCATACATACGGCGTTTTTTCAAAGGTTTGATCTAAAAAGCTTGAAGAAACCGCGAATAGACTATATTTGGAAATTGCAGTAGCAGGCAACTCCAAAGAATGTTATATGCGCTTCTGTTGGAAATTACTATCGGCAAGTATTTTATTTTTTATAGGAGAAAGTCGCCGAAATTGTACCACCACTGGTTTTCTATAAAGCAGGACTAGTAGAGTGCTCTCAAGGTGAATACTTGAACTACTAGATGTATTAAGCAGTCAGTGAAAATAGCTAGTTAGTGTAAGCACGTGTTGCGTTTTTATTACAGTTGAATTGTTTGAGTGTTTGCTGATGTAGTTTTTATACTCCATATGTAAGATAATACAGCACTTCAAGGTAAGGGTTACTGGATTTCATTTAGTTATCACTGTGGTGTAAGTAATATTGAACGTTAGAAATGACGTAAAGAGTGAAGTTGTGCGCAGTTGCCTAAATCGTAACACGGGTGGGGTTCCTAATTCGTACCTGTACGAATTGGGATATCATATTATTTGAAGTTCTATATTTGCAATTTATTTTCATCAATTAAATAGATTTTCAATAAACACAAGTAACACGCGTGTTAATTGTGTGTTATAGAATGGCGAAAAGGAAATATGGTGCCTGGAGTGAACCAGACATGGAAAGGGCTCTGGCAGCGTACAGAAATGGGGACATGGGGTTCAACGAGTGCTGCCACCAGTACGCCATTCCAAAACCAACGCTAGAGCGCCACTTGGAGTGTAAAAACGCAATTGCTAACGATGGTACGAAAGCGCTTGGACAGTTTACTACTTTGCCATTTGAAATAGAAAATCAACTTGTAGAACATATTTTAAAATTAGAATAACTACTTTTTGGAGTCACAATCAACGATGTACGCAAACTGGCATATCAGATAGCAGAGCACAACCACATTATACATAACTTTAATCGAAATACTCAAATGGCGGGTAAAATGTGGTTTTACGCTTTCCGAGCTCGTTACAAAGAGTTGACATTACGTGAACCAGAAGCAACGTCCATGGCTCGAGCAAGATGGTTTAACAGGGAACATGTTGGGGAATTCTTCGACGCATTAAAGAAAGCCATTGATGAAAGCAAGATCGATGCGACCCGCCTGTTTGATGTGGATGAAACAGGCGTTAGTACTGTTAAAGCAACTGTCAAAAAGGTTTTAACTAAGAAAGCAATGAAGATGCAGGTTTGTGTGCATCTTCAAGGCCCACTGAAGATGCCACTAATGAGCCACCTAACTCAGATGAAAACAACGTCCTTTTGATTGATGTGACACAACTGACCCTAATGTAACATAAACCACTTCTTGTAATCTCAGCGTGTCTAATTGAATCACTTTCACCGATCCCTAGACCCAACAAAAGATGTAGGTTGGCAAAGGCCCAACTGGCACGTGTTTTGACAAGCAGTCCATACAAAAACGATTTGGAGTTGGCGGAGGCGTGTCAAGTGGCACAGGTAAAAGTAAAAGAGTTAAAAATGAAAATCGCAAAGGACATGCCATATGACCGACAATTATCACAGCCCAGTATTAAAAAGAGAAAGACTAGCGGACTTAGGCCTACAGCGAAGAAACATTCTACATCGGCAGGAAAAAACCAAGGCCTAGATCACAATTTATACCAGTCATCCACTTCATTACAGTGTGATATTCCGATCGATATAGAAAGTGTCTTACAATGTGACGATTGGTATTGTTGTGTATGCGAAGAAACATTTGTGGAAGATATGGTTCCGTGTTTAGTGTGCGCATCCTGGGTCCACGAGAGTTGTGTAGATGTTAAGTTAGAACTGAAACATTTTATTTGTGTAGCCTGTAAATAATTGAATATTTCTTGCAGTGACTGTAGAAAAATAATCAAACTACAATAATCCAGTGTGTTATTACATGCTGTCTTGTTTGTTCTCTCATTTGGTTTAATTTATAACGATGTGGTACGATTTAGCACATATGGCGTACGATGTAGGACACCAGTTTCTTATATCGTACCAGTTGCAGCATTTTACGAAATGTTCTTTATTTCTTCGCCGATGCTACATTTTGAAACGTAACCCGCATAAATGTACCCATAAACAGTCACATTTTTTTTTGTTATAAAATCGTAAAACCTTGTATTTTTTTCATTTTAGACAGATAAAATTGCAAATGTAAAAAGTGGTACGATATAGGCAACTCTCCCATATCCACTATTCTGCACCACAACAAATAACTCTTGGAATAACAGCATCTCAGCAATTTTTTTTCTGTTTACAGGATTTATAAATATCGACTTCCAGATGCGTATGTAAGCTGATAATATCATCTATCGCTAGTTTTGCTTATATGTGCTCTGAAGACTATTGGCAAAAAATAATTCATTATTATTTGTTTGGAATACCGTCCAACATGTAGGCGTTATTAGTAAGTACTCTTCCATCACATAAAACATTTACGCCCTTATAGTTTTTACATTTGGAATGTATACAGATAAAAGAAATTATAAGATTTACAAAAAAATTAGTAAGGATGAACGAAGAATTATGTCTTTATTGATATAAGGCATGCTTAGTAAGATTTATTTTACACATAATCATAAACTTTCGCAAACGAAATGCACGCAAAAGTTTCCCTTATTTTAAGCAATTTTTTTTTTAATTACGAAAAATGTTTCTTGTTGTGATTTTAAATATTTTTTTGAAGTAATATAGTAATTATATTATTTTGGCGTGAGATATCTCATTTCGATAAGCGAGTTGGTTTTTGTGATTTATGAATTCCAACAATAAAATTGTTGTTTTGACATTCCATTACGTAAAAATATGCTGTCTGATTTTTTTTATGAACGTAATGACCACCAGTTGAACAGTATTTGGCTAACACCCTTAACGCTCGGCTTAACACCTATTGCAGAAATTCTACATTTTCGCGTTAAAAATTTCGGATTCGTAAAAATTGCTGACAGTGTACGATTATAGAAATGTTACATTTCACAAGTTTTTAAAAATATTTTTGTACGTAATTTTATTTGGGTGTTATCTACTTCTTGTGAAAAGTCGAGAATATATTTAGCTATATTTTATTAGTAAGTCCTCGACTTTTTACAAGCAGATAACAAATTCAGCACAAAAATGATAAACAACTCGCAAAAAGTAAATTTTGATATAATCGTACGTTGTGTGCGAATCCGAAATTATGGCGCGAAAACGAAGAATTTCTGCAAAAGGTGTTAAAACCGAGCGTTAAGCTGAGGCAACACTTGTTTCGTTCTGTCGGACATTGAGCCGCGTTGGTCCGGTGTTAGGTGACCTCGGTACGAATTTTGCTGACGTAGAGCAGGGTCATTGTTTACGAATTTAGTAGAGAGACGGGAAAGATTTCCCTGGGTTCGTCGACCAGCCTACGTTTAGACTCCGCTGTCGTACGTACACCCGACTCTCGGCAGTTTTGCTCGTCAGCTGCTGGTCTAGTGAGTCTTACCGTAAGTCGGGCCGTGCTCGATTCGTTATTAACTCCGCTCGCTGTCACCGCCTAGCGTTCTTCCGGGATATCGCTCCACCCCGCGCAAACAAAGATTAACCGAGTCCAGAAAATTTCACCGAAAGGGCAACGCGTCACTATCATGCGCACTCAGTTAAATAATGTTTTGCATGATAACTATTTCTTACTAATGGTTTTTCACGATAAACTGAGCACTTTTGAAATCAACCTTAGAAAAATGTCACTGTTCCTGCCTACATATATTTTAACTGGTGCACTGAGTGACTTGCGGCCAGTAAAGTTGGTAACGATGGATGGAAAGTAGTTCCATATTTTAACGTTGAATAAAAAGTGCTAAGGTAACCATTTGTGATAACTTAAATAATTTCTTCCACTTTCTGTTTTTTTAATGCACGGAAGTGTACAAATGAGTAGATTTGTAAAATATTTACATTAAAAATAATTACACAGTTTCACTTGACCGGCGCATGAATGGCAATATTATTTTTACATACGGCGGAAGAATACACAATTTGCAGACGAGTAGATCTTAAGCAGACCTTTAATGTGCTCATTTTACCGTGATCAACCTTCGGACATTACCGACACACCGATCTTCACTCATTATTCATTCTTATGAATTATAAGTTAAATATTATGATTTATAAATAAAATATAATTAAAAGTTCTGTGTAAGGGAAGTATAAAATGCTTGTGTTACAGACATATTTTGGAAACAACCAAACACGTCATAAATAGCGGAGGTTTCAAAGATTTGAGTTTAAAAAAAAAATGTAAAGATACTACGAATTGACTGTAGATAACGCTGAAGACCTTAATATTTAGCCGTAGCTGTACATTGCAAGATTCAGGGCCCAATGACCTTCTCTGTTGATAATTGATCTATAAACCCTGCTACTGTTCCCATGTTATGAATAGTGCTTTTTACTATAACCTGAAGCTCATTGGCTGTGGCAACGGACCGAACGTTACATCGGCTTGAAGTACAACACACACCAAAACATTCTTTATTCGCAACGTGCGGCTGGAACTATTGATTCCGATACGCTCAGTCAGGTAAAAAAAAAAATGACTTCTCACAGACACCTGCAAATGTGGACGAGTGCTATTGAAATCTAGCCGTTGTGCACACTGAGTGAAAATATTCGTTTCAGCCAACAGAATCCTTTTTTACTATACGGCCAAAAAAAATATATATATAGCTGCCCCAACAACTATTGTTGAAAATCAACAAAATTAATTTGGTTCTTGTAACAAAATACACGTGTGAATAAAAATTGTTTGCTGGGTTAAAAAAAAGGGACTGTCAACAAAATATTTAGTTGATTCAACGGTGTATATTTGTTTGGTCACTCATTTGACAAACTTCGTTCGTATGTCGTTTGTAATTTTTGTGACGATTGGTATAGTAAAAGAGTTTGTTGGTGCTTAATGATCGTATAGAAATTCCCTAATTATACATATTTGACAGGAAACTGAAAAGGAAAGCTGTAAAACTTGAAATATTTATGTACGCACTTTGCCCAGTATTTGACATGTATGCATTCAAATATTTCCCTTTGCATCAGTAAAGGTTGTTCACGATAAAGTGAGCACTTTCGAAATCAACCTTAGAAAAAAGTCACTGCCCCTGCCTACATATATTTTAACGGGCGCACTAAGTGACATTCACCCAGTAAAATTGGTAATTGGGAAATAGTTCTATATCATAAAGTCAAATAAATAGTATTAGGTAACCATTTGTGAAAACTGAAATTATGACTTTTCCTCTCTGTTTTTTTTTTTTTTAATGCGTCGTAGTATAAGAATGAGCAGATTTATAACATATTTACTTTTGTAATAATTTTCACTTGACCGAAGCATGTATAAAGTGACGAGGCCCGTGACATTGTTAATTTTACATAAGGCAGAGGAATACACAACGTGCGTACAAGTAGATCTTTAGCAGGGCTTTCAAAAGTGCTCACCTTATCGTGAACAGCCTTTAGTCACTTTTGCTGAGGTTGTAGGGCTTAGCGCGCGGGCGCAAACCATCTAGTAGGTTTCATTCTCGGTCGAGCTTTCAATTTTTTTCATATTAACCTAAACGGTTTAATGCACGAGTCGAACCAGCACACAGGTCCGAGATCACTTTGGCCTTTGACCTACTTTTGAATGCATTTTTGACATACTTTCCTAAAAGTACATTGAAAAGGAGGTCACGGGGTCAAAGGTCAAAGTGATCTCGGATCTGTGTGCTGGTTATACTTGTACGTAGAGTCAAGCCAATATTTTGTTGCTTCAACTAAATCTTACAGTTTGGGCCAACCAAATAAGAACTTTTTTTTTTCCAACTTACAAAGATTTTATTTCTTCCTTGCAATTAATTTGGTTGCGTGTGACTAACTTCGTATGATTAAATTGAACCTTTTTTTTTTTTTTTTTTTTTTTTTTTTTCATTGGAGATATTTTCGGGAAAAGCAGATGGCCCCACGTGTAACATGTTCTCTACAAGTAAAGATCTTCGTGGGTTCGGCGGTTTTAGTCATCTTCCACGATCAGAATAATTATCTATATGATTAACGCTTCTTCCAGGACGGTCCTTGGTAGGCCCCCGCCCTATACGTAATCCATAGTTTTGAGTAACGGGACGCATTACCGGCGGAGTGGCCTCAGTGGGCGCGCCTATTGTTCGTGCTAGCGATCTTTCGTCAATTTGGGCGCCGCGCTTCGAGGCTAATTGAACACTTTTGAAATCCATGCGCGTTCCCTTCTTTGTGGTCATTACGTACCAGCTTGCGTGCGAGTGAGTGGGCGGACGGGGTTTGGCGGGTCTCTAGCATCGACGAGGGTGAAGCGAGGTGGGTACGGAGCAGCGACGGAACGAAAGGTCGGGAGGAAACGGGAGATCCCCAAGAAAACGCTCGAACCAGCGCCATCGTCCGGCACGATTCCCACGTGTTGAGAATTCCGGGAGTGCGAACCACCGGGAGTCGAACCCGGTTTTTCCTTCGTGGAAGACGCGTAGTCTGGCCACTATACCACCGCGGCCACCTCTCGTGGGAATGGTGACATCGGCACGAAACAAATGACTTTGTAAGCCATCCGTCGTTCAAGTGACACTCAGGAAGAGTTAGTAACTAAAATATATTATAATTAACCCCCAGTTCTTATTCCAGTGTGTACCAACGAAACCAACCTAGTTTCAGTATTATTATTTTTTAAAATAATGTTTCATAACACGTTGCTAACCTTACTGTTTCTGTCAGTATTAAGGTGCGGAGACCCTACCATTTTATGAAATAATAATAATAATAAAGGTTTGATGCTCTTCCCTATTCCTTTTTTAATGTTTTGTACTGAGATGTTTATACCTAAAAATGACCGCGGAAACACCCGTTTAAGCCGTTTCCACTATCACAGAAACATGCTTCAGAGAGATATGGAGGAACTGGAAAACTTATACAAACGCGTAACGTTTCTTAAAAGCGGTTTGTAAGCAGACCTCGCTCAGACATGTTGGACGGTTTTTTAATGAAACCTTTTCTGCTGGAACCCTGCACACTGTTCGGGCTGTGATGTGACTGCAGCAGTTTTGCTGACTAGCGCGCGACCTTCTGAGGGAAAATTTGAAGTTTTGCAAGTTACAGGATGTTCGCACACAATTTATCACTTCTGAAAGACCTGCTTAAGATCTACTTGCACGTTGTGCATTATTGCGCCACACGTCAAATTATCATTGCCGTGGCTGAAGTTAATTCTACATCTCTTCAAATGACGCGGAGAGTTCTTGTGATTGAAAACGGCGCCTTGAAAGGTGGCTGACACACGCATAAAAATAATTTTACATGTAAAACGATAACATTTTGCATTACTGATCCCGCATTAGTGACAGGTTGAAACTCGTCAGGGTACGTTGTCAGTTCCTTAGATGCTTTTCGTTACAGGTGCGTTCATAAATAAGCAGAAACTTGTGAAGTTTCTTGTGTGTTTGTCATGTGTGCCATTCTACTTTCTGGGTAGAATCTTATAACGTAAAAAGGTAATGAACACTATACTGCTATGGAAACTGCTTTAAAAAGTGCTCACGATTGAACTCGTGTCTTACAAAGTAAAGCCGAAAAAGAAGTAATTAATGTAAATATATTTCTAAGTTCCTTTTATGAGCTTGCATTTTAAACATGAAACAATGATTTTCATGAGTTTCGTCAACATCCTCTGTGTTTTCTCTAGTCTTCAAGTCTTCTAAATAGCGAGTCATTGAAATCCGCGAAACTTGGTTATTTAAGAACTTCTTAGACTTTCTCTCTTCTATGTTTAGTTTTCACTTGTTCGGTGTTCAAATGTTCACAAGTTCACAAGAGTGGCGACCACGTTTTTTGAGTTCATAATGCACGGATGTTTTATTTCATCCCTTGTTTTTACCAAGGTTCCAGGTGCTAAACAGCTGCCATCGTTTTAGATGGTTAACGTGAAATCAATTCAGGGAAGAGTAATCCTAAGGAAATACAAGTTTTTTAAGATGAGAAGTTATAAGTTACACTCAAGTTTCATTCGCAGTGTTATAAATGGTATGTTAGCACCGCGGCACACAGCGCTGCTAGCCTCCCTTGAGAAATGTTTGCAAATGTTACAAATGTTTAATAACACTTTCGTTGGCAGTGGTCCATTGCATTAACGGTTAAAACGGCGAGAGAAATATTCTACTTCCAACTAGCAAACTACATGTGTGGTGTGATTTGTTAACGCATATGGAGATTTTGTGAAGAGTGAGTGAAGAGTGAAGAGTTTAGAACGGCTAGAAGCTGCGAAATTTAAATAGAAAATACCAGGTTGAGAAAATTACTTCGTATTAGTGCGTTAATTTTAAAGATAGGCGTTTCAAACAAAATGTTTTTTTCACGATTTTTTTTTTTTTTTGGGTGAAAGTTTCTTACATCGGAGATGTTTCACTAACATATATAGCATATTTACAAAGAATTTTTATAATTTATGTTTCACAAAAAAAATCATATGGCCTATCTACATGGAAAATATACGGTCATAGGGTTCTTTTTTTTTTTAATTCGCGAAGAATACATTATGTTTAAATGCCTTTCTTAAAATAAGGCGAAAATTCCTTAACATTGAATTTTCTATTAAAATTCCGCAGCTGCCAGCGCCCATAACATCGAACTCTTGAGAGCCGATGATAAGGGTAAAAGAGGGTGAGAATAGAACAGCGCCAGAATGCAACGGCGGGGAAAACAGGAGATCCCCGAGAAAACCCGCCGATCAGTGGCATCGCCCGTCACGGTGCCCACAAACGAAAATCCGGAGACTTCCCGTCCGGGAATCGAACTCGGTTCGCCTTGGTAGGAGGCGAGTGTTCTAACCACTACTCCACCGCGGCTCCCATGGTGTACGTCTAATGCATCATGGTTTTGAAGACGGGAAACACAACTTAAAACAACAGAGAAATAGGCAATAAAAGTAAGATTTTCTCACCTTGCTGGCGCAGGACAGTCTTAACACCATGTGACATTCTTGTCACGGAGACGTAATATCGGCTCCGGAATGGTGGGTTTTAGGGGACGGCCCCTCACAAGCCCAGGTGCTCATCACATATTGTCTCTTCGTCCGCAGTCGTAACTTCGTGACGTCACGTTGGTTCGCCGGAAAGATAAGGGCCTTGCCCGATTGTCATTCGCGCCTTTTAACCCCCCCCCCCCCCCATCACCCCTTGGCTACAAAACATCCGCGTCAACTGATTTATCACGCGGGCCCGATGCTGAATGTGTATGGGCTCATTGCCCGGCGCCTGTAGTTACAGAGTCTGGCAACCTAGCTGTTTTCACGTGCTGTGTTGGTTGCGTATCCCGCTCCAGTGCCAGGCGCAACTAGCCAGCGTGGCGTGCCAATACTTTACTTTATTTGGTTGTTCCGGAACACTTCGACTATAGGCTTTTCACGATAAAGTGAGCACTTTTTAAGGCCCTCCCAAAAGGCATTAACTGCTAATAAATATATCATATTGCAGCCTCAGGCATTAAATTTTTATGGCGGTTAAACGTGTACACTGTGTTTATTGGTCAAATTGCAATGTTTATATTAAAAAGCAGCAGGAAGATGGAAACTGGATGAAAAAGGAAAAAATTATAAGGTCCTTAAGAAGTGCTCACTTTACCTTGAACAGTCTATAAATGTTTTACTCGCTCATGCCAGTATTCCAAAACTGCAGAATAATTACTCTCGGCATCTTACCACAGTAAAATGTTCACACGCGCATTTTCAACGACTAACGAAAGGCAAAACGAAAATGGCGAGAAGTTGAGCAGAATCAAACAAACTGAAATGAAATCTTGACAGTCTGGTTTCAGATACAAATGGGAAAATTACAAATAACGAGTGATAAAATTAGCAATTTTATTTAACAGTTAACTTGTGAAAAGGTTGAGTTCTTAGAAGTAATGTTTATGATTTAATTATGGAAAGTAAAGCGGTTATGTACGCAACTGTTTTTTTTTTGGAAACGAAAGAATTTGAGGAAAGTGATAAATACATAGTTTTGAAATTACATAGGTTGCTTAATCAGTATGTATTTGTAAACACAGAACGCTAATCACATCATGCTCGTTCCAGAACCACTTTTAATATTTATTTTCTCATCTGTTACTTCCTGTTACTTCATTCGACTCTCGGAGCAACGTTTTGGAACGCCGCCGTGCGAGAATCCCGCTGCGAAATTTACGAGTGTGTCTCTTTTAGAAGAGCCGTTACCCACTCGGCATGTTTTACAACCACTTAGCCCATGACGTTGCAAATGCTCGGCGATGAGGAAAAAAAAAAAACGTTCCCCGCGCATTTGCGCATGTCGACTAGCCAGTGCCGGCTAACGCGTGGCGAGAACAAAATCTGCATTCCGCAATGTCCCGTCCAACAAGCCGTCGTATTTCCACACAGCTCTTTGTTGACGTCGCAGCCGACGATAACTATAAGCTGTTCACGGTAAACTGAGCACTTTATTTAAAACCTTGCTTAAGGGGGCCGCCTACCTGGCACGACATGGCACAGGAGCGAGAGAACACTTAAGAGCGACACTGGCACGCGCATCAAGTGCCGCATCGCCACTATGCGTGAAGCACTAGCGTGCAAGCTTTTTGTCGAACCGTTTGGACTTTAAGCGGTGATCATATCATTTTACCGATGAAAAGTCAGTTTCAAAGTTCAATGCAGGATTGTATCTGAGTTTCACGTAGATCCAGCCAGCACATTTTGACATACGGCAGTCTGAAAATGCGCTTTTAGCTATGTTGGAGGACTTGGAAATAGTGGTTCTAACATGCGTAGTGTTATGAAATGAAAACGACATTCCGTCATCGCCTGAAGTTTGTTTTCTTTTCGTAAATTAGCACATTGGAACCAAATGGAATTGTTTCGTCAAAAAAAAATGGATTTCCCAACACACTGCAACACATTTCAAGCACCTAGTAGGCGTTCGCCTTAAGATCTACTTGTATGCATGTTGTGTCTTCTCCGGCTTATTTAAAATTAACGTTGCCACAGGTCTCATTGCTTTATTCATGAATCAGTAAAATAAAACCATCAAATTATTATAAAAGTAAATCATTTACAGTTCCGCTCGTTTTTACTCTTCGACGCATTAAAAATACAGGAAGCGAAATAAATAATTTAGGTTATCACAAATGGTTGCCTAACATTTTCTATTTGACGTAAAGATATGGAACTACTTTCCCTCCATCATTACCAACTTTACTATTCGCATGTCACTCAGTGCGCCCGTTAAAATGTATGCATTCAGGAACAGTGGCGTTGATTTCAAAAGTGCTCACTTTATCGTGAACGGCCTTTAGCAGCAATTATGCGTAATAATGTCGAGACAAGATTGATTTCAAAACACTGCGGGGTCGTCAAGTACAAAACATTCAAAAAATGAATACGGATGTGCATCAAACCTTGAGCGCCATAAAATGGTACGGTTTCCGCTGAAAGTCTCTTAGAGGCGCTTTATCGACGGAGAGACTGCAATACACTTACTGTTTTACGCGTAGAGGCGACGAGAGAGTTGATGCGCATGTCTCGGTCGCCCCTAGCGCTCCCACGCTTTCAGGCCTCAGACGTGCAAAATTCTTACCAGGCGGCCCCCTCAAACAATTTCCAGAAGACTTATAAAATCGTCCCTTTCGAAATCTCCGTAGGTGAAGAGGTTTTGTCTTCTGCTCAGGTTACCACGTGCACTGTAATAAAAACACCGGCTTGGATTTGTCTGGAAGAAGGCAAAAGGGAGATCTCGAGCCGATGTAACCGGGTTATGCCCGGTTGCACCAACATCTTCCCCGAACCGAGATCGAATGATCCTAGTTCCGAACCAGGATACAGTTTGATATTAGTTCCAATGTAAAAGTGTTGCAGCAACAAAATTTCTTGATTCTGGATCTCCGATACGTCGATCATGGTTTCAAAGTGAGAGATCGAGATTAAGTATTGGCCAAACTTTGGTATTGGTACGTAATATATGACGTCATGGAAGTACGCGTATTTTTCACCATAGATAGAACTCGATGCGCGATATTTTAACTGTTGTAAGTGAATTATTGTTGCATGAATTTTACTGAATAATATTCGAGTGCGTATAATGTTGTTTTAATTTTCCAAGAAAACAATCGAACGTAGTTCTATCTGTTGGCGTATTTTCAAACTACATTTGTCGACGACTGTTGCTATCTCGGATCGAGATTTCGAACCGCCGATTTCGGTGGTCCAAAATTAACTTCATCTCGATCTTCAGTCCAGCTCTGAACTCGAATGGTGCAACAGTTTTCTGTGTCGATCTTAGATACGATCTAGGGTCGAGTTTCGAACCACGATGGTACAATCGGGCATTAGTCGTGTTGCGCGGGAGCTAACTCTTTAGAAGAGGGGTCGCGAAAAAAATAATAATAACACGCGTCATGTCGCTTGTTGTGATTTCTTGTTGTGGTTCTCCGCTTCTCTTACTTTGCAGCTCTCCTCTTTCCCCCCCCCCCCCTCTTGAGAGAGAGAACCAGGCGCAATAAAACATCTATCTCTCGCGGCGCTCGCCGAATGCAGTTGTTGCCGAAAAACTCTGCAGCTCGTTCTGCACGCTCCGCATCGCGTGCAACAAGGGACCACGTGACGTGACTCGCTGGTTGCGTGATCTTCAGGGGCACCCTGCGCCCGCATCAACTACTACTTCACAGACGCTCTACGGAATTATGGATTTGCCAAGGTTTATGTTGCGGTTAGAGGTAAAGGCTGTTCACGAAAAAGCGCTCACTTTGGAAATCTGCTCCTTACCTGCATATATTTTAACGGGAGCATACAGTGACACGACCCTAGTAAAGTTGGTAACGAAGAAGGGAAAGTAGTTCCATATCTTAACGTCGAATAAAATTGTTAGGTGACCATTTGTTATAATTTAAATTTTTTCTGTCGCTTTCTGTTTTTTTTTTATTTATTCATCGAAGTGTAAAAATGAGATGATTTGTAAAAGATTTACTTTTCTTATAATTCCAAAATCTCACTTGACCGACGCATGGGAAAGGCATGAGGCCCGTGTAAATTATAATTTTACATTAAGCGGAATAATACACAACGTACATACAAGTAGATCTTCAGCAGGGCTTTCAAAAGTGCTCAGTTTACCGTGAACACCATGTAATAGAATTGTGGTTTTAATATGTCATGTGTGGTACTAATATTCTCTTTCTGCAACCATTACTAAGTCCCTTTATTTATTGCGTTACATCCGGAAGCCTTTCAGTTCAGCGCCATTATATAGCCTATTCGTGGTAACTTCACACTTTTTGAATCAAACCTTTGAAATATCACTGATGTGTGAAGTGTTTGGTTGTCTCCTAATCATGCGAGGTGTCGCTACTGTTTTATACTTGTGTAAAACAAAAATAAACAAAGTTTATTAAAACAATTTTTTTTGTTCAATTGAATTAACTTCATCTATAATTTATAATATTTTATTTACAATTGATATTAATAAAAAAAAACAAAGAGAGAGATTTGGTGACTTGGTAATGCCTAGTAAGTAGTACTGCTTATGCAAAATATTATGAAACTGTGTGCTGACGAATGCGGGGCGTAAACCTTCGGAGTGATTTTCTAGACTTGGTTGAGAGTGGAGTGGACCCGCGTGTTTTTTTGTGAAATAGTTGTTTGCGCGATTACGCGTATCTCGGTAAATAAATGTTCTGCAAATACGACCTTTTGTCAGAAAAGATAAAAAAAAAAAAAAAACAATTATCTATGCCCCTATTTTTTTACTTTTACCACATTAAGTGTATTATTGGAGGAAAAAAAAATTCGTGAAAATGGTCAAAAATCGCATTTCTAAAGCTTGCTCTTTCATCGCGTGTAATAAAACCCGTGTGTTACGTATCTCATCTGCACAGTACAGCGCTACTACGGAAACACTGCGCGCCTTGCGCGTAGGAGCGACGAGGCGCCAGGCGAGTGTGTTAGCATCGCCCGTATCGCTCCCTCGCTTCTTGACCTCGGGCGCGGGGTTCCCGCGAGGGTCCATCCCACTCTTAAGCCTTGTTCGCACGGGGCGGAGGAATATCCTGAAAGTAGAACATTGTCACACAGCTGCACAAGCTGAGGTAAAATTTTTGAACATGCATCTTAGTAACCAGTTTTGCCGTGAAATAATCTCTTGCTGCGTGCTGGCGTTTCCATGCCACACAAACCTACCTACACCTATCGCGACTGAATGCTGCAGCAGCCTACATTGTGACAGGTGTCGAGTTGCAAGACCGAGGTCCTTGTGGGAAAGATGCAGAGTTGAAACATGGTGTAGGCTGCTCACGGTTTAGTGAACACTTTTTAAGGCCCTCCCGACAGGCACTAACCCCTAATACAATATACATATCTTATTGCAGCCTCAGGCATTAAATTTTGAGGGTGGCGAAATTTATACGCCGTGTTTATTGGTCACATTGCAATGTTTATATTAAAAAGCAGCAGGAAGATGGAAATTGGATGAAAGGAAAAATTTTGAAGGGCCATAGAAAGTGCCCGCTTTACCGTGAACAACCTATAGCCTGTTTCACAACGTACAGATATTACTACCACCGACAAGCCAACACGAGTTGTTAACATATTTTCTGTCACTCCCCCCCCCCCCTTTTTACTCAGTTCCACCGGAATGTGTACTGTCATGTGTGGTTTAGTTGGTAGTGTTAACCTCATTTGCTACGAAAGTCTTCATATTGTATATATTTCCCGGGTTTCCACTTGAGTTTGTCAGGCAGTAGCTAACTACGCGGGCAGACTATGTGGAAGCTGTGGTTGGGGGAGGGGAGTTCGTGATGAATGGGTTTGGCTGGCCTGTCTGTTTCAGGTCGTGTTAAGGAGGCTGCATAATGTGACGGCCATTAGTTGAGAGAGAGAGAGAGAGAGAGAGAGAGACAGAGACAGAGACAGAGAATATTTGTGCCCTTCGAGAAGTGGCCAGCAATATTTGGAGGGGAAAATTTCAGGCAGACATCACTCATGTCAAAGTAAAATGAGTCCCGCGTTCAGCGTATAATCTAGATTGCTACCTCTGCAGAGTTTAATTCAAATAGACCACAGTATCTCTTCGTTGGTATCTTAAACAAGGTATAAGTGTTACGTCATGATTGTAACCGTATACATATAAAACTTTTTTTTTATTTTACAAACCATTTTCTGGAAACTAGTTAAAAAAGTTTTTAGTACCATTACAAGTTAAAACTTGTAAATTTTACAAGTGTCAGTATTACTGCAAGAATTATTCTGCTGTTCTACAAATCCTTTTTTGCACAAGTAAAAATGCAGCAGGGTTTACAAACAAATTTGTTGTAAAAGTACTAGCATTTTTATTTTAAAAAAAATTTCCAGTTCGGTTTACAAATTTTTTTTTTCTGTGTACTGTAAACAACTTATTGAGTGATTCGTATCAGATAACCCATGCACGGACATGTAGATGTTTAGGTAGCAGTTTAAATTGCACACAAATATTGTGTTTATGTGTGTTCGAAAGGGAGGGGGGATTATAAGACATCAAAATTACATTTTTTTTCCCTAGCAAAAAGTCGTATTTTCAGAACACTTATTTGCCGAGAGGCTTATTCGCTCAAATAACGATTTCACAGAAAATGTTTCCGTACATTGTCCTGTTAAGAGCCGTCGAAATCCCTCCACACCCCACATGCATTACCCCTAATTTATTCGTGGAATTATTCATAGTCTGGGATTCCCATCGTCCTCTTTGGTTGCTTTTCTGAGAGCTCTTCGACATCGGGGCACATTTTTTATACGTCTGAAACGTCATCTTCAACTTCGTATTTGGGATGTTGTTATTGGGGAAAAGTATGGATATTATTTATATTGGTTATTTATAAAAGTATCGTTTTACGGAACGATATATGGAAAGAAAAATATTGATTTTCGGTACTTCGGAATCCGATATTTTATCTATTAAAGTACTTGACAAATGTAAAATTGCTTGGAATATTATATACTGAGGACACAAGGCACTGCATAGAGTTGTAGCGCCTGTTTATGGGACATGTTGCCAAAGTAAACATATTGTACATTATTTATTAATCTTTTATATTCAAAACAGTGCTTATTAAAAGAGCATTAAAAAAATATATTAATTTCCGATACCTGAGTAAAGATATTGATTCGATCAATTTACGTCGAAATATATCGACGATTTATATCGATATATCGTTGGTGTAATACTGTCGTAATTTCGATATATCGATATTTTCCAACATCCCTATGTGTCGGCGACTATTATTGGTCTTCAAAACAGTTCAGAAAGAACGAAGGCCTGGATTCACGCAGGTTGTCAAGCCCGTGTGTATTTTTACCGCCGCAAAGCGGAGACTGGAGGGAGCGAAATCAGTTTCCTTACCGTCCCGCGTTTATCATTTTCAGTTATCGGCGTTTTTTCTTTTTTCGCCGAGGTGAGCGCGCGCGCGCGCATGCAGTTTGCTCTCTTTGAACTCGCCGGGGCCTTTGACAGGCGCCGCGCGGCCAGTTATTAACGACTAATTGACGTGCCGTGAGATACGGCTCCGATTGATCTCTCGCGGCTGATCCGCCCCCTCCCCTCTTCTTTATCAGGCGCGGTCGTTAATTGCTGGGTTCGCCCCCCCATCTTCCCTGCAGACGTCAGCTCCCCACTCCCTTCTTTTCCATGCGACCGCCCTTTTCCGCCTACACGCGCGGACCGCCCTGCTAGCTAGTGCAATTGCACGTTTCGTTCAACGTGTCTATAATGCGCGACAGGCTGGGATGATACCGGGCCTTGCCGAACATCATTGGCAGGGGCGTAGCTAGTGTGTCCAGGGGGTGGGGGTGGGGATTTGGGACATATCTCCCCTCATCCCACAAAAATAAAAATAAAATATTCGAAAATTAAATTTAAGAATTTATACTTCTTTTATTTGTTTTAATATAACAAATGTGTGATCCTCCTAGAAAATGAAGGATATTTATAGCATTCTGTGCCCCATATATATTAGCCCACTGGTTGTAAATCATTTTTGAACTAAACATTTTTTAATATTAGGCCAAAAGCTTTTCATTTTTTTTCCAAAATTTGAAATTTGCAATTCCCCCTCAAGTTTATTCCTGGCTACTGGTCATGGGTTAACAGTGTGTAAAGTTAATAGTCGGTTGTACCGTTATGTCTTGAAAGTAGCCTATCCTGGCTTGTATCATTTGTGGTCTGTCATCGCGTGAGTGAGTGTGTGCTGGCCATGGCTTCGCGTCGCAGCTCTTAATGGACCTCACGTACACCCACGACTATGGGATATTTCAGCAGGACAATGCACCGTGCCATGGAGCCCAAGTTGTCCGGAACTGATCCGAGGAGCATTCCGAAGAGTTTCAACGACTGCTGCGGATGCCTCGTCCGCCCGACGTAAACCCCCATCGAGTAGTTATGGGACGTGGTTGGGAGGTTTCGTTCGCACCCGACGTCCCATCCCGCACCTGCAAGTAGCAGGGAGCTGTGGGTAGCTATCCAGACGTCAAGGGTTCAACGTCCATCGCACATGTGTTTCGTCCGCTTGTAATGTAGTCGAAGCGACGACGAGTTGCTGCAGTTCGCAGGACTGGAGGAGGGCGTACTCTGTACTATAGGCTGTTCACGGTAAAATTTAGTACTTAAGATCTACGTGTATGCACATTTTCTCTTGTTCCTCCTTATGTAAAAATTACAATGCCATGTGCCTCATCACATTATTCATGTGTCGGTCGGGTGGAACTGTGGAATTATTAGTAAAGTAAATACGTTACAAATCTGGTGATTTTTACACTTCGATGCATTAAAAAAAACATAACTACAGAAATAATTTAAGTTATCTCAAATTGTTACAGAACACATTTTATTCGACGTTAAGATATGGAACTAGGTTCTTTCCATCCATCATTACCAATTTGCTGGGCGCATGTCAACAGTGCGCTCATTATAATATACTGACAGGCAGGGGCAGTGGCGTTTTTCTTAGGTTGATTTATAAAGTGCTCACTTTATCGTGAACAGTTTCGAAATCAACTTTTGAGAAGAAAAAAAAATCACTAAAGACTGTTTACGATAAAGTGAGAATTTTTGAAATTAACCTTACAAAACAGTCACAGTCCTTACCTGCATACATTTTGATTGTAGCACTGAGTGAAATGCGTCCAGTAAAGTTGGTAACGATGGATGTAGCATATTTCCATATACTAACGTCGAATAAAAAGTGTTAGGTAAATTTTGGCGATAACTTATATATTTGTAACGCTTTCTGTTTTTTTTTTTTTTTTTTTAATTCATCTAAGTGTAAAAATATATGCAGATTTGTAAGATATTAATTTTTCTAATGATATTACAGTTTCACTTGGCCGACGCATGGATAAAGTGAAGAGACCCGCGGCAATGTTAATTTTGCATAAGGCAGAATAATACACAACGTGCATACAAGTAGATCTTAATCAGGGCTTTCGAAAGTTCTCATTTTACCGCGAACAGCCTATACTAATAATTGCGTATATGCTGCTGTACATTCCGGTGTGCAGGCTCCCATAAGGCAGAATAATACACAACGTGCATACAAGTAGATCTTAATCAGGGCTTTCGAAAGTTCTCATTTTACCGCGAACAGCCTATACTAATAATTGCGTATATGCTACTGTACATTCCGGTGTGCAGGCTCCCATAAGGCAGAAGAATACACAACGTGCATACAACTAGATCTTAATCAGGGCTTTCGAAAGTTCTCATTTTACCGTGAACAGCCTATACTAATAATTGCGTATATGCTACTCTACATTCCGGTGTGCAGGCTCCCATAAGGCAGAAGAATACACAACGTGCATACAAGTAGATCTTAATCGGGGCTTTCAAAAGTTCTCATTTTACCGTGAACAGCCCATACTAATAATTGCGTATATTCTACTGTACATTCCGGTGTGCGGGCTCCCAGTTGGCAGAAGAATACACAACGTGCATACAAGTAGATCTTAATAAGGGCTTTCGAAAGTTCTCATTTTACCGTGAACAGCCTATACTAATAATTGCGTATATGCTACTGTACATTCCGGTGTGCAGGCTCCCATAAGGCAGAAGAATACACAACGTGCATACAAGTAGATCTTAATCAGGGCTTTCGAAAGTTCTCATTTTACCGTGAACAGCCTATACTAATAATTGCGTATATGCTACTGTACATTCCGGTGTGCGGGCTCCCAGTTGGCAGAAAATGTAATAAAAATCTTCAAAAATTAATCTTCGCATTGCGAGTGTAATGTTTGCATTTACAGCGATTTTTTTTGTTGTATTTTTTCTTTGTACGCTATAGAAAACGGACAGCATAATACTAATACATTAAAATTTAGCTGGCGGCTGAATAAAGTGGTCAGTCACACGGCAATGCACATTTTACATATGGCGAGAGGATACGAAATGAAGAGTAAAGTAGATCTTAGACAGGGCTTTCAGAAGCGTTCAACTAACGTTGAACTGCGTATACACCCCGAAAATATATATTATAGTCCATTCACTGTTTTTTCGGACGTTTTAAGCAAACCTTTGAAAATTACCCCGTCTATTACGTATTTAATTATTTCCTAAATATGCCTTGTATCTAGCGTTTTGTACATCTGTTAACACAGTCGTGTCTTATTTTTCGGTAAATTGAAGATTTACCTATATTTTGTTTGTACGTTATAATATTTCTTTTACAATAATCACAAATAAAAACAGCGAGAAAAAATTGTGTGTTGGTAGCACCTAGTAAGAAATAGTTCACGTGCAAAATATTATTACAACTGATTGCGCACGAATTCAGTACGTCGCCTTTGGTGTAATTTTCCCGACTTAGTTAAGCTTACTTTGCACGAGGCGGAGAAATATCCTGGACGTAGAACCTTGGCAGGGTTTCAGTAGTCCGTGAATAGATTATAGTCAGATCGCACCACACATATCAGTCTCACTGCTTGGCGCAGGGATAGGCTGTTCACAGTTATTTGCAAACTACTGAAATCAACATCTGAAAAATACCACTGCTCCCGAATACATATGTTTTAACGGGCACACCGAGTGATATGCGCCCAGTAAAGTTGGCAACGTCAAAGGAAAAATTGTTCCATGTCTTCACGTTGAATTTAAAGTGCCATGTAAACATTTGGGGATGCTGAAATGATTTCTTTGCTTTTTTCTCATGCGCTTAAGTGTAAAAAGATAGCAGATTTGTACAAATTTTTTTTGTTTAATTTTATAATAATAATAATTAGTCAGTTTCACTTGGCCGATGCATGAGTAAAGTCGTAAGACTTACATTTGGCAGTCTTGCATATGGTGAAACAGTACATACTGTGCATTGTGCACAAGTATAGTCTATTTCCGGTATTTTCTCGCATGTTTAATCAAACCTTTGAATAATTACTACGGACAGGACAATTTCACGAGTTCGATGACCAGTAGGCTAGACTCCTCAGTCCTCCGCGTACTGGAGCCTCATCTGTGTGTTCATTGGCTGTTGCCCCGCACCTGGCACTTATGGGATTCGCATGGTGTTTCCTTGCAGGTCTGCTATTGGCTCAGAGGCGTGCAGCGAGGGTCTAACAAACTGTGATCCAATTGCGGAGGTGACTTCACTGTACACGGGTTTGACGTCTATCTTGTCCCGAAATGAATTCGCGATATTTTCCTACCTATGGCATGTGTCACAAGCGTTTTATTCTTCTGTTAACGTAACAGTATTCTATTTTTGGTTAAATTTAACTTTAACTTTTTTTTTTCTACTGTAAACTATAAATGTTACTAAGAAATAGTTCTCATTCTGAACTGGTTGCGAACGAATTAGGTGCGTTATTCCGGTAGTGTAATTAGTTAATCTTTGTTTTGTACGAGGTCTAGGAATAGTCTGAAAGTAGAAGAGCATGGCTTCAGATAAGTCGGAAGTAACCATGAACCGGCTTCAGATCTTCGTCAGGGTTTTATAAAAAGTGCACACTTTGCCGTCCGTGAACCGTGCATAAGTTCGCGAAGGCTGCTGACTTCCGGGCGGATGGAGTAAGGGGTTCACTCAGACGCGCAGCAGCGGACGCGTTGTCCACGCAACTGAGAAATAACGTTCTAATATGTGACGTCACCTGGCCTCCCAGCTCCTCCACGCAGGCCGCCTGCCCGCCTTCCGAAATCGCTAACGGCCACTGAACTCACGCTAACAGTACATATTTCATCCGTTAGGAAGTTTGATAGTTTTGGAACGCTTGGTAGTGGAGGTCGTTAAAATTAAACAAAAATGCTAATTTTACTTCTCTCTTGATTTAAAAAAAAAAATAGCCCACGCTTGAAAAACACACTGACCTAGGCTATTCACAGTAAACCGAGCACTTTTTAAAACCCTGCTCAAGATCTACTTGTGTGCATGGTGTGTATTATTCCACGTTATGTAAAATTAATACTGCGATGGACCTCGTCACATTATCCATGCGTCGGCCAAGTGAAACTGTGAAATTATTATAGAAACATATATTTTACAAATCTATTTTGTACTTAGATGCATCAAAAAAAGATCCAGAAAGCGAAAGAAATAATTTATGGTATCACAAGATTTATAATTTGACGCAGATATGGAACTACTTTCCCTTCATTCGTTACCAACTTTACAGGGTGCATGTCATTCAGTGCGCCCGTTAAAATATATGCTGGCAGCTGTAGTTTTTTTTAAACGTTGATTTCAAAAGTTCTTAGTTTAACCTGAACAGCCTTAACTCGTACAGTTGAAGAAAATATATAAATATATATTTTTTAAAAAACACAAATTCTGTTTTGGGTTTATATATTTTTGTTTGGAATTTCTGTTATGACTATTTCGTATTTAATGGTGGTACCATCTGCACATCTGTAAATATCCCTGAGAATTTATGTCTTGAATCGCCCGCCAATATCTTGTTTCACTGGAGTGTTTTTAGTAATGAATGTAGTCTCGCTCAGGGTGCCATCCAGTGGAGCGCGAAAACGACTGCAAGTGATCATCATTATCGGCAGCAGTATCGGAACAACAGCTAACATTACTGGCCAGTGAAATATATACCAGTATCGGGATATGGCGACAGGCTTACATTTGGACAATAGGAACGCATTTCAAAGTTCATGTTTTTAAATAAAATTGGGAACATGTGTTTATTTAGCTGTATTTTCTTCCAAAATTTTTATAGCAACAGGCCAATATAAATAACTCTTATATAAATGCAGATAATGCACTGTGCCCTACGTGTTTTATATGCTATTTAATTGGCTTTAGAAATTATATTTATTTTTGACAGCCAGTATTGGCACCTCAGGCCTGTTTCTATTTATATTTTATTGTTACATAGGATACCTGAGGGGCGTATCTAAGTTCGTGAGGGATGGGGGTATTAATTATAAAATAAAAATAAAATAACTACATTTTATTTCTACTTTATTCACACAGTTATTATGTCTCCACTAT
The DNA here is from genome assembly GCA_029891345.1 of Dryococelus australis. Lineage (NCBI taxonomy): Eukaryota > Metazoa > Arthropoda > Insecta > Phasmatodea > Phasmatidae > Dryococelus > Dryococelus australis. The sequence goes on from CM057001.1 coordinate 29,155,115, forward strand.
TACTCTTTTTGTTTAACAGTGAGTGCAATATTTAATGTCTGTTTCAACTCTAATTATCGCCCTTCTTAATATATCTATTTGGTTACAGTCAATTAACTCATAGGGCCTACTCATCATTAATAAGTGTTCAGTCCATGTGTAGCCATAATTTATTTCGTTTACTCGTGCATCTAGTCCAATAGTCCACCCTATCAGTCGTACACTTCACTGCTTGATACTCGCAGTCGCAGATTTCCCTTCCGCTGGTTACTTCTCTCACTGCTCGTCTTCACTCGCTCGGAACTCAGCCACCCATTCACTCATCAACTCCTACTCCACTCCCGGCCTGGAGGCCTTTCGCAATATTTATAACATTCTCCCCGACCATCTGGAAAATTCAACGCACCCCGAGTCGCGCTGAGAGAACGAGGTTAGTAATCCAAAGCATCCTTCATATAAACACAGTAATCAATAAAACCAGGGTCTACAGCATTGCGCCGCAAGATATTTTCGTGTCGGCTAGCTTTTTGTAACTAATACGCGGCCACCATCGCTCATGCTGCCGCCGCTATCATATAACAACTCTCTGTCCTCTTCGCTCGCTTGCGTGGGGCGGGCCAGCGACAGTAACAGTATGTATTATCTTTCCAAACTCCCCAAGTAATCATACTCGATGGTCGCGCAGTGTGTAATCTTCGATTTAATGTCTTTTGTAATTTATTATTCAGTGTTCGGTTAGTAAATGTTAAAGTCGAGTGAAATTTACTATTGTCGAAGAGTTTATTCGGGGTTTTTATTCTTTCATCACGAAGAGTTATAAATTTAGTACGTTATAATACTGATTTCATCCACTCGTTTCTACTTCAGGGCATATTTGCGAAGCCATGTTATTTAACGAGGCTTAGCCAGATGGGTTTTCCTAATTAGAAGCGCCCTATTTAAATCTCTATGAGACAGCATATCAACAAACTATTTGAGTTTATTATTTTATTTCAAACGAGTGTTACAATTAAAATAATTAATTTTACTGGGTTGTATTAGTTTACTGCATATATCTGCGTCGAGGTAAATTTTTTTTCAAAATTCTTATTACCACATAAGGATTGTTGTTTTGAATCATTATAAAAACACATGTCTCAACATGTTTTGTTCTTTCCGATCTATGTGTATTATTTCGCTGTATCTAAAAATAACGATGTATTTGACGTAAACATTTGTATAAATGGATAGACGAAATGGCAGTGTAATATGTTGTGCTTCTGTTTCGCATTTATCTTACTCTTGTGTGTATTTTAGTGTTTCAATTGCGTTAAGAATCAGAATTGCTTTCCAGAACTCGCGCCCAGCATTGCTGCTGATACGAGACTGAGAAATACATGGTGTTACGAGAAAGGATTGTGTTTTGATGTTCAGGCCAAAATTGCCCAGCCAGCAGTAAAACAGCTGTCAGAAAACGTTTAAGGATTATAAATTAAAAAAAAAAAAAAAATGTGCAAACATAATTCCAAGCAAATGAGTATGTGGGAAACAAATATTTTTATCGATGCCGCATGTGCAAGCGTAAGGGTTTCTGGATTGTGCAGACGGCAGGGGAAACCAATTTGGTCACTTGGCGTCGCTGTACCGGGGGTAATTGAAAATCATCGCCCGAAATTTCCTCCACAACTGTCAGTTCGCAGTGACTCCCAACCCCACATACACGTCAACATTTCCTTCTCGTGCGAGCCAACCCTGCTTTCCCCGGGGTTGGCTTGGCACACGTCTGATAAACGACCCCCTCTCGTGCTCCCCACCCCCTGATACTACTCTTTTCTTCCCACCCCAATCCACATTTTAATTGCCGGAGACCCCTAGCGCACGCACGCACAAGGGCTGGGGCGTCAGCTTGCAGCTTGAAGGGCGGACGCCATCAGTTCGTGACCCAGCACAATAACCAGCCCTTTTGTTCCGCGACAACCCTTCTTTGGCGAGCATACCCCCTGCGCGAGGGGTGGGTCAGCCCCGGGCTCTCAAACACGTTGAATCATCGTCCTCGCAGCCCGGCGCACGTGATTCTCATTAGGCAGCAGGTACACTCTGAGAGTGAGAGACGATGGGGGTGAAGCGAGGTGAGTGCGGAGCAGCACCTGAATGCAATGGGCGGGGAAAAACGGGAGATCTCCGAGAAAATCCGTAGACCAGCGGCATCGTCCAGCACAATTCCCACGTTGCTAAAATCCGGGGAGCGACCTCTGCCGGGAGTCGAATGCGGTTCGCCTTGGTGGCTTGCATGCGCTCTCGCCGCTGAGTCACCGCGGCCCCCAGAATGGTGAAGAGGAGTTATTACGATGTGTATTTCAGGTAAGTTGTAACTCTTCAGCGAGCCCCTTCCTCTGGTGCATGTTTGTGTACGAACAAGATGAGTTCAAGTTATCTTTCGTACTTTTTTATTTATATTTATATTTTTAAATTTATTTCATTAACCCTACTTAGCAGTACAGCCATCCAGGGTGTTCAATTCTATAATGACTACTACAATTTAACAAACAATATATAAGTTATCTAAATTCACTTTTTTTTTTTTTGTGGGAGGACTGCTGTTCGTCTGGGCACCCGTAATTTGAGCTACAAAGTCTATTTCTATTCAAAAGCATCATTCACACTTCCTAGGAAGTGGTGAGCTATTCTGCCCCGACCGAGACAGCTCCCCGACGGGTATCCTTTCGGGAGCTCCCCGTTTCGCCGCCCCCGCCGGAACAGACCAGGGACCGGGATACCCACGAATCCGCCCGCGCGACCAGACGCCGTCGGGCCCGCACACAGCTAACTAGCCTTTCGGCCGGTCCGTCATGGCACCCAACGGTCGAATAGCCCCGCCCACGAACCCGAAGGCCCCAACCCCCTCTCTATCTGTACTATTCTATTTTGTTATTTTTATTTTTCCCCCTTCGTCCACCGTTCTGCTCCAACCCTAAGCATCGTCCAGGACATCGAAGTACCCCTTCTGGACACCCAGGCCTTCGTTTCCCAGCAGACAAGGTAATGGAGCTCCGCTCCTACGGGCGCCGACATCAACCAACATATTATCACAATTTCTCTTTCGCACCGTGAGATGTTGTGCGTACATATTCTCACTGTCGGACCTTTCCCATCACATGCCACGCACTACTCGTTTGCCCGAAGAAAAAAAAAACCGCGGATTGTCGTGGTGCAGGAGCAGCGTCATCGCGTACCATCGTCCGAATTACAGTTGCCGACAACCTCTTCCGCACGTGAAACAGTTTCCTCTGCTTGCCCCTTCCAACTCCAAACACCAGTAGCTGGGTAGACCTCTTTGATCCCAACGCACGTGGGTGGGCAGGATCATAGACTAAAGATGAGGTAGACCGCTTATTCGTTTTCTGCGCGTGTACCCAACGTTGACCTACCCCAATCCTACACAACTGTCAAAGTCACATGGTCGACACTGATGAACGTGTTTGTTTACATCTTAATTTTTAAATGATAAGCACTATTATATTAACAAAATAAATTTGCTATTTCAAATTCAATCAAAAAACATAAACTGGTAAGACGAAGTATAAAAACATATCCAAACAATCGTTTACAAATCAGTTTTCTAACCTGAAAACCAAACCACGGCCGTTTTCGCTAGCCCTATTGGCAGAAAAGCAGTTCAATGTTGGGACACGGAGATTGGTTGTGCGTAGCCAGCGAGATCGGTCTACCTCATCTTTAGTCTATGAGCAGGATACCTGGCCCGGACATGCCTGACAGACACCACACAATAATTCTCCACAGTCCGCTGTTTGACAGACACACCCACTGTGACGTGATATAGGACTATTACACCGTGCTCGCAGAGCACATGGCAATGGAAAGGCCGCTTTAACACCTCAACGTACACATTAATTTTTCCGTTCAGGTGTTGCGAAATAAGAAATTTTTGTCGTGAGTAGGACGTATGAATATCTCACAGTATAACAGTCAACACTTTGTAATATATCGAAAGGGTTTCATGCAATAAGAAACAACCAATTATAAAATAATGTGTTAATAGCAGCCAGTAGCAATGCTTAGAGAAAGGCGATGTCTGTATTGATGAAAGCTTCTGGACTTGTACTGTATTGATCGCTATTTTTTTTTTGCCTATTCTTTAACATGCCAGATTAGGGATGATGATATGTTAACGGTTTGATCATTTATTCCCACATTGGGGGGGGGGGGGAAACTATCCATTCACGATTACTTCAGACTTTTCTGAAGCCCTGGTTAAGTTCTACTTCCAGGATATTCTTCCGCCTGGTGCAAACTAAACTTAACTAAGTCTAGAAAATTACACTAAAGGACAACGCACCGAATTCATGCGTGCCCAGTTGTGATAATACTTTGCATGACAACTATTTCGTAGTAGGCGCTACCAGCACACAGGTTTCCTCATTATTTATATGCATATTTATAACAAATAAAACATCAGAACTGATAAACACAATATTGGCCATCTTCAATTTAAGGAAAAGTAAGATAATTTTATGTTAACAGAGGTATGAAACGCTTGTGATACATGGCATATTTATAAAATAACTGAACACAGTATAGATGGGGTGATTTTTGAAAGGTTTGATTCAAAAAGTGTGAAAAATCCATGAACAGACTACAGTAGAGGAGCAATAATAGAGGTTCTGTAATCTGCTTTCATGGTAGCAGGCCATCACACTTCTGTATACCAGCGTGAGAATTTTCCGGAGAAATCCGAATATTTAAACTGGAACGATTTCATTCTAATGAATTCATCTAATATAACAAGCTAGCGAGCACCAAAATGTCTCCCGAATGGCAATGTTTTAAGGCGCCTCCCTAAAAACAATTTCGAACACTTCAAGGTCACGCCATAGTGCGAATAAGCTTCGCGTGTGTTCTCGTTCCTCGGAATTTCGAGCTGCGACTAAAGTGTTCTAACACAGCAACCTGTTAGAAACATTACAGCATTGTCGTTATAGTTTAAAACACTGCATTGCAGGAGTACAGAAATCGCAAACAGTGGCCTGCGTACAGCTAACTTGGTTGACTTTGACTCTTTTCAACGACCGCATTGATGAATCAATAACCAAATATGAATTGGCAACAAAAACGACTTCGATTTGTCCTGAAAAAAGATTTACGTTAGTGTATTCCATGGTTGTTTTTTAATTAAATTAAGACACAGCTGCTTGCAAAGACACCCATACGACTACAAGAGACGCCGGCAGCTGCAAAATTTTAATGGGAAATCCCCTGTTGAGAAAATTTCGCCTTAGTGCGTTAATTTTAAAGATAGGCGTTTCAAACAAAATATATTCGTCACAAATTTTTTGGCTGATGATCCCTAGGAGCGTATATTTTCTACATACATAGGCAATACGCACTTTTCTGTAAAACATGAATTTTAAAAATTCCTTTCAAACAGGATACACATATTATGAAAACATCCCTGCTATAGGGATATGGGATCTTCTCCAGAAAAAAATTCGTAAAGAATACACGTTTGACACGTCGTGGGGTGAAATTTCACTATCATGGGATTTCCTGTTTAATTTTCGCAGCTGCCAGCCGGGCAGTGCCATTGTGGTTGAAATTAAGAACTGCCTATGGAGCACTGCACCTGATTGTACAACGTGGAGAACTCATAAAAAAGTACTACAGACAGAATAAAAACGTCAGAAAAGTGCGATATATGATGTACATGAAAGAAAAATGTATATATTTTTTTCAACATTTTAAAATATTTTACTAAAATATTCTTTTTAAATGTAAAAAAAATCAATTTAAATAGTCTGTATTTTTTTTTAACAAAATTGTAATAATAATGTAGGGAAAAAATCTACAATTGATTTTGCGTACGTCCATTTGTCACAAAAATTTATGCCTGAAATTGACGTAAATGAAGTTAATTATAAAATTGATGTGATACATTATTATTATGATTTTATTACACATGATCACAGTAAATACTATGACGATATTTCATGAAGAAGATTTTCTTGTAAATTGTCCTTTCCGAAGAATCCAAAACGGAAATGCGCTTAAATTTGGTTAAAAATGCGGACTCTATCGGTGGATTAATTCTTTACATTTAAAAAGTATATTTTAGTAAAATATTTAATAATGTTGCAAAATATTACATTCTTGTTTCATATATAGCATTAATCACACTTTTCTATCAATTTTTAATTCTTTGTGAGTTCTTCACATTGTAGTTAGGCGCAGTGCTCCATAGGCAGTTGCTTTTTTTCCTACCTTAAACTGTGGCTCGTCCGACGATGGGAACCCCCTAGCGATGAGAGCACGCGGTGTCGGAGCAGAGGGTTTTGGCTGCGGTCGGTGTTTGCTTCTGTATGGTGGTGTGTTTCGTGTCCCAGTGGGCGCGGCGCCAGACAGCGAGGGGCGAAGGTATGGACAGGCACTGCGTACTTCGGGGAGAAGTGCGGGAGGAATGTCGCGGAGAGGAGCTCCCGCACATGTCGGTCGGCGTGGAGCTCTTCCAGAGACTGAAACCACGCCATCCCCCCCCCCCCACCTCCCCTCCTTCTTCAACCATCTCACGCCAATAATACCTCGCGCTAAAATAACGTTACTCCTCCAGCTGTTCACTGCCGGTTCTTCGTATAGCCGTCCGTCGTAATGTACGCGAGTCTTGCATCGTCGTTCTAAGCCCTTCACAGAACCACTGTAGAAACTTTACACCTGATGGAATTTCGTAGCTCACGACTGGATAACTAATCTTCTAAAATCGGTGTTTTTTTTTTAAACTGTAGCGACAATGCTGTATCTTTTCTGAACAGATTGCTGTACTGTAACCATGTAGTCACCGCCTGAATTTCAGATGACACAGAACACACGCGAGCTTGTTTTATGCTATTTTCCATCGCCGGCGTTGGAATGCTTGCTTACCTCTGTGTTTGTATAACGCATATATTTCGAGGTACAGTGCTTTGAAAAAGCCTTTTTGACGTGAATACATCGTTCAATTTGCGATCAAAGTAAGAGACAATCCAGAAAATACGATGATAACAAAATAGGGGTATACATTTTGGAATTGCAAACCTCGAATCTATCGTCTACATTAAAAATTCAATTACACCACTCTATTGCCAAAGGATCAAAGAATATGTTACGTTGAGTGAGGACTGCGAAACATCGTGCGCGGCTTTGCCAGACAGGCCGGGGGGGGGGGGTGGCGCAATTTTGAGTTCGTTTTGGCTCTTCCCATAACTTCCGCGTAGTATAACTTTTGACTTGGAGAAGCTACGACGCTCGTTTAGGTTTCAATCGACAGCTCTCGTCAAGATAAATCGATCGCGTGCATAAAAACATTTGTGTGGCGTGGTTTTGGTGAAACTGCATGCGTTTGAATAAAAAAGAATTAAGAAAACTTAACACAATTTCGGCGTATACTCGTCAGAAAGCCATCTCGAAATACAGAAATCGTATACGGTTGGGAAGAGCATTTAAAAAGTCCCATATGATCGAGTGAAGCGGAGCCGAGAACGTAAAATAAATATCAAGGCGTCCGAGCGCGTCAACGTAGACGTATTCACGCAAAACGAACGGCCGTGTCCCCTACACAGCCGCACCCAGATTTTTTTTTTTTAGCTATGTAGGTGTGCTCCGAAATGGTGGTTTTAATGTGTGTGCCGTCTTGTAAGTAACCGACAGAGATGGTTTAAAGTGTGCGTTCTTGTCCTAGACTATCACATTGGATGCACGTTTAATAGTTTCGTAAGAAATTTCCCTGGATTTCGAAGACACTGCAACGCCATCTAGGCGGTCTCGTCGACAGCGAGGTCACTAGGGACGGAGCAAGTTGCTCAGGGCAGCGAGGAAACGATCATGGACTGTAGAAACGAACCATCCTAGTGTTAGAATAGAGTGATTTCTGGAAACCGTGGGAACCTGAAATCAGGACGGCTGGCCTGGGAATCGAATCCTAGGTCCTCTCGAATCAGAGTCCACTGTGCCAGTAGTGAACAGTGCGTGCCAAATGTAACCTCCATGCGCTTTATTCATTGGCCCAAGTCGCAAGGAGAGAATGGTGCCCCCCCCCCCCTCCCTCAATTTTGTTTGCTTCTTCTCCCCTTCCCTAAATTTTAACTGACTAATTAATTAATTCCCCGTAAAAAGCCCATCACCGTTGGAAAATTTTCATCCATGATAATTTACGCCAAAAAAAACTCATTTGTATTAATTTTGGTTTCGCATGTTTTCCTACCTGGGTTTTGAACCTTACAAAGGTTAATTATGAATATAAAAAAATATGTAAGAATTTGCTAATTAATTTATGCGCTATTAAATTTAGTTCTATGAAAGTACAGTATATGTCAGCTCGATGTGTGTTTTTGGACCTTCACTGATCATGCACGCCCTGCAGGACTCTGCACCTATAGTAAACATGTGGCACTCTGGTAGCTTCTTTCCGTCTGGCCGAGTCGAGCACGAGACTGTGACAGCGGCCAATTAGATAACGAGATATGCCTGAGCATATTATATCATTGAGATGTCTAGCATGGTGCAGTTTTATAACGCTAATTACTAGGGTCTCTATCCATAGGTCTAGGGTTCGTTAAAAAAGTTAATCTTGTTGGGTTTTTGTCGACTTTCTGAAACTGTTAGGTTATACATAGGTAGGGATAGGAAAAATTCGCGAGTTCAATGACCTGTAGGCTAGACTCCAGTAGTTTGTATACACGAGCCTCAGATGTTTGTTCATTGTCTACTGCCTCATAGAGTAGCCAGTGTTACTTCACGCCTGGCACTATGGCACTCGCTACTTGTTTACTTTTGCAAGCCTGCTATTGGCTCAGAGTCGCCCAGGGCATGTCTAATAAATTGCGATCCAATTGCAAAGTGAACTTCAGTGTACATAGGGTTAGGAAAATGTCGCGAATTTATTTCGGGACAAGATAGACGTCAAACACGCATACAGTGAAGTCACGTTTCCAATTGGTTCACAGTTTATTATACACACCCGGGGTGCCTCTGAGCCAATAGCAGACTGGCAAGGAAACAATTAGCGAATCCCAAACTGCCAGGTGTGAGGTAACACTGGGGCAGCAGCCAATCAGCAAACACTTGAGGCTCTAGTGTATACAGGACTGTAAAGTCTAGCCTACACGTCATTGAACTCGCGAAATTTTCCTATCCCTAGTTATACAGTAGTGAGAAAGAAAACATATAGAAAGCTATCGAGTGTTTTGAAAACTTATCCGAAAGTAGGATGGACTCCACAGCCCTGTATACAGTCGAGTAACTATTGTTTGTTTATTCTCAGCTGCCGCAATATGGAGCTTTCGTACTTTTCGGTATTAAGACCCCGTATTACTACTGCTTCCTGTTCATTACTGGCTAACAGTAACACAATTTGTGTGAAAAGAACTGCCGTACAATCACATGACTACAAGCGAAAGATTTTTACTTGCTAGTGGCCCACCTTTCCCTGGAGCGAATATGCGAAACACTCAAGTAGTTTTTGTAACAAGCTCGTCAACCCTTCCGTGGCCATTGTAATCAACCGTCTACATGTTGCACAGGAAGCCGATATTTGACCGGTGCTGTACTCTGCCAGGCCCAGTGCCCAATGATCTTCCCTGCGGCTAACTGATTCCTAAACCGTGCTACTGCTCTACGTTATGATTGGTTCGTATCACTGTCGCTGAACACAAAGCTTGCAGCTTATTGGTTGTGACAATAAAACAAGTTGTTTGTAGAGACCTGAAAAATTCGCGAGTTCAATGACCTGCAGGCTAGACGCCACAATCTTATGTGCAACATCCGATATTGACTGCACATTGGTTGTCTGCTGTCACAGTGGAAGGCGGCGATTGGGCAAGCGTTCTCCAGGAGGTGTCACAATACCGTATGGACCAATGGCTAAAAATATATAAACACACATTTTTGAATTCTACCTTGTCCCTAGATGAATCCGTGAATTCTTCAGGTCTGTATTTATTTACTAGCATAAGTACAGAACGCATAAAAAAAATTCTAATTTGGAAAAATAGAAATCATAAAATAGTGTGGGAATGAAAAGGATTTATAAGCACCATGCCAACTCCTCGTAAGTAGGACCACATACATATACAGTGAATGTATATTATTTTGTTTAGTGTCAAATTTGACCTTAATAGATGAGATTCTGTTTGAGACGTCGTAAATGACAACGTATTTTAATGAGTTCCCCCCCCCCCCCCGGTTGAAGTCTAACTGGCGCCCTGACATCTGTTGCTCTCAGTGGGGTGGATAACACGTCCGTCTCTTTTTTTTTGCCCCTTGCGGTATCTTGGGGCGATCCGCCGAGGCTATTTCCGGATGTGACGCCAAGAGATGGTGGACCAGGAGGACGGAAAATGGGGAGGGGTGGGGGGGGGGGGGGTTGTCCGCTGTCTTCACTCGTCACGTAAAAACTAACAAGTATCGTAACAAGCTGCGTCTGTTGGCAGCGGCGTGCCTAGGTGCGGGGAGAAGTGCCAGCCGCACAGACAAGGCGACGCTACAGATGCCGACACCTCCTGGCGGACCTATAGACTGTATAGGACTGTAAAGTGAGCACTTTTGAGGCCCTAGTTACTTTTTCCTTTCAGCCATTTTTTTATCCCTCGGCAATATTATTATTTATTAAATGAGATTTTCCTCAATACAGAGGTTTTCCTCCAACATAACAATAAACTCGGAACAATTGTTTCGTACAGAACTCGACATTATCTTCTCAAAATATTTCTCCAGATATTTCGGTCTTGTGTATCTTCCTCTTCTGTACCAAATCTTCTCATTGTTATCCGTACATTTTTGAGCCAGGTGGTCATGGGTCGTCCTTTTCTACTTCTTCCTACATCTTCCCATTCCTCTAAAATTTTTGGTGTGCTACTATCTTACATTCTTCTTACATGGCCATACATTTTCCAACTTTCTTCGTTCTATAACTTCATGCATTTCTTCTTCCACTTCCATTAGCTTTATTATGTCGGTATTCCTTACTTTTTCTTTTCTTGAAATTCTGCCTGATCTTCTCCAGAAATCCATTTATAATGCTTTCAGCTTCTTAATATGTTTTTGATTAATTACCCAGGTATCTGCTCCATATAAGACTATACTCTCAAATAGGGACTTAAACATAATTCTTTTTGTTCTATTCATAACATTTCCGTCCAAAACATTGAATTGAGCATCCCAATTATTTTCCGTCTGTTAGTAATTCTTTTATTTTTTTTTCCTTCAACAATATATTTAAGTAAATATTTCCATGTAAGTAATAAATACAGTGTGTATATTCCATCGCACACGGAAGTCAACGTCTAAGGCTAAAATAAAATATATCTTTTGACTGTTATTCCAAATGAGAGGGCTTTCATAATTGCTCACTTTACCGTAAATGGCCTATACCACAGAATATGCAGAAACGGAATGGCGTGAAGTTCCTTGGATATTGGTCGCGCGAAGTTTTGAAAACATACATTGGGCTGATTGGTTGTTGCACGTTGTGGTTGGGGGGGGGATTGGTTTAGTGGTTAGACTACCCGCCTACCACCTGGGCAAACTGGGTTCGATTCCCGGTGGGTCGCTCCCGGATTTTCGCATGTGGGAATCGTGCCGTACAATGCCGCTGGTAGGCGGGTTTTCTCGGGGATCTCCTGTTTCCCCCCGCCATTTGATTCCGACGCTGCTCCATACTCACCTCAATCACCCTTATCAGCTCTCTAGACCTCTTCACTAGGTACGAATGGGTTACTGAGTGAGTGAGGAAAGAGATTTTGGCGGCTCTTAACAGCGAGGTCTTGAAAAAGCTGATGAGGGTGATTGAAGTGAGTATGGAGCAGTGCCGGAATGAAAAGGCGGGGGAAACGGGAGATCCCCGAGAAAACCCGCCGAACAACAGCATCGTCCGGCACGATTGCCACATGCGATAGTCCTGTGACCCAGCCGGGGATTGAACCCGGTTCGCCTTGGTGGGAGGCGAGCGGGCTAACCGCTCGGCCACCGTGGACCCTGAACGGATTAGTGCTCCGACTGTGCATGAGGCAAGTTTCGTAGTCGTTGCTCGTTGGCACAAATCCGTTCTCTCGCTAGCCTCGAGCGAGGGGGTGCTCGGAAATGCAGGGGATACTCTCTCGGCTGAGGCCGATGTGTTTGCCGCCGGCGCCAAGTGTGCCGAGGAGAGCAGCCAAGTCAATTATTTCGCTCTCGACAACTGTAACTTTGTACTGCGGGAACCTGGCGAGGCGGAAACGCAACTACTCACCGCCGAGCCGCGGTGAATTAAGCGAACAGCGCCCGCACTTCCACGTGAACCAAGCCGTTTCGTTTGCCAACTTGTGCCAACTTCTGCAGGATACCAAGGTACAGGCTGTTCACGGTAAATTGAGCTGTTTTGAAAGCCCTGCTTAAGCTCTATTTGTATGCACGTTGTTTATTATTCCGTCTTATGTAAAATTAACATTGCCATGGGCTTCGCCGCTTTCCTCAAGCGTCGGTCAAGTGAAACTGGGAAATTATAGAAAAGCAAGTATTAAAAAAATGTTGCTAAAGTTTACACTACGAACCATTAACAAAATGCAACAGAAAGCTATAGAAATAATTTAAGTTATCAGAAATGGTTACCTAACACTTTTCATTCGACGTTAAGATAGGGATCTACTTGCCCCTCCATCGTTACCAACTTTACTGTGCGCATGTCACTCACTGCGCACGATAAAATATATGCAGGTAGAGGCAGTGACTTATTTTTTAAGGTTGATTTCATAAGTGCTCACTTTATCGTGAACAACCTTTACCCGCCTGTCTAGCATGTGAAGTGCGTTGCAGTTGGTTTTACATATCCCGTTATCCCGCGGGACTATAATATATTCGCGGTTTCTTCACACTTTATGAATCAAACCTTTGAAAAATCTCCCCATGTATGACGTGTTTGGTTAAATGACACCCTTACTTATGTCTTCATCTCTGTAAATTATAATATTTTATCTGTAATTAATATGAATAAAACAGAGAGGAAATGGGTGTTGGTAATACCTAAAAAAAAGTAGTTTTTATGCAAAACATTATTAAACTAAGTGCTCATGAATACAGTGCTTTGTACCTTTGGTGTAACATTGTTTAAACTGGGATAAACTCTGCTTGCATGAGAGAGAAGAATAAGTTGGAAGTATAACATTAGCAGGACTTTAGAAAAGTTAGATGTAACCATGAATAGACTTTAGTAAACCAATTTCTTGGGGGTCTACCTTATGCAGTTAATTAGAATTTTTGCGAAAGTAAATAGCCTACGCTTTCTGCATCTCTCTCTCTGGTACCAGAGCGAAAAAAAATGTCAAATAACATAGATAATTCCTTAGGATACTTGAACAGCCTTAAGGGGCCGCGGTGGCGTAGTAACTAGAGTGCTCGCTCCCACCAAGTTGAACCAGGTTCGGGTCCCGGATTTTATCACGTGGATATCGTGCAAGACGATGCCGCTGGTCGACGGGTCTTCTCGGTTATCTCCCGATTCTCCCCCCCCCCCCCTCGCCCCTCCCTCGCCGGCTCTCGAGACCTCTGCTCTCTCCACTAGAACAGCCTTAGCTTCCTCGACCTGCATCGCTCCCCGGAATAACTGAACCTTGGCATTTCTCGGTATCGCTTCCCTCGCGGACTTGTTACGTGAATTAAGAACGGCGCTCTGTGGCGCTTTGCCACGGTACACAGCCCAAGCAGGGTTCTGTAAGACTGTACGAGATACGCACCAGCTTTGAGAATGTCACCCGCCATTTCATCCGTAGTAATCCATTATTATATTGTTACAAGACGCCTGAGGGGACCATCCGAGTTCGTGAGGGATGAGGTCTTAATAAAAATAAACGAACTAATTTCTATTCTTAATTTTTTCACCCAGTTATTTACATCATTAAATTATCTCTCTACACCATTATTTCTACACTCTTTATTTCTCAGTGAGCGAGTATTTAATGTCTATCTCAACTCTAATTAAAGTCCTTCTCTATGTCTTTTTTGGTTATAGTCAATTAACTTACACTTATTAATACGTTTTTAGTCTGACTGTTGATATCATTTGTAATAATCTTACACTCACGCATCCAGTCCAACAGTCCAGCCTGCCAGCCGCACCCTTCACTACACCGATGCTCGCAGTCGCAGACTTTCCTCCCGCTGGTAACTTCTGTATTCACTCGTTGCTCTCCTGGCTCGTCGTCTATTGCTTGAGGCAGCAGAATAGTCCAAACTCCCGACTCTTGCTAAGAAAAAAACAGGTCATTAAACTAGAGATTCCTTCAGATAAACGCATAAATTCAAACTTGTTGAAGGTCAACATCGTGCGAGCCGCCATAGGCTTATCGCGCCAGCCCGGCTTTGTGACTTAAAGCGTTATTGCTCGCCTCTTTTTTCAAACATTCCTTCGTGATTCGTCGCGTGCTATCATATCACTACTCTCGCCTTCTATTCCGCACACTCGCGCGGGACAGGTCAATCCAAGCGAACGCGTAACGATATAATGGACCCGTCCTCCTGGAGCTACACTCTAAAAGGTGGGTTTGCGATTAAAGACTGGAGAATTAAGAATTGTACTTAATGACTTGAAAAGCATACGGAAAATGAACAATAATGTTAGTAGATTATAATTGAATTAACAACTCTTAAGTCTAGCCAATCGGAATCGTAGAAGACGAAAGTAACCGACATAACCTGTAAATATGGACTAGAGTGGAGATTGTTTACATATATTTAAATATGTGTGGTTACTGGTTGTGAAATTGTTTTGAAAAACTCGTGTTATCTTATGTTATAAAAGGGGACGCCAAAGCCAATCGGACATTTGCATCAATAAATCTGAAAAGGTCAATTAAAGTGAATTCAGTAACGTCTTCCAAGAAAGAAAACATGACCATGAACTGTTCTTTAAATTAAGAGGACACTGTCTTTTTGATAAAAATAGTTACTTTCATACGATTTCACAATACGACATAACCTAAATACAAGATGTAAATACAGTTTCTCGTCGAAAACAAATGTCACTGGGCTCTGATTGGCTACTTCGTCTTGACTTATACTTAATATATAAAATATAACGATACCCTAAGTCACGCCAAGAACGCACACGACAGTCATAAACTAATACCCTTGAATACATTGGATCATATCTTAAGCACACGGAGCACTTATTCTGTTAAGTCAATCGTAAACTGACCTTTAAGCCTGTATTCCACGATGGAAGATTCCTTGAACGATTCAATGCGTAAACCTGTATGGATGGTTCTATGGAATATTTGGCCATCGGCTGGCCGTTTTCATGGACTTTTTGTAATTAGTCGTTTCAAATTTCGATGGAAGGTTTTATAAAATTTTGAAATGTTAGCCAATAAGAGAAAGGATGGTAGTAATTTTGCTTATTTTGTTTTGAGTAATAGCATAAGACTAATAACAGTGGGATGGACCCCTCATTTTTTGTGAAATAGTTGCTTGCGCGATCACGCGTATCTCGGTAAATCAATGTTCTGCAAATACAACTTTTCGTCAGTAATGATAAAAAAAATTATGTGTATTCTTAAGCGGCAAGAGAAAAGTAGTAAGATACGACTGTAATTTAATCTGTGGTCTTTCATAGCGTGTAATATAACACCACTGTTACAGATCTAATTTGCACAGTACAGCGTCACAACGGAAACACTGCACGCCTTGAGCGTAGGAGCGATGAGGCACTAGGCATGCGTGTTATACTCTGTTTCATATGACTTCAGTAAAATTCGACAGATGCCGTGACCAACCTGCACAGGCTAGTAAACAGTAAAGTTTGCAAAGTACTGTGCCAGCTGACGGCTGCTGCAGGGTGCGTTTTATTATGTTGGCGGTTTTTTTTTGCGATTATTGTAGACGAAAATAGTACTCGGCATTAAAAATTATAATGTAGAAATTTAATGACAATTACAACATTTGTGGTTAAAATTGCGCTCACAGACTAATGTACAATTTTTCCGGGTTGTAGAGCAAGTGTTTAAAAACATATTGAAGTATTATAGTAGAGCATGTGAACATTGCGGTTATTGTAAAAGGTCTCCACCAATCGCCGTTGTCTATGGCCTCCACATGCCCGGTGAAATGCCGTTGTCCTGTTGCCATTGTTTTCTCTTCTGTCATAATTTGTCTATATGCGAGAGTTCCTAGCCTTTTTAGAACAGTCGCCTCAGTGAAATTAATTGACACGTGTCTGCCACTTTGTAAAAGTGTTTGTTGTGTGTTACAGTCCGCCATTTTGTGTGACCTTGGCGAAGCGCGAGCGGAAAAAGTATTTACGTTGCGAAGTTAAATTTGTTGCTTTCGAGAAATAGCTCAAGTTTTGTGCTAAAAGAGTGTCAGCAAATGAATCATTTCGTATCAGGCGACAAAATTGATTTTAGTGAAGTAATCATCCAAAGTTCGGCACGTGTTTCGGGATTACGAAGAGAACAGTACGTTTGCGTGTTTTATAAATGTTTTCATAAATTGTTGTTGGAATATTTAAAATATATTTGGACTTTACAGAAATCTTGTTTTAATCTAATTTATTTTATTGAATTTCTAACTATTTTTATGAGAAATGGTAAATATGCTGAACATGTTTACATTGTGCATTTCTTACATCTGTATTATTGCTCTTTGTTCTTGAGGGATGTTTTCAAATGTACGTAGCCTAAATAAGTGCCCTTTTAGTGTAGTTCGTTATATAAAAAACGCAATGATATTTGAGTTGAGAACTTTTAGCATCATTACTAACAGCGGCACATTCATTTATTTAGTTCTTTCGATGAAGTTAAAACTTTAGAGGTTATAGTCAACCGAATGTTACTTCCGTACGAACCAAATTTTCCATTGCATCATCAATACAGTGTAAGTTCCAATCGCCACTCTCTCATAAGAACCGAAAAACAATGACGTCTCACGAAAGACATTAAACTAGTGTTCCCCATCCCATCAATAAAATAAACAGAACCCTAACTAGTATACTATGTGATCCTAACAAAAATAAAACAGTCGGAAATGGCAACCAGTTATAGTAGCCTAATTACTGGGCAGAAGTTGTCAGTCTTTCAATGCCTGCCATTGGATTCGTAGTTTGTTTACAAAGATCGTTTTATTCACCGATAGAACAGCTGTAGGGGAGGGATACAACGTGGCCGCACTTCTTTTCGAGAACTGTCAAAATTTACTGAGGTAATATGAAACGGTCTATAGAGTGACCCGTATCGCTCCCCCGCCTGAGCTTGTACGGAAACTTTTTATCGTGGTATGCAAGCTTAAAATGTTATTCACAAATTCACCAAGCCACTATACACGTACTGAGTAAAACAGAATGGTTATGCCTTTTTTTTTTCAATGCATCCGTGGTAGCTGTCCTTCATTTTTTCAGGAACGTGGTGAAATGCGCAGTGTATTTCCCAACCACAGAGTAGATACCTACACAGAAACGAAATGGCATGGAGGTTCGTTTGGTGTGGGCGTACCCGTCCTCTGAATGGCTAAGCGGTGGTTCTGGGGACAGTCCTTGCGTCTCATTGGCTGCTGCGTGCTGCGGAAGGTCTCCTATTGGCTGGCCTGCAGGCTGGGAAGTAGGTTGCCAGGCGCCGATTGGCGAACAGCGTTGCGACGTGTTGCTGGTCAGTGACGTCATCGTGGTATCGTGTGCTGCTGGAGGTCGCGGGATGAGCAGCTATTTCTCCTCTGTATACTTATTTACTCTTGGAAATCATGCAGCTTCCTCGTCTGCTGTGACGTTGGCACCGGAAAATAAACACGCAGCTCTCTGGCACGATGTCTCATTCAATGTGTAGCGCTTAGGATTTATCACCACTGAAACTGGGTCCCGTTGATTATTTTGTGGACATAAGAATAAGTGTTTGGGTACCAGAGTCCTATTTCGCACTGTCACGTGGTCAGTAGTTTGAATGTAGCTACTATATATTTACATTATAACAACGTACGAATTTGAAATCTAGCCGGCATGTAAATACTTTTATGGGAAACAGATGGCCCTAGTGATAATGAATAATAATATAATAACACAATAATAATAACAAACAAACGGCTGATTGCTCCCAGAATGCAATCTTAGTTGATGGAACGAGTTTAGACGTATGTTGAGGACGATCCGTCAGCTCAGTGCGAGGCTGTGAAGCAGATCTCGTGCAAATGAACACACGTTTAATGAACTGTGCAAGGTTTTTCAGGATCTGAGCAGAAATGTGTTGTTTAGCCAAAGTTCTCTGCAGTCATTAAAAAAAAACACGTTATGGTTTTAGACAACTCTTCTAATTGGACCGATTATTCATAAAATGGTTGACTTTTGTGTATGAAACTAAAGAACTGTTAACTTTTTAATAAATTAATTAGCATCTTATAATTCTAAGAAAATATTTGTATCAGTTGGCAATCATCAATGTGTGCAGTGAATTTCAATGACGTTGTTCGTATGACTGACATCCACAACGGATGGTCGCATATGGTCAGTTATCACAGCTGCATTCTGAAGAACTTGGGAACAGAACTGACCGGCGGGTTTTAATGAGCCCCTCCCACGGCCGCGTAGCTCCATGTTAATGTCAGAATTCCAAATCAGCGAGAACCGCTTTCGGCTGTACGTAAACAGGTTCGAAAATCCGGTTGTAACTGGAAGTTGCTCTTGCCAAACGCCGCGTAAGGTGAACCTTTAGTGCACCAAACAAGTCGTCTCTCCGAGGTTATAATTCGCCTCAGTGGTGTAAACGATACGAGTTCGAAAACTGGCAACCCGTGCTTCGTTTGCCTCTATACTTGTTCAGTAGAGACGATGGCGTATAGCTGGATAAGTTGTCACTGCATGCTAGGATTCAACTTACTGTGTACTGGTCCGACAGATTTCTTTCGTTATTGGCTCCCATGCAAATATGATGCTACTATGCTATTACACTGGGCCAATGTGGATTCTGATAGGCCTACTCTAAACGTTAATGACTGGTCTGCGAGGAACGTAGCAGAGTCAAAATCTTGATTATCTAATCATAAAAAGATAAACTATATAGGGTGTTATGGAAGATATGTTTACCCATAAACACGCGAGGTTGCTGTAATGACAAATGCAAACGCATTGAACATAATTTCCGTGGGCGTTTAAATGTAGTGTATTTACTGCCGAAATTAAGCTGAAGAACAAATCAAAGAAACAGGAAAGCAGAAAAATTCCATATAATCAACGACAAAGTTCTAGGATCTGTATGTAGAAAAACTAAGCAGTCATTAGAACATGAACTAACGAAATGCAACAAACTGAACATGAGAACTGGTACCGCAATAATCACAATGAACGTTCGTCTTGTTTTGCTCTTAGGCTTAGTTTCGGCAGTGGATACATTCAATTCTTTGCTGAAACACACGATTTGTTACCGCAAAGAAAGTGTAGTTATTGTTACAATAGTTCAGCAGATGTTTTTGTGGTAATTTCAGTTACACTGTAAAGAATATTTGTGTTCTGAAAAACAACCCTGATTGGTAAATAAGGAAGAAGTAACAAATCTTTTAAAATTATATTCAGTTAAAAAAAAAATAGTACGACTCCGATACTCGAACCCAGACCACCTTCCCTTCATGATTATAATCTATAACGACCTTCACCAAACTACCACTTCGCCTCATATGTTGTCTTTATTGTGATCCGACTACTTGATATATAGATTACATCAAACAGTAACATAGTCCAAAATATGACGTCACCAAGTGGGAGGAATTGAGGTTAGTGATTTGGAGAATCACTAAAAATTACATTAGTAGTGGTCACGTATACATTCTGGACCACTGGGGAGCAAAACTGGGCTAAGTGTAATTTGATTATCCTTAGAAGGGTGAGAGCAATTAGTAGGGACAGGTGTTTTTTGCGAAAATATTCATGGCCATGCTAGACTTCAATATCCTACATCCACAACCACAAAATTCCTTTGGTTGTTGGCTGCGTGCCTATGTGAGAAGACATGCCAATATTTGACTGAGCCAATCGTAATAAAGTACTCCGATACTAAACGTCCATGATTTGCGGGAAGACATTTGATGCACATGTCATTTAAAAACATCCAACCATGAAAGTGCATATGAATAAAAGTATTTTGGAGTACACTTGGTCTTGAAATCTTGTCTAAAAAAAAACACCTGTCACTAGTGAATTCTATCGGAGAGGCCACTCCCTAGGTTAATCAAATGACACTTAGCCCAGTTTTGCTTCCCAATGGCCCAGAATGTACACGTGACCCCTACTAATACACTACTTGAACAAACAAAACCTGTGTGTTGGGACAAAAAAGTTACACTTTCAACAAAATATTTAGTTTAATCAACTGTGTGTTTTTCTTGGTCACTCTTTGACTGCCTTCATTTTAAAATACAGCGCGACAGTTTGAAATTTTTGTAATAATTATAATAGCAAGAGTGTTTAGTTACTGCATTGATTGATGCTCAACAGTGTTATAGAATTCCCAACAGAACAAATTCAAAAGGAAACTAAAAAGTAAAGCTGCAAAACTCAAAATATTAATTTACGTATGTTATTTGCCGGGTTTTTGAAATATATGCATTAAAAAATGTTTCCCATTTCGTCAGCAGTCACAATAGTTGACGTTGCTAAGGCTCGTATAAAAATGGTACGGGTTCGAAATTCGTTCATACGTTCACTCATTTACTTGTTATAAGCTAAACTGTTTAATGTACATACATACAGCCAAACAATTCTTTATTTGCGCCATAATTAAATCTTGCAACAGCAAAATACTTAATTGACCCTATTCAAACAATTAATATGGGTTGCTCCCGCCAAACAAACTTTGTTTTATTCAGTAAAACCTTCTTCTCAGTGCGGTATGTTAAAGTTCGGACACAAATTAACACTACAGTATGCAGGGTAGGAACACCTGAT
Source organism: Dryococelus australis (assembly GCA_029891345.1). Classification (NCBI taxonomy): domain Eukaryota; kingdom Metazoa; phylum Arthropoda; class Insecta; order Phasmatodea; family Phasmatidae; genus Dryococelus; species Dryococelus australis. The sequence continues at coordinate 29,176,005 of CM057001.1, forward strand.
TTTCGTAAAAACGATTTCCTCACAGTCTAGGATTCAACACGCTAAGGGCTTACTGCAACAGTTTTTCTTTGATTATTAGCTGCGTGTCTTTTCGGGAATAAATTTTCTTACTCGACTAGTCAAGCAGAATTAGGTAACCGCGAAACGGTACGTCTGTGATTCGTGGGTATGCGTCTAAGACGCGTAACACTTGGTTCATCCAATCAGGAAAGTGGATCCGAACCAGTGTCATGAAGTACAACTGGTCGTGAAATCTTTTCGCGAAATTCGGGTGTCACTGTTACCAGGTGAGCACTAGGAGCGCAGGATAAGCACGGGCGCGGCTGCCTGCCTTAAGGAATGCGCCTGGGTTTGGATCCCACCTGTAGGCAGGAGTCGTGGGCCGGCGCAAGAATGGCCGTCTGCGCAGTCACAGCTGAAAGCGGGAACGCCTGCTACTGTGTGTCACACACCTTTTGCCTGCTGTCTTCCTGGGCGCGGTCATGTACATACATTCTCGCCTTGTCCCGTCAGTAGTAGGGGCGTAGGGTTTCCTAAACATTAAGCGAAGAACGATATCCTGGACAATCTTGCTACGATAACCTCAATCAAAGGCGTAGTGCCATAATATTAACCTGGGAAAGGTTTCATCTTACTTAGCTATGAAACCTACTACACCTGCACCACAATCAGCACCATACATAGCAGATAGGAGAGCTAAGTGCGGAGCTAAGTGAGATGAAACCCTTCTCTTTTTAATCTTATGATACTACGCTTTTGATTGGAGTTATCGTTGCAAGAATGGCTAGGATATCGTTCCTCGCTTAGTGTTTTGAAAACCTTACGCCCCTACTACTCCCGTCCCCACCAAGTTCCCGTTTGGGAATTAAACTTCAGTTGACAAGGAACGAAACTATATGGCTTCATTGCTCGACTAGGGAACCAGGTTTTTGGGAAAAGAGTTTCACACAGTATAGATTTGACTCTGGTAAGTTCCCACAGGTGATTTTACTTTGGTTATTGGCTGTAAAGTAAAAAAAAATGTGTGTAGTTTTACAACGAATTATTCGAAACTAGATGTCGAAGTTTTTCTTGTAACTCTACGGATGGAATATTGCGTGTTTATAACACATTACTTTAGAAAAATACAAAATAGTTTATGTAGCTCAGTGTTTATAATGAACTTGAAGTCTGCAGTATTTGCTTTTAGAAACTTAACGTTAGTTTTACACATTCTACACTAAGGTTTTGTCAAATATAGGACGTGTCCGAATTAACCTGAAGTATATATTTGTGCGTACCTGTCCCCGGAAGTGATGTAAGTGCTATCCGAATTGCAAGTTAAGTATGCAAGTATACAAGTAAACGGATATGTATACTTCTCGCGTACTTGCGGAATATGTGCCGCCATTTTGAGAAGCAATTTGCATGCTACAAATTATTTCCAATATAATTATTTTATGTGAAGTTTAATAGGACAACATTACTACTTCGTAGGCAAAGAATTTTGAACTGAGTTAATAATTATCGCAAGTCTTAACAATAAATTTCTTATTAGGCCTATGTTCCTAAACTGCAGAAACTAAGATAAAAATCAATCTTAAATTTCACTCACATACAATAATGTAAGATAGTAAATGTTATGTAAATCAAATTGTAATATTATTTAATACTTGATTTGACACCTAAAATTTTGGCAACTATCGATCTCTCAGTTGGAATACACGAACATTAAAAGTGGGTAGCTGGCTAATAACTTCTACCGAAGCCAACAAGACAGCCTGTCCGAATTCATATAGTTTGGTGCCAAGAGCAAGCAAAGTAAAATAAATTATCCAAGGATGCAAGTACGCCAGTATATTCCTGAATTCGGAGACGGCCGTAGTATACTTTATTTGTAGAAGTACCAAAATATCTTTCGCAACTAGTTTCCTAATAATATCTTGTACAAATGCCAAAATGCTTTACAGTGCACATGTGTTTGTGACAACATGCTGTGGCATGTCCCCTCGACCAATCATAATTATGTCTCTCCAGTACTGAACATCTCAAAAAAGGGAAAAGGAAATTCCGCGTTTCAAATGGCATGTAGGTACTGCTTCCGGCAGTTATCTGGGCGCGTCTCAGCGCTGGGAAGCCGTGAAGCGGGGTCGCATAGATACCTGCCGGCGATAGTAGGCTAGACTCCACAGAACGTCAGCTTTGTATTCATTAGCTGCCGCCCCAGATGTGTAGCCAGTTGGTACGGGATTCTATGTTTTGTTTCCTTGCGGTTCTGACATGGCAGTATTTCAGTTTTACGTTATTGATTAAAACTTACTGATATTATTTCGCGTAGTGATTTATGAAGCTTATGAGTTGGGGAACTGAAGTGCATCTATCTGATGAAACCCGGAAGAAGAATTTTCCAACCAAAAAGTAAATTCGAAAAAATTGTTTAGTAATATAAATTTGTTTGATTACGTAATGTTTGCGTGCGACTGTAGTTATACAACCAAGCAACATTCAGAAATTGATTTTCAATGTAAAAGTCATTTGCAAAAAAATATTTATTCCTCTACAGTTTGCGAATTTTTTTTTTTAATAGAGTTCACTTGGATGTGTCTAACAAGCTGTGGTCAAATCGCAAACGTAACATAAATGTATAATTATATTTTTTAACTCAAACTTGTCTTAAATTGAATTCGCGAAATTTCCCTGCCTGCATCTATAATTCGCAGGCCGCTACTGGGATACGTAGCAGTTGAAATCATCCGATTGCAGAAGTGGGTTCCCAGCTCAAGTGTTTAGAAATAGTACACAATAAGATCTCTTTCGAGGAAATCAGGTGTACCTATACGCAGGACAATTGTAGCGCGTAGAAGATGGCTGTGGTTGTTGATGGTGACGCAGAACTGTCTAAAGGCTGTTCACTGTAAAGTGAGCACTTTTGAAATCAACCTTAGAAAGAAGCCACTGGTCCTACCTTCATATATTTTAACGGGCGCATTGAATGGCATGGGCCCATTAAAGTTGGCAACGTTGAAGGGAAAGTAGCTCCATGTCTAAACGTCGAATTAAAAGTGTTATGTAAAACCATTTATGGTAACTTAAATTATTTATTTCGCTTTCTGTATTTTCAATGAATCTAAGTATAAAATGGAGCAGATTTGTAAAATATTAATTTTTATAATAATCTCACAGTTTCACTCGACCGACACATAATGAAGTGATGAGGCCCATGGCAGTGTTAATGTTACATAACGTGGAAGAATACACAACGTGCATACCTACAAGTAGATCTTAAGCAGGGCTTTCAAAAGTGCTCAGTTTACCGTGAACAGCCTATAAAGTGAGTTAATGTATCATTTATGTATGATGATGGGTTGCTCATGTCTATTGGTGATTCTGTTTACATCAAAACATCTCTCAACGCTCCTGTAATTTTTGCTTTTTAATGATGCCGATTTGAGCGCCTAGAATAACTAAGAAATGCTTTTTAAGTATAAATTTTGCTGTAAATCTAGCAATTACTGTAAAACTAGATTAATGATGGTAAGGCCTGTGACTGCGAACAGTTTCTTCGATTATGAAACACATATGGAGTATCATTAGGAAACTGTTTTTTTTTGTAACCTAACTGTGGTAAAATGAAATCACTAGCACACTCGTAACGATATGTTCTTGACATCAGTTTGCTTGCTATACGGGAAAATTATCTGAAACAGCTACGATTTATTCATTGTTCTTAAGGTCCTTGAAAGTCCTTGAATGGTAAATGTTTGGTTTCAAGGCTTTGAATACTTCTTCAATAATTCTTGATCTTGAACAGTCTTTTCAAGTTTTGATGTAATACACATAATGCAATCATCTATACAGTAGTTGCCAAAGGTACAGAGCATTTTTGAACATTTCAGATGACTAAAAATTGTAATTTTATGATATTTACGACTCGTAAAGTGTCTCACCAGATGGCTAGAACGTTACTTTTATCGTTTTGAAATGATCGAAGCCATGATGGCATGTCAACTGCCAAATTAAGCCGAACCCTTGTAATTTAACTGCTAATCCTAAGCTAATGCTGAAAATTTATTGCGTTAGCTGGTGAATTGATAAAGGTAAAAAAAACTCCCTAGTTTCAAATTTTTTTTCAATTAATGTACCTTTAGAAAGTTTTTTTAAAATATTAAATTTAAAAAAAAATTCCGGACACAGGGAAATTAATGTGTGATGTTACAACTTTAAAATGAAAAGTCTTCCATGCACTATATATTTGTCAATTTAGATAATTTGGTCCCTGAAAAGGTATATTTTAGTATTTGCAAAGTTCTTTAAAAGTCCACGACTAAACATGTAAAATATTTATAAAGGACCCTTTTATATATATGAATCCTATAAATATTTACAATCTGATAGAAATAATTTCCAAAAGACAATTTCTGTTGTAAAAATATTTGACTTATGCTATCAGTTTTAATTTAACCTCACAAAAAACTGGGATATAAAACTGATAATCGAGAACAATGAAAACTCGCAGACACTAAAAGCAATATATTGAACAAACATTTACTGTGAAAATTGTATGTTGCGTTATATTGAGCATTGCAGATCTGCTTACAGTGCGAAATTATTGTAATTTTTTTTTACATCAAAGGAGAAACAAAACAGCACCGCTAGACAAAATTTTGGGATTGGGGGGAGTTTACAAATATTATTCTCTTTATAGTTCTGGCAATTTTTTCCCCGTTCTATTGTTTTCCGTTGATGACTTAGATGTATTTCCCTCTTGTCTTTTTTTTAAGTTGGTTTTTTTACTCGTCTTCAGTATTAAGAATTCTTCCGAGTAGGCCTGCACAAAATTTGACGTATCTTCATATTGTCCCGTCTTATTTTGAGACTGTTGACCACTACGTGCATGCTTTTACCAGCAACAAGAAGTCTAAACAGATGTTAGCGGCAACTGAAATCAGTAACCTACACCACTTCATCATCTCCCACGGGCCTGTACGCCGGACCAGACAACCCAAGCAGAGTACATCTCGTTGTTACATTGAAATATGGCCGGGAAGATGGCCACAGCTCTCCGCCACGGACACAAACAGAGGGTCCGTTGTTGTTGTTTTTTTTTTTTTTTATTTCACCTTCTACCGTTTATGGACTAAACTGACAGCGGCCTGTCCAGAACACTCGAAGCCGAGTTAAGCGATCAAGTCGGCGTAGCACCGCGGCTGTCAACCTGTCAAGACTCGGGCCTTCATCTCTGAGCTTGCGACGCACGAGAAGGAACTCCTTGAGAAAACACGCAGGTTGCAAGATGAATGACTATGACGGAGAGGCGTCAGCTCTTCCCAGGGACGTCAAAATACTACGAGAGTTTTATTTCGAACCTCCGAAAGTAAATAAGTCGTGATGTGATCTTCGGTAACCTTGATTTCTAAAACTTGCAAGCGTCGCGTAAGCCGCGATAGAGGCCAAACTTGCTCCTGAAATCACACGCGAAGCTCTTGAAGATTTGCAAGGCAAGGCTCGGTGGAAGATCAGGGCTATCTGTTTGTTGCCATCGGAGGTCGTGCTCAGGATCAGCTGATTTTCGCGAGAATAATTCCACGGAAGCTAGATTTCAACATCCTACTTGCACACCTGCAGTTTCCATCTTAGGAAAATGTGAATAGATTTAATCTAGTATCACATACATTTCCCTTGCAGTCCACCAGAGTGGAGCACAGTTGAGAGCGAGCTGCTGTGCTGTGTGGATGTGCACATACGACTCTCGTAATGTAATAATTCATTTACTGCATACGCAAGTGCGCGATTATTATTGCATTTAAATATTAATTAATATAATTATTTTTTCATTAGGTGAATAAAATAAAAAACCTAGGCAACTGCATTCCCTCCCCCCTTCCCCCCCCCCCCCCCCCCGCCGCAACAGCATCACATCTCAGTAGTGTTCTGGACTTCGAAAAAGCAGGACCGATCATGTTCCCGACACCCTCCCCTCCACTGCAACTGCATTCCCTCCCCTCCATACCTAAATGCATTTCCCCTCACCCCATCCACCCCTCCATCCACCACAGTCATGTTCTGGAGTTTCAAGAGTCAACATATGTAATTACGTAATTGCTAATTGCGCAAAAATAAAATATAAGTACCCCCGACAAGCATCGAACCAAGTACCGACCGCTGCAACTCCAGCCTGGCGGCCAACGAACCGACAGCCCCGCCAGAACACCCCTTCCCATCTCCAGCACACTCACTAGGTAAGGGGGAGGGGAAATGCATCTGCATCGCCAACATTTTGAATAAATTAAAGCCCAGTACCGCAAATGAAATTACAATTACACATGCACTCGAAGTGCAGTTGCACCGGAAATGCATTTGTACAGGAAGTGCACTTGAACCGGAAGTGCATCGCCGCCATTTGGAATAAATTATGACTCAACCAATGTACAGAAAATATGTCCAGACTTCTAATTGTTTAGTGTATGAATTTTCATTGGGCCAGAGAAATGGGAACGTAGCATCATTTACACACGACAGCCAATAATGACAGAAAATTTTCTAAAATTTGTACAGTACCTTAAAATAGCAATAAACGGTTTCTAATTTACCCACGTTAAACCATCGTATCTTTCTTCGTCTCTCTAACTCATTTACATGAACTTTATTTATTGGTCAATGGTTTCCTTTTGGATACTGTTATAAACCATAAATCTTGTTGTTCAACGTGTTATTAAAGTATGAAACTGGTTGGAAGGGTTTAAAGCACTGGCTGGAGTCCAAGAGAGTCCGAAAGAAGCACTATCAAGAGAGAGATGTACTTGCAACGGATAGTACAACTAACTTCGCGGCCTTTCCGGGGTGTAGTCATGTAGCTTGAGAGGTCATCCGTCCATTAATACTCGTCCTCGTGTGGTGAGGAAGGGGGATAAGGGGAAACTGTTGTGCGATCACAACCTGAAATATGGCGGGGGCGGCCCCACCTCCCAACCCCCTCACAGAACTCCCCCCCCCCCCTTTACCACTTGGAACAAAGTCTTGAGCGGCGACTCATTGCCCACGCGGTGAAGCGACCGGATGACCTCTTGACCTTGACCAGGGAGAACGCACAAGAAGGCGAGCTGGCGCAGGTAATAGTCACGACGTGATGCGTTGACCATCCTCTGTGACGTCAGTGCCGATCCTCCAACACGGGACTATAGGCTGTTCACGGTAAAGTAAACACTTTTTTTAAGGCACTGCCAAAGTTTTCCTTTCAATTAATTTATAACTTTCCGCTAATTTTTAATATAAACATTGCAACATGACTAATAAACATAGTATGTACATTTCACTAATCTGAAAAGTTAATGTCTGAGGCTGCAATACATTATATTTATTAGGGGTTAATGCATTTTTAAAGGGCCTTAAAAAAGTGCTCAATTTACCGTGAATGACCAATAGCTGTCGAAACCACACAGTACCCAAGTGCAATGGAGTGCAGGGGCGAGATTTGGACGGCTCTTTTAACAACGAGGTCTTGATAGCCGGCGAGGGTTGATCAAGCTGAGTACGTAACGGCGCCGGAATGCTAGCGTGGGGGAAACGGGAGATCCCCGAGAAAACCCGCTGAAGAGTTGCATCGTCCGGCACGATCCCCGCATGCGATAATCCGTTGACCCGGCCGGGGATTGAACCCTGTTCGTCTGGTTGCGAGGCGAGTGTTCTGATCAGTACGCCACATCGCGACCCCGTTTGAGAACTTTGCTGATCATTCTCAAATACCAGCTACTTCCCATTCACATGAGAGCTCGACGCACATAACCACAGCATAGGTACAGGATATTCACGGTAAAATGAGCACTTTTGAAAGCCCTGCTCAGGATCTACTCGTATGTACGTTGTGTATTCTTCCGCCTGTTGTAAGATTAACAATGCCATGGGTCTCATCACTTCATTCATGAGTCCGTCAAGTGAAACTGTGAAATTATCAGAAAAGTAAATATTTAACAAATCTGCTCATTTTTACACATCGATGCATTAAAATGCACAGATAGTGAAATAAATAATTTAAGTTATATAAATGGTTGCCTGACACTTTTTATTCAACGTTGAGATACGGAACTACTTTCCATCAATTGTTACCAATTTTACTGGGCGCACGTCACTCAGGACGCTCGTTAAAACATATGCAGGTAGGGTCAGTGACTTTTTTCTAAGGTTGATTTCAAAAGTGCTCACGTTATCGTCAACAGTCTTTGAGGATACAAAAACACTTGCGAATAGCCGCTCCTTAGGCTGGTCGTACCAATTCCCTGATGGGATGCTCGAGGCTTTGGAAAACGGCCTCGTGTGAGACTGGCTACTCCCTGCTGCGAAAGATCCCTCATTGGCTGAGCTCCAGGCTGGCAAGTATATTACCAACAGCTGATTGGCAAACGGTAACGCCATATTGCTGGTTAGTACGTATGGTGTGCGCGGTATATAGTATATTCATGGTTACTTGCAATTTTTCTGAAGCCCTGCTGAAGTTCTACTTCCAGGATATTCCTCCGCCTCGTACAAAAATAGCTGACTTAAGTCTGGGAAATTATACTAGAGGAACAGAGCACTGCACTCGTGCGCGCTCTGTGTATAGGCTATTAACGGTAAAATTAGCACTTTTTAAGGCCCTCCCACCAGCCATTAGTCACTGATAAGTTTGTTTCATTGCAGACACTGACATTACCTTTTGAGAGTGGTGACAGTATACACCGTATTTATCAATCACATGGCAATGTTGTTATTCAAAAGTGGCGGAAAGACAAAAAAAAATGGCTACAAGGAAAAAATTGTAAGGGCCTTATAAAAGTGATCACTTTACCGTGAATAGCCTATAATAATATTTTGCGTAAGAACTATTTCTTAGCGAATTGAGTACAAACGTGTGTTTCACATATGTATTCTTAAGTATTTTGTGACAAGACCATGCTTCCTAAAACCTGTAGGCCTTCTACTAGCTGGAACAGTGATTTTAGTGAGAAAAATACTACTCACTAGAGATTCTGCTGATTAACAAACTTTCTGGCCACCGTTAATACTTTGGGTACTATACTTGAGTGTAGAAGCTAATTTGACGATTTCTTTGTTGTCCAGAACAAAACTCAGCCGCAGTCTTTGTTTAGCTATTGTTTAACAGAATCTCACAATACCACATCAGCGCAGTAACAATGATATTGCTAACGATAGAATTTCTTCATTGTACAGCCACTCAAACGGACATGATTGATTGTAAGTCCTTTTATACAATAAAGGACATCTGATTTGGTCAATATCAGCTTGACTCTCCTTTAATTGATGGATGACCAGCCAATAATGAACGATGTAAAGTATAATATAGGTTCCGGATGTGGTATGGACCAATAGGACGATGGTGAGTTCTAACACAGACACCAACAGAACCGGTGTTCTTGCAGTAATGGATACAGGTGACTCACTTCTAATTTGTATTAAGCGCCAGTAAATGTGTGCAGACCTCATTGTGTAAAAACAGTGTTAGTCCTTCACTCGGATAATCAGTTTTAATTATATTCGATACAATGGAGCAGTTTTCCTGCTTGATTTTATATTTGGATATAGTACCATAATGTTACGATATCGCAGGCATTGCTGGGTATTTATCTATAGTCACAAATTATTTGCATTTCGAACACCGCGAGGAGATGTCACATAGGCCAATTTGAAAGCATACAAACATACAAGGGTCTGAAGTTTGACTTGTTTGGAGAAAAATACCTCCCCTCTATAACCATTCCAAATGGCACCATTGATTGATTGGAAATGTTTTGGGGCCCACGCAGTATAAAAAGGGGGGGGGGGGAGAGTTAGGTAGTGTAGACTCGGCTATGCATTGGCCGATGACCAACCAATAATAAATATGGAACGAAATGCAGTGACATTTACGGCGCACAGTGGTTCAGAATGTAGTTTTCCGCACCAAATATCAGGAAAACCTTCAAAACAATATAACACTATTTGCAACATATATAAAAACAACGTTATAAATTAATATTCGTCTAATTCAGTACCAGGCAGTAACACTTACCATTTTATAACGAATCTAGCTGATCCCGGCGAAAGTTGTTCCTCCTGCTGTGTGCTGTGTGCCATTAAACTCTATATCGCCTCCAATACAATTAAAAAAGATGGCGAACAAATATTCCTGTAAAACAAGTGGTTTCCAATATACCGCCCTTAAAACTTTTACTTGGCCACATAAAATTGGCTATTTTAGGACACACATGTAACTTCGAATATTTTATCAGAATATGATTTTATATATTATGGCCACATTCTCAAACAAAAGTCAATCGACTATATAACTGGCATAAATATATATATAAAGCGAATATTTGACTGGCTGTTCTCAAATACCTAGGCCAAAATTTCATTTAAAAATGGATACATTACTTAAAACAATTATGGCCATTAAAAATACTACAAAGACCAATTAAAGGAAAGCCTTGAAAAATATTTGAAGATTTTATAACTTTACTATATCTGGCCATTCATTTAACTACAAAGGCCAACTAAGAAAATGGCTTGGAAAGATTTAATATTTGAAATATTTTATAACTTTACTCACAATGTTTCCGGTCATTCAATAAACTACAAAAACCAATTAATAAATAGCTTAGAAAAATATTTGAATATTTAATTACTGTACTATATCTGGCCATTCATTAAACTACAAAAGCCAACCAAGAAATTGGCCTCGAAAAATATAATATTTAAAATCTATTGTAACTTTTCTACAAAGGCCAATTAAGAAAATGGCTTGGAAAAATATAATATTTGAAATCTTTTATAATTCTACTCACAATGTCTGGCCATTCAACATTTTACAAGTGCCCTTTCGCACAAGTTATTATGATTTTAACCATTACTAAGTTCTGAGTATTATTTTTATTGAAACGATCCTTGAAAATCACGCTCATGGTTTCTTAACAAGACCAAGGCCATTTATGACTTTACTTTTAAATTTGCTAAAATTTTATAAACGTTACCAGAAGAAACTAAGCTCACTCTTTACATTTTATAAACGTTACCAGAGGAAACTAAGCTCACTCTTTACATTTTATAAACGTTACCAGAGGAAACTAAGCTCACTCTTTACATTTTATAAACGTTACCGGAGGAAACTAAGCTCACTCTTTACATTTTAGAAACGTTACCAGAGGAAACTAAGCTCACTCTTTACATTTTATAAACGTTACCAGAGGAAACTAAGCTCACTCTTTACATTTTATAAACGTTACCAGAGAAAACTAAGCTCACTCTTTACATTTTATAAACGTTACCAGAGAAAACTAAGCTCACTCTTTACATTTTATAAACGTTACCAGAGGAAACTAAGCTCACTCTTTACATTTTATAAACGTTACCAGAGGAAACTAAGCTCACTCTTTACATTTTATAAACGTTACCAGAGAAAACTAAGCTCACTCTTTACATTTTATAAACGTTACCAGAGGAAACTAAGCTCACTCTTTACATTTTTCCTTCAAGGAAACTACTTTCAAAAATTACCCTAAAAGGACTTTGAAATGTTCAAATCCTGCCAGATGGGCCTATTATTATGACTTGCTTAATTTCATTTTTTTTCATACTTAACTCAGGCAGGGAGGGTCTTGCTGAACCTTGGAGCCACCTTCTCTCTCGAGTCAGGAACCTCCAAGGCATATATACCCAGCAAAAATTACATCCCAGGAGGGGAGTGAAAACCAGGGCCAATCAGGTGGCTCAGAACTCCCAACCCCGCACTACTGGGGATGGAGAAAAATATAATTATGTTTTATTACAATACTTCCGCCCAGTAATACAATTATTTGACTCAGCCATTCACAGTCCACCAAGAAAATTATTTCCGCTTAGCAACAGTTGAGCGCAAGCACGCACTGGCTACTGACGTCACAATGCACGTCGCCGCACGTGTTTACGAGGCTCGCTGCACCGAGAGTATGTAGCCAACATTTGGCTATGTTCAGAATCATCCATCGTTCCAAGATATTGCAGGTTGGTGCCAAGGTAGAGTAGATTTATAGCGTAGCTAGCAGAACTCTTGACTCCGGATTGCCAACATTTTGTGCTTCCATAAGCACGCACGGACCTTTTATTTTTCCGGGATCGTGCAGTAGGTCGGGAACAGAAAGACATAGATTGCCATGTGGAGGGAGGCAGTTGGCGTCTCACTTTCTTAAACTAGCCTTTTATAATACAATTATATTGACCTCAATATATAATGATTTTCATAATTATTAAGTTTGCTGATTTTACTGTCTATGTTACTTATATATGTAGAGACCTGAAAAATTCGCGAGTTAAGTGACTTGCAGGCTAGACTCCACTGTCATGTACAATTATGCCGATATTAACTGCGCACTGTTGTATGCTGTCGTATAGAAGGCGATGATTGGGCCAGCATTTTACAGAAGGTGTCAAACACCGTGTGGACCAATGGCTAAAGTTGTATAAACAGGTGTGTTCTGAATTCTAGCTTGTCTGAAAATGAATCCGCGAATTATTCAGGTCTCTACTTATATGACGAAGAGAAGAAATAATGGCATACAATATCTGGTAATTGAAGCTTGGTTTCCAGCAACATTTCATATGTTTCTTCCCATAGTTTGCTATAACTAAGGCCACCTGCTTTTTGCGAAAAGATTTACGTGAAGGATAAACTTCAATGTACTATGTGCACAATTGCAGTCATCCTTATGTTATTGGCAGCTTGCTTTTGTGTGAAATTTGACTGCTACGTGAGTGAAACAATCAGATTTAAATTTTTCCGATACCGCTTGTCCGTGATTCGCGTGCAGACAGATCAGATGCATAACTATTCAAATGGTCCAATCACGAAAGTGGTTCCGAACTGAAGTGTTTTGAAACGCGAACTGTCCTTAAATCTTTTCGCTAAAAACAGGTGCCCGTAGCTATAACTAATGAATTTTCTCCTGAAATTAAAAAAAGATGCCTATATAACATGATTTGAAAACTGAAGTTCTTACAATTTCCACATATTGACAACTGTCTAATTTCAGAAGAGAAGTAAAATGCTGAGAAAGCTGATCCCTGCTCTGAGTTGCGACGGAACAGTTGGTGCATATATCCTTTCGTCACCTGTGATCCTGAGTTCATGTCAAAGTCTCGGTTCACACGATTAGTGAAACGTATACTACACTTAAATGACCGAAATATGATTTCCCTTTTTATAACATAGTTAAACTCGATGCACACTTTAGATCTTGAGAGTTATAACTTCCAGAACTAATAAAAGTTTTGGGTAAGAAACTGCACGCGGGTGAGCCACAGTTAACGATGTGGGTAACTCGCAGGAACATTTCCGAACGACAGAACAAACAGAGCAGTGCTTGTACACCTACACGTGTGCTAGCGCGTATGTTGGTGACTAGGGGCTATTTTGGGACACCACAGTTAGCCACATCTTATCAAAACGCTGGTAAACATGTTATAATAGAGTTTAAGAAAAATGTTAACTTTCATAACTGCGTTAAAGATAACATTACAATTTTTAATTGGTGGGATTTGTTACGTAAATAACAGAACCTATATTATACTTCACTTCTGCAAGTTAAGGAACTCATGGAAGAAATACGAATACGCCTAATTGGTTAAAATTTTGTGGGAATGTTGAGCACACGTAGGAGAAAAAAAGTGTCTCACTTTGAACTTTGTGCGAGAAAGTTAGGTTTTGGGAACTTTTGGAGCGGACAACTGCATTTTGAACCACTGGCCAGCGTCTCATTGGAAACAAGCAGCCAATGATAAGTTAAATATCTGCTGGCGTATGCAAACCGAATGTGATGTCTAGGTACAGGTCTTACGACCCCAAGGCCGGCACCCCCCCCCCCCCCCATTCTCGCGCATTGCAACTATACTCCGGTGAGCAAGACAGTGCACGGCACTTATTCTTCTTCTTATCGTGTGCCTTGTGCCTTCGTTCTTGATTTCATACACGGCTTTCTGCCAGTTTTCTCAGTAAAACCTGTCCTCGCCTTTCGGCAGTACTCCGACTTTATACATTAAAGCCTTAACCCGAGTACTCCCAAGTGGGTCATCGGAATGCTCTAGCTGCCACTGGCCTAACTCTCTAAGTCTTTTGCCAACCTGGGCGGCAAAACTATTCCAATGTATCTGCAGCTACTCTTCTGCCACGACTCGTTGTATATCCAACTGCAGTCCTTTCCGATCGGCCACCCCCTGTAGCCGTTCCCTCAGATCTTCTAGTTCGATGCAATCCATCAAGACATGTTGTAATGTGTCGTCGACACCACCCACACGCGTCGCATAATGGGAAGGTGACCAACCTGAGGCTATGTCGCTGGTCGGCGGGTTTTCTCGGGGGTCTACCGTTTCCCACGTCCTTACAATCCGGCTCTGATCCATACCTCGTTTCACCTTCATCAGCTCCCAAGACCCCGATGTAACAGCCGCCCAAATCTCTTCACTCACATCACTCCTTTGCTTCAAGGTTGGGACAACAGTGACAAATAATATTACGCAGGTTTAGACTTCAATAACCTACCTGCACAATTGCAGTTTTTCCTTTAATAGTAACCGCGTGTCTTTGTGAAAAGTTATTTCCATGACCAGTTCACAGCTGAGCACTGTAGTGGTTAATGCAAATCAGCTGGAGGATTTTCACGCTCGACTTCCCCCGAAGTGTGGCTGGCTCGGTTCCTGATCAGACCGTCCCTCTCTCCCGAACTTGGCCGAGTGCTGCGCCCGGAACCCGCTCGCGTATAACTGACTAGTAAATATTATTATTAACCAACGTCCTCCCGTGGCAGGACAGATTACTGCCAGACGCGGGACCAGACAAGTGACAGTCAGGGCCGATCAACCTCCGCGGCTATTTTCGACGGAAGATGGCCGGAGAGAGCGGAATAAGCCGAGGCGAAGTGGCGGCTTGGAGGTTGCAGACTCGGGATGTCCCGTCATGGCACGCCCGCCTGACCTGAGTCCCGTGAAAGACGTCCGTAGGTAATGGCGCGGAGACGAGGCACGTTCTACTGGAGAGAGAGAGAGAGAGAGAGAAAGTGATTGAGAAAAAAGGTGGGGGGGGGGGGGTGATGGCGACTCAACCCGACGCACGCCGGAAATAAACCCCTGGTCAAAGTCGATCTACCCAGACCAGTCTATTTGACTGCAAGGTGGTATATAAAGCCGGTCCGATGGTTGAGTAGAGGACAAAAAAACTTACTGAATGAACAAATATCACTAATGTGACATGGCTTCACCTAACGTGGCGGAGGCTCCATGAAGCTGAGCCATGGATGTTGATACACAAACATGAGAAATCAAGTCCTACCTCCAGTAATGGCCTACAGCCGGGGACTCGAAGCAATACTTATTCCTGTTCTGTTCAGTTCTTGCCAAAGCCGATAGGACGGTGATGGGCAGAGACCTACAGAAACGTAAGTCGATTTAATGGCGGATATAAGTGCCTCAATTATAGCTTGTCTTGAAAGCCAGTAAACGCGTCCAAGGTGCAAAAGTATGAAATCGCTGCAGATGTGGTAAGACAAGTTCGACGGTAATCGCTCCTCGAGCAGCGAAACAGCAATCTCGGATGGGTCTTCCTGGCATCTTTTGCGGGTTAGGAAGGGCTATTCATAGAGACCTAAAGAATTCGTTGGTTCATATATCGGGACAAACTGGGATTCAGAAAACTTGTACGTTCGTGATACTATTACAATTGGCCCGTGCGCTGTTTGACAGCTCGTGTTGAAACCTGAGTAACAAACACGCAGCAGATCGTGTGCACATCATCGCCTTTTGCTGCTGTGACAGTAAGCAACCAATCGGTAGTTGATATCTACATAGTTGTACACAATATTGTGGAGTTTAGTCTACAGGCCACTGAGCACACGAATTATCCAGGTCTCTAGCTATTCATTATTTTTAACAGCCGTCTGGGAAAGCAAGTTTAGTCTGGGGGTTCGAAAAACACGTGTGTGTGTGTGTGTGTGTGTGTGTGTGTGTTTGTGGACGTGCGTGTGTGGTGGCCACGGGTGAGAGGGCTCCACCGTCTCAGAAGGATCTTTTATTAGCTCCCCGCCGCCGTCGGAAGAGGCGCAATGCCCGATGAAAGGAAGACCGGTGGGTGAAGGAGGGGAGGAGAAGGAAGGATGAAACGGTTAAGAAGGGGCGATGTCTAAGCAGGCATTACAAAGGGAGGGGAGATATCGCTCATTAGGCGCTGCGCAGCTCGCCGTGGTCTGTGTGCGCGCGCGCGTGAACTCTCTCATCGTTAAGAGGCTGAGAGTGATTTGCGCGGCTCTTGGCAGCGAGGTAGACGGCCGAAACGAGTCATTTTATTGAATCGAAACATTTGGGTCAACTTTGCTAGATGAGTCGACTCACTGATTCGACTCTCGAGATTCGAGACATCTCGAGGGCTCTGCACTGTATTGAATCAACAACACACACACATACATCTTTGCTTGGCTGTTTCAACTCTAAACAATAGGTTAGGCTCACCCCGGCTCACAGAGAATCGTTGATCGTCGCGGTGACATGTGATAGGCGAGAGACAAAAATACGAATATAGTAGGAAATAAAAATATTAAAATGTAATAATACAAGATTTAACGAGATTCAAAATGCTTATTATGTCACATATAGATCCGTTTTAAAATAATGGCTGCCGTATGAATGAACATCTTTTCTTTTTAATTTTTAGCAGAAATAAAAAAATTAAAAAAATACAGGTATATGTTATGAGGATGCTTAGAAACTGGTGCTTACATGCAAAGTTTTGTATTTAACAATCGATAATGCATAAAAAAAATACTCTAGAATAAACTCTTACATAACAAAACATCAATAACACTAACAAAAATAAACAAAAAGTATTATCAAAACAATGCTCGTACATGAAAAAACGCCATTAATACCGAAGAAAAAAAAAGCAAAAAGTGTTACAAAACATTTCTCTTTTATAAAAAAATATCATTAATACCTCCTGACAAAAGCAAGTAATAAGTATTAAAGATTGTTTTAAGTAACTATTCTTGAATATAATAAAAGCAAACCATAGTTCATCGTTAGTTCTTTGACTAAATGTAAATTGAAATTTAGAAAAACCATTTTAGATATTTTTGTGTGTGAGAGCAGTGTCTGAATCATCGCCACCATCTAGTTTGAGCCATCGAACCATTGCGATAAATCGAAAAACCTTTGGATCGTTTGTAAACGTACGGAACAGATCGCGCATGTATCGCCAACTCGTAGCCTTGGCGAAAGTATCGAGTCACCGGCCGACGAATGTTTAGAATTGCTCTGTCATGTTGGTGAGTCGACTCAGTGTTCGGATCACTCACTCAGTGCCCACGTCTACAGCGAGGTCTTGAGAGCCGACGAAGGTTGAAATGAGGTGAGAATGGAGCAGCGCCGGAATGTAAGGGCGGGGAGAAACGGGAGATCCGCCGGAAGAAAACCCGCCGACCAGCGGCATCGTCCGGCACGATTCCCACCGAGCGAGCCGGCCGGGGATTGAACCCGGTTCGCCTAGGTGGGAGGCGAGCGGTCTAACCGCTCGGCCACCGCGGTCCCTACCTGCCTGCGAATCACAGACGCTCAGTAGCGGAGCACCCCCGCAGCCTGGTACTGGAAAACTGCGTGTCCGTAGCATGTTGAAATCTATCCTGCTCGGGAATTCTTTCCGCGAAAGTGCTCGTAGTTGTTACTAGGGACTGGAAATTTCCGAACATTCATTTTGAGACGAGCTAGAGTTCAAACACACGCACGTGTCTGTTCTGTTTGCAAATTTATCACAGTTTATTAGACACGCCCAAGTGAACTCTGAGCCAATAACAGACCTGCAAGGTAACAAGCACAGAATACTGTGCCACCTGGTCTCAAGTAAAACTCACTCAGAGCCATTGTACACAATCTTGTACGTAACGGCTGTTCAAGATAAAGTGAGCACTTTTGAAATCAACCTTAGAAAAAAGCTAATGTCCCTGCTTGCATATATTTTAACGGGCGCTCTGAGTTACATGCGCCCAGTGAAGCTGGTAATGATGAATGGGAAAGTAGTTCCGTATCTTAACATCTAATAAAAAGTGTTAGGTAATCATTTCTGTTAACTTAAATTATTTCTTTCTCTTTTTTTTAAATGCATCTAAGTGTAGAAATGAGCACATTAGTAAAATATGTACTTTTTCTAATAATTTCACAGTTTCACTTGACCAACGCACGAATAAAGTGATGAGGCCCATGACAATGTTAATCTTACAAAAGGCGGAAGAATACACAACGTACATACAATTACATCTGAAGAAGGGCTTTCAAAAGTGCTCATTAGCCTATAATTCAAAAGACGGTTATTTTTAGTCAGGAGTTACACTGCGTGTCTCAATGCCCAATGCTCTGACCTGCGGGCAACTGATTTCGTTAAACTGTTCTGTTCTACAACAGTGGTGCATATCTATAGAGACCTGAAGAATGCGCGAATTAATTTTGAGACAAGCTAGAATTGAAAACACGTGTGTTCATATAATTTTAGCCATTGGTCCACACGGTGTTTGATGTTTTGACACCTCCTGTAGGTTAATAGGACTGTAGAGTCTAGTGTGCAGGTAATTGAACGCACGAATTTTTCTTCAAGTCTCTACTAATGGCTGTACGCAGTTAATTAAACGTTTGAAATCAACATTTGAAAAGTTTCACTGCCCATACCTGCATATATTTGAGCGGGCACGCAGAATAGTTGGCAACGACGCGACGGAGAGAAAGTCGTGCAATTTCTCAACGTTGAATTAAAACCTGTTGAATAAACATTTGTGAATACCGAAGTGATTAAGTTTGCTTTCGTATTTTTTTTTTTTTTTTTTTCGACGTACATACGTGCAGAATGAGAAAATCGGTAAAATATGTACTTTTCCAATCGTCCCAATGTTTCACTTAACCGACGAATGAATAAAGTATGGGTATTGGAAAGGGTTTATTAACGTCCCCCGAGTGTAATGTACGAAGAGTTATCAGGGGACGGCTTACAAACTAAGTTATGACCTAACTTAAACTAACACCCATGACTAGAGCTAGCGATTTTTCGCGGAAAAATATTACATGGTAGACTTCAATACTATAAGCATCCAACGGGAGCTTGTCTATTGTCATTGGTCGCTGTTTTCTTGAGAAGGCGTTTTCGTATTCGAACGGGCCACTCAGAATTTGGCAACATCTGTACGGCTCCTACTTGATTCTTGTACAGACATCTGACACTTGCCAATTAGTAATTCAGATAATCAAGATAATTAAATGACCCTACAGTGTTTTGAAATATAACTTGTCTTGAAATCTTTTCGCGAAATTTCACTATCCTTACCCATGCCTTACCTGGGATTCGAACCCAGAACCTCCCGCACCGCAGACCGGCGGCGCATAAACCAACTGCACCACGGGAGAATTAAGTAATCAGACCCTAGTATAGAGGAAGAATACACAGCGTACTTGCAAGTAGATCTTGAGCAAGCCTTTCGAATGTGCTCAGTTTAGCATTTGTCGCAGAGCACAAAGACATGAACTCTTCGGTTGTTATGACGAAACAAGAGCTATGTCGGTTTATTTGCAACACGTTAACACTTTGGGGACTGTACTCGAGTGTAGCTCGAGCAAAGCTAATTCGACAATTTCTTTGCTGTTCAGAACAAAACTCGCACGGATGTGCAGTCTTTGTTCAGCTATTGTTTAACATAACCTCACAATAACACCTCAGTGCAGTAACAATGATATCGCTAGCGATAGAATTTCTTCATTTGATAGCCACTCAAACGGACATGATTGATTCCAAGTCCTTTTATACAATAAAGGACATTTGATTTGGTCAATATCAGCTTGGCTCTCCTTTAATTGATGACCGGCCAATAATGAACACTGTTAAGTATAATATAGTGTCCGGATGTGGTATGGGCCAATAGGACGATGGTGAGTTCTAACACAGACACCAATAGAACAGATGTTCTTGCATTAGTTGATACAGGTGACTCACTTCTAGTTTGTCTTAAGCGCCAGTAAATGTGTACAGACCTCAATGTGTTAAACAATAAATTTAACAGGTCCTGAATGGGTTGATGATAACTGCGTGCACTGAATACTTATGGGTTTACACTAATGGCCCTGTTATAGCTGACTGCTGGCAACAGGAAACTTAGTTTATTCCCTTCCTCCCGTCGTTCTTCTTTGTTCAACCGAACGTCAGGAGTTTTAAAAATAGGATATTTGTTTCCGATTTTATTTTGCTTCCTGGGAAGACGCCTCACTTCCTCCGTCGACCACGGCGTATCTCGCGAGGAAACGTCGTTGACGAATGTTGCGGTTAAAGCGCCGCTCCCGGGGCGTAAATCAAAGTGACTTGGTGGTTCCATGTCGTCAGGGTGGCCCCAGGGGTTGGGGGGGGGGGAGGATGTAGGGGGAAGTGTGTTGGACTTCGCCAAGAGACGGCTGTCTGCCCGAGTCATGGCCCTCGACGTCGAGTCGGCGGCCATTATTAAATCCGTGCGAGGACGTCGGCGCGTCAGTCTTGACGCCATCTTCCTTTTTTTGAACGGGGAAAGGCCGGGCGGCGCGAGAAGATATTAATCACGCCCATCGGCGGTGCGCCTTTGTAAGTCCGGAGTCCGGACGCGGTGTCAAGTCCTCGCGATACCCGGCTCGTGATTTATCGCGCGGCCGATTGCTAGAGCCATGCAAAATTCGCGTTATTTTTGGCATCAGCCTGAACTTCACAGTACTGTAGCCTATATACCGGAGGCGGTGTTGTTTCTCCATTGGTTGCTGCATAGACGTGAAGCCACTCCCTTTCTTACTTACCTGCATGTGATTGGGGTGCAAAATTGTGAAGTGTTTATTCATTGGCGCAGAGATACCCAGGTTGTGTCAGATAACGTGTTGGCCAATGTGGACATTTTGCAAAGGTACATATGTTTGAAGTTTAACTTATCTCCAAATAATAACGCGAATTTTGCAGGTCTCTACCGATTGCGTATCCCATTACCTGTTACTTCCGACTCTTCTTAGCCGGGGGGAGGGGTCAGTTGTAGCTGAGCGGTTAGCCTGCCCGCCACCCACCAAGGCGAACCGGGCTAGATCCCGGCCGGGTCATTCCAGGATTTTCGCACTTGGGAATCGTGCCGGACGATGCCGCTGGTCGGCGGGTTTTCTCGGCGATCTCCCCCCTCCATCCGTTCTTTCATTCCGGCGCTGCTCCATGCTCACCTAAATCACCCCCATCGGCCCTCAAGACCTCGCTGTTACGAGGCGCCCTAATCTCTTCGCTCACTCCAACTTTTCTGAAGTGCTGCTTGAGTTATACTTCCGGGATATTCCTCCGCCTCATGCAAACATAACTTAACCAAGTCTAGGAAACCACACCAAAGAGACAAATCACAGCATTCGTTCTCACTCAGTTTAATAGTATTTGGCATAAATCAAAATTTGCGGGCATGTTGGGTGTTGCAAATGACATAATTATAAAACAGCCTCTTACGTCATACAAGGTGCATAATCCGTGCAGGTTGTCTGCGGCCATGTTGGGTGTTGCGGCCTGAGGGAGGTCGCGGGCTCGAAGCTGGCTGTATTGAGACTGAATTTCCCCGAGGAATTTTTTCTGTGGCATTTATTCCTTTCATTCCCATATTAATTTACGGTTTCTGCTGTTGCGAGATAGAAAGTTTTTCATGCCTTTCTGTACTTAAACTGGCTAAGGACTTGTTTCGTTGACACAACAAATAAGTAGGGAAAGGTGTTTTTCGCGAAAATATTTATGGCCATTCGTCCACAACCTCAACTTCCTTTGGTTATTGGCCGCGCGTCTGCGTGAGAAGACATGTTCTTATTCGACTGGGCCAATCAGAATAAAGTACTGCGGTACTGAACGTCCATGATTCGTGGGTAGACACTTGAGGCACGTGGCATTTAAAATCATCCAACCGCGAGAGTTCATATGAACAAGTGTTTTGTAGTACAACTTATCTAGAAATCTTTTAGCGAAAATACCTGTCCCTACCAATAAGCTACAGTCTGCGTGTTCGGTGATCAGTGAAATGAACCAATCATAGCGTAGGTGTAGTAATCAGCTAGCCAAAGGGACGATCATTGGGCATTGAGCCTCGCAGAGTACAGTACTGGTCGAATATAAGCTTCCTGTGCAACATGCAGGCGATTGTCTACAATGGGCATGGAAGTGTTAAGACTGCCCATAGCTATAGGTAACTGTTACCAAATGATCGGACAGTCAGGAAATTAAAAGAGTCGAAATAGAATACAGAAACAGAAGTGCCACGTATATTACTAGGAACAGAAAAAAAAGGATTGGCGCATTCGTTTTCGGACAAGCTAGAACTTCCAACACTTGTACATTTATACTATATTTTCAATTTGAACTTAATCTATTGAACACACCCAGGGGAGCTCTGAGCCAATAACACACATACAGAGAAACAAGTAGCGAATATAGTGCCACTTAGTCTGAGGTAAATCTGGCTACACACTGGGGCAACAGCCAATGAACAGAAAACTTGAGTCTCGAAAATATGGAACAGTGGAGTTTAGCCTACAGTGACCCGGCCGTAGGATTGAACACAGTTCGCCGTGGTTGGAGGTGAGCTGGCTAATGCTGGATTTACAATGCTACGAAGAGCTCGTCCCGACAGTCAGACACGACATTACAGCCCGACCATTTCCGCCACCAAAATTAGTTCGAATTTTACAATACCCCGACAGCTTCCTTCCGACAAATGTCGCGTGGCTTTCGGCAAATCCTAGATTGGCCAGTAACTTGCTGTGGAGTGTGAAGGAATCACAAATCGTTGTACACTTTTTTGTTTTGGTAACTTTGTAAACGAAGTATTTTTGAATTTTGGAGCAGTTATTTTTCCACGAATATTTATTTCCGTCAGTTCATTAGCTTTCTGTTACACGATAACCAGGATGTACACGTAAATAACACATGTTTTAATGTGAAATTTACCACAGTAGTGAAATCCGCACATTTTGTTTTGTAAGGTTACGTTTATGTTTTTTTTTTATACTGCCAATCAAAGCCTACCGGTCCGACGCCCCGACGAAAGTATAAATAGAATCTACTTTTGTCGGGCGGTAGGAGCTGCGATTTTGTCGGAGTGACCTTGCTCTTGATTGGCTGATGAAAATTTTTCTTCGGTGCCGGGGTTGTTTTGTCGGACTGTCGGGTTATTGTAAATCCAGCTTTAACCGCTCAGCCACCGCGACCCCATTCCTGCACTCTAACAAATTATTTGTAGATTTACTACATCAGTGTATACGTACCTACAGTGACAAAGCGTGATAGTAAATAATTTTCCAATACATGCATGGTAACGTTCCTATGTTTGCTCAGTAAACCGTCAAATGCATATGGAAAAAATTCCCATATTTTCAGGCTGGCATGTAATATTATTTCCATACACTGTATAGGTTAAAAAAACATTCCATTACACTTTAGGAAGTTTACCAGATTGTTTTTTACAGTGTAGAAGGGTTGAAGCGAGGACGCAAATCGGCGGAATTGAAATTGCACTAACGAGTCGCTTCGCAGCAGGCGGCCCCGCGTTCGCGCATCTATTTCATTCTTAGCACCGCGGGCGGATCTATTTTTAATCGACTAATTCACGGCCCGGAATATATTCCAGTTGACGTACTTGCTGCGAGACACGCGCCTAAAAATAACGTCCAACCGCCCGATATTATCGTTACACGTAAGTGAGTACTTCTATATCTAATTTTGAAGTCGACCTTGAGATAACATCACTGCATCACACAAATGTAAGGAATTTATAGTCAGCGTTGACGGATGTGCTCTCTATAGGCTGTTCACGATAAAGTGAGCACTTTTCAGGCCTTAGTTACTTTTTTACTTCAGCAATTTTTTAAATCCTTTTAACAACCTTTTTAAATAAATATTGGCGTGTAAGTAATAAACGTAATCTGTATATTCCACGACAATCGGAAGTTAACGTTTAAGGCTACAATAAAATATATTTATTGACTATTATTCCAAATGAGTGGACTTACAAAAGTGCTCACTTTACCGTGAATAGTACATACTGAAGCTAGAAGCGTATGTGGAAAGTAATGCCAATATATGTAAGAATATTATTACAAGAGTAATAATTAAATTAATGACGGTATTTGGTTTATACATATGTTAAGGATAGTCGCAATAATTACGATACTTGTGTGGGTGGGTGTTACAAATTATTGTTGGCTTAATGGGCGCGTGGACTCGATTAAATTTTTGTCGATATTTTATCAGATCGTGTAAGAATAGAAGATCGCAGGAAGAGCATGAATTAAGCTCATTTATTCGAGGACAAAGTGTGGACAGTCAAAATGAGCTACAATGTTAATAACATGTATGAGATAACACGCAAAAATTTGAGATTTTGTAATAACAACTACACGTTATTTGCAAGTAAGCTGATCTCATGAAGTTAAAAAAACACACCAATTTGCTACGAATGAGTGTGTGTATCTCTATATCTCTCTCTCTCTCTCTCTCTCTCTCTCTCTCTCTCTCTCTCTCTCTCCCCTCCTCCCGCTACACTCTCTGGCTCTGGGTTCATATTAGTGATGGGCTAATCGGATAATTTTGTAATTTGAATGAATCGATTACGATTTTTTAAAATAAAAAAATAATCGATAAAAATAATCTATTGTCTTGTTATAATCGATACATAAAAGTTGACGGCAAGTACGGCATATTTCTATCAATTGGTTGAAAACTATTATCACCAAAATGTTTTCTGTATATTTCTAATAATTTATGCTATTTTGAAAAGTGAGGGAGGGGTTTCACATATAAAATGAGTCCAAAACTTATAGCAGTTATAAATACTTGTTTTTTTTTTGTGGTAACCTGTCATTTTAATGCCCTAATATTTAGTAGTTACATGTTATTCAGGTAATGCGTACAGAAAATATACATTTACATTACGTACTTGCAAATTTGAAAATTTGTTGTTTCAAAATTATATTTTATATTTTTAATAAACGTGAAACATGAGGGTACTACAGTGTTTTGTTTTATTTCAGTATAAACAGCTGAAAGCGGCGAATAATCTAATTGTTTTTAAATGACCGATGAATAGATTATAATTATTTAATTGAATAATCGATTACTTTACAAGCGATTGTCCCATCTATAGATCATATATGATAAAAGGGGTTTACGTGCTGTTGCTAAATGGCTATAGATGACAAAGCGTTCTCAATGAGAACGTTGATGTTTTCATCCAAAAGTTTTAGTGTGTGAAAGTCGACGGTTATAACCGAGAGTTAGGCGTGCGTGTGAAGTCCGTAGCCACTTTAGCCATATTTAAAATCTTATTTTGAAACGATATCAAATAAGCAGAGCCGCTGGTAACATGCTGCAGATATTACGCTAGGAACTGTGCTGAGCGAATAATAACATTTCTAGGAGTATAATATTGGTAGGGCGAATGTGTTGTGGTACCGACTACCATTAATTAATGTGTATTTATATAGAGGCTGGAGCTGAATTCGACCGATGAACTTCATGAAGTGATTACTTGTGCGAAAAATTTGGAAAATATAGCACGCTTTTTACCCTACCTAATCTAAACTAAGGGAGATACGAGCCCTTGAAAATCAAGTTTTTAAACTGTATTTTTTTAAATCGCAAACGAAGTGGAATTAAATTACAATTCTTCGGCAATCGTTTTAAGTTATCGGGATCTCTTCAACCCAAGAGCGCACTTTCATTAATACCTCCAGCTGCAATGAAAATGAAGAGGGATAGCCAGCATCGTATTGCATACAACTGGTTTCGCCGTCTGGAATTATAAACGTTTGATGCCAGGTTTATTGAGCTATGTGGCCTAATTAACAAAAATGTTTCTGTTGGGATAACTGCCCAGGACTTGATGTTTTCGTGTCAACCCGTTCAGTCCCGAAATAATTTACGAACTCAAGTGTTGCAATCGCTTAAATATTTTGACTTGCACTGTACTTTGACTTAACGTGTCTTTTTGCAACCAATGAACGACGACCTCCGTGCACTTGGAAATCAGTATTGACCGAATCACAAATGAAAGGTGCAGAAACTTCGACAAATCACATTTCTCACAAGGACGACTCTCAGAACATCGGCGGCTGATTCCTTGTTGTGTACAGTTGCGACCATAAATATACTTCATATGCCCCCATAAATATACTTCATGTATAACATGCCCTCGATCATCAACATGGCGACTGAACTGGTTAAGGCACCCAAAACATTTGGCGACAGTGTTGCAAACAAAAAAGTGTTCTACGTGACATTTTATAAGGAATTATAGAAATTTACATCGTGCCCTTTTTTATGTTTACAATATTTTTTTTGTATAAAATTGAATATTAACATTTACATTTCACAAAAAAAAAAATGAATGAACAAAACTTTTCGAAAGTTCCATAACGCAGCTCTGTGAGAAAGTTACGTTGAATTGTTTTTGTTTGGGACAGTTACTTTTAATATTGATGCATTAGGAAGGAATTTCTGTAATATCGTTTCCTCTTTTAAACTTGTAGCTGTAGCTTTATATAGGCTACGCAGAGCTCCTGACATTTCCTTCCAGTAAAAAAAAAAAAAAAAAAAAATAGGATGACAGTTAGAAGGTAGTTACTATCAACTGAGACCCATCCCAAAATCATATACTCTTACATGTATAGCTGCTGCGCAGTTCATTACGCACTTCATAGAGATCAAGTTTTTCAAAACTTAACTCTTTTCTAGCCTGGCTGAATGTAGGTAAAGGCTGTTCACGATAAAGTGTGCACTTTTGAAATCAACCTTTGGAAAAATGTCACTGCCCCTGCATGCATATATATTTTTAAGGGCGCCCCGAGTGACATGTACCCAGTAAAGTTGGCAATGATGGATCGAAAGTAGTTCCAATTCTTAACGTCGAATAAAAGGTGTTTGGTAGCCATTTGTGATTACTTTATTTATTTATTTTCCTTTCTATTTTTTTTTAATGCACCAAAGTACAAAAATCACGTGACTTGTGACATATTTACTTTTCTAATAATTCCAGCGTTTCACCTGGCCGACGCATGAATAAAGTGATGAGGCACATTGCCATGTTAATTGTTATATAAAGCAGAAGAATACACAACTTGCGTACAAGTAGATTTTAAGCAGGGCTTTCAAGAGTGCTCATTTTACTGCGAACCGCGTGTGTATTGTGTACCCGAGGACCGTAAACACGGAAGTGCTGAGGGCGAAGCAAGCACGTGCATCGCGCTTCGTCGTGGACTCTACATGCAAGTCATTCAAGTGGAATCCCTAGTAAACAATACTCAACCATCAAGGACACATCCGGCTGCCGGGAAGCATTGCGACGGTGGTGAAAGTAGAACAAACGAGCGTCGCGTAGCTTCTGTTTCCTCTGTGCTAAACAGTTTTAATACAGCAATCCGTAAAAAAAAATGTGGCTGTGTCGGGGACACGGCCGTTTGTTTTGCGTGAATACGTCTACGTTGACGCGCTCAGACGTATTGATGTTTATATTACGTTCCCGGCACCGCTTCACTCGATCATATGGGGTTTCATGGGTATCACTGGACTGATTTTGAGATGCTCTTTCCAACCGCATACGATTTCTCTATTCCGACTTGGCTTTTTGACGAGTATAGGCCGAAGTTGTGTTAAGTTTTCTTAATTTTTTTACATTAAACGCATACAATTTCACCATAATCACGCCGCACAGACGTTTTTATATACACAGTCTATTGATATCGACGAGAGCTGTCGGTTGAAACCTAAACGAGCGTCGTAGCTTCTCCAAGTCAAAAGTTATACTACGCGGAAGTTGTGAGACGCAGCGAAACGAACTCGAAATTACGCCCCCCCCCCCCCCCCAGTCACCCGAATTCCCCCCCATTTGCGAAGCTTCGCAGCCCTCACTAAATTTAACATATCCTTTGATCTTTTGGCAATCGAGTGGTGTAATTGAATTTGGCATGTAGACGATACAGTCGGAGCTGCAATGCCAAACTGTATCCCCTAATTTGGTTACCATCGGATTTTCTGGATTGCCTCCCACTATGACCACTATGGTTGCAAATTGAAAGACGTATTCACGTCAAAATACACAGCTTTGCCGCTATAACTAGATGGAGATTTTTGGACATTCGCTATTGCGAATGTCATGGAAAAACAGGACTGTGCACGGAAAAAAGACTTAAATGAGACAAGTAATCTAAGGACGGGAAAATAATAACCTGTATACAACACTAAAGATTCCAAGATGGAATACAGTAAAAAAAAAAAAACAGAACAGTAACTAATCACGAAAAACATATGTAGATATTCATGACCAACAGATAACGCATACAAAACAATACAGGCTAGAAACCTGCTTGAAAAATTTAGGACAACACTGACAAAATAAGAAGGAACAAAATGGGACAACACAACAAAGAGACGCATCCAAACGCAGCAGTTTTACCAACCCGAGAGAGTACTGGCTAGGTATGCTGTAGTGAATATATATATATATATATATATATATATATATATATATATATATATATATATATATATATATATATGTGTGTGTGTGTGTGTGTGTGTGTGTGTTTGTGTGTGTGCGCGTGTGTGCGTGTGTGCGTGTGTGTGCGTGTGTGTGTGCGTGTACGTGTGTTATGTGCAGAAAACCCGAAATTCCCATGATGGACTCGAGTCAAGTAAAACAGAACAGCCAGCTAAATGTGGAAAACTTCGAAAAAAAAAAAAAAAACTACATATATACGACCAATGGACAACAAAACGATGACGACACAGGCTAGTTATCTACTTACACAAACAAAACAGACACAACGAAGAAACTCTCACAAACACAGTAGTTTTTTTCCAAAACAGACAGAATGCAACGTTTCGGGAACTGCTGTGTATTCCCGTCTTCAGGCAGCAACACTCAAGAGTCCGAGAACACGAGTGCGACCGCTGTAGTTTAAAACACTGTTTTACACGAAAGTAAATATCGTAGATAGAAGGCTGCTTTCACCAATTTTTGCAGACTTGACAATTTTTCAAATACCACATTTATTTTTCTATAGCAAATTTACGAATGGGCGACAAAAAAATATTACATTGAATTTATTAGCCTACATTGAAATAATTACATTGAAATATCGCGTAGTTTTTTAAAAATGGTAATAGGCATGACAGTTTACAATAAGGTGTTTAAAACAACTGTAGTCTGTTCGTGATTCTTCACCCTTTTTGAATCAAACCTTTGAAAAATAGCCCCATGTATGACGTGTTTAATTATTTCCTGGATACGCCACACGTTTTATACTTGTGTTCATAAAAATTATTTTTTTTCTGTGTTACATAGAAATTTCATTCATATTTTATCTATAAATTATAATGCTTCATTTATAAATAATTTGGATAAAAACAGGGAGAAAACGTGTGTTGGTAGCGCCTAGTGAGAAATAGTTTTTATACGAAATACTGTTACAACAGAGTGCGCACGAATTCGGTTCGTTGCCCTTGGGTGTAATTTCCTAGACTTTTTTAAGCTTAGTTTGCACGAGGCGGAGGAATATCCTGGAAGTAGAACTTTAGCAGGACTTCAGAGAAGTCTGAAGTAACCGTGAATGGATTATAGGCCCCTTTAACTGGCGCGCAGTCGTCTTCTACGAGACTTTCAGCGCTGACCGTGTCATTTAGTGACGTCATACTAAAGGTAAATGCGTACTAGACGTGTCTATAATTTTGCGAAAATTCTGCGCCGGGACGAGCATATCTAAACATGACCACGAAAACGCCCATTTTAGTCATTTTCAGTCGCGAAAAGATCGTCTTTACAGTTGAATTGAGAACCTGAAACAATTACACCTATGTGTAACGTTTTTACATGTTATTTCTAAGGATGCGTCACTCACGTACGTTGAACAGATTTCCGATATATAAAAAAAAACCTCCAGCCGTTATAGATCTGCAAACCTTTCGGCGGCCTGGGCAGGCGGACAACTTAATCGAAATCTCCGACCTGTGCGCTTCCCGTGAAGTTGGCAGCGCTATAGTAAAAGTAATTGCATGCCTTATCGTTGTTTCAGAACAGAGTCATTTTAATTGGTGGACACTGTATTTGTTTAACTTAATTTCTGTTTGTTTTATTCACAAGTGTAACCATTAGCATTTCGAGTTCGTTCGCGGTTTCTTTTTTGGAGCCCTGTTAAAGTTCTATTTCCAGAATATTCCTCCGCCTCGTGCAAACAAGGCTTACCTTAAAGTTACACCAAAGGGACAACGCACCGCATTCGTGCGCACTCAGTTTAATAACAGTTTGAATAACAATTATTTCTTACTAGGCATTTCCGAAATATGTATCTTCTCACTTCCTTTATTCATATTATATGTGTAATTTTAATTTAACCAAAAAAATCAGGAACTGCTATGTTATTTCATGCTAACAGAAGTATAAAACGCTTGTAATACATAAGATACCTAGGACACAACCAAACACGTCATACATGGGGTGATTTTTCATGTGTCTGCTTCAAGGAGTGTGCAGATACTGTAAAGAGACTATTGCTTGTTGTCGGATAAATGCGCAAATTTTACGAGTCTTTCGAAATGTACGCGTGCTTAATAGGGGCGTCGGATTTATTGTGGCATAGTTAGGGGCAGTCGCATTTCGCAAAAAAAAAATGAGCAGACAAGATATATTTAAAATCATGTTCTGATCAGTCGAGTCAACGAAGGTTCAGTGTCGGCGTTACGGAATCCTGAGTGGCTCGGTCAGATGCGGAAACGACACATGAGCAGCCAATGGAGGCATGGCAACAGCTGATGTGTATATACACTCTTTAAAAAAAATCCATATATAGTTTTCTATGCGACAAAGAATACGGTGTCTTTGATGCGGTTTTGTTTACAGCAACACGACGTAGCTTTAATTCGAAGAGAAGGTTACAGAAACATAAGATTGCTGCTAATAAATGTTTTATTTATGCGTTTTGTTTTACGGCAGTATTACCTTTCTTTATAGCAAAAAGTAAACATTATTTGAGCCACTTGTACCAAAGTGAACGGTTTAAAGGTTTTCTGTCGTACATAGCGTTTTCAGTGCGTAGCTGTTGTCCCGACCAAGCAACAGGGTACAGCACACAGCTAACGCCAGCTTACCTAGCAACATTTCACCACACGCTACTGCATAAACCAATAAGAATATTTTGCAGTTAAGAAACGGCGGCTGAGCATATTTATGGTCCTCCTGTCGACGTTCAATGTCATTCTAAACTTACGCTATTCTCCACACCACCAATCTCAATTCTTCCCAAGAGGCCGCATTGTAGTCTGGTTTACTTAAGAGTATTATTTTGATATTTTTGATTTTCCTCTCTTATCTAATGTAACGATAATGCAAGGTTATGATAGCCATTACTGTATAGATCAAACAAAAATTATGTTCGTGGCAAGGATGCTTTGCAGTGGTTCATATCTATACAAATTTTCCTCTGCAACTACAATTTACGTGTTGCAGCAAATAAATCGTTTTTACAGTGCATAGTATCGAAGTTTAGTTTGTGCTGCGATTTATTCGTGAAAAAATCGCGGGCCCTAGGTGCAGTCGCCCGCGGTGGCGTAGAGGATGTCGGTAATTCCTCCTTCTCTTCGCCCCGTTCCGGGTCGGAGCTGAGACGGTTCTATTTCTTCAGTCCGCGCTTGAGTGTTCCCACTCCCCTCAACACACACACACACTCGTGCGTGTGTGTGTGTGTGTGTGTGTGCCGGCGCCTTATCTCTGCGGCGCAAAGTGTTTGGCAAACGTGCACAGGCCCGCGACACCGCGTATCATCTCCTTGCCGCAAGGGTGGGGTGGGGCGAAGGGAGGGGCACCCCCTCCGTTCCGCGAACAGCACCTATCCGTCATCGTCGAAATGGCCGTGCGAGAAACAGGGCGTTCAGTAAAGTGTGATGCGTAGGGACACCCGAATTTCGCGGAAAGAGTTCCGCACAAATGCCCTATAGCCGTACCAACAGTTTTATTTTGCCGATTGGCGGCGTGTCTTTGACTTATTCTTACGTATATGGCCAATCAGAATTACGTAACTCATAATCTGTATGTCTGTGACTCGTGAGAAGACACTTACGACGCGCAACATCTAGATAAACCAATCAGGATAGTGATTCTGATCTAACGTGTTATAAAATACAATTGTAAGCTGTTCACGGTAAAGTGAGCACTTTCGAAAGCCCTCTCGTTTGTAATAACAATCAATAAATGTTATTTATTTTTGCGTTAGACGATAACTTCCGAGTGCGGAGGAATATACACACTCTGTTTATTACTTATATGACAATATTTATTTAGAAAGGTGGTTACAGGATAAAAGAACAGCTGGAAGAGAAAAGTAATTAGGATCTCAAAAGTGTCCACTTTACCGTGAACAGCATATAACTAATTCCACGTTAAGTACAGCGTATATCATCACCATACGAAACGTCATAACAAACGTTCGAAGTTTGCTCTATCCATAGCAGTTGATAATATTTCTTACAGGGAATAGGCCTACTTTCAAATCACTAGGCACTGGTGCCTTTCTGCGTACAGCACTGCTCATAAGTGTCACTCACATGCAACGTGCCCGCGGTTGTGGACACGCTGACTGAACTGGGTGAAGCGAGCGAAGAGGTTTGGGCGGCTGTTGACGTCAAGGTCTTGAGACAGGGTGAAGCGAGACGATCGTGAAGCAGCGCCGGAATGCAAGGGCGGTGGGAAACGGGAGACCCCTGAGGAAACCCGCATGCGAAAATCCCGAGGCGACCCAGCCGGGGAATCGAACCCGGTTCGCCTTGGCGGGAGGCGAGAGTGAAGGGAATAAAGTTAACAAACACTTAAACTGTGTGTTTGCATTATTGTATTATACGACAGCGGTAATGTTTAGTATTATTGACTTTTATCGCAACATAATTAATTTCGCTACAACATAACTGTTCAAATAAATGTATAATTATTTTTTGTCACAACGTTAGACTTCTTTCCGTGGAGAAGGTATTGCCGACGCAGTGACTGAGCGACGACTGCTGGAATACTAGTAGAATATCAAATTAGCTTGCACATGTAATTATAAGTTATCTGTTGGAAATATTCAAAAGTCTTTCAGAACAAATAGAATTACATAGAACTATGTCCTGTACCAGAAGTACGATCGACAACAGATTCTTGACCATTGCTTGACCTCCGGGTTGCCTAATTTACGGTAAACTAATTGCGAGCAGACGTAGTTCGGTGTATTTTTTTTTTTTTTTGGAATCGGAATCGTAGCGTATATTAGTAACCGATGCCAAATGCCGTAAACAGAACGGATTATGTGGCAAGGCAGTAAGGACAGGTGTGGTTTCCGCGCAGAAATAATGCGCTTCTTTTTCTATTTCACGACGCTACACTAGCTTCTCTTGAGCTGTAATATATTTCTGTATTTTTTCAAAGAATTCTTGAGTAACCAATTGCCATGATTATTTTTGTTTCACTACAAGTGAATTAGAACAAATTGTGTGAAACAATTTGGAATGCGTAAAAGTAATGTTGAATTTTAACATGCAGGTGCGGTATAATTCAAGTTTATCATACACGTGTAGTTGCATAAAAAAAATTTTGTACGTTTCACAAAATAACGTGTTGTAAATATACAATATTTCATTACTAGACTTGTAGGAAAATATTTGATAACTCGTTTACAAATAACTGTTCGTAAATTGTGCAAAAAATGATCGTGTAGTCAGTTCGATTTTCAAGTTTCTTAGTTTTTTTGAAGTGTAGTTGTGCGCGTTCAGTATTTGCTATAAATAATGCTTTTCCTTCCAACGTAGCTAAAACGGCTATAAGCTGCATATTTTCGTTTTAAAAAAAATGCACATAAGTGTCGTGCATACAGTACCAGCCCGGTAACTTCTTCAAACAAACTTTTTTACTGTCTCCGTGAAATACGAAACTTTTGCAGCAGTGTGTATCATATTTCGAGGGACACCTTCCCATTATTAAGTTGGCAGCATTCTTGTGATGTTCCTTGAAAACAGAATTAACAAACAAACAGTAGAGCCCTTGGCAAGTCTTGGCGGCGACAGCGTTTTCAAAATATCTCCGTTTCCACGTCCTCACTTGCATGAAATAAACGAAGAGACACGTAAAAAAAAAAAACACAGTACGTCTTGTAGTCAGTGTTAAAAAATATATACAATATTTGAGTGTAATTTCACCTAGTTACGAACAGATATGCTTAAGAATACGGACCTCCTAGTAATCTCTGGACCTCATGTTGCCGATTTTGTTCATGCCTTCTGGCCATTTCAGCTTTCTTCGCCACTCATGAGCATTACAGCCAACTTATTTGTCCGAAAATATTTCGTGCTGTTTTTTTTACATGCGTTTATTTTAGTATACATTATCAAACATTGCTAGTTTAATAAAGCGCAAAAGGTAGGATTGTAAAATTCAAATTTAACGAAACAACTAGAAATATGTTTCAAACTTAATTTAAAAGTCATTATTCAATTGCGTAGATAAGATTTCATACAATGACCCGAGTTATATCAATTTTATTTTCGATTCCCCACACACATATACCTATGTATTGCAGTATTAAGAATTAAATGTAACAGTTAGTCTGTAAAATTATGCTGGTGACTTTATTTAGTGGTACGCTATGGCTAAAAAATAGTTTAGTACCCTTTAGAAAACTGGGATGCCCACACTAAAAAAAAAATCCTTGCAAAGTTTTCTGTATGGCAAAGAAAGCTATTTATTTGAGTCTGTTTTGTTTACACAAACTGAGTTTTACTTTAATTGAAAGATGCCATATTACCTTCCTTTATACCGAAGCAATAAACTTTATATGAGCTGCTTTTATCAACAGTATGCAATATAGCTTCGTACCAAACGAATGGATTTAGTGATATTTAAGATTCTCTGTCGTACATCGTAGTTTTCAATAAGTAACTGTTATCCCAAAGCAAACATTCATAAACCAATATGTTCTGCAATTACGAAACTGCAACTGAGAAATGCACAGTTCTCCTGCAGACGTTAATGTTATTCGGAAGTGCAGTGATTCTGCAAATTATTAAATTCAATTCTTGCCAGGTGGTGATATTGTATTGTGGCTCATCCGACCTATCAAAGATAATCAGAAAGCAATAAAACAAATTGGCCGTTTGGCGAAGAACGTTAGGCTTGTAATACACGGGCTACTGGTTCGAAAAACTTGCAGTCGCGCGAGTTTTTTTTTTTTTTTTAACTTAGCTATGCTTCTTTCTTATTTACTAATCACAGCTGTTTATCAGAGCACAGTGTAACTGACATTATAGGTTGTTCACGGTAAAATGATCACTTTTGAAAGCCCGGCTAAGATCCATTTCTATGAAGAATGTGTGTTCTTTCCCCTTATGTAAAATAGCATTTTCATGGGCCTCATAAATTTATTCATGCGTCGATCAAATAAGACTTAAAATTTAATAGAAAAGTAAATATAAAAAAAAAATGTTCTTGTTATTACCCTTAACGTGCATTAAAATCCAGATAACAAAATAAATAATTTTAAGTTTTCACTAACATTTACCAAACACTTTTAATTCCACGTATAGGCATGGAACTACTTTCTCCCCGTCGTTACCAACTTCAGTGGGCACGTCCCTACCGTTTTGTCCGTTCAAATATATGCAGTTAGGGATAGTGGCATTTTTCAAAGGTTGATTTTACAAATATGATGATTTTTATACTTTGATTAATAATAAAAAAAAAAAGCGAAAAAAAAAGTTTAAGTTATCACAAAATGTTACCGTACACTTTGTATACGACGTTAAGATATGGCACTACTTTCCATCTATCCTTACCAACTATAGCGGGCGAATGTCACTCGGTGCGCCTGTTAAATTATATGACTGCAGGGGCAGTGACTTTTATCTAAGGTTCATTTCAAAAGCGCTCACTTTATCGTGAGCAGACTTTACAAAAGTGTTAAACAACTAGTAAAATGTGAATTATCTATAGCAAATCATTTCCAATAATACCTGTGAAGCTGAAATTGTGATACGAAAACGAACGATTTCCGCATAATAGGTCCGTATAATAGGTGGATCAGAGCCTTAAATAAAAATGAACCCACGCTGCCATCGTCGGGCAGGGGTAGTGGTGTAGCAACTTGCGAGCCACCCTTGCGCGGGGGAGCCGTATCTGGATCATGCAGCTCGCGATGTGGCTGGGGTGGATACGACGGGTAGAACGGACAGAGGGTAGAAGAGCGCATGCCGAACAAAGAAAGCGAGGGGTTGCAGATTAAATGCGCCGTCGGGGTCCCCCCCCCTCAACTCCCTCCCCATCTTTATCACTAACCATACCCACCTACCCCAACCCCAGACCCTGATGGCAAGTGACAGCTTTTAATATTCCCGGTGCTCATGGTTTCTACCCCCTCTGCCACTTCAAAACCACCTCCATCTCACATCTCTTCCTTCTATTCCTGCTGAAGCGCTCTGCTCTCTAATGAAGGTAATTACTTCGTCCGTAAGCGAGCCCATACCCTCTCCCTGTTCTGTCCTCTTCCCGAGAGCAACAGATAATTCTGCATTCTTTTTTCTATTTGTTTAGAAAAAAAACTGTATATGCTTGTGAAGTATATGCTACGGTTTTTTTTAAATTTTCAATACGGGTTAACGCGTCATGTTTCTTTGGAAAAATTCCCTACTTAAATAACCAATATGACGTGTCCGAGGGGTAATTTTACCGGGAGCAATAGAAAATTTTTCCTTTTATTTGTACATTTTTTTAGAGAATATATGCAAGGTATATATAAATGTGATGTAAGGGTAGATTTATAAATATTGGGGGTAACGCGTAGTCTTCCTTTGGTATGTTGCCGACTGAAAGAACCAATAGTACGATTCCGAGAGGTAACTTTTCCGAGAGAAAAATATCATTTGAGAATTTTTGTACGTGTTTTATTTTAATTTTAATTATAAATGTTTGTGCTTGTGAGGTATGTGGAAGTTAACAACGCGTTATATTACTTTTATTTGTAGTTTCTGGCTGAAAGAATCAACAGGACGAGTTCGAAGGGAAACTTTTAAACCATGCGGTGTTCGCGAATAATTCACGCTGTTGGGAAACGGTAACAGACCTAAAGTTGTTTTTCCTACAGTCTGGCAATACTGTTTTATTTCATTTTATTGCTACTCTGGAAAAAGTTACCGGGCTCCAGAAAATGATTAAGCGATTTAGTAAAGGATTTCAATCTGTAAAATAATTTAGCTGATTTTGAAGATATTGTGATAGTTTTTACTTCTGCATAAAAAAAAAAAAGGTGGCAAGTAGTTTAAAACAGAATGACAAAAAGTTTATTTAATAAATTAATTAAAAATTAAAAATAATAGTTTTTTTTTTCGAACATTAGTTTGAAATGTAAACACACAATACGTGTAACACACACCCTAGGCCACCACGTTGGAATAACCAAAATTGCGATGTATTACAAAACTACATTCAAATTATGTTTATAAACTACCACGTTTGGTTTATAAACTACCACGCACTTATAAACACATAGTCAGATATCAAATATATAATAAGAATTACTCTGATTTTTTTATGGACGAGATGTTACATTCATTCACGCAATGAAGTAACACGAAGCCGTCTTATTTCCTCGTGTCAATATAGCCAGAATATTACTATAGTTTATGCACACCAGCTTACTGAAGAACGTACACGTAGCATGCCTGCAGTACATGTGTCACACAATGCCGAGTGTCCTGCCTTATGTATCTGTTGCTCGTGCTCGTGCTGTAGGCCTATTCCAAGTAGTATTAACATAAAATATGAGCAGACAGGATATTGCCATGTAGCACTGAATAGAAAATACGTGATAACGTGTGGCACAAATGTAGTGTACCACTGAGTTCTTTGCATAACCATACTATACCATAGGCTTATAAAACAGTGTGAAATAAAATCATGTGTTAATATCGTGTTTTAGGTTAGGTATATTGTTGGCAAAATTTATTACAACTGAGCAGTGTGATACTAGAGTATTTCTCCCCTGAGGGAAACGTCTGACTGCCTCTTGCAGGCTTGAGGACCAGACGTTTGATACGAACACTCGCCTTAGTTTACCACACTTACTTGAGACCAGTGACCACTTGTCACATTCTGAAAATTATGCAACTTACTTTCCACGAGGACATGCAGAAGTTATGCAGAACTGGGTTATCAGTGAAGACGAGGAAGTGAAAACAATTACTCATGCAAATTGGAAAAGACGTCAGACTATATAAAATTTCCAACCAAATTATTTTATTTCAGATTCAGTTCCTTTAATTTAATTTATATGTATTCTGGCTATAAATGAAGTTAATAAAAAAATCTTGAATGGCAATAGCAAAGGGTTTATGAAAAACTTTCAGACTAGCACTGCTGATAGGAAGTGGTCAGACATAACGGTCGTTAACAATGCCCTTATTTAAAAAAAACGTTAACTAGCCTGACGTGTCATTGTCACTTCAAAAATCACTGAATGAAAACGTCTGCAATTATTACTTGAAAATTAAACTTGGCTCAGCTTAGTGGCAGAACAATACAAACTCTGTCTCTCAGGTTAAATTATGGTTAGAATAAGCTGGCTCTTAGCTGTTAAAAACGTCGTGCCAACATGGCGTTGTGTAGAACGTTCTATTACAAATGACAGCTCTGTTAGGCCTATACGACGTGTAGACTAAACTCGTAGAAAAACTAGTAGTGTATAAACATAGTTTACGTGTAGGATGATACCATTTATAGTAGAAAGCAGGACGGGATCTTAGGAAAATTTAGAGTAGTATTCAAACTTCGTAGAATTAAGGTGTTTCGTAACGTGGCTGACAGCTCACGGAACGTCACGGCGTCTGACTAGCTAACATAAGCTGCTAAACAGCTGCTTACTATACAGAGGGGCTTACAGCACACTTCTCTTTGTAGAAACAAAACAATATTAATCTAGCAAGCTGTAGAAACTAACAACACACTTACATACTACTTAAAATTCCTACGCTACCTCTAACTTCTGGACGTGCGTCCTGACTTAGGTCTTAACCCGTTCAAAGATGACGGCAGAGAGAACGATCTCCTAACCGAAATCGCCCGCCTAGTCCTATGCTATCACGCTAGCCAATGGGGGGTGCATGGTTTAAACCTGCCGGCCAATCGGAAGGCTTCCTACTAAAACAGCTAATCTGACCCACACCTAATGACCTAATTCCCTACGTCAAAGAGTTACGGGTCTCGTAGAAGGTAATAAAAATAGTGCAATAAATTTCTTGAAACAATTACAATGGTGTGAGACCAAGAAAATAAATGAAAAATATTGCGTCATTAATTAAAATACAAACAGAAATAAAATCTGGCTATCTAATGAAGTTAAACATAAATGATTGCCATACTAACATCTAATTATTCAAAATCCTAAACATACAAAAATTAATAAAAATAAGTAAAAATGAAACACATCTTTGTGGAAAAGGTATGCAAATTACAGTGGTTGACGTAGACAGTGTATAATGTGTAAAAATATACATAGATTATAATAATGAATGCAGTTTTGTTATAGATTTTTCATGAAGGTTTACAATTCTTATAGTGTTTTTTTTTTTTTTTTTTTTTCCCGTACTCATAAAATATTTCTAAATTTGTATTCAATACAAAACTCAACGTTACAATCCTTGAGTGTAATTAAGTAAACTTTGAAAAGAATGTTTCCCACATATATTACGGCACTGTTATTCATATACTGTAGTGTTAGAGACGTGTAAAAACATGTTTTAAATCTAACTTAA
Source organism: Dryococelus australis (assembly GCA_029891345.1). Classification (NCBI taxonomy): domain Eukaryota; kingdom Metazoa; phylum Arthropoda; class Insecta; order Phasmatodea; family Phasmatidae; genus Dryococelus; species Dryococelus australis. The sequence continues at coordinate 29,215,843 of CM057001.1, forward strand.
AGGGTTTAAAATAAAGAAGTATTTGTATCGAAAGTCAGAAAGGATTTATAAAAAAAAACCTGTGATAAAGCGATACAAATCTGATACCGTTAAAGAGCGCATAAAAAGATCGCATATGGTATATTGAATATGCTAAACTGTCCAGATAGGATTATTTCTAAAATTTCTGAAGTAAAAATTAAAGGTAAAGTGATAAAAAAAACTGACGTGTTATTCCTACATTAGAGAAAGCACAAGAAATAATTTTTTTAAATTTAATTCCCTAATAGATACGGTAACCTACCATACGTGATCGCAACTGTTGTACACTAAAGAAAAGAATTTATATATTAAAGCAGACTATTTGGTTTAAATATGCCTTACCAAAATTTGCAGCCTCTAGAAAACTATTGGGTGCCGTTTACTACAAGTTTTTATCTTGATTTTCAAAGAAAATGCTCGGTGATCAAAATCACTTGGCTAAGTATCTGTAACAATCACACGGAAAGGATAGGAGGACTTAAGTTTCATTAAAAAGTATTAAAATATAACATTTTTTGTAAGATTTTATTTTGCGGGAAGTACCGAAAAACGTGAAGACAATAGAGTATGGTTTATACAAGTATTATAAAAGACGTGTTGAACAGATGAGCAAGTCGTGTTCCTTGGATCGCTGCGAAGACACGTTTAACGGACGAGGTGAGGTTCGTGTGATGAAGGGGGTATCAACAGCCACACGGCAGCGGGTAGAGGCCGCCGTACAGTTCTGGGTGGAACCCTCCGTAGACGCCCAGAGGGTAGTCCGCAGCTGTGTATGACGACGCCGCTGACGAGGACGCCGCCACCGTGCTAGCCGCCCCCAGTTCGTAGCCGCCGCCGAAGTGAGCGTGGTGGCCGCAGGGCGTCCAGCCGCCGTGCGCGGCCCCGGAGGACCCCGCCGCTGCTGCGGCGGCGGCAGACGAGGATGCGGCGCCGCCCCCGACTGCCGCTGAGCCGGATGCCGCAGAGGACGCGGCGTCGCTGCCGCCAACGACGACTCCGGGGTAGTGGTAGCCAAAGACGCCCTGCAGGTACCCTTGGTGGTTACCTGCAGCGGGGGACGAGGAGGCGGCTGACGAAGACGCCGATGAGCTGGCGGAGCCAGAGCCTGCCGCCCCCGAGGCTGCCGCAGAACTTGCCGCCGCCGCCGAGCCGTCGACAACGCCCGGGTTCAGGTAGCTGGGGTAGACGTAGCCGCTCCCGTAGATCCCGCCACAACCGTAGCCTCCTCCGACAGCCGGAAGGTAGGATAGTGATGTGGCGCCGGAGGCAGCAGCGGCGGCGGCAGAAGCCGCCCCCGAGCCTCCAGCAGCAGCCGCAGAACTTGCCGCCGCGGCTGTCGAACTGTCAACGGCACCCGGGTACAGGTAGTTAGGGTAGTAGCCGGGGTAGATGTATCCACCCCCGTAGATCCCGCCACAGCCGTAGCCGCCGCCAACGGCAGGCAAGTAGGGCGGCGATGTGGCTCCTGAAGCGGCAGCAGCAGCAGACGCCGCCCCCGAGTCTCCAGCGGCCGCTGCAGAACTTGCAGCCGCCGCCGCCGAATCGCCTACAGCACCTGGGTAGAGGTAGTGATGGTAGTGTCCAGGGTTGATGTAGCCTCCGCCGTAGATCCCGCCGCAGCCGTAGCCGCCGCCAACGGCAGGCAAGTAGGGCGGCGATGTGGCTCGTGAAGCGGCAGCAGCAGCAGACGCCGCCCCCGAGTCTCCAGCGGCCGCTGCAGGACTTGCAGCCGCCGCCGAATCGCCTACAGCACCTGGGTAGAGGTAGTGATGGTAGTGTCCAGGGTAGATGTAGCCTCCGCCGTAGATCCCGCCGCAGCCGGCGGCAGGTAGGTAGGCCGGGGACGGAGACGCGAAGCCGGAGGCGGCGGCAACAGACGCCGCCCCAGAGCCTCCAATGGCTGCCGCAGAACTAGCCGCCGCTGAGTTGCCTACGGCTCCTGGGAAGATGTAGTCGGGGAAGTATCCTGGGTAGACGTAGCCGCCCCCTTGGATGCCGCCGTCGCCGACGGTAGGCAAGTAGAGCGGCGATGTGGCGCCGGAGGCCGCGGCAGCAGCAGCAGCGGCAGATGCTGCCCCGAAGCCTCCAGTGGCGGCGGAACTAGCTGCCGCTGCGGAGTCGCCTCCCAGAGCGTCGAGGTACCCCAGGTACGGCGGGTACCACGGAAGCTGTGGGTGCCATGGGTAATCGCACTGGGCTGAGGCTTGGGCGACCAATAAGGCAGCGAGAGCGATGATCTGAAACATTACGTTCGTGTTATAGTCGCGATTTTTTGTTTAACATAGAACAGATTTTCCATATGAAGCTTATGAGTAGGGATAGATAAATTTCGCGAGTTCAATGACCTCTAGGCTAGACTACTCAGTCCTCTGCATCCTGAAGCATCATCTGTGTGTTTATTTGCTGTTGTTCCGCACCTGGCAGTTATGGGATTCGCATGGTGTTTCCTTGCAAGTCTGCTATTGGCTCAGAGGCGTGCAGGGCGGGTCTAATAAACTGTAATCCAGTTGCGAAGGTGACTTCACTGTATATGTGTTTGACGTTTATCTTGTCCCGAAACGAATTCGCGAAATTTTCCTATCCTTACTTATGAGTAGTTAAAATTTCCCTTGAGCAGGTTACCAGTCCTTTGCAAATGAGCACATAAGGTGGAATTGATTATATATAGAGTTAATGATAAAATTGATCAGTATAGACAAGAATGGAAGGTACATATCACACGAATGGTTGAGAGAAATCTTACAAAGGGGATAACACTCTATAATCCTAGAGGCAAGAGGGATGTTGGTCGACCAAGAAGAAGTTTGAATGAAGTATGAAGCCGGAACAGGCAGTGGCCTAATCCATGAAGTGTAGAAGAAGAAGATAGAGCAAATTATATTTTTACATCATAGCAACATGGCCTTAGTAATTGCAGGCTGTTTCTGAAGTGTTGGTGAAAAGTATAGGAATGAGAGGGACAATTGAAGAGAAGGAAAAAGGTCCAGTAAACACGGGTCCGGAAATAAACCGTTTACGAGACAGTAGCGTCCGTGTGCTACTTGGGCCTTCTAGATCACTGGATTTAAATCCGTTGGATGTTTGTGTATGGGGTTATGCGAAAAGCCTAGTTTACAATACAGCAGACATTGCCAAACCTGAAGAATTGCATCATCGGATTGTACAGGCTTTCCAGGCAATGAAGAATGACCCCCGGATTGCTCAAGTGCGTTCGCGGGTTTTTGTGGAGACGACTAGACGGATTCATTCAAGTGCTTGGTTAGCATTTCGAACATTGACTGTGAATGTCTTCGTTAGCATGCTCACATTGTACTCTACCTTGTGTATCCACAGACGTCACCATTGTCCAACCCAAACCGTTGCTTTTGTGTATGGTTAATCACATTTCTGTGGCGCTGAAGCCAAAATTTTGAGTTATACTGTCTCGTGATTGATACGTTAAATCAACGTGTCACGGTTTTAGTTGACATTCGTACTTCGTATATTGGGATATGTACTATATACAGGATGTTCCAGAAGTGATGGTCAAAAATGTGGGGTTGAGACGTGCACACGAAGAGAAGCAAAAAAAGGTCCATGGGTCGAGAAATAACCATTTACGAGATAATGTCTGTTGTGTGCTGGTTGGGGCCAGCTGAATAGACATATGTGATTATGTGTGGATTCCAAATCACCAACTCGATTTTCGTAAGTGGACACAGTGGAAAATCGCGAAAAATTCTCGGGGACATATATATTTTCGATAACACTCTCTAGCTTTTTATGATTGAATGTTCATGTTTTTGAATACGTAGAGTTCTTTGTAGACCAATCGCAAACGTTCTGCTTTGAGTGTCAGACTCTTTATTGCCCACTGAAATGAGACAGAGCCATAATTGCTTCTTACATGGACGGTAGCCAACAATAGCGAAAGAAACCTGTGGCACGTGTGTAGAGTACGATGGATCATGGGGAAATTATAAACTTTTCCCAAGATAATCCATCGCCTTTATCAACAAGTTTAGTTATACTAGAGGCAAGGAGCAAACTTTAATTTATATGGCCTTATCGTCTCATCAGCATGTTTTCACAAGCATGGCAACTGAGGACTGTCCATAGTAAACGTGGTAATGGTTGTCGGCTCCGAGATTACTTCCAAAAGCCTAGGTTTACCACTTACTTCAGCAGTGTAAAGGAAGTAAGTACAACAAAAAAAAAAAAAACACATTTATGGAACGAGGAAGAAAAACTTTCATTTCTGGAAATTCTCTTTCGTTAGCGAATCGACGTTGGAAGCAGCTATGTTGGTCCTTTGATTCTAGTGACAGTTTGTTGAGTTCGTAACTGTTAGGGTCACAGAAATTGTGTTTCTGAATAGCTATTATTTCGTGAGGTGGCACCAGTACTTTGTTATTCGTGAAGATTTAGGACAACAATGTTCTCTCTTGGCACTTGAGACTTACGTCATCTGCGGCTCTGTGAGCTATTTTCAAGTTTATTTAACGTAATTATGCAATAGTAAAAAAAGAAGAGAGATCCATATCATGGATGACATTAAAGTATTTCGATGTTCTTTCCTTGTGATTTCTTGGAATCCTTTCAGTCTTAACCATTTGTTTATGTAGTACTTTCTTCCAGTTTAAGAGTCCAAAGATAGGAACACTTCACATATATTATGTTGACATCAAGCATGCTTTGATGGCCAGTTTTGTACTGCTTGTGTAGTATATGAGAAAATAACCAAAGGTTTAAAAAAAATTGTAATTTGAGCGAAAAAATGGTTAAAAATCACGACTGAGTGTTTTCCTACCTCGGTGCTCACTTTTAAAAGGTTTAGTAACAACTATATGTTATTCCTTTTTGGTGTATAATTGTTTTTAAAATTAATGTTAGGGGAGCTTCTATCATCCAGTAGAATAGTAGCAACAAATTATCACCTGTAAAATTTCTGTCTAATCAGTGAGTGAGTGAGTGAAGAGATTTGGGCTGCTCTTAACAGCGACGTCTTGAGAGCCGATGAGGGTGACTGACGTGAATATGGAGCGGTGTCGGAATGAAAGGGCGGGGGAAACGGAAGATCCCCGAGAAAACCCGCCTACCAACGGCATCATCTGGCACGATTCTCACTTGCGAAAATCCGCTATATAATTAGATTGTTAATGAATTCCAAGTTTATTTTGTATAGAGTGTGCAGTTAAGAAATATATAGCTGTGCTTTAGAATCTCAGACAGTTATAATTATAATGCCGAGTATTTCCTGAATTCATTCTGTGGCGAGGTACACGTCAAACACTTGTTCTTTTCTCCTGATACTGTGATTGGACGGCAGTTGTTTAGACACTCCGTGTTAAACTGCGAGCCAGTAGTAAGCAGGAAGAAGTAGTGCGAGTTAGTGTTGACCAGTGCTGTACAAAGGCCTCACTTAATCGCAGCAACCAATAAGCAGACTATAGTGTCTCGAGTCTATATAGGTCTGTACAGTATAGCCTGCTGGCAAATCAATCCTCGAAATACTCGGGGCTCTAGTTGTAATTTATAGAAAACCACATGTTATAAATTCCTAAAAAGACTAGTTTCGGTTGTCCTTTGCAAAGTTGCTTCTGTATACAGTATACAGAATTCGGTAGAAGATAGGTCAGCATTTCATAATATTGAGCTCACATGCCTTGAAGGGATATCCCTACTGGCTAAAGCTCATTAAGTCGAGATTTTTGCTGTCGCGGAGAATACTATTTATTTTCCAAGTTTTTCCCACTTTAATGGAACGTTTCGAATATAAATAAATCTATCTGATGTTTCATCCTGCTGTCATAAAATTTTCACAGTTTATTAATAAACGCAAGAGCACCATATACTTCACAACAAGCACTACATCTTATAAATTTTGGTATAGATTGGTGGAATAATCACTTGAATATAGAAAATACGCCTTTTTTTTTTTAATCTGGAGGAAAGCTTGTCGTAATAATCGAGAAACTATCAAACGTTTTCGAAATATGACATACGTAGTATACTGATACGTACAAAGTTTGGTCTAAAATGTTAAATAGTCGCACAATCGTTCATATCAAAGTTCGGGAAGGTGGACATATTAGAAAATAGCATATGACATACATAATAAATGCGTTAATAAATAATACACGTGGACTCGACACACGCATAAAATTGCTATGCGTAGGGATAGGAGAATTTCGCAATTTTATTTCGGGACAAGCTGGACGTCAAACACACATGCAGTGAAGTCACCTTTGCAATTGGTTCACAGTTTATTGTACACGCCCTGGACGCCTCTGAGCCAATAGCAGACTTGCAAGGAAACAAGTAGCGAATCCCGTACTGCCAGGTGTAAGGTAACACTGGGGCAGCAGCCAATGAACAAACATCTGAGGCTCTAGTGTGCACAGGACTGTAAAGTCTAGCCTACAGGTCATTGAACTCGCGTCACCACGCTATTTGTAAATCACTTTCGAAGCAGACAGTCATTACACGTCATATTTAGTTCGGGCTGTGTTGTTCACGAAAATGACAACAGGGGAGAGGGATTTATATAAAACACCACAGACCGAGAATAATGTTTCGTTGAATCAAACAAAGTTTGTCTAGCGTAACGAAATCAATTTTTTGTACAGGGGCATTGAAATATTTTGTTGTTGAAACCAAATTATTTTGGCATTTTCACTTGTTTGTCCCAAACAAAGATTTGGCTTTTGCAACTAAGGATTTGTTTGCTACTAGATCCATTAGACAGTTCCTGTAATAAGCATCAATAAATACAATAACAAACACTGACACAGTAGTAACAAAAACTAACAACTCTCAAGCTGTGTTTTCGAACGACGGCAATTACACGAGTTAATTTATTTTGGCCAAACACATAGGTTTTGTTAATTCAAACCTGCATTTTGCTAGAAGAACAAAATTAATTTTGTTGCTTTTCGAGTTTGGTTTACCCATAAAAATATTTTTGTTGGGGCAATTAATTATATTTTTGATCCTATACAACATATCTTTTGTTGGTTTGAACAAACCTTTCTGTTTGTGCATGTATCGACTGGGTACTAGAGTATGTAAAGTTTGAAATAACTTGAATGGTTCTACAGATGCGACATCGCCCTTAAATTCGCACTTAATAGATTTATGTGAAAATATTGACCTGGTTTCGTTCCGTTATCCTTCTTCAACATTATATTAGGGTGGTACGTTTCGAGTAGTCCCAGAGTTGTTGTACGTGAGTAGTGTATTTAAGGTTGGTGAAATTTCCCAAATTGAGGCAGATGGATAAATCATTGTTAAATAAAATACGCTCAGAAGTTACTGAATGTCCCATAGTAACACGTAGTGTGCGATGGGAATTCTGCACACCAGTTCAAAGTCATGAGTAGGGCCATTATGTTTTTCGCGGAAAGACTTAACCGAAGGTTAGACCTCAATGTCCTATGTACACACTTGCAGTCTACATTTGACTATTGGCCGCTTGTCTTTGTGTGAGTACATGAGTGAGCCCATCACAGTTAAGTTTCTCCCACACTGACCTTCCGTGATTAGGGAGGTGACAGATACGACGCGTACCAATTGTAATGATCCAATCACGAAAGTGGTTCTAAACTAAAGTGTGTTGGAACACAACTTGTCCCGACAATTTTTTTTTTCCGCGAAAAACAGGCGCCCCTAGTCATGAGCATAGAGGCGATAATGCACAGGAAGCGAGTGCCTTATGCAGGCGAGTGCCTAAGGGGCTGTGAATACTTGACATGTGTTACCGCAGTTTTAGAGGCTTGATGGTTTTGGTTACCAAGTTGCGTGGTCACGAACCAAATACGTTCTATACCGGAGTGACCTCACTGGATGGCCTAGAAAGGTAAAGGCTGTTCATAGTAAAGTGAACACATTTGATAACAACCTATGAAAAAAAGAATGACACTGCATATAACTACACGTATTAAAACAGTACACTGTAAAAATAAAAATTTGTATCTGGGACTGACAAATTCTTGAATAATTAAAAAATGTCGTTGGTTTAAAACATATATATATTTTTTAAATTTTCAGCGTTTTTTTTTCATTTGCAAGAAAATTGTTTGTGCGATTAAAGGAAGGTGTTTGTGTTTGTTACAAATATACACTCTTAATATGCAAATTTATGAGTATAGAAGTCCGTGTTTTTCGTTTTATACTAATTAGAACATGAATTTCCATATATGTAACACGCTTACTTTCCTAAAAAAAACATTCCACGGTTTCCACTTGGACGTCGCATGAATGAAGTCCCACGGTCCGTGGCAATGTCAGTCTTACATATGACGGGATGATACAACATGAGAAAAATAGATCCTAAGAGGTGATTTTAAAATTCCTCAGTTCCGTGAACAGTGTATAGACATATATATATAATATTCGTGGTCCCTCTACATTTTTTAATCTAACTTTTGAAAAATAACCTGTTTCCTAAATACATGTGTTACAATCGTTTTACTTTTATCAACACAAAAGTGTCTTACTTTTGGCTAAATTGAACTTTTAATTATATTTAATCTGTTAATTATAATATTTCATTTACGATTAATACGAATGAATAATGGGAGAAAATAGGTGTGCTGGGAATGCATTGTGAGAAATAGTTCTCATGAAAAATGTTATCAAAGCGAGTGTGCAAGAATGCGGTGCGTTGTCCTTTAATTGAGAGTGATTTTCTTGATTTGGTTTGAGCTTTGCTTGCATGAGACGGAGAAAGAGCTAGAAAATGGAACTTCAGCAGGACTTCAGGAAAGTTGGAAGTAACTGCGAACGGACCACAACAACACGTCTTCGCTCGAGGACACGCAGCGAGGAAGCAAAGAAAAAAACGTCACATTTGTACACGTAAAGGCTGTTCACGATAAAGTGAGCACTTAAGAAATGAACCTTTGAAAAATGTATCTTCCCCTGAATGTATATATTTTAACGGACGCGCTGAGTGACATTCGCCCTGTATAGTTGGTAACGATGGATGGAAAGTAGTTCCATATCTTAACGTCGAATAAAAACTGTTAGGCAATCATTTCGGATAACTTAAATCTATTTATTTCGCGTTCTGCTATTTTTAATGCATCGATGTTTAAAAATGAGCAGATTCGTAAAGTATTTCCTTCCCTAATAATTCCACAGTTTTGTTTGACCGACGCATGAATAAAGTGATGAGGCACATGGAAATGTAAATTTTACATATAGCGGAGGAATATACAACGTGTATACAAGTAGAGTTTTAAGCAGGGCTTTTAAAAGTGCTCATTTTACCGTAAACAGTCTACAGGATATTGTAGTCTATCCTGCCTGGGATTATTTTCACTAAATACAGTCGACCCTAGACATTACTTTTAACTAAATTTGCTGACCAGTTTGGACTTCGACGCCGAGCGAGATGTTGCAGTTGTTAAATCTCGAGACTCGCGCGTTCAGTAGGACGCGGGTTTGAGTCCCAGTTCAGGCAGTTCTGGTTTTGGTTTCCTATGATTTCCCGAGATAACTCCAGGCGAACATGGGGATGGTTCGTTACTGGCCATGGCCGACTCGTTATTCGTTCCTGGCTTCTCTCAGCTACTTGCTCCGTTTCTAATGACTTCTCTGTCGTCGATATGTTAAGCCCTACATACGTATCTACCTACGACATAAACCACGTTTTCGTTTGCGCCTTCTGTTGTACCACAGCTTGTTAGACATAACCCCGGACGGCGTTCAACTAGCAACGAACCTGCAGGGGGAAAAGAAAAATACTTTAACCCGTACTACCTGATCTGGGTTAAACTTACACATGGGCTGTTCACGGTAAAGTGAGCACTTTTTAAGACCTTTATAATTTTTCCTTTCATCCTATTTCCCACCTTCCTGCAGCTTTTTTTTTATATAAACATTGCTACGTGACCAATAAACACAGTGCATACATTTCATTACCCTCTGAATTTAATGCCTGAGGCTGCAATAAGATATATTTATTAATTGTTAATGGCTGTTGCGAGAGGCTGAAAAAGTGCTCACTTTATCGTGAACAGCCTATAACATCCAGTAAACTACTAAACTGTGCTCGGATGGATAAGGGGCCGTGGTGCTGTAGAGGATAGACCGCTCGCTCCCAACAAGGCGAACCGGGATCGATTCCCGGTTAGGTCGCTCCGGCAAATTTTTTACACATGAGAATCGTACAGGACGATGCCGCTGGTCGGCGGGTTCTCCCTATATTCCGGCGCTGCTCCATTCTCGCCTCGCTTCACCCTCATCGGCTCCCAAGACCTCGATGTTAGCTGCTCTCCACTGGCCTCAAGGTCACGTCCGGCGATTGGAAATACTATATAAACAAACTCCACGTGTTTTCTCTTTCCTCAGAACTTTAAGCGATGGCTATAGGAATTTCGATACAGATATCTGTTCGGGAAAAGGCACTGCATTGTGTTATAGTGCTATAGTTTAAAACACTGTTTTACCAAAGAATAAACAGAGGGCCTCCTACAAGGATTTTAGTTGAATTTGACACTTTCCAATGGCCACGTTTTTGTTACAATTAACAAATTTATGAATGTAGTATAAAAATATAAGCCGTCGTTTATGCTCTGAATTGACAGATCAGGATTGACACTTTTTCTTAGAATGAGACCCTGCCTGCATTGTTATTCTCCTTCTTTGTCTGAGAAGCGCGGGAGCTATAAGGGTTACACTGGCACGCGCTAAAAGAGCGTTATCGCCACTACGTATACCTATGGGACCATCAGCAGTGACCCAATCATTTTATTAATGAAAAAGTCTGCAGCAAAGTTCAATACAGGCTCCTTTCATAGTTTGGCTCGTGTCCGGCTAGTATGTTTTAAGAAACGTCTGTCTGGATTTTTTTTTATTATTTTTTTTTATAACTATAATGGAGGGCTCCAAAATAATATCTACAGTATGTGTGGCAACTTTTAAGTACTATTCTGTCCAGGTCTGGGGTATAACTTTTTTTTGTAGGTAAGGATTTCAAACACTCTGCGACGCAGTTCAAACGCCGGCCAGGCGGAACTATTAACATGCTCAGAGTTATCTTAAGTAAAGGTTGTTCGCTATAAAGTGAACACTTCTGAGATAAACCTAAGAATAAAAGTCACTGCCCCTGCCTGCATATATTTGAACGGGCGCACCGATTGCCATGCGTCCAGTAAAATTGGTAACGATGTACTGTAAAATAGTCACATATCTTAACGTCGAGTATAAGGTGTTAGGAAACCATCCCTCTTAACTTAAATTAGTTCTTTCGCTTTCTGTTTATTTTAATGGCATCGAAGTGTGAAAATGAGATTTACAAAATGTTTAGTTTTCTAATAATTTCACAGTTTCACTTAACCGACGCGTGAATAGAGTAATCAGGTCCACGGTAATGTTAATTTTACGTACGACGTTGGAATACACAACGTGCATGCAAGTAGATCTTAAGCAGGGCTTCCAAAAAGTACTAATTTGACCGTGAACAGCCTATACCACTCCGTCTTAATGTAGGCCTGGTTATGGAAGCTATGTCGGTGGGGCAGCCGTACTTACCTCCAGTGACATTGATGACGGTATCGTCAGCGAGTCTTCTTGGTCGTCGGCGAGTTACTCTGTCCGACGAAGGTCCGACCCCAGAATTTATACTTGGTCGGCCGGCGGGGTCCCCATCGCCCCCTCCCCCCCTCGGAAGGACTCCCAAGCCGGCCACTGTGCTTTATTTTGCAGAGAAACACATGCGAGTGTGTGTGTGTGTGTGTGTGATTGAGGGGGGAGAGGTTAGTGGGTGGGAGTGACGCAGAGGGAGGGAGGGGGGTGGGGAATTGTTTACACGGCAGGTTATGAGGTCCCCGACGACGCCCTCATGCGCCTGCCGACACGTGAGGGAGGTCGCCGCCGACAGCCGCTTGTTTGTGGAAACACGCTCCGGCTGGGTTTGTCGTCTTCGGCACGTCTCCCCCCCCCCCCTTCTCCTTCACATAATGTCAAAGCGACCCGTGATGTCCCCCGCCCGTCGTGGAATGCACACACACACACATACACACGCACGCGCACGACGCTCCTTCCATGCACGGCCTCGACGAAGCGAATGCTTCCCTCGTGAGCAGCTTCGTCCTCCGGAGATCAACCCTCGCGGACGTAAAGCTCCTTGTAGGCGGTTCACGGTGAAGTGAGCGTTTTCGAAAGCCCTGCGTAACATCTGCTTGTATACACGTTGTGTACTCCTTTGCCTTGTATAAAATCGACATTATAGTCCGCTCACGGTTTCTTCGACCTTTTTGAATCAAACCTTTGAAAAATCTCCCCACGCATGATGTGCTTGGTTATTTCCTAAACACGCCCTGTTTATACTTGTCTTCATTAAAGTTACATCTTTTTCTGTTAAATTGAAAGAAAATAATATTTTTTCTGTAAATTAAAATGCTACGTTTATAAATAATTCGAATAAAAACAGTGAGAAAACATGCATGTTGGTAGCGCTTAGTGAGAAACAGTTTTTAAGGCTCTCCAACAGGCATTGACCGCTAGTAAATATATGTTAATGTCGCCTCAGGCATTAAATTCTGAAGGTGGTGAAATGTATATACTGTGTTTATTGGTCACATTGCAGTGGTTATATTAAAAAGCAGCAGGAAGATGGAAATTGGATGAAAGGAAAAATTTATAACGCCCTTAAAAAGTGCTCACTTTACCGTGAACAGCCTATACGTCATGTCGTCCATTCGTGATTACTTCCAACTTTTCTGAAGCCCTGGTCAAGTTCTATTTTCAGTCAATTCCTCCGCCTCGTGCAAACAAAGCTTAACCGAGTATAGAAAATTACACCGAAAGGTACAACGCGCTATATTTTCGCCCACTCAGTTTAATTAATATTTTGCATGAGAACGGTTTATTATTAGGCTTTATCAACACACCCAGTTTGTGTCTGTTTTAGTCACATTAATTTTACAAATAAGATATAATTTATAGATCTAACGTAAGTAGAATTTCATTTTAACCGAAAATAAGATTCTTTTATGTTAACAGAAGTATAAGACGCTTGTGACACATGGCATATTTCGAAAACAACAAAAAAATGGTACACATGGGGTGATTTTTCAAATGTTTGATTCAAAAATTGGGAAGATACGAGTGTACTGTGTTCATTTTTCGCGTTTATCCATGACTTGTCTGGACAGATAATAAGCTTTACAAAGTCCTTAAACTTTTCACTTTTCGTAAGTACCTATAAAATCTCCGAATTATGTTGTCTCGTTCTGTAGTCAACAATACGGCGTAATCCACGCTTTAGAGCCCCTTAATAAGTATATTTATTGGAAGTTATTATTTTTGCTTTTCAATTTACTTTTGCCGGGTTTTTTTGAAGTAGCGTAGTATTTTATTTTCCTTATAATTAGAGCCACTTGTTTTTCGCGGAAAGATGTCAGCACTAATTGTACGCCAAAATACTGCAGCTCAGATCATGATTGGATGATTTGAAATGTGACGCACTGCAGGTGTCTGCCCGCGAATCACAGACAATCAGCATCGGAGTAACCTAATTCTGATTGGCAGAGTCAAGTAAGGAACGTATTTATATTATTTATAATATAATTATAATATTTATAAATATTTATATTTATATAAAATTTTTCCATTGCAATATTCAATTTATTTTATTCATTTGTCTCTGCAGAAATTTCATATTATTTATTTCGCGGGCTTCACTTTCATTAATTCACTAAGCTAGTATACTTTAATAATGATTAGGGACACCGGAATTTCGCGAAAAGATTTCACGACCAATTGTGTTTCACAACACTTTAGCTCAGATACACTTTCGTCATTGGATGGTTTCCCTGTTACGCGTCTTTAAGTGTCTGTCCGCGAATCAAATACACACAATATTGAATTTATATAATCCTGATTGGCCAGTGAAGTGTGAGAAAACCTTCTCGCAAAGAGACGCCGCCAGTTAGCAAATAATAACCGTTGGCAGGTCCGCAGGGTATTGAAAATTTTGCATGTGCGGAAAATTTTTCGCGAAATTCGGGTGATAAAACGTAATCGCGCCGCCATAATTAACAAGAGTCTGCCGAGTGTGGTTTCACTGGCATTATTCTCCATTTAACGACCTTGTACATTGAAACACGTAGGCCTATCATCACGCAGCCATGGCAGGGATTGGTTAGTTGATAGACAAATATTTTTTAAAGGAACAGTGTGTGTAAGATGGGTTTTTGTGTGTGTGTTTTTTTTTTTTATCTTTTAAGAGTATTGAATTGCGCTTCCGCAAACTTAAACGGATCCATTACTGTTAAGATAGCAACTTGTGACAACACCTTGGCTTGTTTAAACGGCAACGTTAAAGCTGTAGTTTTGTCGGTTATAAAGCGATAATTAAATAAACCATTACTGTGACAATCATTTGAAAGATAAATTCAATTTCTCCGTAATGTTATCACTTTTATCCCGCACTTTACTTCAGATATTTGCATTTGCGTAAGGCTACGATAAATACGTTTAATTAACATACAAGCCCTAGGCGCGAGCTTATGATATACTAAACCTTGAATATATCAGATTGCTCACGTTTTCGGAGGCATCCGAGAATATTACTCAGTGAAATACTGGTTACTAGAAGTGAGCTAAGAGGACGCTGCAGTGTAGCGAATCAGTCCGATTAGCTGGGAATCAGTGTGTTGAGATATAGATGGTAATTCCTGGAGACCCCTTAGGATGTGTGAATTTCTTTTATTGCAGCCGTGCTTGTTACGCAGGCTTCTAAATATTGCGAGCAGACTATATTACATTAGCAGCACTTTGCTATCAGTAGGGACAGTCCATTTTTGCGAAAACCATTCTCCTTTCCTGCCTAGTTCTGTTTCAAAACACCAACTTGGATCCACTTTCACGATTAGATGGTCTCAACTTCTTTGCGTCTTAGGTGCCTGCCCGCGTGTCACAGACACGCGGTAACGGTAGTAACTTAACTCTGCATGAGCGGGTATAATAACACAATATAGCCCTTTTGCAGTTTCTTCACACTTTCTAAATCAAACTTCTCTAAAATCGACGCATGTAGGCGTGTTTAGTTGTTTCATAAACGTGCCATTTATCACATGCGTTTTACACTCGTGTTACCATAAAAATACGCTATTTTTGTTTAAATAGAACTTTTACTTACACTGAGAGAAAATCGAGCAAAATTTTTATTTCCATAAGGCCAAATATGTATTTAGCTGCCCTAACAAAATATATTGTTGAGCAAAAAAAAAAAAAAATCAAAAAGCAACAAAATTATACCTTTGTTCGTGTGACAAAATATATGTTTGAATAAACAAAATCTCTGTGCTGGGCCAAACAAAACTTAGACTGTAAACTAACATTTTGTTGGATTAACTGTATATTTGTTTGGCAAATGATTCACTGCCTTCGTTCGAAAATACAGCTCGAGAGTTTGTTTGTATTTCTTTTACAATTAGGATGGTGGCCGTATTTGTTAGTGCATCTATTGATGCTTAACAGTCGTATAAATACATTAATAAAACAATACAACAAGAAACTGACAAGTAAGAAACTTGAGATATTTGTTTGCAAAAGTTGCCCAATATTTTCAGTTTATCTATATTAAAGCTTTCCGCTATCATCAGTTGTCACATTAACTGAGATTGCTAAGGTGTAGCGCTCGGACGCAGGTGATCCAGGTTCCAAACTCGGTTGAGTTTATAAAATTCTCTTATATCTGCCCAAACTGTTAAATGTTCTTATAGCCAACCAAATATTTAGTTGCACCAACCAAATCTTACAGTTTGGGGCTACCATATGAGAACAACACGATAATTTGGTTTCAGCAACAAAACCATTACCCCTATACAAACAAATCTTGTTTGATTCTAAAAACTTTTTTCTCAGTGTAGACCTATATTTTATCAATAAATTATAATATTTTATCTATAATTAATATGAATAAAAACAGAGAAAATATGTGTGTTGGTAATGCCTATTAATAAATAGCCCCTATCAAAAATATAAATAACAGCGAGTGCGCATGAGTGCGATGCGTTGTACCTCTGGTGTAATTTTCTAGGCTTTGTTAAGCTTTGTTAGCATGTGGCGGAGGAATATCCTGGAAATATAACACTAACAGTGCTTGAGAACAGTTGGAAATAACCGTGAATGAACTGCGTTTCTCTCGAATACACGCGACCAGTAGCCAAAGGAAGCTACACATGCCCACTTACAATACAGAATCCTCACTGCATGGAACTATTTTTCGAAAAAAAATTAGGCGTATCTAGGTATCAATGTAAAGGAAATATACTGAATTCAAAATTTGTGCAGACATTTGGGGGTTGTTAGCAGTGGCGATGTGTGCTATAATTTCATGGGCAAGCTACTGTGTGCAGGGGACAATAGTGACGTAGGTATACCCAATAAAGGGGGAGAGGGAATGGGGGAGGGGGTCCTCCCCCGGGAAAATTAGGATTTAAAGGTGCAAAATGGTGCCATTTAAACATTTTTTAGTGCGTAAATATAAACTACACCTCTTGTAAAAATATTCATATTTTTTTTAACATAAATTTTTCCCGAGTGAAAATTTAAATAAAAACAATACGATTCGTGTTGTGTGCGCGAATTTGCCCACGCATCGATCTAGTTACTGTAAACTACACGACGCCAACTGCTTGCGGCTAGGCCAGCTCCGGCTATGTCCGCTTCAGTTCGGTGAAGAAAGCACTACCATCGTAGCTTCTAACACAGGTTGACGCAGCCATAAGCCCCCGCCCCTCCTCGTGCGGTCTTCCTACCCTGCCCCCCCTCCGTCGGCCAGGAAACCATTGCGACCGCCTACCTGCTGAAAGTATCACTCACAGCGCTTCCAAACATCTTGGTTTTGCTAGCCAACAAACTTGAATAAATATAAGTTAGAATTTAATATTTATTTTAAATATAACATCTGACCAGGACAAGCAGAAAACATTGCCTTTGTAATTTACCAAAATTGTTGCAATTTTTTTTTTGCGTCCCTGCATGAAGCCAATAGTCAGCACTTAGTTATCAATATTAAAAGTGTTATCATTCGAATAATTTCTGCTAAACCGGGCACACTAACACTAGCCAGCCAATCGTACCGACGGTGAATAGCCTTTGCGGTTACCTAGAACGTATAAGATCATTTCTTGCGCCGACTTCCATAAAAGTTTTATTGGTAATAGAACAAACACAATGTTGAAACAGTATAAGTACGTTATTCGTCGCTTTGTCTATAAAACTGGAGTCCATTTGGGTTAACTTTATTTTTTATATAAGTCCAGTAAAAATATTAAGTGTGTGGCTCTAGTGATTTAAAGAGAGCAGTGTCTGTTGTAACAACAGGAGAAGGTGCAATAACGCCGCGACGTAACGCATAATTGTCGTTGTCAAGTTTATGGCGGGAAATAAATCGAAGAACAAAAAAAAAAAAAAAAATGTAAATCATATACAATTTACGACAAAAATACTACAATATATAGAAGGCCCTTCTGTGATTTGTCCCCCCCCCCCCCCATCCCACATACACTCTTTCTTTGTTTTGTTTTCTCGCTTATTTCGCCTATGCATATAATGAATTTAAACATTTGGAGAAGAAACGCCACCACGTGAGTATACTTACATACTTGAAAGGTGAAATATTGTTGTTGCGCGTGTCCTCAAAACGGGCCGGCAGAAAGGTCGAAATTACGTGATTCAAACAGAGATACGTACGTTTGATTACGTTAAGTTCTGCAACAACTCCGCGCTTTTATGAAACAAAGTGTTTTTGCAATATGAATGCATTATTACTGCATGCAAACGCCGTCCCAGGACACGTGCTACAATTTCAAAGCAAACGTTTTGATGAACCGCGCGCGAACCGGGAGTCCAGTCCGCGCGGTTTTTAACAGTTCTACCGGCAAAATGGCGTTCAATCCCGAGACTCGGAATTTCGTCGCCGCGAAACTATCATGCTCACTTTCTTGCACGTTCCTCTACGGGCATAACCTTGCTTCTTAGCACATCAGCTCGCATCCATTTTTGTGATCGTGTGGTTTCAACTGCCTGCCGAATCACGGACACTTATATATTATTCACGCTAAAGGATGCACTTCTAAAACAAACATTTGATAAAATAATAATAATTTCCGATTTCTTGATGTATGCTATAATAAACAGTGACACGTAGGCTTCAAAAGTTGGCTTAAAGGGGAAGTATACCTATACTATATCTTCTTTAATCTTGGGTACACAAAATAATAATTATTATTATTATTGTGAAAACTAAACTGTTACGTCTTTCAGTGTTCTTGGACCTACGCTTGTGGTGACAAATAGCGGCTGAGGCAGCCAACGTAAACGTAAAATACTTTATCCAGATACATATTTATTTACTGAGACTAGAAATTAAAAATGATAAGATGTTACGTAAATCATTGTGCTATAATTTAAGGCCTTTGAATAAACCCGGACTAGTGTTCATAATCATATGATTTCCCGTACCATTTACGTTATTTGTATTTCTGGATATTTGGCAAAACGCCAAAAAAAAAAAAAAAAGTAAACGAAAATGCAATTTTTTAAAAAGAAGTGTTGACACTAAAACATTTGGAAACGTTTACCTGAAAAACCATTTGCATTCTATCTATTAATTACCCGAAAACCGTGCCATTAATAAAATTGCAAACATCTTATTTCATTCCGACTCCAGAATTATTGCTTTTCGTCTTCATTATTTATTCTTCCCATCATAGGGTAATAAAATAATTTTTTTTTTCTAAGTCTAGTGGAAAATTAAAATTTTTATAGTTTCGAGTCTCGAACTGGAGGCTCTACGCCACGCCTAAACGATGGATATTGCATATATATATATATATATATATATATATATATATATATATATATATATATATATATATATATATATATATATATATAAGGCGCGTGTAAGCACGTAAGCAGACAGAAAATCACGTACAATGTTCGTTAAGAATGATCCAATGCCCAGGTCAGTAGTCAGTATTCAAACGGGGGTCCCTATATCACCCTACATCATGTTTATTCTTTGTCCAAAATTTTGTCTAATAGCCTACCTTTTTATGTTTCTTACACCATACATTTATTACAGCGATTTTTAATAAAGTGTCACTTCGAGGTTCTTCCATGGAAAGCTAGGTTATGTTGATTTTGGGGAAAGGACAACTACGTCACAACCCCCCCCCCCCCCGGGGTGGTTTTTCTGTAACCGGACACCCATAATGTGTTTTAGAAACACACAGAAGTCGTCGGTGACTGTTTGTAAGGTCCAGTTAGGAACCCTGATAACGAAATGGCCAATCTGACTTTCCATAGGGCCTATCACACGAGATACATGAAAAAGAGTGTAGTTGCAGCTTCGCATATATAGACTATTCACTGTAAAGTGGGCACTTTTTGAAACCCTGTCATTTGGAATAATATTCAATAAATATACTTTGGTGTAGCCTAGAAGCTAAATTTCGAGTCTGGTGAAATATATACACTGTGTTTATTGCTTTCATGGCAATATTTATTTGAAAAAAGTGGTGGAAGAATAACAAATGGCTGACAGGAAAAAAGTAACTAGGGCTTCAAAAGTGCTCATTTTACCGTGAACAGTATATACCAGATATGACGAGCGCCATGCATTCACGAACGGGTGTGTACAGTTTTACATGACGCTAACTAGGCAAAATAGCGTATGCAAAACGTCTTTGGGGAAATGCAAACGTCTTACGAAAAAAAATATGTCGGACGAAACACTGTAAGAATGTTCAAGAGTAAAAAATTATTTACGCAATTTCTAGCATGATATGAATTTTTTTTTGGGGGGGGGGGGATATGGCGGTGTCAGGAAATTACTATTAAAAGCAAATTAAAATAACTATACAAAGTTTAATTCGATATTTTTTTCTGTGTAAAATCTCAAAATTGAAGATAGTCTATAAGTTATGATGTAATAGAACAAGAAAATTTCTATTAGCAGAAATAAAAATAAAACTTTGATTGATGATAATTTAGTAGGTACATGTGTGTGTGTGTGAATTGACATATGTTAATTTGCTACATTCTTCTGAACACTGATGTGTTGTAGAAACATAGACAGAACGTCTTTTACACGTGACGGCTCCGAAGCTATAAACTTAGTGCATTAAGAAAAATGACAACGAGAAAGCTAACTCGCCATTGCACATAAGAAATGTACGGCATGACTTCCTTCACTATCCTTACTCATTTGTTTAGAGCAATCAAAATAATGGGAAATCAATTGCATTAAACTGAAAATATACTTGTGTCACACTCATAAGAAATTTTAAAAAAAAATCTGCAGTTACAGCTAAAAAAATATCAATCGTAAATACCTATTTATTGGTATTTTTCATCAACACTTATCAACTAAAATAAAATAATGAAATAAAGTAAATGATACAGGTCTCTGTTGTCAGTTTACTAGAACTATTCTAACGTTCTCTAAAGATTAAAAAAAAAATTAACTAGATTTAACCATGTGCGCCCAGTTGACAAGAAACGTAAGGATAGAGAAGTTATAGTTTAGTTCAAATCTTGGAGTATTATTTAAAAAAATATATATCTATGTATATTCAATGTTGTTTATCGCCACAGCTTGCTGGTGAGCCAGAGCCTCCAGACATATTTTCTTCTACAACGTAGTTACAGGCCTCTGGGGAGTAAACCTTCAACGTAGTTGCAGGCCTCCGGGCAGTAAACATTCAACGTAGTTGCAGGCCTCCGGGCAGTAAACCTTCAACGTAGTTTCAGGCCTCTGGGGAGTAAACCTTCAACGTAGTTGCAGGCCTCCGGGCAGTAAACCTTCAACGTAGTTGCAGGCCTCCGGGCAGTAAACCTTCAACGTAGTTGCAGGCCTCCGGGCAGTAAACCTTCAACGTAGTTGCAGGCCTCCGGGCAGTAAACATTCAACGTAGTTGCAGGCCTCCGGGCAGTAAACCTTCAACGTAGTTGCAGGCCTCCGGGCAGTAAACATTCAACGTAGTTGCAGGCCTCCGGGCAGTAAACCTTCAACGTAGTTGCAGGCCTCCGGGCAGTAAACCTTCAACGTAGTTTCAGGCCTCTGGGGAGTAAACCTTCAACGTAGCGCGCCATTCAAATTGGTAAGGATGCGAGATTATAATATTGTTCATAGTTTCAAACAAATTACTACTAACATTTTCACTGCATCATTTAGGTCTTGGTAACTTTCAATCTTTATAAGGTCGATGCTTATAGTTTGTTGACGATACAGTCCAAAAAGGCATAAAGACGGCTTACATTATGATGCGAAGCGATGACACAGACCCCATCTCTGCAAATCCTGGAAACAGACACGGTCGTGCGGAAAGAAGAATATCACGCCCCATCCTCGGTATAAGAACTCCGTCTGGATGGCGACACATCTAGTGTAGCGGCCACTGATACGCCGCCTCCGGCGTTGTTTCCTCAGCTCACCGTCATCAGCCACCATTATTCAACTTAACAGTCCAGAAGTTCTTATAACCATTACCATAACGACACCGAGTATCCTGTTTATTTTCTCATGGATAAACTGATGTTTAAAGACTTCTATTCAGTAATAATTTCTCTGTGCTTTTCCATATATACATACCACATGCTCATGAAGTATAGGACATTTTATCACAATGCTGCATCTGAAAATAATTTTTTATGTCATCAAAATGTCATTAATAATATTTTCTTGAGAAATTTTATGTGGTTCACCCGTATTTCAATTTTAAATTTTGATAAAAAAATTTTAAAGCTAGAAGTTGAACCAAATCAAGTGTCGGATTTCAAATAAATTGGAGCATTACGCTCATGTAACTTCAAGAGACAGTTAAGCTAAAATAATATTTGTTTTTAAAATAAACTTTAAAAAATTGATATTACTATTTCCATTACAAATAATAGCGGTAAACGTAAATGTCATTTTTCAGATGATTTAATAATTTTATAAAATGGGCATTGATATGTCAAGACACCATAACATTTCCTCTAAACCTAGGAAAAAATATTGGCTCTTAAACGGTTTTAAGGTAAAACTCTTTTGAGTTAAGCACTTTTAGGCCAAACGGCGTTTAATATGAAGACGATTCACTTCAGAGGCGTCTTGAATTAGACGCTCGTCTGAAAAGTAGTTTTATTCGTGCAAGAATGCGGAAGGGGTGGAGACAAAAGCGAAGCGCCACACGTCATCGCGAGAACTATTCGTCGTTCCTTCGACTTCCTAGATATCAAAATAACGTGACGAGGTCGTAATGCAAATAATCAGCAGGCTGGGTGGGTTTTCCCAATTAAGCGTCCGCTATCTCAACGTAGTTAGTGAGAAAAGAAACGAAAATATTAGTGTCTTTAAATGTCGTGTGTTTAATGCGTGATGAGACAACGGTGCGTGTGTAAGTGTGCAAGAGAGTGATATCCCAATTTAACTTGAAGTTACAATGGGACCTTTCTAATTCTTTCGCGCATATCTACGATCCTTCCACACTCATTCAGCTGACCTATTAAGTTTTCGTGTTTCAAAGTGTAGTTTATAATGTGAATTAGCTGTAGTGTTCATGCTTGTTTCGGTCTAAATATCTCACATACTGGAACTGTATTGATATTCATTTCCTCTGCTGAAAATGCCAGTAATGGACATTAGTTATAGGCGACAACAATTGCTCAAAAAGTTTACATCGCTGATATATTTTTACACAAACTCGACAAGTAGTCGAAATTTATCTCACATTCATATCTATTGTCTATTCTCTGTTTCTTCGCACTTTTTTGTATCAAACCTTCGAACAATCACCCTATGTATGATGTGTTTGGATGTTACCTAAATACGGCTTGTGTCACAAGCGTTTCATATTTGCGGATGTTAACATAATAGTACCTTATTTTTGGTTAAAATTGACTTTTTCTTACATATTTTATATAAACTTTAATACTTCATTTATAATTATTAAAATGAATAAAAAAGGAAAAAAAATTGACGTGTTAGTAATGCCTAGTAAGACATAGTTCTCATGCATAATATTACACTGAGTGCGCACGAATGCGGCCCGTTGTCTCTTTGGTGTAATTTTCTGGATTTGGTTAAGCTTTGTTTGCGTGCGCGAAGAAATATCTTGACAGCAGAACTTTAGCAGAGCTTCAGAAAAGCTGAAAGTAGCCGTTAATAGACCGTAACATCTGGTTTTTGCGCCTACGATAACACGTAATTGTTTGTATGTAAATTATTTTCCACGCACCCATTTATGTCACAGGAGAATATACTTAATATATTGTTATGGGATACAGATATGTTAATTGTTTAGCATTTATCATTTTATTTTATCTTTTCTGCCAGTTATTGTTCTCGCAGCATCAGTTTTTAAACTATGCTAAGCAGCTAAATTATTTTATTCATCTATTATATTTATTTAATTGTTTTGTGTTGTTAAGGTAAAATGTTTGGGTGTTGTTTCACATAAGTTGGCAACGTCTGATGACGTCATTACGATGGTAACTTTTAAGGAATGCACCTTACAGGTAAACCCTATGCTTCCTAGTATAATTTAAATTTAAAATATATAGCCAGCCCAGCGTGGCTGAGACCCCGTCTTTAATCAGAGTATTTCATAGTAAAATTGGTGTATCGGCCCTTAATTATATGCTCGCAATGTGTGTGATAGCCGACAGAGCGAGTTCTCGCTCCCAGAAGAGGGCTCTAGAGCAAGCCGACAGGGAAACATGAAGAAATATGTAAGGTATTTCCACAGCTTGTTTTTGATTGGAGTTTGGTCCAGCGATGAGATGTTTGAGGACCAGTAAGCCATTGAACTTTATTTTCATCACCTTCTGATAATTGTCACGGACCCCTAGAGTAAATAACTCTACTCTTTCAACTGATCATTTATTGCTAGCCAGGCAAGATTTAGATCTTTAATTGTGTGTGAGATTTAATATACCAACTGAACTAGTACTAACACTGAAGAATTTTGTTTTATTTAATTTAATGACAGTTATAAGGACATGTTTATTAGTCACCAGATACTGTATGCATGATTGTCATTTCGTAGCAGACCTGAAGGTAGAACACGATTTTAAACTGCTGTCTGTTTATGTGACATATTGAGGTAAAAGTTTATTTCTTGGAATTTGATTTAATAATCTTATTATTAAAGATCACTCTTCACCTAAGTACGTTTTTCATTTATAAATTGCATGTGGCTTGGTTCCTAATATATTTACTTCAGTGTCTATAAATGTTGTGTACTTCACCAGTGTGTTTGATCTGGAGCAAGGAAGAGAATTCCCTAAAGAGCATCTATAGGCAATGCAATTTAACTGCCAATCTGTCTGGTAAGTGAAATAGAATATGTTCCTTTACGTGTCAGTTGTGTTTTCTGATGCATATGTCATATGGTGCCTGTGAGTGTTAACAGCTTTATATTCAATGTGGGTTTTACATATGGTAATCAGCCTAGCCTATGGGCATTACACACACGAATGATAACCACATTACCTACTGTCCTAACTATCCTATCACCATGGCACGTGGGTTCTTTGATTGGTCCTATAAATCCTAACACACCTACATTTTTACATTTAGCGCCATTAACGTGGGGCTCGAACATTGGAAGGTGGTTTCTTTTTTGTTAAGTTGTTCGAAGGTTGCACATAGCCTATAAGTAGGGCAAATAGGACAACCTATAATCTACGAGAAACGACGCCCATAGACTATATCACGAACGAATATAAAATCATTAAAATGGGTATATGTCCAGCAAGTGAACCTACATTAGAGCATAGTACAGAGGAGATTGTGGCTTTGGAACAGGTACGTGAAGGAACAGAGTAATAACCAAGCTAGCCAGTTGATGTGCATACTTTCACAAATTCAAGCTATCCTTGCACAAACACAGTAAGACAACTCACAAATAAAGGCGAGCCTTGCACAAACACAGCAAGAAAACGCACAAACAAAGCTAGGTTTATCAAGGCTAGAAGAAGGGCAGGTCAGGTTCAAACAAGAATTATTAGAGAGCCAAGAAAAGTTCAAAGCCAAATTTAGGGCTGAAATTCAATGTAGTTTGTCAGAAGAACAAACCAAATTTAGGGATGAGGTGAGAGCCGAATTGCGAGAAGAAGTATTGAAGGCTACCAACAGTCAACAAGAGGCTATTAACATTAATGAGTCCAGCGTGAATAGCTTGTCCGACAGTATAGTGAAGCGGATTGATTGGAGCAAGTGAAAGATGCAGTATGGGCAGACTTAACCTCACTAAGACAGCACTTAGAACCCCGATTATCAGAATTTGAACACGCCCACGACAATAATAAACAACAGTCAAAAGATCATTATAGAGCAGGCTAGATACTAGTTTAACTCATGTTGTCACATATGTGGATAATTTAAAGAACACGATAAATGGAGAAACATCTCCATTGGGAAGTATACAACTAAGGAAAACACCTTGAGTTGACTTTCCCACCACACCCACTGCACCAGCTTTATTGCCAACTACATCTAGTAACCAGGCTGCACCACAGGATAACACTACACTACCCACTAGCACTCAAGTGAGCACATTTTTACACCATCCGTCAAAATTATGGGTCAACAAGTACCTAATTTCGAAGGACGCATGGGAGATCACCCCATTAATTTTCTGAACAGGTTTGAAGAATATGCCAGTGTGTTCGGTTTGACCGACGTCAACATGTTGCGATGCCTAACGCTGAGTTATCGTAATGCCGCATACTATTGGCGGGAAATTAACAGGCCATGAACTTCCACCTATATGGACATCGAAGAAAAATTCACATCTCGTTTCTGGAATAGGAAAATGCAGGGCAACCTGAGAGCGCAGTTGTACAGTGAGCGATTTATTCGCGGCAAAGGTAAAAAGCTGGATTCTTACCTGGCAGAAATGTACGAAAAATCCCGGTATTTGGATCCACCAATATCAGATGAAGGGTTCGTAGCCATGGTGCTACTCCAATTCCCTTACCAATACCAATCACATTGGACTGGAAGGCACCTGCCAGACATATCAGCATTCCGAAAAGACCTCCTTTCATACGACCAAACTGATCAGTTGGGAAGACTGCAAAATAATAGTGATCCGGACAGACAAAGCCAGCAAGACTGAAGTCAGCCGCTATACACTGATCACATGGCTCCAGATCACCGTCAGCTGCCTAGACACGGAAATTACCCATGTGTACAAAATGTGAGAACTAAACCCTACTCACAGGGGTACCAAGGAGGTTGGCGAAGCAATTTCCGCAACAATTGTGGTTAACAAATACCGGAATGGATGGATAAATCAGCGAGGAAATCGATGACGAGATAGGGACTCTGACCGCGAACACTCTGACGCCACAGCTTCTGAAAGGCCGAACGATCAGAAGAGAAGGAAAGGCGGACCAGAACGAACCAAGGTCTGGCTAAGACTATAAAGGTAGAGATGACAGGCAAGAGCAAAGTACAGCTTCACCACCACACAGATAAGCTAGTGTGAAGACTGCACCACCTGCAGGGAGTACCATTTCATTACAAGCTGCAGTAACACAAAACAACCTAGTTTATACAGTACCATAGGGCATTGGTTATTTCTTTAACCAGGAACCACTCGACCCAAAGACATACACATTTGTACCTGCCAGCTTGTAATACCTGGCTACAAAACCAAGGACAAGCAGGCAATAACCTAAGCCAACAATGGAGTAAACTGGTAGGGGTTAGCGCTGACCACCAGTTCACAGTTTAATCCTGAGGGGTGCGAGCTAACGAGAGAAGTGCACTGTAGTGAAATACTCCAGCTATTAATAAGGAGTTATCTGAAGTTATTGTACATACTGTTATTTTGGGTGAAACTGAAAGAGAATTTTTTCTAAGGATGCAACCGAAGAAGTTTTGAACTTCCAGGAAAATCTGTGTCCTGAATTAGTGCTAACTGTATGCAGCATTAAAGTTCCAGTGCTACTTGACAGCGGAGCTGAGGTTAGCTGCGTTACTGAAGAATTTGTATGGGTAATTGCAAGTACTAGTTATGCCCGACCCACTTTTCCGGTACCTAATTTGAGGATAGTTGGGACTGCCTCAAAATCAAGTCCTGTAGTAAACCAACAAGTTTGATTGACCATAATAGGCATAGGGAGAGAAAAAACAGTAACTGCCTTGGTAATTAAAGTCCTTACGGCACCACTGATCCTCGGAGCTGATTTTCTAACTGCATACAAAAATTATTGGATTTTGGTGACTGGTTAGTGAGTACAAGAGAGGAAGATGTGAGTACTGTAACATCACCATAAGTGTGGCAATGTTCCGATCGTATTGAGTTTTCATTAAGGAACGTAATCTACACCACGAGTAAACATTCCAGTTCAACGGTGATGGCTACACCGGAAGATACTTACCAGGCAGTTGCCAGCATAGAAGCTATTTCAAGGGAGCAGAAACAACAGTTTGAGCAAGTACTTGCTAGTCATGTCCCGATATTTTCAGAGAAGCCAGGGCGAAATAAGTTATTTCAAGATGATATACAGGTTATTCCTGGAGAGACTTTCTACCGCAAAACTTATCCGATTCTGGCCAAATACCTGAATGAGGTGGAAGAGTACCTTAAGCTGATGCTGGAATGGGAAATTGTGTGGCGAGACACGAGCCCTTACTCTAGCCCAATGGCGTATGTGAGGAAAAAGGAAGGTACTGTGAGGCGGTTTGGATGGATGTTGAAGAAGCTCATCTCTCGCTCGTCCTGGGAGTGGATTGCAGTTAGAATCTGAAAAATAAAGCAGACGGAACCCCGCCTTTTTAAAGAAAGCGACATGCCCTTTTTATAAGATTACATAGAAGCTCTAGAAAAGATTTTTACCAACCGTGGTTCCAGTTCAAGCCACATGTTCCTTGGTAAATAATCCATAAAGTTATCGTCTTGAGAATTTATTCTGGTTGAATTATTCGTAGTCTCGTGCATAGTCAGAATATTCGGTGTGATGTTAGTTTGAGTGCTTTCAGAATTTATACCTAATTTAGTGTTGATGATTTTCAAGTGTGTAGATAATGTTGAGTTGTTATCAAGTGACGAACAGCCTGGGTTTAGCTGTCTCATTGTTGTTGTGATTCTTTTCGACGTTTACGAGATGTCGCAATGTTCTTCATGTTTGTTTTCCACGTAAGTTGTTGTGGAATATTTTCCTTCTTCAAGTTTGACAGTTGTTGCATCTACGTAGTTTTAATGTATGTTCTGTGCGAAATGCAATTATGTGCGAGGTTATCTTGGTAACACATCAAAAAAAGAAGGTAGTGCTATGATGTGCCAATGTTGAACTGCATTGTTTTTAATTATGTTTAGTAACGTGTGTTCATGGACGTCACATCCCAGTAATTCGTGCGTAATTACCTGAAGGACTTATGCCAGGTAACGAAGAGGCGTGTATGTGAAAGTGTTTTAGCAGATGTTTGCTTATTTTATTGTTTACATCTTTAATTTCACCCTTAGAGTTGAGCATGACCACAGATTGAAAAATTTCCAGACTTGGTAAGTTAACTTAATGTTTTAATGCAGCATTTTAAGATAGTAGTGTCAATCACATTGCTAAAAGAAATTTATTAAAATTTAAACATTGACCAATTGTTGGCAGCATAGTACAGTATGTAATATTCAACAGGGGAGTTTTTGGAAGTGCTTCCCCAATTGTGCTATGTCAAGTTCAAACTTGACTATGTTGAAAAATTATCTTTGTCCTGGTAACTTTTAAGTCGGCATATTCGACCCTGAAGCTCAGCGAAAAAATATATATTGAAAAATTGTTATTTAAAGTTGATCCTATAGGTAAGTTTTATTCAGGACATTATTTTCTGCCGCCGGTGTGCGAGTGGTGTAAGAGAAGAATGCCCAAATAGTCAATTTGCATGAAATGTAAACTACTTTTATTCTATATAACATCCTGGAGTCTGATATATGCTAAACTTTTTATGAGCGGTATATTATTGAAAGATTACTCTGCAAGTATTCTTAAATTGTTACCATCATTTTCATCACCTCAGTTAATTAAAAAACAGAATATTCATGCATTACTTTTTGTAAAATGTTAATTTTAATGCTAAATTTTAGGGAAAATATATTAAATATAAAATTTGGCAATATTTCTTTACCCACCATGTTTTCTTAAGAAATGGTACATATAATAATTTGGTTTAATGCAGTTATCTTTAAAGTTGATACATTGAGAAGATATTACTTAAACATTGATATTCCATTTCAATACCGAAATTTGTATAGGAAATCCCATGTTAAGGAAATTACTACTCAGTGCGTTCATTTTAAATATAGGCGTTAAAAAAAAAAGTATTCTTCACGAATGTTTGGGAGAAGATCCCCTACGAGTGCATATTTTCAATATAGACAGGCAGTATGTAGTTTTTTGTAAAATATATATTTTGAAAGTTCCCTGCAAACAGGCTATACGTATTATGGCAACATCTCCACAGCAGAGAACTTCTCCTAAAAAAATCGTGAAGAATACGTTTTGTTTGAAATGCCCACCTTTAAAATTTATCGCACTGAGGTGAAACTTCCCTAACATTGGACTTCCTATTTTAATTTCGCAGCTTCCATCTGGTGGGTAGTGCCCTTAAGAACGCACTAACTTGCCATGTAGCAAACCACATTATGACACATTTATGGTGTACAGTCGGATGCTAAGCCAGCAAACAGTTGGCCAACAGCTGGCATGCACCCGGCACCATTGCTAGTCCAGAAGTGGCACTACTAGCTAGCCATTCTCTGCCCATAACTGGCCCAGGTGTGGTGAACTCAAATGTCCTAAGCATGGCCCATGTGCTTACAGCAGCAACGGCCCATCGATGTACAATTTCACAGCCATCAGATGGCCTACTGATGGCTAGCCATGGTTTAACCATATGTCTGACTATATCTATTAAAAATATTTTACGTTGACCATCAATGTCAATTATATTTGTTTTCAATGTCCTTTACTCCACCATTAAACGCATTGTACGACATAAAAGCTTCATGCTTTGCCATTGCAGGAGAGTGGCCATGAACCTGCAGCCCTTGTACTGATAGCCCAACATTCTAACCATGTACTCTTACGTTAAAATAAACTCATTTTAAAAATAATATTTGGACTAGAATTATTAACAAACACTAATATAATATAAAATACGTCAGTTATTCTATAGCCTTAAAATTTACCATGCGAACAAATCAGTCTTTAAAAAGATGCCGATAAAAAATACTGTCGTTGAGAGAAATCGTCCTACATATTGACCCAAAACATGCCTTTAATGTAAGCTTTCGCAGTATGTACGTCACCGGAAGCTATTCATCTGTTTTTAAATGCAGTCGCCAGTTTTATATATATATATATTGTGTGTGTGTGTGTGTGTGTGGTGGGTGTGTGCGCGCGCGCGTGCGCGCGTGCGCGCGTGAGTGGTGTGAAAAAAATAAGAGCTCTTCAATGTTAATTTTCTAAAGGTGGTTATATAGTGATTCTTTTAACCTCTCATTTTAATTATATGCAGTCATACATCGAAAACATTACAAATGTCAAATTATTCAATGCCAATTACAGTATTTACAGCATTTTGCCATAGATATTTCCATCACTATATATTTACAAATAATCTATTATTATATTAGACAGACATATATACATATACGTGTGTGTGTAGTTTGAAGAAGCTATCTGCAAAAAGTGGGAGCCATAAAAATTCCCATAATAAGCCAAATTGCACCAGCAATGGTCCATCGATGTACCACTTCACAGCCATCAAATGGCCTATAGATGGCTACTCGTTCTTTTACCAGCAGTACGTATAGGTTATGTGCGGACATTACTGGAATACAGTTGGTAAGCCATTTATGGGTCATTAATAGGTCACCTACTCTCAACCATCAGTTTCATTTCCATCAACATTCTATCAGTGGGCCATAAATGACATGCCAAGTGTCCTGTTGCTAGCAGTCAGCCATAACAGGGTAATTAGTGTAAACCCATAAGTATTCAGAGCCAGCAGTCATCCGGCATGGCCTGCAGTAGAACCACAGTCGGCCGACTGCGGCTTGCGACATGGGACACGTCTCGCTTTGTGCGAATCACCGGGTGAGAGTGCCGCGCATGATCGTGGACGCATACAAAATCACATTATTTACTGATACAGTCAGCAGTGTTCTGGCCGTTGAGGTGAACGTTTGCAAAGTGGCTGAGCTGCTCTCGCATATGGATAGTTTGTAATTACGGCATCACGATGCTTGTATGGTGTTTACAAACATGTCCAGTTCAGGCCTAAGATGCCATCTTAAGGCTATTCACGGTGAAGTAAGCATTTTTAACGTCAACATTTGGAATAAATCGCTGTTCCCCTCTACTGAGTGCAGTATAGCGCCAGCATTCATTGACTTGCCTCTAGTACAGATGGCAGCGTGTTTAGAAAACTACTTCCACGTTGTCAATAGATTAATGCGGAAATCGTTGTCTCCATAAATCAGCTCAGTCGTATTCTGTGAAATTTATATAAGCAGTTAATGCAACCGTTAGATGTGTATGTTCAACGACAACGTATTTACGTTTCTAATAATGCCACAGTGCCTCTTGGTCGACGGTTGGCTATAAGTCACTAGGCCTACCACAATTTTTGAATTGCTCATCTGACGGAGTGATACTTGTCGAGGAATTCAGCAGGACTTTAAAAATTTCTCGCTTTACTGTGCATAGTCTATACAGACCTTAAAGCAGAATTACATCGTCACACGAAAAGAAATACATAGAATACGACATGCAAGATTGCGAAGGGGGGACGGGGGACGAAAATAAGTCACGAATCGTCGTTTTGTACGGGTGTGTAAATAATACATAGATAATTACGCAGATGAAATTACGTCTGGTAATCAACAAACCGAACGCCAAGAACAAAACGCGTAATAAACGAAGAACAAGGAAATGCATATGTGTGTCTATGCAAAGTATGCACAGCACAGATGAAAATAGCCAGTTTTCGGTGATGACAAATTAACAGTGTTTCGGAAACTTGTGTGTGGTTCTGTCGTTTGATAGATTGACAACTTTGTTTTTTCTTCCGGGTTTGTTTGTATTGTCATAATTTTAAAGTTATTTTTCTGACAACGTTTATGTGCAGCTAGTTAGCTCATGTGGGTTGTTGCTAATTTAATTAAATTATATATATATAATTCAGGTATTAGCATTATTGCGCAGCAAACAGTTTTCATCCACATCTTTGCCTTTGTCTCTTGCTGACCGTCTCATCCACGCAGGGGAGAATATTCCTTGAATTCATAAGTATCCCAACACACCAGACGATTTACACGATGCCAAATCTTCCACATGTAAAACTCTCGCGGATGATCATGCCCTAGCGATTTCGGACCCAATTTAATTTACGGTTACAGGTGTTGCAAATTAAATAATTTTAAGATGCGCGCTATGTTGGCACAAGCGTTTTTTAGTTCTCACAGTCAATGAGCTGTGGGCTATATGTTCAGCTACAGTTATACGAACCAATTGTGACATAGACCGGTAAGACGGTTTGCGAGTCATTTACCCACATGTGAGATCATTGTTCATTGAGTTTCGCAGTGTGCAGTACAGGCCAAAAATTACCTGCAGGCTGTTCACGGTAAAGTGAGCGATTTAGAGGACCTAGCTACATTTTCCTTACAGCTATTTTTAAAAATCCTTTAATGACCTTTTTAAATAAATGTTCCCATGTAAGTAATAAACGTAGTGTGTACATTCCACCGCACTCGTACGTTAACATCTAAGGATAAAATAAAATATATTTATAGACTATTATTCCAAATGCGAGGGCTTTCAAAAGTGCTCACTTTACAGTGAATAGCATATGCACGTGCGTAATGTACAAAATCGTGTACACTGGATGTGAATGGGCTAGGGGACTGATTCCATTTGTCCCCGTTCACGGATGCTGTAGGTATATGTAAAGTGTCCAGCTCAGTTGCATTTGCCTTTCAGGATTTCAGACGAGCGGGACACGTGATGACTTTCCTTCTTGGGGCTAAAATCTCCATGCCTCTGTGAACGAGTGACTACGATGAGATTTGCCAGAGCAGTGAAAAAAAAAAAAAAAAACAATCCTGAAGAACTCTCTGTCGCGCGTTCCTGTTGGAATTATTAACTGCTCAGACATGCTCCTTTCAAGTACGTATATTTTTCCGCCGTATCAAAAATCACAGCTCCGCCATATGGAGTGGAGTGGCGAGATTTGGGCGGCTGTTAATATCGAGGTATTCAAAGCCGATAAGGGCGAAGAGTGGTGAATATTGAGCAACGCCGGAATGAAATGGCCGGGGGGGGGGGG
Organism: Dryococelus australis; assembly: GCA_029891345.1. Lineage (NCBI taxonomy): Eukaryota > Metazoa > Arthropoda > Insecta > Phasmatodea > Phasmatidae > Dryococelus > Dryococelus australis. The sequence continues at coordinate 29,249,192 of CM057001.1, forward strand.
GAAACGGGAGACCTCTGAGAAAACCGGCCAACCAGCGACATCGTCCGGGACGATTCCCACATCCGGGAGCGACCCTTCCAGGAATCGAACCCGGTTCGGGGCCGAGGTGGCTGAGCGCAGTTAGCCTGCTCGCCTCCTAACAAAGCGAACCCGGTTCGATGCCCGGCCAGGTCACTCCCGAATTTTTCGCAATGTGGGGATCGTGCTGCACGTTACCGCTGATCTGGGGATTTTTTCGTGGGTTTCCCGTTCCCCGGCCTTTGCATTCCGGCGCTGCTCCATACTCACCTTGAGCTCCCACATCGGCTCTGAAGACGTCGCTGTTAAGAGCCGCCCATATAATTTCACTCACTCACTCGAACCTGGTTCGCCTCGGGGGGAGGCGAGTAGTCTAACCACTACACCACGTGGCCTCGTAAGTTCCAACATAGAATGTGCAAGTATGCAGAAGTGAAATTACATTGAGGCTTGTTCGATGAGAACGTAGACGATTCACTGATTGGCTGCGGGTGGTTGTTTTGTGTTTGATCTTCAGTGGCGAGCGCAACCTTTGAAAAATCTCCCCATCTATGACGTGTTTAGTTATTTCCAACATATGACGTGTATCACAAGCGTTTTATACTTCAACATATGACGTGTATCACAAGCGTTTTATACTTGTGTTCATAAAAGTTACTTTTTTTTTCTATGTAAAATTTGAATGTTATTCATTATTTATATATAAATTATAATGCTTCATTTGTAAATAATTTGAATAAAAAACAGCGAGAAAACAAATGTGTTGGTAGCGCCTAGTGAGAAATAGTTCTTATACAAAATACTGTTACAACAGGGTGCTCATGACTGCGGTGCTTTGTCCTCTGATGTGATCCTCCAGACTCAGTTATACTTAGTTTACACGAGGCGGAGGAATATCCTGGAAGTAGAACTTTAGCAGGGCTTCAGAAAAGTCTGAAGTGACCGTGAATGGATTATATAAGCGACTGTTTAACTTTGTATTCGTAAGTAGTCCTTGGTTCCACGTGTCGAGGAACTGCTCAAGACCACGTTGTTACGTACTGCCGTGGTAGTGATGGGTGACGAACAAGAGCATGCAGACAACGCCCACTTAAGCAAAATGAGCAATTAGGCAGAATCAACCAAAATACAATGTGTTTTACAGCTTTAATGGAGTCACGGGCTGCAAAGCCCCCAAATTGTAAATAACTTCCTTTAGCAAGTAAAGGAATACAACCAGTGTGCAGTAACAGGTACAGTTAACAACATTTACTGGCGTACAGTATTCAATTCCCCATAGGGGTGTGACAGTCGACATTCACCAGGCTGCCTTCTCAAGGCAGCAAAACCCTGTAACGAGAGACGCCAGACAGAGTTCTTTACAGTATCCAGCATGCGTCATGTCTATAAACACAATAAAATTATGTACACATGTTATAACCAAAAAGTATCGCCGCTCCCAAAATACACTGCCAGGGCGCACTTGACTGACTAACGGCGTGTGCTCCCGCAGCTATAGACTGTTCACGGTAAAATGAGCACTTTTGAAAGCCCTGCTTAAGATCTACTTGTATACACCTAGTGTATACCTCCACCTTATATAAACTTAACATTGCTATGGTTCTCGTCACTTTATTCGCGCGTCGGTCAAATGAAACTGTGAAATTATTAAGAAAGTAAATACTTTACAGATCTACTCGTTTTTACACACTGATTCATTTTTAAAAAAAAATCGGAAAAAGGGAATGAATTAATCTCAAGTTATCTAAAATGGCTACCTTACACCTTTTACTCTACGTTAAGATATGGAACTACTTTCCTATCCATCGTTACAAACTTTACTGGGTGAATGTCACTCATTGCGCCCATGCATGAAGAGGCAGTGACTTTTTTTCTAAAGTCCATTTCCAAAGCGCTCACTTAATCGTGGACAGCCTTTACCTCGAGACGTCACACCAACGCTGCCTCTGCAGCTCGTGCCTTTAATACAATGACCAGCATATTATTGAAACTAAAATCACTGTATACCTTTTATGAGCAACGCGGTCCCCAAACCCAGATCTACAATACAACCAAAAAAAAAAAAAAAACACCGACGTGCGTGTGGTCGACGGCACAAAGGACTATGCAAAACTAACGATTAAACGGCAAAGGCCGCATTCAATACGTCTCCCATCATTGGACTATCACAAATACACGCGTGTATTTGTTGCGCATGTGTCCGACGTCAATCGCAACGGCCAACGTTCAGGCGGCCACGAACCTCCAATTTCTCCATTAAGGGAGGCAAGGAAGCGACTCAAGCAAGCAGTCGCGAGTCATCCACCCGGGTTCAGCGTAACTTCACGACTGCTTGTCGTAAATCTAACTACAGCATTTGTCTCTACCGGCCGCGAAGGCCCAGAACACAAGCTTAGAGCGTGTGCGTTCGCGGAAAGGGCAATCGAAAAGGAATTTAGAAGGCTACCCTACGTCGTTCAACACTCACCTGTACCCTGCTGCCACCTGCACGGTCACCATGCATCCGCAGTTGAACTGCTGACGAGCCCGGTGGTCAAGGACGAAGTGGTCGCCGCTAACTAGTCCCGGCCCGGCCGAAGCTGGGACCAGCACACGACAGACACCTAGGAGCACGGAGTTCAGATAAGTAAAGAGAGGTTGCTACATCGGGGAGCGCGCCCGCTGCTGCCCTCTATGAGCAGCCATGCTTAATAGCCAATGTTCAAAACAAGTTCAAGTGTACGACACCGTGATACTTGCATACTGTGCTAATTTACCACACAGTCGTTGCCTCGTTGAGCATTTGAAATAGGGAAACGCATGTTAATGGAATTGGAGGATTTGCCGCCATCGTGGATCCATCATCTTGTTTCCCTCCGCCATCGTGTTTACATAGGCCATCTTGTTTTCGTCTGCCATTTTGTTTTCCACTTCATGCTCTATCATTCCATCTTGTTTTTCATGATCTATCATTACGTGTTGTTTTTCATGCTCTGTCACTCCATCTTGGCTGTTTCTCATTCCATCTTGTTTCTTCATGCTCCGTCATTCCATCGTATCTCTTTCCTTTCTCCTCCAGTTCTCTTTCTTGTCGCCATCTTCACCCACCATATGCGTAGTTCCCTCACTGCCTGTTATGGACGCAGGTGTGTCCGCCTTGTTGTTTACAGTACCGCCATATTGTTTGCAGTAGTTCCTTCATCGCTTTCTAGGAAGCACTGGTGTGTGCCACTGTTGTTTATTTTTTCGCAGAGCTCAAAAAGTCTTGTGGAGAATTGCAGGACCGAACTGCCGGAACTTGCAGTCGCCAGCATGGTTGACTGCCTAATCAACTAAGCCACTAGGGCACATATTGGAGCAGGGATTTAAATTAAGTATATGTGATTACGTGTTTACGGGGAGGAATTACAAAAATTTAAGAAATGTTATTTATTTTAAAAATTTGCATATATATAATTTATATATATATATGTTGATAAAACCCTAAGTTCTCCATTGCATAAAGCAAAACTACAAACTCGTATTTTCAAGGATAATTTGATTATGTCACAATGATCGATTAGTTAAAGCATAATTTTATAAATAAAATCTATTTAATTAATTAACATTTTTATTTAACTTCTAAAATTTTCAGATACAAGTGTATCGAGCAACATGTCTATAAACTCATACTTTCAAGAAGAATTAAATTATGGGATCACAATAGCCAAATATGCAAAGTATAATTTTATAAAATAAAAGTAATTTTATATATTTTTACTTGACTTTTACAAACAAGTGTATCGAGTGGCATATCTACAGATTAGTATTTTTTTAACACATAAGAATATGTCGTCAGAAAATATTATTATGTGACTATGACCACTGCCATATTGGATTTTATAAACATATAAATATATTAGTAAATATACCAGTGTTATCTATTTTTGGACGTATGTTTTCAAGTCGAATGCTAAAATGACATTATGAACTTTGATTATTCACACTTTTTCGATGCTATATTGAATTTAGTGGGCACAGGAGTGATCTCTTTATTTTTAAATTAATTATGTAACCATTCCGAGCCTCAAGTAAAACACAGTTGTTGCCATACCACAGGTCATGTTTTAAGTGCAGTGTTCCTATATCTGACCCACATGAACTTATAAGAATAGTTGACCATCATTTCCGAACTGCTTAAGTTAGAGTCACCAAATTCGGACTTTAGGTACTGCTCGTAGTACTGATCAATGTGATATCACTCATTAAATTGTCCCTTAAGCCATTTTATAAGCTTAGTTATTCATCATTTCCGTACTGTTGGAGCTATACATGCCAAATTCGTATCATATTCATCGCCCCGATGCCGATGATGGAGCTGGTGTCAATTATGCCTGAATTTCTTTTATAATTGTAGTTGGTCATAATTTCCTAACTCTTGAAGCTATAGCCACCAAATTCTTATTAAATGCATCGCCCCCGATGTCGATCTGTTACACCTTAAGCCATCTTATAAGCATAGTAGAGTGACATTATCATACTTTTTAAGATACAACCACCAAATTCATAACGTAGGAATCACCCTTAATAGTAAACAGGGTGGTAGGTTCAAGTATGCCTTAAGCCCTCTTATAAGTATAGTTAGTCATAATTTCCGAACTGTTGAAGTTATAGCCACCAAATTCATATCACAGGCATCACCCCCAATGATGAAAATTAACACAGGATCAATTATGGTTTAAGCCCTCTTATAAGCATACATGTACACCATTTCCTAACTGTTTAAGATACAGTCACCAAATTCATAACATAGTCATGACCCCTGGTGATGAACAGGGCCACAGGGTCAAACACGCCCTAAGTACTCTTATAAGCATACATGTACACCATTTCCTAACTGTTTAAGACATAGCCACCAACTTAAAACCATAGACATCATTTCCGACGCCCTAAGCCCTCTTATATGCATAGTCTGCTGTCATTTCCCATCCATCGAAGCTATAGTCGCCAAATTCATAACATAAACATATCACCCCTGATATCAATATCAGGTTGGTAGGGTCAAGTTTGTCCTAAGCCCTCTTATAAGCATAGTTGGCGGCCATTTCCCATCTGCTGAAGACATAGTCATCACATTTAAATCTTATGAATCGCTCCCGACATCGAACATGGCTGCAGGGTAATTATTATAAACATAGTTAACATTCATTCCCTATCCACTGAAGCTATACTGACCAAATTCGTATCATAAGTAGCACACCTGGCGACGAACAGGATGGCAGTCACAAGTATACCTTACAGCCTTATAAGCATAGTTAGCTTTAATTCGAGAACTGTGTAATATTTAGTCACCAAATTCGTATCACAAGCATCGCTTCCTATGACAAATAGTGGATAGTTGGATGCCATTTCCCAACTACTGAAGCCATAATCACCAAATTCATATTATAGACATCATTACGATGATATAAAATATGGCATGTTCAAGTATACTTTAAACCCTCTTATGAGCATAGTTGGCTGGCATTTCCCACCCACCAAAACTACGGTCACCAAATGCATATCACAAACTTTGCTCCCGACATCGAACAGGCCGGTGAGGTCAATTACACCTTAAGTGTTCCGATAAACATAAGGATCTGCCATCGCCTATCTGCTAAGGTAACATACATCAAATTCATAAAAACATACAACAAGCATCACCTCCGACTGCTCTCTAGACAGAAATGGTGTTCATATTTAGAAAATTAATGTTCGTAGTATAAACAGTTCGGTCGAGTGTATAGATAAAATGAGATGCTGAAAATATAAGCTTTACTTTTGGAGTTGTTACGTGACAGAAGGAAGTAGGAACAATCTCAACTCAGTAAGGTGTATGCGCATGGTTGATATACTTTTATTATTGTGTTAACACATATACATTTATTCCATACATCAAAATCGACGAGAGGTAGTTTCCTTTCTATTCTACTACACAGTATTTTTTTGGTAATTTTTCATAGAATTCTTTGGAAACTAATTGCCAAAATCATTTTACACGTTTCTTTGACATTTGCAAAACAAATGTGGGATAAAAACAATCAAACATTGTATACTTTAATTATTCTATAAGCATTAAAATAAACAATTAATATTGTAAACGCTGCTCGTGTTAAAGTAAGCACTTATGAAATCAACTATTAGAAAAATCTGTACATATACTGAATAACTACACGTACACTTCGTAACTAAATGTATACTGCATAACTACACGTATAATTCATAACTACACGTATACTGCAGTACGCAATGGAACGCACGCTCCCAGTTAGAAAAGAGAGAGAGAGAGAGAGAGAGAGAGAGAGAGAGAAAGAAATCATTGGGGTGTTACCAGATTTTGAGCGCCATAAAATGTGTTCAGCACTCGTTGAAATTTCTTCTTCGACAGTCAGATTATTATTTAACTGCAATAATCATGAACTACTTTTATTTTCTTACCTTTTGAAATAAGTGGAAATTAATGATAGATTACCTTCGGAAAATTACTGCAGAAGCGGTAGTAATGCAAGAAGTCAAGATATAATTATCCCTAAAATAAAATTACGTTATGTCCTATGCTCTAACAAAGTCACATTTTAAAATTTTAATCTGAAACACAAGTAATAGTAAAAAAAATATACATCCAATATGGCGTCAATTAGTTAAGTTTGCAACGAATTAATAAACATTGTTCTAAGTCCTACTGTATGTATTGAGAGCGAAATACGTAACTTTATGGCTACTATACGTTAAGGGTTTTGTGTTAGGTACATTAAAGTGTGCTCTAATGTTTCCATGCTATTAAAATAGTTATGTTCCGAAAAATTCTTTGTTTTACACTTGGTGAGACGGTTGATGGTAATGTTAACGACGGTCTACATATAGCGGAAGGATACAAAACGATGGTAAAGGTAGATCATAAGCAGGGTCTTAAAAGTTCTCGATCAATCGTGAACAATTTATACTATCACAGTTAATGATTTTGTGGACTGGCTGGCCTATTGAGTGTAGGCAGTCTCGCATGACAGCTTCCACGAAATTATTGACTGTACTAAGCACGCTAAGTAAACCCAAAGTGTTGTAATGATACAACGTTTCACTTGCAGTGTTAGACGAAGATATGTATATATATAATTATATTTGCAACTGGTTCCCGAAGAATTGTTCGTAAAACGTAGAAGAATCTTCTCGTGTGTACTCCCGAGTCGTCGACTCCCGGGCCGCTCACCACCAGAAGGGGGTCAGGTACCCGCCGTAGGGCGCAGGGGTGCAGAAGGGCGGCAAGGGCCCCGGGAAGGGACCCACCACCTCGGCGACGACGGGAGCTGCGTGTCTGGGCACCAGCAGCCGGCGGGGACCCTCGTAGGGCTCGAACCCGCGCCTTCCTGCGAACAAGGGAAGTCCAACGCCGTCTGCCTCGCTGGCAAAGTAGTCGCGTGGTCGCCCGGGGCGGTCTGCGTGGGGCGGCGCGGAGGCGTCGGGGGCGCCGACCTCCGACGTCCCGGCGGAGGCGGATGCAGCAGCAGCAGCCCTCTGTGTCCGCGCGCTGTCGTGGACTCCCGTGGGTTCAGGGGTCGCCCGGCCGGCCGACACGAACCCTCCGGAGCTGAAGACACAGGCGACGACCAGCACAGCCACCGAGGTTGCAACCTGAGGAATCACAACATTATTACACACCCAAGAATTTAGGTTTTTTCATTCGAGGATTATTGATAGTCCGTTCACGGTTACTACCTCCAAAGTCTTTGAAGGCCTTTTTGAGTTGTACCTCCAGGATATTCCTCCGCCTCTTGCGATCAAAGCTTAATCGAGTCTAGAAAATTACACCATAGGGACAACGCACCGCATTCGTGAGCACTCAAGAACTATTTCTTATAAGCTGTTCACGTTAAAGTGAGCACTTTTTAAGGCCCTCCCACAAGCCATTAGCCATTAATAATTATGTTTCATTGCAGACTCTGACCCTACCTTTTGAAAGTGGTGAAAGTATACACCGTATTTATCAGGCACATGGCAATGTTGATATTAAAAAGTGGCAGAAAGACAAAAAATTATTTAAAAATGAGCTCACTTTACCGTGAATAGCCTATACTAAGCATTACCAATACATCTATTATCTCACAGTTTTTATTCATCTTAATTGTAATTGAAATCTTACAATTTATTGATGAAATATAAATAAAATTTCAATGATATGTTCTTTTACGTTAAAACAAGTTTAATACGCTTGTGATTACATAACGTAATTAGGAAACAACCAAACACGTAATACGTAGGGGGTTGATTTTTCAAACGTTTGTAGAGTGAAGTGTGAAGAAACCACGAATAGACTATAATCCTCTTTCACTGTGAAAATACGTTGATACTTATTTTGTAGCAAAGATACGATCTAGAACTAATACCGTTCACAAAGAGCTCCAAATCGGCGAATTTCACCGCAGAATTGTTGAAACTGCCCCACTTGACTCAGTAAAATTGTACTGATAATATTTTTGCTGGTATTCACTAACTAAATGCCAATTTATACTGATTCCTAGTGAAATGCAATGTTCTGGCACTAATACCACAGTGCATTGCACCTATCCGCCATTTAATAGCAGGTCAATAACTTAAGATCCAGTAATGTAATTCTACTTCTTTAAATCATTGATTCAATTTTATAGTATGCACATTTCGTTGAGGCTGTTTTGTTAACTGTAACAAATATTGCTTAAATTCGAAAGAATATGATTCCTGTTATTAAAATTTTCATTTATACATTTTCGTTTTATAGCATTATTAACTATCTATATAGCAAATTAAAACATTTCTTTAAAATTGTTTTGTTTACAGTGAAGCAATTCTGCTGCATAGCAAAAATTAAAGTGCTAAGTAATATTAAAACATTAATTTCGTACGGCGTAGTTTTTAGTAGTAACGGAATTTCGTAAGTGCTACATTGCCAAGTAACAGTTAACAATTTCGCTCGACCATTAATATAATGTTTTAACATTCAAAATACGTTAACTAACTTCACCAAAATGACTAACAATTAACCATTTTAAAATAAAAGTGAAAGTTATTTTGAAAAAAAAAAAAAAAAAAAAATACAATTTTGTGTCAACAGAAGTATAAAACGCTAGTGATACATGTCATGTTTAGGGACATAACTAGAGCCACATTTTTCGCGAAAAGATTTGTGCAAATGCTAGATTTCAATATTCTACTGGCATATCAGTAGTATTAATTTGCTTATTGGCGGAGTGTCTCTGTCAGAACATATTGTCTTACTTGACTGGCCAATCAGAATTAGGCTACTCCGATACTGCACGCCTGCTTGAGGAAACTTGCCGCTTGAGGAAACTGCACAGGTAAGCGATATTTGACGATGGTTATCTCCGAGAATACCCTTAATATGACAAAATTAAAAAAATAGAGGCAAAAATAATGTTTTTTTTTATCATCTCTGACAAAAAGTCGTATTTCATTTATTTACCTAGTTACGCGTATTCGCGCAAACAACTATTTCACAAAAAAAAAAAAAAAAAAAAAAGGGGGCCCATCCACTCTTAATTTCCGAGTTCAAGTGTAGCAACGACTTTTTGTTAGGTATGATCTGAACTCGTGTACAGCCCTCGTCTTGTAACCAGTGAGCAATGTGCTGCAGGCTTGCTTGGTTATGACACTAACCATTCATGTCTGAGAGGCATAGAAAATTAAAAAAAAAAATGAGACTAGTCACACGGAAGACTTGATACTGGTGCCTTGACATGTACAGTACCGGTCAAAAGTATCATTCATGTGCAACGTGTCCACGATCGTGAACACGGTGAATGTACGAGCTGAGCAACTTGCTCTATATCTGCCAATAACTTCGCTGTCGATGTGATGCTAAACCGTACTATTATAGGCTGTTCACGGTAAAATGAGCACTTTTGAATGCCCTGCTAAATATATACCTTTACGTACATTGTGTATTCTTCCACCTTATGTAGAATTAACACTGGCATGCTCATCACTTTATTCATGCGTTGGTCAAGCGAAAATTTGAAATTATTAGAAGAGTAAATAGTTTACATATCGGCTCATTTTTACACTTAGATGCATTAAAACAAACCGGAAAGCGAAATTAATAATTTTTAGTTATCACAGAAGGTTACCCAACACTGTTTATTCGATGTTAATATATGGAACTACCTTCCCTTCACGATGTGGGCATGCAGTAGGGAACACGGAATGTATAACACGTACAACTGAAATGGGCTGGCTCTTCATTTAATTCCTGTGCACCCAATCGCTGATTAGCCTTGTGAGGCTGTGGAAATGGCCTTGAGTCTCTGATTGGCAGTGGCGAGGCTCTTAGAACAGGCCTTCTACCTGATTGGCTACTGCTTGCTGAGATAGCTTCCTTACTGGCTGTGATGCCAGCCGACGATTAAATTACCAGGCGCTAATTGGCGAACGGAATTTCAAGATTTTGTTGGCCGGTGACGCCATTTTGCTGGCGTGTGCGGTTGGAGCTCGCAGTACATGAGCTCGACCGCTTATTGGCTGCTCGAATCTCTGGAAACGTGCCCCGCCTCTGAATTGCTAAATAACGTTGCGAAAAGTTACCCATTGGTAAGGATGCTGCCCGTTAAGTAAATTTCCAGGCCCTGATTGCCGAACAACGTTCCAACACGACGCTAGTGTGCAACTGGAGCGCGCGGTACAGTACGGCTGTTTCGGTTCTGTATTCTAACCCATTCTGTGATTTCGCTTTAGTAAACTTGGCAGTGCAAGTGTTATTGACTGGACAGTGGACAGGCCCCGCGGGACTGGTGTCCGGGTTCGGTTCCCGGCAGGTTCAGTGTAGGAAGCGGGTGACGTTGGCCGAGGGGTTTTTCTGGAGTGTTCCCGTTTCTTCCCGCACTTGCATTCCTTCGGCGGCGCTGTGTCCCGTATCCCCGGTCCCCGACGAGCTCTGAGGACCCTGTTGCCAAGCTGCTACTCAAGTGCCTCGACCCAGCCGCACACTTGCCCGGGCAGTGTGTCAGCAGCTCGCATCTTCGGCTGGTCACGCGTGACCTTGAACATAGCCGCTCTCGCCCGCTGACGGAGGAGAAACCGGAACTAACGACCCGATCGCCAACTGCGGTCTGCCGGACTTCGCTCCGCGAATCTCCGCTTCGCCCAGGGGCGCACAGAGTGAGCGAAGAGATTTGGACGGCTTTGAGAGCCGATGAGGGGTTTTTCGAGGTGAGAATGGAGCAGCGCAGGACCGAAGGTGTGGGGAAACAGGAGATCCCCCAAGAAAACCCGCCGACCAGCGACATCGTCCGGCACGATTCACACATGCGAAAATCCGGTAGCGAAACCGTCGCGAACCGAGCCCGGTTCGCCTAGTTGGGGGTGAGTAGTCTAACCACTAGACCACCGCAGCCTCTAGGGACGCCCAGACAGAAATTTTTGCTCACAGAGAGCTCGACGTAAATCAGTCAATTTACTGGTCGCATAAAACTATGACTGATGAAGCGATTACAGGGGGAGGGGTTCGAAAAGATACTCGAAGCCCCCCCCCCCCCCCTTCTCCTGAGGAGGTCGATACAGAGGTATAGAATGGAAAGTAGATTATCAGTTAAGTATTCGAGATGTTAGTGTCGATATACAACGGCATAGTTTTAAAGTATAATAGATTTAAGGAAGTGTGTGGTAATAAACCACTCCACACCATTACTCCAGACTATCAGGATGTTGAAGTATTAGAATATAATATAAAGTGTGGTTTAAAGATGTGGTCCCAACAGCAAGTCTTAAGTACCAAAAAAATAAGCAAGAGGAGATCGATGGGAAAAGCAAAGAAATACTCTTCTACCTCCGCAATTACCCAGAAAGGGCACAGGTGCGGGGATGATAAAAAGCGTGCCTGACCTTATGCTGGCCAAGTAAAATAAATATAATTACTTAATTAACGTCGGACAAAGAAATTTTTTCAACAAATGGTTTTACAATGCGGTATACCTACAGGCAGTGTCGAAGAAGGGCCTTACACACATTTTCCCTAAACAGGTCTTTTTTTCATATACACATATTTAATGGAACATCTTGCACGCAACAAAAAGGGCTCCGTCTAGTGTGGGACCAGAATGGGGTTTTACATGTCAGATGATTTTAGGCATGTCTCTGTTACCCTCCAGAGTATCGCTTTCGAACTAAAAACACTTTGACCCTTACAAGAAAGCAAGTATGACTTAATTAATAATAAATAATTTTGGTTTTTATTGGGTCTATAAATCTTAATTCACCCACAATTTCGTATAAATGTTGCGTGAGCAAAAATAAACAAATTTTTTTAAAGCAATGTTTTGAAAGGTAGCAGAGACACTCCTAAAGTCTTTCACTCGGCTGGTCCCCTACTAGGCAGTCGAATTAAGAGGTAAAGCATTACTCTGGTAAAACACCTAATCTCAAAGTTCTTAAAAAAATGGCCTTTCTTGGATTTTCTGGTACTGGTTTCCAAAAATTGTATAAATTAATTTTAAACTCTTAGTTTTTGGAATTGGAAAAGGCTTATTAACGTCCCCCGTTGTTACGCCTAAAGGCCTATCAGGAGACGGCTTACAAACTGACTTATAATATAACTTAAAATAACAACCACTCCTTGTCTATGATTGGAACCCAGAACCTCCAGCACCGCAGACCAGCGGCGCACCAACCGACGCACTGGTGGTGCTGTTTCTTTCTTGCACGGGGGATGGAAAATAAAAACATTCTGACCTGGTTTCAACGGAGATGAAAGATACAACCTCCCGAGTGGCAGATAGTTATGTTACCAAATAAACCGTTAACCATAAATTACGATGCGGTTAGCCTGCTCGCCTCCCGTCATTGGAACCGGGTTCAATCGCCGGCCGGGTCACTCCCGGATTTTCGTATGTGGGAAACGTGCCCGACTATGCCTCTGGTCGGCGGGTTTTCTCTGGGATCTCCCGTTTCCCCCGCCCTTTCATTCCGGCGCTGCTCCATACTCACCTCAATCACCATCGTAGGCTCTCAAGACCTCGCTGGTAAGATCCGCCGAGATCTCTTCACTCACTCACATACCTGTCCAGTATTTTTATTTGCCTGATAGTTGGTAACGCAGGCGTCTGCTTACACGTCCGGAATGTGACTAGGTATGACGTGTATAACACATGACCCTACATAGGATTCTAACACAGTTAATAGACATCATATGCTGCTGGCTTGTTACTTTAATATCAGACATGGGATTTGGTTCCCAGAGAACTATTATTTATCATTACCTGCATTCGCTGACGAAAGATTTCAGTTTTAGATACCAGAACACAATTCGTTTATCTGTATACAATAACTGAATCGATCGCTTCACTGGAAGTCTTAATCGGCCCTTTCAGTCGATGATAATGTTACTCACCAACAATTCAGTTAATATCGTAGTCTACAGCTGACTGAATAATTAGTGTGCAAAGCCGGTTAGTGGAATTTGTTGATAATGAATGCAAATATCCTCTCAAATCACTACGTTTCAGTTACTGATATAATCATTGGATTGTTAGTGAATCCATAGAGCCAATACAGGGTTGATAGTGCATGCTGTCTCAGTAACAGGTGGAATTTGTACCGCGTGTTTTGGGCACAAACTTGAACCTTGTTTATATTTATAACTAAGTGGTATGACTCGTCAGTAAATGTCTTTTGGCCGAGTTTAAAAACAGCTACAATGTAATCAATTCACGGGAAACGTTTTTGTTATAAAAACATTGTTCCTTTGGAGAAATAAGCATAAATATATATATATGGCATATGTAAATAATGCTGATAATTTGTTAACAGTAGTTGGGGCATGCAAAGAAGACGATAACCTGTCTTTCATATGTTTATTTTATAAGTGGTGTAGGTAAAAGCTTTTTTCTACTTGTCGGCCATCAAATTTAGTTGTTTTGTAGCTATTTCCATTGTTTCAAATGTAATGTGCCCAAAAGGCAGCCAGCTATAGTGACGTTAAAATCTGATGTGAGAAATTGCTTGTAAATTCGAATTTCGGTAGCAACAACCCATCTAGACTTTTACTATAGGGACAGTACATAAGTGGGTTGATGGCACAGTCAAAATACTCTGTAAACGGAGATAGTAATAGCTACAGAAATGTTTGTTTTGACCTTGTTTGTGAATATAAATGGAACTACACGTAGAGTTCACAGAACAGAACAGTTTGAGCCAGCAGAAATGTTCTAGTTCCTCTCCTCAATCGATTTTCTTCGATGTGCATCGGCAAATTTGCTCTTACCTTCAACGACATTATTCTGAGGTCCTTCTGCTATCCCTCGATAAGAACGGGGGGTCGAACCAGACTGCATCCAACGAGTTGCGAGACGAACTATTTATACCACCTTTCCGAGCACTCGTCTTCACTTCTAATTAAACAGTTTGACAATCGTGACACGATCGAATAGGAAGGCAGCCAGAACGATAGGAAACACGTAATTGTCCTCCGAAAAAAAAAAAAATCCCGTCGCTCCTAATTTCCTCGAAGTTCATTTTCATTCGGATATCCACGAACTGGTTCATGTCTGTAATTAATTTCCGCGTTGTATGATTCACCCTGTCGTGAGCCTCTCACGTTCCTACGAAGTGAGTTTCCTGTCCCTGCTAACAAGGAACGGAAACTGCCCAGGGGTGTTCAGTGTTAACGTATAAACACCTTCATGTTGGCAGCTCTTTACTCTTCGGGTCAACAAGTGCTGATGAGTCAAGACTGTCGTGGGTTCGAGACGCACCTGTGCAATAACACTAATGCAGATTCTAACACTTATGGGTATTAATAAAGTACAAATTTTTTACCGTTTATTTCCACATGTCCGCAGTAGCTTTCTATGGCCGATCATGCCGTTGGCGAGACGTTAAGCCATGCCTAACTACATAAGCCCGAGATTCGCAAAACTCTTTTGTGACCCCCACTAACAACCGTAACATCTTCGCTGCGACTAACGAACTCATTAGTGCCTACCAGCACACTAAATGCATTGGTGAAAACAAAAGTACTTGTATAGTAGTTGCCACTAAATAATGAAATCACAAAAAAAAAAAAAAAATCATTGTTTGTGACACAACATTTTTCGTGATGTCTTTATTGACAAAAGAAAGTCGTGGCCACCAACATATTCTTTTGTTCAGAACAATTCACACGTGTGTGAATAGTTTTCACAATTTATGTCTTATTTAGTCAAAAGTGGCCCTATTTTCCTAGGTATAGATTACCAGGTAGGGCTTGTTTCTGTTGTTCTCGTATCAGTTAACAGCTAAGAGACCCTACTATTTCGCGTTGTACGATGTCACCATACCTCTACGCACTCCAGTAGATGTCTCGTGTCCATTGCCTGCTACCAAAGGCGGAACTTATCCTCCTCTTACATTCCGTCACACGGAATGAGGCTACCAGTGTGCTGAGTGTTTACTATTGGTTCTGAGTCCTGTGTGGCGGGTCGGATGTGCGGAAGTCGAGTAACACAATTGAAATTAACATATACTTGTATGTAATCCACACTGGTATCGAATTATTACGCTGTGTTGTAGCTATTGTATTCTCCATACATTTACTAAAACTGAACATTTTTAAATATTAAAATTGAGCCGTATATTTTTGTAACGTAAGTGCTGGATGTAACGAATCCCAATATATGAAAAGTCTCATGCTAATGTCATCTTACTCTTTCCCAAAATTTTATATTCAATATATATTGAAGTTACAATTTTATATTCAATATATATTGAAGTTACAATTTTATATTCAATATATATTGAAGTTACAATTTTATATTCAATAGATATTGAAGTTACAATTTTATATTCAATAGATATTGAAGTTACAATTTTATATTCAATATATATTGAAGTTACAATTTTATATTCAATAGATATTGAAGTTACAATTTTTTATGCATGTTTCGAGTAACATTTTTAAAAATTATATTTATTTATTATATCATGCACACATTAATTGTAAATTTTAATATCGTATACTCCAAATCTTGATGCCACTCACATCATTATTAAATCAGCGAACAATTAATTTCGTTGTATGTTGTATCACGTGACAACTTATCTTAGAGCTCATAAATATTTCCAAATATAATAATGTCGTGTTCTGTACTACGTTTTCCAGAAATGACATGTGCTTGAAAAAAAGCATTTTGTCAGTGTTTACTTAACACATTAATAGAGGTAAAGGCAGTTTACGGTAAAGTGAGCACTTTGCTTTTTGCCCCTTTTCAAGTACTTAACATCCAAATTTCTGGAAAATAATCCTTCTCGGTGGATTTTCCCGGCTTGAGGGAAAACCACCCCTAAGGTTACAACTTTTAAGTCCAGCGATGTGGGCTTAGCTTTTATGACTCAGTAAGTGAAAGAGGACACTTGATTTTATACAGAAAGAATATAATATTTCCCTTTGAAGTTTAATGGCAATGATGAGTTCATGTTATTATGAGGCTTTGATTGTACTGTGTCAATTGCCAACCATGAGACCCAATAAACATACACAGACTCAGCAAGACAAAAGCAAAAAATCATTTTACAACACCACAGACAGATAATCAGGAAAAGCTGTTGCCTTGTCAATAGCTTCACAGCATTTCGGAGCATTGCGATTGTTCTTCCTGTATCTCACCAGAAGAAGGGGACAGATTCCAGGCCATGTCTGGTTTTTCTGCATTGCGGCCATATAAGTTATCTGAAATTACCTGAAAGTACCCGGCGAAGCAATGCCTTGTCAATAGCTTCACAGCATTTCGGAGCATTGCGATTGTTCTTCCTGTATATCACCAGAAGAAGGGGACAGATTCCAGGCCATGTCTGGTTTTTCTGCATTGCGGCCATATAAGTTATCTGAAATTACCTGAAAGTACCCGGCGAAGCAATGCCTTGTCAATAGCTTCACAGCATTTCGGAGCATTGCGATTGTTCTTCCTGTATCTCACCAGAAGAAGGGGACAGATTCCAGGCCATGTCTGGTTTTTCTGCATTGCGGCCATATAAGTTATCTGAAATTACCTGAAAGTACCCGGCGAAGCAATGCCTTGTCAATAGCTTCACAGCATTTCGGAGCATTGCGATTGTTCTTCCTGTATCTCACCAGAAGAAGGGGACAGATTCCAGGCCATGTCTAGTTTTTCTGCATTGCGGCCATATAAGTTATCTGAAATTACCTGAAAGTACCCGGCGAAGCAATGACTCGCGACTCTTCAGTGTTGTTTTTCTTTTGTCCTTACTTTCTTCAATTTTCGTTCTACATCTGTATTTCATATTTTTGGAAAAAATTTCACAGGCTCTTTGTCTTGTCAAGCCAAACATTTCGAAACATTATCCGACAAAAGTTAACAACAATTACGTAAATGTGCCACTTTCGTGCACAATTTTACTTGCCTTCACAAAAATTGTAATACTTGAAAACTGGTTATTTAAAAATGATCAAAACAATATGCTATACTGAATACTTTCATGATTTCATTACTATCACACGAGAACTTTATAATGTGGGCCATAATTATATTACTGCTCGTCTGTGCAACAATAATTCTTGTATTAAATAAATAAATATTATTTGCTCGAAGTCAAAACAAAAAACTTTCGTTTATTTTGAGAGGATATTCCACACACAGTGAAGTAGTAAATACAAAACTTAACTTATTACTAACGAATATATAACTGATTAGTGTGTTTTGTTAGATACATAGTGTGTACTTTCTAAATTAATATGCAGCTCTCAAAAAATATATTTGAAGTTGCATGGGGGTGATTCTACAGGATTGTTGCACACATTGTCGATTAAGCTTCTGCTGTGGTTTTCATCCGTCTTACTGCGCCAAATATCTTATCATGCACGCCACTTGTAATGAGATCTTGCACATAACTGCGATCGCTACCATCTACCAGCGACCTCTCTCTCTGAGCAGATGGAACGATCGCTGAATATGTGTATTTTTACTTTTCAAGGCATATTTTCGTAATTCTTCAATTTATTTTATTTTATTTTTTTTCGTGCAGTGGCTGTTCTTCTTGCTGTCTCTGTCCTGCAACTTTGACAAGAGATGCTCGGAATCGAATCATTGCCACCGAGCTGCCTTCTTGCGACAGTGCCATCAGCCTGTTTATTTCTTTATTTTTGGTAGCTGTAATGCCCTTGAGTTTTCTGTAGAAATTATGCAGAAAGTTATTTGTGCACTCGTCTACAGTAACATTTTTGTAAGGATGTGTACCCAAAATTCTTTTGTATACATTACTGTCGCCATCGGCAATGAGTTTAGTATATTTTATACCATGCATTTCTTCACTCTGTCAGAAGCCTTCAATAGCTTGCATACTTAATGAACTTTGGTTTCCGCCAAGTTCTTGGAGTACGCGTGCAGCTTCGGAGTTATTCCTACTGCTGCAGTGCGGCCTCAAGTTGTGCAGTACAGTACTTGCGTTCACGCCGAAGAAAAGGACTTTTCCAGTTCGGAATCCAACTATCGCAGCCTAAAAGATAATATAGGTATTACTTGTGAGCGAGAAAGTAATAAAATTGATTAGCCTAGAACATATGGCATTAATATTAATTTTATTTCAATCGTAAGGAAATGAAACCATGAAATTATTAAAGCTCATGAGACAACGTTGAGCTTACAACAATTTAGTTCATTTATAAAAAATGTTTTGATATATAATGCACCATCATATCTTGTTGAAGTTATTTCCTTTAGCAACATAAATTTGTGTCTTAGGTATACCTGCATTGAAGTCTCCTAAGTCGCTTTCCTCAATGCACATTAGCCTAGTGTGCATTGAGGTCACGCCGTTCACTTTTTTTTCAGTGTTTGTGTGTAATTTGCTGCGTGATGAAGTGATCATGTCGACTAGATATTCATCTAGTTACGAATCAGAATTCCCATGGGCTTCAGAAGACACTAAAGATAGAGGCAGTGCGCTGTGCGAAATATGTGTTAAAAGTTTTAAAATACATACAGTGGTCACGGGAGTGTTTCTAAGCCACGCGAAATCTAAACTGCATCAGCAAATACTTGCTGATAACTCGAGAAACTTGCAAGTTACTGCATTATTTTCTGCCCATTCGAACCAAACCTCAACTATTTCTTCTTTCAGCAAAGGTAAGTAACAATCGCTTGTAGTATATTTTACTACTGTGTGTGTGTTAATCGTCCCAAATGTTTCACTTGATTTAAACATTTAAACTAACGATGTAACATACCCTTAGCTTTATTTTAACTCTAGAAGTTTACAGCATAGCTTTAATTGCCACCCACCCACCCACCACAGTAGGAATCTAGAAAGCTACGAGTCGGCAAAGCCTCTCGACTGCTGACTGCTAGACTGTTCGTCGCTTCCCTGCAATCATCGCATGTTTCCCGTGTCGCTTGTAAAGATACTTCTCTCCTCCATTGTCGGCGTCGTATAGTCAGAGACGGGAATGATGGACACGTTACTAATTTCATTTAGTCTACAAATGTCTTCCGAATAAAATGACAGGGCCAAGTGAAAGTGTATTTTACCATCCCCTCGTCTCGATGTTAAACACTTAGTGTCATGACGTTTTACCAAGTCGAATAAATCCGCATTTAGTCGTCCATTAACTCAATTATATGTTAATTAAATATAAAACGTAACATGTCCCATAAGTATTATTAACAAGTCTCATTACTATAAACAAAATGCGCGATGTGCTAGGTTCATTTTCTGTTGCTGTGAGTATACTGGGCAATTAATTTAAATTATATAAATTAGTTTTAATAAGTACATAAGTGATATAAAGACGTATACTATAAATACATAATGGCGTTACTGCCTAGAAAAGTTCGAACTTTGCGCGACGTGTCTAATTTAGTGAGCTTCGCATTCAGTTTCAGCTGCTTCTCGCGAGAAAACCAGCTGATAAATCATGTTTTAATAAGCAGCCAAATTCAGAATAAATTATACCCTAGATGTATATAAATGCAGCCTCTCGTTATAGCCGAAAAAAGTTAAAACTGTGCGACGTAATTTAGGCTCGAGTCGTAAAAATTTTTACGAATGCGGGGTACTGTAATTGGTATGCGCAAATTCATTTCAAGAGTTATTGACGATCGTTTACGTGCTACGGAGACACCCATGAATATCGGAGTCGAGGACGATGGTCCAGATATTTGCCGCCGCGCTGCGCAACCAATACGTTCCTTTAACTATTTCATATTTCTCCAGAATTGTTACTGTTTTACACTAGCTACCGCTCACTTTGTCTTATCAGGAGTCGCCTAAAGTCTAACCCCCCCCCCCCAAACGTAAGCGAGTTGTCAAATCGAAGCACAAAACAGAAAATAAAAACTAGGGCCGACAAAAAAAACCGTAATTCAATAACATTGCGTACAAATATAGCCAATAATTGATACTTTCAGTTCTAAACTCAGTGCGGGAAGTCGAAATCCAAAATCAAAAACCTAATAATTGTTATTAACCTAGTACTGTTACGTGGCCTATGCAAATCAGACCGTGCACGCACACATCACACACACATACACATACACGTACATACGCGCACCTGACAATCAGTCCTTGCGCACGTGGGTATAAAATAAAGTAGGGACGCAGTCAATAGTCGGCGATGCATGAAAATAGCCCAACTTATGGCTGTCCCTGCTTGTAATCACTGCTGACAGGCACGAAGCATGTAGCAAGCTGTGCACAGTTGGCTTGCAGATAAGCAGCACACAGCGCGCCGCCTAGCTGGAGGACAGCTTTATGTATAATGTGCATATAAATTTGAATTTTTTTTGTACAGGGAATATATTGTATTTATTACAGTTTTTCAAGGATAAATCTTTATAAATAATATAGAAGCAATTCAATTTTTTTAATTGGTATTTTAAATTGAATTTATTGCAGTTTTTCAAGGAAAGAACTTTATAAGTAGTAACTTACTGAATGTGTAAATTTTTATTTTGTTCTGGGAGGTTATATTGCATTCATATTGTCTTTTTAACGCTTACTTTTATGTATTTCTATATATATACCGCACTGTAAAATATGGGACACTGTATAAAACCGGTTTTTGAAGTGTGTTAGTACAAGCTGAAAAATCCTTAGGATAACCTGTAAAAACCCTGGAGTTTTATATTTTCAATAGAGTGGCCACCCTGAAGAGTTACTTCTCTGGTAGGATACTGAAATCTCTATGATTAAGGGTGGGAGGCCATGGCGGTGTAGTGTTTAGAATACCAAAGCTGGATTTTCGCATGTAGAAGACACGGTGGACATTGCCAATAGCCATCGTGTTTTCTCGAGCATTCCATATTCACCTCATGTCACCCTCACAGGAGCTGAAGTGATTGCCGTATGCGCCTCCCAAGACCTCTCAACTCAACTAAGATTGAGGTCCTGCTCTTGCATTCAAGTCTCTGGCCGAACTAACATGAGAACTCCAGATGTTGAGTTTGTACCTAAGAATTAGAGTCGCCAGCTTTCCGTATGAGAATACCTGAGTTCCGCTTTTCACTAGTCATCAACTGCTGTCAGAATTTACCTTTGGCCTTCACGAGATACGACAGAGTTCCTCGTTTGACCATGCACTGAAGTTTCCCAAGATATCAGGATAGAGAAGGTTTACATACTACAATAGGTGTCTCGAATCTGCAGCAGCCCCCGTTAAGATGTTCTCTCGGAGATAGAGTCTCTCTAGAGATTACCTGTCCAACTGTTACTAAACACTCTCAGAAAGTACTTCCCGATTCGATTTGGGGCATCATGTCATAGAATATACTTCGCCTCGTAAGAAAATCTCGGTAGCCAGTGTTGATGAGTTCACACATCTTTATAACTGCATATCATGATGCGCCCTTTGACTAGTATCATACCTTCATCTTAATCAACGTGTTCTACAGAGTCAAAGTTCGAAGATGTTTTTCCATTACGCTTGTGCATGGGATCTACTCGGTGTATTTGTTCTGGACATATTTTAAATATTCACTTGGTTGTATGGGAGACTGCTTGTGAATATAGAGGATTTTCCTGAACTTCAGGTGTAAAATTTTTGAGAACATATGTTATGATAGAAAACAGTACACAACCTATGTCATAATGTTATTGTTAAGTGACGCTCAGATTGTGAACTAAGAGTTGTTATTTGCAAAATGTCAGAAAGTATGCAAGACGGAATAACCATTTTGTAACGGGCGATTTTCTCATCGCTCTAAATGATCGCAGATATCATTTATCAAAATCAGGCTAAAACTGTTCACAAATTTTGTGTTTCATCTCACATTGTTTTGCAAATATCTATTTTTAATTCACAATTTTAATGGATTGTAACAATCACAGCAGGTCATAAGTCGTATTTTGTCACATTTCGTGGAGGTTGTGCTACATAGATTTGTTGAAAACCCGCCAAGTATTAACCATAGTGTTTGTAGAACAGTTCGAGCTGTACTAGCAAGATGGCGCTCCGCTTCACTTCGGACACACTAAGGCATCACCTGTATGTTTTGCCGCTGCCACCTGCTGCTGCTATGCTGTGTATTAGGGTCATTGAGGACACTCGTTCTACGTGTTGTTAAGTTTATTTCTGAAGGATGGAAAGGCTTGAAAGATCACTTTCCCGTCTGTTTGTCTGTGTGTGTGTGTGCGCGCGCGCATGTGATCCCACCCCTTTTATTCAATTTTTTAACACTTCAACCGAATTTTACCAAACTCGGTAAACATATAGTACTTGGGAAGGATACCTGACTTCTATAGTTTACGATCACGCCCAGCACTTTCTTTCAAAATGGCGTAAATTTTTTAAGATTTGGTGTCTTGTGTCATTTCTCGGGAACCATTCGACCGATTTAAAACAAATTTTATTTACTCCAGATCATCTTATAAATATTAAGATAATTATTGCTAATGGCCCGCCATTTTGGTAGATAGCATCAAGTTAAAAAATTAATGTTTTGCATTATAACTCGATAACGATTTAACCAATTTTCACCCAATTTGGTACGTAAGTAATACTATGATAGGTCATGTAAACGTAAGTGACTGAACTTGACTATGCACTTATTTTAAAAATGGCGGCAATATAAATATTTTAGGCTTATTCGGTGTATCTGCCATACAATTTAACCATTCTCAAACAAATTTTGTATGCTGCAAGTATCTATTACAAGCATCGTATATGCCAACAGATATTGTCAGTAATTTTGTAAGATAGCGTTACACGAATGAATATATATATATTTTATATAATATCTCGGGGAAAAAATGACAGATTCCTACCAAATTTGGCAAACAAACATTACTACAGCAGGTGGTGTAAACAGGTATGTTGTAAGTAGGTCAGGCACTTATTTTCAAAGTGATGGTTATATAAATATTTTAGTTTAGTATATTTTATAAACGAAACAAATTTAACTTTAACTTTATATGTTGGCAATATCTATTACACCTATCAAATTTGTCTATACAAAGTCTCATTTCTCTACCAATTTGTAAGATAGTCCCTCAATAAAAACTTAATTTTATATGTCATATTGTCGAGAAATATTAACCCATTCACACAAAATTTGGCGAAGAAGTTCTGCTGTGATATTCTATTTTAATTTGTGTATTTTTAAAGTATGACAGACACTTACGTCCAAAATGGTGGCTATAAAACCATTTTAGTTTTGTGTGCCATATCTACATAACTGTGTAATATATTTCAATTTAAATCTATATACTGGCATAATATAACTACTGAATGTGCTAATACATATAATTTTTATCCTCAGTTTATGAAGATCGTCACATGAAAAATGTGGTGGTTCTCGAGAACCAAACAACTTATTCCCACCAAATGTTACACACAAGTAGTGCTACGTTATGGTGTGTAAACTGGCGTGTTTCAGGTGCGGCGGTTTATTTATTTTTATTATGATAATATAAATAATTTAGTTAGTGTGTTGTATCTATGAAACAATTCAACTAAATTTTGTACATTAACAGTATCCACTAGAAGCATCAATTATGCATACATAGATACAATTTTTCGAACATATTTGCAAAATGGTACCAGTTGAAAAAATTTGAACTTTTTTCCATATTTCTGAAGTAGTTCAACTAACTTCCACCAGATTGTGCATACTACAAATTCTACAGAAAAGCATGTAAACGTTCATGATTTAAGTGGGTCATACAACGATGTTCATGCTTTATTTAGATAAATTTGACATATATTAAACTGTTAAACCAAATTTAACCAAAGTTTGTATGCTGACAGAATTGATTAAAAGCATCGTACACAGAGATTTATTTTTTTAAAATCTTTGTACGATAGCACTAAATAAGAAAATAACGGTTTTTTGTGTCCTATACGAATCAATCGATTTCCACCGAATTCTGCACAGAAGTAGCGCTATTGTAAACCATGTAATATTTCGTGTTTTAAGTGGCGCAATCCCTTATTTTCAAAACCGCGGCCCTGAGAATATTTTAGGTTAGTAAACTCTATCAGTCGAAACATTAGACTGATTAAATCTGAAGTTTATTCTCCGAATCCGACCTCCGCAATGCCGTTGATTGCACGCTAGCATATGGTATGAGATTTCTTGGGTTCGAGTCCCGGGTAAGGCACATGCGTTTTTTTGTAATCGTCTGAGGTAAAATACTACCTTCATACTCAGCATTTACGAACTTGTTTAAAAATTAATCGCACCCGTGTTGAGGAAAGTAAGCTCAGTAGTTATAACAGTAACTACTTGTTACAAATGAAGATGTGGTCAGTTGACTCCTGCTGGTTTGACGAAAAAATTTAAACAAAAATGTGCTACAGTGCTGTCCAGTGCTTTTATACTTGGGAAGAAAGATGCAAATCAGTTGATACGTGCTTCACTTCATGCAAATTATTATTGTAAGAGAAAACAGATCTGCGTGTTGTATCTTTAATAGATGCGAAGAGACAGCACCGTTCCTGACAGATACTGCCCAAGAAATAAATAGCGTGCGAATGGAGATTAGCTGTATAAGAATCATACCGCTGATTTCATATATATAGTGCAGAAATGCTATATTTATATTCTTACTATTATTCGAAATGGCAGAAGATAAAGATTTTAATTAAAAAATTTTATGCCAGTGGTATTTACTACTTTGACCGAGAATTTGGATTATATCATTTGAAGGTTACAGCGGTAAAATATTTCAGAAAAATAAATTTGTAAGGCAACTATTTTGAAAATAACCTTATATGTTTACACAGTAATCAAACAAGTTTTGGCGGTGCCGTGGCAGCATTTCTTGTGTACCATACTTGATATAACTCAGTTAAATATTTCTAGAACTATGATGCCTAAGCGATTAAAATCTATTGAAATTATCTGACTATATATCGGAAAAAATTGTATTGAAAATAATTTCATTATCTGAAATGCACTGTATTTTCGTAAGTTTTTGTTTTCATTTATTTAATTGCTCTGGTAACATGTTACAATCTTAAAGTTTGCAAGACTGTCATTTCTAAAATATTTGACCCAAAACTAAATGAATGCATTTTCCTCTTTCATAACCAAAGTAATTAAGAATTTCTGCGAGAATCGATGAAATGTTGTTTGGGTGATTATTTATAAGCATAGTTATCAAGTGATTCAATCTCGCGATATTGCAGGTGAAAGTAAAGGTTTGATATGTATTGAATTCATTGCAGTGCTGTACAAATTTTGATTCATGTCTGCTGCCTGGCCTGGATATGTAATTTCACACTGTTGTTTAATAATTTCTAGCGGTAATAGCTTTAACAACGAGAGAACGGGAGAATGCGCTGCGTCCTGTATGTACACTATATCAATATTGCAAAATTTACTTACATTTCAAATAGAGTGCCATTTATCGCTGCACCGCTGTTTAGAGAGCTGTCAGCAGCCATCATCCCTTAGGTTTTGCGCCTTGTGAGTTATTTCTTTTCCCGAAAATAAAATTATGCTTAAAAATTAACTGTATAGTCCATTCACGGTTTCTCCAGCCTTTTTGAAACAAACCTTTGAAAAATCTCCCCATGTATGACGTGTTTCGTTATTTCCTAAATACGCCCTGTATAACAAGTGTTCTTTACTTGTGTTCATAAAAGTTACTTTTTTTTTCCTGGTAAATTGAAATGTTATTCATAGTTTATCTATAATTACAATGATTCGTTTATAAATAATCTGAATGAAAATCAGGGAGAAAATAGGTATGTTGGTAGCGCCTAGTGAGAAATAGTCCTTATACAAACTACTATTACACTCAGTGGGCACGAATGTGGTGAGTCGTCCCTCTGGTGAAATTCTCCGGGCTTAGTTAAGCTTGGTTTGCACGAGGCGGAGGAATATCCTGGAAGTAAAACTTTATCAGGGCCTCATAAAAGGCTGAAGCAGACCTTCAAGTCTTCTTACTTTTCCTACTTTTCCTACCTTTTACCACCATTTAATGGTGGTAGAAGTATAATTTTCAAGATTTACTACATATTGATGAAAGGTGAAGTGCAGCCAATAGAAGTCAGTGTTTTCCAACATTATAACCAGTATGAAAGTAAGTTAGGTACTTATATTCATGCACGCCGGCCAGCTCTGGATCCAGGGAATGCATGTCTCTGCGATCGTACTAGTGGTGCCATCCGGCGGTGCGCATAAGTACTTCGATGATCTTGATGCATAGTCTCGGCGGTTCGGCCGGTGAACAGAATAATTCTTCGGGCGTGGAGCGTGAGTCTTTTTACTTGGGTATACTGAAGAAGTTTGAACGACTTGTATAGTGTGGAATCAATCAACTGAGGGGCACTTTTCTTGGTGCTCCAGCTCCAGGCTATATTGAAGCACCACTACTAGGAAAGTTTGGCAGCGGTTGTGCAGAAAATATTTTGAAATACTACTGTACCTTATGATAAGTGATTAAGTTCTGTTTTGTTGTAAATAAATTAAGTTTCCTTGGGCTTGATACATTAAAAGATAATTTCTTGTATTTATATGCGCAAGTTGTCCTCTCTTTAGTTATTGGATGTATGTTATTGTTACTGATTTTGATGCACTGTGGAAAAAAAGTTTTATTTTTCTCAAAACTACCTTTTCAGAAGACTGGTAGAAAGTAAAATACTCAAATGGTGTTGTCATTATTACAAATAAAGGCCATACTCCATCCAAGGTGAACTCAACTTCTTTGGCAGGGCCTACAATAGATTAGGACTATAATCAGTGTATTTTATTTTTTGTTCTGGGTTTGGGAATCTCAAAACATTGTATTCCTCAGACATTATTTCAGATTTGTAAACAGTGTGTTTTTTTTTTTTTTTTTTAATTTATATTGTGTATGTGAGAACTAGGACTAGCGGCTATGGAGTTTCTTACGTTGTTATCGGTTGTGCTCATAATGGGTTCAGAAGTTGTGTTAAGTTTAACCAGCCATTTAGTTGGGGATATTAAAAAACAATTATAACAATATTTCCATAAAAATATTTAACTCTGATGTTCATTTGCTGTAAATTAATGCCGCTTGTATTATGATATTGCTGGACAGAAAGATAACGCGTACTTTTGGCAACTTATGTGAAAATGTTTCACTCTACTTTTGCCTACTTTTTAAACAAAAGGTCATACTTTTCCTACTTTTTGGATTGGGAAAGTTGCTGGAAGCTCTGCGGAAGTAACCGTGAATGGACTATATGAAGATATTAAAGGAATGAATGACACCAACGGAACCTCTTCTTTTGACGGAAGTACATGTAACAGAAATAATAACTCTGCTGACACCAAAGTGACAATTTTGAAAGTAGGTCTCTGGCAGTTAGAATTCCAAAGAATATTATACTTCTTTTCTCATTACATTAGCATCAAACTTGGAGGATATAATTTCCTTGAATTCTCCTGTACTACATACAATATAAGTTTTCCACTTGACACACTGTCTCTAAAATCTAAGGAAGAAGTTATGAAAACAAATCTAATGCTCACTTCTGCTGCCTACTTGCAAAAATTGTTTCAGGTATGTTATTTTTACATTTTCAAGGAAAATAGTTAGTACAGATACATTTCTGAAATATTCATGTGTCTTTGGGAAAATTCAGCTCTATTCAATTTTTGCTAATCAGTTTTGAACTTTAGCCTGTTTAGCCGAAACATCAGTGTTTTCCACTCCTACGTCAGCAGCAGTAAAAGAGTAAGCGAGTTGGCTAGGATGCTGTATCTCGCCGCCTGATCTTGATCGGCGATGTCCATTTCTCTTTTACTTCATCCTTACACTTCCAGCCCTCGCTCCTTTCTGCTGTGTGATTCAGGTAAGCCATTGAGAGTTGGTGATGTCCTTAATTTGGGCGTCATGTGTTCCAAGCATGGTTAATTGATTGATTGGAAAGGGCTTATTAACGTACCCCCGGTGTTCTGCCTGATGGCTTATCAGGGAACAGCTCTAAGAATTATGCAAGGCCATACAATTATACAATTTTTTGTAACATAGCAATACTTTTAATACATGTACTAAAAACAATAATTACTACATACATCAAATCAGTGAACTTAAGATTCTGAACACAATTAATGAAAACATAATAATCATTGAACTGGCTGATAAAATTTGGATGGAATATTTTGCACTTAAAATGTATAGGAAAACATTATTCTCGCTTTTTCACTGCCTGGGGTGTAATTGCACATTAACCATATTCCAGGCAGCAGTGAAAATTCTTCTTCAATAGCTGTGTTTAAATTAGGATAGCACGGGGTTTGAAAGCATAGTATGAAAATGCGCACTGTTTACTAATTCTTCAGACTGAACTAACTATTCAGTGTTAAATAATGTGTGAAATTATATTTACACAAAAATTTAATTTCAGATATACACGTTACTATACACAAAACAATAAAAATAAAATATTACATACAAAATAACTTAATTGGCAGAGGCAAAGTTGGAGCTGTTAGCTTGGCATCCGGTTAACTGGGTACTGAGAACGATATTTTGCTGTGGACTCGCGGAGACTATGGATCGTGTGTTGGAGAACATTGGCGTTGGATTGATGATGGTAGGCAGAGTACTGAGGGAGACTTTTGTCCTTAGACTGTGGTTGTCTACATGGTGAGTACTTGGGAAGATTGTCGGCCGGCCAACGACTGCGGTTGACTGTAGACTAAGAACTGAAGTAGATCACTGATCATAGAGTGAGGTAGACTGTAGGCTGAGAAATGAAACTGATCATTGGCTTTGGATTGAGACAGACTGCAGATATAATACTGGGGAAGATCACTGACCGTGGATCTACAGATACTATAATCTGAACATCGAAGGTGGTCGTTGAGTATGTACTGAGGCAGGCTGTTAGCTGTGGGCTGAGGAAGATTGTCGGTTGTAGGCTTAAGATGGCCGTTGACCAACGACGGAGAGAGAAAATCGGGCTTGTGCTGCAGAAGACTGTCGGTTGTGGGCGGAGGGAGACTGTTAGCCAAGAATTGAGCGAGATGATTACAAAAAGTATGAGGGGTACCGTAAGCCATCTCGTGGGGAAAGTCATAGTCCATTGACCGAGGAAAACCATGTGCAAAGTATGGAAAATCTTTGTAATATTCAGGATCAATTTTCGTGGCAGCAGTATGGGAAGTTAAGGTGGAATCACCAGACACCCCATGTTCAGCTGAGGTTGTGCCAGCATCACCAAATGCTGCAGAAACATCATTGCCAGTTGAAACATATTTATGTATGTCAGTCACACTAGATGCCGATGAAACATATTTGCGAATGCCAATATCACCAGACTTCGAAGTAGCATTTTTGCGTGTTCCAAAATCGCCAGACACCGATGAAACATCACTGTCTTTGCCAGAAATGCCAAACATTGGTGATGGATCATTGTGTGTGACAGAAACATCAGATACTGATGAAATATAATTTCTTCTGCCAGTAATACCAGCTGCTGATGAAACATCATGGCGTGTCCCAGTAATACCAGAAGCCAATGGAACTTCACTTGCTATACCAGTAATACCTGGCGCCAAGGAGCCAACATTGTGTGTGTAACTCTCGCCAGGCACATACGGAGCATCATTATTTATGCCAGTACCACCAGACATTGATAATAGATCACTGCGTGTATCAGACGATGGCGAGATATAATTTCTCTGCCAGTGATACAAGATGCTGACGAAACATCATGGTGTGTCCCAGTAACATCCGAATCCAACGAAACGTCACTGGCACTACCAGTATCAGCAGGCACCAATGAAACATAATCTCGTGAGCCAAAATCGAAAGACGCCGATGAAACATCAGACATCGATGATACATCACTGCGCATGCCATTCATACCGTATCCTCTGCCGGTAACGCTGTATGCTGACGGAATATCATGTTCTGTCCCAGTAATACCAGAAGCTAGTGAAATGTCACTGGGCATACCAGAAACACCAGAAGCTGATGGAACATCATCGTGTGCCCTATTACTACCAGATATCAAAGCATGTAATTTAGCATAGCGTGAAACTGCTGGTCCACTGTAAGTTTTGTAATAGCCAGGATTGTCAAGGTAGTTTCGAGCGGAGGCTATGGCTAGTAGTGCCACATAGACCACGATCTGCAACAGAACACCAACACATCGTAAAAATTTATTAACATTTTTGCTATATAATTAGATGCGAATTTGAATTCTAAATTCACAGCTGTATGAAACTGTTGTATCTGTTTGTACAGAAATAATATGAATACCAAAAATAAGTTCTGTTAAACCATGCTAACTGGTTATTGCTAGTCAACATTTTAATAACGATTTCAACAGCTAACTTTATTACTGAATTTATGTTCGTTAAGAGTTAAAGTGTTCGCATTCACTTCGCGTATTTTTAAGAAAGATGTTAGTGGAAAACATACTTCAGCAACAATGTTTAATTTATTTTATAATTACTTTAAAAAATTCCAAAATGTTTACTTTCACACAGCACAGTTAAATATTTATGACTATTTTTCACAGTACACAGTTTATAATCTTATATAACAACGAATGATGTATTTATAATTGTCTTACAATAAAATATCATAACGATTGACCTAAAGTCCATTCACAGTTTCTTCGGATGTTTTGTAACAAACCTTTGAAAAATCACCCTACGACTAATATGTTCGCCTGTTTTAAAATAACTTGTATACCTCAAGTATATAACACCGAATAACTTTAAAAGTATGATCTGTTTTATTGAACGGAAGTTTACTTTAGTATATTCTATAACTTGTAATTTTTCTTTAATATTAAATACGAATAGAAACAGCGAGAACAACGATGTTTTGGCAACAGCTGGTGAGAAATTGTTCACAGTTAAAATATTGCTTTAACCAAGTTTTTTGGTATGCTATATGCAATTGTAACATTGCCTATTTAAATATTTAAATTTTTAGGTAGCCTTGATGGAAACATATTTCATTGTTACAGTTAAAAACCAGTGTAAAATACGGTGCGTAGACGCTAGTGACATTGTGTTTTTTTTTCGACTGAGCAAGAAACTGTCGGCGGAGCGGAGCTTGTCACCCTCTCTGTGTCTCTCTCTCTCTCTCGCTCTCAGGAAGTTTCTCATTGCTGGTAGAAGCGGAAATTATACATGTTTTCAATTTTGGCATATTTCGTACTTGTTATAGCAAAAATAATTATTCTAGAATTTGTAATTTACAACTGAAAAGAGTTTTCAATGTTTCAGTACTTATTATAATATATTTAGATGTGATGGCTGGATGGTTACAAATCCGAAGTTGGCAGAAGTGGCGAGTGGCGACATGACATGATGACATGGTGTATTTCTGTGGCTAAACGGAACATTAATTTTTCATGCTGATAAAAATACTTCTAATTACCACGTCAAGTTTGTACATGTTGTGTTTTTTAAACCTACCTAGGCAAGTTACGATGTCGTGATAGATCTGTGTTTCCACGGCAGGAATAAATATACTGTTCACGTGCGTCGTCAACCGCTGTGTGTGAAAGGGCGTGGCTGTTCGTGGTAGTTACGCTGGCTCGGTGTGTGTGTGTGTGTATATGTGTGTGTGAATGCAAATATTGAACGTGCGAAATTTATCCGTTTTAACTGTGAACTGTTTTTTGACGAAGTTAATTACATGTCTGTTTATTTATAACAACGTAACTTTGCCCTAGGTGTAAAGTGGTTACGTTTTTGTGATATCAATGTTTGTCACATTCCCAACAAATTACTAAGCCCAGCCAGGGATTTCAAATAAATAATTATAAACGCAGTAAAAACTAAGTACCTTTGCAAAAAAAAATATGAGCGGAATAAAATATACGATAGGTCTGTTTGTGAGCATGTTCGCCGCTATCTTTTAAGTTTGTCGCTGCTACGTAAAAAAAATTAGCGATACGAGTTACGTGTTTGAATTTACTCTCATTTTCGTTGGACTGGTTGTTCTTTCGTTTTAATTTTTATTCCAACTAAGGCCGTTCTTTTAACGAAATAACCCAAAAACACATCAGTAACAAGAGTTTAAATAATACAGTTCTTTCCCCGCAGCTGCAACAGGGCTAAGCACAGTCGCTGCAAGATAGTAAAGTGTATTATATGTAATGCGCTATATCGTGCACAATAAATATGTAAACAATGTAAAATAGGAACCGTAAAAACAGACATTGTTAAAAGTCGTAAAGCTGATCTGAATATGGTTATAGGCCTAAATTGTGAATATTCGTATGTAATGGTTTTTGAAATATAACAGAATCGTTTGAACAGATATAAACAATAAACAATGCATTTGACAGTTAAAACGTAGAAGTCACATGGCAGTGTTTACGTTTTCGTGTAGCGGCAGGATACTTAATTGGTAACCAAAAGTAGAAATTTATCAGGGCTTCAGAAAAGTGCGAAGTAACCGTGAA
Source organism: Dryococelus australis (assembly GCA_029891345.1). Taxonomy (NCBI): domain Eukaryota; kingdom Metazoa; phylum Arthropoda; class Insecta; order Phasmatodea; family Phasmatidae; genus Dryococelus; species Dryococelus australis. The sequence goes on from CM057001.1 coordinate 29,282,028, forward strand.
TAGATTATACAATATTATACACCAAGCTTGGTGTTGTATTTCTGAAAGTTTTTCTCGTCGCCTAGGAAGTTAGTAAATAAATCAGGAAATAGTGTTTGTTTCTGTTGCGAGGGTAGAAAAGAATGTAAAATGACACTATTTAGTCATTTTTTAAACAGACCATGTAGCAAAAATTGTAGGTTTAATTCTCAAATAAATGAGTTATGTGCTACTAAAGAATTCTGAAACAACTTTTTTTACAATTATGTAGATTTAAAATATCAGTTTTATTTTAGATAGAAACGAAATTTCTTTAACACTAAACGAATAAATGGACTACTTTTAAGAATTAGTTCGGGACCATATTCTAGAAAGAAGTACTAAAAGGTATTAAACAAGTTTTTCATTACTGAATTTCTGCCAGAATTTGATTATTTCCTATGTAATTCGAGTAATTTCGTCGCTTGGCGTGCCTAATAATGCTATTACCTTTCAAAGTGCATTCGAAACAAAACTTTTGTTTTGAACGCACTATCTGTGTACGAGTGCAACTGTAAACAATACACCCTTACGACCACATTACCAGTTACAATAATATAGTGAGTATTGTCGAACAATATGTTTAATTAATTATGAAAGTTCCACTCGAAATAAGAGGTAACACCCAACCAAAGTTCTTGTGTATGAATTACATATCTTGCAACACCACGATATTCAAAAACGAAAACGAAATTTGATACAAATAAGGATTTGAAAACATGCCGTGACTCGTGGTGTACCCATTCTCGTCGCAGTTTTATTTTCTTTGGTTAACTTGACGCTTGTAATTTGGACTGGAGATTTTCCTTTATACAGGCACGGCTAGATCTGTATACGAGAGAATAACAGCCCACGTTCCGAGGGAACTAGAACAGGTTTCCCCATGTTAAAACTCAATGTATATATCTTAAGAGGACTATGTACTGAAACGTTTTCTGTGAAATCGTCGTTTGAGCGTAAACGCGTATATAGGTAAATAGAAGTTCTGCAAATACGACTTTTTGACGGAAAGGATAAAAAAAAAAAATGATATTATTTATATCCCTATCTTTTTCACTTTTATCATATTAAGTGTATTAAAGAAAAAAGTAAGATTATACGCATGTAGTTTGATCTGTGTACTTTCATGCTTGTGATAAAGTCCCACTGTTATAGACATAACTTGCACAGTACAGCGTTACGATGGAAACACTGCGCGTAGGAGCGATGATGCACTAGGCGTGCGTGTTAGTGTCGCACTTATCGCTCCCTCGCTTCTTGACCTTGAACGCTCAGCTATATAGTCCTCTTAAGCTGTGACACACTGCTATTTAATTTTAAAAGGAGCGTAGAAAAGTGTGTTTTCGGTTTTGTGTGTCACTCTGGCTATTTGCACTAAATTCTGAAATGGTAATGACCGAACTGGTTTCTATACAACAAAACTTTCATACCGACCACACGATCTCTGTACGACGCGCTGTAGTAACAGTTAGTTCGCCTATAATTAATTTTAAGAATACTATCGACGTTTAAAGATTTCATAAATCTCTTTCATGTCAGAAAATCTCACAACATCCTCGCCTTAGTCACGTGTCAATGTGTGTGTAACAGTGTACCTATCGCAATCGAACTTGAAAAGCCCTCACTATAATGACGATATTTTTAGATATGCAGAAACTTCTGTGGAGTCAACACTAATATCATCAAGGAACACAAATAGTAGTGTAGGCAAGTGACTGTTTTATGAACTAGTTGTGCTCTTAAGTCTTATGGACTCCAAGAATCGTACTAATTAATCAAGAACGGAAGTTTTTGCACAGAAACGCTGTTTTTGGAGGGCATCTGAGGGCAAATGGTTGGGAGGTGGGGGAGCTGATCCCACTCTCTGATCCCCTATCCTTCCTTTTTTGAAACCCTTCCCCCCCCCCTCTGGGAGGAGTGTGATGGACAAGGGGAGGGGGGGTTTTTCCATTTTATTGGATTGTGGTGCGTCCCATATTTCACCTTTTTGAGCAGTTAGGCCATTCGTAGACCTTACGCCTTGGATCTTAAGTCTTAAGTTTTGAGTATTAAGTTTTAAGTATTATTCTTAAGTCGCACTTTCACCATAACTTGCTCCCAAGATGGCTGCAAAAAGCTAGGCTAACTTCGTTAGACTAGTATTATTTGTTCACTGCCGGGGAAACTACTTGACATTTCGTCCATAAGAATGCATGTTATCAGTTGACCTCTTCAACGGAAAATTTCCGATGCAACTGAGGTCACATCTCATAAGAAAATTCGAACTTAGAAAATTTCTCATCTTCTCATTATATAACAGCATGGGATATTACAACAAAAATAATTCAACATTACTTGACTATTTGATGCTCACATCGAAACATTTCTCACCAACCACCCCAAAGTATTGACTCAATCTCTCGAATACTTTGGGGGTAGGGCTTTAGCCCGTCTTCGTTATGAAATAAACGAAACCTCGTACGGTTACCTTCTTTATCTATGGTGGCTCAGCCCGCGGTTTCCGCGGGCCCAACCCCTGGTTGTCTTTTATTTGTGAACTACATAAGATTCCTGATCCAACGACGTCGTATATAATTGGTAAGAGTGACGTAACCGTTTGAAAGATATTTGTTAGCCATGAATGTTTTCTAATCAAACTGCTTTTGTTACTATTGCCCAAGCAGTTTTTAGATCAATTTAGTCATGGCAAATACTATAAGACGCTATAGATCTTTAGTATATCTTACCGGAACACACAACCAGTAATGGCCAGAGCCATTCTCGGAACTTCTTAACTTTCAAACAGTGAGCATATGCAAACTAACGTAAACTACTTGGTTCACAATGTACTCGTTTCAGTAATCACTTCACTCACAGAGAAAGTGTTCCCGACTAAATAAGGTGTTGCATACGAAAGCTCTAACTAGATCTGGTCAACTAGGTCTGTCGTGACTTTGGGCCTTAAAATTGAGCGTGTTTTCTGCGAACAAATTTCAAATGGAAGTAGAATACTTTCCTTTACTGTTTATATTAAACTCCACTCCCGTCGAACGAACCACTAAAGACGCCCTGTCAAAAGTCCTAGTTCATAATATAGAATTGTATTTTTTTTTCTATTTAGGAGTGTTTAAATGGCTAAAATTATTTTCTACATTTTAGCGTACCGTATTACACAATTTTTTGTTCTAAACGAAATAATGGTCTAAAAATTATGAAAATGGCTGAAAAAATACTTTTATAAAAAGAATTAAAGGGACAAGAGGAGTTTTATCATGTTGCTAACAAATTTCAAAACTGAACAAAGTTAATAATTTCTGTGAGCGTTAAAATCTATTGTATACTCTGGCGAAAATACGGCTAAGAACAAAGCAAAGAAACCAGAGAAACAGGCAAATTCGAGATAGTGAACAATAGATTGACTGCGAGATTCTTCTATAGTTCCCTAAGTAGGAACTATAGAAGAACCTCGCAGTCAATAGAACAGGAAGCGACGAGCGACAGACAACAACATTGACAACAAAATTGGTGAACAACAGTCACACGATGAACACAACGACAAACCGACACAGTGCAACAACGAAAACAATAACTTAAAAGAACACTAACATTAGGCCATGAAACAACTAACATACATCTCGAAACATCTCGAAAAATCTCGAAAAATGATTTCCTTATAGATGTTTATGGCGAAAAAAAAAAAAAAAAAAAAAAAACAAATGATACAATTGGTAAACACAACGAAAAAACACAGAGAAATAAAAAAAATGCAATATCAAAATTCAATGTCAAAGGATACAATAAGACAGTAACAACAAAAACTATGTACATATAATGAAACAAGACTTCACCGGAAGACACAACAGAAGAGTAACGACAACTGAATACGGGCCATGTAAGCGGTAAGTGAGACTCCACGATTCTCTTGTCCAGTTTGTTGCGCGTCGCTCGTTGCTTCGTGTTCTATTGTGCAAGGTTTTTGTATAGCCTATTGTTGCTAGATATTTGTTATCCATTAACTGGCATTTTCTTGTTTTTATTTCGTTCTTGGGCTTGTTTTCGGCAATGTGTAGAGCCCATTTAACTGCTAACAGAAATCCCGCAACACAATTGCCGATAAACTATAAAAAATAAAGTTAATACTAGGCTAGAGCCGAAAATAATAGCCGGTATGATCTGAATGCAGTGAAGAATCTCTAAATGGAAATTTGTTATGTGTTTCTCTGGGATTTCAACTTAAATGTTGGGGAAAATCTGAAGACAAAATAACAAGGAGTTAAGCTTTTACCGCATGTAAACCAACTATGAAATTTCAAAGATATTGATGCGGCCGCGGTGGCTGAGCGGTTAGCCTGCTCGCCTCCCAAGGTGAACCAGGTTCAATTTCCGCTTGGGTCACATCCGGAATTTCGCATGTGGGAATCGTGCGCTGGTCGGCGGGTTTTCTCGAGGATCTCCCGTTTGCTACGTCCTTTCATTCCGGCGCTGCTCCATACTCACCTCAATCGCCCTCATCGGCTCTCAAGATCTCGCTGTTAAGAGCCGACTAAATCTCTTCACCCACTCACTCAAAGAAATTGCAACATATCACTTCTGGAGCTTTAAAAAACCACTTTAGCTGAATATAAAAATTTCGTATTTAAATGACATTTTTAAAACTTTTAGTAATCGTGATTTTAATTTAAAGTACTCATATTTAAGTTTAAAAAAGTAGGGTAATTTTTTTAATGAGTTTTTTTTTGTCGTGTTATTATTTTTAAAAAATGTCGCTAGAACCTATAAAAATAAATCATTCTTGACCAGCTGTAAAGGAATCAAGTCTTATCTTCGGGGAAATTTCTTTGTGGCGACTTCAGATGTAATATTTTACTCACGTTTTTTTTTCCTGGCTGTATCAGTACATTAAGCTGTAAACATCCGTACCTGAAAAATTACACCGATTAACAAAAAAAAATGTATTTCGCGCGAATCTCGCAACACATGCTCTTTTACCTTGGTAAACATTCCGACTGCTGTGTAGCTATTGTGTGCACCCTGCAATGTTCTCCGGTTGTCTGTCTTCTGTGATCACGGCATCAACGATTTATACTAGCCTAAGCGAGGGAATAAAACGTTTCGTGTGATTCTGATAACCACGGCGTATTGATTAAACGAACATTAAAAAAAAAAAAAAAAAAAAGACCTGCGATATTTATCATTACCTTGATTTTGGGAATTGTTATTCCCGCTCATTGCACGTCTTTCGATTGAAACTGAACTCGTAATCTCATGCTTCTGGTCAGGGTATTGCCCCGGAGTGCACGGAAGAGCCCAGAAGTTTAATAACCTAAAGGACAGCGATAACTGAATACGTATTGTCTGTTACAGTAGCGTGCAGATAAGGCTCCAAACAAAATTCGCTAGTTTAGACTATCGCAAACAGTGCAAAATATTTCAGTACATTTGCAAGTATCTCCAATCAACGGGTATTTAATTTTGTCTGCTATTGTACGGACAGTAACACTGATAGATAAACCATCCGTGAAATTACGGAGACATGCTGGCACAAATTTCCCAGAAATCATAGTAAACCTACGGACACTTATTTTTCTTCAAAAATTGACTTCCCGCAAATTTTGCACAACTTTGTGTGAATTCGCGGAAACTTCTCCGTAAATTTGGTAGTAAGTTTTCCGATTTCCCTGTTTATGAAGAGGGATTACGGAAAGAAATGGTTAAAAAAATTCTGTTACGTGGTCTCTTCGCTATGCATAAAACAAATGTTGAAATGTAACACACGCTGCAGCAGTATCTCGATACTAATAAATCGTTGTTATGATGACTCTCGCCACTAGCCTCACACGTCATTGCGTTAAGTGTGAAGTCGTAAACAGTGTACTACCGTGAAGTAACACACGAAACTTGCGCTACGTCTTTGATGTTTCAAGAAATATGTTTTAAACGGCCTGAATATGCTAATTGCCGCTGGAACATCAATTTTCTGGTTGTAGCGGAGAAGTATGCTTCGTGTATTCTCGGCATTTTCTGTTTCCGAAACACGAAGCTATATGCAATACGGCAAGGTCCATATTTTGTGTGTACAGAGGTCGTTTCCGTTTTTCTTTGTCATTACGGGGCACGTTTCAATATAATAAATATATTTCCGTAAAAATTGTAAGGGAGCTCTCTGAGAAATCGCAAATACTCGTTCACCCCGGAAGAAAACCTGCAGGTATTATTATATATAAGAAAGGGATTTACAGATTTATTTTAAATTTATATATATGTTTGTACATATAAATAAGGGAATAACTCTAATTTACTTTATACATAATTATCTATAGGTATACGTAAATAAATAATTATTTATATGTTTAGGTATCTAACTATGTAAATATAAAATTATTTAAAATTAATTTTTATGTATAGGTATATAAGTATGTAAATATAAAATTATTTTCGATTTTATATATATATATACACATACACACACACGCGTTCTGGCCTTGCTGCGTCCTAAACCAAGAGCGTTGCAAGGCAGGATTTGCATTCAAACTTAGCAAAACCAATCAGAACACTAATAATGGCAAAAGCCATACAAAAAAAGGTGTAAGGTTAGTTCAATGTTTAAAACGATTTGTAATAGAAACAAAGAAGTGTGGCCATGTTCTTTATTTTAAGTACGTTTTTCTCAATTTTTCTTTTCATTCATATTTCACAAATATTACTCATTGAAGGTTATCTTTCTTACATTTTATATTTAAAGGTAGCGTTATTATTTTATTTCCCCACATATGACAATTTTATACCTAAAAACATTTATATAAAACCCAGGTTGCCAAATCTATAAAATAAAAGTGGTTGAAAATGTTTTCAAGTGGTTAAAAAAGTTTACCCATGGTTTCTAGTGGTTATCACGAATTTACGTCTTGATGACGACATAACCACTAGAACTTGGTTATATAAGGTAACAGTATTGGCTTTTTGACTGAAAGGCCAACATTTCGCAAAAAAAAAAAAAAAAATATATAATTTCCGGCCATCATGGCTCCTGCCGAACGTCAAAGTGTGACCTATTTGCTTTATAAGCCCACATTGGTGACTCCATTAGAGTGATAGAAGTTTGCCCCCTCGAGGTCGCTGAACTGACCCAGAGAGCAATGTGTACCGGCACTAAATACAGCGCTCCGCCCTCTTTCGCTACCAATCAAATTAATTTTCCCCTCAAAATAAATCGTGGGGCTTCCAAGTACTCCTGGGAGGGCTCAGGCAATTCACAGCCAATGACAGAAAACATTACCATTTATGGTGACCGACGCAGCGGACAACAATTTTCCTTTATTGTGTATAACACAATGCAATTAAAAACACCCAATCAGATTACAATATGCCCTCAACTTCCGTCCTCTTGACCAAGATGCCGGAAATAACGTAACTAAATGTCACGTTTTTGGCGGCGCACGCACCATCCCAAGCTGGTCACCAAACTTGCCGTCGACTGTGCTGCGCTCCCACGACGAATCACTGAAACATCAGCCCGCTGCATACTTATTCGCTAGGCCCTGTTATTGCAGCACGTGAAGAATAAGCCTTGGCATTAACAGTTATTTTCCCGGTGCCTCAGATATTTGAAATTTAAAGTATTTTGTAGTGACATGAAGCTGACAAGAACATCACAGTTTTATTTTATTAGTGTTTCAAGCCACATCGGAGAGTTTTAAACCTCGACACAACGTGTGAGAAAAGTTCGTGAGTAACGGGCCGTACGCTGCACAGCTCAACAGTTTACCAGGCAGACACAGTAAGTACTTTTTGAGGGCATGTGCGACGAGGTCTCAACCCACTAGTTTTAAGAATGTTTTTACTTTGTTTTGCAAGTTGAAAATTATTCACAAACGTGCAGTGATGGGTCACGCGTCACAATGTATATAAGTATGTTAATATAAAATTGTTTTCAATTTAATTGGTATATATATATAGGTATATTAGTATATATATATATTATATATATATATATATATATATAAAATTATTTTTAATTTAATTGGTGTGTGTGTGTATATATATGTGTGTGTATGTGTGTGTGTAAATAAATAATAACATTATTTTCAATTTATATTATTCATAATTATGTATAGGTTTATGTAAATAACTATGTATAAGTATAGGTATATAAGTACATAAATATAATTTTTTTTCAAGCACCACTCTTAGCACTGCAATCACAATCAGCACAACAATAAGCACCGCAATCCCAATCCTAATCCCGATCCCAATCCTTCCATCAATCTTAAGCTGCTCCACCTGATCCATCTGCTTCTCTTACTCCACATGCTCCACCTCCTCCACATCCACCTCCACATCCACATCCACCTCCACAACCAGGGGTCATTAGGGGTAATTGAGGGGTAGTTTTGGGGTAATTTAGATGTCGTTTTGGGGTAATTTAGGGGTCGTTTGGGAGTTTTAGAGGTCGTTTTGAGGTCATTAGGGGTCATCACCGTAATCAGTGATCATTATGGGTCAATGGGTCATGGGTCAATGGGTTAGTCTTGTGAGGGGTCGGTCCGACAACCGGAGTCAGTTGTATACTTTAAGTATGACCATTATTTAGAGGTGAGCGAAGAAGTTGCCTGGAAGAAACTGTTGAAGATAGCCTGGTAATGTGTTCATGGAACTAGCATGTAAAGCCTGCCTACCTTCCTGTTTGTGTTGTTTCAATGCCTTTATAAGATTTGTCAGTTGCAATCACGTGATAACTCGGTGACTGGTCGGTGACAGAACAATGTATTAATGGTGTAATACGATTGGTTTAAAGTCAATATGGCGTCATAGAGATTGTATACTGGTATATTATAAGCATTAGGCAGGTTGGCTGAGAGGCTTAGTTTGACAGTGGCTCCTGTGAAAGATATGTCGTCTCGGTAGTTTCTGCCCCTTCGTATAAATTTTTCTCGAGTTTTTGTTTTGAAGGTCATTCATGGTCACGGGATCAATGTCGAGGTAGTCTGCATCTAATACGGTAGTAGTAGTCTGTTATGAATTATGCTTGCTGACTTTTATGTATTTTTCTCTAGTTTTTATCAACATCATTCAAGATCATGGGGTAAAGGTCATGGTCATTGTCTTATAATATGGCGGATGGGTGATGTCTACCAAGATGGTGGTCGCCTACCAATATGGTGGTCACCTACCAAGATAGTCGTCACCAACCAAGATGGCGGTCGCCTACCAAGATGGCTGACTGGGTATCGACGAATGGGTAGTGGCCAAGCGACTAATTTTTTTGGCGGGGGGAAGGGGGAACCTCGGAAAATTTATGTTTTAAATAATTATTTTAAATAATTTTTTAACATTTTTAATAATACATTTTTAGTCATTGTTTAATAGTTTTTAATAACAAATTTTTTGGGATTTTTTTGGAATTCTTTGTGAATTTTTTGTGATTTTATTTTATTTTGCATTATCAAGGTCAAAGTTCAAAGGGCATAAATCCTGAGTCATTGATCCTGGTCACCTGGCTCCAAGGTCACCGGAGTCACAAGTCCCCCTCGCCTGTCTGGGAAAAAATAGATAATTTCTGAGGATCCTTGTAATAATTTTTTAATAATATCTAATAATAATTTTGTTTAGAATTTTTTTTTAATTGTTTTGAATTTTTGGAATTTTTTTATTTTTGGGGTTTTTTTGGTGTATTTTTGGTTCAAAAGTCCTCGGAGTCAAGGCCAAAGGTCAAGATCAAAGGTCATGGGTCAGGGGTAAAAGGTCAATGACATCCAAGATTGCGGTTGGGTGATATAACAACATGGCGATCCTCCGGGTCGGGCTCCGATCCCTGATCCCCTTATGCCCAATCCGCCAGTACCCTACTACTGTAGTTCAAATTACGATTACGAGTGTCATTTCTGAGTTTTCATAAACAGGCAAAAATTTTGTAATTGATCAAATCAGTTTTAAGGTGGAAAAGTGGTTATGATGTGCATTATATAATTCTTCCCAAAGAAAATGTGGTTTAAATTTTCTTGGCGTTGTTAAATATTATCGTGGTATACCGAAAAAATAGGTATACTTTACTACTTATTACATTAGGATTTTCAACATTCTGTAAAGATAATAAACATCATTTATTTTTCGCTACTGTTAATTTGTGGTATATTTTGTTCCTGTATGCTTTTTAAGGAATTTTCCACACAAAACCGTAACCCAGACATACGTCTTATCTTCCAAGTATTGTATTTTCATTCTAATAATATTACAATTTCTGTACTTGAAGTATTTATTAAACATTATGTTTAAGATTTAAAAATAATATATGTACAACCGAAAATTTATTATTTTCTTAAATATTTCGAGAGAAAAAACCCACTATGTAAGAATTTTTTTAATTTAACAGATTCTCAGAATATGCTAAAATTAAAGATTTTTTTTAAAACTATGGCATGGTTTATAATTTTTATAATTTTAGAATTACTGATTTTTTGTTTTCACTAATGTTCATATAACTATTATGATTTAAGGGCGTTTGATACCCTTAACATAGGGCAACAACTTTCTTTGCATATCTACTGTGCTTATTTTCATTTTATAACGTGATGTTTCTGATATTATTTAGCTGCCAACTCGTTCACAATGCTTATCTAGATTCCTCAATTATTCGACACCTTGGAGAAAGAATATAAAAATACATTGTAAATTCTATATCTTTAAATTTTATCACACGCACTAAACATTTTCGTTGCGTTACAACGAATTCTATATAATTCTTTAAAACCTCTTTTCGGTCATACGATTACCACAATGAACGCTATTTATTTTCAACACGCAGCGTTCGTACACTCACTGCCATACAAGTTCGCACACCAACGGGAAACCGTTAGGTACAAAATAAGAATTTTACAGTTTTTATGATGCGGGCCGGATAATTATTTAAATAAGGTAACTTTGCGTCCAGAGAATGATGCGCCCAATTGCGGCACAGAAAAAGAGACTCGATAGAAGCCATCTATAAAGTGGGTGTCCAGGAATTTTCCTTTCGCGAAATTGTTGATTTTCAATGTTCGAAATGAGCAGTAATCAAACTATGTCGTGACAACTTCACGTATGTTCTTCTGACACTAATTTGTTTTTGTGCCAAAATGTGTAAACACGTTTATAAAAAACAATCGACGCACTCCAACTTTTAATTTAGCTGGCACACTATTTAAGTTATCAAAATTGAAATGTAATATTTTCAGATTTTCCTCACGGAAGGACAGCGAGGCGCGGAAGTTTGTAATCCGACAGTTAATTTTGTATAGGCTATTCCCGGTTTGTTGAGGAAATTTGAAATCACTGCTTAAGAAAAATTTTTAAGCGTTATCGTTACGTCCACCAATTACAAAATTAACACTGCCATGAGCCTGATCATTTTATTCATGCGCCATCCGTAAAAATCTTGGAATCATCAGGAGTAAATGTGTGTAAAAAAATTACCTACTTAATGGCCATGAATTTGAACATTACACTTGCAATACAGAGTCAGGAGAGGAGAATAGGTTTAATTAATCCTCTGCCAACTTTTCTTGGGGCCTGCATATCAGTGACTGGTGTAAAATATATAGTCAATTCACCGTTACTTCCTGCTTTTATGAAGCTCTGCTAAAGTCCTACTATCAGGATATTCCTCCGCCTCGTGTGGCGGAGGAATAGAAACACAAAAAGCAAAAGTCCATTAAATGGAATCATAGATGTTATTAACACCCCTCGACAATGCGTATGAAGATGTAATAAACATGATGACATTTGCCGCTCATCCAAGATCGCTGAAGGTCAGTGACGAAGCAAACTGCGCCGCGAAACAGAACAATGGGCCGACGTAGCGTCGTCCTGTAGCGACTGTAGCCGCCCTGTAGTTGGTGTTTGTTGAAACAAACGCCAGCTTCAGACTTCGCATCCTTTGTTATTTTATTAAGATATCAGGTGTTCAAATTGGTGACCTTGTTCACTGATACATACTATAAAGCGATCCTGCGCGGACAATACCGCACGTCGAATTTCATCTGGACTTATCGCAGAACAAGCTCGTGTTATTACGGCCTTTCATGTCTTCGTGAGTCGTCGGTGGATCTTTGTAAACCTGTTGCTTTAATGCTCCCCACAGACAAAAGTCCATAGGCTTCAAGTCTGGGGAACGTGTAGGCCATTTCGTGTTTCGAGGCCGACCGATCCGACGACCACCGAAAGTTTCTTTCACTTGAAATGATATCGTCGAGATTATTTATACCAACATCACGCTTTACCAGTCATACAGAAAAGCACTGCTGACTCCCTAAATAGTAACCGAATGCTTTAGCTGTAATTTCGAACAAATATCCCCACATAGCTCTATCATAGCACAGCCAACCAAATGTAATCCGATAGTGAAACCGTTTGATTTTTTGTTATAGAAAACTGATATAGTAACAGCACCAGATTGTACCAGACAACAAAACATTTTCTCAATTGGAAAGAGACAAGTTGTGAAGGCGATTGTACTGAAATTGAGCACCAGTATCAGCATGTTCTGTTACTTTATCACAGTTTTTTTTGTCGCAGGGAACTATCTAAATATTGCTGAAGTTCTACCGAATGAGCAATCGGTTCTGTAGTAAGAAGGGGTAGCTAGAAATTACATCTATAATTAAAGGTGTAATCAGAGGCAGTTTTGTAGATATCTCCATTAATGATATTCGACTGTACGAACAACCAACGTGATTCCTTTCCCTATAGTAACAGTCTAGATGAGTTGTGACTACAGAAACTACGGCTGTACATACTATTCTCTCAGTGTACAAGGAAAACACTGGCTCTGTTCGTGTTACCTGACAGTCGAATGTGAAAGTCGAATTTTCCTCCCGTCTGAGGTCTTTAGTAGTCATCCAGAACCAGTCCGCCATAAATGGGTACCTTCACGTGACCGCTGCACTAACAGTCTCTTACTGTTAGATCTTAATGTAGTAGAATGATAAAGTATTAGCTGGGCCAGACTCCTGGCGCAGGAGTCGAGGAGCCAGGCGACCATCTTGGATTTTCCCTTTTTTTCCCCCTTCTTCACCTTTTCCGTCGGAATGTCCCTTTTTCCCTCGGAATGTCCCTTTTTCCTAGATTTGCACAATTCATCCGCATTTTATCACAATGCGACTGAATGTGGTGGAAAGTGAGCAGGATTCCACCAGATTGAGCAATCATTCCTCACGGCCATCTTTCATCTTTTCAGTACACCGGTGGCCATATTGTCAGCCAGTATAACTCTTCCTGCTCTTGCGTTTCGCCCGGAATCTTCCTGATCCATCATTCGTCTCCGACGATGTCCATATTAGATTTCACTTCACGCCATCGAGGGTTTTCTCGGAGCCCTCCCAAGTTTTATTCTTTCGCAGATCACCTTTTTTTTCTCTGTGTTCCTCTCTCCCTTTTGTTTTCTCTCTTCCCCTCCTTCGTTCTTTTCCTTTGTTCTTTCTCTCATTCTCGGAGGGATTTCCTTATATTCCTTCCACCCCTCCATCGTCGTCTGCTACAGACGGCCATCTCGTTTGTCGTCCATCGTTGATTCGCACATCAGCCGCCAGAGTGCGCTGATTCTCGCGGCCATCTTTGATTCTCGCACTCGGCACCACAGTGGCTCGAATGAGAGCCTGGCGTGACTTCCTCTCTGCCACTCGTAGTCATGTATCCCAGTCTCGTTCAGACTAGTTCAGTTGTTAGCACAGTTGTCTCGTACCTCTTCTCTACATGACTGTCGTCACGTGCGTTTCTCATCACATCCACAAAATAGGCCACACGAAGGCCGACAGCCGTGGCCTCGTACGATCTAGCTATATGAATTTTCCATCGCATCAAACATTAAAATCTCATCAAAAGAGTGAAAGTTTTTACGGCAGAGTGTATAGTTTCTAAGACTTTTCCAATGTGTTATCTTACTATCGTATCATAAATACCAGCAGAGAGATATTCGGGCGGTCCTTAGCAACGAGGTCTTGCGAGATAGCAAAATGTGACCGCTAGTGCAAGTAATTTTCATTTGAATTTTGTTTTTGGTTATTAAAATCACTACGGTTTGGTTAAAGTATTTCAGTATTTCTAGCAGTTCGGTTTTCGCGAAAGGAAAGAATGATTTCCGTTTAGGAATGTTAAGCTATTCCGTTAAGTGGGTTTCTTTCATTTCGAAATTTTGTATTTTACAGCGAAACAGAAAGGTTTTCGTAGTGAACACATATTAGCTCCTTCCTCAAAACCAGTGCTTGAAACAGTTATCGTATATCAATACTGAAAATGCCCTACAAATAATATTCGGGAAACTTGGATTTATATGACAAAAGCATGCACGTTTTTCAATGTTCATTAAAAAAAGACGTATCAATTAAATAAAAAAAAAATATACGGTACAATTTCAAATTCTGATGTCCAAAGTAATAACTTACAAGTGTGTTTGTACTTATATGAAATATACCTAGTTCTTTAAAGAAAATTACACCACCGAATTCATGTGTCTGATTTATTAAGAAATAGAAAAAAAAAAGTCATTTATGAGATAGGTTGTGTTTTAACACAACTAGTGAAATCAGTATTTTGAAAAAATTTACTCTATGGTATTCATTAAAATGAGAAAAAAATAACTTCCGTGACACGCATCTGAAATTTATGGAACTGAGAAGATGCCTTATTAAAAATTATCTTATGGTTCAATTTAAAAAAAGGTATTTTTAACGTAATATGTGCCATCAATATGGTCAATCAGTTTTGTACTATACAAAAATTATAGTAAAAACTAAAATGGATGATATTTTTATTTAAAAAAATAGTGTACAAGTATGCACAAAATGTTTTTTCTTACACAAAATATGACAAAAACAGTATGAGTAACATTCACTTGAATGAAATGACTTTGACTTTATGTACATGAGAAAAATACTAATTCATTACTATTAATAATTGATTGCTTCGTAGAGGATAGTTGCTAGCAGGAAGGACATTCTAAATGGTAAAAAATTACATTTTGTAATTTCTTTAACCCCACCACTTACAAGACCTTCGCCTCTGCTCTATTAACACGTTGGCCAGCCCTTGTATGCGTAGGGGTAGCTTGGGAGAGAGTAGACGGGATACTTGGGAGTGGTGTATACAGGATATGCAGGGAAATTGTAGACAGGGTATGAAGGAGAAGACTGGGCGTTGGCAGCGGACTGCGCTACGCTTGAACCATAGCCAGACGTCTCAGCGAAAGAAGCAGCTGAAGCTTGAGAAGCTGGGGGGTAGATGTATTCGCGGCCGTAGACAGGATAGTTGCAGTTCAGCTGGCCGGAGGCTACAGCTGCTGCCAGTGCGACACAAACCGCGATCTGCGGGACAACAGCGCAACTTCTATGTTACACAAGCAAAAAGACGTTTGTTTTCTAAACACTTGCAGTCATGTGGGGTAGCTATGCGACTATTCAAGATAACTTTGTACAGCACAATCCCATTTAAAATGAAGATCTTATACGCCCTACCTTTGTTTCCAAAGTCATGTAGTTTGTTATAGGCTGTTCGCGGTAAACTGAGCACTTTTGGAAGCCCTGCTTGAGATCTACTTGCATGCACTTTGTGTATTCTTCCGCCTTATGTAACATTAACTTTTCCATGGGCCTCGCCACTTTATTCATGCATCTGTCAAGTGAAACTGTGAAATTATTAGACAAGTAAGTAAGTATTTGACAAATATGCTCAATTTACACCTTGATGTATTAAATATAACAGGAAGCGAAATAAATAATTTAAATTATCACAAATGGTTACCTAACACTTTTTCGTTCAGATATGTAACTACTTTCCCTCCATCGATACCAACTTTACTGGGCGCATGTCACTCAGTGCGCCCGAGAAATATATGCAGGTAGGAGCAGTCAAATTTTTCGAAGGTTGATTTCAAAAGTGCCCACTTTATCGTGAATGGCCTTTAGCAATATTTTAACACATTTTTCCTAATTAAATGTTCGAAAAATATCCCATTTGTGACGTTTTTGGTTATTTCGTAAATATGCCATATAATAAACGTTTTATACTTTTGTCATAAAAGTATCTGATTTTTGGTTAAATTAGACTTATACTTATATATAAAATGTACGTATTATACTATTTCATTTATAGTTTATATGACTAAAGAAAAGAAAGGAAATAGGCGTTTTTTTAAATGCCTAAAGACTATTCACGGTAAAGTGAGCACTTTTGAAACCGACCTTAGAAAAATGTTACTGCTCCTGCATGCATACATTTTAATGGCCATACTGAGTGACATTCGCCCAGTAAAGTTGGTAACAATGGAGGGGAAGTAGTTCCCTATATTAACGTCAAAAAAAAGTGTTAGGTAGCCATTTGTGATAGAATTAAATTATTTCTTCCGCTCTCTGTTTTTTTTAACGCATTGTGTAAAAATTAGTAGATTGAAGTCCATGGCAACGTTAATTTTACATAACGCGTAATAATACAATGTGCACACAAGTAGATCTTAAGCAGGGCTTTGTGAAGTGCTCAGTTTACCGTGAACGGCCTTTATCAATAAAATCTGTACTGAGTAAAGAACACATGTAATTTTCACTGGCAAAACCATTTACTAGTATGAACTTCTTAAAAATGTATCTAATCACTCTTTTTAAACTGCGGCAACAAAGTCTAAAAAACGTCTTTTCAGTTTCTGAAGTTATTTACATATAGGCTACCGGTGTTCGATTATACAATACGTGAATCTGTATTTCAAAGAACATGTATGTTTCTTCATTTGAAATAATAGTCAATAAATGCATTTTATCTTAGCCTTATATGTTAACTTCAGAGTGCGGTGGAATATACACACTGTGTTTATTACCTACATGGCAATGTTTGTTAAAAATGGCGGTTAAACGATCAATTATGGCTGGAAGGAAAAAGTAACTAGGGCCTCAAAAGTGCTCACTTTATCGTGAACATCCTTTATACGTAATTATAATTTGATTGTTAAAATGAAAACCGTATTTTAAGCAGGATTTGAGAATTCACTTAGATGCCTTTCTTGTGTATTTGAGCAATGTGCTGTTACGAAAATCCTAGGTTATTTTTACATCTTTGGGCCATCAAGGGCCCAATGACAACAGTACAGACCTGCCTTTCTATAAATGCACAAAAAAAATAGAAATAGAAAAGCAGGATTACTACTTCCTCGTTATATATTTGAAATATTTTTTTATGGCAAAAACTTACAGTGCCCTTGCATTTAGCAATGTGGTTACGGCTGTTGTGGCGCATCGTTTCACAAACTTCACTGCAAGAACATAAGTTGCTCATTTGAGTCTGCCCATTGGTGTTTCTACGAACGTTGTTTAAATGAGTAAGTTGCCTAAAAACAATCTCCTTGTACTCTATCCTACGTTAGGCTTCAAGATTCTGTACGCGAAAGCAGATTGTAAGATAGCTTCTACTGTGGAGCTCATATAGGTATAGGCGAGTTGTTCAAGGTTATCAGCACTTTTAAAATCAACCTTTGAAAAATGTCACTGCCTCTAACGGCATATATTTGAACGGGCACACTGGCTGGAGTGTGCCAAGTTAAGTTGGTAACGATAGAAGTAAAGTAGTTCCAAGACTTAACATTGAATTACAAATGTTAGATAAACATTTTGGATACTGAAATAATTTCCTTTGCCCTCTGTTATATTTTAATGCATATAAACTTAAGAATTAGCTTATCTGTAAAATGTTTACTTAATATTTTCGTAGCTTCACTTGACCGAAGCGTGATTAAAGTGAGAAGGTCCATGGCAATGTTAATTGTACACGTGCTGTAATAGTACACTACGTGCATGCAAGTCTTAAGCAGTGCTTTCTAAAGTGTTCAGTTCACTGTAAGCAGGGTGTAGTAGTCTCACCTTAGCGAACATCGTTGCTGCTCTGTAGTCCTTTCCTGTCCAAGGATCTGCTGGTGTCTGGCTTCTCTGCTCTCAGGGGCGATGATTTATACTAGTCCTACTGATACAGTTCTTAATTCTGTGCGACAGAGATAGGCGACTTCGAAACGCCAGCGTTAAAACTAAGATGACCCACTTATCATTTCCTTGATGCTGTTAATTCGCATCTCCGCTTGTCACACACGCGTCTCTCTTTCGATTTATATTTCCCTTCTTCCGAGACCAATAAACTATGTGCCCACCACTGTCGATGTACTAGTAATCTCTTATTATAACTAGGGGCCACGGTGGCTGAGCGGTTAGACTGCTCGCCTCCCACCAATGCGGACCGGGTTCAATCCCCAACCGGTTCACTCCGGATCTTCGCAAGTGGGAATCGTGCCCGGCTATGCCACTGGTTGGCGGGTTTTCTCGGGGATCTCTCCCGCTCTTTCATTCCGACGCTGCTCCATGCTTATCTCACTTCACCCTCATCGGCTCTCAAGACCTCGATATTAAGATCCGCCACAGAAGGCCATCAATAGCGAGGTCCTGAGAGTCGATGAGGGTGAAGTGAGATGAGTATAGAGCAGCGCCGGAAAGAAATTGAAGAGGTTTGCTAATCTATTAACTGTCTCTTGTTATAACTAACGTTTTTATGAGAAATAAAATACATTTTTTTTGTAGTGAACGTTTGGTTAAAATCACGTGAAACTGTATTAAGTATTCCCAGTTATTCGCCAATATTTAGGTTACTATTAGCAAGTTTCGTACAAGCAATCTATTTTACTATTGTTTTGTCCCATTGGATATTAGCAGCCGAATAACTTAGTTCGAGCTAAAGAAACGTAACTGTAATGGGGGATTCTAGGACGTACGATTCACTTCTCCCGAAGAGATTCCGGGTTCAATTTCTGGGGCAATATTCTGGGTGTTTTTTGCTTTTTAAGTGCGATTTTAGAGTGGTTTAGGACAATATTTCTCGTTTTTTTTTTTTTTTTAACCTACCGACATAAACAATATTTTATAATTCAGCTCCAAAAAAACCTTATTTTATTTTACGAGAATAATACGAAAATTTAAAACGTTTTCAGGAATATCATTGCCGGCTTCCCATTCAAGTCATATTAGACGGCTTACAATTTTCATTTCCTAGGGTCTTAGATGTTTGTTCTTCTACGTCGGTAGAAGTAAACGCGAGCTTTACTCGGCATCGTAGTTACTCAAACCATAATGCGCCAAACCATGTCGTCTACAAAATTTAGTCTGAATATAATTCGCAGTAAGTGATCAAATTTTATTATTTTAATAAAACTAGTAATTACTGTCAGAGAAACGAAAGAATGTTTTCTCTCGTACTAAAAATTCAATCGAAAAACTTGTATAATAAGAGCAATAATTTTCAATTAAAAGTATTCGTCTGGAATTACTTCCCTCGTAAGACTAAAACTCTAATTCCCTCGTCTAAGTTGCATATATTTCTAATGGCAAAACGTTTCCATTCCTTCCAAAAAAAATTTCAGAGAGCTTCCTAATTTGTAATGAAAGTTTTTAACTTAACATAGTAATAGAAGGATGCCAATATAGAAATTATACTATTAGTAATATTCCAGAATTTTAAAACGCGCCTACAATGATTAAAAGGAAAATAAACTATAGTTTATTCGTGGTTTCTTCACACTTTTTGAATAGAACGTTTGAAAAATCACCCCATTTATGACGTGCTTAGTTAGTTCTTAAACATGTTTGTAATCAGCGTTTTACACTTCTCTTAACATATATCTATCTCAGTTTTTAAAATTTAATTGAACGTTCGCCTATATTTAGTTTTAAAATTAAAATATTTCATTTATAACTAATAAGACAGGGAGAAAAAAGGTGTGTTGGCAGTGCCTAGTATGAAGTAGTTCTTATGTAAAATGTTACACTGAGTGGCCACGAATCCGGTGCGTCGGCCCTTTGGTGTAATTGTCCGGACTCGCTAAAGCTTTGTTTGTATAGGGCGGAGGAATATCCTGGAAATAGATTTTCAGCAGAGCTTCAGAAAATTCGGAAGTCACTGTGAAAGGATTATAATTAGTCGTACCTTTCCGACACGTGTACACACTCTCGCGAATGGGTGAAGAGATTAGGGCGACTCTTAACAGTAAGGTGTTCAGAGCCGATGAGGGTGATCGAGGTGAATATGGAGCGGCGACGGGAACGAAAGGGCGGGGGAACGGGAGAAAAAATTACGCCATGAGCAGGATTTTCAAATGTGTTCAATTAATCGCGGACATATAATTTCCCGGCAGTCTGGGAACCCCTCACACATGATCGACATTGTCCACCCGTAGTGATATGGGGATCATTTACATTGTGTTGAAGACGTATTGTGACATCATGTGTAACCGTTCCCATGGCTGAGCGTCCAGGCTCCAGTAGATGGCGCTTGCCTGCGCACAGTTGTGGTTTATCAGGAGAGTTTGCGCCATTTTAATACACCCCTGTCGCATGCATATTCATTCGCTCTGTCCTCTATCAAATATTTCTGGCACCAAATGTGATACCAGGATCCCCCATTTCGAGTCGTGCGTGATATGGAACATTATTTGAAACAAATATGAGCAAATTTTCCGTGGGAGGCCATAAATCATTAGATTCCTTGCTTAATTATATTGTATCGACGCAAGTGTCCTGGTACAAGATGATTCAGCAATGTACTAAAAGTGTCCTTTTCTCTGCCGCATGGCAATGTTTGTGTTACTATAAATACTATAAATCGTAATAAGGCAGATTACAGTTTCAGTTCATTATATAACCATTCAAATAAGAGTTCTTATATTTATTGACAAAGGAAACACCTGTTATAAAACATGTTATCCTTAACGTGTTAAAAATACAAAGAGCGTACATATTCCCGAAATTTATATGTGTGTGTGTGTGTGTGTGTGTGTGTGTGTATATATATATATATATATATATATATATATATATATATATATATATATATATATATATATATATATATATATATATATATATATATATATATACATACATGCATACACCAGGTGAGGCACTTAAGATAGGCCACCTGAACAACGCCGCCAATTTCAGTGGTAGAAGCAAATGCTTCCCACAAAAGATGTTTGACTGCATGGCGCTAATAACTTGATATAGGCTGTTTACGGTAAAATGAGCACTTTTGAAAGCCCTGCTTAAGATATACTTGTATACACGTTGCGCATTCCTCCGCCTTATGCATAATTGACATTGCCGTGGGCTTCATCACTTGAACAAATGAAACTGCGGAATTATTAACAACGTAAATGTTTTACAAATATGTTCATTTTTGCACTTGGAAGCATTAAAAAAAAACAGAAAGCGAAATAAATAATCTCAAGTTATCAAAAATGGTTACCTAACACGTTTTACTCCACGTTAAGATATGGAACTGCTTTCCATCGATCGTTACCAACTTTACTGGGCGCATGTCACTCAGTGCGCCCATTAGAATATATACGTGCAGGGGGCAGTGAATTTTTTCTAAGGTTCATTTGTGAAGTGCTCGCGTTAGCGTGAACAGCCTATAGAGATAATTTTCCTGTGCGTGGAAGGGAAGAGACGATACAAAGGTCAGCTTCGTTAACTTAAATGGAACGATAATTATAATAACACCCCTGGACAGTGCATACGATAATGCAACACATGGAGTGATAACATTTATTACCAGCCCTCGACAGTGCATATGAAGATGTAACATTTGCCGGTCATTGAAGATTGCTGAAGATCAATGACGAAGCAAACTGCGCCACCAAAACGGAACAATGGGCCGACGTAGCGCCTTCTTGTAGCGACTGTAGCCATCCTGGATATGGATTGGTTGGTTTGATTTTGAGAGATTAGTATGTGCCTGCCTCCGGCTCCTTTTAAGGGCAATGGAGGCATGGCGGGGGGGGGGGGGTGGAAGGGGTGGTGGGGGTCGTTGCGAGGAATAGAATCGCTGTGCTTCAGTTTTCTGTTTAATAACGAAGAAACTGAAGGGTTTATTTTGCGATCACATTACTTTATAAGCCGTTATTTTGTGCTGATTGCTTCCATACTATTTCTCTTCAATCAATAAAATTCGCGATGCAAGCAGAAAAAGAAGAAGATTCGTAAAAATAGACACTTTTTTTCTGCGAGATGTTAAAATTGTAATTTCGTGTACATTTTGCGTTTCTGCACTAACAAGTTTAGAAGATGCATCATTACAGAAAAGTACAAGAGTTCACAGTGAAGTTGAGTAAATTGCTGGCAGCTAAGTTGAAGTTCCAGGGAGGGTTTCTTTATTGAAACCGGCGGGTTCATCTCACTGCTTAAAGTTCCGTTTATACGGAGGTTCGCTTGTTATAAATGTTGGCTGTTTCAAAATAACTTCCATACCAGAGACTCTAATTCCGAAGAAAAATGTCTTGACCACACAGTTAAGGTAATTGTTATTACGCCCAACAGATCTCAACATTGAAAGGAATTGTTCGTCAACTTAACAAGCCACAATGCAGAATGTTTGTGGACAACGGCGATAAACACCGCCAGGTTATTCCTAGTGAAAGTACGATACGATAATTTATGTGCACTTTTCCTCTAATATTTTTTATATCGTCACAAAAAAATCGTTCTGGCAACTGGTTGTGAAAAAAAAAATGTTTGTGGTATTATTACCAGTATATATAGGCTATTCACGGTAAAATGAGCACATTTGAAAGCCCTGCTTAAGATCTACTTGTGTACACATTGTGTATTCTTCTGCCTTATATAAAATTAACATTGCCATGGGATACATCACTTTATTCATGCGTCGCTCAAATGAAGATGTGAAATTACTGTAAAAGTAAATCCTTTTTATAATTTACAAATCTGCTCATTTTTACACTTAGATGTATTAGAAAAAAAACAGAAAGCGAAATAAATAATTTAAAGTTATCAAAAATGATTACCAAACACGTTTTATTCGACATTAACATACGGAACTACTTCCCATCAATCGTTACCAACTTTACTTGGCAAATGTCACTCAGTGCGCCCTTTAATATATATATATATATATATATATATATATATATATATATTATATATATATATATATATATAGGGGCAGTGACTTATTTCTAAGGCTCATTTCTAAAGTAAAGTAAAATAATGTTATCATTATTATACTTTTAAGTATAATTCAACTTTCATCTATTACATAATGATAACTATAAAAAGAAAAATCCTTAACTAATAAATAATAAATTAAACGAAAGCTATAACTTACAGTTAAACCAGTAGAAAAATAATATACAAAATAAGCAAATATATTAACATAACCCATAGAATAAATTTCTAAAATTAAATCCTTAGTATGTATGGATAGGGCGTGTTATTTACGTTCGAATTTGTGGCATAACAAATACGTTTTCCCTGGTCTTCAAAACAGCGATAGTTGGAGTTACATTTGCTCCTCATGAATCGCGCTTCTTTCTTGTAAGACGAATCCTTTAAAACCACAGCGTGCATGTATTTAATAAAACCGTGGCACGCAATGCACAGAGGAAATAAGATTTATACATTCTACATGATCCAGGATAAGTAATCTTTTAATGTAAACAGTTCAACTTTTAAAACGTTTTCTGCTAAGTACAGGGAAGCCAACCTACCTACATTATTTGGAAGAAAAATTTAATTGAAAAAAAAAAATGGGCTTTTACAGAGTACCCACAATTTAATTTTTTGTGTGTTTTTTTTTAATATATATATATATTTAATGAAATTAGCTACATTCTAAATTTCCTTTGAGAATTCGTGCACAATACAATCTGTTAGACTTATAAGCATTAAAATATCTTTCGTGCCTAACAGATTACTGCTTCGTGCACATGAATTTCCCGTACGGTCGCTATATTCTGTGACTTTTTTTTTTTTTTTGTATCGTGGCAGTTGGCTTGTGAAACGACCTCCCAACGCTTCATGGTTAAAGGAAGAACTCGGCATAAATTTGACATGTAGCAGGTTTGAGCAACACCAGCCAGTCAGTTGAAGTAAGCTGCCATGTGAATGGCTGCACCCTTCCTGAATACGTTACGTTTCTAACGTATACCGAGAATTAACTATCCATTCGGGCCACATCTTGTTCTACTCCTTTAAAGACTGTCACTATTGCACATTCTTGCGCTGATTGGCGTTGCATACGCCATAAGGAAAGAAGCACTTTACCTACGAAACTATTGTTTTCTCGCTGCACCTTGAACTCTTCGCTCTGAAGACACAGAACACTCTGCATGTTCAATATATCAGCATTAAGCAATAAATTAAAAAAAAAAAAAAAAAAAAAAAACCCCTTTTTCGTAAGATGAAAAATCAATCACAATTTTCTTTCGGCGCTACATACGCTGATGCTTCTGTTTTGGCAGAGTGACGGGCGACCAACTAATTTTCTTATCATTTGGACTTTTTTTTTTATTATTGTGTCAGACACCTGCAGTTCGGATTCAAAGTAACAAACATCGTAAACATTTTCTAACTCTTAACGTACGAAAGAAATACGCGACAAACAAATATTTGCAACATAATGAAATGTTTTTAAGCTTGATAGTATCTTTAAAAAGTGTAGAACATCCTTCAAAATAATTGTCTTAAGATTATACTATTGTGTTTTTTCAATATTCCATCATGAATACGGACTGTGTTATAAATTTTCATTGATCATATTGGTCTGACGTTTCTATCTTTTTCCACTTTGTTATTATAATTAAAAAGCAATTTTTTTTCCGAGCAATTCCATGTTAACGCGTTTGTCTACTTGGTAGCTATATAAATATGTTATATATATACACAGCGAGCTGGTATTTAACAAACTGACCAATTCGTATTTCTAAAACAAGAGCACTAGTTATCCTTGTGGCATGGCTGTTCTTCTGTTCGAGATACATTTTTCGAGACTTTCGACATTTTTCAACCATCGTAAACGGTACTTTAAAGAGCCTGAATATGTAATTACAGAATGCGGTTTAATGTATCAGAATTATAAATTATGTACAAATATCATGCATAACTTTTTCGCTTTTCTTAACAGCGGTGCTTGTACTATAAAAAAAATGCGACAGATTCCAATTTCTAATACACATTTCCAAGTAAAACATATAAGTAAGTAGTTCTTAGAAAAAATAGTTCGTAAAACAGTACACTTAACATTTTATCGTTTTTAATTTAATTAACACGTTTTATTTAAGCTCGTGACCATTTCATTAATAGCTAAAAACATCTTAAGCTTGTGTTAAAACTGAAAACGTAATTTTTCCAAAACAGTTACAATATCGAAAATTAATTCAATATTTTATATCAATTTTACCAAATGTTAATTTTTTCATACATGAAAATACCTTTCTCGGAGCTTAATGCAATTCTTCAAGTAAAACAGGATTTGAACTTGTAATATACAGGCTGTCCATTTATCTTAACCACAGCCAACAACTCTGTACCGGGGCTCCAAATGAAAAAAATGTTTCACACAAAATTGTATAAATGGAAGGAAGAAATAATACAGATTGGCTGGGGAGTCAGCCTCGTAGCTTTAGCCTATTTATTAGCGAGATAAGAGCACTAACATCAGCTTTTTAAATGTTACTTTGTATCTAGTCGTCAAAATAACAATGAAGCTCGTCAAGACATTTTCAAAAAAGTGTCACAATGTACCAGTCTAATAAACATCGTTAAAAACCGCCACAGACATTGGGACTCGCAGGAGTTCATGAAGACCCGTTCTGTGCTGCCTTGCGGCTCGATTGCACTGCATCGTACAAAACAGGTCAGAGGCGTATCCAGGGGTGAGGGGGCTGTAGTCCCCCCCCCCCCCCCCCGAAATTACGTACATATTTTAAACCCTATTATCAAAATTCCAGTCATTATATTTACATATTTGTTACTACTCACTTGACACACATTTTTTACACCCTATATTAAAATGGCAATCATTATATTTATTTATTTGTTATTAACCACACACATGATTAGATCTTATACATCAAAACTTCGTTTATTAAGTACATAGTTCCTAAAAGTGCGAGCGAGTTTGTATAACTAGTTCCTATCTTTCTTTCCTTTTCTCTCCTTCCACTGTGACTTGTGTATGATGTAGTCCAAGTGGCAATACTAATACTCATCACCCCCCCCCCCCACTCCACCTTCTGGAAGGAATTCTGGATACGCCCCTGGTACGGGTACAGTATGACGATGCTCTAAATCTGATGTAGAGGTGATGTAAACAGTGCAAGTACCCAGAGTTCCTACATTTCACAGAGATTACGCTTACATTCTAGATCTGAATCAGTGAGAATTTCACTGTTTCGATCAGTCAAACGTATCTGACTGATTCAACAGTCACTTCGGTGAATTTCACTGATGAAAAAATGCCAGACTTCCTTCACTTATTGATTCAGTGACATCACCAGTCTTTTTTTTTTTTTTCACTGTTTAATCAGTGGTTTATTTTTGACTGACGTATCAGTTAAACTGCGTGTATAAATGGCCGTCAAACAACGTTCAAATAGCCGTTAAACAACGCATATCAAGTGAAATAACAACGATTAAACTAATAAAACCAATACAGAATATTTTCTAAAATGTGTTTCGTCTTTCAAAACGCCATTTTATGAGGCAATAGGAACGCACAGCCTTTCATTTCGTTTTTACGTCTTTCATTTCGTTTTCATGTAATCGTCACAATGCTCTGTTTGAAGGTTTAAACTGAATGCAATGTGGCGAAGAGAGTGCACTCATTTATACTATTCGTTTTAACAATCCTAACGGTACCAATTAAACAAAAAACGAAAAGTAAAAACATACCATTTAAATCTTCGCGATTTCGCGGTGGAACTGTAAGCCATAAGTTTTCCTCCTACTATTTCGACTTGGTGTGGCAGAGCAGATGGTGTAGTAAATGCCTAGTTTCCAATGGTTTATGAGCTCAATCCCGGCCACCTCCAAAAATTTATTTAGTTTTCAAAATTACAGCCTAATATAAACAGGAAATTATCGTAAATATGTTTATTTCACGTAACTATTTGGCTGCATTCAATAAAAACAATATTTAATTCGCCACTGTAGTCGGCCGTCACTTATTCAACCAGTGAAATAATTTCACGTCACTAATTCAATCAGTGAAAATTTTTTCACTGACACAATCAGTGGTTTTCCACTGATTCGAAGTGGAGCCATTTTCACTAATTCGAGTAGTTCAATTTCACTGCGAATCAGTGGTTTCCCACTGAGTGTAGAGAGTAGGCGAAACAAAAGAATACACGTGACGTGACGACTATTCAAGCAGTCATCCATGTGCAGTCGAATATAGGCTGTTCACGGTAAAGCACGTTTTACGGCCCTGCTAGATTTTTTCCATTCGGTCAATTTCTATCTTTCTGACACTTTTTAATATAAGCATTGTCACGTGACTAATAAACACGACGCATACATTTCACCACTCTAAAAGGTTACCGTCCGAGACTCCAATAAACCATATTTATTGTTGGTTAATGCCCTTTGGAAGAGCCTTAAAAAGTGCTCATTTTATAGTGAACAGCCTATATAGTATACTGCAAGGTGAGAGTTGTAATGGAAATGTACTCGAACAACGAGAAGGTAGAAATGCTGCTCGTGGAGAATGCAAGTTAGCTGATGAATGTGTTCGTTTTATTTTACAGTACAGTGTAGCACTTTTAATTAGATTTTACTAAACACATACACACACATTGTTCTGTTATTACTATTATCAGTAGCTTGGTTTACTCACTCGTCGTTCATTTTGTTGAAGATCGGCGTGATGCTAGTCAGGCGGAGCAATTATACTGAGATCGATACCCTGACAAGACGCTACAGTCCAGACGGATGCTTTCCCGTCTCGTTGTGAAGCTTTATGAATCGGGCAATTTGTAACCACAGCAACGCAATGGATGAAGTTGCTGATGTCGCTGTTCTGACTGCTGTAGCAGTTAGTCCACAGGTCAGCACACGCCAACTTGAAGCCGAAATTTGCATCCATAAAACGAGTGCACATCGCATTCTTAAGCGTGATACGTTCCATCCCCCATTATGTACACTTACACCACGAATTGTACAGGAAGGAAACCTCCAGAATCGTGTATAATTCTGTCAATGGGCACAGCATTAAATTATCGCTAACCCGAACTCTTTTTTTGGATTTTTTTTTTTTACGGATGAATCTGCGTTCACCAACTCAGGCCAAGTTAATAGAAGGAACATGCATTATTGGGCTGTCGAGAACCCACGATGGCTTTGACAGGTGAACCATCAGCGGCAATGAAGAGTTTGGTGTGGGATGGTTGGCAATAAGGTTATAGGGCCATATTTCATGAATGGTAACCGAAATGGCAGAGAGTATGTCACCTTCATACAAAAAAATGTTTCCTGGTCTTCTGGAGGAGATGCCTCTAAGAAACTGAATGATAATGTTGTATCAGCACGGTGGATGCCCAGCACAAAATGCCGTGTATGCACGTCGTGTTCTGGACCGAAAATATCCTGGTAGGTGGAGTGGTTGTGGAGGACCAGTTCAGTGGCCTGCTCGGTCTCCTGACCTTAACCCCCGAACGTTTTTTCTTTGGGGTTACCTCAAAGGCGCTGTCTATCGAGATATACCAACAACTCCAGAGAACGTGTAGGAACGTATTGTGGGTGCTTGTAATGCTCTTCAGCAGGCAGCACTGAGGGAATCACTGTTTTCATTCTGCCAGCGACTGAACTTGTGTATCGCTGCCAATTATCACCACTTTGAACATCTAACGTGCATGTTGTACCCCCTGCAGTACCCATATGAACGGGCAGTAGAGATCCCACTTTCTGTGTCGTATTTAATGTTCATGTTGTGAAAGTATACATTGTGCTACATGTTTAAATATGTCTTAACGAGCTCCATTGAACTTTTGACCAATATATACCCGATGCCATAAAAAAACTGTTGTTAATACTCGTATCTCACTAATAAATAATGCTATAAGGCTGATTCCCCAGTAGTACTAATTCCCTCTTCCAGTTATACAATTTTGGTATGAAATACTTTTTCATTTGGAGCCCCGGTACGGAGTTATTGTGGGTAGTCAAGATAAATGCAATACTCTGAATATTATTTGTCCATTAACTAATTAAATAAAATTTTTACCGGCGTTTAAAAATAACTTTAAAATAATATTAAATATTCAACATTTTTAATACTTAAACTCAACTGACCATACACACAAACAAGGTTAGCATGCCCACAACAAGTAGAAAAGAAAGAAAACAGCAGTTCTTCAGTCAGAATGAATTTTATTATAAAAAAAAAAAAAACTGCTAGAATATACAAGAAAAACTAAATAGTTTCTTTTAAATTGTAAGTTACCATAGGGAAATTATGATTACAGATAGCTACAAAGCTAAAACTAGTAAAAAAAAAAAACACGGGAATTTTCGTTCTAATATGGGACGAAACCTCCATCTATACATTCTAATAAGCACATGGGCAGCTTGGGAGAGGATAGGAAGGATACTTAGGAGGGGTGTACACAGGATATGCAGGGACTTTGTAGGGAGGGTATGCAGGGAATTTGTAGGGACGGTATGCAGGGAATTTGTAGGGACGGTATGCAGGATATTCAGGGAATTTGTAGTGAGGGTATGCAGGACCAGACTGTGCGTTGGCCAAGGACGAGGCGAAGGCGTTGTCTCCATACGCCGCGGAGAGGGATTGGGCTGCGGCGTTTCCACAGCCACCTGACGTCGTAGCTTGTGAAGCTGCAAGAGCTTGAGAAGATGCTGGGTAGATGTATGGACCACCGTGAGGGTACTTGCAGCCCAGCTGGCCGGAAGCCACAGCCACCAGAGCCACACAAACCACGATCTGTGGAACAACACATTTGTAAACGTATCTCTCACACAATCCGGCAGCCATTTATCTTCTAAACTGCTAACATTTAATATTCAGCCATATTTTAAACATATTTAATTCTACATAATAAAATTTTTTTCACACGTCTTAGGTAGGGCTCATTGTTCCGTTAACAGCGAGGTCATTAGAGACGGAGCGATTTGCTCAGTGGAACAGGATCATAGACTAAATATGAGGTAGCCAGCTTATTCGTCTTCTGCGCACGTACCCTACAGTGACCTACCCCAATCCTACAAAACTGTCAAAGTCACATGGTCAACAGTGATGAACGTGTTTGTTTACATCTTAATTTTTAAATTACAAGCACTATTACATTAATAAAATATATTTACGAGTTTTAATGTGATCAAAAAGTATTACAAATTGATTAGAGGAAGTATAAAAACTTCTCAAAAGCACTTCTTTACTAAACGGTGTCCTAAATCCCAAACCCAATCCACACCAGTTTTGCTAGACTTGTAGGCAGAAAAGCAGTTCAATGTTAGGACACAGAGAATGGTTGTGCGCAGCCAGCGAGATCAATCTACCAAATCTTTAATCTATGAACAGGAACGGGGATCTAACCTGCCATTGTCTGCAGTAATAAACCATCCCAGTATTCGCCTGGAGCTATTTCAGAAAACTACGGAAATCAGGATATCCGGACCGGGAATCTAACCCAGTAATTCCTGATTGAGATTATAGAAGTTTACCACTACGTCACATCGATCAGTCCTGCACAGGTGGTTCAGCTGTAAAGGCTGTTCATAATAAAATGAGCATATTTAAAATCAACCTTAGAAAAATGCCACTGCCCCTACCTGAATGTATTTTAACGGGCGCACTGAGTGACATGCGTCCAGTAAAGTTCGTGACGATTGATGGGAAATAGTTGCACATCTTAACGTCCAATAAAAAGTGTTAGGTAACTATTTGTGACGACTTAAATCATTTCGTTTGCTTTCTGTTGTTTTTTTTTTTTTAATTCCTTCGAAATATTAAAGCGAGCAGATTTTTTAAATATTTACGTTCATAATAACATCAAAGTTTCACTTGACTGACGCATGAATAAAGTGATGAGGCTGATGGCAAATTAAATTTTACATACGATGGAATAATACACAACGTGCGTACAAGTAGATCTTAAGCAGGGCTATCAAAAAATGTTCATTTCACAATGAACAGCCTATAGTTGATATTTTGGGGCGCGAGTTTTGAATGTCTTAAAATTCTTTCAGGGCTGCTGTAATTTACGTGTTTCGCTTTCGCAACCAGTGAGTTGAAGGCTTTTTTTCTCGGTGTTAGAGACTTAAACTAGTCAAAACTTAGAGCAGTTGAACGGTTTACGAAATATTTACTTATGAGGAATACCATTGGTCACGGAGCCTCGCAGTGTGTTGTACCGGACAAATATAACCTCCACAATTATACACTCTGTGTCATGAACGGTTTTGAAACAGAATGTAGTGAAATAATGTCTTTGGCTATGTCTAACAATAATGCTAAATTTGTTCGCGTTAAATGT
Source organism: Dryococelus australis (assembly GCA_029891345.1). Lineage (NCBI taxonomy): Eukaryota > Metazoa > Arthropoda > Insecta > Phasmatodea > Phasmatidae > Dryococelus > Dryococelus australis. Next base: position 29,313,358 of record CM057001.1, read on the forward strand.
AGGAGACTATTGTTTACACTTTACACAAATATTTAGAAAAAAAAAATCCAATAAAAATTTTATGAACATCAAAATTCACCCTTAAATGAATAATTGTCTCTACGTACTTTTTGCTCAGAACTACATATCGTGTTCGTAAATTTAGCGTTGTAACATGTGTTAAAAAATGTCTCAACCTGCTTAGGTATATGTTCTACACTACTGTAGGTGTAAGATATTTTAGTTTTCCTGGATTTATTCACACAAATCATAATAATGACATTTTGCTGAAGAACTAATTTTTTACTTTGGAATAGACGTGCAAAATGCCTGCTTGTACCACAAAAGACGTGATTGAGCATGACTAGTGCTAACGAATTCCTAAGTTTTTTCATTCTTTTATCATTCACCTTCTTTGGGATTGTTTAATTCCAAACGTACAAAAAATATTTTTTTTTTTCATATTAATTATAAATGACATAATTTGTAAATTTAATATAAGCAAAGATCCATTTAACCAAAAATAATATTCTTTTATATTAACATAAGTACAAAACTCTTGGGATGTGTGACATATTTAACAAAAAAACACCACACATGTCCTACTTGGGATGTGTGACAGATTTAAAAAACACCACGCATGTCCTACTTGGGGTGATTTTTAAAATGTTATATTAAAAAAGCGTGAAGAGACTGCAAATATGCAAGTCGCTATGTGCGTGATATTGTAATATTAAGTTGAGTACGTCTATATTGGAAAATTGACCAGAAATGATGGAGAACATACTAGAGACTGTTTTACCTTGGCGAACATTTCTGCTGTTCCTGTAGCTCCTGTACTACTGCGAGGATCTTCAGTTGTCTGGCCTCTGTGGCCCCTGCGGCGGTGTTTTATACAAGTCCTACTAATCCAGTGAATCATTTTGCTAGATTGCCATAACCACGGTCATTCGGTTGTCCCAGCCAGCTCAAAGGCTCGGTTGTCGCGTTTATCGTAGCCTCGTTTCTGTTAATTGGCGTATCTGCTCGCCATATGTCATCCGCTCTCGATTCGAATCTAATCTGGCGTACGAGGATACGCAATTTAGTTTCGAAACATGTGGAACCGCTAATGACACGAGACATTGTCGTCCTTCTGTCGTGGGAAATGTCGTCTGTTAGAACACGTGCTAATTCTAAGCGTGATACATTTTCAGTTAGTACTGAGTTACTAGAAGAATGTGATAATAACGTGAAATCAATGTCCCTAATTTTTTTTTTTTCGTAAATATACTTTCAGCAAGTTTGGGAACATGTTTCGTATTATTTTTCCTTTCCTCCTCTTAGCTGAGTAACCCAGATGAGCTAAATTAAAAATAGAAAATTTCTGTTTCAACGGCAGTAATGAAATTTTCATCGTAACCTCTTTGACCGACTTTGCTGATGAGTTATGAGGATCTGGTTTCCAATACCATCTAGGTCTGTATCTGTTTTCTTTTAACATGTTAAAATTTTAGGGTAGTTAGCATGTAATACGCGCCTCGATTAACCTACCATAGAAATAGGGGCCAAGTAGATAAGCCAAATAAAACCACAACCTCAGATACAGTTTCCAGGAGAAAATCTTCGCAGTCTTTTCCTTCACCTTGCCAAATAAATTTTGTCTAGATTATTTACACGTCACCACTAAACTTCTGTGGCCAGTACAAGTTCATTTTGCTGTACCTACTGAGTAATTTGACAAAATATTTTTCTCCGGGTATTTACTGTAAAGTTAAATTGGCACAGTAATATTTCCCGGCGGTTGTTCAAACTATATTTGATACTATACATACTATCGCAACACAACTCTGCAGAATTTTGTCTGGATTGTATTCGCCATATAAAATAAATTCATATTTTGATTAAACCTCTTCTGTGAGCGTATTTTTCGAAAATCTTTAATTGACTCACGATATATTTGTATGAGTCTATATTCATTTACACATATAAAATAAACACATATTAAGTATGAATTTAGAAACTTTAAAAGGGGGAAGGGGCACATACTGAATTTTTTTTTTTTGGGTGGGGGGGGGGGAAGGGAACTGTTATGTGTGCATTAGGCGTATGTTCCCTTGCCAGTAGACATCCTTCCAATCTACATTTTGTAATAAGATGAAAAAGTAAAATTAACTTTTTGTTTGCGTGCATAATGTGTTATTAATTTGCAAACCTATAATTTAAACAATTGAATCAAGTAGAAGCTCGATAGGGTATTTTAGAATAGTCTTCACAGTAAAAAAAAATTTTTTTAAAAAATTATTTACCGCTTTGTTCTCAAATCACCTAGTCCTCGATCTCCACTGCCACAACACGTCTGTTAAATATATTCAAGAGGATATGCGCGCACCGGTGTGCTCCCACAGCTTTAAATTTGCGTCTAATGAATATACAGACTCGTGGCGTAATCGTTACTTTACCAGTACAAGCAAACGACAAAAAAAAAAGGAAAAAAATCTGTGGTGTTTTTTTTATTAATTGCTCGGAGAAAAATATTTTCATTGTATATGTAAGACGTATTCAAATTTTTAGTACACTTGTAACATCCTACCAATAATTGTCCGTTAATTACAGCACTTGCTAAAATTCCGACTGCGTGTCTGTTCACGAATGGTTAAATTGACAGCGTACTTGATAGTATACCGTGAGAAGATTACACATCTTTATATTGTGCGACCCGTCATTAACAACATTATAGCTACAAACTACATAGGTAAAGGCTGTTCGCGATAAACTGAGCACTTTTGAAAAGAACTTTAGAAAAATGCCACTGCCCCTGAACGCATATATTTTAATGGGCGCACTGAGTGACATTTGCCCCATAAAGTTGGTAACGATGGATGGAAAATAGTTGTATTTCTTAACGTTGAAAAAAAAAAGTGTTAGGTAACCATTTGTGATAACTTAAATATTTTCTTTCGCTTTCTGTTTTTTCAATGCAGCGATTTGTGAAAATGTCTAAATTTGTATAATATTTACTTTCCTAAAAATGTCACAGTTTTACTTGACCAACGCATGAATAATGTGATGAGGCGCATAGTAATATTAAGTTTACATATAAGGCGGAAGAATACATAACTTGCATACAAGTAGATATTTGGCAGGGCGTTCGAAAGTGTTCATTTTACCATGAACAGCCTATAATACGTTTTTAATCATTAAAACGTGGCATCCGGTATTATATGTGATAACTAGTTATTATACGTGCTTTCAGCCTTAATTAGGTCTTCTCTAAGTAACCGGGGCCGCGGTGGCTTAGCGGTCAGCCTGCTCGCCTCCAACCGAGGCGAACCGGGTTCAATTCCTCGGTCCCGTTTCCCCTGCGCCTTCGTTCCGGCGCTGCTCCATACTCATCTCATTCGCCCTCATCGGCACTCGAGACCTCGCTGTTAACCCATTCAGACCCAGTGTACACATTTGTGTACGTTACGCACGTGTGGGTAATTTTTGGAGTGTACTGTACTCTGTGAAGCTTAATAACCAATGATCTTACCTGCGGGTAAATTATTCGCAAACCGTCTTACTGGCCTAGGTAATATTTGATGCGTTTATTTTTAGCCAAATAGACCCTATATAACCTACAGCACATTGGCTGTTACAGCAAAATAAGTGTTGTTTCGACTTACGTACAGCACGCATCATAAAATTTCTTCTTTGCAACACCTAAAATCGAAAATTAAAGTAGATATGAAAGAGTTAAGAACAGCCCAAATATCTTCCCTCACTCACTCACTCACTGAAACATACTGGTAAATAAAGATTATCCTGAAACGTGTATGTATCCTTGAGAACAAAATTTGGAACGATGGGTTTTATATCTACAACCATCAATCAGAACGAACGCACATCGCCAGCTTAGTGATGATGTACAGGTATAGGCTGTTCACGATTAAGTGAGCACTTTCGAAACCAATTTTAGAAAAAAGTTACTACCCATTCCTGCATGTACCTACTTCAACGGTCGCACTGAGTGACATGTACCCAGTAAAGTTGGTAACGATATATGGAAAGTAGTTCCATATCTTAACGTCGAATAAAAAGTATTAGGTAACCATTTGTGATATTTTAAATTATTTATTTCGGTTTCTGTTCTTTTAAAGCCTCGGATGTGTAAAAATGAGTTGATTTACAAAATATTTACTTTTCTAATAATTTCACTGTTTCACTTGACCGACGCATGAATAAAGTGAGGCCCATGGCAATTAATTTTACCTTAGGTGGAAGAATACACAATGTGCATACAAGTCCTAGATCATGAGCAGGACTTTCAAAAGAGCTCATTTTACTGTGAACAGCCTATAATAATAGTTGTTACCCCACTTGACGTAAGACAAGCTACACTGACTCCACGCTGTAGTGTTGAAATGGAACCGCGGGCGTCACAGCCCGTCAACTCCATTATGTCGGAAACAGTGACGTATCGGGAATGTGTTGAAGTCACCTGTAAGACTTCGCTGCAAGCAGTAGCCAAGAACTTTCTGGCGGTATAAGGAAAGTTCTGGAAGGGCTGCTATGGAATGATTTCGTTATGGGTAAATTTCCAAAATACAATGTCAATAGATGAATTTGAACAAATATAAATATTTCAGTGGGTATTGACTATATATTTGAAATGACAAAACTGCCGCGTACAGCAATAGTTGATACAATGTATACTTTTCGAGTTAAAATTTTTCTTAGCTATTATCAAATTTAATTATTTAAATGTTTACGTAGAAATTTTTTTATGGCATGTGTATTTTTTATATCATAGAATTATATATAATGTTATTTTGTTAAATTTAAAACAATTATTTTGCATGACTACTGGTTATGTAGTTTATATCCCTAATTTTCGCCAAAAATTGCAGTGGTCGCTGTATATGAAAGTTACCATCATTCAAGTATGTTCGCAATAAATCAAACCCCATCAAAATATTACCAAGTAGTTAAAATTCTGTTGTTGATTTTAGGTTTTAGCAATTCGCACACTACGAGAAATTTCCTTAGCCTTAAAAGTGGGATGGATCCGCGCGTCCAAGATCAGTGAGTGAGGGAACGATACGGGCGACACCAACACGAACGCTTAGTGCCTCATCGCTCCTACGCGCAAGGCGTATAGTGTTTCCGTCGTGACGCTGTACTGTGCAAATTATATCTGTAACAATGTGACTTTATAACACGCCATAAAAGCCCACAGATTAAACTACGCCCGTATGTTTGTAATTTTCTCTTGATGCTTAAGGAAACTGCATAGGCTAGCATTTAAAATGCAATATTTGACCATTTTCATAATTATTTTTTCTCCAAGAATACAAGTAATATGTCGAAAGTAAATAGTGGAAGCATAGATAATTATTTTATATATTTTCTGACAAAAATTCCTATTTGCTGAACGTTTATTTATCGAGATACGAGTACTCGCGGAAACAACTACTTCAAAAAATAACGCGCGGGTTTATCTCATTCTTAAGCGCTAGTATGGTCCATAAAAAGATGCCTGCATTTGAGATTAAATGAATAAGCTGTAACCCACGCACCTATTATCACTGTATAAAATGCCGTCCATCGTTTATACTGATGCGAAGCACATCGCTCTTGAACTCGAGCTGAGTGGCGAGATTTTGATGGCTCGTAACAACGAGGTCTTGAGAACCGATTAAAGTAAAGCGAGGGAGGAAATGAAACGGCGCCGGAATGCGTGGACGGGGGTAAGGGTGAGATTCCGAGAAAACCCACTGACCAGCGGCATCGTCCGGTCCGATTCCCGCGTGCGAAGATGCGGCAGTGACCCCGCCGGGAATCGAACCCGGTTCTCCTTGGTGAGTGGCGTGAACCCTAGTTGTCACACCACTGCGTGCGGCCCCTCTCGGACTCGGGAAAAAAAAAACAGATGGGCATTATGTGGAGTAAATAATAACATTACAGGTTGCAACGATACGATGACTGTGTGTGAGGTGCGGCAAATGTCTGTCTAGGTTTACCTACAAGACAGTTTTTCTTTTTCTCGACGTAAAGTGAACAGGAGGAATCATGGTAAAGGGCTTTTTAAGGAATATTTAGTATAATTTATCATTATGCACACTGTGGTAATAATTTGGAATTAGTCATGGCTGCATAACCACCCTGAAAATGATACTGCTGGATTTGCCGGTTTGATGTCATGACCTCAGTCCCACCCGACATCTTTGCAATGAGGTGGAGTGCCGTTGAAACCAGCTCCTGTGACCTACACAGGGAAATTCACCTTGCTCAACAAGGAAAGGAATCGAGTTACGTCAGACACCCTCACAATTGGGGGGAAAGTATTTCTTGAATTGTGAAGGCTGCGATAAGAATAATGGCGGACCTGCAGCATGTTGACTCCATGACATTTCTTGTTATGTACGTTACTAAGGGGGCTGGTTATTATTTTAATATTTTAATACTTCATTATATTATGACATAATGTATTTTTATGTTGCTGAACAAATAACATATTTATTTAAAACCAAGAAAAAGTAACATATATCGCATTCACTACCTCTTGCATACTCTTGCACTCTTGGCAACTAGTTGCGAATCATAACCAGCTCTTTCACTAGTTACATATGGGATTGCAACCAGCAATCGATTATGATCTGTCTGTTAGGACATCAGTTGTCGTTTGTTAGCATGACTATTTCAATTTCAGGGAATTGTCTCGTGAGCAATGTATGAGAGAGATAGAGAGAGTTATAATTTTATCAAGCGAAGTACTATGAAAAGAATGTTTGAAAAAAATTTAGGAGACGGCAACATGAAACATAAGAGTAATATGTTTTCTTATATGTTTTCTTATGAGAACTGTATAAAGATGGATATGTTAATATAGTTAAAGTGAGCGAGGAAAAATTCTTGAGAGTAAATTGTTGCTTCAAAGTTGTGATATTCTTAAGGTTGATGTTAATACAAAGCTGCCCTGTACTCCACTGACCGATACAGTAACATAATGTATATATTGTTGTTAAACTAATTTTCTCTGTAATACTTTGTCTCTCAAGAGCTCGATGTTAAGTGTCACCCAAATCTCTTCACTGTATGACTCTCATAGCTATGATAACCATGCGTGCATAGGCTGGCTGCATAACTTAATAAATCACTCGTAAATATATTTATATTAATTCAACGGTCATCATAGTTATCTTAAACCACTGTTATTTATACAGTAAAATAGGAAAGTACGAGAGAGAGAGAGAGAGAGAGAGCGCGAGGGAGAACGAAAAGTGTTTTGGTTAAACCGTTTGAGTTATCAGCATGAATTCATGTTTATTCATCAAACTCGCCTTACAATGTTTATCACTAGTTACTCTAGTGACTAATAATTCAAAAATGTCTAAAGAGGAATATTTGTAATATTTGCTTGTTTCTTTTTGTTCGGTATACCATGCATGCACTCTTCAGTATTACAATGGCCTCAATGGAGGAGAAACGGCCTTAGCGAAAGTCAGTACACTGTCGAACATGTAACATAGTATGTAAATAATACGCTATCAGCAAGGGTGCAAGTTAACAGCGCTGCCAATTGGAACACTGGTGTAAGATGTCTTCATTGCATGAGGAATAAAAAGTTTTATCCTCGAAAAATGCAGGCTTCATTTCAATATATAATTTGGCACACACCTCAAGTTCGTCTGGTACCAAAGCAAACCACGAAAAATAGTTGTTGGATTCAGCATACTGTTACGCGCGGACTGTTCATCACCCCTCCCCCCCCCCCCCTCCACCCTCCATCAGACCTATCCCAATCGAGTTCCAATTCCGTGCCACGTCCTTTCTCAGCGCGACGGGGGATGGGTCACCACGATTGGACCCGCCTCTACCCAAGCCCCTCTCAAGCGGACCCGCGGGGCGACGTTCAAAAACTTTACTTCGAGAGTAAAGTGAGTAACAGTTGTGGAAAGCAAACGTGTTTTTTTTTTTTTTTTTTTTTTTTAAACGAGCATGATGTAAATGGTATGCTGTTTTTAGAAATATGTTCTGATTTAGCAACCAACGTTAATTCCAAAATACGTTTAGCCGACCTCCCGTGGCGCAGTCGGTTGGCGCGCCACCGATCTGAGGTGCGGGAGGTGCTGGGTTCGAATCCCGGGTAAGACGTGGGCATTAATTGAAGTTAGATTATAAGTTAGTCTGTTAGCCGTCCCTTGCTAAGCTTTCAAGCATACAACTGGGGGACGTTAAAAAGCCCTTTACAATACAATACACCCAAAAGAAATATGTTCATTTCCCCAAATTCTTTCAAGCAGCTTTACTTGCGATAAATTAATCGTAAACATTACGTGTAAAAGTAACGTTTATAAATAAAAATACGAATATTATCACCTGCCATTTGTAATTTTCAGGTGTGTCTGTAAACGGAATGACCATGTTTCCTTTCTATTGTTTTCATTATACTAAACTTTCCGCCATTCTCAGTTTACCTTTCGTTACACGCTAAAATAGTGCGTGTAAAAGTTTTACTCGGGCAAGATGCTATGAGTAATTACTCTGCAGTTTTGAGACACTGTCGGGAACAAGTAAAACATTTACTCAGTGTTTTAGGACAGCCGGAGAGAAAAGTTTACTCGCAGAGTAACGTTTTGGAACACCCCTGGGAGAATGATTAACAGCTGACCTGAATTGGTGTCATCACCCCCCCCCCCCCCCGCCAGCACCCTTTTTACTGGAGTGGTTGCCGATTGCGGGCTACTGCAGGAACTTTCTGTCAGTATCCGGTCTCGACGAAAGAATGTTTCCCTTTCGGGCGCCTGCCGCTGTACACTGACATGGCAAAAGTGATGGGATAGCACTATGTAACTGAATTACTCGTGGCGCCACCATTGCAGAACGACGTTACACGGCCTAAACCTGTCTCAGTTGTCAGCAAGTGGTCGTGTCATTCGGACTGACTGTTGTTTACATGCTCATGGCAAGGCGACGTCAGTTATCAGAGTTCGAACGGAGCATGATTGTGGGTGCCAGAAGGGTGGGACATTCAGTTTCAGAAGTTGTGGGGACTTTCAATATTCCTCGATCCACGGTGTCACGTGTCAAGGCTTTACGATCCACCAAGGACAACACAGTGGCCATCCAAAGTTACTTGATGATCGTGACCGGCGGAGGTTGGGTATAATTGCCCGTGCTAGAAGAGCAGGGACGCTTGGTCAAAGCAGAGCCACGGTCAATGCAGGAGGTGTCAGACATGTATCTAGCAGATCTGTGCAACGTTCAGTAGCTTCCATGGGATATGGAAGTAGAAGACCCATGTTATAATAGCACGAAACCGGACACAACGCCTCACTTGGGCTCGTGAGGTTGATAATTGGACCTTGTAGGACTGGAAACATGTGGCCTTGTCGGATGAGTCACGAAACAGATTGTTTCGGGCTGATGGCAGAGTTCGGGTATGGCGCAAACCCAATGAGGCCATGGATCCCAGTTGCCAACAAGGCACCGTGCAGGCTGGTGGTGGTTCCGTAATGGTGTGGAGTTGTGTTCACATGGCATAGGCCGAGTTCACTCGTCCATGTTCCCACAAAACTCAATGGTAACCACTCTCCTTGGTGACCATTTGCAGCCGTTCATGGACTTCAGTTTTCCTGACAAAGATGGGGCGTTCCAACAGGATAATGCACTGTCTCATTGAGCTGCAGATGTCCAGGACTGGTTCGAAGAGTATGCTGATGAGTTTCAACGAATATAGTGGCCAGCACGTTCCTCCGACACGAAACCAATCGACCATTTATGGGACGTGGTGGAGAGAGCCATTCACACCTAAGATCCTGCACCTAGAAATATCAGGGAACTTTAGACAGCTATTCAGACAGCATGTCATAACATCTCTCCAGAGGCCTTCCGTCTACTCGTGGAGTCTATGCCCCTTCGAATTTCTGCACTTCTTCGGGCTAGAGGGAGTCCTACACGTTATTCGATGGGTATCCCATGACTTTTGTCAGGCCAGTGTATATAGCACCGCATCCAGAGGTTTGGCAGTCTGTGATAGCCATATGGCGAAGTATGGTGAACTGTGAACGAAGAAGAGGCCCGGAAGCGGACGAAGGCGTACGAGTGAGTGAGTGAAGAGATTTGGGCTGCTCTTAACAGCGAGGTATTGAGACCGACGAGGGTGATTTAGGTGAGTATGGAGCAGCACCTTAATGAAAGGACGGAGGAAACTGTGGATCCCCGAAAAAAAAACGCTGAAAAGCGGCATCGTCCGGCACGATTCCCACATGTGAAAATCCGGGAGTGACCCGGCCGGAGATTGAACCCGGTTCACCTTGGGAGGCGAGCAGACTAATCGCTCAGCCACCGCGGTCCCGAAGGTGTAAGAGACTGCGTGTGTGTGACGGCCACGAGCGAGAGTGCTTGACTGCTCGGAGGGCGAGGTATCCGACGTGTACAGTGCTCGAGTGCTCGAAGGGCAAGGTATCCGACGTGTAGAGTGCTCGAGCGCTCGGAGGGCAAGGTATCCGACGTGTAAAGTGCTCGGAGGGCGAGGTATCCGACGTATAGAGTGCTCGAAGGGCAAGGTATCTGACGTGTGGAGTTCTTGAAGGGCAAGTTATCCTATGTGTAGAGTGCTTGAGTGCTTGGAGGGCAAGGTATCCGACGTATAGAGTGCTCGAGTGCTAGGAGGCCGAGGTATCCGACGTATAGAGTGCTCGAAGGGCAAGGTATCCGACGTGTAGGGTGCTCGAGTGCTCGGAGGGTGAGGTATCCGACGTGTACTGTCATGCTATACTTGTTTTTTTTTATTATTGCTGTTGTTTTTACAGTAGTTCATACTGACAGTTGTCGCCCGGATAGCTGAAAAAATAAAACAATGAGAAAGTAATGAACTTTTAACTTCACAGAGCAAGAGATTGGAAGTAACAGATCGTAAAATAAGAGCATTATGCTTGTCAATCATATTGTGACAAAATTAAGTATCTAATGTAAAGTACGCGATGTTCTCTATGTTCTCCTGTATAGAACACAAAGCTACTTAAAATCTTCGATAGGTAGTACCACTCTGACAAGACTGAACTACCGCTACATTTAAGTAGCAAATAAATGTACAAAGAAATACATATCACTGCATTTCATTCTTGTTATCGTGTTGTATATTTACACTCTCGCCAGCCAAAATTGTGGGGGAAAAAAAAAAACTCTTAAAGTTGTTTCAAAGAATAGGATTTTATGTTTTTAGAAATTTTATCTGATCGATAAAATAAACGTTATCACAAATTAGTTTGAGTAGTCAACATGGTCTATATTCTGCTGTAATTTTCTCTCATTCCTAAGTATTAAATATTCTTCTGCATGTCTGTTTTAGCGGTATAAACTACTAGTAGTATGAACTTAGAATTGCGAACGAATATTATATTTAGCACATTAAACTGTGTTTGTGTGTATATATATATATATGTGCGTATGTATGCATGTGTATATATATACGTGTGTGTGTCGGTGTGGTGTGTATGAGGGGGCTGATTAAGAAGTATTGGCAGATGGGAAATACAATCGACTGCATGTGATCCGTCAATGTGCGCCAACTCGTCGACGTGCTGCGACGATGTCTGCCTCATCGCTGGCAGCGAACCACGTACAACCTCGGATAGTAATTTGAAGGACGTTAAACAGCTCGTACACGTGAGATACGTACCCATTCACATCACTGTACACAGTTTGTACGAGAATGTGTCAGTTAAACGGATGATGTCAAGCAGCCATGTTTGCCTTTGTCCCTTGCCGGACATTCCCGCATCCATAGCCAGGTGGCATGTCACATTTAAAAACGTACATGTCGCACACTTCCGACTGTAAATATTACATTTCCTGTGGTGGGTCATTTTCGAGAGATAAACAATAGTTGTCATTACTTCTGAATCAGCCCTCGTATGTGTGTGTCTATATATATATATATATATATATATATATATATATATATATATAGAGAGAGAGAGAGAGAGAGAGACAAACACTTCTAACTTTGTTTCCCTGTTCACTTTTTTTTTTTATATACATCATAAGCATGAGCGAGGTTTATATTTTGGGGTGCGATTTTTGCAAGTGAAGTGGGGAAGGAGGCGATAACGAATGACATAATCACGAATAAATTGGAGGGGAAGCGGCTAAAGTTTTCTTGCCAACCTAAATGTGAAATTTGAAGTCTGAAAAATAGTTAATTTTGAAACATTTATGTTGTACAATCCTGTGCTCATTCAGTTGGTACAAAGTTATAATTTTAAACAGAAAATGCTCTGTACGACAAAAGTCGTTAAAATTATAAGAATAAAATTTTTTTCTATGGAATTATTGAAATTAATTTATATTTACCGTCATATTATTTTTCTGAAATCAGCGCGAAACCACAGTGGAATAAGTTTTATTCATCCGTTTTTATACTTGATGACGTATGAGTAAAAAAATGTCTTCATATTTAACAAATTGAAAAGTAATACAATAAATATCCGGGCAAATTGAAAGTGTATCTTTCTATCTTATTTTTGTAACAGAACTTCAAAAATGAGAGATAGGCCTGTTTATTAAATTATTTGGCCGGAATGACAAAAATGTGAAAGTGTGCAGTCATATAAATATCTAGCTTTTGTCCGCGACTTTGTCCGCGTAGAATTCGTGCTTTCGTTACAATATTTTTTGAAATAGTTAAGTACGTCTTTAAAATAGAATACATATTTTAAAATAGAAAAGTGGTATGAAATTTAAGTCAACAAATAGCAGTTAAGTTAGGAGTTTTTGTTAGTAACTGGCCGTGTCAACGTGTAAATTAGGCTTTGTAAAATTTATCTTTGTATACAATGTTATTTACTAATTTGGAGGGTGGCACCAAAACAACCAGGCTGAGGGGTGAGTTTACACGCAAGCACTCCACTCATGCGAATTTGAGAATTTACCCCCCCCCCCCCCCCCCCCCGAGTTTAATTTACCGTCATCGCGAAGCACACTTAGTGGGGAAACTGCAGTCTCTTGAATTCAAAAAGGAAGTTAATCGAGAATCCATAGAAAACGCGGTGCAAACTCTGTTCCTCGCTGAGCCGGTCTAGTTAAAAGAGTGGCCTCGACATTGTAGAGCCAGTTTCTGTGGCCTTCGAATTTGTCAGCAACGTGACAGATGTGCCCACACGCAGTTCAAGCCTGTGGTATGGGAGACCTGGTGAATTTCGAGAGTTCAAAACTTCCACTGGGCAATGAAATACTTTATATAAATTTACCACCGTGTAAATTGAATTGCATACTATTTCTTCCCCTTCGAATGTTTCAGCGAAATGTCACTGCTGACCGCTGCTTGGTCATTTTTTTTTGGGGGGTCAGAATGGCCATTTCACGTAACCAATCCAAAGGCTTGTCCTGTATCTGGGCAACATCTGTATTAATGTTTGCTATCTGCTCCTGATCTGTAGTCACTGTAGTGCATGATTTGTCCACGATAGCTACCGTACCGCCTGTTTCTGGATAGTCATAGTTTCCTAGTTTAAGCAGAAGATCTCAGAATCGACCGGCAACAACTTCGCCTCTCAGATGTACTCTCCAATTTTTTATTCTTAGCACATTGACAGAGGACGACAATTGATGATCGTGACCGGCGGAGGTTGGGTATAATTGTCCGTGCTAGAATAGCAGGGACGCTTGATCAAATCAGAGCCACGGTCAATGCAGGAGGTGTCAGACATGTATCTAGCAGATCTGTCCAACATTCAGTAGCTTCCATGGGATATGGAAGTAGAAGACCCATGTTATAATAGCACGAAACCGGCCACACGTTCGTCTAGGCATTACTGGTCAAGTTTGGCGTCACACCACCTATAAATATTTATTGCTCTTCATGGCCTAAAGAGTCCTATTCTAAGCTTTATTACTTACAATACTTTTACGAAGTTTGACTACAGGTTTATTTATAAGAAACTCTTAACAATGAGTTTAATTATTTATTTTATAGTACTTTCGCGAAGTTTAGACTTAAAAGGACCATCTAATATTTTTCCACTATACATACTTTAAACCTCTAATTAACCCCTTTAGAGGTTGGATTTTGTAAAATCCCTCCTTAGTGGCTGCCTACATTACGTATATTTCTTCCAAATTCCATGTTTCTAGGACCAATGGTTGAGGCCGGGCGTTGATATGTCGGTTAGATTTTCCTTATAGATATATATAACCTGCGGCAAATTATTAACTTTTAAACATTCTGTCTGTTAACCGCACAATCAATTGCCAAGAAATCTCTTTTTTTGATATTTGTATAACTTTAACAAATATTTAAAGCTCTAGACTAACCCTTTAATGTTTTCTTTATATTAAAAAAAAAGGACATAAATGTACAATAATTATTGTTTCACATCATGTAGAAAAATAATGGAATATGCTGAAGAGGTATAATATAATTTTAGTCTTTTGAATACCAGTAACATGTTGGTTAGGCAGTAACTACAGGCTGTTCACTGTAAAAATAGCACTTTTGAAAGCACTGCTTATGATCTACTTGTATGCACATTGTGAATTCTTCTGCCTTATGCAAAATTAACATTGCCATGGGCCTCGTCACTTTATTCATGCGTCGGTCAAGTGAAACTGTGAAATTATTATAAAAGAAAATGTTTTGAAAATCTGCTCATTGTTAAAATTCCATGCATTAAAAAAACAGGAAGTGAAAGAAATAATGTAAGTTATCACAAATGGTTACCTGGCACTTGTTATTCGTCGTTAAGATATGGAACTACTTTTCATTCATCATTACCAACTTTACTGGGCGCATGTCACTCAGTTAGCCCGTTTAAATACATGCAGGTAGGGATAAAGGCTGTTCACGGTAAAGGGAGAACTTTTTAAGGCCCTTTCAACAGGCATTAACTACTAGTAATATATTTTATTGCAGTTCCAGACATTAACTTTCGTTAGTGGTGAAATGTAAACGCGGTGTTTATATTAGTCCGATGGCAATGTTTATATTTAAATGTGACAAGAAGATAGAAATCCGATGAAAAGAAAAATTCAGCAGGGCCTTAAAAAGTGCTCACTTTACCGTGAATCACCTATTGTGACTTTTTCTAAGGTTGATTATCGTGAACAGCCTATACCAATCACTCAGTATGTAATCGGCAGGCAGCTGGCGTGACAGAGACGTTTACAAATGTGTTGTCCCGCAGATCGTGGTATGTGTCGCACTGGCAGCAGCTGTAGCCTCCGGCCAGCTGAACTGCAACTATCCTGTCTACGGCCGCGAATACATCTACCCCCCAGCTTCTCAAGCTTCAGCTACTTCTTTCGCTGAGACGTCTGGCTATGGTTCAAGCGTAGCGCAGTCCGCTGCCAACGCCCAGTCTTCTCCTTCATACCCTGTCTACAATTTCCCTGCATACCCTGTATACACCACTCCCAAGTATCCCGTCTACTCTCTCCCAAGCTACCCCTACGCATACAAGGGCTGGCCAACGTGTTAATAGTGCAGAGGCGAAGGTCTTGCGCAAGCAATATAATATGATTGCCATCGATTGTAATCTTTATCTGTGATGAATATTTTATTTTCTATTTTGTCTACCTGAAATTACAACACATCCTATGACAGAATATAATTTCCAGTCAACAATGATTCATTGATATTATTTTGTCACATATAATTTTGTTTCTTACTGTACAAACTATTTGTGACTAAATCATTTTTGTGTACCGTTGTATTGGTTGTATGTGTCGCTATAAAATGAACTTTTGTAGTACAAGAAATGTAGTTACATAATTTATTTAATTTAGAAGCAGTGTAACTATGCACTTGTGTCTTTATAAAACCAAGCGCAAGAATCAAATGTGGCACGTAATCCTTTTGGGCTTCTTCCAGATGACAGTATTCCCCCTATTTTACGTCCTCTATAACTTTTATCTTATATTCTTTATTGTACTGTTTCTTTAGTTTCTTTAGTTCTCTGCTGTTTTTATTCGATTTTTTTTTTTGTTTCAATGAGTAGTAATATGAGACAGTTTCATATTACTACCATGCTATAGTGTCTAATATTAATACAACCTCGCCATTTTCATTGCGCGTTTCGCTAAAACTAAACACCGCAACATATTTTCTATTTTCACTGCTACTTTAAAACTTTAGTTTGCGATGAACGACTTACCTTATTATATCTTTCGAACTTTCGACATAGAACGACGTGAATCACGCTTAAATGTGGCGGTACGTAATTTCTCCGCTGCACCCAACACAAGCAACACGCGCCACGATGTGGTCATAATGCCGGATTGTTGTCCACGCGCGTCAGCAGCTCTCTAACGTGCGGTTCACACTTGCAATAACGGATGCCAGTACTATGCAGAGGCTACAGCTTTGGTGTCTCACATTTCTACCCCAGTGATGTAGTGCCGTAGCTCTCCCTAACCCCTCGCCCAACACCTTCAGAAAACACATTCACTTTTAACACATTAACTTTGTTTTTCTTAGGGTAACACTCTAAGATCGCCGACTTAAAGGACAATGTGGATTGCTTTAACATTATAATTGTTTGCGGATGTTTCCTTGTACGTTTCAATTATTTACATACATCACTTAAAAATATATAACAAATTAACAATTAAAATATTTCACACTAAATTATTAATATATTACTGAGATGAATAAATGACTTCTGTACTTTAGGTTGAAAATGCCTGAAAATGCATTTTCGTTTTCCTCTGTCTTCCTTCTTGTGCCTTTAACACTGTAAAAAACGTTAATGTAATTTTACACAGCCAGTGTTGGTGTAGTTTGACATTTTTGTCGTGTAATCCGAAAAACTACCGACAGTTGGTGTAATTTTACACCAAAGTTTACCTGAATTTCCTAATAGCGACGTTTTATGTGTTTAAACACATCTACAAAGTGTATTATTACACAAAAATTAGGTGCGCAGAAGAAAAACATAAGGCACATGCATAAAAGCATAAACAATATGTATTAAAACACATGCGTGCGTGACTATTACGCAAATAGTGTACTTGTAATAAAACTCACACCTACACAGGAAAAAAGAAAACACGACAGTTCTAGCACAAAAACATCTGCAAAGAAAATGTATTTAAACAGTAACCTAACGTGAAAAACAACACATATATCTAGGTTAATTTTTCTCATGTGTGGATCCCATTCTCGCAACGAAGGCCCATGCTAACTCGCGTACATTTTTTAAAAATATTTTCTAGTGGAAGGAAAAAAAAACTGAATGTTTCTTGCTCTCACAATCACAGAACCAGTGACGGAGCTCAGCTCCGGCTGCTTGGGGGTCAGTGCCGAAGTGATGCTCCGGCGCGCTCCGGAACCACTGCACCACTGTTGCTAGCCTATCTCATATTCTCATATTCCTACCTTCTCCTCTAATAGGGGTCGCGCTGGTGTACTGGTCAGACAAATCGCCTTTCGATTTCTGGGGGTGCGGCGGATCACTCCCACCCCCCCCCCCCAGATCTTAACATGTTAGAATCGTTCTGTGTGTTGCGGCTGGCTGGTGGGTTTTCTCGAGGATCTTCCGTTTCTTCCGCCCCGCACTCCCGGCGTTGCTCCGTACTCACATAGTTTTCACCCTCATCGGCTCTTAAGACCTCGATGGCAAGAGCCTCCCAGATCTCTCCTCTCCACTCCATTATTCTCTAATGATTTCGTCCAAAAAAAAAGGTAGGCGATCACTTTAAGCGGCCGTCCTGGTTGTCATATTGTAAACTATGGTAAGATTAAAAAAAAAAAAACTATGTGATATTTCAATGCAAATCTTTTCGCAGGACACAAGTTAAAGTCGGTATTTTGTTGCGAATACATAAGTATGGTTATTGAAACGTAAACATGGTCGTTGAAAAATCGTGTTGACAACATCTGCCGAGTACCTGCGGGGGGTATGTTAGAGTAGTTTGAATAATATGTTAAACTAAAATCTGTTCTCGATAAAGGGAGCACTTTTGAAATCAACCTTACAAAAATGTCACTGCCCCTGCCTGCAAATATTTTAACGGGCGCACTGAGTGACATGCACCCGGTAAAGTTGGTAACGATGGATGGAAAGTAGTTCCATAAGTTAACGCCAAATCAAAAGTTTTAGGTAACAAATTGCGATAGTTTATAAATTATATCTTACGCTTTTCGTGTTTTTTAACGCCTCAGTGTGTAAAAATTTGCAGATTTATCAAATGTTTACTTTTCTAATAATTTCACAGTTTCACTCGACCGACTCATTAAAAAAGTGAAGAGGCTCATGGCCATGATAATTTTACGTAAGGCGGAAGAATACACCACGTGCATACAAGTAGATCTTCAGCAGGGCTTTCAAAAGTGCTAATTTTACCGTGAACAGCCTATAACCGTAGTTTTGTTGCGTGAGTTCAGATTGGCGTACACAGCGGCAAGTAAATTGCAATGCGGTGAGTCGCTTGGGCGTAGATACAATTTCAGAACGGACGATCGATGCGTCGTAGGTTTAAGGGGCCGCGGTTGAATGGAAGCTAGAGCGCTCGTTGCTTCGCACCGAGGAGAAACGGGTTCGGCTCCCGGCGGGTCCGCTCCCGGATTTTCGCATTCTTCCCATACAATGTTTTCCTTACTCATCACTGACAAATAACTGTCTAATGATAGCCGGCAGCTATTGAAGATTAACCTGTCATGGCTCACGCTTGAACGAGAGCACTAATTAGATAGACGCCTTCCATCACAGAGTGTACATAATAAAGCACGCTTCCAGTTTACTGTGCAAATAAATGGAGTTTTCAAATCCAAATATTTTTTTTTGCAGGTAAGCACAGTACAGTTACATCATAGTTCCGATAGTTAATTAAAAAAAAAAGCAAGGACAGAATTAGTTGTTCGGAAATATGTTTGCTGTACGTAATTTAATTTTTATTGGTACGTATGCGCAAGTAAGGTAAGGTTGAAATATAGAAATGATATTCATTCGGACATAAAAAATTTTATTATAAGAAATAGTAATTGTCTTTTAAAGAACTGTTGATTTTCTGCTACTGCAGATGAGACGAAAGTTCAAGCATGTAGGGAAATGCAAATAAGAAAAAACTAATCTCAACTTTGAGTTGTAAACTACTGTAAAAATATTTGAAAATGCGAGACTTTACTCTCTGCAGTCTGTTTACTACACTGACTAGCCCTTAGGGTACTGGTAAGAAATTAAACAGTTTTTATTTTGGAAATAAATAATAGATAATAATTACAAGTGGAAAAAATGGTGAGGGGGGTATCAAATATTTTAGTTTCATATTACAGTGAGCAGTTTTGCAAGAGCAATACTTTTATCTCAGCTTTCCAACACAGCGGTCATCCCTTGGAGTAATGGTAGGGGTAACATGAAGGGCCGTATGAGGGGTAGGTAGGGAGGGGAAGGTCGTAGGAGGTGGGGTAGGTGTAGGTCGGGCACTCAGGGTAGTTGTAGACTGGGTACTGTGGTGCTCTGTAGTATTGAGGCGAGGACTTGTAGGTGGCAGCGGACAGAGCAGTGGCGGAGTCGCCGGACTGACCAGAAGCCGCGGAGAGGGCGGATGCGGAGCCGGCGTGGTCGGAAGTCGAGGCGAGCGACGCGGTGTAGGAAGTAGAGAAGTCGGCAGCTCGTCGTAGTAGACCGGGTAGTTGCAGTCCAGCTGGGCGGAGGCCGGCGCCGCGAGCACCGCGCACAGCACCACCTGCGACAGGACGCGTGCACACATACTACCTTCACAATTACTATAGTCGAGTCCGGCTTAAGAACTGACTTCGCTCCGCCTACACAGGTGTGACAGAGAGAGGCAGGACGACTTGCAAAGCACCAACCACGGGTAGTTGGCAGGCACTCCCTCCCACCTGTCGTACCACCGCCGTACAATTGTTTCCTTCCCCGGGGGAGAAGTGGCTCCAACATTGGCAGAGCTCCCAAGTCCTAACTTAACAGCGTCGCTACTATAGAGACCTGAAGAATTCGCGAGTTCTGTGGCCTGTAGGCGGCACTCCACAATCTTGTAGGGGCCACAGTGGCTGAACGCTCAGACTGCTCGACTCCACTCCCCTCCCCCCACCCCAAGGCGAACCGTGTTCATTCCCCGGCTTGGTCACGATGCCGCTGGTCGGCTGGTTTTCTCGGGACTCTCCCGTTTTCTACCGCCCTTTGGTTCCGGCGCTGCTGCATACTCGCCTCACTCCACTCTCATCGGCCCTCAAGACCTCGACGTTAAGAGTCGCCCAAATCTCTTCACTCTTCATACTCCACAGCCTTGTGTACAACTATGTAGATATCAACTGCTGATTGGTTACTTGCTGTCACAGCAAGATGCGATCACCGGGCATGCAATCTGTCGCGTGTTTGTTATTGGCTCGGGATTCGGCATGAACTATCAAACAGCGCGTGGACCACTTGCTAAAGTATCACAGACGTACAAGTCTTTGAATTCCAGTTTGTCCCGAAATGAACCCGCGAATTCTTCAGGTGCCTCGCAATTTCTCACAACTTCTCTGAAGCGCTGTTTCAAGTTCTCTGTTCAAGTTATTTCTCCGGCTCACGTAAACAATACGACGTGCACATGACGACGTGACTTCGAAATGATGCAGTCCTGACTGAGTGGCATCGCAGTTTTTGAGAATTATATGTTCCAAAAATAGGCCTACAAAAAAACACATCTTTCTATCAATTTTTTTTTGCTAACTGTGCCACTGACAAATCTCAGTCTAATGGCAGTCGGCAACAATTTCATTCCCCCATAAATTTATATTTTATAATTATGCGATTTCAAAATTTTTTTTAATGCGCGCTGTAGATAGCAAAGATCTTGTTTAGTTATCACAATCAATAAGCTGTAGCCTTCGTGCTTGGTGATGAGTGATATGAACCAGTCATACCTGTGAGCAGTTCCACGGTTTCGGAATCAGTTACCCACAGGGACGATCATTGGGCACGAAGCCTCACAGAGTACAGTGCCCGTCAAATATAAGCTTACTCTGCAACATGCCGACTATTGTCTACAATGGGCATGAAAGGCATATTTTAGTTTCATATTACAGTGAGCAGTTTTGCAAGAGCAATACTTTTATCTCAGCTTTCCAACACAGCGGTCATCCCTTGGAGTAATGGTAGGGGTAACATGAAGGGCCGTATGAGGGGTAGGTAGGGAGGGGAAGGTCGTAGGAGGTGGGGTAGGTGTAGGTCGGGCACTCAGGGTAGTTGTAGACTGGGTACTGTGGTGCTCTGTAGTATTGAGGCGAGGACTTGTAGGTGGCAGCGGACAGAGCAGTGTCTTTTGTAACTTTCTAGACTGTACCAAGTCTAGAAAGTTACATCGAAGGGACAAAGCACCGTATTCGTGCCCATAATCATATTTTCCGTGGCAACTATTTTTGCTATGCATTTCCAACACAACTATTATATAAATGAAATCTACAAGTGAATGTGCAGTATAGCCAAGAAATAAAATACTTTTGTTTTAACTGAAGCAGGTCTAAATCTCTTGTGATAGATGCCATGTTTTGGAAACAACCAAACACATCATAAATTGGGTGACTTTTCAATGGTTTATTTAAAATAGTGTGGAGGTAACGCTAATAGACTGTAAAATTCTCTTCCGTACGTACATAAACCGTAGAGAGTAAAATGCGCACCCAATGTACACAGCAAACACTCCGTAGGGCCTGCCCCAAAGTTGGACTGCTTTTCTGCCAATACGGCTATCGTAAACGACGTGTATGGGATTTGATGTTAGAACACTGTTTATATAGAGTCACGATGTGGTATTCGTTGCCATATCAGGTGCTGCAAAAAAAGTATTTTATGATACGCTCTGTACTTAAGTCGAAACAAAACTTGTTTCGGTGTCACAAGTAATGAACTGTATGCTTTGTTTTCCAGCTAAATTAATATGAACCAATCATAATCTAGTGTAGTAATGGCTGTTCACGATAAAGTGAGCACGTTTGAAATCAACTTTATAAAAAAGTCACTGCCCCTACCTGCATATATTTTAACGGGCGTCCTGAGTGAAATGCGTCCAGTAAAGTTGGTAACGATGGCTGGGAAGTTGTTCCGTATCTTAACGTCGAATAAAAAGTGTTGGGCAACCATTTCTGATCAATTAAATTATTTATTTCGCTTTCTGTGTTTTTTAATTCATCGAAGTGTAAAAATGAGCAGATTTGCAAAATATTTACTTTTATAATAATTCCACAGTTTCACTTGACCGACTTAAAGTGATTAGGCCCATGACAATGTTAATTTTACTTAAGGCGGAACAATACACAACGTGCATACAAGTAGAACTTAAGCAGGGCTTTCAAAAGTGCTCATTTTACCGTTAACAACCCATAACGCGTTTTACAAATTAGTTATCATCTTGGAAGATCACTGGCCATTGAGCGTCGTACTGTGCAGTATAGGCCACAGCTATGTACATTGGCTCTGAATGAGTATAAATGAGGCGATTTTAAAGCCAATTATGACTCAATATAGGCCTACCACCATATCACAAAATGCTATCTTACCATGCCAGTTCACAAGTAATTGTAATTGAATATTCAAAGTTCCTGATGCCATAATTATTTTAGAATTATTTTCATTAGGCGTACCTAAGCTTAGTATGAATCAAACATGACGAACTCTATTTAATAGGGGCATTAGAAAATAATTTACAATTGACACATAACTTTGTTTTGTTAAGAATGCATATTGTAAAATAGAAAGACGAATATCTTCCAAGATACTAAAATAATATTACTCCACTAAGATTATTTATTTTAACAACTCCATACTTGGATGCTGGTTTCAAATCATAATACACTGGAGTTAGTGATTTCATAAAAATAAGTGGACAAACGTTGTTATTACAATACTATGCCATATTGCCTGAAATACTACCATATGTCAAGTTTGGTTAGAATCTGTGTATAATCAGCTCTCAAGACCTCGATGTTAAGAGTTGCACAGATATTTCCACCGCACTCCACTCGATAGTCCTGAAGATTTATGTACCCGGCTAAAATTTTTTTTTACAAATCACGATTAGAAAAGTTAACTCCTTGTGTCCTTTCTGCAAAATATGTATGCTTTCATATTTATCTCACCCAGTATTCGAACTTATTTTTGTGCGCTGTATGTATTTGGGTCATAGCAGTCTTTTAGTGAGGCAGGGTAAACGTCTTCGTAAAATTAAATCGGTTTAATAAATCTCTAGCAATAATTTATTAATTTTAAAGTTTATAAGGCGGGAATTTGGAAATTAACTCAGGGAAAAATGCTGAATACCATACAAAAATTTGGCTCCGTGACAACTTGAAGAAAATATGTTCAATACTTGTCGAGCATGTATAGTATTTAATGTAATTCTACATTCATAAACGTTTCATGGTTGACAGTATCAATTCTAATTTGGCTGTTTAGATGTTGCTTACATGTGTGATTCGGTTCAAATTCGTTAACAAGCTCCAGAAATATGATTTGCATCGAGAGTGTGTTTCATCAAAGGCAAAAAAAAAAAAAAAAAAAAAAACATTAACATATGTTCAAGTATAAAATCAGCTGTTTTAGGAAGTGTTTTGGTTGCTAAATAAAACTGAAAACGCAGCAAAACATTTATGTTCGTAATTACTAAATTTGGCGTTGATGAAACCCCGTTGTCGGATAAAGGAAATCTACCAGAAAACAAAAAACGCATATTTGAAGAAACTTTTTATCTTCGTTTATTCATATAAAAATAAATATTTATCTTAATGTGTCTGTCTCCCTAAATGGGGGAAGAAAGATGTAGTAATTTATGTTCACATTAGGAAGGCCTACACAATTTCTCTAGGATCATTTAAGTGTTCAATTAAATTTAAAAAAAAAATCCTATTTATATATTTTTTTTTTTACTTTGCGTGTTGTCATTTATCAACACTTAATGAAACCGATTTCATGCAATACATCTTCATGTTTAAATTTAAGAATGTAGTCTTATAGCTAGACACCCCCGTCAATTGCACGAACTCGTTATGTTAACTTTCTTGGCAAATAAATAATAAATTGCCACCTAGTCGAGAATAATTGAACAAACAGCATTTGTATGTCCGGTGTTAACCAAGAAAATTATAAGTAAGTCATATAGTAACTTCAATGATAACGTTTGTTTGCCTTAGTTAACATTCCGTCTGCTTGCGCTGATTGCACGGCTGCAACTGTACAAATATTTAGCACGATTTCCCACATCAGGTTTTTTATACAAGAGCTCGGACAGAGTTAAATGTGTCGGCATGCCTGTGTGCTTAACGAATTCGTTACTTTACTGGGGCGATATAGTGTTCCTATTTACTATTTATTTTCCCTGTTGCTAATTGTCATCTGCGCTTTGTACGCACTGTCTTGGAAACAAGCCTTATCTGAGCATTTAGCGCGATGGACTAGAAAAAAATATTGCGGAAGTGCAATGGCGACTCAAAGTTGTTTCATGCACAGCTCAATACGTCTGCCATTGGTAAGCTGGGTAGCACAAAGGGATGTTCACGATAAAGTGAGCACGTTAGAAATGAACCTTAGAAAAAAAGCCACTGCCTTTGCATGCATGTATCTTATAGGGCGCACTGAGTGACATTCGTCCAGTAAAGTTGGTAACGATGGATGTAAAGTAGTTCCGTATCTCAACGTCGAGTAAAAAGGGTTAGGTAACCATTAGCGATACCTTAAAAATATTTCTTTCGCTTTCTAATTTTTTTAATGCATCGAAGTGTAAAAATTTGCAGATTTGTAAAGTATTCACTTTCTTAATAATTTCACAGTTTCGTTTGATCGACGCATGAATAAAGTGATGAGGCCCATGGCAATGTTAATTTTACATAGGGCGGAAAAATACACAACTTGCATACGAGTAGATCTTAAGCAGGGTTTTGGAAGTGCTCATTTTTCCGTGAATGGTCTATAGGCTGTATTCCGTTACCTTTAAACTTTGTTCGGAATTTAAGAACCCCAAACTAAGGGAGGTGATTCCTAAAGAAAATAAAATCTAATATATATATAACACCAATTAAACGGAATATTAAAGGAGATATGAGCCTGTGAATATTGGGTTTTGAAAACCTATTTTTGCCAAATGCCCTGTACAACGCCTACAAAGTCCGCAGCATTAAGCTGATTTACGCTTCCCATGTTGCAGAGACGCATGCGTAATGCTGGGCGTCCTCGGTCTGTGCGCACTGTTCGGCTTGAGGAAGTGATACGTCAGCACATCAACGACATGCCCTCCACTAGTATACGCTCCATTGCGCGCCAAATGGGCGTGTCTCATTCAACCGCGTGGGACATACTGTGGGTAAATCGCCGCCATCACTACCGCTGGCAGAAAGTACAAGGCATTCTGCCAAAATGCTTTTTCAAAACTCAATTTTCATAGGTTCACATGTCCTTTAATATTCAGTTTAGGAATACAGCAGTAAGGGCCACGCCTTCGTTTTACGATCAAACAACATCAAAAGTGAAAGGACTTGATTAATCTCGGAAGAGGTGTCTCGACCACCTCCTACCCTCCTCACCGTTAGGTGTGCTGTGATTGGGTGACGGGTTGCCAAACCCTTCCGAGGAGTGCTGTGATTGGCTGTTGGCTGTGGGAGTACCCTTTTAGTACGCAAATTACCCAAGCAACATTTGCTGGACTTTGAAATTTTTGGACGGCATATGAGCAGCCCTTCGTTCGAGACCCGTACAGGGTCATTAGGTGTAATTGCGCTATTGCTGTTTGTGTAATGAGTAATTGTATAATTAGTAATTGTGTAATTAGTAATTACCGCGAATAAGTGCCTGTACCGAGAGTAATTACGTACTAAGTATGTAGACATGTTTACTCTTCGGCTGCCGAACCACAACTGAGGAGGTTGGATGGATAGGGGTAAGGGAAGGGTCCTTGGTTCGACACTCGTAGAGGATAATTATGTGTAATTAGATGTTAAATGTGTAATTGTGTAATGACTAAGTATGCATAATGAGTAATTGCACAATTAGTAATTGCACAATGAATAAGTACAGAAAGGAATTACACACACTAAGTACATGTACCAGGAGTAATTACACACTAATACATGTCCATCCGCTAGCACTGCCCACTTGCAACTGAGCTGAGAAGTGATAGTATGTTTTTGATATATGCTCGCCATGTTGGAATGGGGCTCCGTCCAACTCCGCTGCCAACCGCACGCCACCGGCCGACCCCAACTCCGGCGGCGGACTGAGTGTATCTCTCTCTGCTGCCGAACAGAGCACTGCCTCACACTCTCCACGTTGACGGTATACGCAGGAGGTGCCGTCTGCTCGCCTGCCAAGAGAAATTTCCCCAACTCAGAAATTGAAAGCCCCTACCCAAGTGGCGTCTAAGTTTGCGTTAAACACCTTTGATGCATGGCGATATTACTTGGCTTTTCCCACCCTGTTAAAACGTATTTTCACATTTTATATTTATTTTAAAGCATCACAAGTAAACTTACACTTCTGCTTTCGTGCAAGAGTCAGTTACGTGTTTTTCGCGTATCCATTCTGTGTGCTCTCACTCCAGTGAAAACGTATTTTCACCACACTTTTTTTTTTAAATATCCCTATATGTTTAGGAAAGCATATATATTTAAAGAAGAATGTTTATGGAGGAAAATATTTAGTGTTGAAATAGGTTCGGTTTTTTCAGGCGTATATCAGTCACGTTTTACAGGCTACGACTACTGTTAATACACTTCACTTTTTTCCATAACTATGTAAGTGTCAGTTACGTTTTTTTCTCATGTGGCCAAGGTATGTATTCCCACTCACGTTAACATAAATATTCCAGGTTTCACCACACTATTATATACTTATTTAAAAAAAATTCAGTATAATTTTATTAAAATAAGAATGTTTGTGGAATAATATATTTAGTATTAAAAAACTTGTTCACATCGTATCTCTACACTTTCTGTAAGTGTCAGACAATCTTTTTTCGACTGTCCGAAATTATCTACATGTAACCACCCTGCTAATAATATTTTCAACACAGTAAATTAAAAAAAAATATATTTTCATTTTGCTTAGGAAAAACATTTGTATTAAAAGAAGAGTGAATATGGAGTAATATATTTAGTGTCAAATCTTGTTTACTTTTTATCCCCAACACTTTGTATACTAGTTAGTTAAACTTTTCGTATAACCTTTTACAAACTACGTGTACTTGCCCTGTTTACTACCAAATTTTACACTCTGGGGTAAAAAAAGATAAATAAAAACAAAAATATACTGAAATAACTATATTACAACTCATTCATCACCATATACACATTTATTTCCGCACACAAATAATGATTTACACAAGCTGTGGCGTCCTTCTCGATTAAATTTCACACACGAATTATTTACGCATCCTCTTTCGTGTCTCTTTTCCTCTCTTCTTCCACAATTAATTTATGTACACAGATATTTTTTTCCACATCTTCGTTGGCATCACGCAATTTCACTTCTCTTGTAATATACAAATATTGTTTACACATATGGGACAGCATTTTTCTTGTCTTCTTCACACATTCACGTTGAATTGTTATAGCCGACTGACGGGAGTGAAGGGCAAGCACACTCCCGCGTTGGAGTGAGGAGGTGAGCCTCCCCACAGCTGGAGATGTGGTCTCTCTGCAGGATGGTGCTTTTCTTTGAAGTTGGAGAAGCATTGAACTGGCCGTCGCACCAGGACTGTCTTTACTTCGATGCTTGCAGAGGGCATTTCCTTGGAAGTTGGAGATGCTGCGAACCAGTAAAACTGGTCTCGCAGCAGGATGGTGTTTTCTTTGAAGTTGTTGGATGTTGTGTGGTGAAGCTGGAGATGCGGTCATTCCTTCGATGGTCGTAGAGAGCGTTTAGCCGGTACTGTGTATATGGCCCAGTATTTTGACAGGTGATGTGGAGTAGTAGGCAGATGTACAGCGAACCAGTACAACTGCACCCGGAGGTTGCTGTTCCCACCGCCGCCTCTCCGAGATCTTCACCCGACCTCCTACCTGTGAGGTGGCCGCGATGAAAGATGAACGCATCTTAGGCTGGCGCATTCCTCTAGCTCATGAGCTAGGGGAGTACTTACTCTTTGACGACATACGAAGAACACCGCGTGTGAAAATGTATGATTATGGGGAGTCATCATAATCTTCATTCCATCCTCCCTCAGCCAAGGCATTGTCTCACCTGCATTGCAATGCGCCTGGAGGTCCCCCCCCCCCCTGAAGTTCGGCCTGTTAGCCCTGACACCAGGGGACGCCCGCCCTCTCGTCAATCCCCTTACCAGAACTCTAGGGTCCCATTTCACCCACCCCACCTCCAACCCACAAGCGGAAGGTTTGTGTTTCGCCGAGATGTCGGCAAGAAAATGCCATGATGTGTACGTTTATACATACAGTGGCTGGGGGGAGAGATGTTTTTAAACACAATAGATACTCTTTAAACCTGTTTAACTATAAATCTTTGAAAGACATTCTTCAAATGTAAACTGTTTTTTAATCGGTTTTAGTGTAAAATGAATTTTTTGTTTCAAATTTTAGAATATAACATTTTTTTAGAGAATTGTTTTAAATATCGCATACTCACGTGTTTGGTTGTTTCACAATCCTTTGGTGGAAATATCTTATGCGATCATATTTCTACAAGACAGTGCTTCATGTTTGTGTCAGGTGAAAGGAAATTGTGTGTGGTGTTATATGGAAGATAGCGCGCTTTTTAATAATGTTTATACCTGCGAAGTGATTGTGATAAGAGATTATCTGTGTGTATATATTTTTCAAGTATTTATTAAAAAGGAAAACAAGGTAACATATTGGGCGAGTCTTCATTTAATAAAACCATCAGTAATTGCGAATTTTTAAATTAAATATATGACATGTGCACGTAATCTTTTTTATATGCATTTGCTCTTAATAACCACATGTGTTGAATGACATACACTTTTTCTCTTACTAAAATATAATTGTGATCTGCATTCTTAATACATATAAGATCAGCAAGATCTTTTTACATCATGATTAAATATTTACATCATGAATACCTTAAACATACTTATGTATACAAAGGTTGAGGTAAAGTCATGGTAATTATGTTTTACTGTGAGAATACCAGCGCAGATGGACAATGTGAAATAGAACGACAGTACAAGGTACGCACTACGTGCATGGACAATAATTTACACCAACAATGTTTTTACACATATTGAGTAAGGAAGATTAGATGACAGTACAGGTGCCATGTTTCACACTAATTGCAGCACACATACCTGTTCTAAAGGCTCTCCAAGTAGTCCCCTAAAACGTTCACAACACGCTGCCAACGATGCGGGAGGCGCCGAATACCATCTGCTCCTCACGGGTTGCATCCGTCTGGCACGGCGGGTTACCGGACAACTGATTTCACATTGCTCTCTGCGCTCGTACAGGCCAACCCTGCGCCATTTGACATTGCCAACGCGCACTAGGACCGCCTGTATTCCCCGCGACGAATACCATTGCGTGCACCGATAACAGTTCGTCACAAAATGTAATAGTTGCCATGACTTATGCCCCAACCCCCATACAAAAGTAGAAATGCATAAAAACATTTTCATTGAGTTTTGCTTCAGACATATGAAGGGTTATCATACAAGAATTTACGCAAAGCTTCGCTTTTTCATTGAAAAAAAAAAAAAACTTGGTTTTGAACAGGTATGTAGTTTACAAGAATTCTGTTTTACTAATGCATTAAAGTTGCTACATGCATAGTATATTCTAATGTTAAGTATTCGACTATCTGTGAAAGATTTAACAATTTTATTTTGGGATTTGTCTAAAATGTAAGAAGGTTAGTCGGGAATAATTGCTTCATTTAATCACTGGCATCTATCTTAATATGGTAATATCCCAGAATCCCATTTTATGTCATGCACGTAATATGTCTGTAAGCGATACAAGTTTTGTAATGTGACCGGTGTCTCAACACCGAACACAACCTCCCTCCCAACCCTCCGTCTAATCCTATCACCTTAGGATCAGGAAAAGGAAGG
Source organism: Dryococelus australis (assembly GCA_029891345.1). Taxonomy (NCBI): domain Eukaryota; kingdom Metazoa; phylum Arthropoda; class Insecta; order Phasmatodea; family Phasmatidae; genus Dryococelus; species Dryococelus australis. The sequence goes on from CM057001.1 coordinate 29,343,313, forward strand.
AAATACAAAATCTCAATTCTCAAATACATCCATATAAGCAGCAGAGTAAATGTATGTTGATACTAAGCATTTTTCTGTCGAAAATGGGGAAATGTCACAATATCTATTCTTAAAAACAACACAAAATCTTTTCAATACCTCTTTACTTTGATTCTTTTGTATTAGATTACAATTTTGCCAACACACTAAAATAGTCATCTCCGCCATTCAAGAGCACACATTATGAAGCATCGTAAAAATAATATCGTTCCATTCCAATAACTACCATAATAATACTGGTAACAATCCTGCTAGTAACACACAATCAGAATTAAATCCTTTATTACAATAGGCAAAATAGAATTATCCTCCATGTACTACATTTACCTTTAAGGGAATAAATTGCCTCGGATATCCAATAGTCTCAATATAATTCCAATTTTTCGATATTACACCTTCATATAAAAATTTACATTTTCATTAAACGTTTCATAAAACCCATTATGACACTATTAAAGATACAGTACGTCAACGTATTTGACGAAACCTCACATGTATGTCAATGTCTTTATATATTCGCAATCAAAACCTTATCACAATTATTACAAGGCATTTATGACACTCTTGCATTTACAATCACTATTATTTACACTTTACTTTACAGAGAACATCGAATCACAAATGGTCGCAGGAGCATTTACAACTTTACCGCAAATATTATCCCATCAATCTTAATTGCGAAACAAAACACAGTCCAACACCCATCCATCATCAAAAATCAGCAGCACACCACCCTTACAGATTCTGAGCCCAAGGATACTCTCCCCACCATAACACTCAAAGGAGTGCCGGTAGTGCACTGGCAATTTCATTCATCAACAGCCACTTGATACAATTCACTGATAAACTTGAGCCCAGGGATACACTCTCCACCATAATACTATAAGTGACGGTATCGCTCTCGTAGTTCAATTCAAAATACCCACACACGCACACCAACATAAAATATGCCATACTGTCTTTTCCTCTTCATCAATCCTGTGTATAGGTTATAAAGTGTTAGTTGCTGAAACAAATTCGTAAGTATAGTTCACACCATACATTTCCTCATATAATATATAACAGTCAAATAATCACAAAATAAAGGCAGGTTATGAATTAGAGCATCGTAAGTTTGGAAAAAGCAGAATCAAATGAATTTATGAGTAACTAGTAATGGCCAGTTGATAACCATTTCTAAAATTTTGCAGATTTTTTTCTGTCAGTGGTGGACAGTAACCCTGATAGCCAACAGACTAGTCATTTCGGGCAAAAAAACATCTTAAACATAACCTCCACAGTAACTTGTTTAATGAAGTACAAAAAAAAAGTGTTTTCTGCGAAATACTATTCCAGAGCCACCCAACATTGCTTAAAACGGCTTTTACAAGCTGCTGTATTTCAAGATATACTGTTATTAAAAATGTAAATCTATTTCAATAACTTTTTACGATAAAATTAGCACTTTTAAAAGAAAAGACCTGCTAAAAATAGAATATATATGTATGCACGTTGTGTATTCTTCCACCTTATGGAAAATTAACATTCCTATCGGCCTCATCACTTTATTCATGCATCGGTCAAGTATAACTGTGGAGTTATTAGAAAAGTAGATATTTTGTAAATTAACTAATTTTTACACTTCGATGCATTAAAATAAATAGAAAGCGAAATAAATTATTTAAGTTATCACAAATGGTCACTTAAGGTTTTTACGCGATATTAAGGTATGGAACTACTTTCCCTCCATCGTTACCAACTTTACAGGGCGCATGTCACTTGGTGCACCGGTTACAATGTATGCAAGTAGGAGCAGTGTCTTTCTTATAAGGTTTATTTCTAAAGTACTCACTTTATCTAGAACAGCCTCTAAGGACGTGCACTGAGCTTTGCTACAAACTTTCCATCAATAAAGTGATAGTGTCAACGTTGGAAGTCCCATAGAGTCACGCAGAACGAAGAGAACACTGCGCGGCAGTTCCGAGTCTTGCGGATAGGGGTCATGGGGAAATTTGCTGCGTGAGACAATGTCGCCCTTACGGTTCCCTTGCTTCTGTGCTTCAAACGCGCAAAACAGCTCCATGAAGGCAACTCCACTGATAAGCAACTAATTTCAATTTACCTGAAGATTAACTAGAAAAAATATAGCCCGTAGTTTAAAATGAAAAGGTATTATATGTTTGCCAATGTGAAATTTCCTATGGAAACTTCATCTTACAATCTCCTTTGCTGTACATATTTCACTCTAGATGAAGTGTGTTATGAGCGCTTTATACTAACGGTTGTATTGAAATATTTCCAGTACATTTCGGATTAAAATTTTTTCCTAAAAATTATTTTTTCTTTAATGAAGCCGAGAGCGATAGTCGTGTAGCTAGATGCGATATGAATTAGGAAAATACGGACGTCAATAATTGGGACAGTTATTTTTCGTGTTGCCGTAATCTGCCACGGCAGTTATCATTTTTCATGCAAAATGATTATTTCTGTCTCCAGCACGGGTATAAAACACCGCCGTAGGGGCCACAGAGGCCAGACAACTGAAGATCTTCACAGGAGCTACAGAGCAGCAGAAATGTTCGCCAAGGTAAAACAATCAGTATTATGAGCTGATTTTAGTCGTAATTCTTCAGCTACAGTTGTTGCTCCTCAAGTCATTTCAAGTAAAAAAAATTTTTCCTATATCTCGAGGAAATTGAAATTTTATGAGTATACGAAATCATTTGAGAAATAGTATTCGTTGTCTTTCTTTCCAGAGTAAATATGAGAATTTTTTTTAAATGTGTATCCGTACAAATTTCAAAAAACATATTTAGACACAACATTTGTATTCTCCTAGAGTATTTCTTGAAGTCACAGAAGAGTCGCTCTTAGTTTGTTTGACGTGTAACATTTCTTTCATCTCAAAATTTAAAACCTAAATACAGTCTTACCAAGTGACAAATTTCAAGAAAATAATATTCGTGGCGTTCTAACTATATTGAAGTTTGTTCTCGTTTGTAGCGTAGCTTACTAATTGTGCTCACTTTTGAGATTTGTGCACACACATAGTAAATTTTAAAATTCCTGTCGGTTTTTAAAACTTGTTTTCCGCTGTTGCCAAGTTTTTTTTTTTTTTTTTTCCGGAATATTATTGCGTACAGCTAAAAAAATGTTTGTAATATGATAAAAATGTTTTAAACAATTTCCGACACTTAAATAATTGTACAGTACAATGCCCAATAAGAAGCTAAACGACAGTCGCAGAAGTCAAACCCTTCCACATAGCTTCTTTAATACGGTTCATGCACTTAATGTGTTTATATTGTTATTCGTATATGTATACCTGTGTTTACCAATTTATTTTCTTTCCTCAGCTAATGCGTAAATATTTAATACCGTATCTTAGTGTTAGTGAATTTTGTATCAAGGAAGGTGTTTTTTTTTTCTAAGAATTGTTTTAACTGTTGCGAGTTTCGCAATGATCTGGCTGTTCGGAAAATTGATAAGAATTAATAACTAAATTTCATAAAAAATATTTATTTATGGAAATTTTACTAATCGCTGTTAGTGAGTTGTGAATTTAAAAACACTACATTGAAAATAACCACATGGGATGATGTGTGATTTAAATTAGATAAAAACTGCAGCATGTATAAGCTCCTTTAGTAACACAGCCCACCATTTTGAAAAAATTGTCGATAAATACCAAACAACTAATAATAGAAATGTTGTTTTTTTAATGATGTAATGGATGTAACTTTGTTCATTAGGCACATGTTAAATTGTCGATAAATACCAAACAACTAATAATATAAATGTTGTTTTTTTAATGATGTAATGGATGTCACTTTGTTCATTAGGCACATGTTAAATTGTCGATAAATACCAAACAACTAATAATATAAATGTTGTTTTTTTAATGATGTAATGGATGTCACTTTGTTCATTAGGCACATGTTAAATTGTCGATAAATACCAAACAACTAATAATAGAAATCTTGTTTTTTTAATGATGTAATGGATGTCACTTTGTTCATTAGGCACATGTTAAATTGTCGATAAATACCAAACAACTAATAATAGAAATCTTGTTTTTTAATGATGTAATGGATGTCACTTTGTTCATTAGGCACATGTCAAATTGGCATTAACACACAGCGAAATGTATTGTTCGTTGTCACAAACATTTAAAGATGTGATAACAACAACCACGCAAAACTCAACAATAAATTCAAGCCTATCCTTATTATCCAGTTATCGAACATGTATTCACAGCAATCATAGCCACTAATCTGGGAATAAAGCAAACAATGGTTTCACATTTCATATTTATCAATTCAGTGAAATTTGCTACATTCTCACAAAATGTTTTTTAATGGCACTGATTGTTTAATTATCCCTTTAATTAAATATTCTTATGTTACTTATTATACAAGTGCAGGAGTATCTATAAAGACTTGTGATCTATCATCATTTATAATTTTCTCCGCAGATCGTGGTTTGTGTGGCTCTGGTGGCTGTGGCTTCCGGCCAGCTGGGCTGCAAGTACCCTCACGGTGGTCCATACATCTACCCAGCATCTTCTCAAGCGCTTGCAGCTTCAGAAGCTACGACGTCTGGTGGCTGTGGAAACGCCGCAGCCCAATCCCTCTCCGCGGCGTACGGAGACAACGCCTTCGCCTCGTCCTTGGCCAACGCACAGTCTGGTCCTGCATACCCTCCCTACAAATTCCCTGAATATCCTGCATACCATCCCTACAAATCCCCTGAATATCCTGTATACCATCCCTACAAATCCCCTGAATATCCTGCATACCATCCCTACAAATTCCCTGCATATCCTGCATACCGTCCCTACAAATTCCCTGAATATCCTGCATACACACTTCCTAAGTATCCTGCCCACCCTCTCCCAAGCTACCCTTGCTCATGCTAGGGCGGGCCAGTGTGTTAGAATGTAGAGTCGAAATTCATTCTGTCGTGACATAATTGAATTTGTAATAAAAATTATTTAGAAACATTGCACTTGTGTTTATTTATACTTACATAAATGTTATTTACATTTAAACAACTTTAAATGCACAACAGTCGACTGCTGAACTTCATAGTGTATAGTATTTAATTTTACTAACTTCTGCAGTATAAATAAAGTAATGCGTTGTTTTATAAATTTTTGGTCATGTACAAATTTTGTGGAATAGTTATATGGCATGTGGGTAGTTCCTTCTTTCTTTAAATTAACATAATTATTATTGTTAATCTTAGCAACCACTCTAAACATCCTCTTGAAAACCTTTTTCAATAGCATTATTTCGTGTTAAAAAGAACGCTTATAAAAAGTTAAGTTTCTTAACACCGAACTGTGTTTTTCATTGGAAAGTGAAACTATGCTGATTTTGTGTACTGCTACGATAGAAGAGACTGCCATAATGGGTCATCATTTGAAAGAATTTTGTTTGGGAAATGTTAGTATTCTTGAGTAGTTTCTATAGGCATTTAGAGTCTAGTGTAGCATTTGTAGCACTACCATGAATCATTGTTCTACTTCGTGGACGTTTTACGAAAATTGTTTCTATAAAATGTTAAAATTTTGTGGCAGGAACAAATAATTTTAAGGCACATGTTTCATGTTATGAATGTTTTTTTGTGATTTAAAATTTATGAAGCAATAATAATATTTTAATGGGTTTTATTTTTTCATGTTTTTAATCAATGTTTATTATCTTTGGGTACAAACTGAGGTCTACTCTTTAAAGCAGTTAACACATATTCAGCTGTTTAATCAAACGGATGTCTGTATCTACCTTTGGTGTGTGCTCTTGAACCTACATGTGGTTCGCATCTGGTAGGATTTATTTCATTTCTTCCTATTAGCATGGTAAATAGTTTGTCAGTTTGTTTATTGAGTCTTTCAGCCAAATGCCTGAGCTGATCCCAAATTCATTCTGTCACTGCCTATTCGAGGCTTTAAGAGGGAAATTTAAACTGTCCTACCTGATCTCTTTCTCAACCAACACCATAACTAACCTTCCTCTAGGGACAAGAGAATTATTGTGGTGTCACAGGAAAGGGCCTATTCCAAGCATTCGCCAGGTCCGCACATGTCCGTGTGGGTGATAGTTCGCGTTCCATAATTCTTCATTCAATAACATCTTCCATTGCTCATCAGTCCAAGTGCGATGGTTATTGCACCTCTCGAGGTGGCTTCTTGGTAGAGGTACGAACATGAAAATCAAGTAGCCTTCCCCTCCCCCCTCTCTAATTTCCGGTGCAGTCCTTTTAATGTCTGTCGCGCCTGAATGGTGACAGAAATCCTTTACAGTCTTTGGTCTCACGATTGGTTAAGACAACATGCTTCAGAGTTCGCCAGCTGCGATTAGAATCATCTTGGGCGTACCTGAGCCATTTTAGAGTCACTGCTTCTGTTTCGTTTCCACTTTACGAACTCATCGCTAAGTGTGGACGTAGTGAGACGCCCACTACCCTCGTCATAGTTGTTTGAAAAAGGGCGGGGGGGGGGGGGGCATCAGGCAAGTCAAAATTGCCTCACTCGCTAAACCTATTTTAATTCGCACCTACCGCCTCCCAATGGATGAAGAAAAGCGAACTCGTCTCATGATTCCCATTGACAATACCCCAATTTCAATATATTTATTTTTACGCTTATGATTTAGCAACCAATTAAGTAAATTCTTAGCATAGCACTTTTCAAATGTTATTACTGGTGACACTCAAATAACGTATAAAAATGGCTACCTTATTAAAATGTTTAAAACCATCTACCATGGATATTTTGTGACGATTTCTAGATTGTCACCTAGTAAAAATAATGGATTTAGTAATTTTGCACCATAGTTGGTAGCACTGCGTATTTACTGTTTTTATGTGTACTTATATTTGGTTTAACACCGACCAGTATATCTTAGTCTCATTGCTTAGTGTTAATCTATTATGTATTTTATTGGCACGTAGTTTTTATGGTAAAATTATTCTTATAGCTTAGTGTTAAATTATTATGAATTTTAGTGCGCGTAGGTAATATGGTTGTGTGGAATATTTGTAATCGATATTATTTGGCAAATCGATTTGTAAAGAGTCGCAACCATGGCGCTTGGGGTGGCGGGATACCGCGATGTCACCTGGCCGGGCGATGACAGCGCGCGAGCCAGTGTGTGAGAGTCGGCCGCGGTGCTTGGATGGCCGCAAGGAGTATGCGCTCGACCGCGGAGCGAGTGGTGTCGCGTGCCAGCTGGACACGGTATCTGGAGGTCGGGCGGACTTTCCAGCAGTGTGGGACTGCTATGTAATTTCTCCCCTGTCGTGATGTGCCTTGTGTTATGCGAGCAAGTGAACGTCGCCGTGACGTTGCCGGGAGCAAATAAACTTAACTGTTTAATTAATTTTATGAGAACATGCCGGACGTGAACGTAAAGACGATATTGCTACGATTGCATGTAGCACGCAGCTCCTGTTGGTGAAATATGAGCCAAGGATGGCAGAGACGTAAACTTGATACGGACCTATTGTGTGTGAAAATGCTGCGCGTATGAGTAATATTCACTTTATTACGAGCGTACTGAAAATCGCGGAAATAACTGTGAGACCGCGACTTGTGACTGATTGCCCGTGAAATTGAATTTTGCCATGCTGTTTAAACTGACCGCCTTATGTGGTCTGAGGATGAGCATTTTAAAGCGTATGTGTGGTAACAGCGATGTACGTCAAAGATCCATGTTTTTTGCAATATGTCTTTGGAGCCCAGAAAAGTAACTTAAAATATTTCTTTGGAACATGACTTATGCAGGCTTTATTACGAACGCTGTCTCATGTGGTTAGAGTGCTGGAAGCATGGACATTCTTTTGCGTAACGACTAAACACGTTGTATATTCCCGAGTGCGTCAGCGCGAATCTACACGGCAATGAATGCAAGAAAACCGCGCATGGTTGCGTGGGGTCCCGAGATGAACGTCGGCGACAGCTGTTCTATTTTACAGCGTCGAGTGGGCGGAGCCTATAGCGAGGTGCCAAATTTAAGGTATGAGTTATGCATAAGCACCTTCGTCAGCTTGTTCCTGCAGAGTCCGCCGTCCTTTTTTGAAACACTTTTGAAGCACATCAAGCACCGCGGAAACGATTCTTGTTTGTGTGTTGGATTTTAGTATTAAATTTTAGTGAGCACCATTATTGAAAGTTACGACGCTGGGTAAAGCCGTGGAACATTATTAAGGGGTCTGCCCACGCAATATGTAAATTTGAGTGCGAAACATTTTAGAATTTTTATTAAGTGAATCTATGGGTAAAGTCCGTGCCTGTAAACAGTCGTTTTGGTGCAAAATAAATAGTGAATCAAAAGACCTTGGAACTTAATAGTAGATAGACTTTATTTTCTAATGACCCCCCGAGTTACGAATGACCTGTATTGCTGTAAAATGAGTAGTAGTAATACGATTGTAGATATTTATAAGGGAAAGAGCATTGACCGTGGTATTAAGGTTTTTCAAGTTGAGATCGCTTTCTGCCCCGTAGGGGTAGTTTAGGTAATATTAGTGTGTCGTGGAGTGAGGTAGAAATTAACACACCTGACAACCCTGCGGGGTGGAAGGCCGTCTCAATTTATACCGAGTTTCAGACTGAGAGTTACCACCGGGTTTTGCACAGGCGAGGTAACCATCTTAAAAATTATGATACCTCGTTGCAATCCTTATACCGGGGAACGACGCTTCGCGTTACTTATAATAAAATATATTTGGAAGTGGCTCTTATACAGACTCGTGGAAATGCTGCGGTGAACAACCTGTCTCCAAACGACCTCCAAGAGCTGCAACGAGGCCGCGTGTGTGCCTCCAGCGCAGCGACGATTCGTTGAATGGGTCCGGCATCAGGTCAGGGCGACGCCTCGCTACTAATCGCCAACTCAAGCGATAAGTTATTTCCGAAGAGAATGATTTCCACTTCGCGAAACACTTTGTCTTCATTCATTTCCACGTCGCAGTTAATGCGTACGACTAGCGTGTCAACTACCACGCAAAATAATTCACGTCACCGACTGTTAATGGGCAGTTCAACACCCACGCGTCGCTCTCTGGCTTACACGTATTTTTAGTGGGCACAGTTTTCGCTGCAACACCAACCAAAGATTATCGCGAGACATTTGCAAACTGTACACGAGTCCTACAATTACTTGCAATAAATGTCTTTGTGCCCAGATCACGAAAGAGTTTAGTTGCCCGCTATTCACGTGTCAGCGCATGCCGAAAGCTAGGCCTGCCAGTACCCCGGCGCGCGATCGCCGGCCGAGTTGCCCATATTACTGTAGGCCGTTCACTGTAAAGTGAGCACTTTTGAAGCCCTAGTGACTTTTTTCTTTCAATCAATTTATATCCTTCCACCACTTTCTAATGTAAACCTTGTCACGTGAGTAGTAAACACAGTGTATACATTCATCATACCCAAAACCAAAAGTCTGAGGCCACGATGAAATTTATTTATTGGTTATTATGTATGATGAAACATCTTCAAAACGCGCCCCTCTTTACCGTGAACGGCCTATATCGGCTGGCCAGTAAGCTATCGGGCCACTGTAAACTACTACTTTCCTGTCGTCTGTTCGGCACACCAAGCACAGTGCGATCAGGTGAATTCATCTCTCGCCAATAGCGCCACACAGCGGCAGCCCCTTACAAAGCTTTATAATCAGGAAACTAATACAGAAATAATTAAATCTAAACCACAACTGATTATATGGCAAGGCATGAGAAATATGAAAACTAAATTAGATATACAAAATACGTATTAATATATTATAGGACCGGCCACTAAAAACTATTCTAAAATTAGATAGTACATTTTACCAGACAATGCTACCAACCACAGTAGAAACGCACCAAAATGGCAAATATCATAGTGGCGATAATCCAATCGCCACAGTAGGCATGTTTAATTGCAGAGACACCTCTTTGGTGTAATGGCCAAATCTATGGCCGTCACCTTCCGAATGCATACAACTATCTCTATCAACTCACTGTGGCAGCAAATGTAGGAAAATTTCACTGGTAGCAGAGGGGTGTCATTTAAATTTCGCCACATTGCGTACATGTACGATCCCATAGTTGTAGTGACCGGTGTTGTTAAGGTACCCGCGTGCCTGTAGTTATTTTACACATCTGTGGTAGAGAACTGCAGCAGCAATAAGGGCTACACTGATACACACATCAAGTGCTCCATCACCATTAAATGCAAGGTTCTGGACTGGCGTGCAGTATTCTCGTCGTGCTGCTTGCACTTTTCGGACTTTAAGCAATAATTATATCATATTATTGGTAGAAAGTCTGTGACAAGGTTCAATGCAGGGTTCTTAAATATTTTTGTATGTATTTGAAATGTACTTTTGAGATACAGCACTTTGAAAGAAGAAAAAAAAAGTCGTTTTTAGCTACTTTAGAGTGCTCCAAATGGTGTTTCTGATGCGCGTGTCATCTTCAACGTACTTGAAATGCCCCGTCTGATGGGTGTGTTCTTTTCGTAGATTGGCACATTGGTTCCACATTTTTATATTGTTTCTTGTGGGGTAAACGTGAATTTTAAACACTTTGGCATGCATGTCAAACACCAGTTTTAAGCGTGTTTATGCGAGAAATGTGAAATCATGTGTCCATGGGTAATCCAAGACGATGCGCGGGCAACTGTCTCCACTGTCCATCCCTTACAACTTCGAACACCGATTGGTGGGTGGACCTCTTTGAATTCCCGTACATGGGCGAGGAGGTTAGCCTCAAGACAGATAGCCCTGAACATGCCTGACAGACACCACACAAGGGTTTTCCTTACCCTCTCTTTGTCAGAAACCACAAACTTAATGTCAGATATCACATCGTGCTCGCCGAGCACAAGACAATGGAAAGGCAACCTTACACTCATCCAAGTTTCCATGTTCCAGGTTCAGTTACTGATACGCATTTTCAAAAAATGGAATGGTTTGGCGTTCCTCTGTACTGCGGAAGGTGGCGACAAATCTCCGTGCACTCATTCTGCCCGAATGTCATGCGCATTATGCTCTTCCTTTCTTCGTTGCTAGTGTCTGGATTTCCTGTCAGCTCAGGGCTGCCAATTTCGTCTTTATTTCTAAGATTTGGGTTGCACTTAAGAACGAAGATTTTAGAGGTTATTTTTAAGACATCCTTTAATAGTAGAAGGGTTCCTGGCCATAACAGGGTCGCATCCTCAGTATAAAGCAATAATGTGGCACAAAAGCTGCATTGCTTGTTGTAGGAAACGAACATTCAAGCTACCCTGCTTATTGTTTGGGAACTGGTGTCCAGCAAAGGGCTAGCGTGGTTTCACAGTATCTAGACTCGCCGAGCCCCGCTGAGTACAACTTCCACCCCACCCTCCTTTTATAAGAGTGTGGCCAACACACTGGAGGAAAGTCCGCTGAACAGTAGAACAGATTGTGTCACCTGTGTCCTAGTCTGGGGCGAAGTATGCCTGGAGTACCTTCTCAAAATGACCTCAACATCTGGCCTTGTAATTCGGTTGGGACTTTTCATACGCCTGCCTTATTGTGCACGTGTGCCAACGGCTATGAGGTGGTCCCTCGCGGTTACCCAACAAAGTACTGAACACAAACGTGAACACAAACTTTGTAAAACCACAGTGATCAGAAGACCATGGATTGCCAGTGAAGTATTGTCGTCCATTCAGCGTGAACTTCATCATGTTTGTGTGTTCATTATACAGGCACACACTGGTTGAACGGGAATTTGCAGCAGATTATTCAGATTTATTCTAGCCAATCAGAAGAAGCAGACAGCGATTCGTTGCCACATGCGCCAATCGGGAAGGTCCCTTACTTTCATTGGCCGCTTGTGCAGCCAGTCATAGGGAAGTTCCTCTGCGGCCTGCAATATGAGCATCTACAAACTCTTGAGTGTTGGAAGACCCAGAAGAAGTTAATGGTAAAGAACGTGTAAACAATGGTTCTTCTATCCTTTAAACAAACGTATTGACAGGTTGCGAAAACCTTCTACTTAAAAAGATACCTGCTAAGGTTTAAATATATAAGAAGTTGTTCGGTGGTTTCTTGATGTCTTTTTTTTTCCCACTTCGGGTATTAACATTTGCAAAATTATATTGTGTCATTGTGTAGAAACCAAAATATTTTGTAACCGCCTTCGTAACACACTGGTAGTCGCGTCATATACCACAGTAGAAGGAAGGCGTGTGTATAGGTGCAATGGTACATGAATATAAATTAATGGTATACATTAAAAAAATTCAACGCCTTTAATATAATGCATGCTATACAAAATCCAGCATAGCTAGTAGAGCTAGTAGTAGGGAATAGCCGATTGACGCGCAATGGGTTGGGGAGTAGGAGCGCAGGAGCCATGCAGCCGCCATGTTGTTTTGCCACAGTCCGTCATCTTGGGCCCATATGACCTTGACTTTGAACTTTGGCTCTTGACCCAGGACCTGTGACCTCTGATCATAAAAATTCTACAATTAAAAAACAAGGATTCTAAAAAACCCAAAAAATTCCAAAAATATCAGAAAAAAATTCCTTAAAAATTTTAACAAACTTCCTTTGAAAATGTCTTATTAAAATGTGTTGTAAAAATTTCATACGGAAATGTTTTAATAAAAATCATCAAAAAATCTCTTACAAAAATTGTTTTTAAATCATCGAACAAATTAAGTATTAAAAAGTTTTATTAAAAATCGTTTAGTAATTATTTTAGAAAAATTTTAAAAGTCGTTAAAAATTATTATTTAGAAGTTTTATATAAATTCGTTTTAAAAATTATTAAATTTTTTATTAAAAATCGTTTAAAAATTAACTATTAAAATATTTTATTTTAAAAATCATTAAAAATTATTTTAAAAATTTTTTAGGAAATTTATTTTATAATATTACATTACTGGAGGTCCACCGCCTCACAATTAACCACATCGGTTCCATCCCCAAAATACGACTGTCGCCAATTGCTATTGGCTGTTTAGTCGGCGGACTTACATCCCCTCGCCACCACATCCCTCGGCACCACTGCCTTATCAATACTCCTTCCGCCATCTTGATTCTCCGTTCGTAATTTTTATTACCTTACTGTCTCTCACATTCGTTCGACTAATTACTCACCATTGTTCCACCACAATATTGGTACGGTCTCACTTACATTCAGTCACCACATTGGTATGCTCTCACCTATGTTCGCCCGCCATGTTGGTAGGAACCATTTGTTTCGAAGTTAATCTCTCATATTCGTTCGACACCAACTAATTAGTCACCTTTGTTCCACCGCCATGTTGGTAAGTATCATTTTTTTCAACAACTAGGTATTGCTAATGGATTAGTGTAATTATAGGTGGCGCTAATTAGTCCCAGACTAGGACACAGGTGACACAAGATGTTCTGCTGTTCAGCGATCCTTCCCCCAGTGTGTTGACCTCACACTTAATAACCAGGAGTGGCGGTTGGAGGGGGGTATTTGTACTCAGAGGGGCTCGGTGAGACTAGATACAGTCAAGCAAGAAAGCGAGGCCCGCCTTTTGGCTAGTCACCAATCCCAAGCAATAAGTAGAGTAGCTTGACTGCTCATTTCCTACAACAAGCAATGCAGCTTTTGTGCCACATTCTTACATTATACAGATAACGCGACTCTGTTATGGTCAGAAAATCCTTCTTCTAATAAAGGAAGTCTTAAAAATAAACTCTGAAGTCTTCGTTCTTAAGAGCAACCCAAATCTCTCAAATTAAAAATTAAGACAATGTTTACATCCCTGAGATGATAGGAAAACCAGACAACAGCGTCGAATAAATGAAGAGCACAATGCATATGACATTTGGGCAGAATGAGTGCGCGGAGATTTGCCGCCATCTTCAGCAGTACAAAAGCAGTTAAACAATTAAAAATGGTTTAAAAAACACGTATCAGAAATCGGAACTGGAACCTGGAAACTTGGATGAGTGTAAACCAGCCTTTACATAGTATTTTGCTCGCCGAGCACGATGTGATATCTAACATCACGTTTCTGGTGTCTAACAAAGAGAGGGTGTGGAAAACCCTCGTGTGGTATCTATCAGGCACATTCAGGGCGCCCTGTCTTGAGGCTAGCCTCCTCGCCCATGTACGGAAATTCAAAGAGGTCCACCCAGCAATCGGTGTTCGAAGTTGTAAGGGACTGACAGTGGAGACAGTTACCCGCGCATCGTCTTGGAGTATCCATGGATACATTACTTCACCTTTCTCTCATAAACATGCACTAGTGGAAAGGCTTTAAGGAGCCCACCAACCTGGTGTTTGAAATGCACATTTACAAAATGTTTGAAATTCATGTTTACCCCACAAGAAACAATTAAATGGGGAACCAATGTGCCAATCTACGAAAAGAACACACCCATCAGACAGGGCATATCAAGTACGTTGAAGATGAAACGCATGTTAGAAACACCATTTTGGAGCACTCTTACATATCAAAAAACCACATTTTTCCAAAGTGCTGTAGCTCAAAAGTAAATTTCAAATACATAAAAAAAATTTTAAGAACCCTGCATTGAACCTTGTCACAGACATTCTACCAATAAGATGATGCCATTTTTGCTTAAGGTCCGAAAAGTGCAAGCAGCACGACGAGAACAGTGCACGCCAGTACAGAGCCTTGCATTTAATGGTGATGACGCACTTGATGTGTGTAACAGTGTAGCCCTTATTGCTGCTTCAATTCTCTACCTCAGATGTCTAAAATAGTTTCAGGTGTGTGGGTGCCTTAACAACACTGGCCACTGCAATTTTGGGATCATATACGTACGCAATATGGCGAAAAGGTAAATGACACCCCTCTGCTACCAGTTAAATTTTACAACATTAGCTGCCTCAGTGAGTTAATAGAGAGAGTTGTATGCAATCGAAAGGGGGCGTCCATAAATCTGGGCATTCCTCAAAGTGGTGTCGTTGCAGTTAAACATGCCTATGTCCACTGTCAATGATGTAACCGTAAAGTGGAAACGACACAGACGCACTAACTCCAAATATCGCCCAGATGCGCCCAAGATGATCCTAATCGGAACCGGAGAACACTTTTGCATATTGTCTTAACCAATCGTGAGATCAAAGACTGTAGAGTATTTCTGTCACCATTCAGGGACAACAGACACTGATAGGACTTAACTGCAAGGTATAAGGGGTTAGAAGGTACTTGTTTTTAATGGTCGTACCCTGTCAGGAAGTCACCTCGACTGGTGCATTAACCATCGCCATTGCACTGACGAGCAGTGGAAGATGTTATTGAATGAAGAATCAATGGAACATTATCCACCACCACACGGACATGTGCGGACCTGGTGAATATTTGGAATAGGCCCTTTCTTGTTACTTCACGGTAATTCTCCTGTCCCTACAGAAAGGTTAGTTATATTGTGGTTGAGAAGGATCAGGAAGGACAGTTTAAATTGCCCTCTTAAAGCCTCGACTTGGCACTGACAGAATGAGTTTGGGACCAGCTCGGCCATTTGGCTGAAAGACTCAATAAATAAATCGTCAAACTATTCACCACACTATAGAAAGAAAGGAAATTCATTCTACCGGACGTGTACTAGATCTTTGTTCAAAGCACACACCAAAGGTGTACCGACATCCTATTGATTAAACAGCTGAACATGTGTGTACTGCTTTAAAGAGAAGACCTCAGATTGTACCCGAAGATAATAAACATCGAGTAAAAACATATGACTTAAAAATAAAACTCATTAGACATTAACGTTGCTTCATAAATTTGAAACCCTAAAAATTTTTTCATCAAAGGAAGCCATGTTTCTGAAAATTATTTGTTCATGGCAAAAAAAATGTAACTTTTTATAGAAACAATTTTTCGTAAAACGTTCCTGAAGTACGATTCACGGTAGGGCTAGAAATGTTACACTAGAGTCTAGATGCCGATGGAAAATACTCAAGTCTATTTACATTTTCCAAGCAAAATTCATTTAAATGGTGAGCAACAATGGCAGTGTCTTTTATCGTACCAGAGCACAAAATCAGCATAGTTTCAATTTGCAATGAAAAACACAGCTCAGTGTTTTGAAACTGAACTGTTTATGAGAGTAATTTTCAGTGCGAAATAATGCTATGGAAATAATTTTCAAGATGATGTTTACAGTAGTTGCCAAGATAAACAATAATTATTGTTTTAATTTAAAGGTAGAACGAACTGCCCACATGACATTTAACTATTTCACGAAATTAGTACACAACCAAAAATATATAGAACAATGCAGTACTTTATTTATACCACATAAGTTAATAAGGTTGAGTACAATACACAATGATGTTCAGGAGTCCACTGTTGTGCACTAAAAATTGTCTAGATGTAAATAACACTGCTGTAAGAATAACCAAACACAAGTGCAGTGTTACTAAAGCATTTTTATTACAAATTTTATTCTGTGAGAAAGGCAACTGTCAGTACAGGTAAGTAGGAAGTTGCAACTGTTAAATACATTCTCAGTTATTTCTATTCTAATCTGCAGCAATTATGTCACGACAGAAAGAATTTTGACTCTACATACTAACACGCTGGCCCGCCCTAGCATGAGCAAGGGTAGCTTGGGAGAGGGTGGGCAGGATACTTAGGATGGGTGTATACAGGATATTCAGGGAATTTGTAGTGAGGGTATGCAGGATATTCAGGGGATTTGTAGGGGATGGTATGCAGGATATTCAGGAATTTGTAGGGAAGGTATGCAGGATATTCAGGGAATTTGTAGTGAGGGTATGCAGGACCAGACTGTGCGTTGGCCAAGGACGAGGCGAAGGCGTTGTCTCCATACGCCGCGGAGAGGGATTGGGCTGCGGCGTTTCCACAGCCACCAGACGTCGTAGCTTGTGAAGCTGCAAGAGCTTGAGAAGATGATGGGTAGATGTATGGACCACCGTGAGGGTACTTGCAGCCCAGCTGGCCGGAAGCCACAGCCACCAGAGCCACACAAACCACGATCTGCGGAGAAAATTATAAATGATGATTGCTCACAGGTCTTTATAGATACTCCTGCACTAGTATAGTAAGTAAAATATGAAGATTTAATTAAAGGAATAATTTCACTAGCAGTGCTATTAGAAATACATTTAATGAGAATATATCAAATTTCACTGCATATATAAATACGAAATGTGAAACCAAATTTTGCTTTACTTCCATATTTCTGGCTATAATTGCTGCAAATATATGTTCAATAACTGGGCAAGAAGAATAATCTTGAATTTATTTTTGAGATTGGCATGGGTGTAGATAGCACATCTTTAAATATTTGTGATAACGAACAATGTATTTCTCTATGTGTAAATGCCATTCCGCATGTGCCGAAGGGACAAAGTGGCATCCAGTATATCGTTAAGGACAAAGTTTCTGTAAGTAGATGTTTAGTTTTTAGCTATGATTTTTTTCAACTTGGTTTGCTGTGGTACTAAAGCTGCTTGTCGACGCAGCTAATTTATCTAATTTTAAACACACATCGTCCCATGTGGTTATTTTCAAAGCAGTGGCTTTATATTCACGAGTCACTAACAGCGATCAGTAGAATTTGTAATGTTTTTTGTATTTTATTTATTTATTTTTTCCATTTTCCGATAACCAAGCAGATAATTGCCACACTTGCAACAGTTAAAACACTTCTTAGGAAAAATCGCCTTCCTTGGTACAGTCATTTGCCAATACCAAAATATGGTATTAAATAATTGTGTATGAGCTGAGGAAAGAAGATAAATTTGTAAACATAGGTACACATATACGCATACATATATGTAGATATGCATTAAGTGCATTAAATGTATTAAAGAAGCTATGTTAAATTTTTTTAATTCTTCGACAGTTGTGTAAGTTCTAATTGGGCATTGTACTTTAAAATTATTTACGCGTCGGAAATTTTTTTCTACAATTTTCGTATTACAAACATTTTGTAGGCTGTACGAAATAATACTCTGACAAAAAAAAAACGTGGTAACAGCGGAAAATAAGTTCTAAAGCCGGCAGGAACTTTGAAATTATAATGTGTGTTCCACAAATCTCGAAATTAGGCAATATTAATAAGCTATACTACAACTCAGAACAATTATCAACGATAGAACATGACAAAAATATATTTTCTTGTAATTTGTCACTTGGTAAGCCTGTATTAACGTTTAAATTTTGAGATGCAAATAAAAATCATATAGACAGGCGTTACATTCTCACCGCAACTGAAATAAATGTTACATTTCAAAGAAACTGAAGCTCGACACTTCTGCAACTTCAAGAGATACTCTAGCAGAATGCAAATCTTGTGTCCGAAAACGTTTTTTGAAATTTGTACGGATACACATTAAAAAATAGTCTCGTCTCATATTTACGCTGGATAAAAACACAATGAATACTATTTCTCAAATGATGTCGTGTACTTGTAACATTTCAATTTCCTCGAGATCTAAGGAAAAAAAAGTTTTACTTGAAAAGACTTGAGGAGCAACAACTGTAGCTGAAGAATTACGACTGAGGTCAGCTCATAATACTGGTTTTGTTTTACCTTGGCGAACATTTCTGCTGCTCTGTAGCTCCTGTACTTCTGCGAGGATCTTCAGTTGTCTGGCCTCTGTGGCCCCTGCGGCGGTGTTTTATACCCGTGCTGGCGACACAATTTATCATTTTGCATGAAAAATGATAACTGCCGTGGAAGATTACGACACCGCGAATGAAGCGTTGTCCTATTTATCTTGGTCTCTATTTTGATAATTCATGTAGCAACTCGCCAAACGGAATTTCGCTGTCGGCTACATTTGACAAAAGCTATTTTTAGGACAGTATTTCTTCCCGTAGTGTGCAGAAAATATTTTAATACGACCGTTAATATATAGCGTTCATAACACACTTCATCTAGAGCAAACAATGTGCAGCGAAGTAAATTGTAAGACCTAGTTTCTATTGCAAATTTCCTAATGGCAACCATGTAATGCCTTTTCTCTTTAAATTAGGGGCTATGATGTAGTTCTTACGAGAACGAACCCTACATATTCACGTTACCAAAAATGCCTTTCCTCACATACAAGGTACATATGTCGTAACATATGTATAATCTACTCTCGGGTTCTTCGCACTTTTCGAATCACAAGTTTGAAAAATCGCCCCAAATGTTCTATACTTGTCTTAACATAAAAGTGCCCCTCCTTCGTTAAATTGAACGATTACTTATATTTTCTCTATAAATTGTACAATTAACTTATTGTTATTATAAATAAAACAGAGAGTAGGAAATAGTTCTTTTGCAAGATATTATTAATCTGAGTGTGCGCTAATGAGGTACGTTGTACCTTTGCTGTGATTTTCTAGACTTGGTTTAGTCTTTGTTTGAAAGAGGCGGAGGAATATTCTGAAAGTAGAAATTTAGTAGGGCTTCAGAAGTTTTGGTAGTAACTGTGGATGGACTATACATAAAATTATTGTTTAAAATGTATATTTTAGATAAAAATTGTATTAAGAAATAGTTTGAGGCAATCATATTCGTAAATGTTGCAGTGAGAATACCAGTCTCTAAATCCGGCTGACGATAATTAGTTTAAAGGCTGGCAGCTGCAGAATTTAAATAGGAAATACCATTTCTAGGAAATTTCGCCTAGGTGCGATAGTTTTAAAGATGGGCGTTTAAAAAAAAATCGTATTCATCACGAATTTTTTAGAAGATGGTCCTACAGCATACAAAACATGCATAGCTTGTATACAAGGGATTTTTAAAATTTATATTTTTCAATGAATGTATATACAGCCCATCTGCATTGAAAATATACGCTCGTGCGGATCTTCTTCTAAAAAATTCGCAAAGAGTACACTTTGTTGAAATATATATGCCAAAATTCACGCACTGAGAATAAATGTCCCTAACATGGGAATCCTATACAAATTCTCACAGTTGCTAGCTGGTACGCAGACTCCTCAAACAGGTGAATTTGATTTGTCGGTCAATTTGAAATTTAATAACAAACTTCGTGAATTTTTATGTTAATAATGAGGTAATTTGAAATTAATTGTTTATCAAGGGAGTTGCCTTCATGTAGCTGTTTAGCGCGTTTGAAACACAGAAGTAAGGGAGCCATAAGGGCGTCACCGGCTCACGCAGCAAATTGCCCCATGACCCCTATCCGCAAGACTCTGAACTGGAGTGCTGTGTTCACTTCGTGCTGTCTGTTCCTATGGGATTCAGCGTTGACACTGTCATTTTATTAGTGGAAAGTATGTAGCAAAGCTCAGTGCACGTCCCTAAAGGCTGTTCACGATACAGTGGCAACTTTAAAAAACAAAACCTTAGAAAATAGTCACTGCTCCTATTTGCATATATTTTAACTTGCACATTGAGTGATATGTTCCCAGTATAGTTGGTAACGATGGCGGGAGAGTAGTTCCATATCTTAACCTCGAATAAAAAGTGTTAGGTGAACATTTTTGAGAAACTAAAATGATTTATTTCGTTTACTGTTTATTTTAATGCAGTGGATTGTAAAATTAAGCTGTCTTGTATAATAATTACTTTTGTGATGATTTGACAGTATTACTTGACCGACGCATGAATAAAGTGATGAGGCCCATGGCAATATAAATTTTACATATATCAGAAAAATACACAACGTGCATACAAGTAGGTCTTTGGCAGACCTTTCAAAATGCTTATTTTTAACGTGAACAGCCTATATAATAGGTTTACGTTTTTCAGAACAGTATATTTTCAAATACAGCAATGTGAAACGCCGTGTAAGCTATGTTGGGTGGCTCGGGAATAGTATTTCGCTGTACATACTTTTTCGTATTTTTTTTAAATAAGTGAATGTGTAAGTTACGTTTATGATGTTTTATGTACAAAATGACTAGACTGTTGGCTGATAGTTTAACTAGCCACCAATAACACCAAAATTCTGAGAAATTTTAGAAATCGTCACCATCTGGCCATTACCAGTTACACATAAACTCACTTCATTCTGCTTTCTGCAAACATACGATGCTCTACGTCGTAACGTGTCATTATTTTGTGATTATTTAACTGTTGTATCTAGTAGTGGCCATCCAATGTCAACTGCTTGATACGCTCCATTGCCATTAATGAGTTATCTCATATGGAAATGTCTTTATTTTATTTTCTGTTTGAAAAGGAAAAGTAAATTGGAATTCGTGAGGTCGAATTCATTTCTTGTTCGTGATAGGAACCTTAATAGTATATTTACTGATTGGCTTTTTCGGAAACACTGTTGCAGGTTCAAAAATTGCCCCAGAAAAAATGCATTTTGGTCTTTCAATGCAAAGCAATTATGGGGATGCAGCTTCCGATGTCTGCGGCGGAATTTCAGTGACTGCAGCCGCGAAGATGCATGAAGTTCCTCGAGCTACCCTTCGAAGATATATTATAATATATATTTGTCAAGGTATAAAAATGTAATTTAAAAAAAAATGGGCCGAACACCAATTCTCTGAAAAGAAGAAGACATGATGGTTCTCTGGATAGCGTCCGCTGCCAAGGAGGGCTTTCCCATGAGACAAAATGATGATCTAGATAGTGACCGTAAGCTGCTAATAGAAATGAATAGTGAAAACAGCTTTGAAGATAATTTTTCCAGGCCGGACATGATTTTTAAGATTCGCAAAGTGGAACCCAAGTGTGGCAACAAGAGTGACTCACAATTTGATGATTAGCAGCTTATTAGTATCGAAGGAAAGTTGAACGAACTGGTTTTGAGGCGTGTACGAATATTTAAAAAGTGAAAACTTGGATTTCATCCTTAAAGAGCCAAACCGCTTATTCAGTGCGGATGAGAGTGCGTTCTTTTGAAATCCACAAAAAATTGGATTTTGTCTATAAAAGGTGATTAAAGCGTTTTTTAACAAGTCAGTTCCAATAAGAAAAATGGCGTGACTTTTTTTAATAATTGCAAATGAAATTTGGAAATGTTGGGCCTCCAATGGTTGTTTTTACATATGTTAAAGTACATCACGTTATAATCAGCAGTGTTCCCTCCATCTGGAGATTGGGAAAGTCCGAGAGAGGTTAGATGGCAGGAGAGCTTTTTTTTTTTCACCAATACGTGACAAATGTTTTCAATCCTTGGTTAGTCACCAATAAAATCTTGCTGCCAATTATTTAGTTTTTAACTGGCCACAGTTCCCTTCTAGCTTTACAGATGATCCAATTTTGCAAAGGTAATGAGATTGAATTGGTGGCCTTCTACCCTAATGCAACTTATCTTCTTCTACATCCATTGGATGTAGCTGTAATTCCAGCACTGAAGGAAGACTGGAACAACGGAGTGCACAATAGGAGGCAAAGCATTTGTTCAAACTGGAATTAAAAAAGAACTATTTTTGCCCACTATTTAAACAGATCATTGATGATAAAATAACACCCATAATTATTAAAAAATGTGTTCAAAGATAATGTATCAGTGACTTGGAAGCTAATAGCCCCATTGCAACACTTAAAAAAAGACTTCTTAGATTCTGCAAATGCTTCAGTAAAGAAAATTAATTGAAGATGGTTTTGAAAGTGGTGCATCACTGTGCAGATAAAAAAAAAATTATTTCCTCCAGTCGAAGCTCAGTGTGGACTGGTGCCGAGGGAGACAAATCCCTATTTAATGTATGGAGCCTGCCCAAAACAGATGCCTCAAGAAGTGATGATCTCCCAAAAGCATAATTTAAGGAAGGTGAAAGTATTTTGTTAAGATAAGATAACCGCACCTACTGATTTACCAGATTATCCTTCACAAGCCTATGAGTAAGATATTGTTCATACAGGTTATCTCTTACAAGACCAAGATGAAGAATGCAGAAGCATTTCCACATAGAGTGACATTCTAATAACATCTGTTGACTCCCTGTCTATGGAAAATACCTTGACCGAGAACCTTCTTCGAAATAATATGGATGATACTCATGTTGTTTCATAGACAGGAAATCTGTCATGATACTCCATGTTGTTTGAAGACATTACTGATCCCAAGTCCTTTCAAATTGTTACTAGTATTCCCGGAAAACTTAAGATAGTAATTTCAAAGTCGATAACTACAGTATCATCATCAGAGTAATTAACATCAGAAGTTGGAAACGGTATAGGAGGCGGAAGAATGTAAGGTGGTCAGACTGAAAAAGAATGACGAAAGTGAGAAAATGCAGAGAAAAAAAATTACCAATATATAAAACTGGCGAAAAAAAAAGACATAGTGAGGAAAATAAGTGATAAGTAGAAGATTATACCGGAAAGTTCGCTTGGAAACTTTCTGGTAACTCAAGACATAGTGTAATACACTATCAACCAAAATGTAATTGGGTACCCGTGAAGATAGGTAATTCAGTACATCAGTTGACTTGTGTGTGCCGCCATACGCTGCAGGCCGGTGTAGAACCAGTTGACAAGGAAATGGCACGAGGCACAGAGCTGTCGGACTTCGATAAGGGCGTGATTGTGACCTGCCATCTCAGTGGGCTGTCCAGCCGGGCGATTGCACAGAAGGTAAACAGGCCCAAATCAACGGTCGCATTCGTCCTGCGTAAGTGGAAGGTCGATGGGTATTGTGCCAATGCTTCACGTTCTGGGCGACCTCCAATCTTGACCGACAGAATTTGCAGAACCCTGAAACGTGAAATTGTCAAAAATAGGGCACAACCCGTGGCCACCATCAGACAGGAGTTTCATGCAGCAACAGAAGTATCGGTTTCCACTGGAAAATTGCGTGCAGAGGCCCACCGACTTGGATGTTTCGGAATAGTAGCTGCACATAAGCCCCACATCACAAGTAATAAAGCTCGGCGACTCATGTGGTGTTTGGACCGTCGCAACTGGACACTGAAGCAGTGGAAATATATTCTGTGGAGTGATGCGTCGAGGTTTACATTTTTCCGGTCCGATGGACGTGTATGGGTGTGGTGTCTACCCGGGGAAAGGCTTCTGCCGGAGTGTATAGTGCCGACTAGGAAATTTGGTGGTGGTGGTGGAGTGATAGTGTGGGGCTGTTTCACGGCCTTCGGCGTAGGACCGCTGGTGTTTGTCCGTGCTAGCATGGACGCAGAGGCCTATTGTAACATTCTGGATAATAAAATGCTCTCAACAATGTGGCGTTTTTACGGAATGGACCCGTGGTGTTACTTCCAGTATGACAATGCCAGGTGCCATGTTTCAAGGGCTACTATGCACTTGGAACGCTGACAACAATGTTCGTCGATTGGACTGGCCCGCCCAGAGCCCCGACCTCAACCCTATAGAACATCTTCGGGACGAATTGGACCGCCGGGTGAGGGCTCGTCAGGCGCGGCCAAAATCCGTTGCTCAACTCATGGAATGGTTTGCAAGAGGAATGGCGACGAATCCCCGTGGATGTCCTGCAAACACTCGTAGAGAGTATGCCAGGCAGGGTGGCTGCTGTTATAGCCGCAAGAGGTGGCCCTACGAGATTTTAAGGGTAGGTGACAACCACCGAGCAAACATTGTGGACAGGTGCCCAATTACTGTTTGGTCGATATTGTATTATTCTAAGTTTTTCGTCTTTTTATCATTCGAATGCATCCACTCTGACTGCCAAGCGTTCCACTACATTGGGAAAAAGGTTTCGTTGAATAAAACACAGTTTTTTTTTTGGGGCAAACAAATAAATTGTTGGTATAGGAGCAGTGGAATATTTTGCTGTTGAAACCAAACCGTTTTGTTTTTTTTTTCTTATTTGGTTGCCTTCAAAATGTAAGATTTGTTTGGCGCAACTAAATATTTGTTCGGCTCTACGTCAAAATACAGCTTCGGTTATTATAAAAGAAAGATGTAGCACGATCGAGATTCGAAGCTGTACCAATCACAACCGATTGCATCATCCTTGCAACCACATCTGATGTAACTACTGACGGAATTCGAATGTTTCTAAGTATATAGGCAATTCAAATACTGGACAACGAGCGTAATAAATGTTTCAAGTTTTACAGCTTTATTTATTTGTTTTGTTGGTATATTTATAGTGTTGTTAAGTATTAGTAAATGTCCTAACAAAAACTGTTACTATCCTATTTGTCACCAAAATCACAAAGAAACTCGCGAACTGTATTCTGGAAGGATTGCAATCAAGCGAAAGGCGAAGCAAATATAATACAGTTAATTAAACTGAATATTTTTTTGGCGGTCTATTATTTTTGTCCGAGCACAGACACTTGGTTTATTTTAGCATGTAATTTGTTACATCTAAATCAATGTTGTTACTTTTCAAGTTTTGTTTACTCAACAAATAGTTCCATGTCTTAATGTAGTTCTAAAAAAAAAAAAAAAAAAAAAAAAAAAAAAAAAAAAAAAAAAAAAAGTAAACATTTCAGGAAATGAAAATATTTTGGTTTGCTTTCTTTTTTTTTTTTTTTTTTTTTTTTTCCTATGCATGAAGGTCTAAGAAACCATGAAATGATTAGGCTCGTGTCAGTGTTACATTTTCGCATAAGGTGGGAGAATTTGTAATTTTCGTAGATGTAGATTTAAAGCAGGGCTTTCAAAAGAGTGAGTGAAGAGAATTGTGCGGCTCGTAACATCGAGGTCTCGAGAGCCGATGAGGGTGCCGGAATATAAAGGGGTGTAGGAAACGGGAGATCAACCGAGAAAATACGCCGGATAGCGGCATCGCCCGGCACGATTCCCTCATGCGAAAATCCGGGGGCGACCCCGCGAGGAATCGAACCGTGTTCGTATAGTTGGGAGACGAGCAGTCTAACCACTGCACCACCAGTCCTGTCTTGAGGGGTGTCCAGTACAGTGTGGCCAATGGCTGTGCGAAAACTGTCGCAAGTCCCTCCGTATACGAGCAGCACGGAAAACATTCGCTGCACAGCCCGAGACACAAAGTTTGAAAATGACACATTATGACAATAGCGTGCGTTCTTACGCACACAAGTAATTTACTATAATACAGCATAGTTTACAATAAAGTACATTAACTTACAAAAAAGTAACATAAATCTTAGGAAAATTAGTACATATACTCGTCTAATGGGAGTCAAAAAATCGTATTTATTCAGCATTTTCTCTTTAATGTTTTAGTTTATAACAAGTATAAGTGCACGTTAACAATATGCTGATGTAATGAAAGTAGTGAATCTCCAGAAAGTATGCAATTTTTCGTAAGGTGTGTAGTAAAATACATATGCTTTTCATTTTGTGACACTTTACTTTCATTAAAACTGGAGTAGACAGATGTCAATATTATTATTGTTACTGATAGTGATACAGTTACAGTTAAAGTAGGCAAATAAACAGATGCATATTGTACATGCAAACAAATAAAGTAATACGTTCGATTGTCATGGACAGGTTTCACCGAATGTTATAGGCCCCTAAGTATTAAAAATTGTACAGCTTTAACAACGAAACCTTTTACTTACAAGCAATTCCTAATGTGAAGGGTGAATAGATAAGATACAGAATACAAACTCGCATTGTGGCAGCTGTTGCCTCTCCCCCAGCTCGCGACTTGTCGCAATACACGAAAATTCTTTACACCAGAAACCTTCCGCAGAGTCACTCATATTGTTCTGGATCGTCCTGGCTCTCAGGAACGTCCAGACAAGTCAGCTAGAGGGTAGAGTAACTCGTGGTAGAATGAAAGATTTAATTAAGACATAACAATTCACTCATTTTATAAACAAACTATATTTTTTTTACTAATTCGTCGAATAATGAAGAGCTACAATTCACTTAATCAAGCATTATCTTTTTCTCTAGTCTCTTTATTCGTCTCTCAGCTAGATCTGCTACAACTCTCTATTTCCTATAACTGTTGATCTCTACGTTAAATCTTAATCTGACTTCTATAATCCTCGACGTCCTAGCCTAGCTTGACGGTCACCTATGTGCCTACACTGTCTTAAGCTTGCCACTGTGGTTTGCTAGCGCATTCGCTCTGCTCGGATCTCAGTCGGTTGGGCTCCCCACCGGCCACGTGGCAACGCCGTGCGGCCCTCGGCTGGCGTCGTCAATGGACGCAGTTCTGCAGCAGTCTCTTGACACGGCCTGGATACAGTCTCGTAACATGATTGTTACGTGATTGTGTAAGGGGGTGGGGGAGGATTCGTGCGTGTCCCTGGACTCTTTCTTCATGCCACCCTGTTTACCAAACATCCTTGCTACCCTCGGACTCTGGGTCTGTCTGGATAACTCGGCTCCCCAGGACTTCCCCGCGACAATATACACAAGCCATCAGGCGTCCCAACAAAACTATCACAATTCCAGCTCAAACACCTGTTGCGCCCCAGACAAGGTTTCAAGCACCTCCACCCACCCCCTCCATGACAACTCCAAGAAAACCTACCCACCTCCCCCGCGACCACTGGTGACTTGGGGTCTTCCATGCTGGACTTCAGGACCTTCTTAAGTTCTTGCGTGAGGCCATCACGGCCCACTTCCGTTCATACATGATGGTTGCGAACGCCCAGCCAGACCCCACGAGAAAAAAATATGCGAGGCCCTGACAACGTTCCAGGCCGGCCCCTAAATGGATCACGTCCCTTCAGCAAGACCTCCGTACCCTCTCTATCCTTCACTGGTACGTTAACGGAGTGTTCAACCTGCTATGTGAACTTGAAAGTTTACTGGAGACGTACGGTGTAGAAATAACTTTAAAACAAGGAACTCTTTTGAATTCGCGCCGTTGATTTTCTGTTAAAAATTACGTAACTTATCACACAGACTGCGCAACAACGGGAGGAGGTACCTGAGTCTTGGTGCACGATAAATTATAACATCACGTAAATTGTAACCCCAACTGCGAAAATATTGGATCTACTTCTATAAATATTAATACAAAACATGGCTTTTTAACTGCCACCTTAGTATATTTCCCCCCAAATAACAACTTTTTAATAACATGCCCTGATATACCAACCAGTCAACCTTGCCGATATCTTATTGCAAGAGATTTAAACTCAAAACACACTGAATGGCACAGTAGAGTAAACAACCAAAATAGCAGAATTTTACTTTCCCTATCTCAATGAAATAATTATTTAATCCGTGCCCCGGACCGACCCACATACTTCCCGTCTCAAAGTAAGTTTTAACTTCATGTATTAGATATTGTGTTGACAAATATCTCCAAACCAATACGTGTACTCTAGACTCCGATCATTTTCCGGTCTTCTGTAAAATAAAGCACTGCCTTAGTAAAACATCCTGATACAATCCTTAGTAAAATTCCGCAAACAAACGGGGATAATTTTAAAGCAGATTTAGAATATATATTTACCATCAACGAAATATAAATTAAAAGTAAAAAGGATATAGATCCAGCTCTTGAACTATTTCATAACACAATAAAAACTCACTTAATGATAAATACTTCTTTCATTAACAGACACCATTTTTTGCAGCCAAATTTCCCGGATATAGATATCTTACTAACGGAAAGAGACACGCTAGACATATGTACCAAAAACACAGAACTGGTCTTTTAAAATATACTTAGAAAGAACTTAAAAGCAAGTTAGAAAAATAAAGAATAAAAAAATTGGGAGACCTTTGTTGCAGAGCTTTCCGGCTATATCCTTAACTTCTGGCGCATTTCAGAAATGCTACGCGCAAAAACTTCTATTCCCAATTTAACGCCTACAGGTCTGAAATATAATCCAATAGATAAGGCTGAAGCAATAGCCGACTCACTAGCAGATCAGTTCACATCAATTAATGGTATCGGGGATCCTGTTTTCACAAGGGCTATAATAACCACTACAACTCCCTTTCTTAAAAATATATCTAAACGAAAGCCTCGATACGTCTCTTTACGAGAACTACTATTTTAGATATTAAGTCAGTCAAACCAAAAAAAGCCCCCGGGGATGACAACATTTCATATCAAACGTAAAAAAAAAAAAACTTACTTTACCCGGCACTTTGTATTGTGCTCAAAATATTTAACGCTATCTTAAAGGTACAATTATGTTCCTTCGAACTAGAAACTGGTAAAAGTAATTCATAACCATCCCTAAACCGGGAAAAGACTCTTCACGCCACCAAAAATGTCGCCCAATATTGCTTCTCGGCTCACGTAGCTAAATATTCGAAAATTACTTCTGGTAAGAATTAATGCTCATACTCAGTTAAAGAAAAGCGTCGCTAACTTGTAGGTTGGTTTTGAGTCAGAACACTCTACTACTCATGCACACACTAATTTTGGTTCTGAAACAATAGCAGCTAACAGAGAAATATTTACAATGCCAGTTTTTCTGGATAGAGCTGGAGCCTTCGACAAAAATTTGGAGCACTGGTTTACTGCAAAAACTTATTAACATTAATTTCCTGGACTGTCACATTCACTTGCTTAATAGCTGCTTTTCAAACAGATATGTCTACGTTACAATAGATAATACTTCATCTAATACATGTATTTTAAAGCTGGAGTTTCACAAGGTTCCGTTTTTGTCGCCATTTTTATATAATATTTATACAGCAGATAGTCCCACCACTCATTATAAAATCCAAATGACGATACTATTATTTTTGCTTATGATGAATCAATCGATTATGTTTATTTACACACCCAACTGCAACTAGACGATCTGGGGCAGTGGTACGAGCGAAGGAAAATTAAAATTAACGCTGAAAAATCCCAAGCTCTCCTCATTACAAGTAGAAGGAAACCAAACAACCTTAAAACTCTTAAATGTAATAATGCGGAAATCCCTTACTATACACACGCTAAATATTTAGGCCTAATGATAAATGATAAATTACGCAGGCATCTAGCATCAAGCCTGTCATTCTGTCTGCATCTCTCGCTGCAAACACGCATGCCTCCGCACTTCCTGACAAGCCGTGTGTCTCCGGAGATCCTAGTGTTCAAAAACGCGTCGATTGAATTTGTAGTATCCTGTTAACTTGCTCCGATTGTTTTATTAATGATTAATTGCTGAATATATATTGATTAG
Organism: Dryococelus australis; assembly: GCA_029891345.1. Classification (NCBI taxonomy): domain Eukaryota; kingdom Metazoa; phylum Arthropoda; class Insecta; order Phasmatodea; family Phasmatidae; genus Dryococelus; species Dryococelus australis. The sequence goes on from CM057001.1 coordinate 29,373,248, forward strand.
CCATAGATATTTACCGGATTGGCAGCCATAATGAACATTGTCTCACCCTCACTACCATTTCACACTTTTCCACACTCAACCAGATCTCGCGTTCTTAGAGTCACGGGATTTGTTGTGGCTTTAGAATCCGCTTTATCACAAAGAAACCTGGCCGGGGACCCAAAATTCTCGACCAGGCTTTAACTTTATCCTGCAGTTCATTTTTATTCCGGCTACAGTAGAGCTGACTTTCTCAGGTACCGTCCTCGTTGCTATCTCACTTCACACCACTGTGCTAGCATTGAGGGGAAGGAGGGGAACACTATGGGTTCCGGGTTTCCTGGGGTAACTCGGCGGGCTCCTGTTGCTGCTATGGTGGACCTTTATTAATTGGGCACCCTTTTAATTGCTGTGGTGTAGTGGACGGAGAGGGCTAGGCATTTCCTAACCCACTGTCTTCAGATGACAGAACAACTGGGAGGTCAAGGGCCCCTCACAGGGCCTGAACTACCCCGCGCTCAGAGCTTCGGCAATGATGAGAAACGGTGTCGGCGGAACAGCGTAACACGAACCCGGCTAGAGGAATCGTGGCACACACATATAGATGCTGCGACGTTCATCGAACTACAAATGACGAGAACGCCGTGAAATGCACGGCACGGCTCATCTATCAGCATGCTCTGATATCGTCGATGACGGCGAACGCACATTTGTCACGCACGTGCTCTAAGGAGGAAACAGTGATGATAGCTCGCGCCACAGCTCAGCCACGACTTGATGCAGGCCCGTCCGCGGGATTTGAAAAGGGGGGGGGGGGGTCGCGGTGGCTGAGCGGTTAGCCTGCTCACCTCCCCACGCGGTGGTGAGTCTTAGTGGATAGTGGACGATGTCACTGGACAGCGGGTTTTCTCGGTGATCTCTCGTTTACCCCACCCGCTCATTCCGGCGCTTCCCCATACTCGCCTCGATAACCCTCATCGGATCTCAAGAGCTCGCCCAAATCTCTTCACTCACCCTTTCCATGCGCACGGCCATGTCCATGAGTACAGATTTGATCTTCAAACGGTTCATTATTTTGTACAATTCGCCCTCTCTCACTACCTGTCAATAAAAGGGCCACGAAAAATTACAAAGCTAAATTATTCTTCTTAAGTTCCAGAAAGTTGGGAGAGGGGTGGTTTTTTCAAGAATTTTCTGTAGCGGTAAGTCTTTTACATTCAATTATATATGTGCCCGATGTACGTTATCGGCGGTCGTATATCCTCATTTTGTGCAAGTGTGTGTATATATACGACGTGCAAGTGTGCGCACAGACGTCCGTTCTAAAAAAAAAAAAAGAAATTCAAATTCACTACAACCCTACTAACCCAAACTAATTGGGACTGGAACCAATTAGGATTTTCGGATGTTCGGATTATCCGAACTAGTATAACTGGAAATTTGACTGATTAAAGTAAAAAGTATTAAACATTAAAATAACGCGAGATACGTGACATTTTTATTTCCTAATTAAAAGAGAGCCAATCCGATCGGATTAATCGAATTTTTGGACTAGGTTCGGATTGCCGGGGATATAGTGCAGTTGTAAAACTTAGTGAACATTTTCCCGGTCGTCTTTTCCTTACCATCCACAGGTTGGAACACTAACGTTGCGTGTGCTGACGTTACACTATAGAGAACGTACCTAAAGTTAGGTTAGAATGCTAGAAAATCTTTAACTCTACCTTAATTACTATACGCTCTACCGGCTGGTGAAATGTTACCTAATGCATAAACAGAAAAACTGGCATTTTGACATGCAAATGCTGATATTTGAGTATATGATGATTTATTTTTATTGTGGTATATAATTGGAATGGATGTTTTGTGTTAACTTGCATTTGATTAGAATATATATTTTTTTTCAGTGAATTCCTATAATTTGGTAATTTGCTTAGTAATGTAATTTTTCTAGTTTTACTCGTATGCTTAGTATTTGATCAGCCATGTTTGTTTCGGGAGATATAGGTAGAGACCTGCAAAATTCGCGTTATTATTTGAGAACATTATAAAATTGGAACTCTTTTACCTTTACAGTACGTTTGTCATTGGACTATTCTTTTGTTGACACGCCCCGGGTAACTCTGCGCCAGTAAATGAACACATCACAATTGTGTGCCCCAATCACGTGCAGGTTACTTAATAAGGGAGTGTCTTCTACATATGTGCGGCAGCCAATGGAGAAACGACGCCGGCTCGAGTATATACAATACTGCGAATTTTAGCGTGATGTCAAAAAATAACGCGAATTTTGCATGTCCCTAGCTATAGGCCGTTGCCATGGACAACCTAGTTTGTTGAAAGAGTAAGGAAGTAGCCGCCCTGTGATCGGCCTATTTCCTGACGCCACTTAAGCTTTAGCTGATTTTGCTACGACCATGTTGTCTTATGGCAGCTCCAGGCAGGGCGTGACAAGTGTTACACGCCCCGTACGATTCATAAGTACAGATCAAGCCATACATTTCCTATTTTGTTTATGTCAATGGGTAGAAACATATGCAGGTAGGGGCAGTGATATTTTCTATTTTTATTGGTGTATTTTAAGTGTTCAAATAAACTGCGAACAGCCTGTAATATATATATATATATATATATATATATATATATATATATATATATATATATATATATATATATATAACAGGATATATATATATATATTACATATATATATATATATATATATATATATATATATATATATATATATCGTGAATGGCCACTTTGTCTCAAGCACGAAAACCAAATATTCTCCCGCCTGAAAAATTATGTTCGACCTAATGAATTGATTTTTTTTGGGCAGAGGCCATCACTTTTTTTTTTTCCCCCTATAATTGGTCGAGTGACATCTTTTGCAATCTTGCATCATCATTTGCGTTTGACTGAAGGTAGGCACATACTGGCTTCGGGAATATAATAGTCAACACACCAAGCGAAATTACAGTAGCACGTTAGAGTTAGCCTTATATATATATATATATATATATATATATATATATATATATATATATATATATATATATATATATATATATATATATAATATCTTCGACATTTGCCTTTGTTCATCAGAAATGTGTGTCTACATAATTCGAGTTATATGGGCACAATCCATAGTGAATGATCAAATTTTCAAACATTTAAAATAAACAAAGTAAAATTTTTAACTTGATATAGTAATATAAGGCTCACTTCTACAAGTAACCTTTACTCGAATAGTGTGGTCTTATTACCAGTTTTATTTAATACAGCTCAAATATATTCGAATGATAAATAGACGAAACACTTAGAATAGTATTAAACTTTCACTTGAATTACCAGAAAGTTATAATGTGAACTTCTCGGTATAATATTCTTATCGTTTATTTTCCTCATTAAATTTTTCTTCAGTTTAATTTATTGGTTATTCTTTTCTCTGCATTTTCTCACTTCCTTCTTTCTTCTTCAGTCTGACCACCTTACATCCTTCCTTCTGCTTTGCCGTTTCCAACTTCTAACGTTAACTACTCTGATGTTAACACTGAACATGATATTGTAGTTGTCGTCTATGAAACTACCATCTTATGTTTTCCGGGACATACCAGTGCCGTTTTGAAATGACTTAAGATCAGTAATGTCTTCAAACAGCATAGAGTATCATGGACGACTTCCTGTCTGTGAAACACCATGGGTATCACCCATACTATCTGGCAGAAGATTCTTGGTCTAGGTACTTTCAATAGACAGGGAGCCAATACAGGATATTGGAATGTTAATCATGATAAAAAGGTCTTCCGTATTTTTCATCTTGGTCTTGTAAGAGATCACCTATAATCTCTAATTCATAGGTTTTTGTGAAGGATAATCTGGTAAATCAATAGGTATGTTTAAGGTTATCCACCAAAATACTTTCACTTTCCTTAAATTATGATTGTGGGAGTTTATCACTTCTTAAGGCATCTTTTTTGGGCTGGTTCCATCCATTAAATAGGGATTTGTCACCCGCTGCACCAGTCCACACTGATCTTCGATTGAAACACTTTTTCTTTGTCTGCACAATGATGCGCTTCTTTCAAAGCAATTTTCAATTTAATTTATTTTTTTTACTGAAGCGTCTGCAGAATCTAAGGGATCTCTTTTGATGGCTTGCAATGTGGCTAATGAATTCCAAGTCACTGACCCACACTTTTTAACCCATTTTGAATAACGATAGATGTTATTTTATCATCAAGCAACTGTACAAGTAGTGGGCAAAAATCCTTTTTCAATTCCAATCTGTCCAAATGCTTGAGCCCCCTATTGTGCACTCCTTTTCTTCCAGTGTCCCTTCAGTGATCGAAATACAGCGACATTCATTGGCTACATAGGATGAATTGCTTTCGGATGCAAGGTCACTAGTTCAATCCTATTATCATTGCAAAATTGGCTCGTCTGTAAAGTTAGATGGGTACTGGGGCCATCAATAAACCAAACAATTGGCCGCGAGATTTTATTGGTTAGTAACCAAGGATTGAAAACATTTGTCACCTATTGGTTTAAAAAAAAAAAAAAAAGCTCTCGTCATCCAACCTCTCTCGGACTTTCCCAATCCCCAGGTGGAGGAGAGAACACTGGTGATTATATCGTGAGGTAATTTACCATGTTTATACACAACCAATGAAAACCCTAATTGTCCTGCTGCATTTGCGCTTATTACGAGAGACACGCGAGTTTTCTCGTTAGAACTGACTTGATTAACACTTTTATTACATATTACATTTTATAGCAAAAATTAGTTTTTTTTCCCCCTTTCTTTCTTTCTTCTTCTTCTAAATGAACGCACTCTCATCCGCGCTGCATACGCGGTTTGGTTCTTTAAGGATGAAATCCAAGTTTATACTTTTTAAATAATTAGTATACCCCTAAACACCAGTTCATTAAAATTTCTTTCGATACTAATGCTCTGCTAATCATCAAATTTTGAGTCCTTCTTGTTGTCACTTTTGGGTTCCTCTTTATGAATCTTAAAAACCATGTCCGGCCTAGACCATCATCTTAAAAAATTGTTTTCACTTTTCATTTCTTTCAGCAGCAGCTTCTCATCACTATCTAAAATAACATTTTATCTTATGGGAAAGCCTTTTTGGCATCTGATGCTATATTTTCGAAGGGTAGTTCGAGGAACTTCATGCTTCTTCGCGGCTGCAGTCACTGGTATTTCTCAGGACACTTCGGCTTCTGCATCCCCCAATTTTTTTGCATCGTAGGACCAAAATGTATTTTTTTTCTGCGGGCGTATTTGAACCTGCAACAATATTTCTGAAAAAAAAAAAAACAATCAGAGAATACTCTTATTAAGTCATTATCACCGAACCAGTAGTGAAAACAATCAGAGAATACTCTTAAGTCATTATCACCGAACCAGTAGTGAAAACAATCAGAGAATACTCTTGTTAAGTCATTATCACCGAACCAGTAGTGAAAACAATCAGAGAATACTCTTGTTAAGTCATTATCACCGAACCAGTAGTGAAAACAATCAGAGAATACTCTTATTAAGTCATTATCACCGAACCAGTAGTGAAAACAATCAGAGAATACTCTTATTAAGTCATTATCACCGAACCAGTAGTGAAAACAATCAGAGAATACTCTTGTTACGTCATTATCACCGAACCAGTAGTGACAATAATACCTACACATTCACTTGTTTAAAAAAATACCAAAAAAAAAGTGTCTTCAGCTAAATACTATTTCCGAGCCACCCAACATAGTTCAAAAAGGCTTACTTAGACTGCTGTATTTCAAAATATACTGTTCTGAATAATGCAAAACTATGATATGGGCTTCGGCTCTCAATACCTCGCTATTAAGAGCCACCCAAATCTCTTCACTCACTCACTATTATATAGGATGTTGACGTTAATATAAGCACATTGAAAGATCTACTAAACACCTACTTGTATGCGCGTTGTGTATTTTTTCACCTTGTGTAAAATTAGCATTGCCATCGGCCTCATCACTTTATTCATGCGTCAGTCAAATGAAACTGAGAAATTATTAGAAAAGTAAATATTTTACAAATCAGGTCATTTTTTACACTTTGACTGGGTGCTCGTCACTCAGTGCGCTCGTTACAATATATGCAGTAGGAGCAGTGACTTTATTCTTAGGTTTATTTCTAAAGTACTCACTTTATCTTGAACAGCTTTTAGGGACGTGCACTGAACTTTTTTATACACTTTTCATCAATAAAGGTTAGTGCCAACGCTGAAAGTCCCATAGAGACACACTGCACGACGATAACACTGCACACCAGCTCAAAGTCATGCGGATAGGGGTGATGGGGCAATTTGCTGCTTGAGACAATGTCGCCCTTACGGCTCCCTTGATTCTGTGTTTCAGACGCTCCAAACAACTAATTTCAATTTACCTGAAGATTAGCCCGTAATACAAAGAGAAAAGTTATTATATGTTTGCCAATGTGAAATTTGCAATGGAAAATTCGTCTTACAATCTCCGTCGCTCTAGATGAAGTATGTTATGAGCGCTTTGTATTAAAGCTTGCATTAAAATATTTTCCACGCATTTTTTAACTGTAGTCTGTCCTAAGAACGTTTTTTTTTTATGAAGCTGTCAGCGATTGTCGCGTAACGAGTTGTGATACGAATTGTCAAAATTGGGACGTCGATAAATGGCTGGTTTTTTCGTGTTGCCGTAATCTGCTGCGGTAGTTATCATTTATCATTTTTAATGCTAAATTATTAATTGCGTCGCCAGCACGGGTATAAAACACCGCCGTAGGGGCCACAGAGGCCAGACAACTGAAGATCCTCGCAGAAGTACAGGAGCTACAGAGCAGCAGAAATGTTCGTCAAGGTAAAACAAAACCAGTATTATGAGCTGACCTTTGTGGTAATTCTTCAGCTACAGATGTTGCTCCTCAAGTGTTTTCAATTTATTTTTGCCCCCTAGAACTCGAGGAAATTAAAATTTAATAAGTATACAAAATCATTTGAGCAATTGTATTCATAGTGTTTTCATCCAGCGTAAATATGAACATTTTTTTTTTTCATGTGTATCCGTACAAATTTAAAAAATATTTTTGAACACAAAATTTGGATTCTCCTACAGTATTTCTTGAAGTCACAGAAGTGTCGTTCTTCAGTTTCTTTGAAATGTAACATTTCTATCTGTTGCGGTGAGAATGTAACGGCTGTCAATTTGATTTTTAATTTCATCTCAAAATTTAAAACCTTAATACGAGCTTACCGAGTGACAAATTTCCAGAAAATATTATTCGAGACTTTCTAACTACATTGACATTATTCTGAGGTGTAGCATAGCTTATTAATTTTGCTCAATTTGAGATTTGTGCAACACACATTATAAATTTAACATTCATGTCGATCTTCATAACATATTTTTTGCTGTTGCCACGTGTTTTTTTTTTACAACTAAGATAATGTTTGTACTATGATAAAAATGTATAAAACAATTTCCGGCACTTAAATAATTTTAAAGTACAATGCCAAATTCGAACTTACACAACAGTTGAAGAAGTCAAAAATTTCCACATAGCTTCTTGAATACAATTAATGCCCTTTAATTACACATATATGTATGCGTATTTGTGTACCTATGTTTAACGATATATTTTCTTTCCTCAGCTCACACATAATTATGTCATACCTTACCTTGGTGTTGGCAAACAAGGTGTTTTTTTCTGAGTAGCGCTTTAACTGTTGCAAGTTTGGCAACCATCTGGCTGTCGGAAAATGAATAACAATTAATAAATATATTCTTAAAAACATTTATTTATGTAAATTCCACTGATTGCTGTTATTGACTCGTTAATTTAAAAACACTGCTTTGAAAATAACCACGTGGGATGATGTGTGATTTAAATGAGATAAAAACTGTAGCATGGATAAGCTCCTTTAGTAACACAGCCCACCATATTGAAAAAATTATAAACAGAAACTAAACATTGACTTATAGAAATATTTTCCTTAACGATATACTGGATGTCGCTTTGCCCATTAAGCACGTGTGAAATAGCATTTACACACAGCGAAATACATTATTCATTGTCACATATATTTCAGGACGTACTAACTTCAACCACGAAATATTGAAAAATAAATTCATGTTTATTCTTCTTATCCAGTTATTGAACATGTATTCGCTGCAATCATCGCCAGAAATCTGGAAATAAAGCAAAATATGGTTTCACATCTCGTATTTATATATGCAGTGAAATTTGGTACATTCTCATTAAATTTATTTTTAATTGGAATGGTTGTAAGATTATTGCTGTAATTAAATCGTCTTATGTTACTTAGCATGCAAGTGCAGGAGTATGTACAAAGACTTGGGAGCTTTCATCATTTATAATTTTCTCCGCAGATCGTGGTTTGTGTGGCTCTGGTGGCTGTGGCTTCCGGCCAGCTGGGCTGCAAGTACCCTCACGGTGGTCCATACATCTACCCAGCATCTTCTCAAGCTCTTGCAGCTTCACAAGCTACGACGTCTGGTGGCTGTGGAAACGCCGCAGCCCAATCCCTCTCCGCGGCGTATGGAGACAACGCCTTCGCCTCGTCCTTGGCCAGCGCCGAGTCTGGTCCTGCATACCCTCCCTACAAATTCCCTGAATATCCTCCCTACAAATCCCCTGAATATCCTGCATACTCTCCCTACAAATCCCCTGAATATCCTGCATACCATCCCTACAAATTCCCTGAATATCCTGCATACCATCCCTACAAATTCCCTGAATATCCTATATACACCCCTCCTAAGTATCCCGCCTACCCTCTCCCAAGCTACCCTTGCTCATGCTAGGGCGGGTCAGCGTTTTGGAATGTAGAGTCGAAATTCATTCTGTCGTGACATAATTGCTGCAGATTTGAAAAGAAATTACTGAGAATGTGTATAACAGTTGCAACTTCCTACCTATCTGTACTGACAGTTGCTTTTATTACAGAATAAAATTTGTGAAGAAAAAAAAAGCTTTAGTGTAGCACTTGTGTTTATTTATTCTTACAGAAATTTTATTTATATCTAAACAATTTTAAATCCACAACAGTGGACTGCTGAACTTCATAGTATATAGTACTCAACTTTACTAACTTCTGTAGTATAAATTAAATACTGCATTGTTCTATAAATTTTGGGTTATGTACAAATTTCGTCGAATAGCTAACGGCATGTGGGCAGTTCCTTATTTCTATAAATTAAAATAATAATTATTGTTAATCTTAGAAACCACTCTAAACATCCTCTTGAAAACCTTTTTCAATGGCATTATTTCGGGTTAAAAAGAACGCTTATAAAAAGTTAAGTTTCTAAACACTGAACTGTGTTTTTCATTGCAAAATGAAACTATGCTGATTTTGTGCACTGCTATGATAGAAGAGACTGCCATAATGGGTCATCATTTGAAAGAATTTTGTTTGGGAAATGTTAGTATTCTTGAGTAGTTTCTATAGGCCTTTAGAGTCTTGTGTAGCATCTGTAGCCCTACCATTAATCACTGTTCTACTTCGGGTACGTTTTACGAAAAATCGTTTCTGTTATTATTTTTTAGGGCAGGGACAAATAAATTTAAGGAATATGGTTTCACTTGATGAACATTTTTTTTAGGATTTAAATTCATGAAATAACGATAATGGCCAATGAGTTTTATTTTTAAGTCGTATGTTTTTACTCAAAGTTTATTATCTTAGTTAAAAATTGACGACTACCCTTTATAGCAGCACACACATGTTCAGCAGTTTAATCAATGGGATGACGTTCATCTTTGTTGTGTGCTTTGAACCAAGATCTGGTAAACATGTGGTAGAAGTGTTTCCCTCCCTTTCAATTAGCATGGTGAATAGTTTGTCCCAGGTGAAAACAAGTCTTCCTATATCATTATTTGGTTTGAACTGATCTACTAGTGAGCTGGCTATTGCTTCACCCTTATCTATTGGATTATATTTCACACTTGTAGGCATTAAATTGGGAGTAGAAGTTTTATTATAATTTTTTTGGCGTAGAATTTTTTAATACGCCAGAAGTTATGGATACAATCGGAAAGCTCTGTAACAAAAGTCTATTTTGTTTTACTGAATTTTTCAAATTTGCTTTTAAGATCTCTTTTGAGTTTATTATATTTAGATTTTAAAAGATTAGTTCTGTGTTTTTGATACATATGCCTAGCATGCTCTTTTTCTGCTGGTAAGAAAATATCTCTGTATGGGAATTTTGCTTCACAAATTGATGTCTGTTAAGGAAAGAAATATTTTTCGTATGTGGGTTTTTATTGTGACTTGAAATAGTTAAAGAGCTGTGTGAATATACTTTTCACTTGTATTGTATATTTCGTTGATGATAAATGTCTCATCTAAATCTTCTTTAAAACTCTCCCAAGTTGTTTCCGTATATTTACTAGGTATTGTATCAGGATGTTTAACTGTTTGTGCTTATTTTACAAAACACCGGCAAATTATTTTAGTCTAATTAGTCCATGGGATGTATTTCGAGTATTTCATTGGTGATGTTTGTCAACAGAACATCTAATACATACTTCAGATTGAAACTTACTTTGAGACGGGAAAATTGTGGGTCGGTCCGGGGCACGGATGAAATATTTATTTAATTGAGATAGGGAAAGTAAAATTCTGCTCTTTTGGTTGTTTACTCTACTGTACCCTTCAGTGTGTTTTGAATTTAAATCTCTTGCAATATGATATGGGTTAGGTTGATTGGATGCTTTATCAGGGTATGTTATTAATAAGTTTTTATTTGGGCCGAGATATACTGAGGTGACAGTTAAGTGGCCATGGTTTTTATTATTATTTATAGAAATTGATTCAAAATTTTCGTACGTCTCTAGTAATCTTTCAAGCTCATAGAGCTGGTTGAACACTCCTTTACTCTACCAGTAAAGCGTAGAGATGGTACCGGGATCTTGCTAAGTGGACGTGATCCATTTAAAGATGGCATTGAACGTGGTCAGAGCCTCCAGTAGAAACATGATTTTTCCTGTGGGTCTAGGTAGGCGTTCGCAACTTCATATATGGACGGAAATGAGCCATAATTGCCTCACGCAGATACTGGGGGTCCTGAAATCCAGCATGGACGACACCATGTCACCAGTGGACGCGGGAGTTTGTGGTAGGTTTTGCTGTTGTTGGTCGCCGAGGTGCCGAGGGAAAGTGCTCGAAACCGTGTTTGGGGCGCAACAGGAGTTTGAGTTGGAATTGTGATAGTTCTGTTGGGACACTTGATGGCATTTTTATATGAGTGAGTCTGTGGAAGATTTCTGGCATCAAGGATTTTGGTATAATGCGACAAGTAGCGAGCTGGGGAGTGCTTATAGGTGTGCTTATTGCATTAGGAAGTGCTTATAGGTGTGCTTATTACATTAGGAAGTGCTTATATGTGTGCTTATTGCATTAGGAAGTGCTTATAGGTGTGCTTATTACATTAGGAAGTGCTTATAGGTGTGCTTATTACATTAGGAAGTGCTTATATGTGTGCTTATTGCATTAGGAAGTGCTTATAGGTGTGCTTATTAAATTAGGAAGTGCTTATAGGTGTGCTTATTACATTAGGAAGTGCTTATAGGTGTGCTTATTACATTAGGAAGTGCTTATAGGTGTGATTATTACATTAGGAAGTGCTTATAGGTGTGCTTATTACATTAGGAAGTGCTTATATGTGTGCTTATTGCATTAGGAAGTGCTTATAGGTGTGCTTATTGCATTAGGAAGTGCTTATAGGTGTGCTTATTGCATTAGGAAGTGCTTATAGGTGTGCTTATTACATTAGGAAGTGCTTATATGTGTGCTTATTGCATTAGGAAGTTATTATATGTGTGCTTATTGCATTAGGAAGTGCTTATAGGTGTGCTTATTGCATTAGGAAGTGCTTATATGTGTGCTTATTGCATTAGGAAGTGCTCATAGGTGTGCTTATTACATTAGGAAGTGCTTATAGGTGTGCTTATTACATTAGGAAGTGCTTATAGGTGTGCTTATTACATTAGGAAGTGCTTATATGTGTGCTTATTGCATTAGGAAGTGCTTATAGGTGTGCTTATTGCATTAGGAAGTGCTTATAGGTGTGCTTATTACATTAGGAAGTGCTTATATGTGTGCTTATTGCATTAGGAAGTGCTTATAGGTGTGCTTATTACATTAGGAAGTGCTTATAGGTGAAAGGTTTTCTTGTTAAAGCACTACAATTTTTAATACTTAGGGGCCTATAACATTCAGTGAAACCTTTCGACAACAATGGAAAGTGTTACTTTATTTTACAATGTAAAGATAAATGTTTACATGAACAATATGTTTCTGTTTATTAGCCCACTTCATCTGTAACTGTACCACTATTGTTAACAATAATAATAGTTGCATCTCTCTGCTGCAGTTTTAATGAACGTGAATGGTCGCCCAAAGAAAGTTATATGTATTTTACTGCTCACCTTAACAATTATTACATACTTTCTAAAGATCCACTACATTCATTAACTCAGCATATTGTTAACTCGCACCTGTACTCGTTATAAACTAAAAAAGTAAGTGAAACAGCTGAATAAATACGTTTTGTTGAATCCCATTACGCGTGTATATGTACCAAATTTTCTTAATGTTTACGTTATTGTAAACTATGTTGTACTATAGATCATTACTTGTGTGCATAAGAACGCACGTTATTGTTGTAATGTGAAATTTTCAAACTTTGTGTCTCGGGATTTGCAGCGAATGTTTTCCGTGCTGCTCGTATACGGAGGGACGTGCGACAGTTTTCGCACAGCCATTGACCACACTGTACTGGACACCCCTCAAGACAGGACTGGTGGTGCTGTGGTTAGACTGCTCGTCTCCCAACTATACGAACACGGTTCGATTCCACGCGGGGTCGCCCCCGGATTTTTCCATGAGGGAATCGTGCCGGGCGATGCCGCTATCCGGCGTATTTTCTCGGGGATCTCCCGTTTCCTACGCCCCTTTATTCCGGCACACTCATCGGCTCTCGAGACCTCGATGTTTCGAGCCGCACAATTCTCTTCACTCACTCTCTCTCTTTTGAAAGCCCTACTTTAAATCTACTCGCACGAAAATTGGGCATTCCTCCACCGTATGTGAAGTAACACTGCCACGAGCCAAATCTTTTCATTAATGCCTTAGTGAAGAGAAACCGTAAAATTATTAGAAATATTTTTTGTTTCAATTTGATGAATTCGCCGACTTGCACGCATTAAAAAAGAAACAGAAAGCACACCACAATATTTAAATTTCTTAATTTATTTACCTGTTTCTTTTAAATCGGCTTTAAGCCATGAAACTATTTGTTGAGTAAATGAAACTTGAAAAGCAACAAAATTTCTTTCGTTCATCTTACAAAAAGTACTTGCTTAAATAAACTAAGTATCTAAGCTGCGTCAAAAATACTATACTGCCAACCAAATATTTAGTTAAATCAATTGTATTATATTTACTTGGACATTCGCGTGATTCCGTTCGTTCGAAAATACAACTCGAGAGGTCCTCTGTAATTCTGGTAACAATTAAGGCTGTAACAGTTTTTGTTAGTGCCTTTACTGATACTTAACAGCGGTATACATATCCCAACAAAACAAATAACCAGAGCTGTAAAACCGGAAAAATTTATTACGTTATTTGTCCAGTATTTGAAATGTATATACTTAAAAGAATTCGTATTACGTCAGTAGTTACATCAGATGTGGTTGCAAGGATGTAGCACTCGGTTGTGATTAGCACAACTTCGAATCTCGATCGTTCCACATCTTTCTTTTATAATAACTGAAGCTGTATTTTGACGTAAGAGTCAAACATCTGTTGCGCCACCCAATTCTTACATTTTTAAGGTAACCAAATAAGAAAAACAAAATGGTTTGGTTTCAGCAACAAAATATTCCACTGCTCGTATACAGGCAATTAATTTATGGTTGCCCCCCAACAAATTGTGTTTTATTCAAAACATTTTTTTATCGGTGTACTGGACGCATGGCCGTCAGTGAGCCTGTTAACCCCTCAACATATCATCACGAGTATACTCGTTCACAGCTGACGTGTTGCAGAATAGGCAATATCATGGTCGGAGCTGTACAGGTCCAAAAGCTAGCACTAGTAAGGGCCTCGCATTTCCCTGGCTTATACTATTGGTTGCTGCTGACACAGAAACAATTATACGATTGGTCGCTGATTGCTCCATAGGCCTACTGAAACCTCTTCCATGGGCTACAAAGTGTCAGTTGTTGAAACAAATTCGTAAGTACAGTTCACGCCATACATTTCTTCTTTAACGACGCCTGGAATAAAAAAAAAACATTGTTTATGTCAAGGGGTTGAAACATATGCAAGGAGGGGCAGTGATATTTATTGGTGTATTTTAAGTGTTGAAATAAACTGTGAACAGTATATATATATATATATATATATATATATATATATAATATATAATATATATATATATATATACATATATATATATATATATATATATATATATATATATATATATATATATATATATATATATATATATACATATATATACATATATATATATATATATATATATATTATATATATATATATATATATATATAACACATACACACACACTCATACACACACACACACACACTGCGGCCCCAGTATCACGCCCCTCGTTTGCAGTTTTGCGCCTGGATGCAGGAACACGTGGGCACACGCCAATCCGCACGATGTCTCGGAAACCAATTTCCAGGAAAGTTTTTCAGTCAATGTGTAGTGTGGTGTGCTTGGCTCACGGCTCATCGGCCCACATTATTTTGCTGGCGATGTTACTGCTCACGTCTACAGGAAGTTTCTGGTCAATACACTCCCCGTGTTACTGGAGGATGTGCCGTTAGAGGTTCGCCGGCGGATGTGGCTACAGCAGGATGGGGCTCCTCCACACTTCGGAAGGACTGTCACAGCGTACCTGCATACTACGTTCCGCTGGATTGTACGGGGTGGGCCGGTTCCGTGGCCGGCGCGTTCTCCGGACCTCTCCCCTTTAGACTTCTTCGTGTGGCGCTGCCTGAAGAGTCGGGTGTACGACGGACCGCGGCCGGACACAAGTGCCCGGTTACAGCAGGCGATCACCGACGCCCCCGATCAGTTACGCTACCTCGCACGCAGTGGCAACGCTCCATGATGCAACTCGTCGCAGCCTGCGTTCGGGTTGACGGTGCACATTTTGAGCAGCTGGTGTGAGCCACTCTACATTCTTGTAGTCCAATGTAATAAAGGTGTTCCGTAAGGCTACATTTTTTTTTTTTTTTTTTTCCTGTAACTCGGTACGGGAGCTGCTTAGTCCATTTTTCTATATCAATGTTTCGTTGCCAATGAGCTGTAGAATACACTGCCGACGTATGTCGGTCGAAACGCAAAACAACCTCTCTCTCTCTCTCTCTCTCTCTCTCTCTCTCTCTCTCTCTCTCTCTATATATATATATATATATATATATATATATATATATATATAATTAATTATATTATTATTATTTTTTACCTTGGCTATAATCATGAGCGGCCACTTTGCCTCGAGCACTAAAACCAAAATCAACTCCCATCTGAAAAATTCTGTTCGATATAACGAATTATTTTATTTTGGACAGAGCCCATCACTTATTCATAGTTTTTTTTTTCGAAACCTATATAATTGGTCGAATGATTTATTTGCAAATCTTTCATCATCTTTTTTTTTTTTTTCATTCGACCAAACGTGGATACTTACTGGCATCGGCGATATAATGGTTAACACACCAAGTGGAATAACAGGAAATTAATACTGGATTCCCGCGTTCGAAACTGGTAGCAGAAATATGGATAATAGCCGTGTTCATTATAATGTTCGATAGCCTTCGTGACAGTAGCAATGTATAGTTTACATACGCACACACATAATCTTCGACATTTACCGTTACCCATCAGAGATGCGTGTCTACATAATCACAGTCACATGGGCACAATGCATGGTAAATTATCAGATTTTTAAATATTTTAAATTATATAAAGGTTTTGTTTTTACTCTACGTGATAATATAAGGCTCACTTCTACAGATAACCTTGACTCGGATAGTTCAGTCTTATTTTCGGCATTATTTAATACAGATCACATACATTAGCATGGTAAAAAGATGAAACCCTTAGAATAATATTACACTATCACTTGAGTTCCCAGAAATTTTCCATGTGAACTGCCAGGTATAATCTTCTTCTTTTCACTTATTTTACTCAGTATGTTTTTCTTCACTTTTATTTATTGGTAATTTTTTTCTCTGCATTTTCTCACTTTCTTCTTTCTTTTTCAGTCTGGCCACCTTACATTCGTCCGTCTTCTACGCCTTTTCCAATTTCTCATGTTAACTCCTCTGATATTAACACTGAACATGATACTGTAGTTGCCAAAACCACTGCGATTTTGAGAGGACTTGGCATCAGTAATGTCTTCAAACAACATAGAGTTTCATGGATGATTTCCTTTCTATGAAACAACATGGGTAATATCCATATTATCTGGCAGTAGGTACTAGGACAAGACATTTTCTATACAGAAGGAATCAAGAGATTGTATTGGAATGTTAATTCTCCTTGAAAGAGCTTCGGCAATCTTCATCTTGGTCGTGTAAGAGATCACCTCGATAAACAATCTCTAATTCATGGTCTTGTGAAAGATAATCTGATTAACTAGTATGTGCGGTTAGGTTATCCACCAAAATACATTCACCTTCATTAAATTATACTTGTGGGAGATTATCACTTCTTGAGGCATCTATTTTGGGCATGTTTCATACATTAATTAGGGATCTGTCTCCTCTGCACCAGTCCACACTGGTCTTCGATTGAAGGAAATAATTTTTTCTCTAATTGCAAAATTATGCACCACTTTCAAAGCATTTTTCAATTAATTATTCTTTCCTGAAGAATCTGCAGAGCCTAAGGAATCTCTTTTCAACCCATTTTGAGTAATGATGGGTGTTATTTCATCATCAAATACCTGTTTAAGTAGTGGGGGAAAAAATCATCTTCTTCAATTGCAATCTGTCCAAATGCTTGAGCCTGCTAGTGTGCACTTCGTTCTTCCAGTGTTTCTTCAGTGCTGGAATTACAGCTACATCCAATGGATGTAGAAGAAGATAAGTTGCATTAGGGTAGAAGGCCACCAAATCAATCCCATTATCATTGCAAAACTGGCTCGTCTGTATAGTTGTACTGGAAGTGTGGCCATCGTAACGGACCAACCTATTAGCAGCGAGATTTCATTTGTGACTAACTAAGGATAGAAAACATTTGTCACATATTGGTGAAAAAAAATACTCCTGTCATCCAACCTCTCTCGGACCTTCCCAATCCCCAGATAGAGGGAACTCTGCTGATTATACTGTGAGGTACTTTGCCATATGTAGACACGACCGATATAGACCCTAATTGTCTTGCTGCATTTGTACTTATTAGGACAGTCACGCCATTTTGCTTATTAGAACTGACTTGTTAAAAAACGCTTTGATCACCTTTTATAGCCAAAATCCAATTTTTTTTGTGGATTTCAAAAGAACGCACTCTCATCCGCACTGAATAAGCGGTTTGGTTCTTTAAGGATGAAATCCAAGTTTTCACTTTTTAAATATTCGTACACACCTGAAAACCAGTTCGTTCAACTTTCCTTCGATACTACTGCGCTGCTAATCATCAAATTTTGACTCACTTGTTGCCACACTTGGGTTCTATTTTATGAATCTTAAAAACCATGTCCGGCCTGGAAAAATTATCTTCAAAGCTGTTTTCACTATTCATTTCTATTAGCAGCTTACGGTCACTATCTAGATCATCATTTTGTCTTATGGGAAAGCCCTCCTTGGCAGCGGACGCTATCCAGAGAACCATCATGTCTTCTTCTTTTCAGAGAATTGGTGTTCGGCCCATTTTTTTTTAAATTACTTTTTTATACCTTGACAAATATATATTCTAATATATCTTCGAAGGGTAGCTCGAGGAACTTCATGCATCTTCGCGGCTGCAGTCACTGAAATTCCGCCGCAGACATCGGAAGCTGCATCCACTAATTGCTTTGCATTGTAAGACCAAAATGTTTCTGGGGGCATTTTTGAACCCGCAACAATGTTTCCGAAAAAAGCCAATCAGAGAATACACTATTAAGGTCCCATTCAGCGAACAAGAAATGAAATACTCCTCATGAATCCCAATTTACTTTTCTTTTTCATACAGAAAATAAAATAAAAACATTTCCATATGACGTAACTCATTAGTGGCCATGGAGTGTATCTAGTAGTTGACATTAGGTGGCCACTACTAGGTGCAACAGTCAAATAGTCACAAAATAAAGACAGGTTATGAAGTAGAGCAACGTAAGTTTGCAGTAAGCAGAATCAAGTGCATTTATTAGTAACAAGTAATGGCCATCTGGTGGCCATTTCTGAAATTTCCCAGATTTTTGTGAGTGGTGGCCAGTTACCCTCTCAGCTAAGAGAATGCAAAAAAACAATGCAAACATAACCTACACATTCAGTTGATTAAAAAAAAAATACAAAAAAGTTTGTTCAGCTAAATTCTATTTCCGAGAAATCCAACATATCTTAAAAAGGCTTAACCACACATCTGGATTTCAATATATACTGTTCTGAATAATGAAAAACTCTTATAAAGGCATTTGAAGTTACAATAAGCACATTTGATAGGCCTTCTAACGATTTACTTGTTGCACGTTGTGTATACTTCAACCATATGTAATATTAACATTGCCATCACTCTCATCACTATATTCATACGTCTGTCAAGTAGAACTGTGAAATTATTAGAAAAGTAAAGCTGGTACTAATGAGCTCATTTTTAAACTTCGTCATAATAAAAAGATATCACAAATGGTCACATTACACTTTTTATTTGACGCTACGGTATGGAAGTACTTCCTCTCCATCGTTACCAACTTTACTGGGCGCATGTCACTCACTGCGATTGTTAAAATATATGCTGGTAGGAGCAGTGACTTTTTAATTAGCTTTATTTCTACAGTGCCCACTTTAGGCACGTGCACTGAACTTTGCTACATACTTTCCACCAATAAAATGATAGTGTCACCGCTGAATCCCATAGGAACAGACAGCACGAGGAGAACACAGCACGCCAGTTCAGAGTCTTGCGGATAGGGGTGATGGGTCAATTTGCTGCGAAAGACAATGTCGCCCTTACGGCTCTATTGCTTCTGTGCTTCAAACGCGCAAAACAGCTCCAGAAGGCAACTCCCTTGATAAACAACTGATTTCAATTTACCTCATTATTAACATCAAAATTCGTGAAGTTTGTTATTAAATTTGAAATTGACCGAGAAATCAAATTCACCTATTTGAGGAGCCTGCCTACCAGCTGGCAGCTGTGAAATGTTAATAGGATTTCCTTGTTAAGGACATTTCTTGTTAGTGCGTTAATTTTAAATAAATGTTTTTCGAACTAAATGTATGCTTTGCGAATTTTTTAGGAGAGGATACCTAAGAGCGATTATCTTCAATACAGATAGGCTGTATTTACTTTTTTGTAATACATAAAATTTAAAAAATTCCTTGCAAACAGGCTATACGTGTTATGGATACGTCTCTGCTGTAGGGATCTCGAAAAACATTCGTGATGAATGCATTTTTTTAAAAAGCCTAACTTAAAAATTTCCGCACTGAGGCGAAATTTCCAAAAAAAAATGGTATTTCCTATTTAAATAGCGCATCTGCCAGCTTGTAGGCAGGGCCCTAAACTATGTTATCGTCGGCCGAATTCAGAGACTAGTAATCTTATTGCAACATTTATAAATCTGATTGTCTCAAACAATTTCTTTAAAAAGAATTTAAGGTAAAATATAAATTTTAAACAAAAACTTTATGTATAGTGCATCCACGATTACTTCCAAATCCTTCTGAAGCCGTACTTAAGTTCTACTTTCAGAATATTCCTCCACCTCTTGCAAACAAATGCTAAACAAAGCCTAGAAAAATACACCAAAGGATCTACTCACTGGATTATTGCACACTCAGATTAGCATCATCTTGCAAAAGAACTATTTCCTATTCTCTGTTTTATTTATATTAATAATAAATTAATTGTTATAATTTATTATTAGATATAAGTAATCCTTCAATATAACAAAGAAAGGACACTCTTGTGTCAGACAAGTATAAAACAATTGGAGTGATTTTTCAAAATTTGATTCGAAAAGTGCGAAAATCGTGAATTGGCTATATATATATATATATTATAAGACAAATGTAGGCTTGTATGTGACGAAATAAATTTTTGGTAACGTTAATATTAAGTTTTTATTGTATTGAGCATTCCATCATTGCCCCTAATTTAAAGAGGAAAGTTATTCTATGTTTGCCAGTGAGAAATATGCAATGTAATCTTCGTTTTAAAATCTCCGTCGCTCTAGATGAAGAATGTTATGATCGCTTTATAGTAAAGTTTGTATTACAATATTTCCCATGGATTTTGGAACGATATTCTGTCCTAACAGTTATTTAAATATTTTATTTT
The DNA here is from genome assembly GCA_029891345.1 of Dryococelus australis. NCBI lineage: Eukaryota > Metazoa > Arthropoda > Insecta > Phasmatodea > Phasmatidae > Dryococelus > Dryococelus australis. The sequence continues at coordinate 29,393,803 of CM057001.1, forward strand.
AATGAAGCTGAGAGTGATAGTCGTGTATCTAGTTGCGATATGAATTATCAAAACAGGGTCAACGGTAAATGGGACAGTTTTTTTTTTCGTGTTACCGTAATCTGCCATGGCAGTTATCATTATCATGCAAAAGGATTATTTCTGTCTCCAGCACGGGTATAAAACACCGTCGTAGGGCCACAGAGGCCAGACAGCTGAAGATCTTCACAGAAGTACAGAAGCTACAGAGCAGCAGATATGTTCGCCAAGGTAAAACAAAACCAGTGTTATGAGCTGACCTTTGTCGTTATTTTTCAGCTACTGGTGTTGCTCCTTGATGTCATTTCAAGTAATAAAAAATTTCATAGATCTCGAGGAAATTAAAATATTTTATAAATATAGCAAATCATTTGAGAAATAGTATTCATCAGGTTTATATCCAGTGTAGATATGAAATTTTTTTTTTTTAAATGTGTATCCGTACAAATTTTTAAAAAACCTATTTATACACAACATTTGTATTCTCCTAGAGTATTTCTTGATGTCACAGAAGTGTCGCTCTTAGTTTGTTTGACGTGTAACATTTCTTTCATCTCAAAATTTAAAACCTAAATACGGTCTTACCAAGTGACAAATTTCAAGAAAATAATATTCGTGGCGTTCTAACTATATTGACGATTGTTCTCAGTTGTAGCGTAGCTTACTAATTGTGCTCACTTTTGAGATTTGTGCAACACACATTGTAAATTTAAAATTCCTGTCGGTTTTTTTAACTGGTTTTCCGCTTTTGCCACGTGTTTTTTTTTTCTGATTATTATTTCGTTCAGCTAAAAAACGTTTGTAATATGAGAAAAAAATGTTTGAAACATTTTGCGACACTTAAATAATTTTAAAGTGAAATGTCCAATTAGAACTTACACAACACTCGAACAAATCAATAACTTGTACATAGCCTCTTTAATACTTTTAATGTACTTAATGTATATATATATTTATGCATATATGTGTATCTAGGTTTGCCAATTTATTTTCCTTCCTTAGACAATACATAAATAGTTAATACCGTACCTGGGTGTTACTAAAGATTGTATCAAGGAGTCTGTTTTTTTTCTAGGAAGTGTTGTAACTGTTGCAAGTTTGGCAATGATCTGGCTGTCAGGAAATTTATAAAAATGAATAAACAAAATTCATAACATTTATTTATGGAAATTTCACTGATCGTTGAAAGTGATTCGTAGATTATAAATCACTGCTTTAAATAAACACGTGGGATGATGTGTGCTTAAGACTAGATAATAATTGCTGCATGGAAAAGCACCTCTTGTAACACAGCGAACCATGTTGAAAAAACCATAGATTAAAAACTAAATATCTACTTATAGAAATATTTTTCTTAACGATATACTGTATGTCGCTTTGCCCATTAGATATTTGTGAAACGACAATTACACACAGCGAAATACATTATTCGTTGTCACTTACATTTAAAGATGTGCTGACTACAACCATGCAAAACTCGAAAATAAATTCAAGTTTATTCTTCTTATCCAGTTATTGAACATGTATTCGCTGCAATTATAGCCAGAAATATGGAAATAAAGTAAAATATTGTTTTATATTTCGTATTTAATAATAACGTGAAATTCCAATAATCATATAGTCTTACAAATATAACTTATCCTAAAAGTGGAGGAGTATCTATAAACACTTGTGAGCAATTATAATTTATAATTTTCTCCGCAGATCGTGGTTTGTGTGGCTCTGGTGGCTGTAGCTTCCGGCCAGCTGGGCTGCAAGTACCCTCACGGTGGTCCATACATCTACCCATCATCTTCTCAAGCTCTTGCAGCTTCACAAGCTACGACGTCTGGTGGCTGTGGAAACGCCGCAGCCCAATCCCTCTCCGCGGCGTATGGAGACAACGCCTTCGCCTCGTCCTTGGCCAACGCACAGTCTGGTCCTGCATACCCTCCCTACAAATTCCCTGAATATCCTGCATACCGTCCCTACAAATTCCCTGAATATCCTGCATACCCTCCCTACAAATCCCCTGCATATCCTGCATACCGTCCCTACAAATTCCCTGAATATCCTGCATACCATCCCTACAAATTCCCTGCATATCCTGCATACACCCATCCCAAGTATCCTGCCCACCCTCTCCCAAGCTATCCTCACCCTTGCTAGGGCGGGCCAGCGTGTTAGAATGTAGAGTCGAAATTCATTCTGTCGTGACATAATTGCTGCAGATTAGAAAAGAAATAACTGAGAATGTATTTAACAGTTGCAACTTCCTACTTACCTGTACTGACAGTTGCCTTTCTCACAGAATAAAATTTGTAATAAAAATGCTTTAGTAACACTGAACTTGTGTGTATTTATTCTTACAGCAAAGTTATTTACATATTTACAATTTAAAATGCACAACAGTGGACTCCTTAACTTCATAGTGTACAGTACTCAACTTTCCTAACTTCTGTAGTATAAATAAAGTACTGCATTGTTTAATAAATTTTCGGTTATGTTCAATTTTCGTGGAATAGTTCAATGTCATGTGGGTAGTTGCTTCTTTCTTTAAATTAAATAATAATTATTGTTTATCCAGGCAACCACTGTAAACATCCTCTTGGAAACAATTTCCGTAGCATTATTTCTCACTAGATATAACTCTTATAAACAGTTCAATTTCTAAACACTGAACTGTGTTTTCTATTGCAAAGTGAAAGTATGGTAATTATGTGCACTGGTACGATAGAAGACACTGCAATAGTTGCTCATCAGATTAAAGAAATTTGTTTGCAAAATGTAAGTAGTCTCGAGAATGTTACGTGATTTCCACGTAGCAGGTAAGAAAAAGAGACAGGATAGTAGGACGCTGGGCTATCGTTGGACATAAATGGTATAAAACCCGTGACAACAATCCAAATAAAATAAAAACTCAGAATATATTGAGAGAATTCAAGCTACAAATAAATCATTAATCATCATAGATAGTTTTCAGTCATAGATTTTGTGACGGGACAACCTGAGGGAGATACACGAACTGGTACTGTAATTTTGGGAGACACAGATATTACCTCTAGTTCAAAAAACGACTCAACTGTCATTCACATTGATGTGAATTAGAAATGAGAAAAAAATCTTATCATGATTAAACAACATCCTTTGAGCCTACTAACTCTTCCACCAACGAAACACCAGAAGAAAAAAATAAATTCTGCAGTCATATTAAAAAAACCTACACTAATTTTAATATGGCACTTCAGGAAAATCAGCATTTAAAGTATTGATAACCACAAACACTATCATTAAACTTGATATGGCACTCCCGGGAAATACACAGCAATTTTCATAAACGAGGTGCAATAAATTAATTCTAATCCTCACGTCACACTGCCAAAAGATCAGTACTGATTGCCACAGTAAGCTACAAAACACTAACGTCCAATCTCTGACTACTCTTAACACAGAATATGGTAGAAGATATCCAGCTCAATATCGTAAAACACCTCTCTGCAGACAATTGATCCTCTCACATAACCCATTAAAAAAAAAATCGTAAAACTGGACAGAACAGGAACGCCGAAGAAAGACTCTGCTTTAAAAGTCAAGGCGTATCGATGGAGCTAACTAGATTTTGGAATACCCGTGAACTACTCTGGTTAAATTCAAAATTTACTAGAAACAGCATTAGCTGCAAAACCCCTAGAAATATATGCACCAAACTATAACAAAACGTAGCCCCCTCTTAGGCAACTAAGCGAAAATTGGTTTTCTAACGCATACGGGTGAGTAGGTAACTTCAGGTAGCTGTAAGAAAGTTACTGAGTTTTTTTTAAGTTAGTGGTCGACATACACATTTCAGTTGAAGTATACTTCAAGTAGTTCCCATGGGCATCTAGGCTCTGGTGTAACATTTGTAAACCTACCATGAATCCATGTTGCATTTCGGTTACGTTTTACGAAAAGTATTTCCTATAAAATGTTATATTTTTTATGGCAGGAACAAATCATTTTCAGGAACATGGTTTAACTAAATGAACTTTTTTGTATCAAATTAATGAACCAAAGAGATAATGTCTAATGAGTTTTATATTTAAGTCATATGTTTTTACTCATGAAAGTTTATTATCTTCGGATACAAACTGAGCATTACACACATGTTCATCTGTTTAATCAATTGGATGTCGGTACACCTTTGCTTTGAACCAATATCTGGCACACATCTGGTAGAATTTATTTCCTTTTATCCTATAAGCATGGTGAATATTTTGTTTGTTTGTTTATTGAGTGGGTTTTGCAAATGTCCGGTTTGCAGGGCGAAATGGGTTTGGGTATTGCCTCTATGTCAGCATAAACAACGATTGGCAATTTATCGCAGTAATTTTTATTTTTGAAATATCAAAACGGACGGCCTACCACCCTTCCCTGTTTGTGGAATTTCTGGACATAGTGGAGAATTTTCTATAAAGAAGTATTTGTGTTCATTCAGGCACTACTGTCCCGTCATCCCGGCATTCTTCGCCTGATCGTCGTAATACGTGAAATACCGCTTACATCTGTGGATCTTGTGGCTGTGGGCCATCAGCTGAGAACTTACGATCCGGGAAAAACGTTTTATGCAACAGTAATGAGCGTTCCCATCGTTGGATGCGAGGAGAAGTAGCTCGATATGTTAGTTCCCCCCCCCCCCGGCACCCGGTTACACGTACGGGATGAAGTTTTTGGTTCTCGTCTAGGCCATAAATTTTCACAGAAACTGTCGCATTTTTCTTCTCGAAAACTTGTGTTCGCAGCAATGGTGTAAGGAACTCGTGGCCGGAAAAGTCGAATTTCGTTTCCAATTTGTTATATCGCTTGTCTACTCGTTTGTGGATCTGTAACTTCTACGAAACCTTCTATAACGGCACATTTAAATTACATGTGGTCGTTTGTGTTGTGCCGGTTAGTGCCAGCTTTCCTGTTCTTGATTGAATCTGGCAAGTCAATGTATGATGAGGCACGGAGGGGGTCCAACTTGTTTATGCGGAGCTGCAAGCTACTGACTGACGACAGTGTTCGCCCTGAATCACATTCTGTGTATATTTCGTCTTCGCAATTTTTTTCTAAACTGTTTCGTAACATCTTCTCAAAGTCGCACGCCTCGAATATCGCTACAATTTTTAGTTTTGGATGTCTTTTTGTATGTACCTTCGTCGAAAGGTTCTGGTTTTGTATAATTGCATTCTAGCCGAATATTAAATTTAATCGGGCCCTACTCTCGTACTTCGTCGGCGAGCTGAGCAACTATGTTGTTGTCCATTGTTGCTAGACGCGTGCAAAAATCTTTTGTCGAATCGCTGACGTTTTCGGCTACATGTGTCTTTAGATTGGCCCTGAATGCTGTTTCTACCGCCATGAACGCACGAGGGGTCGGCTGACCAGCGCCAACTACTATTCGCAGTCGAAGTCGCAGTCTGCTGGAGAGCTACGCTGAGTCGGGGACTTTGGCGGGAGTAGGGAATGAACCACTGCACTTTGCCATGAGCTCTCTTAATTTATCCGCCTGCCGCATTCGTTGAAATTTCACGCTTGTCTATCTGGATTGAAATGACAGCAAGATTTGTGTCGACGTGCGTTACATACCTGTGTAAAAGCAGCATTACAGAATTTACAGTCGACTGTTGCTCCCTGCCTTATTTCGCCTGTACAAACCCGTACGTGTTTATGGGCTATTCACGGCAAAGTGAGCACTTTTTGATGCCCTTCCAGTTGGCATTAACCACTAATAAATATTTTTTTACGGCAGCTTCAGACGTTATCTTTAGGGAGTGGTGGATTGTACTCACTGTGTTTATTGGCCACACTCCAATGTTTATGTATTAAAACGTTGCAGGAAGATAGAAATTTAATAGAAGGAAAAAACTAGCAGGGCCTTAAAAAGTGCTCACTTTACCGTTAATAGACTATACCAATGTTATTCTTTCTGAGGACGGTGGTACCGCACAGCTCGCAAATTCGAGATTCGGTCCTGAACGGATTGTGTATACAACTAACCTAGTGGCGGATCCCTTTTCACTGGAGAGTAAAGTTCTTCCTACAATACGCACAAGAAAAAATAATGGAGGCGACACTTTCCCTGCCGCAGCAGGAGATGGAACTACAGATGTAGATGATGGAACGAGAGGTGCAATTGATGGAACAACAAATGCAGGTGATGGTACACGACGGCCGGCCATGGTTCGCCTCACTCGTGTAGAACCTGCAACACGAATACATTTACATTATTTTTTTGTGTAGTACAAATAATATTTAGTAATAAATCGTGTGTAAGCCGTATTTATCGGTTATTGGTTATTATTTTCATTTGTCCTTTATTTTGTAATATTTGGTGTCAGTGTGTTTATTAATTCTTTTTTAATATTTCGATAAAGTATTATTTCAGAACAGGTAAGTATGATGTTTTAATTGGGAAAAAGATATCTAACTACTTTGACTTGATAAAACCAAAAATACCTGCTTCACCAACAATCGTGCCAAGCTACAAGTACCGAATGTTGAAAGACAGTGAATCACACATACTTGTGTGACAGGTGACAGTGATATGACAGTTACTGAAGGGAACTCATTAGGAATAATACACTTTTGTGATGTGTTATGAATGTATTCGTACTGATTTTAGATCCAATATACAGGGCATGTCGCATACTGTATTTAGTTTTCTTATAAGTGGTTGTTCTAACATTAGTTTTTTATGTAAGTTTGCATTTATTTGTGTCGATTTTATGTTGGGTTAATTATTCTGATATTTTATCTTTTTGTTTGATCGAATTCGCGTCAGTGGTTCTCATGTTATAGTTACTTGATCTCAACACCCGCAAGAACCACCTAGGTGTCACTTGAGCAAAAAATGCTTATATAATGCTTATATATTGAAACTTATAATGCAAGTTGCTAGACATATATTGGACGAAGGATAGAGATCTTCTAGTGAAATAAATGGTCTTCAGTTCGAATACTGACTCGAGTTCTGAATCAAATTTATCGAACTGTGTGTGATTTCCTTTCTGTTTACGTGTGTATACGTAACTGGTATAAAGATGTATGTAATATCTATCTGTTAGGCAAGTCGTGTGGCCGTGGGTTCGAGTTCAGAAATTATAAAATATGTTAACTTTCTATCGGAATCAGAAAAAAATACCGTAATTTTCGCAGTATTCATGTGTGTCTGATATGAACATTTAAGCACTCTTCAAAGTCTAGGCACTGTGTAGGAATCTGAGTTATAGACCATAGTATTTAGAATAAATTTTAATATATTTTTAAACCTCGAAAAAAGTTCGGCAATTTTTCCCATTGCTAGGTGAATATTAGAGGAATTAATGTTAAAGGCGAAATTGAAGTTTTAGGCTTTGGAAATAAGAATCAGAGTGAGTTAATAGGGATGCAAATTGATAATGACCTGAGTTTTTAAAGTCCTATATAGCGATGTTCGTACATTAATTTTTCACTGTTTAGTATTGATGCGCACCTGATATAAGGAATTAAGTACTCACCAAAGGCGAGGAATGGTGTAACGCCCCAAATTCGAGTCCAGAAAAATATTAATAATATTAATTTTCAATCGGAATTGGAAAAAATTTCAGAGACATTTTTAGGAACTTATAATATAGACTAAACGATGGTGTTAGCTTCAGATGTAGGAATCGGGGATAGATAAGTGGTTCGCTATTCGACTAGTGGACTAGAGACCTGAGTTTTGGACACATTTTTAACAATGTTCGAACAATAATTTTGTCAGATTCTAATATTCATGCGCAAGTGATACAAAGTTTTTAAGCAATCTCCAAAGGTGAAGTATGTCAGAGGACCCAAAGTTTGTAGCTCGGAAACAAAAATTCCATAAATTTTCTCTCGGACTTAAAAAAAAAGGTGGCAATTTTGCTCAGAGATGGAAGAAAGTTCGTGTGTGTGTGTGTGTGTGTGTATATATATATATATATATATATATATATATATATATATATATATATATACATTGAGAAGTAAACATCGATATTTTGGGTTTTCTTATAGTGTTCGCATACGGCGGTGATGAATTTAGAAAACGAAGGCCTACCTTTGACATCAACGATCATGGAGTCGTGACTTTCATCATCGCTAACTGGTTGCCGTCAGTGTCGATTCTGTGAACCAGTTTTCGCCGAAGTATAAATACGCTACTTTCATACATTTTTTCTTTTATTTTTAGTATCATTCTAGACTTGGAATAGTACGGATGTAAAATGCAAATGAAGCATCTGCTCTATCGCTTCTTCGGTAAAGCATTTACAGCTGTGCGCAGTGTGCGACGTGAAATAACGACATGCAGGATGAAAACTTCAAGAATGTCATTTCAGTGTGATTTCTGCCAAAAGCAATTTACACGGAGTGATATTTTGAAGAGACGTTCTAAAACTTGTAGCACTGTTTCTCTGCAACTACAATCACCACCGCACTAGCACCGCAACGCACCGCAATCGGCTCTGAACTCAGCACCGCACTCGCCGTTATCAGCTCCGCAATCAGATCCTCAATAGCAATCAGCTCCGCAATAACCGTCGCAATCGCATTCAGCTCCGCATTCGCCTCCACGCTCTGTACCGCACTTAGCTCCGCACTCACCGCACATAGCACCGCACTTTGCTCCGCAAGATAGCAATGGTGACATGCGTATTAGCAAGCAAGATGTTACTGTACCCATACGCATTGAAGACGAAGATGAAGATACTTCTCACGAATCACACCACGGTGCCCTGTTGCATACTAGCGTGCGAGGCCTGATTTGCAGCCCGTCGAGGGCGTGGTTTAGCCACCTAAACATTCATTAAAAAAACCGAATAGCATACTTTTACCTACAAAACAGCCAGGGCAGTGAATAACTAGACTTCAAGGAAGCAGGCAGGAAATGTAGTTGAGTGACTTTTGAATGTTTCCGCAATGCCTGATGTATAATTTTGACACAATATAAAATATTTAAATTAATAAATTATAAATCATAAATCAAAAATAGAATTATTTATAAAATTTAATAATAATATTAAGATATTTGATTTTACATTCCCTATGTCTGTAAAACCTTTATGATTACCAAAAACACACAAACACACACACATAATATATATATATATATATATATATATATATATATATATATATATATATACACACACACACACACACTTAGTGTGGCGTCACTACCGAGCACTGTCGTGTACGTTCGGCAAACCCTAGCGGAAGACTAGTAAACACCCGCTGAGCCGAACCGAAGAATGCCGAGGTCGTCCGAGTCAGGCCCGAAAACTGTAGCAGTCCTGAGATCTGCCCTCCTGAACACTGGTTCACTGATCCCGGTCACCTGGGTCGCAGATCCACCTCGCTGGAGTCACGAGTCCACATCGCCTGCTCCGGGAAAAAAAGGAAATTTATAGGAGAATTGAAAAATAAAAGAGGAATTTTGAAGAAAAGAGGGAAATTTAATTGAAATTTATTCGATTTTGGTAGAAAAAGGTAAGCTTTTAGGGAAAATGGCAGTAGCCGCCCAGTCGCACAACCCGCTGTGGCTGCCAAAATACATTGTCCCTGACTTCTCTATATTACACTTCATTCATGTGTCGGTCAAGTAAATGTCTGAAAATATTAGGCACTTAAATACTTTGCAAATCAACTTATTGTTACACTTCGACGCATTGAAAAAAAAAAAAAAGCGAAAGAAATAATATTAGTTTCTCGAAAATGTTAACCTAACACTTTTTATTCGACGATAAGATATGGAACTACTCTCCCGCCATCGTTACCAACTATACTGGGAACATCTCACTCAATGTGCAAGTTGAAATATATGCAAATAGGAGCAGTGACTTTTTTCTCAGGGTATTGATTTTTAAATTTGCCACTGTATTGTGAACAGCCTTTAGGGACGTGCACTGAGCTTTGCTACATTCTTTCCACCAATAAAATGATAGTGTCACCGCTGAATCCCATAGGAACAGACAGCACGAAGAGAACACAGCACTCCAGTTCAGAGTCTTGCGGATAGGGGTCATGGGGCAATTTGCTGCGAAAGACAATGTCGCCCTTACGGCTCTATTGCTTCTGTGCTTCAAACGCGCAAAACAACTCTAAGTAGGAAACGCCCTAAAAAAACAACTGATTTCAATTTACCTCATGATTAGCATAAAAATTCATGAAGTTTGTTATTAAATTTGAAATTAACCGAGAAATCAAATTCAACTGTTTGAGGAGCCTGCCTACCAGCTGGCAGCTGTGAAATTGTAATGGGATTTCCTTGTTAAGGACATTTCTTGTTAGTGTGTTAATTTTAAATAAATGCTTTTCGAACTAAATGTATGCTTTGCGAATTTTTTAGGAGAGGATACCTAAGAGCGATTATCTTCAATACAGATAGGCTGTATTTACTTTTTTGTAATACATAAAATTTAAAAAATTTCCTGCAAACAGGCTATACGTGTTATGGATGCGTCTCTGCTGTAGGGATCTCCAAAAACATTCGTGATGAATGCATTTTTTTTAAAAAGACTAACTTAAAAATTTCCGCACTGTGGCGAAATTTCCAAAAAATAAATGGTATTTCCTATTGAAATGGCGGATCTGGCAGCTTGTAGGTTGGGCCCTAAACTATGTTATCGTCGGCCGGATTCAAAGACTAGTAATCTTATTGCATCATTTATAAATCTAACTGTCTCAAACAATTTCTTTAAAAAGAATTTAAGGTAAAATATAAGATTTAAACAAAAACTTTATGTATAGTGTATCCACGGATACTTCCAAATCCTTCTGAAGACGTACTTAAGTCCAACTTTCAGAATATTCCTCCACATCTTGCAAACAAATGCTAAACAAAACCTAGAAAAATACACCAAAGGAACTACGCACTGGATTATTGCACACTCAGCTTAACGTCATCTTGCAAAATAACTATTTCCTACTCTCTGTTTTATTTATTTTAGTAATAAATTAATTATTATAATTTATTATTAGATATAAGTAATCCTTCGATATAACAAAGAAAGGACACACTTATCTCAGACAAGTATAAAACAATTGGAGTGATTTTTCAAAATTTGATTCGAAAAGTGCGAAAATCGTGAATTGACTATATATATATATATATATATATATAATAAGACGAATGTCGGCTTATATGTGACGAAATAAATTTTTGGTAACGTTAATATTAAGGTTTTATATTATTGAGCATTCCATCATTGCCCCTAATTTAAAGAGGAAAGTTATTCTATGTTTGCCAGTGAGAAATATGCAATGGAATCTTCGTTTTACAATCTCCGTCGCTCTAGATAAGAATGCTTTATAGTAAAGTTTGTATTAAAATATTTTCCATGCATTTTGGAACGATATTCTGTCCTAACAGTTATTTAAATATTTTATTTTAATGAAGCTGAGAGTGATAGTCGTGTAGCTAGCTGCGATATGAATTATCAAAACAGGGTCAACGGTAAATGGGACAGTTGTTTTTTCGTGTTACCGTAATCTGCCACGACAGTTATCATTATCATGCAAAATGATTATTTCTGTCTCCAGCACGGGTATAAAACACCGCCGCAGGGCCACAGAGGCCAGACAACTGAAGAGCTTCACAGAAGTACAGAAGCTACAGAGCAGCAGAAATGTTCGCCAAGGTAAAACAAAACCAGTATTATGAGCTGATCTTAGTCGTTATTTTTCAGCTTCTGGTGTTGCTCCTTCAAGTCATTTCAAGTAATAAAATATTTCATAGATCTCGAGGAAATTAAAATATTTTATAAATATAGCAAATCATTTGAGAAATAGTATTCATCAGGTTTATATCCAGTGTAGATATGAGAATATTTTTTTAAAAATGTGTATCTGTCCAAATTTAAAAAAACATAGTTAGACACAACGTATTCTCCTAGAGTATTTCTTGAAGTCACAGAAGTGTCGCTCTTAGTTGGTTTGACGTGTAACATTTCTTTCATCTCAAAATTTAAAACCTAAATACGGTGTTACCAAGTGACACATTTCAAGAAAATAGTATTCGTGGCGTTCTAACTATATTGACGATTGTTCTCATTTGTAGCGTAGCTTACTAATTGTGCTCACTTTTGAGATTTGTGCACACACATAATAAATGTAAAATTCCTGTCGGTTTTTAAAACTTGTTTTCCGCTGTTGCCACGTGTTTTTTTTTGTTATTATTATTTTTTACAGCTAAAAAATGTTTGTAATATGAGAAAAAAATGTTTGAAACATTTTGCGACACTTAAATAATTTTAAAGTGAAATGTCCAATTAGAACTTACACAACACTCGAACAAATCAATTACTTGCGCATAGCCTCTTTAATACTTTTAATGCACTTAATGTATATATATATATATATTTATTCATATATGTGTATCTAGGTTTGCCAATTATTTTCCTTCCTTAGACAATACATAAATAGTTAATACCGTACCTGGGTGTTAGTAAAGATTGTATCAAGGAGTCTGTTTCTTTTTCTAGGAAGTGTTGTAACTGTTGCAAGTTTGGCAATGATCTGGCTGTCAGGAAATTTATAAAAATGAATAAACAAAATTCATAACATTTATTTATGGAAATTTCACTGATCGTTGAAAGTGATTCGTAGATTATAAATCACTGCTTTAAATAAACACGTGGGATGACGTGTGCTTAAGACTAGATAATAATTGCTGCATGGAAAAGCACCTCTTGTAACACAGCGAACCATGTTGAAAAAACCATAGATTAAAAACTAAATATCTACTTATAGAAATATTTTTCTTAACGATATACTGTATGTCGCTTTGCCCATTCGATATTTGTGAAACGACAATTACACACAGCGAAATACATTATTCGTTGTCACTTACATTTAAAGATGTGCTGACTACAACCATGCAAAACTCGAAAATAAATTCAAGTTTATTCTTCTTATCCAGTTATTGAACATGTATTCGCTGCAATTATAGCCAGAAATATGGAAATAAAGTAAAATATTGTTTTATATTTCGTATTTAATAATAACGTGAAATTCCAATAATCATATAGTCTTACAAATATAACTTATCCTAAAAGTGGAGGAGTATCTATAAACACTTGTGAGCAATTATAATTTATAATTTTCTCCGCAGATCGTGGTTTGTGTGGCTCTGGTGACTGTAGCTTCCGGCCAGCTGGGCTGCAAGTACCCTCACGGTGGTCCATACATCTACCCATCATCTTCTCAAGCTCTTGCAGCTTCACAAGCTACGACGTCTGGTGGCTGTGGAAACGCCGCAGCCCAATCCCTCTCCGCGGCGTATGGAGACAACGCCTTCGCCTCGTCCTTGGCCAACGCACAGTCTGGTCCTGCATACCCTCCCTACAAATTCCCTGAATATCCTGCATACCCTCCCTACAAATTCCCTACATATCCTGCATACAGCCGTCCTAAATATCCTGCCCACCCTCTCCCAAGCTACCCTTGCTCATGCTAGGGCGGGCCAGCGTGTTAGAATGTAGAGTCGAAATTCTTTCTGTCGTGACATAATTGCTGCAGATTAGAATAGAAATAACTGAGAATGTATTTAACAGTTGCAACTTCCTACTTACCTGTACTGACAGTTGCCTTTCTCACAGAATAAAATTTGTAATAAAAATGCTTTAGTAACACTGAACTTGTGTGTATTTATTCTTACAGCAAAGTAATTTACATATTTACAATTTAAAATGCACAACAGTGGACTCCTTAACTTCATAGTGTACAGTACTCAACTTTCCTAACTTCTGTAGTATAAATTAAGTACTGCGTTGTTTAATAAATTTTCGGTTATGTTCAATGTTCTTGGAATAGTTAAATGTCATGTGGGTAATTACTTCTTTCTTTAAATTAAATAATAATTATTGTTTATCCAGGCAACCACTGTAAACATCCTCTTGGAAACAATTTCCGTAGCATTATTTCTCACTAGATATAACTCTTATAAACAGTTCAATTTCTAAACACTGAACTGTGTTTTCTATTGCAAAGTGAAAGTATGGTAATTATGTGCACTGGTACGATAGAAGACACTGCAATAGTTGCTCATCAGATTAAAGAAATTTGTTTGCAAAATGTAAGTAGTCTCGAGAATGTTACGTGATTTCCACGTAGCAGGTAAGAAAAAGAGACAGGATAGTAGGACGCTGGGCTATCGTTGGACATAAATGGTCTAAACCCGTGACAACAAAACAAATAAAATAAAAACTCAGCATATATTGAAAGAATTCAATCTACAAATAAATCATTAATCATCATAGATAGTTTTCAGTCATAGATTTTGTGACGGGACAACCTGAGGGAGATACACGAACTGGTACTGTAATTTTGGGAGACACAGATATTACCTCTAGTTCTAAAAACGACACAACTGTCATTCACACTGATGTGAATTAGAAATGAGAAAAAAATCTTATCATGATTAAACAACATCCTTTGAGCCTACTAACTCCCTTTCCACCAACGAAACATCAGAAGAAAAAAATAAATTCTGCAGTCATATTAAAAAAACCTACACTAATTTTAATATGGCACTTCAGGAAAATCAGCATTTAAAGTATTGATAACCACAAACACTATCATTAAACTTGATATGGCACTCCCGGAAAATACACAGCAATTTTCATAAACAAGGTGCAATAAATTAATTCTAATCCTCACGTCACTCTGCCAAAAGATCAGTACTGATTGCCACAATAAGCTACAAAACACAAACGTCCAATCTCTGACTACTCTTAACACAGAATGTGGTAGAAGATATCCAGCTCAATATCATAAAACACCTCTCTGCAGACAATTGATCCTCTCACATAGCCCATTAAAAAAAAATTCGTAAATTGGACAGAACTGGAACGCCAAAGAATGACTCTGCTTTTATATTCAAGGCGTATCGATGGAGCTAACTAGATTTTGGAATACCCGTGAACTACTCTGGTTAAATTCAAAATTTACTAGAAACAGCATTAGCTGCAAAACCCCTAGAAAAATAAGCACCAAACTGTAACTAAACGTAGCCCCCTCTTAGGCAACTAAGCGAAAATTGGTTTGGCTGCATATGGTGGTAACTAAAACCTTGGACATGCCTGAGTCGGATGCATAGATTTGAAATGCGTGCTCCCATGCTGACATCGTCATTCTCGCCTGGTAACCAGCACTGCTGAACGTCTGGAACTGTCTGGCTCGGATCCGGAGTTATACCCCCAGATCTCGTTAACAAAATGAAGTAAGCGAGGGGGGGAAAAAACGTAAATACTGTCATCAAAGAAATAACCAGAAGCTAGTAGTACGGGCGTTGGCCGCCAGAGTGGCAGGTTCAGGCGCTTCATGCTGCTCAGGAATCATTTGCTCGTGATTGGTCGGTTGTGCGGAGATTCAGGCCGCTCGCTAGGTGCTTTACGAAGACGTGTATACAGCGGCGGGCACCAGTTTAGAAAAACTTCATCGCTACAGTTCACAAACAATCTTCCGCGCGCTTACAAAAAATTAAAACTGGTATATTTAATAATCTTGATACTTGCGCAAACGGCTTTTCAATTTACCGCGGGACGTGCCAGGAAAATAATTACGCACATATTTCACAACAAGATGTTCAGTAGCACTTCAACTAAATTGAATATGGCAATATTACCTGTACTGCGGTGGCAATATAAGATAACTTGCGAAACGTCTTCAAATATGTGTTTTACAAAGATATAAAGATAAACATGCCCCACATACTGGTGGCTTTTCAGCAACTCTCTAGTAAATTCAAGCTTCATAGTTTATGTGTTTTAGGCTCACTAATCAATATTTGTGCTTGCTATAATAAAAGGCATTTCTTCAAGGTAATACTACACTGGGTATTTGGTTTTCTAACGCATACGGGTGAGTAGGTAACTTGAGGTAGCTGTAAGAAAGTTACTGAGTATTTTTTAAGTTAGTGGTCGACATACACATGTCATTTGAAGTATACCTCAAGTAGTTCCCATGGGCATCTAGGCTCTAATGTAACATTTGTAAACCTACCATGAATCTATGTTGCACTTCGGTTACGTTTTACGAAAAGTAGTTTCTATAAAATGTTATATTTTTTATGGCAGGAACAAATAATTTTCAGGAACATGGTTTAACTAGATGAACTTTTTTTTGTTTCAAATTAATGAACGAACGCGATAATTACTAATGAGTTTTATATTTAATTCATATGTTTTTACTCATGAATGTTTATTATCTTCGGATACAAACTGAGTTCTACCCTTTACAGCAGTACGCACATGTTCATCTGTTTAATCAATTGGATGTCGGTACACCTTTGCTTTGAACCAATATCTGGCACACATCTGCAAGAATTTATTTCCTTTTATCCTATAAACATGGTGAATATTTTGTTTGTTTGTTTATTGAGTGTGTTTTGCAAAAGATCGGTTCGCAGGGCGAAAAGGGTTTGGTTATTGCCTCGATGTTAGCATAAACAACGATTGGCAATTTATCGCAGTAATTGTATTTTTGAAATATCAAAACGGACGGCCTACCACCCTTCCCTGTTTGTGGCATTTCTGGACATAGTGGAGCATTTTCTTTAAAGAAGTATTTGTGTTCTTTCAGGCACTACTGTCCCGTCATCCCGGCATTCTTCGCCTGATCGTCGTAATACGTGAAATACCGCTTAGATCTGTGGATCTTGTGGCTGTGGGCCATCAGCTTAGAACTTACGATCCAGGAACAACGTTTAATGCAACAGTAATGAGCGTTCCCATCGTTGGATGCGGGGAGAAGGAGCTCGATATGATAGTTTTTTTTTTTTTTCCGTCGTCGGGTACACGTACGGGTTGAAGTTTTTGGTTCTCGTCTAGGCCATAAATTTTCACAGAAACTGGCGCATTTTTCTTCTCGAATACTTGTGTTCGCAGCAATGGTGTATTAAACTCGTATCCGGAAAAGTCGAATTTCGTTTCCAGTTTGTTATATCGCTTGTCTACTCGTTTGTGGATCTGTAACTTCTACGAAACCTTCTATAACGGCACATTTAAATTACATGTGGTCGTTTGTGTTGTGCCGGTTAGTGACAGCTTTAATGTTCTTGATTGAATCTGGCAAGTCAATGTATGATGAGGCACGGAGGTTGTCCAACTTGTTTATGAGAAGCTGTAAGCTACTGACTGACGACAGTGTTCGCCCTGAATCACATTCTGTGTACATTTCGTCTTCGCAATTTTTTTCTAAACTGTTTCGTAACATCTTCTCAAAGTCGCACGCCTCGAATATCGCTACAATTTTTAGTTTTGGATGTCTTTTTGTATGTACCTTCGTCGAAAGGTTCTGGTTTTGTATAATTGCATTCTAGCCGAATATTAAATTTAATCGGGCCCTACTCTCGTACTTCATCGGTGAGCTGTAAAACTATGTTGTTGTCCATTGTTGCTAGACGCGTGCAAAAATCTTTTGTCGAATCGCTGACGTTTTCGGCTACATGTGTCTTTAGATTGGCCCTGAATGCTGTTTCTACCGCCATGAACGCACGAGGGGTCGGCTGACCAGCGCCAACTACTATTCGCAGTCGAAGTCGCAGTCTGCTGGAGAGCTACGCTGAGTCGGGGACTTTGGCGGGAGTAGGGAATGAACCACTGCACTTTGCCATGAGCTCTCTTAATTTATCCGCCTGCCGCATTCGTTGAAATTTCACGCTTGTCTATCTGGATTGAAATGACAGCAAGATTTGTGTCGACGTGCGTTACATACCTGTGTAAAAGCAGCATTACAGAATTTACAGTCGACTGTTGCTCCATGCCTTATTTCGCCTGTACAAACCCGTACGTGTTTGTGGGCTATTCACGGCAAAGTGAGCACTTTTTGATGCCCTTCCAGTTGGCATTAACCACTAATAAATATTTTTTTACGGCAGCTTCAGACGTTATCTTTAGGGAGTGGTGGACTGTACTCACAGTGTTTATTGGCCACACTCCAATGTTTATATATTAAAACGTTGCAGGAAGATAGAAATTTAATAGAAGGAAAAAACTAGCAGGGCCTTAAAAAGTGCTCACTTTACCGTTAATAGACTATACCAATGTTATTCTTTCTGAGGACGATGGTACCGCACAGCTCGCAAATTTGAGATTCGGTCCTGAACGGATTGTGTATACAACTAACCTAGTGTCGGATCCCTGTTAACTGGAGAGTAAAGTTCTTCCTACAATACGCCCAAGAAAAAATAATGGAGGCGACACTTTCCCTGCCGCAGCAGGAGATGGAACGACAGGTGCAGATGATGGAACGACAGATGCAGATGATGGGACACGACGGCCGGCCATGGTTCGCCTCACTCGTGTAGAACCTGCAACACGAATACATTTACGTTAGTTTTTTTGTGTAGTACAAATAATATTTAGTAATAAATCGTGTGTATGCCGTATTTATCGGTTGTTGGTTATTATTTTCATTTGTCCTTTATTTTGTAATATTTGATGTCAGTGTGTTTATTAATTCCTTTTTAATTTTTCTATAAATAAAGTATTATTTCAGAACAGGTAAGTATGATGTTTTAATTGTGAAAAAGATATCTAACTACTTTGACTTGATAAAAACAAAAATACCTGCTTCACCAACAATCGTGCCAAGCTACAAGTACCGAATGTTGAAAGACAGTGAATCACACATACTTGTGTGACAGGTGACAGTGATATGACAGTTACTGAAGGGAACTCATTAGGAATAATACACTTTTGTGATGTGTTATGAATGTATTCGTACTGATTTCAGATCCAATATACAGCGCAAGTCGCATACTGTATTTAGTTTTCTTATAAGTGGTTGTTCTAACATTAGTTTTTTTGTGCAAGTTTGGATTTATTTGTGTCGATTTTATGTTGGGTTAATTATTCTGATATTTTTAGCTTTTTGTTTGATCGAATTCGCGTCAGTGGTTCTCATGTTATAGTTACTTAATCTCAACGCTCGCAAGAACCACCTAGGCGTCACTTTAGCAGAAAATGCTGGATTAAATCCCAAATTAATACATTGTTTATGAAACTTATAATGCAAGCTGCTAGACATATATTGGACGAAGGATAGAGATCTTATAGTGAAATAAATGGTCTTCAGTTCGAATACTGACTCGAGTTCTGAATCAAATTTATCGAACTGTGTGTGATTTCCTTTCTGTTTACGTGCGTATACGTAACTGGTATAAAGATGTATGCAATATCTATCTGTTATTCAAGTCGTGTGGCCGTGGGTTCGAGTCCAGACATTATAAAATATGTTAACTTTCTATCGGAATCAGAAAAAAATACCGTAATTTTCGCAGTATTCATGTGTGTCTGATATGAACATTTAAGCACTCTTCAAAGTCTAGGCACTGTGTAGGAATCTGAGTTATAGACCAAAGTAATTAGAATAAATATTAATTTATTTTCAAACCTCGACAAACGTTCGGCAATTTTTCCCATTGCTAGGTGAATATTAGAGGAATTAATGTTAAAGGCGAAATTGAAGTTTTATGCATTGGAAATAAGAATCATAATGACCTGAGTTTTTAAAGCCTTATATAGCGATGTTCGTGCATTAATTTTTCACTGTTTAGTATTGATGCGCACCTGATATAAGGAATTAAGTACTCACCAAAGGCGAGGTATGGTGTAACGCCCCAAATTCGAGTCCAGAAAAATATTAATAATATTAATTTTCGATAGGAATTAGAAAAAATTTCAGAAACATTTTTAGGAACGTATAATAAAGATGAAACGATGGTGTTAGCTTCAGATGTAGGAATCGGGGATAGATAAGTGGTTCGCTATTCGACTAGTGGACTAGTGACCTGAGTTTTGGACACATTTTTAACAATGTTCGAACAATAATTTCGTCAGATTCTAATATTCATGCGCAAATGATACAAAGTTTTTAAGCAATCTCCAAAGGTGAAGTATATCGGAGGACCAAAGTTCGTTGCTCGGAAACATAAAAATACATCAATTTTCTCTCGGACTTAAAAAAAGATGGCAATTTTGCTCAGAGATGGAAGAAAGTGCGTGTGTGTGTGTGTGTGTATATATATACATTGAGAATTAAACATCATTCTTCGGGTTTTCTTATAGTGTTCGCATGCCGCGAAAATGAATTTCGAAAACGAAGGCCTACCTTTGACATCAACGATCATGGAGTCGTGACTTGCATCATCGCTAACTGGTTGCCGTCAGTGTCGATTCTGTGAACCAGTTTTCGCCGAAGTATAAATACGCTACTTTCATGCATTTTTTCTTTTATTTTTAGTATCATTCTAGACTTGGAATAGTACGGATGTAAAATCCAAATGATGTATCTGCTCTATCGCTTCTTCGGTAAAGCATTTACAGCTGTGCGCAGTGTGCGACGTGAAATAACGACATGCAGGATGAAAATTCAAGAATGTCATTTCAGTGCGATTTCTGCCAACAGCAATTTACACGGAGTGGTATTTTGAAGAGACGTTCTAACACTTGTAGCACTGTTACTCTGCAACTTCAATCACCACCTCACTAGCACCGCAATGCGCCGCAATCGGCTCTGAACTCTGCACTGCACTCGCCGTTATCAGCTCCGCAATCAGATCCGCAATAGCAATCAGCTCCGCAATAACCTTCGCAATCGCATTCAGCTCTGTCCTTCGCCTCCACGCTCTGTACCGCACTTAGCTCCGCACTCACCGCACATAGCACCGCACTTTGCTCCGCAAGATAGCAATGGTGACATGCGTATTAGCAAGCAAGATGTTACTCTACCCATAAACATTGAAGACGAAGATGAAGATATTTGTCACGAATCACACCACGGTGCCCTGTTGCATACCAGCGTGCGAGGCCTGATTTGCAGCAAGTCGAGAGCGTGGTTTAGCCACCTAAACATACATTTAAAAAACCGAATAGCATACTTTGACCTACAAAACAGCCAGGGCAGTGAATAACTAGACTTCAAAGAAGGAGGCAGGAAATGTAGTTGAGAGACTTTTGGATGTTTCCGCAATGCCTGAAGTATAATTTCGACACAATATAAAATATTTAAATTAATTAATTATAAATCATAAATCAAAAATAGAATTACTTATAAAATTTAATGTAAATATTAATATATTTGATTTTACATACTCAATATCTGTAAAACCTATATGATTACCAAACGCACGTACACACACACACACACATATATATATATATATACACACATTCACACACACACTATGTGGGGCGTAACTTCCGAGCACTGTCGTTTCCGTTCGCAAACCCTAGCCGAAGACTAGTAAACACCCGCTAAGCCGAATCGAAGAATGCCGAGGTCGTCCGAGTCTGGCCCGAAAACTGTAGCAGTCCTGAGATCTGCCCTCCTGAACACTGGTTCACTGATCCCGGTCACCTGGGTCGCAGATCCACCTCGCTGGAGTCACGAGTCCACATCGCCTGCTCCGGGATAAACAGGAAATTTGTAGGATAATTGAAAAAAAAAAAAAAAAAAAAAAAATAGTTTCTCAAAAATGTTAACTTAACACTTTTTATTCGACGTTAAGATATGGAACTACTCTCCCTCCGTCGTTACCAATTATACTGGGAACATGTCACTAAATCCGCAAGTTGATATATATGCAAATAGGAGCAGTGATTTTTTCTCAGGGTATTGATTTTTAAAGTTGCCACTGTATCGTGAAAAACAGCCTTTAGGGACGTGCACTGAGCTTTGCTACACACTTTCCACCAATAAAA
The DNA here is from genome assembly GCA_029891345.1 of Dryococelus australis. Classification (NCBI taxonomy): domain Eukaryota; kingdom Metazoa; phylum Arthropoda; class Insecta; order Phasmatodea; family Phasmatidae; genus Dryococelus; species Dryococelus australis. Next base: position 29,415,525 of record CM057001.1, read on the forward strand.
TGACAGTGTCACCGCTGAATCCCACAGGTACAGACAGCACGAAGAGAACACAGCACGCCAGTTCAGAGTCTTGCGGATAGGGGTCATGGGGCAATTTGCTGCGAAAGAAAATGTCGCCCTTACGGCTCTATTGCTTCTGTGCTTCAAACGTGCAAAACAGCTCCAGAAGGCAACTCCCTTGATAAACAACTGATTTCAATTTACCTCATGATTAGCATAAAAATTCGTGAAGTTTGTTATTAAATTTGAAATTGACCGAGAAATCAAATTCACCTGTTTGAGGAGCCTGCCTACCAGCTGGCAGCTGTGAAATGTTAATAGGATTTCCTTGTTAAGGACATTTCTTGTTAGTGCGTTAATTTTAAATAAATGCTTTTCGAACTAAATGTATGCTTTGCGAATTTTTAGGGGAAGATTCCTAAGAGCGAGTATCTTCAATACAGATAGGCTGTATTTACTTTATTGTAATACATAAAATTTTAAAAATTCCTTGCAAACAGTCTATACGTGTTATGGATTCGTCTCTGCTGTAGGGATCTCCAAAAACATTCGTGATGAATGCATTTTTTTTTAAAAGCCTTACTTAAAAATTTCCGCACTGAGGCGAAATTTCCAAAAAATAAATGGTATTTCCTATTTAAATTGCGCATCTGCCAGCTTGTAGGCAGGGCCCTAAACTATGTTATCGTCGGCCGGATTCAGAGACTAGTAATCTTATTGCAACATTTATAAATCTGATTGTCTCAAACAATTTCTTTTAAAAGAATTTAAGGTAAAATATAAATTTTAAACAAAAACTTTATGTGTAGTGCATCCACGGATACTTCCAAATCCTACTGAAGGCGTACTTAAGTTCAACTTTCAGAATATTCCTCCACCTCTTGCAAACAAATGCTAAACAAAACCTAGAAAATTACACCAAAGGAACTACGCACTGGATTACTGCACACTCAGATTAACGTCATCTTGCAAAATAACTATTTCCTACTCTCTGTTTTATTTATATTAGAAATAAATTAATTGTTTTAATTTATTATTAGATAAAAGTAATCCTTCGATATAACAAAGAACGGTCACTCTTATGTCAGACAAGTATAAAACAATTGGAGTGATTTTTCAAAATTTTGATTCGAAAAGTGCGAAGAAACCGTGAATTGGCTATATATATATATATATATATATATATATATATATATATATATATATATATATATATATATAATAAGGCAAATGTAGGCTTGTATGTGACGAAATAAATTTTTGGTAACGTTAATATTAAGGTTTTATTCTATTGAGCATTCCATCATTGCCCCTAATTTAAAGAGGAAAGTTATTCTATGTTTGCCAGTGAGAAATATGCAATGGAATCTTCGTTTTACAATCTCCGTCGCTCTAGATGAAGAATGCTTTATAGTAAAGTTTGTATTAAAATATTTTCCATGCATTTTGGAACGATATTCTGTCCTAACATTTATTTAAATATTTTATTTTAATGAAGCTGAGAGTGATAGACGTGTAGCTAGCTGCGATATGAATTATCAAAACAGGGTCAACGGTAAATGGGACAGTTGTTTTTTCGTGTTACCGTAATCTGCCACGGCTGTTATCATTATCATGCAAAATGATTATTTCTGTCTCCAGCACGGGTATAAAACACCGCCGTAGGGCCACAGAGGCCAGACAACTGAAGATCTTCACAGAAGTACAGAAGCTACAGATCAGCAGAAATGTTCGCCAAGGTAAAACAAAACCAGTATTATGAGCTGACCTTAGTCGTTATATGTCAGCTACTGGTGTTGCTCCTTCAAGTCATTTCAAGTAATAAAAAATTTCATAGTTCTCGAGGAAATTAAAATATTTTATAAATATAGCAAATCATTTGAGAAATAGTATTCATCAGGTTTATATCCAGTGTAGATATGAGAATATATTTTTTTTAATGTGTATCCGTAAAAATTTTAAAAAGATATTTAGACACAACATTTGTATTCTCCTAGAGTATTTCTTGAAGTAAGAGAAGAGTCGCTCTTAGTTTGTTTGACGTGTAACATTTCTTTCATCTCAAAATTTCAAACCTAAATACGGTCTTACCAAGTGACAAATTTCAAGAAAATAATATTCGTGGCGTTCTAACTATATTGACGATTGTTCTCAGTTGTAGCGTAGCTTACTAATTGTGCTCACTTTTGAGATTTGTGCAACACACATAGTAAATTTTAAAATTCCTGTCGGTTTTTAAAACTTGTTTTCCGCTGTTGCAACGTTTTTTTTTACAGCTAAAAAAATGTTTGTATTATGATAAAAATGTGTTAAAACAATTCCGACACTTAAATAATTGTACAGTACAATGCCCAATAAGAAGCTAAACGACAGTCGCAGAAGTCAACCCCTTCCACATACCTTCTTTAATACGTTTAATGCACTTAATGTGTTTATATTGTTATTCGTATATGTATACCTGTGTTTACCATTTTATTTTCTTTCCTCAGCTAATGCGTAAATAGTAAATACCGTATCTTAGTGTTAGTGAATTTTTTTATCAAAGAAGGGGGTTTTTTTCCCCTAAGAATTGTTTTATTAACTGTTGCGAGTTTCGCAATGATCTGGCAATACGAAAATTGATAAAAATTAATAATTAGATTTCATATAAATATTTTTTTATGGAAATTTTACTGATCGCTGTTAGTGAGTTGTGAATTTAAAAACACTGCATTGAAAATAAACTGATCTAATTGTGTGAGATTAAAATTAGATAAAGATTACTGCATGTATAAGCAGCTTTTGTAACACAGCGAACCAGTTGAAAAAATAATAGATAAAAACGAAACATCTACTTGTAGAATTATTTTTCTAAGCGATGTACTAGATGACATTTACACACAGCGAAATACATTATTCATTGTCACATATATTTCAGGACGTACTAACTTCAACCACGAAAAATTGAAAAATAAATTCATGTTTATTCTCCTTATCCAGTTATTGAACATATATTCGCCAGAAATCTGGAAATAAAGCAAAATATGGTTTCACATTTCGTATTTATATATGCAATGAAATTTGGTATATTCTCATTAGATTTATTTTTAATTGGAAAGGTCGTAAAATTATTGCTGTAAATAAATCGTCTTATGTTACTTATCATGCAAGTGCAGGTGTATGTACAAAGACTTGGGAGCTTTCATCACTTATAATTTTCTCCGCAGATCTTGGTTTGTGTGGCTCTGGTGGCTGTGGCTTCCGGCCAGCTGGGCTGCAAGTACCCTCACGGTGGTCCATACATCTACCCATCATCTTCTCAAGCTCTTGCAGCTTCACAAGCTACAAATTCTGGTGGCTTTGGAAACGCCGCAGCCCAATCCCTCTCCGCGGCGTATGGAGACAACGCCTTCGCCTCGTCCTTGGCCAGCGCCGAGTCTGGTCCTGCATACCCTCCCTACAAATTCCCTGAATATCCTGCATACCCTCCCTATAAATGCCCTGAATATCCTGTATACCATCCCTACAAATTCCCTGAATATCCTGCATACCATCCCTACAAATCCCCTGAATATCCTGCATACCATCCCTACAAATTCCCTGAATATCCTATATACACCCCTCCTAAGTATCCCGCCTACCCTCTCCCAAGCTACCCTTACCCATGCTAGGGCGGGCCACCGTTTTGGAATGTAGAGTCGAAATTCATTCTGTCGTGACATAATTGCTGCAGATTTGAAAAGAAATAACTGGAAATGTATTTGACATTTGCAGCTTCCTACCTACCTGTACTGACAGTTGCTTTTATTACAGAATAAAATTTGTAAAAAAAATCTGCAGTAATATTGCACTTGCATTTATTTATTCTTACAGCAGTGTTATTTACATCGAAACAATATTAAATGCACATCATTCTACTGCATTGTTTTATAAAATTTGGGTTTTGTACAAATTTCGTGGAATAGTTAAATTTCATGTGGACTGTTTGTTCTTTTTTTAAATTAAAATAATGATTACTTTTAATCTTTGCAACTACTGTAAACAACCTATTGAAGCATTTTTTCATAGCATTATTTCTCTGTAAAAATATCTCATAAACAGTTCCGTTTCAAAACGCTGAACTGTGTTTTTCATTGCGAAGTGAATGTAAGCTGATTACGTACACTGGTACGATAGAAGACAGTGTTATAGTTAGTCGTCATTTCATAGTATTTCGTCTCAAAAATTTAAGTAGCCTTGAGTAGTTTCCGTCGGCATTTGGAATCTGGTGTAATATTTATAGCCCTACCACGAATCATTCGTGTACGTCGGGTTATTGTTTATGGCAGGAACAAATAATTTTTAAGAACATGGTTTCACTTGATATACATATTTTTAGTGTTTCAAATTCATGAAGCAATTATAATGTCGAATGAGTTTTGTTATCCAGTCGTACGTTTTTACTCGATGTTTATTATCTTCGGGTACAAACTGAGGATTTCCGTTTACAGCAGTACACACATGTTCAACTGTTTAATCATTGGGATGTCTGTACATATTAGGTGTGTGCTTTGATACATGATCTGCTACATATCTGGCAGAATGTTATTATTTATTCCTATTAGCATGGTGAATAGTTTGCCTGTTTATTTTTAAGCGAAATGGACGAGCTGATCCCAAATTTATTCTTTTAGTGTCATGTTGGGGCTTTAAGAGTGCAGTTTTGACTGTCTTACCTGATCTTTCTCAACCACAATATAACTAATTTTCGTGTAGATACACGATATTTATCGTGATATCATAGGAAAGGGCATGTTCCAAGCATTCGCCAGTTCCGCACATGTCCGTGTGGGTGATAGATCATGTTCCAATATTCTTCATTCAATATCATCTTCCACTGCTCATCAGTCCCATAGTGATGGTTATTGCACCACTCGAGGTGGCTTCCTGACGAGGTACTACTATGGTAAACAAGTATTCCCCCCCCCCCCCGCACCACGTTCCAGAAAAGTCTTTTCACTTCTTTTTCGAGCCTGATTGATGACAGAAAGACTCTACATCCTTTGGTCTCACCATTTGTTAATTCAACATGGTTCAGAGTTCTCCAGTGCCAATTAGGATCATCTTGGGCGCCTCAGAGCGATGTTTGGAGTCAGTGCTTTTGTGCCGTTTCCACTTTGTAATGACAACGCTAACGACTTTGCAATGACAACGCTAACAGTGGACGTATGCATGTTTAACTGCAACCTCAATGATGTAATGCCTGGATTTATCGTTATCCCCTTTCGAATGTATACAACCCTCTCTGTTATCTGACTGGAGCAGCAAATGGTGGATAACTTCACTGGAAGCAGACGGGTGTCATTTAAATTTCGCCACAATGCGTACATATATGATCCCATAGTTGCAATGGCTAGTGTTGTTAAGGGACCCGCCTACCTGCAGCTATTTTACACATGTGAGGTAGAGAATTGCAGCAGCAATAAGGGCTACACTCTTACACATATCAAGTGCGGCTTCAACTTTAAATGCAAGGCTCTGTGCAGGTCTACAGTGTTATCGTTGTGTAGCTTGCACTTATGGGACTTTAAGCAGTGATGATATAATTTTGTTTGTGAAAAGTCTGTGACAATGTTTAATTCAGGGTTTTTAATATTTTTTTATGTATTTGAAATGTACTTTTGAGATACAACACTTAAAAAAAAGTGGTTTTTATCTATGCTATAATGCTCCAAAATGGAATTTCTAATATACGTGTCATCTTGAACGTACTTGACAAGCCTCGTCTGATGCGTGTGTTCTATTCGTAGATTGGCACATTTGATCCACATTTAATTGTTTCGTGTTGGTTAAACGTGCATTTCAAACTCTTTGCAATGCAATTCAAACACCAGGTTGGTGGGCTCCTTGAAGCAGTTTTTCCACTAGTGCGTGTCTATGCGAGAAAGGTGATGTCAAGTGTCCATGGATACTCCAACAGTTGCGCGGGCAACTATCTCCAGTGTCCGTCCCTTCCAACTTCGAGCACCGATTTCTCGGGTGGACCTCTTTGATCTCCATCGCATGGTCGAGGAGGATCGCCTCAAGACAGATCGCTCCGAACATGCCTGGCAGATACCACACAAAGAGTTTTTACAAAGTCCCGTGTTTTTGAGACAACACAAACATAATTTCAGATATCACATCCTGCTCGCCGAGCACAAGACAATGGAAAGGCTATATTACACTCATTTAAGTTGCCAGGTTCCAGGTTATGTTTCTGATACTTGCGTTTAAAAAGATGTTAATGGTTTTTGGCTTGCCGCTGTACTGCGTAAAGTAGCGAAAAATCTCCGTGCACTCATTCTGCCCAAATGGCATGTGTGTTGTGCTCTGCCTTTCTTCGTTGCTGTTGTCTGGATTTTCTATCAGCTCACGGCTGTCAACTTCGTCTTAATTTTTAAGTTGAGGGATTAGTGTAGCTCTTAAGAATGTAAACTTGAGTGTATTTTTTAAGACTTCCTTTATTAGTAGAAGGGTTCCTGGGCTTAACACGGTCGCGTTCCCAATATAAAGTAAGAATGTGACACAAAAGCTGCATTTCTTGTTGTAGGAAACGAACAATTGAGTTACCCTGCTTATTGTTTTAGGAATTGGTGACCAGCAAAGGGCTGGCCTGGTTTCACAGTATCTAGACTCGCCTAACCCCTCTGAGCCCAACTTCCACCCCCACTCCCCTCTCTTATAAGAGTGTGGCCAACACACTGGAGGAAAGTCCGCTGAACAGCAGAACAGTTTGTGTCACCTATGTCCTAGTCTGGGACAGAATACGGTCGGAGTCCCTTCTCAAAACGACCTCAACATCTGGCCTTGTAAATCTGTTGGGACTTTACGTAGGCCTGCCTTATTGTGCACGTGTGCCAACGGCTAAGGGGCAGTCCCTCGCGGTCACCCAGCCAAGTACTGACCACAACAAGTGTTGTAAAGCCACAGCGATCAGAAGACTATGGGTTGCGAGCACAGTATTGTCTTCCATTCGGTGTGAACTTCATCATGTTTGTGTGTGCATTATTCAGGCACACACTGCTTGAACTAGAATTTTCTGCTGATTATCAATTTATTTTAGACGCTTAGAAGAAGCAGTCAGTGATTGGTTGCCAGAGGAGTCAGTCGGGAAGGTCCCTTACTTTCATTGGCCACTTGTGCAGCCAGTCATAGGCAAGGTTCTTCTGCACTGAGAGAAAATCGAACAAACTATTTTTTGTATTGGGCCAAATATATATTTAGTTGCCCTAACAAAATATATTGTTGAGCAAACAATATTTGAAAAGCAACAAAATTGCTTTTGTTCGTCTAACATAATATATGTTTGAATAAACAAAATCTCTATGTTGGGCCAAAAAAATCATACTGTCAACTAAATATTTTGTTGCATCAATTGTGTATTTTTGTTTATCTCGAGAGTTTGTCTGTATTTTTTGTAACAATTAGGATAGTGATTGTGTTTGTTAGTGCATCTATTGATGCCTAATAATCGTATAAACATACTAATAAAACTATGCAACAAGAAACTGACAAGTAAAGCTGTAAAACTTGAAATATTTGTTTGCACACGTTGCCCAATATTTGAAATATATCTATTTATAAGCATTCAGGCGTCATCACTTGTCACATTAGCCGAGGTCACTAAGGCGTAGCGTTCGGACCCTGGTTATCTAGGTTCGAATCTCGGTCGAACATGTAAAATGTTGTGTTATATCGGCCCTCGCTGTTTAATGTGCTTGTAGCAAAACAAATATTTAGTTGTACCAACTAAATCTTACAGTTTGGGGCAACCAAATGAGAGCTACAAAATATTTAATTGCCCCTATTTAAACAACTAATTTGTTTGCACTAAACAAATCTTGTTTTATTCAACAAAACCTTTTTCTCAGTGTGGTGCCTGCCATATGAGCATCTACAAACTCCTGAGTGTTGGAAGACCAAGAAAAAGCTAATGGTAGTGAGTGGGTAATCATTGGTTCTTCGGTCCTTTAGACAAACATCTTGATAGTATGCGAAAGCCTTCTACTTAAAAAGATAAATCCTAAATATACAAGAATTTGTTCGATGGTTTCTTGACGCTTTTTTTTTCACTTCGGGTATTAACACTTGCTAAATTATATTGTGTCATTGTATAGAAATGAGAAAATTTGTAACCGCCCTTATAACATCAATGTTTTGTTCTCGCTGGTAGTCGCGTCATATCTCACGGGTGAAGTACGCGGGGTGTATAGGTGCAAGGGTACATTAATGAATGTAAATGAATTGTATACGTTGCTGAGTGTCCTCCATTTTAATTGAGCTCATGGTTACGGGTCAGTTTAGTACACTGAGAAAAATGAATTGTCTAAACAACCAAATAAATAATGTTGACACTTATTTTACTGTTTCAAACCAACTATAGTTAAATCAAGCATCGGATTGTTGAAGTAAATATAGTGATTTTTAAACTTGAAACTCTTTTACCTCTGCAATACGTTTATCATTGGATCGTTCATCTGTTTGCTTGTCCTGGATGACTCTGCGCCAATAAATGAACACATCACAATTGTGTGCCACATATGTGGCAGCAAATGGAGAAACGACCGCCGACTCGAGTATATAATCTACTGTGAATTTTAGCTGGATGCCAAAAAATAACGCGAATTTTGCATGTCCCTACAAGTGAGGTCTTTGTACAGCACTGTTAAACACTAACTCACACTGCTGCTTCTTGCTCATCATTGGCTCACAATCAAACACGACGTGTCCAAACAACTACCGTCCAATCACAATGGAAGGAGAAAAGACAAGTGTTTGAAGTCTACCACGCCAGCAAATGAATTTGCTAAATACTCTGGGTTCTACACATCGGACATACCTTCTGTGGTGAACAACGTGCAATATTGACTGGTCATCATCCACTGGTATGCCGAGTTGATTTTGAACCAACTAAATGTCCATGACTAGGTGAAAGGATTTGCAGTAAATCGTGCCGTTTTCTGTGTTTGTAACCAATTATTTCTAGCCAGGAATATTATTGCTTGTGGATTGTATTCTTACAAGAACCTTAAAAACACTAGTGTGACAATTAATGACTCGCTGTCCGAAAATTAAGAAATTCTCACAATATCATTGGTCGAGCTGCATTCGAGATGAGTTTTCACATTTGTATTCGTACGAGTCTGTACTTCTTCTCGAACGACTACAAGCTAGCAGAGGTTCAGAGATAGATCATGTAGAGCTCTTCGTGCGAGTGGGACGATCTCATGGTGATGCTACAGCCAACACAACAGCGAAAGAAGCAAACGTCCTCACACACAAATATGTACATAATATGAAGTACCAAATATCCGCCACACAAACCATCAGGTTGTACGTTAATAACTCCTGTTTGATGTTCTTCATTTGCTATTATGTGTCATTGCGAAAAAAAAATGTTAGAAAATCATAAGAAAATAAACTGATGTCCTATTTCATGTAGCCTAACATTCATTACCAAGAAGTTAGTAGTTACCGATATTATTAACTGCGTTCGTCACGACAAACATCTTCGAACCATAAATATCCGAAAATGTCGTCCCATAAAGATGGCGTTCACCCATGGTCTAAATGCCCCGGTAACATTTCATTTCTGGATCCGCTACTTGGATTTACATTATTCTTTCGTCTTGCATCTTCAGGATTCATCAGTAAGCATACGCTTAATCATATTGTCTAGCTAACTTCTGATGTACCAACATTGTATTGGGTATTTTTAACTCATGGCAGGCAACTAAATTTATGATTTTCACTTTAAGTATTTGTTGTTTGGTATCGTTTTTATCGCCATCTCCCCATCTGTAGGAATATTCCATTATTATAGACATTGCATCGTGTATCGTACAGCTTCCGACTCTGACGCGAGCGGCCGATCATTTCCGGCCAATGTGTTGTCCAGGCAATGAAGGATGGTCTTACTCCTGTGCTCCTTATTTTGATCCCGGCATTTTGCAAACTTGATCTCAAGGGAAAACAAAATTTAGAGCAATTCATTATATCGTAAGGGTAGCTAATCAGGATGGTTTTGACGGAATTTATAACCTATTTATAGTGGATGCAATTGGATGGCAGTAAATGTGTATTGAGTATTAGTAGGCCCATGCATAAGGCAAACTGTTTTCCTCTGTACTATAAAATAACGTGTTACTTCAGAACCTATTTCGGGGTTGGATGATTTCAACTCGGCACACGTCTTAGATGTTTGTCAACCAATCGCCGACTTTCATTGTCAGTATAACTTAATTATGACTGTCCCAGTCAAGTATAAAATATCTTCTTCTCATACAAACACGCGGCCAGTAGCCAGAGGAAATTTGCAAGTGTGTAAGTAAATATTACAAAGTCGCAGTTCAGTCTCAGCATAAATGTTTTCGCGAAAAACAGGTGGCTCTACACCCGTGCAACATTCCCGGGGCTAGAATCAAGTACGTGTCGAATTTTTAGTTGGGGGGGGGGGGGAGTATTGGCCCGTCCTGGAGGGGAAGAGGGAATCTTCCTGCACCAAAGCAGAGTCAGAATGAGGGAGTGAGGGAAGAGGTTTGGGCAGCTCTTAAGAGTGGGATGGACCTCCGCATTTTCTGTGAAATTGTTGTTTGCGCGAATACGCGTATCTTGGAACATAAATGTTCTGCAAGTTCGACTTTTTGTCAGAAAATATAAAGAATAATTATCTATGCCCCTCTTGTTCTACTTTTGTCATATGAAGTGTATTCTTGGAGAAAAATATTCCTGAAAATGGTCAAATATCGCATTTTTAAAGCTTGCCTATACAATTTCCTGAAGCGCCAAGGGAAAGTTCGAAGATACGGGAGTAATTTAATCCGTGGTCTTTCATCGCGTGTAATAAAACCCATATGTAGGGATAGGAAAATTTCGCGAATTCGTCTTGGGACAAGATAGACGTCAAACACATATACAGTGAAGTCACTTTCGCAATTAGATCACAGTTTATTAGACCCGTCCTGCACGCCTCTGAGCCAATAGCAGACTTGCCAGGAAACACTTTGCTAATCCCATAACTGCTAGGTGCGGAACAACAGCAAATGAACACACAGCTGATGCTCCAGGATGCAGAGGATTGAGGAGTCTAGCCTAGAGGCCATTGAACTCGCAAAATTTTCCTATCCCTACCCATATGTTACAGATCTAAGTTCCACAGTACAGCGTTACGACGGAAACACTGCACGCCTTGATCGTAGGAGCGATGAGACGCTAGGTGTGTGTGTTAGTGTCGCCTGTATCGCTCTCTCGTTTCTTGACCTTAAACGCGGGTTTCCCACGGGGTCCATCCCACTCTTAACAGCGAGGTCTTGAGAGCCGATGAAGGTGACTGAAGTGAGTATGGAGCAGCGCCGGAATGCAAGGGCGGAGGAAAGTGAGATCCCGGCCGACCAGCGGCATCGTCCGGCACTAGTGCCACATGCGTTATCCGACCGGGGATTGAACCCAGTTTGCCTTGGTGGGAGGCGAGCAGGCTAACCGCTCGGCCACCGCAGCCCCGCGCTGTCAGAGGTTTTCATAGGCAGCGGTGGCGCAGTGGCTAGGGCGCTCGCCTTCCACCACGGTGATCCGGGTTCGATCCCCTCCGTGTTTACTCCCGGATTTTCGCATGTGGGAATCGTGCTGGACGATGCCGCTTGCCAGCGGGTTTTCTCGGCGTACTCCCATTTCCCCGCCCTTGCATTCCAGAGCCGCTCCATCGTAGGGTCTCATTTCATGTCATGTCTAGGGATGACGGGTCCCAGCTGGAAAGCCCGTCACTCGGAGAGGGGACGCCTCGCCCTGGGTTCCCTCCCCACTCGAGTTTTTTTTTTATGGGCAGCATAAGGGACACTTGCGCTACAGGCACGTGCTTCAGGCCTCCCCGAGGAGGCAGTGAGATCACTGTGATCACGGTTGGTGATACGTGTTACGTCAATGAAATATTCGCCGCGACGATACAGTGTGCGGCGCGGCGCGGCGCGGCGGTGTGGTACAGCACCGAGAAGCGAGCGATTATTGCGGAATGCGGCCGTGGGCAGTCAGCAATTCCTCACTTAACCCTTTCATCCCCATAAAGAAAAGAGTGAAGGGGGGGGGGGGAGGATCTTTAGTTTAACGTCTTTGGTGAGACGGCATTATTTTGATGTTCTTACGAGTGTGTGGCATTTTGAGTCGCATATTTTCTCGATGTAGCAGTGGAAAATTTTGCTCGTATGGAAATAACATTTAAATTATTTAACTTCGAAAATGTTTCCTTTAATGAAGAAACAAAACGCGATGCATACGTAGCTGTGTGTATTCATGCAGATTCAGCAATACATACACGCACACACTGACCGAAGTTAACCTTACACTCGTTGAATTTACGATATAGACAGATAAACAAATATTATTCTCTCACTACAAAGTGTGAAAAGTGCGGTTTTTTCAGGCCCTTGTGCATGTAAATAATTATACTAACGGTTTTCAAATACAGTTACAAAACACGCAAACACTTACTGTTTGTAAAATTCGCAACCTCTTGAAAACGTGTTTTTTTTTTTTTTTTTTTTTTTTTTTATTTGCAGAATCATTCAGTAAATTCAACACTGCGCACGATTCCTGAAACCAACAGACTTAAACTTACATATGTAAATTATATTCGTCTCTCTTCATTGCGGACGGCGGTAAGGAAAATGACGGAACGAGCAGTTTTAACAAAACTATAAACACGTGAGGATTAATATTACATTTCACTCAAGAAAACGCACTACAACGGTATCTACAACCAACTATGCTTGAAAAAAGCAAACAATAAAATAATTAACTACCGGTTAAGTATTCCGACAACACCAATAAGATATTCGTATATTAAACACAATGAGTAAAAATCACACTCACAACGGCCTTCGCCGGGCTGGAAACTGGAAACACAAACATGGCTAGCCATTGGCTGGAAACGTTTACTGTTCGTAGGTGTCGGCATACTCTGTCATAAATGCTGAACATGTTTTTATTAACGTCCAGTCACTAATAGCCAAGAAAATGTATTACTTTTTTAAGTTACAACTTTTAGTTCCGAGTACTATTTTCTTCCAAAGCCATCATAGCAACACGGATTCCGCAGAAGTTCATCAGCTGACACAATACTCGAACGAGAGCGTTTACTGTTTACATAGTGTGTAGATTGGTCACATTGTCTGTCAAATTTTACCCCACTTATATGAAATGGAGAATATTCTCTTAAGGGTTGTCAGGGAGGTAAACAGATAAAATTCTCTTAATCGAGCCATTTCCTTCGCGCACCCGTTTGTTACTCAGCCTGCCTGTTACGTCGCAAAGCTGGGGTAATCTGGCAACAGTGCACCCAATTCACACTGTAGGTAGTGCAATCTAAGACTGGGAGGCTCTATTGGTACATCACCTCTGATATGATCGATTCTCTCTGTGTACGTTCGGCAAATATTTTTTTATAGCGAGACTGATACTTAAAAAGTCCAACATTTCATTTCAGTATGGTTAAGCCCGTCAGTTTTACTGCTAGAAGATATAGTGACCTTAACGTAGTTATTTTCGACACGAATTTAAGCTGACTTACTATTAGCTATCGCGAACCCTGATCTGACAACTACTGTGCTTTGGCCTAATTTTTGATATTGTTTAGTTTACTTCAATTATTACTTTCACCTCATATTTCTGATTACCGTTCTTCCGTCCTTGTATTATATATTCTTTGGAACATTTACATCTCAGCTCTTATTCCTTTTTTTGGAATAAGGAAGCTGTCACGAGATATTTCACTTACCTGGGTATCCTTCCCCAGCTCTTGGCGAAGGGTGAGAAGTGTTTGTACTTTTGTACTGCGAACTGTCCATATTTAACAACATGTAGAGCCTATCATCGTCCCTACAATACCCTTTCCCAACATATTTTTTTTTTCCAGTTTCATACTGAGATATACAATTGAAAAAATTACGCAATTCGTGCATGTATAAATTAATCTGGGCAAGTGTGCTCCAATTGCTTAACACTACATGGATACAAACTGAATGTTTGTACAAAATATAATTGTAATTAAAACGGAGACAATATTTTGATATGGCTGGAAAAATGTTACAAAGAAGTTGCATTAATTTATGAAATATGGGAAATGTAGTTTATCTCTACAAAAATTGTGCCAGAAGAAAAAGAAATAAAATCATAATTTCTACTTCTGTTCTCAGCTCAGACGTCGGCTGAATCCATGAAGTGTTTCATTTAACTAAGTAAAAATGTTTTTTCGCATATTTCAGTAGAACGTTTCTTCGGTGTGAGAAAGTATCTGTAAATGTTATTTATTTACTTTGTAGAAATTTAAAAAAAATATTCAACCAATATATCATAAATAATAAAACAGTAATTTATCCTATAAGGTGAAGTAACTTTCATTGTGATGCTCTGAGACCCCGAGATAAAAAAAAAAAACTATAGTTTTGTACAGTAAAGTAGATATTAAGTAAAAAGGATTTTCGACCAAAATATAAAAGGGTAAATTGAATTACAATAAAAATATATTCTTTTCAGGTAAATTTATTTTATTGAACAAATAATTATAACATAGTTTAACAATTGCTTCAAAAAAAATTTTTGACAGAAATAATATTGTACGCTGAAGTTAAGTAGGAAATTATAAATTGAGGGCCATATTGTATTATAATAAACGACACTCATATACTATCTGCAAAACCTCCATCTATACATTCTAACAACTATAGGGGTAGCTTGGGAGAGAGTACGACGGGCTTGGGGCGGAGTATGTAGGGAAATTGTAGAAGGGGTATGCAGGATATTCAGGGAATTTGTAGGGAGGGTATGCAGGACCAGACTGTGCGTTGGCCAAGGACGAGGCGAAGGCGTTGTCTCCATACGCCGCGGAGAGGGATTGGGCTGCGGCGTTTCCACAGCCACCAGACGTCGTAGCTTGTGAAGCTGCAAGAGCTTGAGAAGATGATGGGTAGATGTATGGACCACCGTGAGGGTACTTGCAGCCCAGCTGGCCGGAAGCCACAGCCACCAGAGCCACACAACCCACGATCTGCGGAACAACACATTTGCAAACGTATCTCTCACACAATCCGGCAGGCATTTATATTTAAATTGCTTTGTTATCTACCACAATGCCACCTTTTATGGATTTAATAATATAGGGCTCATTTTATTCACATGCATATATATATGAAATCTGAAAAGAAACAGAATACCGACACTGAAGCCAAAAAAAAATTAATTAATTTATGCAAAAATATTATATCAATTTTTCGTGAAATATGTAAAAACAACCACTGTAAATGCAATTTCACATAGCCTTTATGCTCTTAGGAATCAAGAGAGTATTGTGAAAATACATGAATATATGGCTTTATAGACATCATGTTGATCTCAATTTACACATTTTGAAGTATGTGTAAAAAACACCCACTCAATGTACTAAACTCTTCAATTGTGTACCGTTAGTACTACATGGTCGGTGTATGAGCACTCAATGCCAGTGTAGTTGCACATCTTCCATTGTATAATTTCACAATTTTATTACAATATTTGTGTAAACTTACACTACATTCTGGACTCTATGAGTGTACAGTTACGCATACATTTTGGCAATTTTACATTTTTCTGTTTAATTTGCCTAAAAGAGTACAGTATTTGTAATTTTGCATCAGTGTTCCTAGGAATTCAAAGAGAATTACGGTTCTGATAAAAATCTTATAGACGTACCATGACACTTTAATGAATCTATAGCAATGGAAAGCTGTGCAGAAATGGCCATACACCCACTAATACAAATTTTCTCTGATTCTACGCGTTTTATGTACAATTTAAGAGAAAAAAATATACTATTATATAATGTCATTTAGCGCCATGGAGCAGAAATACTCAAAACTTGGTTTTTGTGTTCAAACAGAAACTCCCTCTTATGGAATTTGTTTGCTGTTTTCTTACGTAACTATGAAATATTTGAAGTCAATTGCTGTTCGCGTCAGAAATATGGTTTTTACTGCAGTGATTGAAACTATAAAGTTACGGAACATAATATAACAAAGCGAAAATTTAAAAACTACGTTTATATAGTGCGTTGATTAATCTGGCACAGTTGTAAACAGTGCTGTACAGATTGCAGAATTACTTGGCAAAGTAGTCCAAATGTACCAACATTGTATATTTACAGGTACAGTAAAAACGACAAATGCGATATGGTAAAATTATAATTGTGATAGTTGTGTAAATAATTTTGCCGTGCAGAAAAATACAAGAGTTGTAGTTTGATTATTCTTTTGTTGCGTAATAAAAGTAATATGATACAATTAAGTGTAATAAATAGAAGCACAGTGTATATGCTTTTTAGAAATTATTCAAATAATTTACTTGGACGCAGTGTAAAAAAAAAATTACTCTTGTAAGTGTAAAATTACACCGAATTTGAGGGAGATTCTACTCCCACCTATATATGCTTGAAAATTGCACAGAAATTTACAGTGTACGACTGTGTACACGATTGATAAATAACACGGTGTACAAACTGGCTCAGTACCCAGTGCGCTGGATGGCACACTAGAATACAAAAGCGTGGTTGAGTCTTGTCTCAGACATTGGTGTTAATTATAAATTTAATTTTAAGAAATTATTGCGAGCAGTTTCTCAAAGCTTTCACAATATTAAGCTGAGAATATCTGTGCACAAAAGTTTACAACAATATGTGGAAACAACGTCTGTTGTGAAACACATCATATAGGTCGTTTTACCTTAGTGAACATTTCTGCTGCTCTTGGTGCTTACAACAATATGTGGAAACAACGTCTGTTGTGAAACACATCGTATAGGTCGTTTTACCTTAGTGAACATTTCTGCTGCTCTTGGTGCTTACAACAATATGTGGAAACAACGTCTGTTGTGAAACACATCATATAGGTCGTTTTACCTTAGTGAACATTTCTGCTGCTCTTGGTGCTTACAACAATATGTGGAAACAACGTCTGTTGTGAAACACATCATATAGGTCGTTTTACCTTAGTGAACATTTCTGCTGCTCTTGGTGCTTACAACAATATGTGGAAACAACGTCTGTTGTGAAACACATCGTATAGGTCGTTTTACCTTAGTGAACATTTGTGCTGCTCTTGGTGCTTGTACTTCTACAAGAAAATTGACTTGTCTGACTTCCGTGTTCTCAGAGACGATGTTTTATACTGGTGTCTCTGATAAAGTTAATCTTGACTATTCAGATAACTGCAAATTTTTAATGCCAGCGTAAGTACAGAACTGCCCCACTTATCACCGTCCCGATTTCACTAATTGGCGTCTTCTGTCATTGCCAGTCTCTTCCTCCGATTCAACTGAAATATGTATTTTCACGACAAAAGAATAATTTCGAAAATTATGACTAACGCATAGCCGCATAGAGTGACTAACGCATAGCCGGGAAAATGAGTTTGTGCGGGTCTCGCTAAATAAACGTAAAAATCTCATGGGAAGTTTCCGCGCATTTGAAACGATCTAATCATTGCCAGTCTCATAGTAAGTTCGTTCTGCAGTTGTGCGATGTTGTTCGTTATTGCAAGGGAAGAGGTGTAGTGTTAGGGCCATTAGCCTTCGCCCGTGGCGAACAGGGTTTGATTCCCTGCGTGGTCATGCCCGAGTTTTATTACGTATAAGCCGTGACAGACATTGCCGTTGGGCGGTGGGTTTTCTCGGGTTGCTCCCTGCTGCACATCCTCGGTGCGCGCAGCAGGAGCCAGTAGCCACCTTGGAGCCTAGAGCAACTGCATGGATATCCCGACCACCCACCAGCGAGCAGCAAGGGACCCATTGCACACGTCCTGTGGCGTCAGCTGCCCGAGCTACGCCTTAGTGGCGGGGATGTGCACTAGCAAGCAACAGGGTACAGCACACAGCTAACGTCAGCTTACCTTGCAACATTTCACCGCACGCCCTGGTTGCTCCCACTGTCTTTATCATCGCATTCCGTTTCTTCTCTGTCTTCATTTCGCTGTACACCCGAAGGTGCTAAAGATCTCAGATTTTAAGCGCTGCCGAGGTCTTCCTCACTGTCATTTTATCTATTTGAGCTTCTTTCTTGGATAACCAGGTTCAATTTTTACTTGTGTTTTCGTTTGGAATAGCTTATCTATGTGACACATTCAGCTGGGACTATCTTCAACAATGGGAAATCGTGGATATGAGTGCAATTTTTATGTTTAATCTTAGTTTTAGTATATAAGCCTCCACATTACAAAATATATGCTAAATGTTTTTCGAGATTTTGAAGATAATTTATGGTCTATCAAACTTTATATTTATAATAACGTGATTAAAATATCTAATAATTAGAAATAATACTAACCGTTTTATTTTAACCAAAAATAAGCACTTCAACTTGAAATCTTGATTTGTACCAATTCAAAATGTTATATGATCACAGAGTTTGGTTTCAGATAAAAAGATTCTTGAAGTCACAGGAAAGGCATGTTGCAATTTCTTTGCAATCCGACACGGGAACAGAAATTTTATCGTGCCTCTCCTGTGATTTCAAGAAATTCTTTCGCTTTTAATTTTCTCTTTAACATATTCTTTGTCTGCTGTGACGGTTATTTTCACAGCAAATTTGGGATAGATATCACTTGCTAGTGGTACACAGTATCCCCGTTGGCTTTCATTCGCGTGCTCACCGCACCTATCATCTTCAGCCGTCAAAACATCACATGCACTTGATGCCACCTCAGAATAATCCAGCCATCTGGCCATCTCACTCTGGTCCATTACATTAAAACCATCAGTGAGGGGCTGCTGGTGAGTTGTAGTGATCCTTGGAGTGATGTCATGCTAGACAGGCGACGACTTCTTGTGCCTGGAAGGGTGCAAGTATCAAACTTTATACAACACTGCAAATGTTCATTTGAATCTTATCTTTTTCGCCCTCCCCCACTCCTCATACTGTGAACTGTATGTTTGTACATGCGGTTATGCATGTATGATGTATGTAACACTTATATAAATATTTATATTGCAAAAATAATATTTATAAACTATGTATTACAATTGCATACTAATAATTATTGTATATAATTATAAATGTTATTAATATTAATATTTCTGTATAAATACATTGTATTTATATTATTGTATATATTACATATATTTGTTATTATATATTATAAATATTCAAATATATATTATAAATATTTATATAAAAATACTAAAATAAATAAAAAAATTTAGTGAAATATTGCTGTTTTTGCCAACGTAGAGACTTACAAATTATATACTGTGTAAATAATGAAGAAATCAGCTTTAAAACAGTTATAAATTGAAGTCGTGACCAACCCCTGTTTATCAACTCAACGGGGCGAAACCCCTGCTGCCTGAAAGTTGAAGTGGTGACCCCGCCCCCCTTTTTTTTTCTTCACCATCACCGAATACTCTTTCTGTATGCATAGAGATAGAGTTCTATGGTAAGGTGAGACCATACATCCGGCAGCGTGTTACTGTATGACGTTGTGTCAGCAGATCTATGAAGGTATTAATCTAAGGCAAAGTGTCGCCATTCTGCCCGGATCTGTTGGTCTGTGGAATGGTGTTGCTCTGTTCCGTTGAGCTGTCACGGCGCCTCCCTACTGAAGTAGAATTACGATAGCGATGGAAAATAGCATATACGGGCTTCTCGTATATTCTGTTTCCTCAGAATTGTAAGCGGTAACTATAGGATGTTCGCTATAAAATGAGCACTTTTGAAAGCCCTGCTTAAGATCTACTTGTCTTGTATGTACGTTGCGGATTCTTCCGCCTTATGTAAAATTAACATTGCCACTGGCCTCATCACTTTGTTCATGCGTCGATCAAGTGAAACTGTAAAATTATTAGGAAAGTAAAAATTTAAAAATCTGCTAATTTTTACACTTTTATGCAGCCTTAAAAAAAGTAGAAAGGGAAAGAAATAATTTAAGTTATCACAAATGGTTACCTGACACTTTTTATTCGACGCTAAGGTATGGAACTACTTTACATCCATCGTTACCAACTTAACTGAGCGCATGTACCTCAGCGCGCCTGTTAAAATATGCACAGGTAGGAGCAGTGACGTTTTGCTAAGGTTGATTTCAAAAGCTTTCACTTGGTCGTGAAAATCCTTTATATGGTTTTAATACAGCAATCTGTTCAGCAAAGATGCAGCGTCGTCACTGTGTTTTAAAAACACTGTTTTACAGAAGAATAAGAATCGCAAACAGAGATCTACTCACAGCGATGTTTGCTGACTCTGGAACTTTTCAACAAACTCATTTATGTTTCAGTGAGCAAATTTTTAAATTGACAACGAAATATCGATTTTTATTTCTTCCCCGAAAAAAGATATTTCCATTGAAATATTCCATAGTTTTATTTAAAATGAGAGTAGGCGTACAGTGCGTACAGTGGGACGCATATGACAACCAGGCAGGCCCCTTAAGGTCGCTTCAGGGTCAATTCCGTGTACGCAAAAGAAGTCTACTTTAAACGTTTACAAAAAGGTGTTGTTCATAGCGAGTGCACTCATGTTATGTTTAACCAAACATACACGACTAGAAATTTACTTGATTTGAGTAGAGTAGTGATTTATTAGCAAATAACATTTCGTTTAATTTTATTTCCATCGTCATTCTGTCAGTACTTGCTGCGTATAATTTGTCGATAACGTAATACAAAATTAAAATACTATTAATAGAAATACATAAATTTATGCGTCGTTTTGAATGAGTAAAAAGGAAGTTAAAAAAAAAACTGAAGTTTACTTTTAAAAATAAGCTTTTCTAGAAACGCAATAAATTGCTTGTAGTTATTTTCTCATTCAGTATTAGTGGACTGGAGAATTTACGTACACGACACAAATAAAACATCGCCATTTCCTACGGATCTACACGTGGAGGATGATCATAGATGACACGTACGCGATGACCATGAAGTTTCGTAAAAATAGGCACCTTTCTTTATTCTGATTGCGTACGCGTTCATTATTACGTAGACGTTTTACATCGCAAACCTACCTTTAGCCCGTGACGCCTGCTCCAGTGAGTCATTAGCCTGTGGACGGGCGACGTCATGTGTACACGAGGTCAAGTCTCTGTACGTGTAACTAGGTCACACTTATCTCTGGAGAGCTTTCTGTCTTGTAGTCTTCTGAGTCGTTGTTCGAGTTCAATGACGTCCATTGGAATCAACCTAATCTGGATGTGCTATATTCGTTAGAATATTGAACTATACCTTTGTTTACAAATGTTTGCACGTTCGTCTAATTCGTGTTCAGTAACTGCCATTGCGGGAATTACTTTAGACGTCGCGACACGTATGGTGGGCAATTTAGGAACGAAATTTCCCCTTTATCGCAGGTTTCAACTTTGTAATGTCCTGTTCTTATACCTGTGCGGTCTTGACCAGAAATAAAACTTTACCCTCATGGCCATGTTAAAGTCTCGTAACACCAAAAAATTGGTATTTTACACGAGTGACACAAAAAACTTTGAAGCCAATTTCTCACAGTTTGAAGCAAAATCGTTATTAATAATTTTCAGACACGTATGTTATTCTACCAGGATTTGAAGATAAATTAGCATTAAAATTAAGGATTTGATGTACGAGTTTTCGGCTGTTTGCCTCATAATGGAGATACGAAGTTCCCGGTTTTTTTTTGTACATTATTTTAAAGATTCCTGAAGAAACGAGCTTTTAGTAGTAGATTAGTTGCTTTTTTTTCATGTTATAATGGCATAAAAACCCATAAGTAACAAAAAAAAAAAAGGGAGTTTCTGTCTGAGGATAACAGAAAACCAGCTCCACTTCTTGGTCTCTAGAGAAGTTTCTTTTCAATCACGTTCACAGAAACAGTACCACGCTCTACCAATAGCGTGCTGCTGTAAACATCAGTGCGCCGAAGCACAAAACATGAGATGGTACATAACCGGAGAGATAGGAAAATTCATCAAATCGGTATTTGGTGAAACTTGTTTTAAATGCAGGGCCTCGGCGAAAGCCAAGAAACATTTATTTATTCAGTTCGCTTTAGGTTGTGTATATGTTAAAAATATTGCCCATTTTGTACCTATATTTACCGTAAGTGAGCATGTGTGTGGGATAAATAGTTAGTACGTTATACTTATCTCAGCGGAGGTTATTTTTAAATCACTGTTACAGGATTTTCCAGAACGTAGTTATGGATTTTCCTGCTCACCGAGATCCTCTCGTGTCATTCTCTGTAACTATAGTATCCTCAATAACTGTAAAAGATGCTGTCTGGCAAAAATAAAAATTAGGTGGTTACTTATAATATGTTCAGTTACTCGATATGATTTAATTGATAGGATATCTTAATGACTCGATATAAAGCTTTTTGCAAATACTGGCTTCTTGCGGTTTTAAATCACACATATGGTTGTGATATATTGTATTCAAGTAAGTAAATCTTCAGAAATAAATAAATAGCTAATTCCTAGAGACCCGGAAAATTCCGCGGATTCATTCGGTAACAGACTAATACATCACAAACCTTTGTGCGTTCGAGCAACAGTTAGTAGTTTATTGGCTGTTGCTCCACTTTAACCCCCAGACCAGGTTACACGTGATTCGGTTATTGTCCTAGCAGGTTCGTTATTGGTTGAAAGTCGCTCGGGGCGTATCTGACAAAATATGCTACAATGGAAGAACAAGTACACGTGAATGCAGTTTAACCTGTCCTCAGAATGAATCCGTGTCGCTAATAATTACAAAATTAAGAGCAGTGTTTTCCGTTTTAGGTATTGACGTGTTACTCCCAGATCTCATAGTTAGATTATTCGTTTTCCAGTAGCAACATTTTAATGCCCTATAAAATGGTCCACTAAATAGTTTTATGATTAATATGCGTCTAAATCTAAAGAAAAATAATTATTGTAATAGCACGGGTCATGAATATGTTGTAAATCACTCAGATTCAGTGGTATTGCATTATGTTTGCAATTATGTAACATGCAGACAGTGTGATCTAGGGGTTTAATCCAAAACTGACAGGAATATTTTAATTACTGGGAATTTTATAACTACATTTAGCGTAACAGTGACATATTTCAAATTTCTAATAATATTTTGAGTATAAGGAGTTTATTAAAGTGCCTACTGTAGGTTTAGAAACGTTGAATATTTACTTGTTCAGACTTTCTCCTAAATGGAAATACTTCTGTATAAATCATAGCATAGCGGCGGGAAACCTTGCCAATTAGCGGAAATGCTAGAACCGTAATAGAAAAAAAAAAAGCATAAGGTATGTGTGTATATGACGTATGTAAGGAGAAGAAATTGTGCAAAATTTTGTCACATTATTCTCAGAATTTCTTCTGTTTAGTCACAGGTGAACTCATCACAATTAATTAGATGTGCAAATATTAATAATACATAGGCTGCACGTACATATCATTGTCAATAATACAAATGGGTATTTTTTATAAAGTTCCCTTCATACATCTTATATTAATGTATATATATATATATGCACGTGTGTGTGTGTGTGTGTGCGCGCGCACGCGTTCTTCAAAATTGGAGGTGCCAGGCCCGCAAATTTGGTTTACCATTTTAAGGTTTCTTTTTTAAAGTCGCAAAAAAACTTATAGCTTTCAGAATTCTGTCTAAACCTTTAAAGCGAAATTTTCTAGTACAACGCAGAACATTTCTACCATAACTTGAAAACAAAAAGTTTACTATCAAACTGTTTAATATTTGACTCATTATTTGTGTATTTCTAAATAATCATCTGATACGAAGATATTAATGATTTGACTCAAATTAAGATAAAATTTATTGGAAAATCTTGCCAAGTACCTCCTTCTGTAAAGGCCTAATAGCGTGACTCGCTGTAAGCTACTTGGCTGTTTCATAAAAGTCAATACAATAAATGCAAATGCATTATAATATATATAATGTATATAGAAATGATATAATACACGTTCTTATAAATATGTATAAAATACATATACAAACGCGCGCTCGAGCTGAGTCCAAAATGCTTGCTTTACCCATGCGTTATATATATATATATATACACACACACACACACACACACACACACACACTTGATCATGGCGTATTCTTTTGTCATTAAGGTGGATTTCCCTTCTCAAATATTCATATTCTATCTGGGAGCTATGCAAGGCCTTTTTAATCGCAAAAATAAACAATAAATACTTTATCATTTCGAATTACAATGCATTTGCTATATTGGCTTTGCTGAGAATGGAACTTCGGAGTAGCTTGCAGCGAGACACGCTATTAGGCGTTTGCAGAAGAATGCCTTGACAGTATTTTGCCAAAATCT
Source organism: Dryococelus australis (assembly GCA_029891345.1). Classification (NCBI taxonomy): domain Eukaryota; kingdom Metazoa; phylum Arthropoda; class Insecta; order Phasmatodea; family Phasmatidae; genus Dryococelus; species Dryococelus australis. Next base: position 29,439,829 of record CM057001.1, read on the forward strand.
TTAATTTTCACGAAAATTAATTCCTTCATTTCATCACACATCAGTGGGCTATTTAGAACTACACAAATCATGCGTGAAATGTTACACAATTTGTTAATCTGCTTAGTTATATATATATATATATATATATATATATATATATATATATATATATATATATATATATATATATACACATATATATATATACATATATATATAATATGGGTGGCAAACAGAGGAGGGAGAGAGATGTACAAATACACATCTGATCGAAAGTATTTTCCTGTATACTTCAACCATAATTTCATATTTATTCTACGAAAGTACTTCTTTTCGTATTTCAGCATCGTTTCCTGTCGAAATATTAATTTTGTTTATTTTTAAATAACCAGTACACGGCGAAGACGTGAACTACGTAAACGTGTGTTATATTTCTTTTTCTCCTCATAAAGATGCTATTAAACATTTTATATAGCCTGTTCGCTGTCTTTGATTTTTTTTTTTTAATCAAAAATTTGAAAAGCTCCCTATGTATTACGTTCTTGGTCGTTTCCTAAATAAGGAATATATTATTACAAGCATTTTACACTTGTGTTGACCTGAAAGTATGAGATTTTTGGCGAAAATGTACTTTTCCATATATATCATCTGTAAATTATAAGACTCAATTTATGACTAATATAAATAAAAACAGGGATATAATAGGTTTGTTGGTATTGTCTAGTAAAAAATAGTTTTTATGCAAGGTGATATTACACTGAGTGCGTAGGCGCTTTTCCTTGACGTAGATTTGTAGACTTGGTGAAGCTTTGATCGCACGAGGCGGAGGAATATCGTGGAAGTAGATCTTAAGTAGGGCTTCAGAAAAGTTGGAAGTAAGAGGGAATGGACTGTGCAGCAGTTATATTTGGTTGTGTCGACGAAATAAGTTATTTGCCTGCTTTATTAGTGTGGGGATGAAAGGGTTGAAATGATGGGTTTGTTGTGAACTCAAATGTAAACAAACAGCTTCACGATTGTCGGCAATGCCGCTGTGATAGCTCTACTGGCAATGTGTGTTTTTTTTTTTTGTGTTAGGGAAATGCACACAAAACAAAAATCGGTGAACCTTATTTTGTAGTCTATGACTCAAGCAAAGTTAACGAATGCATTAGATTTACAAAGCGTGATTTTCTGGCCACGAAAATTTGTAATTATACAAAAATTCGTCGGTCACAGTTACGAAATGTGTCGTATGCCCACGTGGACATTCTGCATTCCTTGTTTAAAATAGATATTTTTGTTTCGAATTTATCGCCGTAAGTGGAAAGCACAGATAGGGTTAGTGTTATCCTCAGACGCCGCTTCGAGAATATAGATCGCATTTAGCAACCGCAAACAAAGATACATAAATATGAATGTCATATCTAAATATAGATACTATTTAGTAACCGCTAACACGGATTAATAATTAGGATTGTTATGTAGCCTTATTAAATAAATAAAGCCGTTAAGTTGATAGTCACATCAAGCACGTTTCGTTCCACTCGGATCATTTGTATAAAAAGGCAGTTTTGGAAACCCAGAAGACAGACGAGTAGCACACTTGCAGCGGCAACAAGCTCCACATTAGCAGCCAAAATGTTCGCTAAGGTAAACTAATACTGTTCCTTGCACAACATTTTCTTCAAATGCTTTACTCATCTCGTATTTCTTGGTAATGGTTCTCAAATTAACGTGCGTTTTTTCTTTTCTCTGTTAACTTAAAAATGAATTGTGAAATCGAACTTCGTAATGGCAGATTCAGGTGTGATGATATTTGATAAAAATGTGTTAAAAAATTTTTTTTCTCTAAATGCGAATTGCAGTACAGGAGAATTGACACCTCAGCACTGCGAAGCAGTAGGAAATAAATGTCACGATAGGAACATCGAAGTTACCGATTTTGGTCACAGTTCAATAAGTGTAGTTGAGAGATATTATTTGATATTCGCATTTCGCAGTGTGGTTTCGCATGCTACAATGGTTGAGAGGTTACTTTTTCCACATTAAAAAAAATTATAATTAAAAGAATATACAGGATTCGTGACGTGTAGTATAATTACGAGTGTTATTCGCCTTAGAAAACGGAAAAATAACAAGTTTGTAGTTTAAAAAAAATAACATCGACCTAAAGGGAAGAAATTCCCACAACGTATCAACCGTCCAGTGTTTTGGAGGCAGGGAGACTGAGTGGTTCGTGCGATTTTCGTTTACAGATGCATTATGGGTATTCGTTCATCTTTTCATATCCAATTTTGATCAACGGCGTGTATTATTTTTGCTAATTTGTTGGGAAAGGAAATATTTTGCTTTAAGGCGTTTCACTTTTAGTTTGTTTTTGTACTAATGATGGTGTAAAGACTGCGGAAAACATAATTGCCGGAAATCATGTACTGTAGAATCGAGTAGATTAAAATACAACATTGACATTACTCAGTTTACAACAGCGAGTCCGGGGTAGTGAACTTAGCGCGAAAATATTTCGAAATACGAACTTTTTTTGCTATATAATTAGTTCGTGAAAACCACTTGCCACTTTTTGTAAGAGCACCAGCTTTTGTGATATTCGCGGTGACGAGGAGTTTCAGAACATACTGATAGGTGATCACGTGCTCGTCGATGGCCAAGAACGTCGAAAGAACGAGATCGTGTTCTAGTTTGTGCAAGGTCTGCTGTAGCAGCTGGTAATGCCAGCTACTACGACTAGTCATTCTGGCATTTATCGCTTTCTATTGACGGAATTCATAACAGGTTTGGTAAATGTATTTTAACAATGTTCTGTGGCGTTTACATTCCAGCTCTCGCACTTAACCATTTACATCGCAGTTTCAGAACATAGGGCGCTCCCGGTAGCTACCACTTGAAACAATTTATTGAAGCCGACAATGATTGCTTTGTTTCGATTATACATTCATGAGATTTAAATATAGCAGTCCAATAATATCTACTTTGACAGAGGCGTATTCAAGACGTAGAACTCAATACACACAACGAAAGTTGTTTTAATATAGTTAAAGTCTTGGGCGAGATATGTTTCTAGCTATTTTTTTTAAGACCAGTTATTTTGACTGGTTTCGAACTACCTACACACCACTACTTTGCAGCATTCGGCAGCCCAATATCACGATCAGGTACAGCAACACGTCAATAGCCATTGGTTTCTCTCTCCCCCACTGCTTTTCGAGCTTGCATCAGGTTGCTCTCTCATTTTATGCACTTTTCGTTACTCCCCTGAAAGGTGTATAATGCCTTCGTAAAATCCATTTCTCAAAATTTCAGCGACAACAATGGCTTATAAAACGAGAAATTTTTTTATTTATCTTGTATCAGGGGATGAATCTAATTTAAAAAAAAAAACGAGGATTTTTAGGGGAAAGAAATGTGTGTACTATTCCTGACACATTTAATTATTTTCTATTTCTTAAAAAAATTGACCAAACGTTGTTATTATTAAATGTATAATTTTCATTTTAAATGATGATTTAAAATTTTTCTTTATTCATCACTATGAAAATTTTCTGCGTGAAGTATTATGCATTCCAATGCGCAAGTTACAAGAATCTGCAGTGTCCAATTTTAGCAGCTGTGATGATACCGCTTAACAATCGACTTGAGGGTACCCACAGCGAAAAGTTTAATGAGAAAATGACATGCCTGATTGTGTCCTAAAGCTCTCTTAATCAATATTTATCTTTCGTAGATCGTGGTTTGTGTGGCTCTGGTGGCTGTGGCTTCCGGCCAGCTGGGCTGCAAGTACCCTCACGGTGGTCCATACATCTACCCATCATCTTCTCAAGCTCTTGCAGCTTCACAAGCTACGACGTCTGGTGGCTGTGGAAACGCCGCAGCCCAATCCCTCTCCGCGGCGTATGGAGACAACGCCTTCGCCTCGTCCTTGGCCAACGCACAGTCTGGTCCTGCATACACTCCCTACAAATTCCCTGCATATCCTGCATACCGTCCCTACAAATTCCCTGAATATCCTGCATACCCTCCCCACAAATTCCCTGAATATCCTGCGTACCCTCCTTACAAATTCCCTGAATATCCTGTATACACCCCTCCTAAGTATCCTGCTCACCCTCTCCCAAGCTATCCTTGCCCATGCTAGGGCGGGCCAGCGTGGTAGAATGTTGTAAATAAAATTTTTCTCTCGCATTTCGACGGCCGTATGCTATACTAATAATTTTTGTAATTTCTGACTCTTCACATATCTGCAGTTATATTTGGATTATCGAAGTGTATGTGTAAACAACAATTTGGTTATACTGTAATATTGAAATTTTTCTGCAGTTGTCTATTCATGTAATTGAACCCGTGCTCTTTTAGATCACTGTATTTTATTCTCAAAACTGTAATTTTCGCTTTTTGTACTGAAATTAGTTATATAACTTGAGGCTATTTATAATTTGTGAATAAAACTAAATCTCCAAAAGCATTACGCATGTTTTTTTTTTCCTGAAGAAAGTGAGACGTTTCCTTACTGAAATGTTCAAATATAATTAAATAAATGCCACAGGATTGGCACTGTGAAACTACTGGCTAGTTATATCGGACGATCATGTAATTTCATCGTCAGATCTGAAGTCTTCGGCACGTATCTATTATGCTTCTGTGGATACCTGAAAGTTGGGGAGATATCAGTGTACACGTCGTCATTGTGCTCCAGTTATTGCAGGAAAAAAATATTACAAAAATTGTCATATATTCTCTTAATGGATGTAACAACCCAAAGGGCTGAAGAAGAATCGCCAATTTCACATAAAATATCACAGTTCCACATTTTCAGAATTTCTACCAACAAACCGTTTAAGTGTAGCAATAAATAGGTACTATTGTTTCTTGGAAGGAAGACAAGTAAGTTATCCAATGTTATTTACCAAATTCTTGAGTGCTATTAAATGCCAAGTGTGCTGTGGCGTCGATCTAAAAATGACAATAATGGGCCCAGTACCTCTTGGAGAACACCTTGACTGAAATGTTGGAAGACGCACTTCTTTCCAGGAGGAAGTTCGTAACATAGGAATGTCGTCAGTGGCTGAGTTATCGGGGCAGTGGAAAGACATTAGTACCTGAGAAAGGTGATCAACACGACTCCGGAGAGATCGGGTGATATGTCATGTGTAGACATAGTATCTGAGAAAGGTGATCAACATGACTCCAGAGAAATCTGGTGATATGCCATGTGTAGGTGTAGTATTCGAGAATGGTGATCACTCCGGAGAGATCAGGCGATGTTATTTGTAGACATAATCTGATAAAGGTAATCAACATGACTCTAGAGATATCAGGTGATATTTCATGAGTAGACATAATATATAAGAGAGGTGATAAACATGACCCTGGGAATATCAGGTGATGTCATGTGCAGACGTTGTATCTGAAAAAGGTGATCAACATGATTCCAGAGAAATCAGGTAATGTGCCATGTGAACAGTGACGGGCAGTTATCTAGGCAAGTCTCAGAGCAGGAATGCGGAGTTGCGGGGATGCCGGTGGAAAGGGGGACAAAGGGGTGGAAATGGATGCGCGTGCAGCCGACAGCCATGCACTGTCTTTTCAAAAAACATCGGTAGCAGATAATGTACGTGACTGAAAATGGAAGTGAATATTAACTCGTAGAGATGCGGCAAAGTCATTCACATTAGAGTACGGGAAATAATAAAGACTCCCATACTGATGACGTTTACCATGGTTCGCCTTTAGTAGAGCCATTAAACATTCAGTACAATTAGTTTTTTTTTTTTTTTTAGAGAGAAGAGGGTGGATTTAAAATTTAATGCTGTCGAAAATCTATTTTTTTTTAATAACTGCGTAAGCATTTGCATATGAAACATGTTTACACACCAGCTTTATAATGAAATCGAGAGTGTTTGTAGAAGATATTAGGCCTAAAGATTTTTTTGTATATCTTATATACCCGCCTTTCACATTATGAAGTACTTTTAAGTAAAAGGTTTTCTAATTAAAGCTGTACGATTTTTAATACTTAAGGGCCTATCACATTCTGTAAATCATGTCGACGGCAATTGAAATTATTAAGGTTTTTTTTACGGTCTAAAGTTCAATGTGTGCATGGACAATATGTATCTATTTATTTGCCTACTTCAGTAAACAATTCCCTGTCTTAAGGTCAATGATGCATAATTACTGGCCACAAGCTTGCCTGTTATCTTATGAAATTTGTGTACTCCACCCATTCTGTAAAAATAGCGCCATATTATTTTCTAGTGAGAGAGAAATGCCCACATGCGACCAATGATGGGTTTTCTAAATACGTTATTTATACAGCTGTTGTTTGTGTAAAATATTATTATCCTTTCATTTCTAGTTAATATTATACTTTGTGCATTCCGATAGATGAAACATTGTGACGGTTGTCCCCACACATCCATTTATCCCTAATGCCCGGTTGCACCAACATCTTCTCCGATCAGAGATCGAATGATCCTAGTTCCGAACCGGGATCTAGTTTGATCTTGGTTCCAATGTAAAAGTGTTGCACCAACGAAATTTCATGATTCTGGATCTTCGATTCATAGATATTGTCCAAAGGGAGAGATCAAGATTAAGTATGAGACGAATTTTGCTATTTGGTTCGTAATATATGACGTCATGGAAGTAGGAGTATTTTTCGCTATAGATAGAACAAGATGTGCGATGTTTTATCTGTTTTAAGTGAATTATTACTGTACGAATTTCACTGAATAATATTCAAGCGCGTATAATGTTTTAATTTCCCAAGAAAACAATCGAACGTAGTTCTATCGGTTGGCGTATTTCCGAACTACATTTTTGACGGTGGCTGCTGATCTCGGATCGAGATTTCGAGCCGCCAATTTCGGCGGTTCGAATTGAACATCTCGATCTCCAGTTCACTCTGAACTTGAATTGTTTCGATCTTAGATCCGATCTCGGGTCGAGTTTCGAACCACAATGGTGTGCAACCGGGCATAGGACTACCGAACCTAGAAATAATGTTTCTGCAAGTGTGGGCCGCAGCAGGCACGGCTTACCTCTGGTGTGTCGCGGACCGTTCGACTGACGAACAACTCGCCTCACGTCCAGCTAGCATGACTGCTGCACTATGAGTGTGGGCCGCGCGTGCCGCGAAACCTCGCCGGCCACTACCCCCCCCCCCCCCTTCTCCTTCACTAAACCCGCCTCGGCTGTATCCATGACGACGTGATGCCGGCCAGCCAACGACACAGCACGGGGTTACTTCCGGACGAAGAACATTTCTTAACCTTCTGGAAGCTTTTGCCACTTTGTATAAATTCTTGGGTCTCCCCCCATGAGCGGGAAGACCGGCTAGCGTTCTATAACAGCGAGGAACTGGTGTTCCTGACATAACTTAAAGAGGAGTGGCTTTCTGGCATTTAAAACACTTGTAATCACTTGATATATATATATATATATATATATATATATATATATATATATATATATATATATATATATATATATATATATATATATATATATACATATATATATATACACACACTAGCGGACCCGACAGACGTTGTCCTGTACATATGTCTTAAATCTCTCCCCTCTCTCTTCCCCTCTCTTTACCGAATTGTGAATCTAAACCATTCTCGAATCCACTTGAACACACACAAAAAATTTCATCAAAATCGGTCCAGCCGTTTAGGAGGAGTTCAGTGACATACACACGCACAGAAGAATTATATATATATATATAAAGATATAAGATAATCAACTGTGTGAGAACGTTTTTCACTGAATTAGACCCAACCTCTTTCGAACATACTGGCAGGGTTTCGGGTCTTTTCAATAGTACCATCTACAGTGAGGAAACGTAGACACACTTATGCGGGATTAGCTAGTTTGTGGAAAATCAGCAGGTTTTTCCAGTATGCACAAGTGAGCTTGACATCTCTGGCCAAGCCATCGGTTGGGATAATTGCAAAATATATTCAGTCAACAGCACTGGTTTGTAAATATTGTTAAAGGCTGTTCACATTAAAGTGAGCACTTTTGAGGACATAATTACTTTTTCCTTCCAACCATTTTTCATCCTCTAACAACCTTTTTAAAATAAATATTGCAATGTAAGTAATAAGCACATTATGTATATTCGACCTTACTCGGAAGATATTATCTTAGGCTAAAATAAAATTTATTTAATGACTATTATTCCAAACGAAAGGGCTTTCAAAAGTGCTCACTTTACTGTGAATAGCCTATATCAACTATATACAGTACATAATATTATTATATATGTCATTTGTCATGATAAATAATATTGACTGATTTTAGTTTATAGCTAATTTGGTAATTCAGTTTAGCTGGAAATCTATGTATTTTACTGCACACCTAATCATAACTTACATGCTTTCTGGAGATACACTACATTCATTATCTCAACATATTGTTAACGTGCACTAATACTCGTGTTATAAACTAAAAAAAGGGGGAAATGATGAATAAATACGTTTTGATGAATTCCATTGCACGAGTCTACGTACAAAATTTACTCAATACTTATGCTTTTTTTTTTTTTTTGTAAGTTTATGTGCTTTATTGTTAACACAATTATTGTATGCGTAAGAATGCACATTGTTATTATTATTATTATGTGAAATTTTCAAAACTTTGTGTCGCGGATTGTGCAGCGAATGTTTTCCGTCCTGCGGCCGGCGCGCGACGCTTGTCGCACAGCCATTGAAACAGTCTGTACTGGACACGACTAGGGAGCTCGCGCGCCCAGATAGCTGCCGGACACTGTAGCTTCTCCCTGACCAGGCAAACATCTGGCCCTTTGTACCACCACCAAGCATTAACAGCAGAAGGCAACACCTGGCTGTCCTCATGCCCACTGATATCCTCGTTACCGCAAAGGGATATGTGTCCATGTGGTTCTTCAGGTCGACATGTAGCACACGGGCCCTTCTGCAAGGTAACGTGAAAGGGTGGTTGGCTCTCTCGATTGTGAAAACCATCAGTTAAGCCGCGCCATGGGGGCGATCGAGTAGCCACGCCCGGAATGCTTTCTGGTGACCGATCACCAGAGGTTATGGTTTATGGTTGTCAACTTGCGCCGTGCTGTGCAAGATTTCACGTATCCTGGGGCTGAAAGAATGATAGGTAAAGGCTGTTCCCGATAAAATAAGCACTTTAGAAATGAACCTTATAATAAAGTCACTGGCCCAGCATCCATGTATTTTAATGGGCGCACTGAGTGACATTCGCCCAGTAAAGTTGGCAACGATGGATAGAAAGTAGTTCCATATCTTCAGGACGAATAAAACGTGTTAGGTAACAATTTGTGATAACTTAAAATTATATATTTCGCTTTCTGTTTTTTTGTGCATCGAAGAGTTAAAGTTAGCAGATTTTTAAAGTATTTCGGCCATGGAAATGTTAAATGTTCGTAAGTCGGAGTAATACACAACGTGTATGCAAGTAGAACTCAAGCAGGGCTTTCAAAAGTGTTCATTTTACCGTGAACAGTCTATACCATAAGGGCAGAGCACGGAGTCATATGTCCCGTATCTAAGACTTCTTCAGTGCCAGTAATTGACCACTTCCGCTATTACAGGCACGGTCATTGTGATGCGCTAACCCGATGGCCACAGGTAGTTACAATCGACGCTGACAGGTGTCATTCCTCGACAAGTGCATCCGCGGAAGTAGCACCTGCCGAGATCTGTAAAGTATCTGTGTCTCCAGTGTGTGTGTGTGTGTGTGCGTGGTTGTCTATTTTAAAAGCCGATAAAATCAGACTTCCAAATTATACTGAATTATGGTTATGGTTGTAAGTAATATTTCGTTGTTACACACGTTCAGAGAAAACGATGACTGATGTTAGTTACAGACAGTATTTAAAACTGTTCTATTTTATAATAATTGTCCTTGTTCGTTTCATTGGGGTCAGATGTCCTGAGACAAGTTGCCCAAAGTGTTCCTTACGGCATATCTGAAACATATGGTAACCCTACCAGAGGTTGGAACTCCGCATAGCGGAGGAGATCCGGAGGTGAACCTCTCTCCTAATGGAGGGTCCGCGCGAGAAAAAAGGTTTTGCTGAATCAAACAAGATATGTTTGGCGCAACCAAATTCTTTATTTGTGTAAGGGCAATGATATATTTTGTCACTGAAACCAAATTATTTTGTTGTTCTCATTTGGCTGCCCCAAACTGTAAAATTTGGTTGGTGCAGCTAAAGAGTTGTTTGACTTCACGTACATTAAACCGTCTGGGCCGATATAAAAAAAATTTATAATTTCAACCGGGTTTCGAAACTAGATAACCTGCTTCCGAGCGCTACGCGTCAGTAATCTCAGCAAATGTGACAACTAACCACCACGTAAAGTTTTTAAGCAGATACGTATACTGCAAATATTGGGCAACGTGTGCAAAAATATTTCAAGTTTTACAGCTTTACTTGTCAGTTTCTTGTTGCATTGTTTTATTTATCTGTTTATTACGATTGTTAAGCATCAATAGATGTACTAACAAATTCGGTTACTATCCTAATCGTCACAATAAATATAAACAAACTCTCGAGCTGTATTATCGAACGAAGGCAGTCAAATGACTGGCCAAACAAATAAATAGAGTTGATTCAACTAAATATCTTGTTGACAGTCTAATTTATTTTTTTGGCCCAACACAGAGATTTTGTATATCCAAACATATATTTTGTTAGACGAACAAAAGTAATTTGGTTACTTTTTCAAATTTTGTTTTCTCAACAATATATTTTGTTAGGGCAACTAAATATATATTTTGCCCTATACAAACAAATATTTAGGTTCGATTTCCTCCCAATATGGGTGTACCGAGCGTCTCAGTTCGGGGTGGAAGAGTACTGAAGGCGTGTGACTGCTTCGGAAGAGCCTCTTAGTGGTCCGGTCACCTACGGCGTTATCCACACGTGTAACTCACGTGTAGTCCATCCACGGTTACTTCACGCTTTTCTGAAGCCCTGCTAAAGCTCTCCACAATATTCCTCTAGATCGTGAAACCAGAGCTTAACCTAGTCTAGATAATCACACCGGGATGACAACTCACCGTATTCGTGCCCACTCAGCACAATATTATTTCCAATAAAGAACTTTTTCGTACTAGGCATTACCAACACACGTATTTTCTCACTATTTTCATTCGTACTAATAATTAATGGAATTATATAATTTATAGATAACGTGTAAGGATAATTTGAAACCATCCAAATTTGAGATACTTTTATGTTAACACAAGTATAAAATGCTTGTGGTATGGGAAATATTTGGGAAACAACCAGACACGTCATAGATGGGGTGAATTTTCAAAGGTTTGGTTCTAAAAGTGTAATGAAACCGCGAATAGACTACTGTATATATCTCAACCCTCTGCCCACGGAGATCGTGCTTGGTTTCAGGCTGAATAGCGAACGGTCGTCGGCCACGGAAATCCCCCCCCCCCCCCGGCTTGAGCAAACTATGCACATGCTTGCAGTATGCTCCAGATTGACATTTCAGCATGATTAAACTCCCGCGTTCTCCAGTCGTGGTACGACATGTAAGTTTATTTAAAGAGACTTGGAGGTGTAAACGTAGTTCCATGCATTACGGGAGCAGTCACTGCACTAAGAAAAAGGTTTTGTTGAATCAAACAAGATTTGTTTGGTGCTACAAAATGATTTGTTTGTATAGGGGCAATGAAATATTTTGTTGCTGAAACCAAATTATTTTGTTGTTCTCATTTGGTTGGAGCAAGTGAAGATTTGTTTGGTTACAGGTACATTAAACAGTTTAGGCTGATATAAAAGTGTTTTACAAGATCGACCTAGTTTCGAACCTACATCAAATGCGTCCAAGCTCACGCCTTAGCGAACTCAGCTAATGTGACAACTGTTAACACCGGAAAGCTTTTTAATTGATATACTGCAAATATTGGGCAACGTGAGAGTAAACAAATATTTCAAGTTTTACAGCTTTACCTGACAATTTCTTGTTGCATTGTTTTATTGATGTATTAATACGATTGTTAAGCATCAGTAGGTGCACTAATAAACACGGCCACTATCCTAATTGTCACAAAAATACAAACAAACTCTCGAGCTGTATTTTCGAACGAGGGCAGTCAAATGAGTGGCCAAACAAATATATGCAGTTGATTCAACAAAACATTTAGCTGGCAGTCTGATTTTGTTGTCCAACGTAGAGATTTTGTTTATTCAAACATATATTTTGTTAGACGAACAAAAGTAATTTTGCTGCTTTTAAAATTTTGTTTGCTCAACAATATGTTTTGTAAGGGCAACTGAATATATATTTTGCCCTATACCAACAAATATTTCGTTCAATTTTCTCTCAGTGTGTATGTTAGTAAAATAATAATCCTTAGGTTGGGTCAACCGGCAAGGTGGCGCAGTGATGAATTCTCGGCACAGCATTCAGGAGCTCCTGGGTTCGATTCCCGGTCCGGCCATCCTGTTGTCGGCTTCCCGTGATCTCCCGAAATCAGTCGATGTGAACGCCGAGTGGGTTTCCCTAGTACAGGCCACCGCCGATCCCTTCCCTGCGACGCATTCCTCTGAGAAACTTGCCCCGCCCCTATTGCCGACCACGCTGTCGACGAGACGCTCAACTTTCATCACGACTCTCGTATAATGTACCGGTGACAATTTACAAAAATTGCCTCAGCTATAAATTCTCATACTTCATCCCCTCCTGGAATTTTCTAGTGTTTTGTACATGTATTTATTTTCTCGTCAATAGGTTGCTTGTATTTGTTAAGTATTTTTTCGTCCTGAGTCCTGTTCTTTCCATGACAGACATCTGCATCGCAATGGCGAATGTCCAAAAATCTCCATCTTGTTATTCAATCCCCATTGTACGATTCATTCAAAGATCACACAGATTGCTAGTTGGGTACAGCGGTGATCATAAATACCCTTTAAGAGCAATATGTCCTCGATCATGTCCGTACAAGGGGACTGAACGGGTTAAAGATGTGGCTTAGTGCGAACTGTTAGAAGAAAACAGTATGTTCTTCCGAATTGTTATCAGATGCCATTATTATATTCCTAAATTCCGGCAAATTTGCTTCATATACAAAACATAATTTCCCAAAAAGTTGGCTGCAGTGTTGATACACAGGATATGATACCATTCGTAATGTCGAGGCGTTTTTCGCAAGCAGAGAAGAATGCCTGTAAACTGGCGTGTAACACAAAATATCATAAGCGTGCAGAATACATGTGAGTGGAATGGTTCACCACCTTGACATCAACAGGTCGTAAACGGCAGGAGGGTACGACGGTAAGATCGTACTTAGGTATAGTGCTTAAAAACTGATTACTAGAGGTTGGGGTTGCTAGGGTACTTGGTGGACACGCAACTCGTATAACCACTGAAAATCCAAAGAGACTTATACAGCAGACAGGTATGCTTAAATGTATCATATTCATGAGGCTAATGAAATTATAGATGACGAAAAGAGAAAAGAAACAAAAAAAAATATACAATTTTAAAGAAAGATTATGAAATCCGTTTACTGAAATACTGAAGTAAGATTTAAAGAAAGATTATGAAATCCGTTTACTGAAATACTGAAGTAAGATTTAGAGTGTAATAAAATGGCAGTAAGAAACAACAAATTGAAATATTTCGCCGTACTTAACGATATACTCGTTACACAAGAATTACAAGACCAATATAAGTGATCACACTGTAAATTATTTCGTAAATGCATAAGGAATTCTTTGTTAAGCTAGTTGCCATATATATTTTTTTGTAGCTCTGTAAATAAATTAAAGTAAATTTCATCACAAAACCTCAGCGTGGTCTTGTGTTAAAACTAATGCTAAATTTTAACAAGCAAACGTTGTAGAATTTTAAGTTTATTGTAATAAACAATAAGCTACATAAACGAATTTGTAAGTTTTCTAAATTGGTGTGCTGTAAATATACAATATTTCATCTCTTGAGTCACAAGAAATTCTTTGATGACTGCTTTCCATAGGATTGTTTGTAACAAGTTCAAAAATGTTTACGCTGCAAGTGGAGAGCCAAGGAAAAATCCGGATGACGGAAGTGAAAACCGAAAAGAAACTGAACTGATGAAGTTTTGGACAAGATGTTTGAAGAGTAAAATTCATGGTCATGTTGTAGATAGCGTCTCGAAACGGGAAATATGTATCACTAATGTGTACAAAAAAGAAAGTAACAATAAGAAATTATCGAAATAGCTATGTATAGTAATTCATATTTTATCTTAAGTGCATACATTTATATATAAATAAAATCATATTACAGAATTTTCTGCTCGTAATAATTAAAACAGTCGAAATATATTTTGTATTGTGCTTGCCAGGTTTACAGTGGCGGTATTCAAATCTTCGCATTTAATAACTTCACAATGTCAATAAAGTCGCATTATTCAGAGTATGAAGTCTCTTCCCCTTAGGGAGGACTCCATAAATACCTGGAAAGAATAGTAATTTTAGAACTTTTTAAGTATTTGTGACATTTTACTGTAACATACATAGGTTTCAGTAGATTCTCTGGATTGCATATACATTAAATATTTTTTTTAAAATATACCAAAATTACGTGAATGAAAAGTGACATAATATCCTAAAGTATTGTAACTTATCCATGGGAATTAACAAGAAAAGGATAGAGTATAAAGAATCGCTAAAAGTGTAAACTAACGATATTCTAATGTTTTATATCTGTTTCTGTAAATTTTGTTTTTATAATCTCACAAACTGATGCTTTAGAGACTTTTTAGTATCACTGACAAATAATAACAATTATGACATAGTAAGCAGACAGTTGGATGGATCCCTGCTTTCCAGTTAAACAGTCGTTCAACTGTTCAGTTCTTTTATCTTATAAATATAATTTGTGGTCTTAAGGATATGTTATTATTGAAATGCCGAACAAAACTAAATCAATTTGAAAAATTTAATTTCAAATATTTCGCTCAGATAATATTTGATTATAATGCACACAGTAAGTAACAAATCTATCACTACATCAGAAAATTTAATTTCAAATATTTCGCTCAGGTAACAAAGTAATATTTGATTGTAATGCACACAGTAAGTAACAAATCTATCACTACAGCAGAAAATTTAAGCTATTTACAGCACTGCGGTATCACTATAGGCTATTCACGGTAAAGTGAGCACTTTTGTGGCCCTAGTTACTGTTTCCTTTCAGTCATTATTTTAATCCATTAACCACCTATTTGAATAAATATTGTAATATACGTAATAAACACAGTTTGTATATTCCACCACACTCTGGAATTAAATTTGGAGGCTAACATAAATAATAATTTATTGACTATTATTCCAAGTGAGAGGGCTTTCATAAGTGCTCACTTTACCGTGAACAGCCTGAACTTGCATTCAGTTATTAACTCTTAGCGCTCAATGCAGGCTGTTCACGGTTATCACAACTTTGAAAACCAACCTTTGAAAATGTCACTGCCCCAACCTGCATGTATTATTTGACGGACTGCCATGTGCCCTGTAAAATTGGTAACGATGGAAGGAAAGTAGTTCCATGTCTTAACGCGTGAATTATAAGCGTCAGTTAAACATTTGTGAATATCCAAATGATTTTACTTTCAGTTTGTTTTCAATGTGCATAAGTGCAAGTATTGGGAAATTTATAAAATATTTACTTTCGTAACAATTACACAGTTTCATCGGACCGACGCATGTGATTAAAAATACTTTTCTTGTGGCGATGTTAAATGTTGCATCGGGTGGAAGAATATAATACGATTTGGATGTAAACCCAGATTAAGATTTACTTTTGTACTATTATGTGTAATTAATATTGCCACTGGCCTAATGTCTTAATTCGTGCCCCAGTCAAGTGAAAACGTGAAACTATTAATAACATAAACGTGTTGGTAACAATGTGTAGAGAGATAAATGGAATCGCCGACTTGATTTGCCCTAAATTTAAATATTTCACTCGCAGACCCATGGCATTAAATTCACTGCCAACTTAACTTAAAGCCTGCACGCTTGCTGTGTGCGGTAATATTATACAGTTGAAAAGGCGATCTTTTTTTTTTTCTTTCAAAGGTTGATCTCAGGAGTTATTACTTCACCGTTGACAGCCTTTCAGAAGCTATTGCAGGTATGCGGAGGTTGCTTGGCGTGGATCGTCTACCAGGAGTGACTATCTGCTAGCAGGGTACGGTATTCCTTCAGGAGTGACGTAGACAGTCGGATACTACTTGTACTGGCCGGGGAGGTATCCGCGGTACGGCGCGTACTGGGCGGCAGGCGCCGCCGGTACAGTCCGCGCGTACTCCGGCGCCACGTAGCCTTCGACGGGGGCGGGGTACACGCCCGCGTAGTCCACGTAGGGGTTGGGGGCGCTGCCTGCGGCCTGGTACTCGGGGTAGCGACGCGGAGCGCCGCCGTACATGTGGACGTAGGCGCCGTCGCCGGGATAGAATCTCGAGCCGTCGTAGGCGTAGACGCCAGCGCCGTCGTCGCCGGCGTAGGCGGCCGCCGTTTTGATGGAGGAGGTGGGGTAGTAACCGCCGCCGACGTCAGCAGCCCCACCGTTGTTGTCGTCCTTCTTGTCGCCCGCCTTGTCGTTGTGGTCGCCGCCCTCGGACTTGCGCTGCTTGCCGCGCTGGTCGCCGCCCCCGGACTTGTCGTGCTGCTTGCCGTGGTGGTCCCCTCCCGAGGGGGAGGTGATCACGGCGACGACGCCCTGGTAGCCGCCCTCCTGGCCGCCTCCGGACTTGTAGTCGCCGCCGCCGTAGGTGCCGTAGCTGGCGTAGCTGGCGGAGCCGCCGTCGAAGGGCTTGTCGTAGGGCCGGTACTTCTGCGAGCTGTCGGGTGCCGGCTCCATCTCTTCTCCCTTGCCGGCGGAGGCGGCGGCACGCTCGTCCTCCTCCGCTACTGGTGCCGCCTTCGGCATTGCCTTAGCCGCGATCTCGGTGACCATCAGAGCCGCCATCACATCGTACACCACCTGCAGCGAGACCTCTGTTTCAATTGGAATAGGCGGAAGGCCGGGGAATTTCCCCCCTTTCTTAATTACTTTCCCCAATATCTTCGTTCCTGTGTTCACTCCCAACATTGTCACAAGTAAGTATAAAGACACACACTCTGAACTGGAATCAGTGACATAAATCAGTGAAATAACATTTAGTGAAAGTCAGTTTACAGGCTACTGCCAACTGGCAATTCATGGAAATGAACTGGGAACATGTCACTTATCGGCAGTGGAATTCTCGGCATTCAGTGAGAATCACAATAAATTAGTGAAATTCGGCCACCATATTAATTAGTTATCAGACAGTGATTATCAGTCGCTCAGTTTTCTCCTTTTTTTTAACTGGTTCGACTCAATTCTCACTATTCCACATTTTGAGTGCACCGCAGAGCATTATTTTATATAAATACCGTTCTAACCTTAAATCCTCTCCACGTTATTTATAATAATCGTACTGGCAGAAAAGAGCGGAATGTTGGACCTTGAAGACTATTTCTCCGCAGCCAACGAGATCATTCCACCCCCACAATCACTCTACATTTAAAAGCACGGTCGTTAAAACACTAAAGACTGTTCACGATAAAGTAAGCACTTTTGAAATCAACCTTAGAAAAAATATATATTTTAACGGGCGCCCTGAATGACATGCGTCCATTTAAGTTTTTAACGATGCATGGAAAAGTGGTTCCGTATCTTAACGTCGAATAAAAAGTGTTTATGCTAACTTTAATTATTTCTTTCACTTTCTGTTTGTTTTTTATGTATCGAAGTGTAAAAACGAGCGTATTTGTAAAGTATTTACTTTTATAATAATTTCACTGTTTCACTTGACCGACGCATGAATAAAATGATGACGCCCGACAATGTTAATCTTACATAAGGCGGATGAATACACAACGTCAATACAAGTATATCTAAAGCAGGGCTTTCAAAAGGGCTCATTTTATCGTGAACAGCCTATAGTGATGATACTTGTGTGATATATTTTGTTGTCATATATGTTTGTTGCTGTTTTTTAATTCATAATACGATTTTGTATTGATCTGTGAAATACCGAGTACCTGTTAAGTTGTAAGGTAGGATATAAAGATTTACCCCATCAGAAGTACCATATCAGGTACCAAAGTAACTAGAATTTACCTTAAAAGCAACAACAGTAAACTTCGAAAACCGGGGGTGCCATGTTACGATCGTATAGATCTTCGAAACTCTGGGCTGAGAACAAATTTTTCATGGTGGATTTCAATTTCTACATTAAAATTAATCAAATATGTTTCCTTACCGTTGCACTATCGGGCACACGGTCATCGAGCAAAATAGCTACAACAGTTCTAAATGTTTTCTGTTGTTATGCAATCTGTCAGGTGTCTAAATGAGAATAATAGTGCCCATTAAAATTGTTTTATAAATACCAAATCTCCAATTTAAAAAAATGTTACTCTTTTTAATATGTGCCTTCGGCTTTAAGGGGCGGACGCGCCATTAATGGACGCGTGTTTGCGATTTCTGTTTTATTTTTTTGTGCGAAGTTTATGCTGCATTGTCGTAATTTTGAAATCAATCACATCTGATGACATGTGATAATGAAATTATTGTTGTCACGAACACCTTCAGCACACATTCCTTCCGCCGATTTCTGAGACGCCTGCGTAATTAAACATCAACATTTAGGATTACAGCACGTAATTGTTATTTAAATTAACAGTTGGAGCTGTCCGCACGTCTCAGTGCTGATTAGGTTGAGCCTTGTGGAGCTTATTTCTACTGCAGGTTGGGAACCGCTCGCCTCCCATCAAGACGAACCGGGTCACCCGTGTGGGAATCGTGCCGGACGATGCCGTTGGTCGGCGGGTTTTCTCGGGGGATCTCCCGTTTCCCCCCGCTCTTTCATCCCGGCGCTGCTCCATACTCACTCAGTTGCCCTCCATCGGCTCTCAAGACCTCGCTGTTTTAGCGGCCGCCCAAATCTCTTCACTTACAGGTTGGGAAGATTGATGTTTCGCCACTAGGTAAGCGCTAATGTCGACAATATGCCAGATTTTTTTTCTATTTTCTACATTAAAAAACAGGATAATTGTAGTAGTCATAAATCAAATATAAAACAACTTCGTTATTAAGTAAAATCTTTGTCTTTTATTTTTCCCGCAGCTTAAAATTTGAATTAAAATTTACCTTATGGAACACTTCGCACCTAGCGGTTGAAATTTTCTCAACGTTAAACTCTCCTATAGGCTTTTCGCGGTAAAGTGAGCACTTTTGACGCCCTAGTTACTTTTTCCTTTTAGTCATTTTTTATCCTTTAACCATCTTTTTTAAATAAATATTTCCATATAAGTAATAAACACAGTGTGTATTTTACACCGTACTCTGATGTTAATATCTAAGTCTAATGTAAAATATATTTATTGACTATTATTCCAAATGCGAGGGCTTTCAAAAGTGCTCATTTTTCCGTGAACAGCCTATATAATAAATCACGTTTTAGTTCCTAACTTGAATATAATAAACCTTGTCCCTGCGTATGATAATTAACATATTTCTGTTTAGTCTACTGACGTGTTTTCATGGTACTAAATATTTGCCTTACCTACCGGAAACTTTAAAACTGCTACCACATGTTTCCGCTTAAAGTTTACGACGATGACACTTTTAAAACATATTTAATTCGCACTCTAAAACAGAAACGGCTAGAAATCCGCTAATCTGACGGCAGATCTGTTGAAACTACTCCACTTAAATCACTAAAATTTTTATTCTACTGATCATTTTAATTGCTGGTGTTCATTGATTACACATTGATCTCTACCGGTTCCTATTGCATTGCGCTGGCCTGACAGTGTAAAACAGCAGCGCACACCGCCAGAAGGTAATAGCTTATGAGCAGAGGACCCGGTAAAATAATTCTGCTGACTGTAATCATCTGATTTCGAGTGCGCCGTAGACGCGAAATTTCCTCTTACCTTAAAGTTCATCGTGGTTGTTCGCAGAGCCCCGAGCCCGAACTACTGAACGGAGAGTCTAGAGCAATTCTGGTGGGTTGAAGGCTAGTGTCTGCTTTTATATCGGAGCCGGGAGTGAGCTGAAACAAGTTACTTCGAGGAGCGATTGCGATAGGCACGTCTCGCCTTTGGATAGGGACGGGCAATGCCCTCTGGCTGACCGACTTCTTTCTCAGATATCCAGCAGCGCCGTTATCGGCGAATTTCTGTTCACAGCGAGGGTGTGCCATTCAGCCAGATCGTCTCGAGAGCTGTACACTCACGTAGCCGCCATGTTTATCAGTGATGTTGACTCGTTGAAACTTAGAAAACAACCTTGCGTCGCAGAGCAGTGTTAAAGGCCAGAATTCACCATGCATGGGCGTATAGGGAGTTAGAGGCTGTTCGTGATAAAGTGAACACTTTTTAAGACTCTTCCAAAAGGCATTAACCTCAAATATATCTTATTGCAGACTCAGGCGTTAAATTTTGTTGGTGGCGAAATGTATACACTTTTTTTATTGGTGACATTGCAATGTTTATAATACAAGGCAGCAGGAGGATGGAAATTGGTTGAAAGGAAGAATTTATACGTGCCTTAAGAAAGGGCTCACTTTACCGTGAACAGCCTATAAATGCTAAATTCGGACAAGTATCTCACAGTGGTTTTTTGTGGTAGTAAGTTCAACTAAAGATTTTTTGTTAGAGAATGGACGCATCTAAGTTTGTAAACCTAGAAATTTAAATTTCTTAATTTTAAATTTACTTTTTTATTATTTATAAAATATAACAATTTTATAGAAAATGAAAAAGTGCATTTAAAACAAAAACATTTAAATTTGGAAGGTTTACAAATCTAGATGCGTTCATTCTCTAACAAAAAATCCCTAGTTGGAAATACTACCACAAAAAAAAGACAGATATCTTTGCCCAAATTTAGACTTTGATTCCGTATACGCCCATGCATGGTGAAGCCTGGCCTTAATATTGCAGATTGGGTGCATCGCATGGGCGCGGGATCTGGTAGCGAAAACGTAATTTGAACTGAATTTTACACGCATCTCAAGACTTAAGGAACTTAATATTTTTGTACAGTCGCCTTGCTTGTTTGTGGTCAGCCAGGGTTATGCTTCATTACAAACATGGCGGGAAATCTGGAAGGCAGTTTGAAGTCAATATGAAAAGAAATATATACGAAATATAATAATATTACTATAAATTGGTAATTCATGTTTGAAAACATTAATTTTTAATGAGTAATGCCCGGTTGCACCATCGTGGTTAGAAACTCGATCCGAGATCGGATCTAAGATCAACACAGGAAACTGTTGCACCATTCAAGTTCAGAGCTGGACTGGAGATCGAGATGTAAGTTTATTTCGAACCTCCGAAATGAGATTTTAAGCCGTATTTGTGCAAAATATCTCTTACGTTGAAGGTCCCGATAACATACAATAATGTTCCGAGAGTTGTCATTGTATTATACTTCGTTACCGACATTTTACTCATACCTCCCTTAATATTCTGTTTAGGTAGAAAGTGTCACATATGTTTTCCTTTTAAAATTTCATGAAGAATTACCTCCCGAAGTTTGTCGGTCTAATTGCAAACCATCCTGAACGTATAATGAAACAGTCACTAATAATCTGACAAGTTGGAGTAGCTAGGCTACTATATTTCCTGTTTCGTAGTATCGAATTCCTGTACCTATCATCAAGTGATATTAGTATACACTTATCTAAGTTCCTTAAAACCGGTCATTTCATAGCCTTCGGAAAACATGACTGATTCGATAATTGACAACTTCATTCTTCGGGAAGTAAAGATAGCGAGCTGCATTTAAGAAAATATTTCCTCTGCACAGATGTCAAATTACTTTGGCATATTCGACTCTAAGATCTCATTCTAACGAAATGGCGGGTTTTAACAAGTGAAAGGTTGTGTTAAAAATTTAAGAGAAAATAATTTTTTTTTTGACTGGTGACTGTGAAATCTTTTGAAACTTAAATGTGTTGTTTATTTTACTGCAGTTCTTGCTGTAATACATATGTATGAACAAACATAAACTGACTACACTGCCCAGTGATTTAAATATAAAAATTGCAATAAGAAGGTTATACGTAGAACTACTTTAAACAATTCTAAGCAAAAATGATTTTGGTTTTTAATCTTGTACTGAAAACGTATCGATTCAGTTATTCTGAACCGGCGAAATTTTAACAAGAAATGAGTGAAAACTGATCCACCCAAGATAGTTAAAAACTGCCAATTATTTCTGTGAACCAGTTTCTCCATTTTTCCTGTTTACAGTTTTATAGAGACTTCAACTGCTTCAAGACATTGGTGCCAGTAAGTCCACTGCGACGTTTGGTTTCGCATTGCGGGGGTGGATAAATAACGGGCTCTAGGAAGAAAGAAAGCAAGGCATTGTGTACTGCTGAGCAATGAATAAGCAGATGCGATGTAGTGATCTGCATATAAAAAGAGGGGGGAAGAAAGAATCCGTGGCCTGTTTCACTCGTTCAAATTTAGAGTGAACATGAAATAATTTGTGGTGACAATGAGCGTATGTGTGCTCGTATTTAACCAGATTTCTTGTTTTTCATGTGTATAGAATTTTCGTAGTTAGCTAAGCACTTTTGAAAATCCTATTTTGGATATACTTTTTCTACCGATTTTCTTGTCTTCCGCCCTATGCGAAATTGACACACCTATCGACCATGTCGCTTTGTTCACTCGCCAATGACGTGTGATTGTGAGATTATTATAATAGCAGCTATGCTATAACTTAGGACTTTGTGAGCTGTACCAATATTAGAGCCACGTCTCCCTGGGAAAGGAAACAGTTGTACGAGAGTGGTACGACAGGTGGGAGGGAGTGCCTGCCAGCTACCTGTGGTTGGTGCTTTGCAAGTCGTTCTGCTTCTCTCTTTCACACATAGCTAGGCGGAGCCATGCCCGTTCTTAGGCCGGCGCGACCATAGTAATAATGAACGTGTAGCTAATATCCTATACTCGTGTAAGTAAAACAAACAGGAAATAAATTTAATTAATTAGGTGTCCACAAAATAAAACATAACATTTTACACTATGGTAATGCAGGCTGTCTCGAGTGCACATTTTTATGCAATTGTGAATGTAGCCTTGTGTACAGGTATTTCCATGGCTAAATATTTCTTGCTTACACACTGGACAGGTTAACAGTCAGCTGAGTGTGGTTGTATAAACATCATTTGAGGTGGGGAGGCACCGCTGTATCCATGGAAACAACTTTAAACAGACTGCCTTCAGAACTGTCAAAAAAAGGCACTAGTTCGTGGAACAGAGTATACATGGAACTACTTTTTACTGATATGCTGCCAAATTTCCTGTGAGTAATTCGGCCAGTGCTAGTTTCAAAAAGGTATGCAGTTATGGAATGTGAATTTTTCCAAAGGTTTATTTATATATTTCTTTTTTATTCTCAGCGGGTGAGTTGACGCAATTTTGGATTTACATACTTTTTTATAGAAACTTTAATTATATTTTAGAGACGGTTATCGCTCGTCTCCCACCAAGGCGTGCCGGACGATGCCGTTGGTCGGCAGGTTTTCTCGGGGATTTCCCGTTTCCCCCGTCCCTTCATTCCGGCGCTGCTACATACTCACTTCAATCACCCTCATCGGCTCTCAAGACCTTGCTGTTACGAGCCGCCCAAATCTCTTCACTCACTTTAGCCTACGCTGTCATCCTACCGCAGGCCCTGTCGCTGACGTCACGTGAAGGTCATACGTGACTGTGCTTGCATATGTATAATTATGTGAACCCAACTCCCTCTACATTAGTCGCAACTAGATATCTTGAAATTTCGCGAATTCACTGGGGGGAAAGTATGGTGGACTCACAGCCATCCGTTTCATCCGTCAGTCGCCCGTCCGTCAGGCGGTCTCGTGATCTTTGACCAATCGCAGGGCAACTTTTTCTGCTATCTGCCAATCCATTAAATATACCTCAAATTTTAACTTTCGATGGACCGACTGATGGACCACCGCCTTCTAACGACATTCCAAAGACGTGTATACGCAGTTGGAAATAAAATACAAGTCGGTGGATATGTACATATTTTCTTTGGTGGAAAATTCAGGAATTAAAAATGTAAGCAATGATTCAGTATAAATTTTTATTATGCAAAAAAATTATTTCAACAAGATGTTTCTCTCTTGAAAATGAATTTTTGAACCAAAATTTACCTCCAACGAAGGAAAGATCACGATGTTAAGTTGTCACACCGGAATTTTACCGTACAGAAGGATTGACGGATGACGGATTTTTGAGAATCGCTTGAGACGGATGATTGACAGACGGACGGTTGTGAGCCCAGCTTTAAACTTCAACCACGTGTACGTTAGTGTTTCTGCTCCTATTGGTTCGCGGTTTGCTGAGACATTTAAGACACGCCCCGGACGAATTCAACCAATAAAGAATCTGCTAGACAAGCAAGGACCGAATCCCGTGTCCTTTCGTCTGGGGTTAAACTGGAGCAAAAGCCAATAAACTACTAACTCATGCTGGGAGCACAAAGGACTGCGGACGCTAGCTTGTTTCCGAATGCATCGCGTTTCTACTCGCAACTCATGAGCACTGAGTTGGTTGGTGATTCGAAACCCATTACGGACTCGGATCCCAAAAAATTTAACAATTTTATATTTGTATCCAACATTGTTCGACTTGTACACATTGCAGGCTATGTGATGACACTTTTCTCGTACAGAAAATGTTGTACTTTACATATTTTGAATAATTTGAAGTCAAACACAAAATTCCTCAATTTTGTGGCAGCCGCAACAACAAATAGCCTACACGGTAAAAAAACACACAGGATCTATCAATTGGTACACCCGATTTTCCCGAAAAGATTTCACGACTAGTTGTACTTTACAACACTTTAGCTCATATAACATTCGTGATAGGATTATTTCCGTGTTATACGTCTTAGGTGTCTGCACGCGAATCACACACGTACAGTATTGAAGTTACCTAATTATGATTGGCCAGTCAAGTAGTAAAATGTCTGCAGACAAATACAAGCCGCCAATAAGCACGAGAAAGCTGCTGGTATGCCCTACAGCGTTGAAATATAGCACGTGCGGAAATATTTTCGCGAAATTCGGGTGTCTCTAGCTATCAGTGATTCAGTGTACGTCGGGCGAGGATCCAGCAACAACCTGCAGGATCGGCCGCTAGTGACAGCACTTTTCAGATTGGTAGAAATGGTCCAAAGGAAGGTGAAAGGGAGAATTTGGAGTTGCTTCATCTTTTCAAATCGTTAATTAGAGGATTAGTCATTTTGTGATTTACAAACGACCATATAGAGACAGGATGAAGACCCAGTATGAGAGGATCATGTCAAGCGAGGTGTTTCAAGAAGGACGACTGGTGTGGCTGTACAACCCACAGAGACCAAAATTGTACTCGAATATACAGAAATGTTGGGAAGGCCCCTACAGGATTCTGAAGAAGAACAATGATGTGATCTTTCGGATTTGTCGTCAAGGCTCCCAAGCGAAGCCGAAGTTTGGCCACATCAACCGACTGGCACTCTACGAAGTTCCTGACGTCGCAGAGTCTGTTCGGGACGAACATACATGAGGATGGGGCAGTGTTATGTGTCGCTGGTCTGCGCTGCTGACCTCGGCCCTTTCGGCGCGAGCCAGTGAAGAGGACACGAGTCGTTATTGCTAACAGCGGCAGCATAATCAGTTACACAAAAAGTGAGCCGACATGATAATCTATTGCAGCGCAAGCTGTTGACCCCGGTCGTATTAATTTCTGCGTTTATCTGAAAAAATGTTCTGTATTACTGAATTCGTTCTCTCAGCGTGACTCGGGGTACGAAGGATCTTCGAGATTGTCAAGTGAACACTATAAATATCGCGGCAGACCTCCGGGCCGGGAAATGAGTTGGGATTGATGAGTGAATGAGTGGCTGAGGTCCGAGCGATAGAAGAACGAGCGGCAAGAGAAGTGACCCGCGGAAAGGAAGTCTGCGACTGCGAGTATCAAGCAGTGAAGGACGCGGCTGGCAGGCTGGACTATTGGACTAGATGTGTGGGTGAGAAACATTATAAATGATGGCAACGGATAGACTGAAGAAGTGTTATTAATTAGTATGAATTAATTGACAGTAACCAACAGAGACAATTAAGAAAGACGTTAATTAGAGTTGAAATAGACATTAAATATTGCGCTCATTGTTAAATAAAAAGAGTGAAAGTGGAGACAGATGATTTAATGTGGTAAATAGTAAATATAGCGGAGTGAATAAATTAGAAATCATATTTAGTTTCTTTTATTTATTTTTATTAAAGCGTCCATCCCTCACGAACTCAGATACGTCCCTCAGGCTTCCGCATGTAACAATATCATATATCAATCATCAACTTGTGTGTGTGTTATTCATTCATACATTCTACCTTTTCACGGTCGTGTTAAGGACTAGAGCCTTGGCCATCATTAGCTTCGTGGCCGTATCATTTTTTTTAGTCCGACCTTCTATTGTATTGTATTAATTTTTGTGATTTTAACCACATAACTTGACTTCCTGTCTGCCGGCAAGATAAAATGCCAGTACGTTTTTTTTTCACCCCTTTTGTAATTGAAGACTAATTGGGATGAAGTTTGTCCGTGTCATGTCATGTTTCTCGATTAGTCACTCCCTTCTCCTAATTTGATACGTTGTCATCTTATCGGGTTCCGTCGTTTCTTTTTCTCTTACAAATCGTCGCCTGCGACCAGAGGAGAGTTTTCCTAATTGACAAATGCACATATCAGTCAGTACTCCTTCATAAAGAGGAAATAACCTTGTCAGTGATCTTTCTCCAACTTAAGTGACTATGTGATATTTGAGGGCAATGATGGTTAAAGCTTGATCACCAACGAATAGGCACATATTCAGAGTATGTGTATGCTCACACAGCAGTCCTAGAGAGTCTAGCCCATATGCATGCACCTTACTGAGCGTGTTACAGCAGTTTACAAAATGTTCATATAATCAACCCTTTCATTCCCACGTTCATTTACAATTTTGTAGCGTTGAAAATAAGAAATTTTTTATTAGTGCTGTACGTAACCTGGCTAAAATCTTGTTACGTTGTCTTTGTGCTCGGTGATCAGTGATATGAACCAATCATATTGTACGACAGTAGCACGGTTTAGGAATCAGTAGAAAATTTGACACTGAGCCTCGCAGAGTACAGTACCGGTCAAAATAACCTACATGCGCAACATGTTGACGATTGTCTAGTAGAGTGGTTAATGGTGTTCAACGTTCGGAATTTATTTTCTACTTTTTTAGCACATTACACATATGTTCTTCGTGATATAAAATAGTACTCTGAGAAAAGTATGACAATTGTGGAAAATTACTTTTCTTTTTCAAAAACTAAAAAAGGGACAATACAAATTTTAAATTTACACCTTCCTTCGTGCAAATCTCAAAATTGGACAAAATGAACATATTAGGCTAGAGCTCAATATAACTGGCTATATCATGAGAATATCATCAAAGTATGTTCTTAGAGATTTTTCTTTCCGTGGTTCGCAAGTATTTTAATTTTAACTTTTGGGATAAAAATTTTAAGTCAAATTCGAAGAAATTGAAACATGACACACTTATGATTACTTGAAACTCTTTTAGCTGATACCAAACTTTGTGTTAAAATAGCGTTCAGATTTGTGTGAATTAATCATTTAAGTTTAAGTATTTCATTTGTGGTTTCAAAAATTTATGAAACAATTTTTTGATGATTTAGTATTTTTTATCTACTTATCTGTCACGAAACAGTAGGGTACATAATCCTCAATTTCTAGAAAAATAAGTCTGACTCTTGAGCAAAATTAAGCTGAAATCCCATGGAATGATGAGGAAACTTTGTATACATTGCCAGGTAAAGGAGTAAAGCTAACCTTGCTCATAGAGATAAGATCGTGATCCTGATTTGTCCCTATGCACATTGGTGAGCTACTGGTGTAGTAAAGAGCTATGAATGGCCACGAAGAACATCTATCCTGATACCACGGCCAAGGTTTCCCTACATCTTTGTGGTACAGCTCCACGGGGGTTTTGGTTGGCCACTTTTTATAGCCACTCAAATCCCCTACCGGAACCACAAGCTTAAGGACGACGAGCATTTTCAGGGAAGACGTAGACCATGACTTCTGAAAGCACTCCCCTCTTTAGTGTCTGGCTCCACGCATGCATAGAAAACATAATCACTTGGACATTGTGAAACAGACACGTGAAATAGTGAAGTAGCATTTCCAATACCATGCTTGAAAACTTTATAAAGGTAGACGTTCTCGAAGGCGTCGTACTTGGTGAGTTGTTTAAGGTGCTACTGGTGACTTGGTTAAAGAACGAACATATGTGTTAATCGAAAAGGCAAAAAGCCATCCAGTTACTTGAACTGCTAACAAAAAAATTTTTACGGGAAAACCAATTAGTTTCCCATCTCTCCTTATTACATTGTTCTCCAGCAACTGTCTATTTTGAGATAGACGTTCGTGGCAGAGGTTTTTAAAGCTTGTTTTGACTTTCGGAATTGTTAATGAACCACCATCGCTCAAAATCGAATGTCTATCACTGCACCGCTGCGTTTTTGCAACTGGAAGCAGTCTGGCCACTCATTGGTAATATACAAGAATCATGCAGTTTGCCCACACACATTGAAAGAAACTCTAACAAAATATTTGTTTGTATAGGGCCAAATATATATTTAGTTGCCCTAACAAAATATATTATTGAGCAAACAAAATATTAAAAGCAACAAACCGACTTTTGTTCGTCTAACAAAATATGTGTTTGAATAAACAGAAACTCTGTGTTGGGCTAAAAAAAATTAGATTGTCAATTAACTATTTATTTTGTTGAATCAACTAAATATATTGGTTTGGCCACTCATTTGACTGCTTTCGTCGAAAATATACCTCGAGAGTTTGTTTGTATTTTTGTGACAATTAGGATAGTAACTGTGTTCGTTAGTGCGTCTATTGATGCTTAAAAATCGTATAAACAGATAAATAAAACAATGCGACAAGAAACTAACAAGTTAAGCTGTAAAACTTGAAATATTTGTTTGCACACATTGCCCAATATTTTTAGTATCTATTCAAAATCTTTCAAATACAATCAGTTGTCACTTTAGTTGACCTTACTAAGGCATAGCACTCGGACGCAGGTGATCTAGGTTCGAATCTCAGACGGGGCTGTAAAGTTTTTTTACATCGGCCCAAACTGTTTAATCTACCGCGGCCAAACAAACCTTTAGTTGCACCAACCAAATCTTACAGTTTGGGGCAACCAAATGAGAAGAACAGAATAATTTTGTTTCAGCAACAAAACATTTCACTGTCCCTATACAAACAATTAATTTAGTTGCACCAAATAAATCTTTGATTCAACAAAACCTTTTCCTCCATGCAGAACAACCGTACTCTCCTGACTAAATAAAATCACTGAGGTGTGTTAACTGATAGAACAATTATGTGGCGACGAAAAAGGAAAAATGTTGCCTGGCTACAAAATCCTTTTGCCAATACAGACAGCAGAAAATATTTCGCGACTTCAGTATTTAGTGACAACCACAAAAGGAATTTTGTGGTCACTGGTCAAAAATAAATTCCGTTTGTTGGTTGGTAATTACGCGTTTGTTGGTCTCAGACGAAATGTCACGGGAATAGAAGCAATACTGGTTCGTCTGGTTGACAGCAGGGTCGGTGAAGAAACCAGCCAAGACATTTATGAAGGAACCAAAGATTACCTGGAATATGGCAGCGGGGGATGAATGTTTAGCCTGCTCGCCTCCCGCCAGTGCCGGTCTCTCCCGGGTTTTCGCAAGACGGGAATCGTGCCGGATTCCCGTCGTAGGGGAATCGTGCCGTGGCGGATTTTCTCAAGGATCTCCCGTTCCCCCCGTCCTTTCATTCAGGCGCTGCTCCATTTTCGCCTCAGTCGCCGTCATCGGCTATCAATACCTCGCTGTTAAGAGCCGCCTAGATCTCTTCAACTCATTCGCTCGCTCACGTGGAGTGACTCGAACCAGCTAGGGAAACCGAAATCAGTATGGCCTAGCCAGTAATCAAACCTGGGTCCTCTTCAATGCGATGCATGTGTGTTAGCGCTGCGTCACGCTACCCAAAGTTCAGCATACACATGCCACAATGTAACAAGTTGCACTCACGCCAAGTTCTAAACTCGTCACCTCACGGACATTTCATTGTCTGGAATCATTCACTTATTTGGAATAAAGGTACCACGTAGTCAACCCCCAGTTTCTTAAGAATATATCCTATGAATGTGTTTTTACTGGTATTTGTAGATAAACGCGAACTAATATGGTCTCGTGACCAGAAAACTGGTGGTCACTTCGAATAAGCCAGCTCGCATGTGATGAATACGTGTGTAGGCTGTTCACGGTAAAGTGAGCACTTTTGAGGCCCTAATTACTTTCAGCCATTTTTTTTTAATCATTTAACCACTTTTTTTAAATAAATACTGCCACGTGGGTAATAAACATAGTGTGTATATTCAACCGCACATGGAAGTTAACGTCTAAGTCTAAAATAAAATACATTTATTTACTATTATTACAAATGAGAGAGCTTCCGAAAGTTCTCACTTTGCCGTGAATGGTCTATTACGGATATAGTTTTGCAGTCGAAGTAAAATATTTTGCTCTCTTGCGATATTAATTCGATTGCTGCCTACTGAAAATTTGGCGGCAGCCGAAAAACATTTTCAATTAAACCAATTTTTTGGGCACTAAATGGCTTTAGCACTTTTCAGTCAACGTGTTCTTGTGAACAACGATCTATTTTCTATAATCAACAAAATTTCATCTTGGGAAACACTAACTTTTTTTTTTTCCAGTGAGAGCTGCGAGTAAAACAATCTGGTATAGTCTGAAAGATTTCCTGTGCACCATTGACAGTGCATTAAAAAAACGAGCTACTCAAAAAGGCGAGGCATGAAAATTGGTCAGATCTCTGGGAAGAAAGAAAGTACTAAAGAGTATTGGTACTATTAATATTGTACCTGTAGTGTTACCGAAATGGAAAGCGATTTCTGATAGCCGTAATTGTGAAAATAGGCATACGTTGCATCTCCGATGTAGGAAAAATTTTCTGATGATCCGCTTTTACCAATCTCTAGTGCATTGAAACCTGAAAATATGTATAACTGAGTCTCTTTCTCGTTGTTGCAGCACTTAGGCATACGCAGCATCCGATTGTCCGCAAAAGTAGTACATTTTAACCCCATTCCCGTCACAAGTGATTCTGAGAGTGTTTATCGAAATTTTTGGCACGACAAGACGTAAATAATTTTGAACACCTTTTTACATTGCTAGATATTCGCAGTCTCTATAATAATATTCTCGGAGTGCTGACGGAGGATAAGAAATAGGATATTTTTTCTTATCCTTTATCGGTACTCCAAGAATAGTCAAGTCAGTGCATATATAAAAATCTAGAATGTTTTCGAAATTGTTACTCGTGTGTTGTCGTGGCAGAAATTTCGACAAGTCCCCCTGAAAAACAATTCGTAGCATAAATTAAGTAAATATTGGGTTTTCGTGCACGACTCCCCTTAAGCCTTTCTGCGTAAAGATACGACGAAAAAATAGGGTTTGGCTGCGTGGGGGACACGGCCGTTTGTTTTGCGTGAATACGTCTACATTGACGCGCTCGGACGCCTTGATGTTTATTTTACGTTCCCGGCACCGCTTCACTCGATCATGTAGGGTTTTATGGGTATCACTGGATTGCTTTTGAGATGCTCTTTCCAACCGTATACGATTTCTGTATTTCGACTTGGCTTTTTGACTAGTACAGGCCCGAAATTGTGGTTTAAGTTTTCTTAATTTTGTACATTAAATGCATACAATTTCACCATTACCACGCCACACAAATGTTTTTATACACGCAATCGATTGATCTTGACGAGAGCTGTCGATTGAGACCTAAACGAGAGTCGTAGCTTTTTCCTAGTCAAAAGTTATACTACGCGGAAGTTATAAGACGCGGCGAAACGAACTCAAAATTGCCCCCCCACCCCCCACCACCAACCACGTTATGCTTCGCAGTCCTCACTCAATATAACATATTGTTTGATCCTTTAGCAATCGAGTGGTGTAATTGAATTTTGTATGTAGACGATGGATTCGGAACTGCAATGCCAAACTCTACCCTCCGATTTTGTTATCATCGGATTTTCTGGATTGCCTCCTACAATGGTTGCAAATTTAAAGACATGTTCACGTCAAAAATTGCAAAACTTGTACTTGCTAATACCGTGGAGTTCAGTCGGCTTAATGGCCGGGTTTAGCTCGGCATCAAGGATAATGAACTCCCCCCGAAGTTTGTAAATCAGTGTTCCGCAGTCGGTAATTGTAGATACTATTTAATGCGAAGAAGCTGCCGATATGTAACGTGTGCCTTCGTTAAGGCCGCTTGAGATCAATTGAACTGGACCATCGAACTGAATTAGGAACATGATGGGTCATCGTGTTACGAGCGTGGGTGTGTAAAACACATTAACAGGGCGCTCTGCTACCAGAGTCGCCCTGGAAAGGCTCCATATATCAAGCACACGCGAAGAGACGTGTGTTTGCAAAGTAAATAAGGAAATTCTCAATTCTCGCTATTACGAATTTTTTTTCCCCTGGTTTGAGTCACTTTCCGGGTACACGTTTATGCTATAACACGTGAAAAATCTTGGTTTTCTCACTTAAAGTGGTACGATGCGTGCAATTAAAATTGTTGTTCTCAGCAGTTTTTAGAAATGTTGTTAACTTACAATATTTTAAAATAGTAAGAGGCCTAGGTATTGGTGTATTCGTAGAGGGACAAGCTATAGATTTCAAATAATTGTAATTTTTTACTACCTCAACTGGTCCATGGCATGTCTTACACGCCCTGTTAGATCTCTAAGCAAAAAAAAAAAAAAAAAAAGCAGCGCCGATACAAAGTGACAAAAGTTGGGAGCCTGGTTTGGAGTAGAACTGACTTGTGACTACAGTCTATTTGCGGTTTCTTCTCTCTTTTTTTTTTATCAAACCTTTGAAAAATCTCTCCATCTATGACGTGTTTAGTTATTTCCAACATATGCCATGTATCACAAGCGTTTTATACTTGTGTTCATAAAAGTTACTTTTTTTTTTGTTAATTTGAAATGTTATTCATATTTTATCTATAAATTATAATGCTTAATTTATAAATTATTTGAATAAAAAACAGTGAGAAAACATGTGTGTTGGTAGCGCGTAGTAAGAAATTGTTCTTATGCAAAATACTGTTACACTGAGTGCGCACGCATTCGGTGCTTTGACCTTTGGTGTAATTTTCCAGACTTAGTTAAGCTTAGTTTGCACGAGGCGGAGGAATATCCTGGAAGTAGAACTTTGGTAGGGCCTCAGAATAGTGTAAAGTAACAACGAGTGGACTGTAGGACTACCTCCAATGTACAAATTACGGCCGTTTGAGTTTACATAGTACGTCTGTAAAGTCTACGATACGTGTATCTGAAATCGCTCATTCTCCGTTCCTTGTGGGGGCAGCGGTGGCGCAGTGGTCAGACTAATCGCCTCCCACCTTGACGAAGCGAGTTCGATTGCCGGCGGGCTCGCTCACGTGGGAGTCGTGCCGGACGATGCCGCTGGTCGGCTGGGTTTCCTCGGGTATCTCCCGTTTCCCCCCCGTCCTTGCATTCCGGCGCTGCTCCATACTCACCTCACTTCGCCCTCCATCGGCTCTCAAGGCCTCGATGTCCAGAGCAGCCCAAATCTCTCCACGCTCCTCTCCACTCCTTGTAGATCGCATACTGTAAGCTGCGGTGAGAATTTGGCCATTGATGGGGTGAAGGGGGTTGACTTTGTGATGCCGGATTTTTCACTGTTATTTACATTTCCTTCCATTTCAAAGAGGCTATTTATAATGTTCAGTGGTTGAATTCCTACCACTGAATATTTGGAACATTCCACTGGAATAGGACATTTTCAGAATGGGATGGACCCACGTGTTTTTTGTGAAATAGTTGTTTGCGCGAATAAGTGTATCTCGGTAAATTAACATTCTGCAAATACAATTTTTTTTTTTTTTTTTTTTTTTCCAGAAAATATTAAAAAACAATTATGTATGGCCCTATTTTTTTTTTTACTTTTGTCATATTAAGTGTATTCTTAGAGAGAAAAATTCGTGAAAATGGTCAAATATTACATTTTTTTAAGCTTACCTATGCGGAGTCCATTAGCCGGGCAAGAAAAAGTACAAAGATAAGGTCGTAGTTTAATCTGTGAGCATTCATCGCGTGTAGTAAAACCCCACTGTTACAGATCTAATTTGCACGATATACAGAGTCACGACGGAATCACTGCACGCCTTGCGCGTAGGAGCGATGAGGGCACTAGGCGTGCGTGTTAGTGTCGCCCGTATCGCTCCCTCGCATCTTGACCCCTTGACGCGGGGTTCCCACGGTCACAGAGTCACAAAGTGACCCCCGCTTACGGCATGCTTAAAAGTACTACGCGCTAAAACATTTTCTCTTGAAATCGTTGTTTGAGCAGATACGTGTTTGTCTGTAAATAAATGTTCGGATATTTCGCGGCTGCTTTGCCTCTGTAATATTTGTTTACTCTGTCCCCCTTCCCGCAGGCCTTTAAACCGAGAATTTAATTCAAGACAAGGCAAACTCCTACATTTGTGTAATTTTTGCGGTTGTTCCACGACTGAGTTGACACGTCCTAGAAGCCTCTGAACCAGTAATAAACAAGCAAAAATAATATAGGCCCGTTCACGGTCCCTCAGCAGCAGCGGCAAGCAACCAATTAGCAGATACCATTTGCTTCAGTATGCAAGCTTCAGTGAAGCCGTAATATAAACTGTTAACTGTTAGCTGAAAAATTTCTAATTAAACCTTTGGAAAATGTCGCTGCTCCTACTTGCATATATTTCAACGGACACGGTGAAGGGCATTCTCCCGGTAAAGTTGGCAGCAAGGGAGAGTAAGTATTTACACTTCTTAACGTTGGATGAAAATTGTTCCGTAAACATTTGTGAACAATGAATTTAATTCTTTTGCTTTCTGTTTATATATATATATATATATATATATATATATATATATATCTAAGTATAATAATGAGCGATTTTTTTAAAGGTTTACTTTTGTAGTAATTTCACTATTTCACTTGACCGGAGCATGTTTAAAGTGAATAGGCCCATGACGATGTTAACTGTACAAACTTTGGAAGAATACACAGTGCACACGTACCCAAAGGCTGTTCACGCCAAACTGAGCACTTTTGAAAGCCCTGCTTAAGATCTATTTGTATGCGCGCTGTGTATTCTTCTGCCTTATGTAAAATTAACACTGCCATGATCCTCGTCACTTTATTAATGCGTCGGTCAAGTGAAGTTGTGAAATTATTATAGAAGTAAATATTTTACAGAAGTGGTAATTTTTAAACTAAGGTTCATTAAAAAAAAAACAGAAAGCGAAAGAAATGAATTTAAGCTATCACAAATGGTTACCTGGCACTTTCAATTCGTCGTTAAGATATGGAACTACTTTCCCTCCATTGGTGCCAACTTTACTGGGTCCATGTCACTCTGTGCGTCCGTTAATATATATGCAGGTAGGAGCAGTGACTTACCTCTAAGGTTGATTTTAAAAGTGCTCGCTTTATCGTGAACAGCTTTTAAGTATATATTGAGCAGGGATTTCCAAAGTGCTCATTTTCCCCCGTGAGCAGCATTTACTGGCTAGGATAGTGTACAAGCAAATTTTTCCTTGTTACTGCCACTTCATAGTTTCCTTTGTTCGATTTCCTTGATTTCTTAGTGTAGCCTATTCGCATTATTTTCACATTTTTAGAATCATACCTATTGAAAACCACGTGTTTGGTTGTTTCCTAAACACATGTTATAATTATTTAAGAAATGTCTCATCCACCTTTCAAAGTACTGACTTCAAACAAAAAAACTTTTGTCCATCATTGCCTGGGCTATAATTCTATAGAAAGTTTTTTTTTTTTTTTTTTTTTTTTTTGTAAAATGTTTAGCACCCTGAAAATTGCTGCTAAATTATCATTCATATGCACAAAACAGCACAAACTCTTAATTTACCAACTTGTACTTTCTCTCTTGCATAAGGTGTTCACGGTTGATTGAGCACTTTTGAAATCAACTTTTGAAAAATGTCACTGCCCTGCATTCTGACGATCTCGCTGACCGGCATTCGCCAGTTAAAGTTGGTAATGAGTTAGGGAAAGTAGTTCCATTTCTAGAGCCAGGTAAACATTTTCGAATACTGAAATTATTATTATTATTATTTTTTTTTTTTTTTTTTTTTTTTTTTCTACAAACTTAAGAATCACCATATTTGTGCAATATAAACTTGTCTAATAATTTTACTGTTTCACTTGCCCGAAGCATGAATTAAGTGACTAGGCCCATGACAATGTTAATTGTGTATATGGTGGAAGGATACTACACGATGTGCATACAAGTATATCTTGAATCAGAGAATTCAGAAGTTCTCAGTTTACTCTGAACAGCCGGTTACCATGAAATAATTTAATGCGTAAAAACCTTATAATTTCACTCGACCAATCCCGCACTAGGCAGGTCTCTTTTTATCCAACTTTCACCGTGGCTAAAAACAATTTAAACCGTGGTGTCAATACGTCGGCCTTCCGCGCCGGAAAATCGTTTCCGATAACTTGCGGTTTCGGATTAGGATTTCTGCGCGTGGAAAACATGGCTGATGTTGCCGGTAGCCGGTGTTTTTTTCTCGGCGCTATCTGTCTGCGGGTTTCTCCTCTCTACCCCGTTCTACACAGGTCTCGTTTCTCGTCGCAGCCCAGGGTTGACAGGCGCTTACGGGTTCCAAATAGTGTTGTGCGATCTGGCGACATCGATCACGACACATCTTTGAGGTATCGCAACTGCAATATGGTTCGAAATGTAGAGCAATGTGTTGCATATCGAGGCATTAGCGATATGCGACGTTGGCAATTTTGCTAGGGCAGGTTTCACGCGATGCAAGATGAGTGCCAAACTTGCGCGAGATGCCGACCTTGCACGAGAATTTCGTGCACAAGTTTGTGTGCAAGGCACATCTTGCACGAAATGAGGAGATAGAGCCGGTGTAACTGTGGAATTTTACTCCCCGTGAAAGTTTACCTACCCTGAAAAATTCACTAGTGTATTTTTACTACCTGCCACAGGGATGTCCAAAGAAAACCCAGGAAAAATACCAGTGAAATTTTAATCTCACGAGCAGGTCGAAAGCTGATATAGGATATTATGTCTTACGCAATTCTCGAACCAATAGACTTAGAGACGCCAAAATTGAATTATAGATATTGCCTACCACCCCCAACAGGCCGACACAGACCACTATGCCATGGTTAAATTTATAAGCATACCTGGCCACCATTTCTGAACCGATAGACAGATTTTGATCTCATAACATCATAGTAGTATTATGGTGAATATTGTAATACTACCGGCTATTGTAACTTAAGCGGGTCTGCCACTATAGTAGAGTCCTTGGACAGTTCCACGCAAGCCTGCATGGACGCTTGTATGGATGGTTCTATGGAAGATTTGGCCTACTGGTGACTGTTTTCATGGACGTTTTCGCAATTGGTTGTGTGCAATTTTCTATGGAATGTTTCCTACTAGGCTGAATTTGAGCCTATCAGAGAGAGGTTGTTACGAGTCGTTTCGTTTATTTTATTTTGAGAAAGAGCGTAAAGCTATTAAACACGAATAAATAACAAATAAAAATACCACGAAGATGTCTACTGAATCTATTTTTTGAAAACTGAGGTAAACATTCCTTTTTAATTTAACACAAAAGTTCCAGTTATAGCAACAAAACTAGAATGTGAAATTATGCTAAAAATCATAACTAAATAATTGTATGTAAAGACTGTTCACGATAAAATGAGCACTTTTGAAATCAACCCCAGAAAATATGTCACTGCCCCTATTTGCATATATTTTAACGGGAGCATTTAGTGACATGCGCCCAGTAAAGTTGGTAACGATGGATGGGAACTAGTTCTGTAGCTTAACGTCGAATAAAAAGTGTTAGATAATTGTTTATAATAATGTAAATTATTTATTTCGCTTTCTGTTTTTTTTTTATGCACGGAAGTGTAAAAACGAGCAGATTTGAAAAAAATATTTTCTTTTCTAATAATTTCACACTTTCACTTGACCGACGCATGAATAAAATGAGGCCCGTGGCATTGTTAATCTCACGTAGGGCGGAAGAACACACAACGTGCATACAAGTAGATCTTAAGCTGGACTTTCGAAAGTGCCCACTTTACCGCGAACAGCCTATAACAGCATATTTATGATAATTATTTACGCGTACTCAGTGCGTTGGATACAAGAAATACAAAAATACAAATTCATTACCATAGAAATACGTACGTAGTACAATCAATGAATTCGTGAATGCGGTGGTGATTGGCAGCGTACTCTTGATGTACCAGTCATTCCAAGAACCTATTGAGATATAAGCACGAAAATGTTGTAAAATAATCAATAAAATCCGTTCATACGGGTATGACATTTAATAGCGGCAAGAAAAATATTTCGATGCCGATAAATTAACTAAAATATTCTGTGTACAGATATCACAATACTTCTGTTTTCGCAGTATTAAAAAAAAATATATAAGTGATTTTGATCTCATAATATTTTGAATTGTAAGCAATGTGAAAATTGTTTCATTTCCTTAAAAACAAATTTATTTAAATACAAAATAAATAAAGCATACTTATAATTACAAATATTCAGTAAATTTGTAATGTGGAATCTCTAGCACAATAATGTACAAACTAATAGTATTAATATCATAGCTTGCAGTTTGTGTAATTCTACTGCATAACAATTGTACCACTTTGATTCTACAAGCCTAGAGTTACAAGGGTAATTATTAACATTAATAGAAAATAAGAAATGTCGTTTCGTAAAAAAAGCAATTAATTGATAAAATTACTGTATACGTGTACAATTTTCTACTGGATTAAAAAAAAAAAAGCTTACAGTCGAAAGTACAAGTGATTTCTTTGTTAGTGATCGAGGTATTTCGAAATTTTATTACATTTATTATACTCTTCATAAGAGGAGTATACAGCTAAGAAAGCCATACTAGCTTTACTTTGGCTAGCTACTGGGAATCAGTATCATTCAATTGAATCTAATCCCGTCATGGCATTTATGCTAGTTCTAGGGGTCGATCAACTGATATTGCAAAAATATTCAATAATAATGATACGACCTTTGTTTTTGGATTTCTGTATTGCATACTTTTTTTTTTCCTTGCTCATCACGTTTTCCTAATTATGTGGTTGCCATGTTGAAAACACACGAGGAAGAAATTAACACTTGATAAACACGTATCTCCAAGCTCATTTCTGTTTCTGATAATTTGAGTTGTATATTGTCTGCTTTTTTACTAGTACAAATTTTACTAGTGAAACTAAAAGCTTTGCACAAGAGTATATATTAGCACTAATTTATCAACTTGTATTTTGTACTTTTTCACTAATATTATTAATTAATTTATGCTATACGACTCTGATCTGTAGTAATAATTATCTTTAATCAGTGTAAAATGAAATGATTCTTAAAGAGTTACATTTAATTTGTATACTATATTTTATAACTTTAATATAACTGTTTTTTAATGAATATTATTCTGTGAAGTTTAAGTTAGGACCTGCTTACTATTATTTATACGCATAAAAAATAACAAAATATATGAAATAAGTAAAACATAAAATTTCAAAGTTAAGTGTTTCATCAAATGATCGTAATTTTTAATTAGGCTTTTTCCTCGTATATAGTCCTTGAGTAACCCGAGAGAAACGTGTTGACTGCAAAATATTTATAAAGATAGGACAGAAAAGATCGTAAAAATATCATTGTAGAATTTTGAATTATCTGAGAGTGATGATTTATTGGGTATTTATATACTGATGTATCCCCCAGGTATGCTAAATATTTATACAGTAAATAATAATCGTGCATGAAAACAGGTTTATGCGAATGGCTGCAACCGAAAACTCAAAAAATAAAACCGCGAACGGATGTATTGTGTGTGTGTGTGTATCTATATGTAGGACAATAATGTTAATCTTTGGCAAAAGGTTAAGAGCTCTAAGATATTTTTGTGCTATTTAGTTAATTTGACAGCACATTTAGGTTTCAGGATGTTCTAAAAAAAGATGTTTAGCTTAAATTACGAATTGAAATTAAAAGAAATAAGTGAACGAAGTATTAATGAGGAAAACTTGTCTTAAAGTGAAATATTATAGTGTCCATTTCATGTAAGTGGGGAAATTTCGACAGTATTTTCTGTACACATGGTAACCATAGATTGTGTATGCGGTGAACTTTGATCCAGCCCACTTGCTTGTTACGCTACAAACGTTTTCTTTGTACCTGAGGTGTAGTGGTTACCGCAGTGGTGTGGTGGTTAGACTACTTTACTTCCAACTGGGAGAACCGTGTCCGATTTCCAGCGATGTCACTCCCGGACTTATGCTCGTGGGAATCGAGTCGGCCGTCCGG
Source organism: Dryococelus australis (assembly GCA_029891345.1). Lineage (NCBI taxonomy): Eukaryota > Metazoa > Arthropoda > Insecta > Phasmatodea > Phasmatidae > Dryococelus > Dryococelus australis. The sequence goes on from CM057001.1 coordinate 29,480,438, forward strand.
TTTTCTCGAGGATTTCCCGTTTTCCCCGCCCTTGCATTCCGGCGCTGTTCCATACGTCGCTTCACCCACGTCGGCTCTCAAGACCTCGATGTTAACAGCCGCCCAAATCTCTCCACACTCCGCTCTTAATAACCAGTTACCAAAAATAGTTTGTATATGTTTCAAAAGGTTTAACTGTGCCTGCATAGATGGTATTTGATTATTTTTTTTGTTTCCCCCGTCGAAATCTTAACACCTGATGGTTTGCAAACGTTCTGAAATATTAGATTGGATAAATACTTGATTCAGCTTGCTTCTTAGCGAGGACAGGACAATGTGTGAATCTTTATTTCCCCCGCTGGTAGTTCGTGTCTGCACCGCTAGATGGCATTCACATACTGACTTTGCCAGTCGCAAGAAGATATAGCGAAACAATGCTTGTTTTGAAACTTGGGGTCGGGATCCAAGTCCTGTGTTGACATTTTCGGTCACGCTGTGTTGGGTTGACTGTGTGTTGTATAACAATAAATAATTCAGACTGTATAATAATGCAAGAAGTCTAGTGATTTTTTTTTCACACCTCCATGTCTACAGAGATATAGAAGGAAAGCAACTAACTTGAAACTGCTTTACTTAAAAGAAGATAGATCCAGAGAGATTATAATTTGACATACGAAGACTGCATTGTTATGGGGATAATTCCCATTTTTTCAGTAGTGTACACAGTAGAAATATTCTGTTCTTGTTACAAAAAGTTATTTGAAAACTAGTTTTCAAAGATTTTTGTGTATCTCTACAGCTGAAATATTGTATTTTTACTACAGAGTATTTTAGAAAACGTATCAAATTGTTTATACAGACCAGTGTTTATAACAAACTTAGTCTACAACATTTGCTTGTTAAGATTCTACCTTAGTTGAACATATCCCCACACTAAGGTTTTATAAAAATTTTCGCTAACTTTTTTTTTTGTAGTTTTCAAAAGATATCTTTGGACACTGATTTCCGAAGAATTCATTATACAAACACATAACACTTTTTACTGTGTAATGTTGTTTTCGGAAAACCTTGTTTGTCAAGTTAGCATATTTGTTCAGTCTTTCTGCCCAATTTAAAAATTTAAAAAAATCGATGCTCTCGTGTGTTATTATCTCCTCCGAGTGCTTGGTGGTGAAGGTTCCACCGCTATATTGCTGTTAGTAATGACATACTCAACAGGCGATTAGCCTGTTCAAGGATAAAAATCGATGCTCTCGTGTGTTATTATCTCCCCCGAGTGCTTGGTGTTGAAGGTTCCACCGCTATATTGCTGTTAGTTATGACATACTCAACACGCGATTAGCCTGTTCAAGGATAAAAATCGATGCTCTCGTGTGTTATTATCTCCCCCGAGTGCTTGGTGTTGAAGGTTCCACCGCTATATTGCTGTTAGTTATGACATACTCAACACGCGATTAGCCTGTTCAAGGATAAAAATCGATGCTCTCGTGTGTTATTATCTCCTCCGAGTGCTTGGTGTTGAAGGTTCCACCGCTATATTGCTGTTAGTTATGACATACTCAACATGCGATTACGCCTGTTCAAGGATAAAAATCGATGCTCTCGTGTGTTATTATCTCCTCCGAGTGCTTGGTGTTGAAGGTTCCACCGCTATATTGCTGTTAGTAATGACATACTCAACACGCGATTACGCCTGTTCAAGGATAAAAATCGATGCTCTCGTGTGTTATTATTTCCCCCGAGTGCTTGGTGTTGAAGGTTCCACCGCTATATTGCTGTTAGTAATGACATACTCAACACGCGATTACGCCTGTTCAAGGATAAAAATCGATGCTCTCGTGTGTTATTATCTCCCCCGAGTGCTTGGTGTTGAAGGTTCCACCGCTATATTGCTGTTAGTAATGACATACTCAACACGCGATTACGCCTGTTCAAGGATAAAAATCGATGCTCTCGTGTGTTATTATCTCCTCCGAGTGCTTGGTGTTGAAGGTTCCACCGCTATATTGCTGTTAGTAATGACATACTCAACACGCGATTACGCCTGTTCAAGGATAAAAATCGATGCTCTCGTGTGTTATTATCTCCTCCGAGTGCTTGGTGTTGAAGGTTCCACCGCTATATTGCTGTTAGTTATGACATACTCAACACGCGATTCCGCCTGTTCAAGGATAAAAATCGATGCTCTCGTGTGTTATTATCTCCTCCGAGTGCTTGGTGGTGAAGGTTCCACCGCTATATTGCTGTTAGTTATGACATACTCAACAGGCGATTACGCCTGTTCAAGGATAAAAATCGATGCTCTCGTGTGTTATTATCTCCTCCGAGTGCTTGGTGTTGAAGGTTCCACCGCTATATTGCTGTTAGTTATGACATACTCAACACGCGATTCCGCCTGTTCAAGGATAAAAATCGATGCTCTCGTGTGTTATTATCTCCTCCGAGTGCTTGGTGTTGAAGGTTCCACCGCTATATTGCTGTTAGTTATGACATACTCAACACGCGATTCCGCCTGTTCAAGGATAAAAACAACCTTTTTCTAGATTATGACGATGTTTATGGTTTCGTGGCGTGATATTCATGATAACTTCATAAAAGTATCAAATAATTTAAAAAAAATAAAAATTCTTCGTGGCCCCCACCCCCAACCCCCAACCACTCCCCCTAAATATGAAAATTTTTACCTACAGCCTTTTTTTCTCTCTCCAAAAATTTGAAGAGCTAGTTAAACACAAAGTTGAACTCACAAGAAAGACCTCGTTGCAATTTTTTTTTAAATCTTGGCACTGGGCTCACCTCCGGTATGTCGTGTAACTTCAGGTTATTTTGACTTTAAATTTTATCTTGTAAGTTAGTACTGAGATATGAGTGTACCGCATAATAGATATCCAAAAAAAGAAATATTCTTAATGGCATTGTAGTGACATGTTCGATTATTTCAAGGCGTAGACTAACGTACTAATTTTCTTTAGTTTTGAAATTTGTACGAAAAGAAAAAAAATCGAATTAAAAATTCCTATAACTCGTGTCATTTTGTTAAGAGTAATTTGCTTCCAGTGTCATACTTTTTTCCCATGCTATCGTTTCATATTACAACGAAAAGTGCTCGTCAGCATTAGCACATTTAAGTAAAATGTCTAACATTGTAGCAACGAGAAGTAGTTTAATGTCTCCGCTGTGCGTGTAATGTTCCCGTGGAAACGCAAATCAACTTTTTTTTTCATTCACCCAGTGTTGAGCGATGTGACTGATATAAGCTGTTCACGGTAAAATAAGCACTTTTCAAAGCCCTGTTTAAAATCGACTTGTATGAACGTTGTGTATTCCTCCGCTTTATGTAAAATTAACATTGTCATGGGCCTCATCACTTTAATCATGCGTCGGTCAAATGAAACTATGGAATTACTAAGAAAGGAAATACTTTATAAATCTGCTCATTTTTACACCTATATGCATTTAAAAAAAAAAACATATCTAAAGAAATACTTTTAAGTTATCACTGGAGACTTGACAATTCGCGAGTTCAGTGATCTGTAGGGTAGACTCTACAGTCTTGTGTACAAACATGCCGATGCCATCTGCACATTGGTTGTCTGCTGTCACAGTGGAATGCGGTGATTGGGCCAGCGTTCTTCAGGAGGTGTCAAACACCGTGGGGACCAATGGCTGAAGTTTTATCAACACAAGAGTTTTGAATTATAGCTTGTCCCAAAATGAATCCGCGAATTTTTCAGGTCTCTAGTTATCACAAATGGCTGCCTAACAGTTTTTATTCGACGTTAAGATATTGAACTACTTTCCATCCATCGTCACCAACTTTGCTGGGCGAATGTCACTGATTGCGTCCGTTAAAATATATACATGCAGGGGCAGTGATATTTTTCTAAGGTTCATTTCTTAAGAGCTCACCTTATCGTGAACAGCCTTTAACAAAATATTTCTAACAAGAGCGCACCAGGCAAGCGAATTATGTAAGACACATTCCATTACCCACAAGCTGCCCACTCAGTCCCTTGACGACAAAAACTCGGCTGTGTTACGCCGAAGAATACTTTCGCGAAGTCCTCTGCGTAAAAAAAAAAAGGAACAATGGAGAAGTTACACCTAAAACGTTGCGTTACCGGATTTCAGGTTAGTAGCAACCAAACTTTTGTGCCAGCTCAGATGATTATTGTCAGTTTGTCAGAGTGATATCTGTTTTAAGAGCAATACAGAAATGTCTGAAGCCACGTGTACCGAATAACTATTTATTTTTTAATGTGGATATAGTATGCTTTGCTATGGGAATTACACTACGGTTGTAGATACAGTCACAAACCGAAAAAAAAAAATTCCCGATTTGTTATTTAAAAATCGTGTTTACCTGCTGCTGTTGCCACGCCTGTTAGCGTAACTACGATCAGAATTTTCCTGTTTATTACTCATGTGGAAAAGAGTAAAATAGCAATCTATGATTTTTAAAATGAAATTATTATAATTTACAAAAAAAGAATACTTAAACCCAAGATAGATGGCATCTATCCACCTTTACGGTTTATAGTCCATACTGCATCTTCACGCTTTTTGCAACAAATTTTTGAAAAATTGACCCATGTACGTTAATATGTCATGTGTGGTTCTCTCCTAAATATATCTTGTATCGCAAACTTTTTATGCCTCTGTTAACATAAAGTAGATTAGGTTTGGTTAAACCGAATTTTTACCTATATTTTATCTATAAATTATAATTTTCATTAACAACCAATATGAATGTACACAGAGAGAAAATAGGTATTTCGGTAATGCCTACTACGACAAAGTTGTAATGCCAAAATAAAACCGCACTGACTGCATACGAGAGCGGTGCGTTGTCCCTTTGGTGTAATTCCCTAGACTTGGTCAACCTTTGTTTGCACGAGGCGTAGGTTATGAGTATGGGAATTCGTTTACTACAGCCATACTGTCGTGATTGGCTTGTTGCGAGCAGTCGGCGATGGGACACGCCAAGATAAGGACGTGTTCCAACCAACAAGTGTATTCATATTTAGTTTCCCCAAGGAAATAATATTCTGCTGAGTTAAGATAACTTGAAAAGCAACTAAATTATTTCTTTTTCATCGAGCAAAATTAATAAGACCTCTGTGTTGGACCAAAATAAATTACGGCAGTCAACGAAGTATTTAGTTGAACCAACTGCATATGTTTGTTTCGCCGCTCATTTAATTTCCTTCGTTCGAAAATACGGCTCAAGAGTTTCTCTGATATTTTTGTCACGATTAGGATATTGACAATGTTTGTTAATACGTTCATCGATACTTAATAATGGCATGTACGTCCTAATAAAGCAAAATCAAAAGGATGCTAGGAAGTGGAGATGTGCAATTTAAAAATATTTATTAACAAGCTATGTTCAGTATTGTAAATATGCATGTATAATATGCCGTCTCATCAGTCAGTAGCCAGTTTAGCTGAGGGGGCTATGGCATGGCGCTTTGGCGCGACAGTCTAAAGTAGAGACCTGCAAAATTCTAGTCATTTACTGGGGACACGTTAAACCTAAAAGACATGTACCTTTTCAATAAGATTGTCATTGGACCATACTTTATTTCACGCTTCCTGAGCAACTCTACACCAATAAATGAACACTTCTTCACAATTATGTACTCCAATCATATGTAGTCCGGTCAGAAAGAGAGTGACTTCATATATATATATATATATATATATATATATATTTATTTATTTATTTATTTATTTATTTATATGCAGGAGCCAATGGAGAAGCGACGTTGGCTCGAGTATATACATCACTATGAAGTTTAGTCTGACGCCAAACAATAACGCGGAATTTGCAGGTCTCTATCTATATGCCATTAGTATATTAGCCGTGCTAAAGTTCTACTTCCACGATATTCCTCCGCCTCGTGCAAACTAATCTTAACTAAGTCTGGAGAATTACACTAAAGGACAACGCACTGGATTCGTGCGTGCTCAGTGTAACAGCATTTTGTATAAGAACTATTTCTCACTAGGCGCTACCAACGTTTTCTCACTGTTTCTTATTCAAATTATTTATAGATGAAGCATTATATATTGTAGATAAAATATGAATAACATTTCAGTTTAACAGGGAAAAAAATAACTTTATGAACACAAGTAAAAAACTCTTGTGATATATAGAGTATTTTACAAATAACTAAACACGTCATACATGGTGGGGAGATTTTTCAAAGGTATGATTCAAACAGTGTGAAGAAACCGTGAATAGACTATAGTATCGAATAGCAGTCGGGCCTTCACTCATTATATACTAATATTAACAGTGACTGTTTAATATACGTAGAGCCAGACATATGTTTATTTGCACCAACCAAATGGTACAGCTTTGGGGCAACCAAGTAAAAACAAGATAACTTTATTCCATCAGCAAGATATTTGATTGCCTCCTTTAAAAACAATTCATTTTTTTTTTTTTTTGCAAACGAACTTCGTTTGACTCAACAGATAACCTTTTTCTCGGTGCACACGACGAGATACCTTCACATCATAGAATGTTGCTCACAGTTAGCATCATAGAATGTTGCTCACAGTTAGCATCATAGAATGTTGCTCGCAGTTGGCAGCAGAACTCTTTTCGGAAAATGCCACTGTGCCTACCTGCACGTATTTTAACGGCCACACTAACTTGCACGTACCCAGTGAAGTTGGTAACGATGGCGGGAACGTAGTTTCATATCTTAACGTTAAATAAAATGTTTTAGGTAGCCATTCGTGATAACTTAACGTTAAATAAAATGTGTTAGGTAGCCATTCGTGATAACTTAACGTTAAATAAAATGTGTTAGGTAGCCATTCGTGATAACTTAACGTTAAATAAAATGTGTTAGGTAACCATTCGTGATAACTTAACGTTAAATAAAATGTGTTAGGTAGCCATTCGTGATAACTTAACGTTAAATAAAATGTGTTAGGTAGCCATTCGTGATAACTTAACGTTAAATAAAATGTGTTAGGTAACCATTCGTGATAACTTAACGTTAAATAAAATGTGTTAGGTAGCCATTCGTGATAACTTAACGTTAAATAAAATGTGTTAGGTAACCATTCGTGATAACTTAACGTTAAATAAAATGTGTTAGGTAACCATTCGTGATAACTTAACGTTAAATAATATGTGTTAGGTAGCCATTCGTGATAACCTAACGTTAAATAAAATGTGTTAGGTAACCATTCGTGATAACTTAACGTTAAATAAAATGTGTTAGGTAGCCATTCGTGATAACTTAACGTTAAATAAAATGTGTTAGGTAGCCATTCGTGATAACCTAACGTTAAATAAAATGTGTTAGGTAACCATTCGTGATAACTTAACGTTAAATAAAATGTGTTAGGTAACCATTCGTGATAACTTAAATTATGAATTTTTTTTCTCTTATATTTTCGATGCATCAAAGTGGTAAAGTGAGCAGAATTGTAAAAGTATTTACTTTCGTAAGAATATCAGTTTAATTTGAACGAAGAATGAATAAAGTAATGAGGCTCATGACAATGTTAATTTTACATTAGGCGGAAGAATACACAACGTGCATACAAGTAGATCTTGAGCAGGGTTTTCAAAAGTGCTCAGTTTACCGTGAACAGCCTGTACGTAAACATTTGTGAATATTTAAATAACACGCTGTGCTTCCTGTTTATTTTTAATACAACATAAGCGTAATAAATAGCAGATTTGTACAGCATCAATTTTTCTCGAAATTTCGCAGTATCAAAGTGGTCAGGGCCGTAACGGTGTCCATTTTGCGGAAGAATATTCAATTGTGCAGTGCTCAGTTTACCGCCAGCAGTTTATAGTAAGGAGTCAGGCAGATAAACATAATTATTGTAGGCAATATCTAAACACATCACATTGAAATATTGCTTGTAAGCAAGAGTATTGAAGTAAAAAACTGATGAAATAAATTATATGACCAGTTAATTCTTTGGGCGCTCTCCTTTCCTTGCCACGTCACGTTAAATCCATCAGTAGAGCCGCGAGTATTTCGCGGATTGATGAGGCAGCAGGCTAGACTGCACGATCCTCTATACGCTGGAGACAATGTCTCTTACTTATTGGTTATCACGCTCAAGTGAGGCCTTTGTACAGCTCTGTTCAAAGATAACTCACACGACTGCTTCCCGCTTGCTACTGGCCGACTGTTAAAACTGGGCGTGTCCAGTCTCTATGGAAGTAGAAAAGCACAAGTGTTTGCTGTCTACCTGGCCACCGAGTGAATTCGCGAAATACTCGGGGGCTCTACCAATCAGTTCGAAATATAACGTTTCTGGATGCGCCGGGTATTGATCTCGGTACCTTCTCGACGTGTCGTGATTGAAGTAGGCTGTAGTGTACTGCACTCACTGCCGCTCATCTTTTATAAACCGGACTGCTGATTGACCGGGAGGCTAATAGATCCAACTATAGGATGTTCACAGTGAGCACTTTTGAGACCCTAGTTACTTTTTCCTTTCAGCCATATATTATCCTTTAACCAACTTTTTACAATAAATATGGCCATGTAAGTAATAAACACAGCGTGTATATTACACCTCACTCGGAAGTTAACGTCTAAGGCGAAAATAAAATAAATTTACTGACTGTTATTCCAAATGAGAGGGCGTTAAGAAAGTGCTCAGTTTACCGTGAACGGCCTATATATAACGTGGCGTAGCCGTCAGGATACACACTCGCCTCACGCGCCCGTCGTACAGGGATCGATTCCCGGCGGGGTCGCCAGGGATTCTCGTATGTCGGAAACGTGGCTGACGGGCGTAGCAGCTGGCAACTTCCCCTTGTAACTGCTGTTCTGCCCCTGCTCCATCTCCACCTCACTCCACACGTATCGCCGCCAAAGACGTTTGTTTTTAAGCGCCGAGCGAATTTCTCACTCACTCATTAAACTGACCTCAACTTTTTTTCTTAATAAATACAGCCTTGGCTCATCCTAGACTAAGGTCGCCGAAGCGGCGGTGGCTGAAGTGGTAAACCTGCTCGCCTCGCACCAACGCGAACCGATTTCAATCCCCGGCCGGGTCATTCCGGATTTTCGCATGTGGGAATCGTGCCGGTCAATGCCGCTGGTCGGTGGGTTTTTTCTCGTGGTTCTCCCGCTTCCCCTGCCCTTTCTTTCCGGCGCTGCTCCATTCTCACCTCAATCACCCTCTTCGGCTATGAAGACCTCGCTGTTAGGGTATCTATTATGTAGATGTGCGTCCAAGTTCAAGAGTGGGCGATACGGGCGGCACTGACACGCACGCCTAGTGCCCTAATCGCTCCTACGCGCAAGGCGCGCAGTGTTTCCACCGTAACGCTGTACTGTGCAAATTAGATCTATAACAGTGGGGATTTATTACACTAAGACTACGGATTAAACTACGCCCGTATCTTTGTACTTCTTCTCTTGCCGCTTAAGGAAACTGCGTTGGCAAGCTTTAAAAATGCGATATTTAACTACTTTCGCTAATTTTTTCTCCAAGAATACACTTAATATGACAAAAGTAAAAATATAGGGACATAGACAACAGTTTTTTTTATCCTTTCTGGCAAAAAGTCGTATTTCCATAACTTTTATTTACCGAGATAGGCGTTTGCGCGTAAACGACGATTTTACAGAAATTGTTTCCTTAGTGCCCTTAAGACTTAAGAGCAGCCGAAATCTCTTCACTCACTCTCTAAGACCATCCTCACACCAGTGTATGAGTGGACTAAGCATGTTTATAGAAAATTCGTTCGGCAGCCATGTTTGGACATGTTTTCGAACGGAACTGTTTTCAGTGGTTACACTTCCATAACTGGATGCAATGAAACGGAAATTCTAACTTCTTAAAAACACTCCCATGATTGCCTATAATCGCTTCCATCACTTATTAAGGTTGAATATTATATTAATTTTATCAAAAATTTTGTTATTTTTATTGTATCAGTATAACGAATACTATTTTTTTTTATTACCTGGCTAAATCCAGCAATTTCTATTTCACTTTCAACGTACTATTTATCAGCCAGTGAAAGCGCGACACATAAGAAAATACGTTCCGATGTACTTCATGTTTGAAGTGTAGTACATAGGTGTGTGCTTGGTGTGACCTTGGCACCAATCACGAAACCTCTTCTTCAGAAGGCAAAGCTTCGACGACCCTTGCCACGGAAAGTATCATTTGCGACAGTATAAACAAAACTATTTCGCAGTCACAGCAAAACTATTTCGCAGTCACGGCAAAACTATTTCGCAGTCACAGCAAAACTATTTCGCAGTCACAGCAAAACTATTTCGCAGTCACGGCAAAACTATTTCGCAGTCACAGCAAAACTATTTCGCAGTCACAGCAAAATAATCTCGTCGCAGCATCTGCTCTAACGCAATATACATTTCTCCCAGTGTTGGGTGACCCAGTGTCACCATCCTGTAGATCGAGCTTCTCAAGCAAATAAGCCATCGCTTTTATAGCATCAAATTATTAAGAAGACTACAAAAAGGCCCAGGTCCAGCTATTTTTCATATAAGCATAGTTTGCAAATTCGATCGGAGAATCGAGTGAAAATGTTTGGAATTTCGGAATATCTTAGTATCCAAGCAGTTGTTTAGTTATTATATAAAAATTGTGAGTTACAAATAATGGTTCACGCACGCTCTAGACAGCCACCAGGTGTATATTGTACGTGACGTTAAACTTAACTTAAATTAACTAAAAGGTGATTGAATTTTATGAATAACTAATTGACTATCGCTAAAACAAATCAAGTCTGTGTTACACCGATAATTCGGTTCTTGAGTATACTTGACAGTGTTTAATGTGTTTATATTTAGAATATTAATAAATGAAATGTGCATATCGTCGTTGTACTCAATGTCTACTGCATGCGGTTTTTATGCATAAATATTTAGTGTGTGTTAAAATTAAGAAATTTTTAAATCAAATTGTAATGTATATGTGTCTATATTTTGTGTGTAATGTCTAATGCGTTCATATTACCGCACGTATGTTACATTAATGATTTTTTTTTAAATATAACTACTAAGAAGTCATGTATAATACTCTCAACGTTTTATTTTGCTAGCTTATATTATTTTTGCGTCGGATAAGTTCCAACATTGCATTTAAGGGATTGCATAACCCTTTGTCCTCCTTCCCCACCATTTTTCGTTGTTTTGTTGTGTTGATAATTGTTTCACAGATTTGAGAAAAGAAACATCGGAAATTACCCTATGTCACATTAGCTATTTACTTTACCCTGCAGCCAATCAAATTTTGAGGATATTTATTCAGCTTTTTGATAATAGTGATTTGCGCGTTATAAGAATTTGTCATTTGAATGGTTTTGACACGTTAATTGTGTTTAGATTTCAAAAAGGCGTACACAATTATTAATCTGCAAAAAATATGCAAGTCAATGAAAATATTCGTAATGTTGACAACGGCACACTTTAAACTTTAAACGTATTATAATTTTTTTCAGTTCCTATAGTATAATTTTATTGGGTATTTCTGATATTTCTTAAGAAGTGATATAGTTAACAGTGCCTCTTACGTGGCTTATTTTTTCTGTTGCAGGTAAGAAGCGTGAGTCCTGATCCCTGTGGGTGAGTCACTGCAATCCACAATATCTCATTACTTTATCTTTAAATAAAACTGCGTTTTGATCGTGCAACATCTGCATTATCAATCGCTGCACACTGAGGTCGGATAAGTGATCTCAGTCAGTGAAGTGGAAATCAGTGTCTAACATTTAGCTATAGGCTGTTCACCATAAAGTGAGCACTTTTGAAACCAACATTTGAAGGGAAAAAAAAGTCACTTCTCCTACCTGTATATATTCTAACGGGCACACTGAGTAACACACGTCCAGTAAAGTTGGTAACGATGAATGGAAAATAGTGTTTGGTAACAATTTGTTAAAACTTAAATTATTTATTTCGCTTTCTGTTTTGTTTTTTAATGCATCAAAGTGTGAAAGTAGGTAGATTTGTAAAATATTTCCTTTTCTAATAATTTCACAATTTCAGTTGACCGACGCATGAATAAAGTGATAAGACAATAGGCATTGTCAATTTTTCATAAGGCGGAAGAATACACAACGTGCATACAAGTAGACTCAAGTAGAATTTTCAAAAGTGCTCTTTTTACCATGAACAGCCTACGATGATTTGCTTATCGACTATGGACTCAGAAATGGCTGAACAAATTTTCGTCATCTGCGTATGCCCGCAGTCAAGAGAGAGAGAGAGAGAGAGAGAGAGCAATTAACCACTGGCACGCGTTTGTTTATGTTTGTTTAGTTTTACAACAAATTCTTGCATTTAATTTTATTGCGTTAAATTATATTCGTTGTGTAAAATTCTGTGAGAGTGAAAGTAATCAGAATTCAAAGCGCTTGTTTATATACTTATACAAACAGTTCTGCCAACCGTACGTTTTCGGCAGAGCTGCTGGCAAACTAGCCTTAAAGTGTCGGGGCATGCAAGTTGGACACTGCGCGTCTGTCGTGTGCACACTGCAATCTGTTTACTCCACGTGGCAAGCACGCAGTACAGTTATTTTTTTATGCATTTTGCGATAAACTATTTCTTCGAAAACTAGTATTGTTTGTAACACTATAGACTGTTTGTGGTAAAATGAGCACTTTTAATACCTCTGCTCAAGATCTACTTGTATGCACGTTGTGTATTATTCCGCCTTATGTAGAATTAACATTGTAATGGGCCTCATCACTTTATTCATGCGTTGGTCAAGTGAAACTGTGAAATTATTAGAGGAGTAAACAATTTATAAATCTGCGAATTTTTACGCACTGATGCATTGAAAAAAAAAACGGAAAGCGAAATAAATGATATAATAATCATAAATGGTTACCTAACGCTTTTTATTCGACGTTAATGCATGGAATTAATTTCCATCTAACGTTACCAACTTTACCGGGCGCATGCCACTAAGTGTGCCCGTTGAAGTATATGCAGGCAGGGGCAATGACTTTTTTCTAAGGTTGATTTCAAAAGTGCTCACTTTATCCTGAACAGCCTTTATAACTAAAATCTTGTATATTTACAACAGAAAGATGTATGATAAAACACACCAAAATAATTTAAAGCGCAATGTATTTAATAAACATTTAATATGCATTAATTACTTGTTAAAATACATAGTATCTTTATAGATTTATATCAGAAATTGTTGAATATTTTGCTTTCCCAGAGGGTTACAGAAATAATCTTGATAACCAGTTTCCAAAATGATATTTTGTAAAAATACAAAAAAAAAAAAAAATTGTTCATCTTTTACTCGCAACAGGGAAATTCATTAGAAATCTGTGATTACTGTTAAATCAGTGTAATGTGCTATCTTAAATAATATGCTATATTTAAGTGATTCCACTGGAACAGTTATGATGTCATTTTTGCACCGTTCTAGTGTTATAGTGCAGACGTTAAGCTTTTATGCCTATTTATTGAAATGGCTGAATATGGTATTGTTAGATATAACTTTTTCACAGTTAAATGAAAGCTTCTAAAACAAGCTTTTGAAATAAATCGTTATTAATGGATGAATGTATTTTAATACAAACGCTGAGTTATTAAAAATGTATTATCTTTATGTGTGGCCAGCGGGGTTGATTTTTTGCTAATTCGAGTAAAACTGGTTTAATAACACCATTTCGTGGCTTTACAAACAATAGCCCTTAACTGGAATTTGGGAAAGTGTTTAGGCGGAGGTAAATAACTGCTTAAAATGTTATTTTTAGAAGAGATATTAGTTTTAGTTACACACAGTAGATTGGAATACACTCTGCAACGCATGTATTACGCTTGATTTCGTTTGCGAGAGAATAATTTCGACATTTTTTTCAGTAACGATGGAGATTGTATCTCGAGAAAAATCGACCAACGAATTTATTAGAATGGTATACAAACCAAGTAAAATTACTTAGATACAAAAACTCGTCTTTGTGATAAAAATATTACCTGGATGGTAAAGTTGCATAAGCGACGATGTTTATATGCCTTAAAAATTGCAAACTGTCATTTGATCGTAGCGTGTATATTAATTCATTCCGCCTGTTTTTCGCGAAAAAAAAATTTCAGGACAAGTTGTGTTTCTACGCATTTCAGTTCAGAACCACTTTCGTGATTGGATCATTTGAATTGCTACGCGTCTTTTCCGTATGCCCGCGAATCACGGACGGTTAGTATCGGAGAAACTTAATTCTGATTGGCTCACTCATGTAATAGACTGTCTCCACACAGAAACAAGCGTCATATAGCCAAATGAAGGCTGCAAGTGTGCATTTAGCATGTTGAACTCTAGCCTGTGCGTAAATAATGACATTAATTTACAAATATCTTTCAAGGGTTCACAACTTTTTTTTTCGGAAGTGCAGAGTTCACGGTGAATAAAATTTAAACTGGCTCAATTGAATACGCTGCGACAGCCATATTTTAATGAAAATATTAACAGAATTCATGTTTATTCTACTCGCATAGAGAAAGTGAGCGCTGGCAAATAAACATTTTGATCTCCGAATAGCATTGATGTCACATGTGCACCAGATTCTCGGTTTCGTATGCAAACAAAAGAGGTAATTGTACTTTTAATAATATAAATATGATAGTTTGAAATCTTCCTATTTCTATTTCGTTAGGACCCGAGTAAGAATTTTTTTTTCTTCTCATTTAATTGGATATTTAAAAATATGTCCACGTGTTTTTAATGGTCTGTCGTCAAACTGAATTTAGCAAAACATTGGCTCACGCAATTAATTTAGTAAAATTTTAATTACTGACTCATTACGATGCCTTTAGCCAAAGAGCGTGGCAAAGGGGCGCATAAACACCAGCCCAGCATCACTGACATACTTGGAAAAAAAAACCTTCATCCCTTCAAAAGAATAATGTAAAATGCATTAAACCAGACAAGCAAGCTACTACCATCGCGAAAACACAAGAACACTTCTGAAATATGATTTTTTAAATAATTATTTTCATTAAGGCAAAAACGAATACAAAATTATAGCATTTGCAATGTTACTGTTAGTCTCCCGCTTTCTTTTTTTCGCCAGGTATAAATATTTATAAATGCAAATCATACAAAAACACATGGTGCCTCTTAAAAATTTCTTACATATAAGCGCATTCCCTAAAATCCAGAATGCCATGGCTACACAAACACCCTAATTCCAGCAATTCCTGAACCATTAGAAATTATCTCGTAGTTTCAGGATGTATGTTAAAATTCCAAAGGGTAATAAATTTCCTTAAAATTCTACATTTGCGTATTTAAAACTTTTAAGAAATAGACAAATTTCTGAGATTCCTTATGCGCCACTACACGGCGCCTAACATCTAAGGACCTCAACACGTCCTTCCTGTCGTGACCAGACGGGTCCTTTTCGTGATAAATACAATGAATACTTGTGTGTAGCTAGAAGTTCCCAGGTCTGCTATTCTCCACGAATGAGCCAACCCCGGGACTATAAGTAGGGAAAGGAAAAATTCCCGAGTTCAGTGACCTGTAGGCTGGACTTTACAGTCCTGTGTACACTAGAGCCTCAGATGTTTGTTCATTGGCTGCTGCTCCAGTGTTACCTCACTCCTGGCAGTTACGGGATTCGCTACTTGTTTCCTTGCAAGTCTGCCATTGGCTCAGAGGCGTCCATGGCGTGTGTAATAAATTGTGAACCAATTGCGAAGGTGACTTCACTCTATGTGTGTTTGACAACTATCCTGTCCCGAAATAAATTCGCGAAATTTTCCTATCCCTAACTATAAGTTATATAGGCCTACAGAAAAAGTACATTATCGCCTTAGAGAGGTAACCAGCATTGGCCAGCCAATTAGAGAGCTTGGAAAAATCTACACTGTTCTTCAAGAATCACATTTCCGGTGGAAGTGACGTCACAGTTCCCTGGGCACGCGTCACCACGCGCCATGCCGAGGCGCATGCGCCCGCGCGCCCCTGGCGGCGGGCAAGTCAGCCAGCAGTCATGAGGAAGTCATGCCGCTAAAAGCTGTTCACGATAAGGTGAGCACTTCAGAAATGAACCTTAGAAAAAAGTCACTGCCCCTGCGTGCATATATTTTAACGGGCGCACTGACATTCGCCCAGTAAAGTTGGTACCGATGGATGGAAAGTAGTTCCATATTTGAACGTCGAATAAAAAGTGTTGGGTAACCATTTCTGATCATTTAAATTATTTATTTCGCTTTCTGTATTTTTTTAATGGATCGAAGTTCAAAATTAGGCAGATTTGTAAAATATTTACTTTTCTAATAATTCCCCAGTTTCACTTGACTGACGCATGAATAAAGTGATGAGAACCATGGCAATGTTCATTTCATATAAGGCGGAGGAATGCACTACGTGCATACAAGTAGCTTCCAAAAGTGCTCATGTAAGCGTGAACAGTCTATAAGCAGACATGCTGCCAAATTCTTCCGCGCCGGACGCCACTTTGTCGATACAAAGACACATCGCAGACCGTCCAGGGCTCACCGAATTTGCAGGTTAGTGTTTAATTATAAGCGCGTGTAGATTATTAGTCACTAGAGTCCATTTTAGTGTGAAGTTTCGCATATTTCGGTGATGGGAAATCTCCGTGTTGCGTCGCACGTAGCGCCGTGATGCATAGCAGGCCTCGGCACGAGGCAGAACCGTAGTTCCGGAGTTTGGGGCACGCTGTTTCGGGAGGGAGAAAATTACATTTTGAGACAAGCTGTCTAAACATTTATTGTGACAACAGGATCGAAAATTCCTGTTGATTACTTATATCTTCATTTTGCCCTTAAATTGGAAACCTAGTTTTTACTACAATTAGCATGTCAACATAATCTCAAAGCCGGACACAGTTGTATATTTACTTTTTAACGTTTGCAAGAACAGTTGGAGGGTGAGCATAAAAGTATTAAAATAAAGTTAGTGATATTTTAGCAGGAGCAAACTATATCCCACAATAATGAATAAACATAAACTTTTTAAACATTTATGCACAAATAACCAGAACTTCTCCATTTACTGTCAGCTTAAAAGCGACCTTTCGGCACACCAGCGCACCTGGATAGTATAAACCTTACTGTGAACCAATTAAAACAATTGTATAAGTTCCCTGGAACATAATGATAACGACGCGCACTTTGTTTAAAATGTCTTCGGCCAGTAACTTCCAATCATCAGTTTCACCTCGTTCCTAACCAGACGAAACTTCATCTCGAAATGTGCAGATTAAGTGTATGTTGCAACGACTTATTGTTTGAGCTTATCCTTCATTAATGTTGTCGTACGACGTTTGGTGATATTTTTACCTCCGCACGTAATTCATCTCGTGGTGAAGCATTCGAATGAACACTGCTTCTTTGAACTATGGCGTCACTTGGTTGTCTTAGCAGAACACATGAACCACGCTGAACGTCTGGACGTGAAAAAGGAATTCACGGACCGTATTCCAGTTCGTTTCGAGTTTTGGTCATTTGTTTTTAGCATTTTGGGAGGTTTAGCCGGAATACAATGACATAAAACTGTCTTAGCATCCCATGCTACTATTATTTTAGTGTTATCGTGATTCCGAAACTAAAAACTTCACGAAGTCTTGAAATAATCAGTTCCCTAAATTTGTTATAGGGCCGTTTGAAATTCAAAATGAACAAAATAAAATAACTATCATGTGAAATTGTTACTTAACAAAAGTTGTCTCGTGAGAAAATGCCTATTTCAAGAATATTTTAGCAACTTGCTTTGTGAAGTAATAATTCTTAGTACGGTGCATATTTGTTTATTCCAATGACCTCGCCTGTGCATGTATTTAACAGTCTCGAACAGGCAAAACTTTTATAGCGGCGATGTGGTAATTTGCATTTCTTTCAGTACGTCAGCTTTGAAGCTGACAAAACACTAAACGGAAATTACCAAAATACGTCAGAGATTCTGCAGACAAAACTGATCACGTGACCATTTTGTTAACAAGGAGTGTCAAATGGAGCACAGCCACTGTGCATACTAGCGGGGACAGCAAGCTGTGTTTTGCGAACATAATTTGTAGGCCCGATGTTTCTGGATGTACTGTGTAGTATAACCCACCGTGAAAACATCATAATAAATTTTCCTGCGAGACAGATGGAGTGCCAGCAATGTGTGGAAAGATAAATTTACTGGTAGTAATACAGTATACTACATTTTTTTAAAAATTGCCACGTGTGCCTTTTATATACCCATGTATTTTAACTGCATTTAGACAAAATATAGCTTTGTATACACAAAGCAGCCCATGGGTATCACTTTGTGTAGGAGGTAGGAAGTGTGTATATAACGAGAAATTTAATATTTTGGGAGATACATTTTTTAACTGAACCGCCTTAATGAGCCGTATATAAATATAATACATTAGTACAAGTTCGTTATCCAACAATGCATTGATGGGCACATTTCAATAGTAAAACCTCTCGAAAGTAGGGAACAAAATTGCTATGTAGAATCACCTATGTATTAATTTTATTAATTGGAAAGAAAATACAGAGATTTTGTCGTGCCTAAGCTTAATAAGGTAATTGGCGTAAATATCACATTTTTTTCTCGACACTATTGCGTTTTAGTGATAAAATTATGAAAAAGAAATATGTCATATCCACGATGAAAGGGTTTAAACCCTCTAAACCTATTCATTACTTACTTACCTTTATAAAAACTCTAGCAGCTCGCCATCGCTTTGCTCGGGTTTTATGGAGTTATTAACATACATACCTTTATATGGTCTGTAATGTTTTCAATTTATTAACAGAAATAGTTTTATCGTCGCGTTAGTGTCGGTTTTTTGGTAAGATGTATTTTTACTATCCGCGACTATCCGCGATTACCTGCGACTACCTGCGATAACTTGCGACTACCTGCGACAATTTCCGACTACTTGTGACAACTTGTGACTACCTGCGACTGCCTACGGCTACCCGTGACTACCTACGACTATTGCGACTATCCGTGACTATCTGCGACTAATTGCGACAACTTGCGACTACCAGGGACAACTTGCAGCTAGTTGCGACTACTTGCGATAATTTGCGACTACCTGCGAGTACCGGCGGCTACCTGCGACTATAGGCTGTTCACGGTAAAGTGAGCACTTTTTAAGGCCCTTTCAACAGGATTTAACCTTTAATAGATATATTTCATTACATCTTCAGACGTTAACTTTTGAGAAGAGTGAAATGTATACATTGTGTTTATTAGTCACACGGCAGTGGTTGTATTAAAAAGTGGCCAAAATATGAAAATTGGCTGAAGGGAAAATTTTTGCAAGGCCTTAAAAAGTGCTCACTTCACCGTGAACAGCCTGTACTTGCGACGACCTGCGACTATCTGAGACTACGTGCGACTATCTGAGACTACCCGTGACTACCTGCAACTACTCGCCATTATCCGTGACTACCGGGACTACCTGCGACTACCTGTGACTACCTGCGACTACCCGTGACTACCTGCGACTACCCGTGACTACCTACCACTACCCGTGACTACATGCGACTACCCGCAACTACCCGTGACTACCTGCGACTACTTGAGAATTTTTGTATATTAAGATACACGATTTCTTCTAACATTGTTTCAATTTATCTTTAATAATGGTTTTGTTAGCACATGCTTAGAAAGCAGCCAAGGAGCTCATTTTTCTCCGACTTGGTTCACAAATTTTAAAATTTCTCAAGGAAATTTTTTTAAAAATTAAACATAGCCTATGTCCATCTGGAAGAATGTAGTTTCCTAACAGTGCAAGAGTTATAAGAATCAGCACTGTAGTTTCCGAAATTAGCCGTTACATATAAACAAACAAACTCACATTACCTCTTTATAATATTAGTATAAATTTTATATTTCGATTATCTATCATATACTATATATTTTGAATGTCTTTGCAAATTTAGTTAGTTCCAAGCATATTAATTAGTATGCAAAAGAATTCTTGCTTCGGAGTTTTGTGATTCAAAAATAAATAAATGTATAAGATTCCTTATGCAGACAGCACCAAAATAATATTTTTGGGTTTATGACAGGCGGGTACACACAGAAACATAAGACAATGGAAAGGCCGTGTAGTGGCCTCCGAACGATAATCTTTTATGATACTGATAATGAAAGTTTTAAACGACAAATGTTATAAATTTGATAACGACAGTAAACAAAAATCATATTTAAGGGATAAGTACAGATAAAGCCTTAATTCGTTTTTTAAAACCCCATTCATAAGTTAGTAGACGGAATTAGAGAGTTTTGGGGCATGGCATACGGTACTGCAGCCAGGGGCGACTGGGTCAATGGCCTTTGGGATGGCAGCTTCCTCGGTCTATTTGCCCTCGACCTTTGCCCACCATCTTATATAAGTCCAGCAGTGCAAGCCATGAAATTGTGTCACTGGCTAGCAAAACGTCGGTGAGCGCCTGGGGGCCTGCTCACCACCCGGTAGCCCGGCCAATAGGGAAACTTTCGCAGCACGCAAGGACCAGTCAGACTTATTGCAAGTTGCCAGAGCCTCACGCAACCAATCGGAGAATGGGTAGGCCCAAGTTATTTGGGCCTACCCATTCACCCTTGCAAACTTATATATAACGATTGGAAGATATCGCGAATACATTTTGGGACAAGCTAGACGTAAAACACACGTGTATTTCTGTTGTGTTTGCAATAGGATCACGGTTTATTAGACACGCCCAAATGAACTCTGAGCCAATAACAGACCTGCATGGAAACATTTACCGAATCCCGTGCCACCTGGTCTGAGGTGAAACTGGCTGCACTCTGGTGCAGCAGCCAGTGAACAGACAGCTAAGGCTCGAAGATACATAGTACAGTAGAGTCTATCCTACGGTTAATTAAAAACGCAAAATTTTCCTGTCCCTACTTACATACTCTGTTGTTTAAGTAGGCGCATTTTACTTTTTTACAAAATTATATACTTCGGCGGTGTAGCAGTAACTATTAACCACAAACTTCGGTCATTACCAGAACCTTATTTCAGGCTGGTGCATCGCTGTATTCCTAGTGTCTTTGATTAGTGTGCTAGTCAATAAAACGTGCATTAACGAATACATGCCGGTCTGTGGTATTTCATTTTGTAGTTTATATACCTGTGTATCCTATCAATATATGCGCATTTATGTAAAGCAACTCCTTGCAATGCAGCACCCGTATAACAGGGAGAGAGCGAGAGAGAGAGTGTGTGTGTGTGTGTGTGTGCGCGCGCGCGCGCGTGCGTGCGTGTGTTCTTTAGTGTGGCGTATTACCTTTCTGCCGAACATTGCCTCTATGTGGATAGAAATATTTTTCATGGGTTCGTCGAAGGTGATTAAGCTTAGATAAATATCGCAAGGCGACCTGTTTCGTTTGCGCTGTCCAATGACATGTAATTAGAAACGCAATTGTGCCTGTGCCTTAGGAATGCCACACCTGTATCAATGTATACCTACCATCATTCAGAATCACTTACAGCATAGCTCGTGACAGTTCAGATCTTCTTTTGCGGTGAATATGAAGCTTCTACGTGTAATTCAGTTACGTGCATATTTTATAACAGCGAGAAGTAACCCCTGTCACACGTGGTTTTTTTAAAACCCAGCTATGATCAAAATATAAGTGTTTTTAACAAGTGGATGTGTTTCAGAATATGTTCCGAGCATTCAACGGAAATTGATAGGCGTTGCTTCTTCAGACACTAACTACATCATTATCAGTTGTTTTAGAGCAGGTGGCGTCAAAAGAGTTGCAGTGTTCGGTTCGTAACAGACTGTCCATTAAATCATTTTGTAGGTCGTGAGTACAGTATTGCGGAATTTTCTTTTCCTCTTTCTTTGGTTTCTTGTTTTTTTGAACATCTTTAACTTCTTCTGTAAAGAAACTATTTTTTGTTAACGTTAACGTAGTTACAATACTAATCTTACGTGGGGAAATTAACGTAAATGTGATGCGTTAGCACTTGTGTATGAAGACACATTAAGAATAATATGGTATGTCTTGGGTTTGGAGCATGTTATTTCTCTAATTGTATGATACTATCTGTACTCCGGAATAAAAGTTTAAACAGGAAGTTTCTAAGATGTTGTTATATAAGTTATAACTGTCACTTTTTTCATAACGTGTAAATGTTGGATTTGTTTTTATTCAAAAGTATAATAAAAAATTGGTTTGGTTATAAAGGCAAAAAATACTGTTATATTTAAACCATAAACTAAACATTCAGACAAATTTTTTTTTTGTAGTTACTTGCAACAGTATGGGAGGTTGTGTGACCATTTGCCAGTCAAATAAAGCCTTCCTTTGTCCAGTTAAACAACTAAATGCGTGTTATCATCTCACCGCTTGAATATTATGACTTTACTGAAGAAAATACGTGTTATAGGACCAAGTATTTGTAACTCTGCCTCTCCAAGACAGTTAATACATACACAGAAATCATAATACATGATATTGGACAGAACTGTCTGGCGTAGTTTTAAATCTGATAGTATTGTCGACTATTATATGATTCTGTTGAGCAAAGAAGTAACTTATTTTAACTGAACATCTTTCAGTAGTATTTAGGTAGTCCCTGCAACATGCACAACTGTAAAAAATTACATAAGCAGCTTATATTATGCTGAAGTATGACGGCGGCTACCCTTAACTATGAATTAATTTTTTCTATGAATTTCTCGCAGTGTGGACACAAAAGCTAACCTAGGTGCTCTACCCTAGCATGGAGTGTGCTCAGTAAGAAATTATTACACTCAAATGATTTTTTTAATGAATTTTCACATTTATTTACATGATACGTCATAAACAAAATTATAGGTAGAATATAAATATAACATATAATTTAAATAACATACAAAAATAATATTAGCAACTCTCCGAGTATTTTCTTAACGATTAACATACAAATAAAATAAATAATTTTCTACCCTAGTGATCTCGGCAGAAAGTTTTAAATTCATCGGGAAAAATATCGCCTGTCAAATAGTAGACACTAAAATATTTTCACCGAGAAATTTGGTGTATTAATAACATGTTAACAGTAACAAATTTAGGCTATGTAAATTTAGATAAGTGGTAATATGAATCTTTTAGGCCATTAACACATAGCATTAGAAATAATATTTTCCTTTTTTTTTTTTTTTTACATAACAGCTGTTTAGAATTATTTTATCAAATTATATTCACATCAATCTAAAAAAAAAAACTTAATATCACAGTTTGTTAGTTCTTGATCAGAGAATGTGAGATGAGGAACAGGCGTTACATTTGACAATTTATTTGATAATTATAGAAGACTTTTCACTCTGTGGATCACGACTACCGCCCAGCCAAAATTACATATGTGCACATAAGGACAGCAAATTTTCGCCAAATATTTCATGGCTAACTGTGTTTCAAAACACTTTCGTTCATATTATCTTACTTGATCGGGTAATTTACTGGCTACGTAACTTAGGTGTCTGCCTGCGAATCAAAGACATACATAATCGGGGTGAGCCTGATGCTGATTGGCCAGTGAAGCAAGGGAAATGTGTTCTCTGAGAGTCACGCATTAATTAGGAAAGGAAAAGTGCTGAAACGCACGTCGGATGTTATAATATAGCCTTTGTGGAAATCTTTTAGCGAAAATTAGTTGTCCTTGCGTATAATTTAAAATTTTAGCAAGAAAACATAAATTTTTGCCTTATTATAAAAACCGTACTATATCTTAGGCTGTTACAAATCTTATTTCAATGCAGGAGACTTAAATGCCTTAATATAAGTTGGAACGGCTACATAGACTACATGACATAAATCAGGTAAATCAATTCATTACTTGAACTGAAGTGCCTGGATTTGGATGTGTGTACCTTTAACTTCCAGGAAGTGTGAGAAGAGTAATACAAACATAAGTAGGCAAAGATTTGATCTTTGTACTGTCTGCATGCACCTTTTCTTGAGTTCGAGTATTCAGAATGTCGAATTCTTACGAATTAAAAGTTTTTATTTCCAATTTTTGCCATGTTCCGTGAAATTTGAATAGTGATACCTTGCCAGTAATTTTTGTTCTGTCGGTCCAAAATTGTGTCGACTGACTCTTCCGCCTTCTGCGGTGGGATGGTTGAACTGGTTATACAGTTGACATTTTCGCTGCGAGGAATTTTAGGAACGACTGCACGATTAATGAAGAACTATCGCACGTACAAAAGACTTAAATCAAACAACAAACTAAAACGTTGGTCACCAGTACAGAATTCATAAACAGTCAAGTTTCTATTCCTGCGCAACTGGATTTAGGCATTTTAGACACTCCCCGACCTCAAGGGAATTCGCAAAGTTTGTCTGGGTCTGTAGTCTTGGAGCTGGTGTCTCGGACGTCTACCAGGGCAGAAGAGGCAGCGGAGGTCGTGGTGGTTGTCGGGTGGACAGCCCACGCCCCGAGGCGCAGGGATGAAGTTGAGAAGGTTGTGTTGGTCTGCTGTGAGTCGTGGAGCAGCTATGATGCGGGATGGACGTCTAGCAGAGCAGGGGTAGTAGCGGACCACAAGGACCGGGCCACCGGAAGACCTGTGGGGCGGCAGGGACGCCGTAGGGCAGACATGCCACGCCCCAAGGCCACGTCGGCGGCGAGGCTGGCTGGTGCACGTGAGGCAGCCCAGCAGGCTCCCGCAGACGGTCCGACACTGCGGAGCACTTCAAGGTGCCGTCACCGAGGTGGTTCCTGTATCCGCTCTCAATGGAGCAGCCTACCTTGCCTCCGTGGCTGTGGTGCCGGTGCAGAGGTATGGGCGCCAGACCTCCGGGCAGCTGGCGCCACGCGAACTGCTGCTGCGACGTCGGCGTGTTGGAGAGGCAGCTGACGGTGCCCGGGGCGTCGGCGGGGGTGTCCGCCGAGCACTTGACCCAGGGATCGCGCCCGTCGTGGGTCCACTGGCCCCAGCACAGCGACACGCACGCCACGACGACGATCGTCTGCAACTGCGGACACGGCAAGTTGAATACCAGCGCTCTCACGTATAACCTCACTTTTACCTGCACCGAGACACAGGCAAACAAAATGCTTGTTTGTGTAGGGCCAACAATATATTTCCTTTCCCCAACAAAATATTTAGTTCAGTATACAACACTTGAAATGCAACAAAATCAGTTTTCTTCATCTAACAAGATACATTTTTGAATAAACAGAACCTCTGTTTTGGCCCAAAAGAAATTATATTTTTAACAAAATATTCAGTTGAATCAACTGTTTATATTTGTTTGACCACTCGTTTTATTGCTTTCGTTCTATGTTCGTACTTTTTGTGGTAATTATGATAATAACAGTGTTTATTAGTGCATTTATCTATGCTTAATAATGGCATAAACATCCTAATAAAACAAGTTGGATTGAAAACTAAATAAAAAGCTGTAAAAGTGTAAATATTTAATTACATTAGTTGCCTGGTACTCAAATCGTCTGTATTTAAAAAAATTCGAATTCATTAGTGGTTAGTTTAGCCGAGGTTACTATGGTGTAGCTCTCCGGGGCAAACGATA
The DNA here is from genome assembly GCA_029891345.1 of Dryococelus australis. Lineage (NCBI taxonomy): Eukaryota > Metazoa > Arthropoda > Insecta > Phasmatodea > Phasmatidae > Dryococelus > Dryococelus australis. Next base: position 29,505,929 of record CM057001.1, read on the forward strand.
TAATCTAATCTAATTTAATCTCGGCCAGGCTTTCTGCTTTTTGATATTAATTGAAACCTTTTAATGTACGCAGAGTCAAAGGAAAACAAAATAACAAGTTTGTTACAACAACAAAATATTTCACTGCCTCTATACAAACAATTAATTTGGTTGCGCAAAACAAACTTTGTTTGATTCAACAAAACTTTTTTGTCGGTGTGCTCCTAGAAAAATAATAACACATTAAATCACCTGAAGATTTTAACAGCCTTGCACTGAGAAAAAATAGTTGTAGGAACCAAATTTTTCTTAACATAGACCATCTAAATTGTTAATATAGACACAGCAATCAGTTTGGTTGTGCAATAAAAAAAATTTGTTGTGGCTACAAAATTTCATGTTGGTATCCACCATACAAAAAAAATTTTTTTGCGTGAACACAACAATATTTAGTTGTAACCCCTAAATATTTTTGGTCACTAATTATTTATTTCGTCATATCTACAAAAGTATTGTGTTCACCATAAAAAAAAGCTTGGTGCGTTGAATACCAACATAATATTTTGAGGCCGCCATCATTTTTTTTGTCTGTGTAGGTACAGTCTAAGTATTGTTGACGTAGGCAGTAACTGCTTAAGTACTGCGTGTTGTGGTTTTGTCTGTGATTGTACCTGCAACTATGAGTATAGTTTCTACGGCAGATAATTCTGTTCGTCCTACAGAACAGATAGTTCATTCAACAGAAGAACTTCAGCAATGTCTTGTTGTGCCTGCAACACTCTGTATTGTGAAATACTAACATAAAACTCAGTTTCTGGCGGAGAAGTTTGTTGGCTGCTACGCTGAGACCCGTTTACACGACCGCTCTGTTGACATTTCTCTGCTGATTTTTTTTTTTTTTTCAGTTCGCATGGGGTGGTTGTGGCTTAGTGTCTCGTCGACGGCAAAGCCATCAGAAATGCATTCAGTGGCTTAGAGAATTGCTTTGGGCGAAATTTAAATAATGGTGGATGAACCGGGACTCCGACCCGGATTCTTCCGATTGTTAGTCCAGGGAGTTACCACTCCACTAAGTCTTTCGGTTAAACCATTTCAGAAACTAAGAGGAAAAGACAGCAGAGAATTAGCTACACAATAGTTCTCCAATCGGTATTCGGTGATGCAGAGGAATAACTTCAAAATAACAATTATCTGAAAGGTTTTCAGGGTTGGAGAGACATAACAATCGCATGTTTTTTTTAATTGGCTTTCAGGGTAGTAGAGAAATGACTCAAAAATAGTAGCTCTCCAATTGGTTTTTAGTATTGCAGAGCAATAATTTAAAAATTCTCGTTTTTTCATTGTTGCAGCAATTAATTAAACTTCAGCACTCCCAGCGATTGATCTACTAGGTCATTTCAGCACTAATTACTGCAGGCACGTTCACAATATTGCTGAAGTCGGACGTGAAAGAACATTCTTCTTACAAGTACAAACCGATAGCTCCACTATTGGAAGTTTACTTTTAAATACAGAAACAATCTTAGACAGGAGCACAATAGTCACTTATGTTATAGGCAATCCACAATAAAGTGAGCACTTTTTCAGGCCCCATAAATTTTTCCTTTCAGCCAATTTATGTATTTCCGCCCCCTTTTGATGTAAAAATTGCGAACAAATAAGCACAGTGGATGCAATTCACCACACTCAAAAGTTCACGTCTGAGGCTGCAATAAAAAAAATTTTTTACTAGTGGTTAAAGCTTGTTGGGGGGGGGGGGAGGGGGCTTAAAAAGTGCTCGCTTTACCGTTTACAGCATATGGTTTATCTTTCTACTTGTAAGAGCACTGTTGGAGGTGCCAGGCCTGAGTACTGTACACGCGTTAACAGAACATTGATTTTAGAACCCTTTTATTTCTCGGCAACGTGGAAATATCAGTTATTCAGCCACACACTTCAACATAGAGGACGTCGGACAAGAAGTTGGTTGACCCATTCATTCAGACTTAGTGTGCACAGCTGTCTACCTAACGCTAATACCCCCACGCTTCGATGCCTAGTGCCTAACGCTAATACCCCCACGCTTCGATGCCTAGTGCCTAACGCTAATACCCCCACGCTTCGATGCCTAGTGCCTAATAATCTTGCCTGTGGGTAAGAGATTTGTAGACCACGTTACGAAAATAACTGCAACCGAACACGAAGTCTGCTAACTCATCATCTGTAACAACGAAGCAAGTTACTTATTTTTGCAACGCCTGGAACTCTCTTTAAGTGTAAATGGGGTCTTGAAGGGTTAATGTGGGCTTCGTGTAAAGCGTGTATTTTTCTGCAGATCAATGCAGATCAAACCCTTTAAAACCCATGGTTTCAGGTACTGCACATGACAATTTTTTTGATGTATGCTGTTTTAAGGTTGCCACTACATCGGTATCATAACTAATGAGCTAAATATACGGCTGTAATTACATCAACCACTGTAGTAACGCCACTTACTTAGGACTTGTGAGCTGTGCCAATGTTGGAGCCACGTCTCCCTGGGAGAGGAAACAATTGTACGACGGTGGTACGGAAGGTGCGAAGGAGTGCCTGCCAGCTACCTGTGGTTGGTGCTTTGCAAGTCGTTCAGCCTCTCTCTTTCACTAAGGTAGGGGCGGCTATAGTAACATAGAGTGGTAGGTAAGTTATCCGCGTGAATTATCGCGTTGTACGTTACCGGCCAAATACAACCTTCGTGTCCCTTACGTAAACAATTCTGTACGCTGGGTCTTAATTTCGGATATCGCCTTCATAAATTGAAATGAAAAATAGCTTTTTAATGCTGCTGCATCCTAAAATATGCTCAGTGGATATCTGCGATACTTATTTTGGAAACCTTTGCTAAATTTTTTTATAGACTTTCCGTCATAAAAAATTGAAGAGTCGGCCTCATGAATTCTCGTTACGCGCGGCGCGACGAAGACTGCAAGTCAGTTGAATGTCTTGCGCGTAGAGGCGATGGGGAAATTGATGCGAACGTCATCGCCACCCTTATCGCGTCCTATATTCTGTACTAAAACGTGAGAATGAGGTTCTGGTGGGCGAGCGTTTTTAAGTCCATATAACCGCATTCCGTATGCACAGAGCGCGGATACTGACGTTATGTGTAAATACACTTAAAATAAATAAAAAATATTTGTACTAACCAGGAACCACTTTAAGTTGGTATATTGAAGTTACTAAATATTACATTCGGTGACAAGCATCTGATTTAACACAAGTGATTGTGTTTACGAGTGATCATTTATTAAAGGGTAAGTAATAAAATGAAAGTGAAAAAAAAAAGTTTCAAATAATGTCCTTTTAAGTGTATAGCTCGTAATTTATAGTTTACGTTCCTACGTTGGATACGCTCATATGAACATATGGCTGTGTGTGTATGTATGTATATATGTGTGTGTATTCGTCTCCCCCCCCCCTTTCCCTGTACAAACGTTTCTGCAACCAACCAAAACAGACTATAATGAAATGTTGTAGGTATGTGCTGCAAGTAACTATTATTTCGAAGAAAACATTCCTAAAAGAATATATTCTGCAATTATAGAAATAAAACTGTGCAAATGTGCAGTTCACCCGTAGACTTTTAATGTAATTTGGACGTACGGTAAGATTTTTATTGTCCCGTAAGGTGAAATACTTCCTAGGTAAGTATAAGAGTATATTCTTCCACTGAGATATGGCTACATGTCTTAAAGTATCATTATAGTAGAAGTGTTTTTCTTCGAGGAGTCTGAGTGTCCCCAAAGTTCTCTATTAAATTTCAGGGATATAATTCGAAATATATCCTTTTCCACTAAGATCTTGTAGATTCATCACTGTCGTTTTCGAAAGCACAATAAAAGTTATTTTATCTCCATTGTTCTACAGCATAAGTTGTACAAGCATATAATTGTAATGTTACAGATATATATATATATATATATATATATATATATATATATATATATATATATATATATATATATATATATATATATATATGTGTGTGTGTGTGTGTGTGTGTGTGTGTGTGTGTGTGTGTGTGTGTGTGTGCGTGTGTGTGTTTTTTTTTTATCTTCATTAGTCAACAATGTATGTTTAAATACAAACATATAGCTGTAATATTACAAACATATATCTTAAAAGTCTCCTTAATAGTCTTATGACTATATTACAAGCAAGCAAATTGCAGTCCCGCATTTAGTTTGGTAACATTATTTCCAAGAATTTTTTTGTAAAGGTGCAAAGAAATTTATACTATGTAAATGACTTAACATTTGTGTATGTCGCTTCTCCTTTTTCGAGAAGACTTTGGGTGGGTATTTTAGAAGACAGATTATTAAAATTGGCCCTTTTTTTTTGCGGAATAATTAAAGGCTACCAAATATTTGATTCGATATTCGAAACTGTCTCTTCGAGCCTACGGACTATTCAACTTCTGACACATTAGGAAAATCACATGACCGAACGTCATTTGAAGATTAATGGTTTTGTATGCGTAAGTTGAAACCGTCTGAAAAAATTACAGTTAATTGTCTGAAAACTTTATAATTACTTTCTTTACACGAGTTTTTTTTTTTTTTTTTTCGACAAGTAAAGGTACGTGTCTGATGGCGTATAATAAAATTTTAAAAAATTTACTGTTATGGTACCCAGTATTGTAATAATCCTAAATTTTGTAAACTTATGATTTCTAATTTTATAATTTACCGCAGCAAAACAGGTCTATATGCCATTTGCAGGAATTCGATCTTTTTGCCGAGACTGTCAGTTAGCGTGAAGATATGCCACTTAACCCAAAATCAAATCTGTGTTTGGCGTTCGAGTCGTGAGAAACAGTCTAACATTTCCTGTGCGCAAACACATTTCCTATCATTGTTTGTGCACGTACGTATCGCCACAAAAAAAAAAATTGAGATTATCGCTTCACAAAATACTGTTCAATTGTTTCCTCTGCTCCTTTTTACACATGGCCGGCCGATGGTCGTGTATTTTTTGTTCCCATATTAGAAAAAAGCATAACTTTTTTGACCGCATTTGTGTGTTAGTTGAAACAACTTCTGTTGTCATTTGAGGCAGTAGAAGTAGTGAGTACTATCTCTCTCTCTCTCTCTCTCTCTCTCTCTCTCTCTCTCCCTCTCTCCCTCTCTCTCTCTCTACACACTCACACACAAACACATTTTGGTCCATATTTACCCGGGCCACAGTTTTACAGAGAAGTTTTTTGTAAAAAATTTGTACACCTTGAAAATGCGGCTGAATTATTATTAGGGACAGGAAAATTTCGCGTTTTGAATTATCCGTAGGGTATACTCCACTGTAATATGTATTTTCGTGCTTCAGCTTTCGGTTCATTGGCTGCTGCCCCAGTGTGTATAGGGTATTCACGGTAAAGAGAGCACTTTTGAGGCCCTGGTTACTTTTTCCTTTCAGCCATTTTTTATCCTTTAACCACCCTTTTTTTAAGAATAAATATTGCTATGTCAGTAACAAACACAGTATGTACTTGGAAGTTAACGTATAAGGCTAAAATATAATATATTTATTGATTATTTCAAATGAGAGGGCTTTCAAAAGTGCTCACTTTATCGTGAACCGCCTATATAGCCAGTTTCACCTCAAACCAGGTGGCACGAGATTCGGTTAATGTTTCCATGCAGGTCTGTTATTGGCTCAGATTTCACCTGGGCGAGTCTAATAGACCGTGATCCTATTGCATAACATAGGAGAAATATATGCGTGTTTGTCGTCTAGCTTGTCCCAAAATTTTCCAACCCTTAGCTAAGATTTATAGACCCAACTGAAACACAACTTCTTATTAACTGTCTCCTACTCTCTCTCTCTCTCTCTCTCTCTCTCGTAGCAGGATTATTCTCTTCAAAACGTGGCTGTTTAGGCGGTCGTCTAGTTGGGGGGGGGGGGGCGGCATGCTTGTGTGAGTGAGGTAAAAGTTGACTAAGCGCTACGGGCGACGTCGACCGGCGTATGTGAAGCAGTTTCGCCTCTACGCGCAAGGCCCTCGGATGGCGTGCTGCAAGTATTTCCTTCGTAGACTCGCTGAACGCCACTTCAAGCGGTCTCACTCTACAATGGCGTCACTATGTAGCAAAGTCCAGTGCACGCCTTTAACTGTAGTTTCGCGTGTAACCGGCATGTATACAGGTTGATTATAAACTTCCTATCCATTTCAGTGGAAACGACCGAAAATGACACAAAGTTTTGTGGCGGTAATAAACGTACGCATGCTGCTACACAGCACATTATAAGCTGTTCACGGTAAAATGAGCACTTTTGAAAGCCCTGTTCAAGATCGATTTGTATGCACGTTGTGTCTTCTTCCGCCTTATGTAAAATTAACATTGTCACGGGCCTAAGTACTTTATTCATGCGTCGGTAAAGTGAACTGTAAAATTATTAGGAAAGTAAATATTTTACACATCTGCTCATTTTTACACTTCGATGCTTTAAAAAAGCAAAAAGGGAAAGAAATAATTTAAGTAATCACAAATGGTTGTCTAGCACTTTTTATTCGGTGTTAAGGTATGGAACTACTTTATATCCTTCGTTACCAACTTTACTGAGCGCATGTCACTCAGTGCGCCCGTTAAAATATATGCAGGCAGGGCCACTGACTTTTTTCTAAGGTTGTTTTCAAAAGTGCTCACTTTTTATCGTGAACAACCTTTACCTCATTTCAACGTGATTCCCCTTCCATTTCAAAGCAGTGCTGCCAACGTTGTAAGGACGATCGAAAAACTTTCGCCAACGTACGCGGTGTAATGGCATCAATCGCACGCCTAATTCGATCTCTCAGATCGGCAAAGTCCGGGATCCGACTTCGACACTCCAGCGAGATATGATGCAGCCCCGCGCGAAGAAATCGGGCGGGGTTTGAACCTGGAGACCGCGGCACCCACACGCGCTGTGATCCTCTGCACGTCAATCTCCCTGGAAAACGTTTTGTTCCGAGAAGTCACGAACGACGTTCGCAAAATGTGGTGGTGTCCCCATCTTGTCGAATAACAGCGGTTCCAATAACACCGAATTGTTGTAATTGAGGCACCAAAAAAAAAAAAAAAACAGATGTAACATGTCCAGATACCGGTTGCCACAAACATTTTCAACGTAAAACAACAAGATGTATTAGCGGTTTCCCACAAATGGATAGGGACTTTATAACCACCCTGTATTTTGAGATACAGCGGTCTGGAAAACCCGTTATTATCTGTGTTGGATGGCATGAAGATAATATTTTCAATGTGCTCAATGTCTTGGAAAGTACCATTACGTCGTGGTCTGGAATGTGCTTTCATTTCGTAGGCAAACCCGTTGGTTGGCAAGTTTAACAGTTTCTTAAAAAGAAAGCGTATTTAAAACACCCTGCGACGCATTTCAAGTGGCAGGTAAATAACTGCTCTAATAGGCCGTGTTTCGTTCGTTTTTATACAAGCTGGTTCGTTCATGCACGTTGTTTGTTGCCCAATCTAAAAAAAAAATTTTCGACAATATTGCAAACTGAGTATAGCGCTGGAGATTACTACACACGCATTGGTGTATTACCATTTCTTGGCCTCGCATATTAATTTGATATTGTACGGGCCACACGAATAACTGCACAGTAGTTCGCCACGATTATGAAATTATTCCTCATGAGTAATGTCACCCCTGTTTTGTACTACTTCTCTTCCCCTAGGATTTTCGGTTTTAAATTATTAATTATTTATAATGTAACCAACGTATTCTATTAGAGCTTGTATATATATAACGTGCGTGAGTAATATTAATAATAGTATACTTTTGTTTGCCAACAAAAATATGATCTTAACGTAATACATGAATTAAGAGTAAGCTCTGGTTAGTATTTACATCGCATTTCCTAACTAAACTTTCGAATTACCAATAATAAACGTTTTTCTAACTACGTTTCTCTTGCATCTCGGCTTATTTCCGTTGCTATTATAACCACCACGGAATAATTCGAAATATTTATCTCAATTAGGTGACATGCGATGAAGGGGACCTGTAAATAAACAAGACTGCATTTTCAAGGCAACGCCCATTCGACCTTCTTTTTATACGTACCGTCACAAAATAAATATTTAATTGTAGAATAATAAACACGTGAACGCCCTCGTAACAACATAGGAAGTCGAAATAATCCTTAGTAACGAACTGGTTGCGCTATCATCAAGGTCAAGACTGTACACTCAGTAAAGAAGAACAATAGATGAATCGTTCGAGGTATGTTACACGTGTGTGAGGAGGGTAGAGATACCGTCACAATGGAGCCTATATTGTGTGACATTTCATTTCAGTAGCCGTCCGTCGTATTGCAGCAAACAATACGTTCAATGAGAGGAATGGCGTGGGTTGTCTTTCTGATACTCTGCTGACATTTGTTGGGTGAGTGAGGCCTTGGCAATAAACCTCGTGACTAACTGCCTACAAGGAGTCGTGACTAATTGCCTACAAGGATACGTGAAAGAAGAACAGTAGATGAATCGTTCGAGGCATGTTACACGTGTGTGAGGAGGGCAGAGATACCGTCACAATGGAGCCTATATTGTGTGACATTTCACTTCAGTAGCCGTCCGTAGTATTGCACCAAACAATACGTTCAATGAGAGGAATGGCGTGGGTTGTCTTTCTGATACTCTGCTGACATTTGTTGGGTGAGTGAGGCCTTGGCAATAAACCTCGTGACTAACTGCCTACAAGGAGTCGTGACTAATTGCCTACAAGGATACGTGAAAGAAGAACAGTAGATGAATCGTTCGAGGCATGTTACACGTGTGTGAGGAGGGCAGAGATACCGTCACAATGGAGCCTATATTGTGTGACATTTCACTTCAGTAGCCGTCCGTAGTATTGCACCAAACAATACGTTCAATGAGAGGAATGGCGTGGGTTGTCTTTCTGATACTCTGCTGACATTTGTTGGGTGAGTGAGGCCTTGGCAATAAACCTCGTGACTAACTGCCTACAAGGAGTCGTGACTAATTGCCTACAAGGATACGTGAAAGAAGAACAGTAGATGAATCGTTCGAGGCATGTTACACGTGTGTGAGGAGGGCAGAGATACCGTCACAATGGAGCCTATATTGTGTGACATTTCACTTCAGTAGCCGTCCGTAGTATTGCACCAAACAATACGTTCAATGAGAGGAATGGCGTGGGTTGTCTTTCTGATACTCTGCTGACATTTGTTGGGTGAGTGAGGCCTTGGCAATAAACCTCGTGACTAACTGCCTACAAGGAGTCGTGACTAATTGCCTACAAGGACACGTGAAGGAAGAACAATAGATGAATCGTTCGAGGCATGTTACACGTGTGTGAGGAGGGCAGAGATACCGTCACAATGGAGCCTATATTGTGTGACATTTCACTTCAGTAGCCGTCCGTAGTATTGCACCAAACAATACGTTCAATGAGAGGAATGGCGTGGGTTGTCTTTCTGATACTCTGCTGACAGTTGTTGGGTGAGTGAGGCCTTGGCAATAAACCCCGTGACTAACTGCCTACAAGGAGTCGTGACTAATTGCCTACAAGGACACGTGAAAGTTTTCGTATCGCTTACCGTATCTCTGTGGAGTGAATATGCTTCCCCCAGCTACGCATTTATCACCTATTGAACTGCTTTTTCTCTATGCTTACACAATAAGAATTTTCTGTACTTCTTACAAATATTTCTTTGGGAACTAATTGTCAAATATTTTCTTGCAACTTACAGCTGATAAAAATTGTACATTTACTTCACATTATTTTATAAAATCGACGAAAACTTTTTTTTTTTATGTGGCTCAACGTTTATAATACATTTGAAGGCTGGAACACATGCTTGTCAGTTTTACACATTACTCAACAGAGTTTGTGGAATTTAAACTGGTTTATTTGTAACGTTATTGAAATATATTTGGCAACTATTATCTAATGAATTCTTTAAACAAATACACAACAGAAATTATATTCGTCCGTAAACTGTCCTTTACCATGGACCACAAGGTATATACTGTCAAATTAACGTCGGCATCTCTTCCATTCACGTATCAAAACGCCTACGTTGACAATGATGTTATAATTATATAGTGATCTAACTATCCGCTCTTTTAAATTAATTACCACCGTAAAAAGTTGGTATTATCATTATAAAAAACATTTTATTATCACAATAAAAATGGTATATATAATAATTTAACTGAGGAAAAATTAATTTATAAAATTAACTATATAATTAATTTTGCGGGCCACCTAGGACCAATATATGGACCGCCAGTGCTGCACGGAGCACAGTTTCATAACCAAATGATAAAACAATCGAAACAACGTAGACTCACTGTCAGCTCATTTTTTAAGTAAGGCCGTGCTTCCAAATGTTAGTGCCCTCCCTCCGACCATAGTAGTTTAACTAAGGCGCGTTCAAGTTACTCGAAGTATTATTATCTTTTAAAGAATCACAGTGTTGAAAAACAAAACGTAACATAAAAGTCTACATCACTGAGTATGCACAGAACATAGAACTCAGTCTGTGGCTAGGGCAGTTTTTTTGTCTCCATTCGCTAACTGGCAGATCATTTATTTCCATATTACTGACCGCGGCCCTTAGAAGAACAGGATGGCCTATCTGCGTACTAGCGTACGCTGCACTAGAGTAGCGTGGTTCTACGTTGTTCCTATAGGGAAGTAAGAACTTCGTATGATCGCGAATAACACCTACTCCCTCCCTACCTGTCAACATTTACATAACATTCTGGTGTAACATATGTACTCCTTCGGTTTTTCTTAAGGCCCGGCCTCACGCGCCATGTTGAATTATTGGTTATAGCTTATTTCAGTTGTATACCGGCACTTATTACGAAACTGCTACTATACAATCATGACAATATATGTTGCGCTGAAGTACAAACATAGATTCTGAAAATTCGTTAAGTAGTCATGCCGTATTTTTTTCGAGAATTATGAACATATCAATGCCATTTTGCAATCGCCATACTACATGTGGATGAAGTTTGACGACTAAATTTGAAGGGGATTGTCAGTTGTGGTAATGTTATAGTAACAAATATTTGGTTATTTCACTGAAAAGGAAGTTATCACATAGAAGATTCAACATGGCGGGCGAGGCCGAGCCTTAAGCTTCCAATATTGCACATTGAGATAACGTATCAAACACGTATACCTACGGAACTTTCAAAAGGCGACCCCCGTTATTTTATTGGTCGAAAGTCTGTTGCAGAGTTCAATACAGGTCCCGTGAGTAGTTTTGTATATATCTGACGCGTACGTTTTGATGCGGAATAGCTCCGTCACGATATAGCGCATCCTGTATAGTCTATTCGCGGCATATTCCCCCTTTTTAATCAAACCTTTGAGGAATAACCACATGTATTACGTGTTTGCGTGTTCCCTAAATATCTGACGTATCTCTAGCATGTCATGCCTTCGTTGAATACAAAGGGTCTTATTTTGTTACTTATATTTTATCCATAAATCGTATTAATCGATTTTAAATTAATACGAATGGAAAACAGAAAAAATCGGTGTTGGATATTATTAAAGCGAGCGCGCACGAATGCGGTGGGTGCTCTGAATCTTTGGTGTAATTTTTTAAAACTTCATTAAGCTTTAAAAGCAGAACTTAAGCAAGTTTCCGGAAAGGCTGGAAGTAGCCACGAATGGACTATAGATACATTTTTTTGAGCCTCCCAACATCGTTAAAAACAGCGTCTCTAGTAAGCTTTTTCTTAAAACGTACTACCCGGACACAACTGGTACTCGACACTGCTACAAGCTTTGCACAATTAAAATTATAGTGTCACCGTTTAATGTCCCATAGGTAGGTACACGTACGCCAGTTTATAGAAGACCTTTGCCAGAAAGGGAGCATTTATGTGGTAGTAAAATCTATTTCGCAATTACTGTAAAAAAAAAAAAATTATGTTACCGATAGAAAACATGTGCAGCATTTGTTCTAACGCAATACGCATTTCTCTCAATGTTGCATGAGCCAGTGTAATGAATGGTACAGTGCACTTCGCGAACAGCTAGGCCGTCGCTTTTGTAAAGGCTGTTCACGATAAAGTGAGCACTTTTTAAGGCCCTTCCAACAGGCATTAACCACTAATAAATATATTTTATAATCGCTCAAGATGGTAACTTTTAGGAGTGGTAAAATGTAGACTCTGTGTTTATTAATCACATTGCAGTGTTTATTTTAAGGCCCTTCCAACAGGCATTAACTACTAATAAATATATTTTATAATCGCTCAAGATGGTAACTTTTAGGAGTGGTAAAATGTAGACTCTGTGTTTATTAATCACATTGCAGTGTTTATTTTAAGGCCCTTTCAACAGGCATTAACTACTAATAAATATATTTTATAATCGCTCGAGATGGTAACTTTTAGGAGTGGTAAAATGTAGACACTGTGTTTATTAATCACATTGCAGTGTTTATTTTAAGGCCCTTCCAACAGGCATTAACCACTAATAAAAATATTTTATAATCGCTCAAGATGGTAACTTTTAGGAGTGGTAAAATGTAGACACTGTGTTTATTAATCACATTGCAGTGTTTATATTAAAAAGGTGACAGGAATATAGAAATATGATTAAAAGAAAAATTCAGCAGGGCTTTAAAAAGTGTTCACTTTACCGTGAATCGCCTATACATGCATATATTTTAACTGGCGCACTGAGTGACATGCGCAATGTAAAGTTGGTAACGATGGATGGGAAGTAGTTCCATGTCTTAACGTCGAACAAAAAGTGTTAGGTAACCATTTCTGATCACTTAAATGATTTATTTCGCTTTCTGTTCTTTTTTGATGAATCGAAGAGTAAAAATTATCAGATTTGTAATATGTTTACTTTTCTAATCATTTCATGGCTTCACTTGACCGACGCATGAATAAAGTTATGAGGCCCATTACAATGTTAATCGTACATAAGGTGGAAGAATACTCAACGTACGTGCAAGTAGAACATAAGCAGAGATTTCAAAAGTGTTCATTTTACCGTGAACAGCCTATAGCATCAAATTAAAGAAACGACTTCCCGATCTCGTGTCAGGTATTTTTGAGGGATTCATCTGTAGCATTTTCGATCGTAAAATCTAACGAAAATATTTTAAATCGTGGAATTCTGAATATCTTGGCAGTTGTTTAGTTCTTACGTGAGAATCATTTGCGTGGCAAATTACACACGCTCTAAACAGCCAGTTAGTGTATATAACACGTGACGAAAAGCCCAAATATATGAACTAAAACGTTATTGAAATTTATGCATAACTGATTCACTATCGCTAGGGCCGTCTATTTTTGCGAAAATATTCACGCGGAGGATAGACTTCAATATGTGCACACTTGCAGCCTTCATTCGACTGTTGGCGGCTGTTCTTTGTGTGTAGACTGTCTGTTACATGAGCGAGCCAATCTGAATTAAGTATCTCCAATACTGACCTTCCGTGATTCGCGGGCAGACAGATAAGACTAGTGACAATTCAACTGACCCAATCACGAAAGTGGGTTTGCACTAAAGTGATCTGGAACACACCTAGCCCTGAAATTTTTTTCTGGAAAAACAGATGCCCTAAATATCGTTAAGAACTATAATAAAGTATTTTTAACACCGGTAAATTGGATTTCATTTTTGTTTTTCAGTAAAATGGTGAGTTGAAACGCAGTCTGCGAGGAAGAGCGTTAGCCGAACAGCGATTGGTGGCACGCACTACCCGGGTGAGGCAAGGTATAGGCTATTCACGGTAAAGTGAGCACTTTTGAAAGCCTTCTCGTTTGGAACAATAGTCAATAAATATATTTTAATTTAGTCTTAGACGTTAACTTCCAAGTATGGTGGAATCTACACACTGTGTTTATTATTTACATGTCAATATTTATTTTCAAAGGTGGTTAAAGAATTAAAAATGGCAGAAAATAAAAATTATCTGGGAAGTCGAAAGTGCTCACTTTGCCGTGAACAGCCTGTAGCAGACATCCAGGGGCGCTCCTACTGTATCCGATACAATTTACTATTAATGGATGTAATAATTTTAATTCTTTTCTGTAGAAAAGGGTTTTTACGAGGACTATGCCGGTTTTTTTCCGTTCTCTTCAAAGTTATAGGTAGGGGCAGTGATATTTCGAGACAAGATACAGTTTAAAGCACTGTGGGGTCGTCCAGCTTTTTTAATTGGCTGAAGAATGTTCTGGTCCGTGTTAACTGTCTGCGCACGAATCACGAAGGTACAACGTCGTAGTTACCTAATCCTGAGTGGCTCGGTCAAATGTGGAGACGGCACCAGCAGCCAATGGAGGTGTGTCATCAGCCGAGATGTATATATAGTATTGAAGTCTACTGTGTGCTCCGATTTATTCGCGACAAATCAGTGGCCCTAGTTATAGGTTAACTGTAGGTACGCCTAGGGAGGTAGTCAAGGCCACCAACGCGGCCATGGCTACCCAATCCCTCTCTGCCGCGATGCATGCCTCCTTGAACGGATCCCCTCCCCTGTAGGCGTAAGGGGCTCAGCTCTGAGACGTACTTAGCTACCGCCCCCTAATTATGACGTACAAATAACGCTTAGAATTAGGGTGGGTTAAAGAAAAAAAACTGGGGATGCTCCATCTTCGACGTGTCGTGTTCGGACTTACCTCGGACCTCATGTCTGCGGACGTCTGGCGGAGCTGGACAGTCGCTGCGGCTGCCGATGTCCGTCCCTGGCCGTGCCGTCGCCGACGTCGCGGTATTTATAGCCGACGTGTCACGCCTGTTGGGCGAGCAGAGCGCGTCCCTGCCACCGCGCTTTTCACAACAACCGACCTTATCGCACCCGGCCGCGACCCCCTCTGGCGGAGGGTAGCCCCGGTGGAGGGGGAGGAGGGAGGGGCGTGGTCTCCCGACAGACGTCGCCCATCGCTGTCGCCGGAGACGTCAGTGTCTCCGAGGTAGCCTGGAACCGTCGCCTCCCGGGTTCGAGTCCCGCATGTCTAAAGCCCCTGTCACACTGTTAAATTTTGCCTTCAACTATATTTGAAAATAAAATTTGAAGACAATATAGGCCCATAAAAATTTTCCTTCCAACAAATTTAATCAAATAATACTTTAATGTGTTTGAAAATGCGTCACACTGACAAGTTTTTTTACTGGGTGAATCTAATTTCAATTATTATTTTTAATTTATTTTCATAGTTACATTTTTTTTTTGTTTTGTTTTTCCATGCAGTTCATTACAAGAAGAAATGTTAACAAATGTTGTAATTTATTTTCGCTTCTTTACTAAATTAAAATTTTATTATCAGAGATGTTTCCTTCAAAATTGCATTTAATGCCTCTGTGTTCGTAATATTATGTGTAAAATACACTTAAAATAGAATTTATGCCCAGACAGTTTCTACACAAATTAATTATCTTCATAACTACCTTTGTTTCCAGCAATTGTTCTTTATTTTTTTAGTTACTTGGCGTCCATTTTTGTCTGATTAGCTGAGACCGTTAACCACCAAAGGAATTTTAGAACCTGTACAATCTTCAAATGTTTGATGGAAACTGAAGCCATCCAACTTTCTCAGACAAATATGGCGGTGATTATATCGTTTCGATGACGTCATAACAGTCTAACTTAATTTTATCCAACTTATTGGATGCAGTTTGACGGGGAAAAAATTGGCAGTGTCCTTGAGACATTCTGGGGAATAACGAAATGGATTTGTTCATCGCGTCAGGGCAGGCTTGACCTTTATTTGATTAATTTCACTTTTCAAATTTATACAAATTAGTTTTTCACAATCGAGTTTTTCCTAGATTTTTCAAGAAATAATGCAAAATTAGGCATTTTTATAATATCCCATTTCGGCGCAACTATTGAGTAGTTATTCCTATTTTAAACCTTAAAATCAATCAATTTCCCCGTTTAAAAAACAGCGGACCGACACTTTTATGTGACATCAGCGAATCTTTAACTTTGTGCACAAACTAATGATGGTGTCTGCGCACTCCTATGCGCTTAAGAGTGGGATGGATCGGCGCGTCCAAGGTCAAGAAGCGAGGGAGCGATACGGGCGACACTAACATGCACGCCTAGTGCCTCATCGCTCCTACGCGCAAGGCGTGCAGTGTTTCCGTCGTGACGCTGTACTGTGCAGATTAGATCTGTGACAGTGGGGTTTAATTGCACGCGATGAAAGACAACAGATTAAACTCCTCCCGTATCTTTGTACTTTTTTCTTGCCGCCTAAGGAAACTGCACAGGCAAGCTTTATAAATGCGTTACTTGACATTTTCAAGAAATTTTTCTCTCCAATAATGCACTTAATATTACAAAAGTAAAAACATAGGGGCATAGATAATGGTTTTTTTTATTTTCTCTGACAAAAAGTCTCATTTGCAGAACATTTACTTACCGAGATACGCGTATTCGCTCAAAAAACTGGCCAGGGGATATCAGAAGTTTTCACAATCATCGGCGAACAACCTACAGTAGAATTAGTTATTTATTTCCACAAAAAGTGAGTAGACTGGAATAACACAGTGTGGCTCTTCCTTGCCCTTTCGTAGATATGGCGTTCTAACCCCAAAAAGTGAGTAGACTGGAATAACACAGTGTGGCTCTTCCTTGCCCTTTCGTAGATATGGCGTTCTAACCACAAAAAGTGAGTAGGCTGGAATAACACAGTGTGGCTCTTCCTTGCCCTTTCGTAGATATGGCGTTCTAACCCCAAAAAGTGAGTAGGCTGGAATAACAAAGTGTGGCTCTTCCTTGCCCTTTCGTAGATATGGCGTTCTAACCCCAAAAAGTGAATAGGCTGGAATAACACAGTGTGGCTCTTCCTTGCCTTTTCGTAGATATGGCGTTGTAACCCCAAAAAGTGAGTAGACTGGAATAACACAGTGTGGCTCTTCCTTGCCCTTTCGTAGATATGGCGTTCTAACCCCAAAAAGTGAGTAAGCTGGAATAACACAGTGTGGCTCTTCCTTGCCCTTTCGTAGATATGGCGTTCTAACCACAAAAAGTGAGTAGACTGGAATAACACAGTGTGGCTCTTCCTTGCCCTTTCGTAGATATGGCGTTCTAACCACAAAAAGTGAGTAGACTGGAATAACACAGTGTGGCTCTTCCTTGCCCTTTCGTAGATATGGCGTTCTAACCACAAAAAGTGAGTAGACTGGAATAACACAGTGTGGCTCTTCCTTGCCCTTTCGTAGATATGGCGTTCTATCCACAAAAAGTGAGTAGACTGGAATAACACAGTGTGGCTCTTCCTTGCCCTTTCGTAGATATGGCGTTCTAACCACAAAAAGTGAGTAGACTGGAATAACACAGTGCGGCTCGTCCTTGCCTTTTCGTAGATATGGCGTTCTAACCACAAAAAGTGAGTAGACTGGAATAACACAGTGTGGCTCTTCCTTGCCCTTTCGTAGATATGGCGTTCTAACCCCAAAAATGTCGATATGTAGTCCATTCACGGTTACTTCAAACTTTCCTGAAGCCCTGCTGAGGTTCCGCTTTCAGGATATCTCTCCGTTTCACGCAAACAAAGCTCGACCGAGTGGAGGAAATTACATCAAAGGGCAGCGCACCGCATTCGTGCGTGGCCACGTGTAAAATATTTTACGTGACAACTCATTCTTGTAGGCCGTTCACGGTAAAGTGAGCACTTTTTAAGAGCCCTCTCGTTTGCAATAAGAGCCAGTAAATATATTTAATTGTAGCCTTAGACGTTGAATTCCGAGTGTGGTGGACGACACTTCCTGCGTTTATTACTTACTAGGCAATATTTGTTTAAATAAGTGGTTTCAGGATAAAAAATGGCTGAAAGGAAAAAGTAGCTAGGGCCTCAAAAGTGCTCACTTAAGCGTGAGCAGACTATACCAGGCTTTACCAACGCACCCATTTTCTCTATATAAGTAAGTGTTCAATTTAACCAAAAATAAGCTACTTTTACGTTAACAGAAGCAAAAAAATTTAATGATACAAGACATATTTACGAAAGAATCGAGCATCTCATACATGGGGTGATTTTACATTTACAAAGGTTTAATTCAAAACGTGTGAGGAATCGCGAATGACTATGGGAATAAATCTAGAAAATGTGCGTGTGTTTTTTAGTGAGCACTTTTGAAATCAACCTTATAAAAAAGTCACTGCCCCTAACAGCATATATATAAATGGGCGCCCTGGGTGTCATGTGCCCAGTAAAGTTGGTAACAGTGGATGGAAAGAAGTTCCAAATATTGACGTCGAATAAAAAGTATTAGGTGTCCTTTTGTGATACGTTAGGTTTATTTTATTCGTTTTCGGCTTTTTGATGTACTGGAGTGAAAAAATTACCAGATTTGTAACATATTTACTTTTCTAATAATTTATCATTTTCACTTGACCGACGCGTGAACAAAGTGATGAAGCCCATGGCAATGTTAATTATACATAAGGCGGAAGAATACATAACGTTCATCCAAGTAGGTTTTAAGATGGGCTTTCTAAAGGGCTCATTTTACCGTGAACAGCCCATAACAATGCAGCCCGGGGTAAGATGGACAAATGTTTTACGTTTGAGGTGGCCGGGACACGGCTAAAATAGTTTACCATGTGAGTGAGTGGAGAGATTTGGGCGACTCTTAACATCGAGGTATTGAGAGCCGATGAGGATGAAGCGAGGTAAGTATGGAGCAGCGCCGGAACGCGAAGGTGGGAGAAACGGGGTATCCCCGAGAAACCCACAGACCAGGACGATTCCGACACGCGAAATTTCTCGGGCGACCCCGCTGGGAATCAAACCCTGTTCGCCTATACGGAAGGCGGTTGGATCTAAACCACTGCACCACCGCGGCCTCATTTTAACATGCAAAACTCTTTTCATTCATTCGGCCTGTCCCGCCTCAGGAATCCGCGTCAGTAAATGATAATTCGATCCTCTCTTATTAAGATTCCTACGCACTGAAACGTTTTCTGTGAAAATCGTTGTTTGCGCGTAAACGCCTATCTCGGAAGATGACGTTTGGCAGAAAGATAAAAAAAAAAAAAAAAAAATTCTGTTTTTTTTTTTTTTTTTTAGTTGTATTCTTGGAGAAAAGAAATTCGTGAAAATGGTCAAATATAGCAATTTTTTAAAACTTGCATATGCAGTTTCCTTAAGCGCAAGAAAAAGGTACTAAGATACGGACGTAGTTTCATCTGTGGGATTTCATCGCGTGTAGTAAAACCCGCGCGTAGGAGCGATGAGACACTAGGCTTGCCTGTAACTGTCTCCCGTATCGCTCCCTCGCTTCTTGACCTTGGACGCGCAGCTCCAACCAACTCTTAATCAACGCTTGAAGCACGTGTATACACGAGACGTCATGCGCGGGACTAAGTCTTTCCAACACGACATAATTTCTACCCCATCTCCTACCCAGCTACACTTCCCTCCGCCGTCTTATCGTCAGGCTGCTCCTGTATCACGCAGATAGTTAAGCGAGATTTTTAAAAGACAACTTGAGCAGGGCAGCGGGCTTTTTTTTTTTTTTTTTTTTTTTTTTTTTCGCCCGCCTGCAATCATACCGCGCGCATCATAACACGCCTCGCGGGCTGAGAAATGCCCAAACTCTCGAAATAATCAGGCCATCGCTGCGTCACGAAACTGTTCTACGCGGCAACGCGATATGAGAATCGACCGCGGGCAAGAGCTGTCTGTACCGCGGGCAAGAGCTGTCTGTTCGAGTAGCATTTCGTCTCCGCTCAAAGTTTGACGTATCCAAGAAGAAATATATATAGAATTATTTTCAGGTGAGTTGGAAGTTAACGCTTTCGGTTCCACGTTCATTAATCGTTTAATGTTTTGCGACTGCAGTCTGTTCGCGGTATCGTCACTATTTTTGATATCAAACCTTTGAAAATAACCCCTTAAGGGAACTATGTAGCTGCGCGTCCAAGGTCAAGAAGCGAGGGAGCGACACGGGCGACACTAACACGCACTCCTAGTGCCTCATCGCTCCTACGTGCAAGGCATGCAGTGATTCCACCGTAACGCTATATACTGTGCAAATAATTAAGCATGCAACAGTGGGGTTTTGTTACACGCGATGAAAGCCCGCAGATTAAACTACTCCCGTATCTTTGTACTTTTCTATTGCCGCTTGAGGCAACTGCATGGGCAAGCTATAAAAATGCGTTATTTGACCATTTTCACGAATTTTTCTCTAAGAATACACTTAATATGACAAAAGTAAATAATAATAATAATAATAAGGCTATAGATTTCTTTTTCTGCCAAAAGTAATATTTTCAGAACTTTTTTTTACCGAGGTACGCGTTTGCGCGCAAACAACTATTTCACAGAAAACGTTTCAATGCATAGGACTCTTTACGTGTTTGGTTTTTTTTCGTAGATACTTCGTGTATCACAAGCATTGTATGCTTCTCTTAACGTAAGAGCGTCTTATCTTTTGTTAAAGTTATGCACTTCGCAAATAAAAACAGAGAGAAAATATGCGGGGTGGTAACGTCTAGGTTAGAAATTGTTACTGTGCGAAATATTATTAAAATGAGTAAACTTAGGTGCGGTATTTGTCCCTTTGGTGAAATTTTTTAAGACTTGGTTATTTTTTGTTTGCACGGGGAGGCGGAAAAAAAAAATTCGAAAGTGTAACTTGGGCAGGGCTTAAGGAAATTCGGAAGTAATCGCGAATTGACTAAGCGATAGCGAGCGCGGGCCCGCTATTTTTTGCGTGTTTCATATGAAGCAGCCAGCTGTCTTGTAGGCCGCTCATGGCAAAATGTGCACTTTTGAAAGCCCTGCTTAGTATCTACTTGTATGCACGTTGTGTATTCTTCCGCCTTATGTCAAATTAACATTGCCATCGGCCTCACCACTTTATTCATGCGTCCGTCAAGTGAAACTGTGAAATTATTACGAAAGCGTATATTTTACAAATCTACTCATTTTTACACTTCGGTGTACTAAAGATAACAGGAAGCGAAAGAAATAATTTAAGTTATCACAAATGGTTACCTAACACTTTTTATTCGACTAAGATATGGAACTATTTTCCATCCATCGTTACCAACTTCGCTGGGCTCATGTCACTCAGTACTCCCGTTACAATATACGCAGGTTGAAGCGGTGACTTATTTCTAAGGTTGATTTCAAAAGTGCTCACTTGATCGTGAACAGTCTATAACAGTGAAAAACTAACATTACAAATACTCTTTGCGGTTGTAAACCACAAACTGTGTATCACTGAATGGTTAGTAAACAATGATTTTCCTTTACCTTGAGTTTCGGAATCCAGAGATCCAGGAGGAAGAGCGAAGACATCGCCCCATCCTCGAATCTCGAGCTGTCTGGAGTCCACGTCTTGTGGGGCAGACGGGAGTAAGTGATCCAGGGAGATACTGCCGGCCTCCGCGATGCGCATGCTCTAGCAGTGATCGCTGCTCCGCTTCAACGACGCAGATCCTCTAGCAGTGATCTCTGCTGCGCTCCGAGTCCTTGCTTCGTATGCGCCTGCGAAATACTTGACATTTGTGTTCCTCTTACGTCACGTCACTCAATGCCGTTTATGTAGGCCGTGCTCCAATTGCAAGTTATAGGTTACTATAGGCTATTCACGGTAAAATGAGCACTTCTGTAAGCCCTGCTTAAGATCTACTTGTGTACACGTTGTGTATTCTTCCGCCTTATTAAGATTAACATTGTCGTGGGCCTCATCACTTTATTTATGCGTCGGTCAAATGAAACTGTAAAATTATTATAAAAGTAAATATTTTACAAATCTGCTAATTTTTACACTTCAATGCATTAAAATTATCATAAATGGTTACCTAACACTTTTTATTCGACATTAAGATATGGAACTGCTTTCTATCCATCGTTATCAACTTTACAGGGCGCATGTCGTCAGGGCGCCCGTTAAAATATACGCAGGTATGGGCAGTCACTTTTTTCTAAGGTTGATTATTAAAAAGTGCTCACTTAATCGTGAACAGCCTTTAAATGATCGCGTGTTCCGATTTAGTGTACTAAAATAATGACGTGTTTGGTAGTTATGTATTTAGTTTTTGGTCCACACGATGTTTACAAAAATCATCAGCAAAGTCCGTCGAGTGATTCCTCATATAAATACAGACGAAAAGTATATAGGCCTACGTGCCATCTATCCTAAATCGCTTCCTGAGGATGATACACGCCTGTAAATGTGGAGAAACGCGATAGGTATACTGCGAACACCACTGAGTCAAATTTGCTTATGCCCGGTTGCACCAACATCTTCTCCGATCCGAGATCGGATGATCCTAGTTCCGAAACAGGATCGAGTTTGATCTTGGTTCCAATGTAAAAGTGTTGCACCTATGAAATTTACGATTTTGGATCTCGGAATCGTCGATTTTGGTTCCAAAGTAAGAGATCGATATTAAGTATGAGACAGCTTTTGTTATTGGTTCGTAATATATGACGTCACGGAAGTAGGCGCAATTTTCATTATAGATAGAACTCGATGCGCGATTTTTTGTCTGTTTTAAATCAATTATTGTTGTTCGAATTTTACTGAATAATTTTCAAGGGGGTATAATGTTGTTTTCTTTTCCAAGAAAATAATCGAACGTTGTTCTATCTATCGGCGTATATTCAAACTGCATTTGTCGACGATGGCTGCTGATCTCGGATCGAGATTTGGAACCATCGATCTCGGCGGTTCGAAATGAACCTCATCTCGATCTCCCGCCGAGCTCTGAACTCAAATGGGGCGATAGTTTCCTGTGTCGATCTTATATATCCGATCTCGGATCGAGTTTCGAACCGCGATGGTGCAACCGGGCATTAGACGTCTGGAAGTGGGCGTGTTGTGCCAGTAAACGCGCTAGTAGTAAGGTGTCGCACCCACCTCCAATGGAACTGGACACACCTGACTGGCAGCCACCGACAGTATTTGCTGTATATGCGTGTGTTCATTTACTTGTTCTGGTACACTACAAGTACTAGGCCGAAGTAAATTCGCTCCCGTGCTGTTTGTAGTGAACCAGTCGCTCAACTTCGTCCTTACGCGCGTGTTAAGTCCTTTGGAAGTGAGTTAAACGTAATTGTAATGTATACACTTTTCGTCTATATTCATGCAAGGAGTTACTGAATTACTTAACGGGCTAAATACCAATCTAGGCGTACCAAATCCCCTTATTTTTGAACTTGACGCACGAAAGAAAATTGCGGAAGATGACGTCGTACAAATAAAATGCGTATTTATATATATATTATTATTATTTTCTTATTTCTATGAATTCACGTAACTGAATAAATAGGTAGGTTTATAAATGTGTGTAAGAATATAAAGTCTGTTCAAGGTTAAGTAAGCACTTTTGAAATTAACTTGCACGTATTTTAACGCCCACGCTGAATGGCATGTATCCAGTAACGTTGGTAACGATGCAGAGGAAGTGGCGTAAACATTTGTAAATACTTAAATGATTTGTTTTGCTTTCTGTTTTTTTTTTTTTTTTTTATGCATATAACTGTAAGTAGCAAATGTCTACAATATTTACTTTCGTGCCAATTGCACAGCTTCACTTGACCCACTCATGAATCAAATAGTCAGGCCCTTGGCAATGCCATTTTTACAATATTATATATAATCCATTTACGGTTACTTCGCACTTTTCTGAAGCGCTGCTAAAGTTTTGCTTGTAGAGTATTCCTCCGCCTCGAGGAAACTAAGCTTAAGTAAGTTAGGAAAATTACGCCAAAGGACAACGCACCGCATTCGTGCGCACTCAGTTGTAATAATATCTTGCCCGAGAACTATTTCTAACTAGCCGTTACCAACACACATGCTTCCTCACTGTTATTATTCATATTGCGTTTTTTTTTTTATAAACGAAGCATTATAATTTCTAGACAAAATATAACGAAAATGTCAATTTAACCAAAAAATGAGTTTTTTTTTTATGAGCACAAGTATAAAACGCTAGTGATACACGACTTATTTCGAAAATAACTAACGTTATACATGGGGTATTTTCAAAGGTTTTTCTCGAAAAGTGTGAAGAAACCCGTGAATAGACTATGTAAGCATATTTTAAGCAAGTCTTTCAAAAGTGCCCAGTTTACCGTAGAAAGCCGATAATTACAGTGACGCGTTGTGGAATGTTGTGTGTGTGTATATATATATATATATATATATATATATATATATATATATATATATATATATATATATATATATACATACACACACACACAAATAAATCAATATTAATACGAAAAAAAACGCAAGTATACAGTATGATTTTGGTTAATTTTATATATATATATATATATATATATATATATATATATATATATATATATATATATATATATATAAAATTAACCAAAATCATACTGTATACTTGCGTATTTTTTCGTATTAATATTGATTTATTTATTTATACTTATACCGACAGTGTCGTGGAACTGCCATGCCAGTGTGTGTTAACGCAGACGATGACAACTTAGCTCGAAGGATAGTAACATCTAGGTAAACGAGTAACTGTCAACTGGAAGATGGCCTTAACCAGACAAGAACATGCACAAAGGTAAGGTAAAGATTCGAAGCAAACGTAAGAGAAAAAAAACGTTCTGCTGTAAATTACTTTCAACTGTAACTCAGGGCACACCTTACGTTCCTAAATATGTATTTCAGCAATAAGCACTGCCAGATTTTTATTTAATGTGCTTATTATCATGAGACAACAGAACCAGTTTATCTAACTTCGTATCAGTTGTTTGATGTATTCTGGTCAATGTCAGTTACGCAAATTATTCAGACATGTTTAAGGCAAGCATTGTTTACGATCTAGATAACCATTGATTACTCGTAACCATGAGTTGAGAAACAAACGTTTTGTAACAAGGTTTCGAGATTTACTAGCCTGGAATATGTAGGCTATTGCTCGCGGACTGTATTTCGGCGCTGAACACGCAGTGACAACTACCAGTTGAAAAATATTCGCGCGTTCAGTGATCCACAAGCTTGCGCGCGTAGCTGCACAGATGTTGAAAGGATCTGCACGTCGGCGTGGTTTTTCTCCGTTCTTGGCCGAGGAGCGCGGCAGCCATACGATAAGCTATAAGGGCTGCACTGGCACGCGCTACAAGAGCGCCGTCGCCTCTACGCGCAGGGCTATGAACTAGCGTGCAGTGTTCTCGTAGTGCTGCGTGTACCTGTGGCACTTTCAGAGTCGAGCCTATCATTTTATGGGTGAGGAGTCTGCAGCAGAGTTCAGTACAACAGTCTCCCGCCGTAGTTTGGCTCGTGTCCGGCTAGCATGTTTTAGCACGTTCATTTCCAGTGTCCATGATCAAGTACTTGTTGCGCATGAAGGATATTTATGGTTGGCACTGTACATATATATATATATCAGAATGAAATTGCTCAAACACTAAATACTGTTTCCTTGTCGTGTACAGTGCCAACCATAAATATCCTTCATGCGCAATAAGTACTTGATAATCTATATATATGTATATATATATTTATATATATGTATATATTTATATATATATATATATATATATTCTTCACCTCTCGTTTGTGAATGGTTACTGCTGACCTCGTTAAATAACCAGAAAGTTGTTCGCCGGTAGCGAAAAGCACGCGTGAGACAGGTACAGGGCTCATCATAAAATCAAACAATTGCAACACTTCGGCTGAGAAATTAATTCGGGACTGAAAGGTTCAAGATGAGGCAGTCTGGAAAAGCTGTTTCTAACTGTATTGGAGGGCCCAAAAATAATATTTACAGCACGCGTGGTAGCTTTAAATAACCATTCCGTCCTCGTGTGGTGTGGCATGTGTTTTCGCAGGTAAACATACTATAGGCACGTTTAATAGTTTTGTAAATTTATATATATATATATATACAGTATTTTAAACACTCTGATTGGCAGTTGTAGTGCCGGGCAGGCGGAACCCTTAACTGCAGCATCATATGAGGAATCCCTAACTTAGAAATCTTAGACGCCTCAAGGCCGCGCCTGGTCATAAGGAAGTATTGCCACAGAACCTCTCACGACTGTGGTGTGCATCCTCGGGTAGCTGACTTTCTCGTAGACTAGCTCTGTATAGACTGTTCACGGTAAAGTGAGCACTTTACGTTTTTATTTTCAGCTCTTTTTAATTCTTTATCCGCGTTTATATATATGTTTCGCCACGTAAGTAATGCATACAGTGTATATAATCCACCGCACTCGGAAGTTAAGGTATAAGGCTAAAATTAAATATATTTGTAGACTATTATTCCAAATGTGAAGTCTTTCAAAGGTGCTCGCTTTACCATGAGTAGCCTATAGGAAGTATCCGTTTCAGACTATGTATCATGAAACTCGGATATTGTTTATTTCCAGGCGTTTTACCGATTCAGTTTTCCTCCATGGCAAGTTTAATTAACTGACATACACGGTAAAAACACTCTTTGCTGTAACACGTGATTTGTTGCCGCAAAGAAAATTTTGTTTAAATATGTACCACGGCAAAGTAGGCTTACCACAAATATAGTTTTTGTTTGATCTATATCGCGAATGAGTATGATAACCTTGCATTGGCGCTGCAATAGTTCAGCAGACGTTTTTGTTGCAATGCTAGTTACACTGTAAAGAAAAATCTGTGGTCTGAAAACAACCACGATTTGTAAATAATAGTAAAGTATCAAATCTTTCAAAATTACATTCGCTTAAAAAAGTTAGGGTGGTTCGGAGGCTCGAATCCGCACACCCTGTGTTATTAGGCTGACGCCCTTCACCAAACGATCGCGTTGTATTATCGTGTTCGAGCTACTCTTGATAGGTAGATTAGATCATGTAGTAGCATTGGCCGGATTATAGTTTCATTCGTTGGGAAGAATTGAGATTAGTGATCTGAAAAATGACTGCGCTTCAAGAGTGGCATTAAACGACTGCAGGAAGCCTGTAAATTTGCTGAGCTGCAGTTTCGTAACTGCAGAATATTCTTATTGGTTTATCAATTTTTTGCCTCGGGACTGCAGTTATGTGCTGAAAACTACATTGTATGACAGAAAACCTGTTAATATCGCTAAACTGTTACCTTTGATACGAAGTAATACTTCTTTGCTGTTAACAAAAGCACTTTAAAGAATGTTCATTTCTTTGCTATAAAGGAAGGTAGACTTGCTATAAAACAAATATGTATAAAGAAAACATTTATTAACAGCAAACCTATGTTTCTGAGCCTTCTCTTTGAAGTAAAGCTGCCTTGTGTTGCTGTTAACAGAACTGTCTCGAAGAAACTGTTTTCTTTGCCATACAGTAACTTTCGTATGGATTTTTTTTTTAGTGTGTAAGAGAGAACAGATAAAATTATATATATATTGCCTTGGCATGTCCTCAAATGAAGTCGCATCATCTTCCGGTCTCTATTGGCGGAGTCACATAGCCCTGATAAACAAGGCACAACACGACAAAAAACTGCAACCCAAACATTGCAGTTATTGGTCTCCTTGAATTCACAGCACAACGTTCACTCCCGCGACAAGAGGAGTAGAGTTTGTGGAAATAATTTAAAAGGCGCTGATAGACTAAGCCACCGTCAAATGCGGTGGGCAGACGGAAAAATTCGGAACACACTATGGTGTAAAAGATTGTACATGCTACAGCTAAGGCACGCGAAGGTGAAATTTTTATTGTTATGAGTTAAATTCAGTAAGTTCAAGATTGGTTTTTTACTTTTAATGTGCATATTGACCACTATATGGAAAGATAGTCACACAATTTCGTTTTGAAATGTTGTGCACTTTGTCGTAGCGACTACCGTTGAAATAGAATGTTACGTAGTTACGGGACGACGCTTGTATGAAAATGTATTATCATCTTTGAAGTTTAATTTAAGTTATGCAGTAGGATTACTAAGAGAGTTTAAATGAGCATTGTCTGACAGCACACATAAGCCAAAATGATGAAAAAAAATAATCACAAACACGTAACCACAGAAGACGAAACAGAATAAGGTGAGTCAATTTAAAGTGTCATAATAATCATAGCATGGATGTAATACTTAATGCCACAAGGCTACTACAAAAAGAAACGACACTGACGAAGGATGATATTCAGTAACATAAGTTGTTTCAGGACAGACCATAATAAACTTAATGATGTCTGTTCATCGTTTTGCTTTGCATGTAGTCCTCGTATTGTCAAAGATTGTTCTGTAATTACTGGATTTTTTAAAAATATTAGTTCTTATTAGTGGGTGTGAGCATCATTAAATTATAGCAATTATTAATTGTAGCTCTCAGTGTACGACGCAAAAAATGCGGTTTTTGTGGGGAAAAGGGTAAGTTAATGTTCTTAAATGTTTCGTGCGCGAACGAATTTAATTTCGATGGGAATGTTTCGTACGGCCAAGAAACTTTCCAATTTCAGAGACATCAGTAATACATCACCCAAGTTAGCAGATAAAAAATTAATGTAAAGAAATGCGACGTTTTTTAAATATTAGACTTACATGACGCATAACTATAATTGCGGTTCTTCCGCCTTTGTTGTGTGTGTATACCAGGTGGTCTAGCGAGTATCGATGTCTTTCATCCACAGAATTGCGGTATTAATCACGAAGTGTTGTGCTTGCAATTCCTTCAGGGCGTGGACAAACAAGCAAGTAGTTTGACGAACAAATATATAAACGTCTTGTATTTATCACAACGATTAATTTTGCTTGTCACTCCAGTTATATACGTATCTTACACCTCTCCGACAACACGAGAAAATATGTGTCGAGTTATAAGATGAACGAAAGAAACTTCTTATACTCGTTTTACATGCCATGGAAGAAACTCCCGCTCAAACATTTGTAAAACTGGCAAACTGCAATTATTCTTAAACTAATTAAAACAAGGGTTTGTACATATATAAATACACATAGACACTAACACTTGTAAATAAAGCTAAATTAACACATACCTCTTTTCAGTTTCGCGATTTCCATGGGTGAAAGTGGACAATCCATCTTCACTGTAGACATACCCAGCAATTCAAAATACTCTTCTTTTTATCTTGCATTTATTATTTCTATTGATGTGTTGTTAGCAGCAAATATTTTATTGTAGAATTGGATTAAAGTTTCTACAGTAAAAAAAATTCCGAGACACCAAAACTAGTCACATTGCAAAAGCGATTAACTTCAAAGTGTGTAATCAAGATTGATTATTTTTGCCTTGACAAAAGCACACAAATACACATAAAGAGCTATTAATAAATACGCTTTGTGCACAATTTGCCTTTGAAATGTTAACGGATATTTATAAAAACCAAATAAAAATTGCATATTCGTAAAGTTAGGCAAAATATTTGTAATATATTATAAATAAGTTATTATCGAGAACTATTAATATTATATTTACAGAACAAGGTATAAAATATTCATTATATAGTTTGCTCTTTTATTTACAATTAAATAAGGTCAGCAGAAGAACTGCTCAAATAGTAAAAAAGGAAAAAGTTAACGAATATATGTATTCTCCTGGATAAACCTAGCGTTTATAATACCAACAATTGCAACGCATTCTAACTATTCGTGTAGTACTTTTATTTGCAAGAGGGCAGCCAGAAACATGTGAGGCAGCAGATGGACTATAAGGAGCTGGAATATCCAGAATTGTAAATGACACTGACGCAGCTGGTCGTGTAGTGGTAGATGAAACTTCTATATGGGTACTTCTGTTCAGCTTGCGAGAAGGTACTGTCCCGACAGGAAAGGATCTTCTTGTAGAAGTGCTTGATGTCTCTGTCGAGGTCGGTGAGGTGCTTGGTATATATGTTATAAGATTCAGTACTTTCATGTGGCGAAGTAATTACAGTTGTTCCTGTAGGTATTCCATGTGAGTGATCAGGACAAGTTTTTGATGGACCCGTAATTGTTGTGAATGTTGTTGTAGTTGATACTGGCATTGTTGTAGTTGTTTCTGGCAATGTTGGTGTCACGTGTTGTGGGTTAGTTTTTTTCGAACATGTAATGAGTTTATTTGTAGTGGGACGAGAAGTTGTGTCTGTCGAGGTCGGTGAGGTACTTGGAATATATGTTATAGATTCAGTACTTTCATGTGGCGAAGTAATTACAGTTGTTCCTGTAGGTATTCCATGTGAGTGATCAGGACAAGTTTTTGATGGACCCGTAATTGTTGTGAATGTTGTTGTAGTTGATACTGGCATTGTTGTAGTTGTTTCTGGCAATGTTGGTGTCACGTGTTGTGGCTCAGTTTTTTTCGAACATGTAATGAGTTTATTTGTAGTGGGACGAGAAGTTGTGTCTGTCGAGGTCGGTGAGGTACTTGGAATATATGTTATAGATTCAGTACTTTCATGTGGCGAAGTAATTACAGTTGTTCCTGTAGGTATTCCATGTGAGTGATCAGGACAAGTTTTTGATGGACCCGTAATTGTTGTGAATGTTGTTGTAGTTGATACTGGCATTGTTGTAGTTGTTTCTTGCAATGTTGGTGTCACGTGTTGTGGGTTAGTTTTTTTCGAAAATGTAATGAGTTTATTTGTAGTGGGACGAGAAGTTGTGTCTGTCGAGGTCGGTGAGGTACTTGGAATATATGTTATAGATTCAGTACTTTCATGTGGCGAAGTAATTAGAGTTGTTCCTGTAGGTATTCCATGTGAGTGATCAGGACAAGTTTTTGATGGACCCGTAATTGTTGTGAATGTTGTTGTAGTTGATACTGGCATTGTTGTAGTTGTTTCTGGCAATGTTGGTGTCACGTGTTGTGGCTCAGTTTTTTTTCGAAAATGTAATGAGTTTATTTGTAGTGGGACGAGAAGTTGTGTCTGTCGAGGTCGGTGAGGTACTTGGAATATATGTTATAGATTCAGTACTTTCATGTGGCGAAGTAATTAGAGTTGTTCCTGTAGGTATTCCATGTGAGTGATCAGGACAAGTTTTTGATGGACCCGTAATTGTTGTGAATGTTGTTGTAGTTGATACTGGCATTGTTGTAGTTGTTTCTGGCAATGTTGGTGTCACGTGTTGTGGGTTAGTTTTTTTCGAACATGTAATGAGTTTATTTGTAGTGGGACGAGAAGTTGTGTCTGTCGAGGTCGGTGAGGTACTTGGAATATATGTTATAGATTCAGTACTTTCATGTGGCGAAGTAATTACAGTTGTTCCTGTAGGTATTCCATGTGAGTGATCAGGACAAGTTTTTGATGGACCCGTAATTGTTGTGTATGTTGTTGTAGTTGATACTGGCATTGTTGTAGTTGTTTCTGGCAATGTTGGTGTCACGTGTTGTGGGTTAGTTTTTTTCGAAAATGTAATGAGTTTATTTGTAGTGGGACGAGAAGTTGTGTCTGTCGAGGTCGGTGAGGTACTTGGAATATATGTTATAGATTCAGTACTTTCATGTGGCGAAGTAATTAGAGTTGTTCCTGTAGGTATTCCATGTGAGTGATCAGGACAAGTTTTTGATGGACCCGTAATTGTTGTGAATGTTGTTGTAGTTGATACTGGCATTGTTGTAGTTGTTTCTGGCAATGTTGGTGTCACGTGTTGTGGCTCAGTTTTTTTTCGAACATGTAATGAGTTTATTTGTAGTGGGACGAGAAGTTGTGTCTGTCGAGGTCGGTGAGGTACTTGGAATATATGTTATAGATTCAGTACTTTCATGTGGCGAAGTAATTACAGTTGTTCCTGTAGGTATTCCATGTGAGTGATCAGGACAAGTCTTTGATGGACCCGTAATTGTTGTAAATGTTGTTGTAGTTGATACTGGCATTGTTGTAGTTGTTTCTGGCAATGTTGGTGTCACGTGTTGTGGGTTAGTTTTTTTTCGAACATGTAATGAGTTTATTTGTAGTGGGACGAGACGTTGTGTCTGTCGAGGTCGGTGAGGTACTTGGAATATATGTTATAGATTCAGTACTTTCATGTGGCGAAGTAATTACAGTTGTTCCTGTAGGTATTCCATGTGAGTGATTAGGACAAGTTTTTGATGGACCCGTAATTGTTGTGAATGTTGTTGTAGTTGATACTGGCATTGTTGTAGTTGTTTCTGGCAATGTTGGTGTCACGTGTTGTGGGTTAGTTTTTTTCGAACATGTAATGAGTTTATTTGTAGTGGGACGAGAAGTTGTGTCTGTCGAGGTCGGTGAGGTACTTGGAATATATGTTATAGATTCAGTACTTTCATGTGGCGAAGTAATTAGAGTTGTTCCTGTAGGTATTCCATGTGAGTGATCAGGACAAGTTTTTGATGGACCCGTAATTGTTGTGAATGTTGTTGTAGTTGATACTGGCATTGTTGTAGTTGTTTCTGGCAATGTTGGTGTCACGTGTTGTGGCTCAGTTTTTTTCGAAAATGTAATGAGTTTATTTGTAGTGGGACGAGAAGTTGTGTCTGTCGAGGTCGGTGAGGTACTTGGTATATATGTTATAGATTCAGTACTTTCATGTGGCGAAGTAATTACAGTTGTTCCTGTAGGTATTCCATGTGAGTGATCAGGACAAGTCTTTGATGGACCCGTAATTGTTGTAAATGTTGTTGTAGTTGATACTGGCATTGTTGTAGTTGTTTCTGGCAATGTTGGTGTCACGTGTTGTGGGTTAGTTTTTTTCGAACATGTAATGAGTTTATTTGTAGTGGGACGAGACGTTGTGTCTGTCGAGGTCGGTGAGGTACTTGGAATATATGTTATAGATTCAGTACTTTCATGTGGCGAAGTAATTACAGTTGTTCCTGTAGGTATTCCATGTGAGTGATTAGGACAAGTTTTTGATGGACCCGTAATTGTTGTGAATGTTGTTGTAGTTGATACTGGCATTGTTGTAGTTGTTTCTGGCAATGTTGGTGTCACGTGTTGTGGGTTAGTTTTTTTCGAACATGTAATGAGTTTATTTGTAGTGGGACGAGAAGTTGTGTCTGTCGAGGTCGGTGAGGTGCTTGGTATATATGTTATAGATTCAGTACTTTCATGTGGCGAAGTATTTGCAGTTGTTCCTGCAGGTATTCCATGTGAGTGATCAGGATAAGTTTTTGAAGGACCCGTAATTGTTGTATCTGTCGTAATCTTAGCTGGCATTGAGGTTTCTGGATTTTCGCCATCACTTATATGTGACATAACCATTTCTTGTGTTATTATTGATGGTGTTAGTTGGTGTAGATGTGTGGAATTACTTGTTGATTCCGCCGTAATTGTTTTTTGAGTCGTATGTAATTCAGTTCTCTCTTCGCTAATTTGTTTGTTTGTTAATGGAAGTTTCACGATTGCAATATTTCCATATGACTCTGTCTGTTTTTTCTCTGTGATGGTTTTGTATGGTTGTGTTTCAATTTCAGGTTTATTTGGCGTTGTTTGAAATGTGATGTCTGAGTTCTTGTTCGTGAAACATGAGTTGTTTCGGTTTTGATTTTTGAAGACAATATTCGTCTTGTAATTTTTTCCTGTATTTTGTTTTTTTGCATCTTCTTCTGAGCTGTATGTTTTTTTACAAATGTTACAACTTGTCGTGCACGTATTTGTTTCATTTCTTGCTAACGTGTCTGTAGCATTTGTCATAAGATGCATTAAATTCACAATTAGATTGTCAATTTCCATTTTCGCTTTGCAAAATATGTTTTCTATTTGGCAAAGTACTGGACAAAATAGGTTTAATCTCGCAGTATGTACTGAATCCTCGCTGGCGCCTCCTTCATCTGCAGTGGTGCAATTGGTTGACACAACATGCCTTGATACTGTGGAATGCGGTTGCATAGCTAGTAGAGCCAATATGGTGATCTAGAATGGAAAATATAAAACATTGTTAATTTAATTCTCTTGTTCATTATATCAGTAAGTTTTGATTATAA
This sequence comes from Dryococelus australis, assembly GCA_029891345.1. Taxonomy (NCBI): domain Eukaryota; kingdom Metazoa; phylum Arthropoda; class Insecta; order Phasmatodea; family Phasmatidae; genus Dryococelus; species Dryococelus australis. Next base: position 29,539,710 of record CM057001.1, read on the forward strand.
CTAAGTTATCGAGTTAATTTATTAAGCGTATATGAACTTTATATATTGTATTTATTCATTTATGTATTGATTAATATTATATATTACATTTGTTCACTAATGTATAGTCGACTTTGTACCACTGGTATTATTGTTTTAACCCTAACACAAAGAACATTTGATAGTTACGACCATGCAGTAAACTTATTGTTACAAGCAAGTCTTGTAGCAAGCTTATGTGAGAGTATATTTTAATCAGTTTTAGAATGCAATATAGCCCTTAAGTGATAAGCTTTCAGTGAGCCTAGTTTGTAAAATTTCCTTGAAGGGTGTCTTGGTAAGTTACAAGGGCAGTGCAAACATTTCCGTCAAGATTGAATTGTGAGTGAAATGATAATGCTTCTCAAAACAAATCAATTCGTATGGTAATCTTGCCGCAAGCGTATATGCTATCTGGATATATTTTTCTACATTAACCATAATGCATTTGTAAATTAAACCATTCACCGTGGAGCCAGTTTAGAATTTCTGTAGTTTTAAACTCTTGTTTTAACCTGCTTTCCTTTGGAAAAGGTTGGCTTATGAAATCAGCCGAATGTCTTTATAAGGTATTACAACGATTGTGGTTATTATGCTGTTGTACTGCATACAACGTTACTAACAGCTGGGTGACCCAACCCGTGACCTTTTTATTTGTATTGTCACGGGGCTATAACAGTTACCATGGAAAAGGTTGGCTTATGAAATCAGCCGAATGTCTTTATAAGGTATTACAACGATTGTGGTTATTATGCTGTTGTACTGCATACAACGTTACTAACAGCTGGGTGACCCAACCCGTGACCTTTTTATTTGTATTGTCACGGGGCTATAACAGTTACCATGGAGAAGGTTGGCTTATAAAATCAGCCGAATGTCTTTATAAGGTATTACAACGATTGTGGTTATTATGCTGTTGTACTGCATACAACGTTACTAACAGCTGGGTGACCCAACCCGTGACCTTTTTATTTGTATTGTCACGGGGCTATAACAGTTACCATGTTAAAAAAACTTGTTTTTTATACAAAGACTGACAAAAATATTGCATAGATATACGTAGGTAATAATGAAATTATGTGAAATTAACTCAACATTGAAGCGACTGCGGTCATATTTAATATTCATCTATCCACGTAGCAACTGCGGCCCCTTAACATAGTTCTATCGACTGAACCACTAAGGCCACGCTTGTAATCGCTCTATCCACTAAGCCACCGTGGACCCCCTTGGAATCTCTATATCCACTAAGCTTCTAAGGCCCCATTTGATATATATCTATCCACTTTGCCACTGCGACCCCACTTGATATAGTTCTATCCACTAAGCCTCTGAGCCACACTTACCATAGTTCTAACCACTGAGCCACTAAGGCGCCACTTGGAATCGCTCTATACACTGATCCACTGTGGACCCCCTTAATTAACTCAACATTGAAGAGAGACATTTAAAGTAAATAAAAATGATAATTCGTTAACTTCATATCTCTATGCAATATTCTCTATGCGTTAATACAAAACCTTTCATAAGGAAAAAGTAATTAAAAAATGTATTTTTAGGGTAAAAGGTAATGATTGTATAATCTGATCTTGCTGAAATTCAAATTTGACCCGTATTTTACCCTGGGGATTCGCTCTGCAAAATTTGAAGAACTTCTGTTGAGTTTCAAGGGACTTAGAGGTATTAAAGACGGACGGACAGACAGACAGATATCGTCTACTTATTAAATGGGATGTCTCAGATATGTAAACATATATTTAACATTTTTGCAGATCCCATTCATTACAAAATGTACAAATTATCCACCATTGTTTAGCTTAAATAGTTATAAATTAGATACAAACAATGGACAACTTGCTCATTTCTGCGAGAAAGCCTGGTGATGTCATAACTTGCAAACTTATGTTCATTAATATAGTTAGTTGGAATAAAATTAAAGTCACCAACATAATACTCTCTATTAAACATCTACTTTCCTACTACTATCAATGGTGATCGCTTTATTCCATATTTCCAATTTAACATCACTTTTGAAGGATTGCTATACTTATGTTGTTTTATCTTCCTCTCTCTCTCTATGTGTGTGTTTGTAAGTGTTGACCTTGACCACATCTGAAACTGCACTAATTTTCACGTATTTAGACATAGATTTAGTAAATTGTAGGATACTCTAATTTCACCATTTACGACCATACTGGTTGTTCATTTTTAAAATGGTATCTACACAGTCTACTTTTTTGAACGAATTATGGGTTTTTATAAGTTTCCTCATTTATTGTAATTTTCGACCATGCTGGGCATTATGTTCAAAATTGTGGTTATTTTTATATTTATAGCACTATGTAATCATCGGGAACCATTTAAATGATTTATATCGATTTTCTAGATTGATGGTCGTCATGTACGGCATTTAATTTAGAGAGCTGTAGTGTTGACAGCCCGCCAATTTACAAGTTGTGACTACATTAATAAATATAGCTTTTACATCATATCTTCGAAATTTCAAAACCGATTCCGGTCAAATGTGGCGTTAACTAGTACTATGGCAGGCCATATATACATTTGCGATTTAAGAGGATAAAACTTATTTTTAAAATGGCTTGTATATAAATATTTTATGTTAATTTGTTCTATATATCATATAATTTGAACAATTTCGAATAATTGGTGTGCTCAAAGTATATATATTACAAGCATCACATATGCCTATTCATAGCCTATTTTGTACTCCACTTTTTAAGATAGGGGCACATAAAAAAGTTTCCGACACAGTTTTTTGATGTTTGTCCAAGAATTTATGTGTCCTATTTTCTGAAAAAAATTCTGAGATAATAAAATGTATCATTTTTTTAGTTATCACTATTTAAAACTAGATCTGAAATATATCAATAAGGCAAATCTATGAAATGATGATATTTTTACGAATTTTGGACTTTCATTTGTTTTCACAAAAAAGAAACTGATGTAAATCTATGACATTGAAAGGTTTCAAAAATCTTCGTGGGAGTCATTCTTTTTGTAAATGTCTATATTGAAGCAGATATGAAATGTGACAAACTGAAGTATTTTTCAACTAAAAACTACGAGATGTTAGTATACTGGAACAGGTTGTTGAAAAAGGGCACATAGGCAGTTGTGCGTGTGTGTGTGTATATATATATATAAACCCCCTTGGGAAAGTTAGCCTTATAATTAACAGCTTGTATAAAGCGGCAGAATGTGTGCCTTCGTCATTCCTCTAAACTTCCCACCCGACTGTTATGTGAATCCCATGGGTTATGATGAGTACTCCACTCTCTGATGTCAGTTGAGTAATAGTAACAGCTGTAACATACAGATAGCGTGTGTAGGGTGTACTAGAGGTAGGTATTTGAGTGTTATAATTAACAGCTTGTATAAAGCGGCAGAATGTGTGCCTTCGTCATTCCTCTAAACTTCCCACCCGACTGTATGTGAATCCCATGGGTTATGATGAGTACTCCACTCTCTGATGTCAGTTGAGTATTAGTAACCGCTGTAACATACAGATAGCTTGTGTAGGGTGTACTAGAGGTAGGTATTTGAGTGTTATAATTAACAGCTTGTATAAAGCGGCAGAATGTGTGCCTTCGTCATTCCTCTAAACTTCCCACCCGACTGTATGTGAATCCCATGGGTTATGATGAGTACTCCACTCTCTGATGTCAGTTGAGTATTAGTAACCGCTGTAACATACAGATAGCGTGTGTAGGGTGTACTAGAGGTAGGTATTTGAGTGTTATAATTAACAGCTTGTATAAAGCGGCAGAATGTGTGCCTTCGTCATTCCTCTAAACTTCCCACCCGACTGTAAGTGAATCCCATGGGTTATGATGAGTACTCCACTCTCTGATGTCAGTTGAGTATTAGTAACCGCTGTGACATACAGATAGCTTGTGTAGGGTGTACTAGAGGTAGGTATTTGAGTGTTATGATTGCCAGAGGAGTGATTGCACTGGGTCTTCAATGCATCAGATGCCTAAGAGACATTTGGGAAAATCTGAACTTTGGAAAATTTACATGAGAGATGAGTAAGAATGGTGAGGGGAAGAGTGTAATGGAGTGGAGAGACTTGGTCTTGAGAACCGATGAGGGGAAGCAAGGTCTGTGTGGAAGGCCAGAATTCAAGGGCGGGGGAACGGGAGAACCACAAGAAAACCCACCCACCAGTGGCATCGTCTGGCACTTTTCCCATGTGTGAAATTCTAAGGGTGACCCCGCCGGATATCGAGCCCTATTCGCCTACGTGGGAGGTGAGTAGCGGTGTGGGGGGGGGGGGGGCTCTACACTTACTCGGCTCCGACAAAGAGAGGCCGTGGGGGGGGGGGGGAGAGGCCATGGTTGGAATTGCACATTGTTTGACTCTCGACAAGGGTAATAAATGTAACTACACGGTAACATGAAATTACTAAATTTATATTAATTATAATTATGGATACTGCACAAAACTAACATGCAGAACTTTTACTGAGCAGCGACATACAACTATTGCAAACGTCATAACGATTAATTCGATTTAATTTTATGTAAGTACACGTCTATACAAACACTGGTAACCAGCTTCAGATGATCTATCCTAGAAAGTAATAATATGTTTTAAGCCCCTCGTCAGAATTTTCCGACCCTCTTATGTGTGTAAGTATTTGTTATTAATTAAAACTTAAGTGTCAGTCGTATGCTGCAGCGGCTTCACTTCGTAATATGCTAAGACCCTTGGTAACGCGGCTGCCTACTTTAGGACCATCGATACGAAAGAACTGGGTTTTACATGTTACGCGATTTTATGAGTGTCTCGGCAAATTTACGCGATATAAAAACAAGAAAAAATTGCCTATCTCTGCCCGGGCAACATCGCCATGAAAACTTTTTCACAGAATTTTTTAATACCCTGAAAAACGCGGGTAAATTGAGACTAGACAACACACACAAAACAAACTCATATTAATCTTCTCCTCCTTGCTTTATCGATGCATGGTTCTTCCTTTCAAAATCACAAAGTGCTTTGGTTTGGAAGTGATATCGCGTGGTAGCCAAGACATGCCTAAAATTATTTGTAGGAGGCTCACCGTAAAGTGAGCACTTTTGAAAGCCCTGCTGAGATCTATTTGTACGCACGTCGTGTATTCTTCCGCCATATATATCATTAACATTGCCGTGGGCGTGATCCTTTATTCATGCGTCGATCAAGTGAAATTGTGAAATTTGTAGAAATAATTAATATTTTACCAATTTTCTAATTCTTACACTTACAGGTATTATAAAAATAAAAAAAACAGAAAGCAAAATATATAATTTCAGTATTGGCAAACGTGTACCTGACAGTTTTTAATTCAACGTTAAAAGGTAGAACTGCCTTCCCATCGTCGTTGTCAACTTCATTGGGTGCATACAACTAGGTGTGCCTGTTAAAATATATGCAGGCAGGAGCAGTGAAGTTTTTAAAAGGTTGATATTAAAAGTGCTTATTTAACCGTGATCAGCCTACAAGATGTAAACCCAAGTCGTTTCACTGGGCTAGTCCTGCACTATTAGTAAATGCCCTTAAGTGATAAATATACAGTTATAAAGTGCAAGCCATTGGTTAACTTACCCAAGTATACCTACATAAATGCGGCTCAGAACACCATCAGCCGACATTTACCCATTATCTTTCACACGCTTTTCCCCAATCCTAAACTACACGCCAACACAGTATGGAGATGGAGGGCTGGGAAGTCCCTAGCCTGTACAGACTAACTTTTCTTCGCGCTACTCAGATGCACAGGACCCAAGCATGCAGGTTCGTAATGATGAAGGTATCTTCTTTCTTTGAATTTTAGTGCCAAAAAGGTATGTGGTGGCCCCTTTGATTCAGTCTGTTCGTTATGGGCTTCCTGATATTTTTAATGTCGGAAAAGGTCTTGTAATATAAATTTGTAAACAACCTGATAAATGCATTGTAAAAGTGTACGCAACTGCACTGTCATACATAACTGCAAACACACGTCTGAGAAATTGTTAAGTATCAAAGTGTTTAAAATATTCGAACTTTTATAACTAAAAAAAATTTTGGGCCTTGATTTTAATAATTTCTGCATTGACCTGAGCCGTTCCATGTTCCCAAGACAAAATCTTGCACTGCATCACATGCGAGCCGTCGCCCCATGCAGATCCCATTCAATCCCTGCGGACAGGAATCAGCAGTTAGAAGCTGTGTGTTGTGTTCGCAGAGGTGTGAGACGCGTACGCTAATAATTACACGTTGTTTCTCTCCGCCTTGCCCCGCTTCCTCACGCAAGAACGACTTCATCCGTCCGCCATGGAAAATTATTGATTGAGCGACGCGTGGTGAAAACAAAATATATGAGAAATGAACTAAATATACTACAGAACTTATTTTTATATTTGAGAACACTTACATTTCTGAATAAGGATGTTCACGTTGATCGAGTTTCGGCTCGTAGCTCCATAATTACAGCACAAATTAATGTTTTGTTGGACATGCTCCTGACCGCGGCACAATGTCAACGTTAAACTGTCCGGCCGCATGGTGCCGGCGGGAGTTGACGCGGCGCCCACCAGATGTCAGCAGTGTGGCGGAAACCACGCACCTGACCCGCGCCTATTTGAATGGCTGAATCGGCGGACTTTACGTCATAGAAAATGAATTGGACTGTTCTTTACACTTAGCGAATTTTGGGTACCCCGCTAGGGGATGATTGCGAGGAGGTTTTCTTCGACACTGGCTCGCTATTGGTGGATGATTGTACCTACCCCCATAGTGAGGCAATGCTCGAGGTTTGTATTTAAGCGTTACCAACATCTGATATCAGGGTCAGACGCTTGGCTGCGAGGGAAGACTCCCCAGATAACAGGTCAGGTATTTCGGTTTGATCACTGGTTAAATAAAAATGTAAAGCCCCCAAGGATTGCAGGAACGTTATTTTGAAGCTCTAATTTTTAATTTACAGTCAGGATATTTTTGGATAATATGAGCAGGGCAAGTATTTTCTGCACAACATAATAAGGAATCGCTTCCATTTTTCTAATAAGATATGTTAGTAAACATGTGAGGAGGAACCTTTGATTTTTCTTGTCAAAAATAATTTAATTTTTCCCGAAAATGATACTCTGTATGTTATCAGTTCTCTGCCATTTTTGACTGATCTAATTGCTTTATTCTTGGTCTTGTTTCGCCCTCCGTTTTGGAAACGGGCTGTTCGGGAAGATTAAATGGCCTCTGTCTGAACCTAGAAGCCAGATATTTTCTCTGTTTTAATTTGAAAAATAGTGGTGGATTTACATTTTTGAATAATGAATTGTGTAACTGAAATAAACCAACTTTACCTTAAAAATACCTGTTAATGGCCATGGAACATCTTAGGTGGCCAGGTTTGGGAGACATAAATTTTTACGTTTTTTGTACAAAGCCAAAGATAACATTTGAAATGGCGGTAAATGTTATGGATAGGGAAAGTTAAGGATAGAACGACAGTATGAGTCATCGCTTGCCTATTAATAATAATTTTTGTGTATTTTAATTTTTAAATTCTCTTGGCTCAACACTTAGGTGACTTCTGAAAATGTTTTTAACCGATTATTGTGAGGAAAGAAAAAGAAAAATGAATTTATTATTCCGTGTGGAAATGAACGTTTTAAGAGTCCACGTGGGGCAATAAATGTAATGAGAAAGTAAATAATTAAAAGTCCACTGTGTTCTTCTCTTATACGATGAACCCAACTAAATTCAAGATATTAAAAAATAACATCACCTGCATTTACAAGATGCTGGTAATGTTCATACACCAGAAATTAAGAGGACAATATGGTGAGCCTACCCAATGGTCAAGTTAACATTTATCCAAATGCATCACAAAAGTAACTTGTAAGTCAATTGGCTTTATAGCGGGAGGTCTAAGCAAATTCATTGGTGTGGTAGATAAAAAATTAGAATGCAGAGAGTACCTGATTCATATGTAGAGCACGAAACAAGTGATGTGAACGCACTGCTCCACTTGAAATAAGGGGCATCACAACAAAACGCATACAAGGGGCGGGCTATTGAGCCAAGATACACCATCACCTTGTTTGCCTGCAAACTGGAGGTGATGAGAATGTGTGGATCACTCGACTCAAATGAGTGGTGGGTCATGGCACAAGTAAGCCCAAGCAAACAGGCTATTGAACCAAGGTGTGTCACACCCCTGTCTGCCTATAGAGTAGGCCTCAGTGTGAACAGATGAGCGGTTACTCGCGATGGTAGCAATCATACCAGCAGATTTTACAGTTTAAAAATGCCCCCAGGATCTCTCTGCCAGCAGAATGGCAGTTGGTGTTCATGTAATGAGCTTCACCCATGGTCTCCAACAGGCACGCAATGCCATTGCATCCTACTGGTGGATATTGGAACATGGTCTGTTGCAAAATGGAATTGTGAGCATGACGAGAGTTTACCATGGAACTCTTATTCCATACAACACTTCACTGTGGCTCAGTCTACTTTGTAAACATGCTCATCTCTCCCTGTGATGTGTGCATGGGTTAGTATATGCCATGCAACACTAGCACTGTGGCCTGGTCTACTTTACAAAAATGCTCCACTCTCCCTGTGTGTATTATGAATAGGTTGGTATATGCCATGCAACACTAGCACTGTGGCCTGGTATACTTTGCAGACATGCTCCTCTCCCCCTGTGTCATGTGAATAGGTTGGTATATGCCATGCAACACTAGCACTGTGGCCTGGTATACTTTGCAAACATGCTCCTCTCCCCCTGTGTCATGTGAATAGGTTGGTATATGCCATGCAACACTGGCACTGTGGCCTGGTATACTTTGCAGACATGCTCCTCTCCCCCTGTGTCATGTGAATAGGTTGGTATATGCCATGCAACACTGGCACTGTGGCCTGGTATACTTTGCAGACATGCTCCTCTCCCCCTGTGTCATGTGAATAGGTTGGTATATGCCATGCAACACTAGCACTGTGGCCTGGTATACTTTGCAGACATGCTCCTCTCCCCCTGTGTCATGTGAATAGGTTGGTATATGCCATGCAACACTAGCACTGTGGCCTGGTATACTTTGCAGACATGCTCCTCTCCCCCTGTGTCATGTGAATAGGTTGGTATATGCCATGCAACACTGGCACTGTGGCCTGGTATACTTTGCAGACATGCTCCTCTCCCCCTGTGTCATGTGAATAGGTTGGTATATGCCATGCAACACTAGCACTGTGGCCTGGTATACTTTGCAGACATGCTCCTCTCCCCCTGTGTCATGTGAATAGGTTGGTATATGCCATGCAACACTAGCACTGTGGCCTGGTATACTTTGCAGACATGCTCCTCTCCCCCTGTGTCATGTGAATAGGTTGGTATATGCCATGCAACACTGGCACTGTGGCCTAGTCTACTTTGCAAACATACTCCTCTCTCCCTGTGGTGTGTGCGTGGGTAGGTATTCCATCGTGGACTGGGGCTGGCGCACGACCTTAGCGCGACACAGAAGCCAACTTTGCAAAGACAACAAGCACGCTGTGTCTATGCTCGATTCCTATCAGTGGGACACTATGGTATCTACACACGTTGATGGCTTACCAGTGACTGACACAAAATGCTAATTTTACTCGCATTCTTAAAAAGTAGTGGTACAGCTAAAGGAGATGATGAGACATTTTCTAACTCATATTGTCACTTTCATGAACACATCAGCTGTAGCTAGACACCCGTGTTGTATGGACAGTTACGCTGCCTACGCCTTATCATACATAATCAGTATTTCTATGTTTAACTACACTTTTTTTTTTGTACATTCTCAGTTCAAGTTCCACTTGCTCGTCACTTCACTGGAATGTCAACTACCTTACTTTTCATGTGGAATTTACGTATTGTTCTTAAAGTTCATTCTCAATTTCGAGAGCAGTTTGAACTACCAGGCTCCTACTAATTTCAACTCGCCCACTGTATGCAGTTATCAGTACATGACAACATCCCGTAGCTTTCCTTTCAAGTAGAAGTGCTCAACGTGTCGGGAATTTGTTTCCAGTATGTCCGTGTATTTGATTATAATTACAGATAGTGTCGTATATCATTATTTTGTGATTACAGTCATCGGTCGGTGTTTTTTTGGATAGCTGTAATGATATATATATATATATCCTTATATATGTACGGATATATATATATATATATATCCGTACAGCTATCCAAAAAAAAACACCGGCAGCGCGCATTATGTAATATAGGACAACGAACTGAACATTCTACGATAGAGAATCCATGTCCAGAATTGCGTTGTGCTAGAAGCGTCGGATTATTACAGCGCTTCGGACAGAAGGACTTGCTGTTAACTATACATTTAGTCCGTAGACACCTCCGTCAAACCAAGAACATGATGATGTGGATTGCAAAAGGGGTTAGAATTGCCGACTTCTAACTTCATTTAAAAAAACGTGTATCGGCGCTGCAGAGATCGGCACGCATTGGGTACTATAAACCTTTCGCGGTTACTTCCGAATTTTCTGAAGCCCTGCTGAAGCTTTACTTCCAGGATATTCCTCCACCGCACGCAAACAGAACTTGACCAAGTCTAGGAAATCACACCGAAGTGACAGCGCACCGCGTTCGTGCACACGCACTGTAATAATATTTTGCATAAGAACTTTTTCTGACTAGGTATTACCAACACATCTATTTTCTGACTAGGTATTGCCAACACATCTATTTTCTGACTAGGTATTACCAACACATCTATTTTCTGACTAGGTATTACCAACACATCTATTTTCTGACTAGGTATTACCAACACATCTATTTTCTGACTAGGTATTACCAACACATCTATTTTCTAACTAGGTATTAAAAACACATCTATTTTCTGACTAGGTATTACCAACACATCTATTTTCTGACTAGGTATTACCAACACATCTATTTTCTGACTAGGTATTACCAACACATCTATTTTCTGACTAGGTATTACCAACACATCTATTTTCTGACTAGGTATTACCAACACATCTATTTTCTGACTAGGTATTACCAACACATCTATTTTCTTACGGTTTTATTCATATTCATTATAAATAAAATTTAAGTGAAATTTCAATTGAACCAAAAAAGGAACTTTTACGTTTACAGAAGTATAAAACGCTTGTAATATATGACGTATGTAGGAAATAACCAAATATATCATATATGGGGTGATTTTTGAAAGGTTAGATTCAAAACGTGCGAAGAAACCGCGAATAGACTATATGGGGAATATGGTGTACGAGACTTGAGTAATATGTGAGGAAGACACTATCACACGAATCCCCGCTGCAGCTGAGACACTTCATACACAACCAGGTGCATTTGACAGTGTGCGCCGATCTCAGTAGAATTTTCCGTATCTCATTATCTAGAGCTTTTCGAATATATCCGCAAATAACTATTTCGCGCCTAATTTTTCCAAGTTCAGTCGCCTTAAAACATTAAAATTTTGTAGCCTATACAGTTCGTGTTATTTTTACGTCTGCGTGCGCTATCAAGTCTTTCCTGCCATCCTCGTCCTGCTGATTCAAAAGGCACTTCTCTAATGTTACAAACAATAATTTCAACTGGATTCATATATCACACGGTCAACCACGCAGCGAAAAAACAGGCACACGCCTATCCAACGCGGGCGCATCACAGCCGAACGACATTCACTGTGGCATGTTCAAACAAGCATTTGTAAATGTTCGCATTGTACTTGGCCTTTCTTCGCGGCATTTATCACGTTTCTAAATTAAGTTCATTTGAAGTGCCCCTGGTACGTGTGTATATGACCTGCCGTATTAATATACGGTGTCTTAAAAGTAGCGGTGTCTCCTACGACTGTTCGGGGTTTTCTTCCCGAATACTCAGCAACCCTGTTCAACGCCCTATACCGATTTCGCAAATACGTAAGTAGAATATTTTAAGATTCAACGTGGTGAAAATACTCAATTTCATATTGATCACGTTGAAGGTTTTCCATTACACAGAAGTGTTGATTTCTGGATTCCGGACTGGTCTGAATCATGATTTCTTTTCCTTGGAAAATGTTTGTTTCAACAATCCTGCGGCGATAGCACTTCAGTTGCACTACAAGCCGCAATAACCCCCTTTAGTTCAAGAGTAATCTTGTTACGATTCTAGTAACAAAATTGATACATTATTGCATTATATAATTGATTACATTATTGCTTCGGTTTTAAAATGCAGTATCTGAAATCAGCTATAATGGCTGGTTTCATCAAACACTTTTGTGGTTGGGACATTTATAGAAATTACGATGAAATAATTATTCATGCCTGAACGATACAGGCCGCATCTTTGATATGTTGAAAAAATATATTCTAATTTTCTATTCCATATGTTGCTAGAGCCTTGAAGTAAATTTTATGAATGAGGGTCTGCTTCGTGTGCTTGAAAGGCTGGGATGTCTTCTTAATGATATCTGAAAATGTGTGAAAATATATTGAACGTCAAGACAGAGTACAATTTTTCAGAATTAAATGTATGGACGGAAACAGTTAGTTCAAAACAAAACCCCGCTAATATTTTTACCTTGATTGTGTAACATGAAGGTTTATCCCAAAAAGTGCAGTATATTTTTTACATCCCAACAACCTCGTATTTAGCAAAAATTGTTTTGGTAAAATTTCATTTACACGTACAATTGTTATCTTGATTTACCTTAGATTGTTTAAACAGCATTGTGTTGAGTGGGATTGTGTGTTCGTTTCCTAAGATGGTAAGTGTATAGTGACTCTAGACAAGTAGGTAAAAGGCTGTTCACGATAAAGTGAGTACTTTAGAAATTAACCTTAGAAAAAAGTCACTATCCCTGCATATTTATATTTGAATGGGCACAATGAGTGACAATCGCCCAGTAAAGTCGGTAACTATGTATGGAAAGTAGTTCCATATCTTAACGTCGAATAAAAAGTGTTAGGTAACCAGTTGTGATAACTTAAAATTAATTCTTCCGCTTTCTGTTTTTTAATGCATCGAAGCGTAAAAATGGGCAGATTTGTACAGTATTTACTTTTTAATGATTTCACAGTTTCATTTGACCGACGCATGAATAAAGTGATGAGGCCTATTGCAATGTTAATTTTAAGTAGGGCGGAGGAATACACAACGTGTAGGGCCTATACAAGTTGATCTTAAGCAGGGCTTTCAAAAGTGCTCATTTTACCGTGAACAGCCTGTAGGTGAATAGGAGAAACGAAATATAGCTTGAAAATAAATAGTTGCATAATATATCTGTGGTTAGCAAGTCGTGAAGGCATACGGCTGTTCACGCTAAACCGAGCATTTTCTAAAAAGCCTGCTTAAGATCTAGTTAAACGCACATTGTGTATCCTTCCATCATATGTAAAAGTAATATTACCATGGGCCTGCTCACTTCGCTCATACGTCGATTAAGTGAAACTGAAATTTTTAGAAATGAAAATATTTTTCAAATTTATTCGTTCTCACACTTACGCACATTGTATAAACACAATATAAAATAAATGGTTGCAGTATTCACTAAAGTTTACCCAAGAATTTTTATTTGGCGTTAAGAAGCATGGAATTACCTTCCCACCGTCGTTACCAACTTTACTGGTCGCATGCCGCCCAGTGTTCCCGTTTGAATATATTCACGTAGGGGCAGCGACGGTTTTAAAATTTTGCTTTCAAAAGTCCCCAGATCAATGTGAGCAGCCTACACATGGCAGATTTGCACGTTTTATCCGAGTGTAACATTCCAAGCACAACATCCAAGACTAATCGGTACGTGTGAAACAAAACTCCAGGCTGAATGTGATTCAAACTTTGCTTTCAAAAGTCCCCAGATCAATGTGAACAGCCTACACATGGCAGATTTGCACGTGTTATCCGAGTGTAACATTCCAAGCACAACATCCAATACTAATCGGTACGTGTGAAACAAAACTCCAGGCTGAATGTGATTCAAACTTTGCTTTCAAAAGTCCCCAGATCAATGTGAACAGCCTACACATGGCAGATTTGCACGTGTTATCCAAGTGTAACATTCCAAGCACAACATCCAAGACTAATCGGTACGTGTGAAACAAAACTCCAGGCTGAATGTGATTCAAACTTTGCTTTCGAAAGTCCCCAGATCAATGTGAACAGCCTACACATGGCAGATTTGCACGTGTTATCCGAGTGTAACATTCCAAGCACAACATCCAAGACTAATCGGTACGTGTGAAACAAAACTCCAGGCTGAATGTGATTCAAACTTTGCTTTCGAAAGTCCCCAGATCAATGTGAACAGCCTACACATGGCAGATTTGCACGTGTTATCCGAGTGTAACATTCCGAGCACAACATCCAAGACTAATCGGTACGTGTGAAACAAAACTCCAGGCTGAATGTGATTCAAACGCTCGCTCTCGCTTTGTAAGCATTGCCGTTTCACCATTCACCGCAATTTACTTGCTGTAAAACTGCGCTATATAACTTGCACGTCAACCGGTCACGAATATTTGTACTGGAGTAGCAGGACTCTCGTTTTGGCAGTCAAATGGGTAAATAGCTACTCTCACACAGTCGAAAGCCATTGATTATGTCTAAATTGAATACTTCTACAAAGTATGTTTAAACAGGACAAACCATAGACTAAAGATGAGGTAGACCGATCTCGCTGGCTGCCCACAACCAATCTGTGTCCCAACATTGAACTGCTTTTCTGCGAAGACGGCATGGTTTGGATTTTAGGTTAGAAAGCTGATTTGTAAATAAATGCTTAGAGATGTTTTTATACTTCCTCTAACCAGTTTGTGATGCGTTTTGATTAAATTAAAAATAGTAAAGGTATTTTATTAATATAATAGTGCTTGTCATTTAAAAATTAAGATATAAACAAACACGTACATCACTGTTGACCATGTGACTTTGACAGTTGTGTTCCTTTGTGGTAGGTCAATGTTGGGTACATGCAGAAGACGAATAAGCGGTCTACCTCATTTCACCTCAGTAAGTCACTATTACTTCCTATAATCAGTTTCAAGCTTACCCTTCATCCTTTGATATGATGCGGGCACCTGGATAGGATTCTTAATATAATCAGTGCTCTGCCAGTCAGTTAGGTATCGATAAAAAAAATTTAACACTGCCGATTTGGTCGTCTGAAGTAATAAAATAAGTCATCAATAAAGACCATACTTTCTTCAGATGCCACCATAAATTAAATCAATAAAACACGGTTGGCTCTCTGTGAATGAAGGATTTATTGCGGTAATTGTCAGGTAAAAAGGTAAACGAAAAGAAAAATGGCGATCCCTTCGCCACCTGTTCAGAGTTAATTGAACTCGAGACGGCAGCAGGAAAGTAACACGCATTGTAGCCACAGACCGCACGCCTAAGGCATGCAGGAGCCAATTTCTATGTCCCAACATTGAACTGCTTTTCCGCCAATCCAAGTATCGTAAACGACGTGGATTAAGTTTCAATTTAGAGCACTGTTTATGTAAACAAGTGCTTTGAGATGTCTGTATACTTCATCGAACCAATTTTTAATGCCGTTAGGTTTAAATTGAAATTGGTAAAAAGTTTTTTTTTTTATTCTAACGAACAAACACGTTCATTACTGTTGAGAAAGTGACTTTGACAGTTGTATTAGTGTGGGGTAGATCAACGTTGGGTTCATGATCAGAAGACGATTATCTATGAACGTCATCTTTACTCTATGACTGTGGCACGCAGCAAGCCAAAACCAATGCCGCCATGACATCAGTACTCGCACCAGCTCATTTGTAGCAGGGATCTGACTGTATCATAGAATATATAACTCCATAGAAGTGAAGTGGTTTGTGGTGGGCGTGCCCATTCAATATTTCGTCTGCATACGGCCCTGGGATTGAGTCTTTCATCTGATTGGCTACACCGAACTGTGAAAGATTCCCTATTGGCGAGGATGCTGATTGGCGAACGACGTTCCAACGATTTGCTGGTCAGTCGGTGACATCGTATTGCTGAGGTACGCCGCGTGGCGTTCGTGGTGCAAGGGGCTGATTCGCATATGTATCCTTAGGTATTCTGTAGCTGGTGCTCAAGAATACACAAGACAACGGAGTCTATCCTACAAGTCGTTTGAATCCCGAAATTTTCCCGTGCCTCTGACTATGAACCATTTCCTGTATAGTGGACTGCGTCCATTTCGCTTGGAGGTGTGGGAGGACGATGACCTCCTTTCAAACTACTGCATCTTGGTGCAAGGCAGGAAAGAAAAACTTACAAGGTTTTTCTTTTGGGTACATCAGTAATTAAAGTACACGTGTTCATTGAACTTCAGTTATCTAGTGGCTGACATAACACACGATTTAAGTTAATCGTCAGCCCTTCAAAGCAAATTATCACATTAACTGTCGGTCTAGCCACAGAAATCAGCAGAAACAATACAACCGCGCACCAACAATAAGAAGTCAAGGTTATTGCACAAAATACTAATTTAAAATGTTCTTTTCCAGCGAAACATTTTTCAACTTGTAGGCGTTACATTTGATACCAACTTGTAACAACTGAAACATAATTAGGCGTCATGGTTCCTGCATAGGTACACGTTATTCAAATTGTTACAGTCTTTGGAATATATTAAGTTAAATTATATGCGTAGAGATATGTTTTAATTTTTTTTAAATTGCTACAAGTATTGAAATGCTTGCATGTTTTCTGATTTGCGGTTGTGCCTTAACTTTGGTGAACCAAATTTTACTAGGCAAACCTTTGAATCAAGAAAATACCTTTTCAGCTTCCCTTATTTAGTACCCTCGCAAAATTGGCATGGATTTTTCAGGAACCTTAACACAGAAATTTTTACATGTGATTATGCGAAACCCATATATATATAATTTCTAATTTCGGAAACGAGGTTACATGTTATGAGTAAAATCATTGATATAAAGTCACCTTATTTTCCTTGCATCTTTTTGAAACAAGAGCACGACTCCATTAGAAATTATTCGTCTTGCGGCCAAGTCAGGCGGAATTTAAGATTACCGTGACCAACCCTCGAATGGGTAAGAGGAACACTAGGTCATTGATTTCCTGAAACTAGCGGCTTTACATATAGGGGATCCCTCGTATTACCGTAGTTTGTGTACCAGCAGTTTCGTTCGCAGCAGTCGTCTTCCAGTAAAATACAGACAGCCACGTCTGTCTGATTCGCGCAAACCTTGCGCAATATTTACTAGAGAGAGAAGCGAAATAAAAATAGTAAAGTAAAATTGTCAGTCACACCGATAGCATTGCCATTAATACAGTTGTAAGTGCGCCAAATAAGAATTCGTGGGACTCCCCCAGGCGCCTGTGATGATTTCGAGGAAGAAGGTTAAGTCTGGAGTTGATTAACATTTCTAACATTCATTGGCAGGATTCAATGTTATATGGCTGTACGAACCAGATTTCTGTACTCGTGACAAACAACACTTTCAATACATGAACGTCAAGTAGAATTGTTAGGACTATCAGAATATTGTGATGTGATGTGATTTCGTATGTGATTGTATTTGCACCTAAAGCTTCAGATCCTTGAACAAAAACAGTATTCGTCAGTATTCTGATCGCACTACAAATGTATTAATGTCCTATATACGACATAACCTATATGACCATAGCCTATATAAATCTATATACGACATATGGTATAAAATTAATTCTAAGGGAGGTACAAGTTTTTGTAGTTGTAGTAGAAGAAGAAATTTATTTAGAATACCACTGTAATGTACCTCTCTCTGGAATCTACCCCTCCCTTTAATAGCCGAAAAAGTGTATTATTGGATATTGTGCCTGCCCCACCTGCCGGGTATTGATAAATGTTATTTTGAAAGTAAAACACAATTTACTCGAAAACGGTGAGGTTTAGGCTATTTACACAAGGTGACATTTTTGTTATTGGTGACATGATGATTAATGATCCATCCTTTAAATCCCGAATATGCTACCGCGACATGGATGTTAGTTTGGAATAGTGGTAGTAACAGTAATTATTATTTATATGAAATAACTTGATGACTGCGACAAGTGTTGCGGTATTTGAAGATTTTTGTTCAGTTGGCAATTATACCGATAATCGGTGTTCCATCTTAAATATTATCTCCAATGTTTGCAATAAACAAATGTTCCAGGTCCAACTTCTTCAAAGATATGTACCACCCTTAGTATTCACTTTAGACCAGTGTGAAGATGTCTGACCCCTCTTAAGGGAGCTGTTCATCAAAAAATTCATCATTTGATGTCTGTACGAATTGCTATTTAGCTTGTGGACATTACTTTCGAGTACTGTTTCCTCTCAAAAAAAATTTACGTCATATTTTTCACGCAATATCAATCACAGTTGCGATTTCAGTGGTGTGATTACTGTGACGTACACACAATAAAAGCTAACTCGCCGAACTTAGATAATCCACATTGAAATGAGATAGCATTAGTTACTTGAAGAAGTCTTAAAAATAACGCTACGAAATGATTTCGCAATTTTTAAATTACTTAAAATAAGTAAATTGTTAAATTTTTTATTTGTAGCAGTCTATAATTATTTTATAAAATAAGCCCTCCTAAGCATACCTTTAAGAAAATTAAGACACGGCATTTCAGTCACTCTTGCTATATTTTCTCTGAGTGATTAAATTTATTTTATTTATATGTCCAAAAACACTGTAAGTGTGATTTTGATATGCCATGATGAAAAAACTATGCGATATATATTTTATAAGAGGAAAGGGAACTTGTAAGTGATGTCGACAAGTTGAAAGGTATTTCGTACAAGTATAGTCCATTCGCTGTTTAATATTTTAAAAGGTAACTATTTCTACCTAGGTATTACCAAAGCATCTATTTGCTAACTATTATTATTCACAGTAATTATAAATGAAATATTAAAATTTATAAATAAAAATTTAATTTAACCAAAAATGAGACATTTTTATGTTAGCACAAAACAATTGTGATATGTGACATATTTAGGAAACACACCCAATTCTTTATACATGGGGTGATTTTACAAAACTTTTATTTAAAAAAAAAAGTGTGAAGAAATCGCGAATAGACTATACAAAATAATAAATTTTCTGGTGACGAGCGAACTTAAATAGGCGCATGAATTATAATAGCAGTGAGTGTAAGACAAGGAGGTTACCTTGAGCGGCACCATGTTGCTCTCAAAGCTGCTCGTCAACAGTTGAGGTGACGAGAGACTCCGTGCTCGCCTGAGGTAGAGGAGTTGTGGGCTTGGGCTGTCAACTAGAGGAACTGGTGGCGTAGACGAGACGTCCTCCTCGTTAAATACCGCAGCTGCGAACAACGACAGAGGACGAGGTGATATAACCGCCGAATCATACACTCCGTCACTGGCGGGCCAGTGGGCGTCGTCCGCTCCAGAGTATCTAGCGCCAGGAGATTGGCCCTTGAGATGCTACACGCCATTACTCATAACCCCATTGGCAAAGGTGGCGAATCCGGCGTCAAGGAGAGATTACACTAGGCCAGAACGTCACGTCGGGAAAAAAAAAAAGACACGCGAGTGACTTTGTGAACGGGGTTTCCCCCTCCGCTCGCTATGATGAGTTAAGGCCCCGGATGATGACTGGAGTGCTGGCTACGGAGCTCGCAAGGTCGCCCTGATTATCCGGGTGTTATACGTACATCGCGGGACACCCTGGCGTTACCCACCTAGAGACCGTTCACGGCTACTTCAAACTTTTCCTGAAGCCATGCTGAAGTTACAATTTCAGGACATTCCTCCGCCCCATGCTAATGAAGCTTAAGAGTGGGATGGACCCCCGTGGGAACCCCGCGCCCAAGGTCAAGAAGCGAGGGAGTGATACGGGCGACACTAATACACACACCTAGTGTCTCATCGCTCCTACGCACAAGGCATGCAGTGTTTCCGTCGTAACGCTGTACCGTGCACATTAGGTCCGTAACATAGGGGTTTTATTACACACGATGAAAGACCACAGATTAAACTATGCCCGTATCTTTGTGCTTTTTCTTGCCGCTTAAGGAAAAGGCATAGGCAAGCTTTAAAAATGGGATAGTTGTGTATTTTCACGATTTTTTCTCCAAGAATACACTTAATATTTCAGAAGGAAAAATAGGGGCATAGGTATATATATTTTTTTATTATCTTTTCTGACGTCTAGAAAATAATACCAAAAAGGACAACGCGTCTCATTCGTGCACATTCACTTCAATAATATTTAGCGTGAGAACTTATTACTAGGCAATACCAACACACCCATTCTCTCCCCGTTATTGTAAATTGATATAATAATTTCAAAGTGAAATATAAAAAGTTGTGGAGCAAGAGATACAAACGCGACAAACTTAGAGAAGCCCCGGGAAAAATGTTAACTAACGTTCTCCTTATCTCACACACACACACACACACACACCACCACCACCACCACCACCCCCCCCCCACCACCCCTCCCTACACAGCCGATTGCCTCGTCTCCTTCCAACCAATAGCGAGCAAGCAGTCCTATCTAGTATAGGCTGTTCACTATAACGTGAGCACTTTTTAAGGCCGTTCTAAATTTTTCCTTTCATCAAATTTCCATCTTCCTGCTGCTTTTAATACAAACGTTGCAACGTGACTAATAAACACAGTGCATACATTTCACCACCCTCAAAATTTAATGCCTGAGTCTGCAATAATATATATTTTTAGTGGTTAATGCCTGTTAGGAGGGCCTTAAAAAGTGTTCACTTTACCGTGAACAGCCTATATCTGTTCGCACAGTCGCGTCAGTCGTGAAATGGTATTATCGTGGTCCGAGTCGTGCAGACCGATTACGTAGCTCAGGCGGAGATAATGTTGCGGTTGGAATCGCAATGTCCCACCCAAGTAGAACAATTCCCTGAAACATAATTTGAATGAAAGTGGGGTGACGTAGGTGACGTAGGTGACGGGAGCCAACTCGTCTATGCCAGGCTAACTCGGACCAGTGGACCAGTACAAATGTCCCTTAACACAGGGGTACAGCTATTGATCACGTGGCGACATCCCACTGTAGTCCATTCCCGACTGGAAGAATCTTTCACGGAGCCCTGCTAAATATGTACTTGCAGGCCCGTTTCGTGTCCTTTCGCCAAATATAAACAAACATTGCCATGTGACTGCCATGTAGCTTCTGTCAAAATCAATGTTTACATTCTATTGTGTGTTTGTGTGTACATGTGTTTGTATACTTTTCGCTACACCTAACACATAAACATTGAAATGTGACTTCTACTTTTATACCTGTCAAATGCGTTATTTACTGTTTACAGCTTTTAAAGAATTCTGTCATATTCCAAAAACCATTCCGTGCGAATATTCACAGTTTAGGCCTATAACATTATTCAGGTCATATACATGACGTTTTAAATTTGCTTGAACTGACAAGAGTTCTTACGGTTATTTGACATTAGCATATTTGGTTTCCGCAACATAACACATTACACGTAATGTACGTTAATATTTTGCCGTGAGACTTTGTTTAACACTGTTACAACTGCGGGGTTGCAAATTTAGTATTTAACACTTGTTATTGATATGTGTTGGGTTATTTTTTTAAAAGGGAGGCCTCAGTTGGAATAAATATTAAAACGAAAAAATAACCAGCCCAACGAAATAGACACATTAAATTCAAGCTAGCAGCTCTTGGCACTTATTTTTTGTCATACAAACTTAAAATTCAGCGGTGAACATACACACAAATAAGCCTACGGTAACTTTTATTCCGCTCATATTTCTATGTATTGCTACGTACTGTTTATTAGGTTTGTTGAAATTTATCGGGCTGGGCTTAGTATTTTGTTGGGATTGTGGCAAATCACGTTACGCGACTGTGTTTCAAACACCTAGGTCAAAGGTACAACGTTGTGATAAATAAACAGACGTGGTAGTAAATAATTAACTTCGTCATAAAAACAGTTCACAGTTAAAACGTATAAATAGTGCACATCAAATATTTTAAATAACGCACACACACACACAAGGCCAGCGTAACGACCACCACGCAGCAATTTCACGCCATTTCACACGCAGCGGTTAACGAAACACAAGTAACAGTATATTTATTACTGCTGTGGAAACATAGATTTATCTCAACATCGTAACTTGCCTAGGTAGGTTAAAAAAAAAACACAACGTCTACAAACGTGATGTGGTTATTTGAAATATTTTTCGGAGTAATTTACCCTTCGTTTGGCAAAAAGCAACACGCCATGTCATGGCTCGCCACTTCTGCCAACTTCACTTTGTTTCTGCCCCCGCCACCATATCTAAATATATTAAAATAAGTATTCAAAAATTAAAATCTCTTTTCAGTTGTAAATAAAAAAATTTAAAAAATCAATATTTTGCTGTAATAAGTATGAAATATACTACAATTGAAAACCTGTAAAAAATTTAATACTTACTAGTGATGCGAAACTTCTCGAGTGTGAGAGAGACAAAGAAAGAGAACGAGAGAGAGAGCGAGAGAGAGAGAGAGAGAGAGAGAGAGAGAGAGTGGCAAGTTCCGCCCAGTCGAAAGTTGCTTCCTCAGTCGATAACACAAACACCGTGTCACTACGGCCTACGCGCAATATTTTGCACTGTTATTTTAAACTGTAAAAATTAAATATGTTGCCATCTGGGCTATCTAAATATTTTTATAAGCAACGTTTAATTTACAAATAGCACACTAAAAAACTAGGTTAAAATAATATTTTAACTGTGAACTATTTCTTACCGGCCGTTGCCAACACGTCGCTGCTGTCGCTGTTTTCAATTCATATTTAATACGAAATAAATATTACAAGTTATAGAAGCTACTAAGTAACAATTTGATTTATTCACGAATACAGTACTTTAAAGTCAATCACATTGTTATGCATTTGTGGAATACAAGTTACTGACAAAACAAGTCGACACGTTACGCCTGGGGTGTTATTTCAAAGGTTCGTTTTCATAAGTCCCTTCCAGTCGTGAACGGACTATACACTGCTACCAAGTACACGCCACGGGCGAGCGCAGCTGTTACGCTGTTACAGCCGCCCCACACGCTCCTTCGGAACGTAACACACTTCAAGCATGACAAGTTAAACACATTATACAATCACACTCGTAACACAGAGCTGAGATCAACAAGTTCATTGGGCCTGGTGCCTAAGGTCCACCAGTAGCAGACGCGGTACACAAAACGGTAACAAAGACGAGGTAACACAGAGCTGAGATCAACAAGTTCATTGGGCCTGGTGCCTAAGGTCCACCAGTAGCAGACGCGGTACACAAAACGTCAACAAAGACGAGGTAACACAAATGCTGATAAGGGGACTATGTACGGAAACGTTTTCTATCAAATCGTTGTTTGAGCTCAAACGCGTATCTCGGCAAGTAAAAGTTCTGGAAATAAGAATTTTTACCAGAAAGGATAAAAAAAAAAACTATTGTTTATGTCCCTATCGCTTTACTTTTATCATATTAACTGTATTAATGGAGAAGGAAAATTCGTGAACGTGGTCAAATATAGCATTTTTAAAGCTTGCCTTTGCAGTTTCCTTAAGAAGCAAGAGGGAAATACGATACAGGCGTAGTTCAATTTGTGGTCTTTCATCGCGTTTAATAAAACCCCTCTGTTACGGATCTAATTTGCACAGTACAGAGTCACATCGTAAACACTGCACGCCTTGCGCGTAGGAGCGTTAAGGCACTACACGTGCGTGTTAGTGTCGCCCGTATCGCTCCCTCGCTTCTTGACCTTGGACGCGCAGCTACAGTGTCCCCTTTCTCCAAGGCGCGATGAGTCTGCGGAGACGATGCAGCATCCCATGGGTTGAAGTAATCCAGAGGTTACGGTTGGTTTATAAACTATTTCAAGCTAACACTGCTGAAGCAAAAGTATGAAGTTCCCCTGGGTATAGGCTGTTCACGGTAAAGTGGGCACTTTTGAAAGCCCTGCTTAAAATCTACTTGTTTGCACATTATGTATTCTTCCACCTAATGCAACATTAACATTGCCATGGGTCTCATCACTTTATTCATGCGTCGGTCAAGTGAAAATGTGAAAATTTTTTAGGAAAGTAGATATTATGCAATTCTACTCATTTTCACACTTCGGTGCATTAAAAAAAACAACAGAAAACGAAAGAAATAATATAAGTTATCACAAATTGTTACCTAACCCTTTTTATTCGACGTTAAGGCATGGAACTATTTTCCATCCATCGTTACCAACTTTACTGCGCAAATGTCACTCAGTGCGCCCATTAAAATATATGCGTTCAGGGGCAGTGACTATTTTCTAAGGTTCATTTCAAAAGTGCTCACTTTATCGTGAACAGCCTTTACACGAAATGCATCCCACATCTAGACTTGCTGGTACCAGACTGACTTGGTGTGACGTGGCAATGACGGCGCTTGCCGCTGTCTTCCGCGCAAACACGCTGGAAAATATCAATTTCGCCCGAAAAGAAACAATGGAATGTTAACTTAACACAGGTACAGAAATCCCTTTGAAATGTAAAGTAAGTATGATTTCAAGCTTTCTTAGTTAGAATGTAGTCTTTAGCAGTCTTTTTGCGTGAAATGTAAATTACGTGCTAAAA
The DNA here is from genome assembly GCA_029891345.1 of Dryococelus australis. Lineage (NCBI taxonomy): Eukaryota > Metazoa > Arthropoda > Insecta > Phasmatodea > Phasmatidae > Dryococelus > Dryococelus australis. The sequence continues at coordinate 29,564,327 of CM057001.1, forward strand.
AGAGTGAGCAAACGCAAAAATGTAAAAACACTGAAAATAAATATAGGATTACATTGAACACTCTTTAAAATTAAACAAGCCATTAAATTATTTTTCTATAATGTGAAATATTGCTCACGGTAATCTAAGTTGTTAAAGTTAGTGGAGAAATAGCCGGAATTGCTGGGGCCGTTTTATTACCATGGTGCCGAATGTTCTGGAACTTTCCAATATGGGATCCTACACGTGATGCTATTAACCCTTTCAGTCACATCGTCCTCTGTCTGGGACGTTGCATATGTAGCAGCTTGAGTGGTCTGCACTGTACACAGCAGAACATGCCGTCCAATAAGAAAGGTTCCCTACGTGTGAGAGGCATCGTTCCCTGCTAAGGCTGTGTTTCGTGGCCTCGTAAGTCACTGCTGCCAGTCAAACAAAGCACAGGTACGATTCCTATTGGTCCCGATGTAAGACAAAGCGTCGTCTAAATATCAGTGCAGTTCTGAGCAAAATATTTGTTTGTTGGGCAATGCCTAATATAATATCTTTATTTTTGACTGAAAGGGTTAAAAATAAACATTATAAAAATCACTCTTTTAATCATGCAGTGTGCCGGTAAAATAAATTAATTTCAGAGATAGTAGGGAAACTTTGCGAAAATTAATCAAAGGCAGAGGATTCTAGTTCAGAGAATGTAAAATAAGTGGTTATTTTTAATGGAATGAAACGAGATTGCCACGTGGCGGAAAACATACCTACAAGCTAAAAGGAAAAATGGCAGGTAAAGGCGAAAGTAAATTAGCTCTAATATACCTCGATGAGACATGGATTCATCCGAATTACACTGTGAACGCATGTTGGCAGCATGAAGACGTAGCAGGAGTGTACAAAAAAAATGTCATCCAGGCCATCGATGGCAGGCTGTCTTGTCTGCTATATCAAAACTCGTACTCGACAAGATCCCCTAAAATAAATTAAATTCCTACCGAGCCTGCGACAAACAGTCGCAGTCCTCCTATCGGTAGAACCACTATGGGTCACCCTAAAAATAACGCTTCAGGTGAAAGCGATGCCATACGGCCAATCACGGCATGGCAATCCCAGCGACGATGACCGCGTCATATCGTTGTCATGGTAACCGACAGCAAGGTTAACCAGACTTGCGGCCACGTGACAGATAATATAAAAATCATATAACTAGGGATAGGAAAATTTCGCGAGTTCAGTGACCTGTAGGCTAGACTTTGCAGTCCTGTGTAACACCAGAGCCTCAAGTGTTTGTTCATTGGCTGCTTTCCCAGTGTTACCTTACACCTGGCAGTACGGGATTCGCTACTTGTTTCCTTGCAAGTCTGCTATTGGCTCAGAGGCGTCCAGGGCGTGTATAATAAACTGTGAACCAATTGCAAAGGTGACTTCACTGTATGTGTGTTTGACGTCTATCTTGCCCTGAAATAAATTCGCGAAATGCTCCTATCCCTACATATAACCTGAAAGACACATAACTTGTACAAAAACACGAAAATTACTATACACAACAAGATCACTTGAAAAATAAATTACCCTGTTTAAGATAAAACTGAAAAATAAATATTTACATTTATCACAAAAATATGCAAATCTTTGAAATATTATTTAAGGTTGCAATTTACGTACTCATAACTATGTAGTGTTGGACATATATAATAACTCAAAACGGCAGGCGTTACAGCCGCTTTTTACTTTCACCGTATTAGATTAAGAGGACCAATGATTTTTCGCGAAAAACATGAGAGCACACAGTAGACTTCAATACTATATGTACACCTCGGCTGTTGCCATACCTCCATTGGCTGCTGGTTTCTTTCCCGGATTTGACCGAGCCACTCAGGATTCCGTAACTCTGGCGTGTACCTTTGTGATAAGTGTGCACACAGCAAACACGGACCAGAATATGTTTTAGCCAGTAAAAAAAAAAAAAAAAAAAAAAAAAAAAAAAAAAAAAAAAAAAAAAAAAAACTGGACGATTCTCTAGTGCTTTGAATTTTACCTTGTCCCGAAATCTTTTCGCGAAATATCGCTGTCCCGATAGATTATTATATTCAGAGGGGAATAAAGTGAAAATGTATAAAAATAACATTTTCGTAGTTTCATTAAGAAAAAGAAGAAGCGTACAAAATGACACCTGTAATTTTATTTGTTGGCTTTTACATCTCGTGTCATAATATCCTAGCCATTACAGATCTAATTTGCATTTTGAGTGCCTTCGCCACGCAGTGCTTTCTTACGACCAGACATGGGCCTCGAAGAAGAGAGTTAAAAATTGTTTCCCAGGGATTGCCCTTAACACTCTGACTCGCAGATCTGTCAACTTTCACGGTTTTGCCGTGTAATTTGTACAGGAACGTGCCACTTTGTAAGTTGGCACTGTTATGGCGGACGTTTCTGCAGTTTTTTTGCCTGCACTGTGCAATACAAGTGCCCCATAGAAACCTTATCACAGTAAATTTATTAATTTTTTCGTTTTGCAGTTTTGCAGAAAGAAATAATATTATGTTGCTAGTTGTGAACGGTGTTGTTTATCGTACAGGAATACGAATAAAACATAATTTTACCAATTTTATCGTAAATACAGGTTCTTGGGGTTTGAAAAAAAAAAACAGCACGTCATTTACACGTGAATTAAATAACGCATGCACCAATCAGTAGACGTATGACTTTCAGCAGTCCGACGTACGATAAACCAAGGTCGCTCGAATAGGTTTTAATTATTGATAAGTAAGTACTATCTGTTCCCAAGGTTATGTCTACTTTGACGCATGCGCCAATAGACGCATGATGTATGGCCAGTTGCACCATCGTAGTTCGAGACTCGATCCGAGATCGGATCTAAGATCGACACAGAAAACTGTTGCACCATTCGAGTTCAGAGCTTGACTGGAGATCGAGATGAACTTCATTTCGAACCGCCGAATTTTGCGGTTCGAAATTTCGATCCGAGATCAGAGAAGAATACAAGTCTGTTGAATATAGGTTATGTGAATTTAAAGGTGCTGTTAAATATATAAGTTTACTAGAAATCGTTTAGAAATGAATTCGGTTGTTATTTACTGTTCTAAAATGTAAATTGAGGCATTTTACAAAGGCTTGCAAGATCAAATGCATCTATTTGATTGAAGACGGAGTAAAGTTTTGTAAAGAGCGAACGAAATTCATGCTTATTCCTCCGAGAAAACGTGACGTAAAACTGGAAAAGCCATTCAGAATATCATAATAACCTGTCCTAATTTTCCGCATAAACTATCACATCGAATTTTTTGATCGCGAAAGAACAGCCCTCGTCAACAAAAATAGTTTGAAAATAGTTTGAAAATAGTTTGAAAATAGGCTAACACGTGGAACTAAGTACAATTGTTTTGGTGGGAAATTAAAACAACATTATACGCACTTGAATATTATTCGGTAAAATGCGTAGAACAACAATTCACTTAAAACAGATAAAACAGCGCACATCTAGTTCTATGTACGCTACCTTCTTCAATAACATTGGTGTTAAAAACGACGAGAAAGGGTGTGTATTGTTTTCCGAACAAATAAATCAACTAAAGCGGGAAGTTTGCAGTGCGTTCAATGTAGTAAAAAATCTTCTAGGGTCTTCCATTCCTCATATTTTTGTTTCGAATAAAACGCGTCCGTTTTTTTACATCCAATGACAATCAGTTTGTTTTCTATAAAGTCAACGATTATATTTTTCTCCTTTTCTGTAAACATATTTATTTTCAAACCACATGAAGCTTTATCCGTATTTTATCTCCATAAAATGAAATAATTAGCAATTGCGGAGACTTGATGGAGAATATTAGGTAAACACACAGATTACAATACCAAAACAATTAGCCAGAACTTCTACAGTGAAAAATGCGCCTACATTCATGACGTCATATATTACGAACCAATAGCAAAATTTGTCTCTAAACTTAATCTCGATCTCTCACTTTGGAACCAAGATCGACGAATCGGAGATCCAGAATCGTGCAATTTAGTTGGTGGGACACTTTTACAATGGGACCAAGGTCAAACTGAATCCTGGTTCGGAACAAGGATCATTCGATCTCGGATCGGGGAAGATGTTGCTGCAACCGGGTGTTAGTGCGACAAACCAAGGTTGTTCGACTGGACGCCCAATCACGCGGACGTGGGTGTCGTAATCTGGTTAGTATTCCGAGAGATTTTAATTATTATGCACTGCTTCATTTACAGTAGCGCAAAATTTACCGAGAACGAGTGGGACTTGATACTTGGTGCACAGTTAATTTCAGGGACACGCTTTCTTCGTGAGAAGAGTTCATTTTTCTAGTTGCGTTTCGAAACACTGTAGCTCAGTTCCATTTTCGCGACTAGATGATTTTAATGGCAATGATCTGTCCACGGTTAATCGATGACTTATGAAATTCAGCGTTTGAAAAATGCCACTGCCCCTACCTGAATATGTTATATGTAACTAGGGATAGGAAATATTTTCGCTAGTTCAATAACCCGTAAGCTATGCTCCGCAGTCCTGTGTACACTAGAGCGTCTGAGGTTTTTCCATTGGCTGCTTGCTGCCCCAGTGTTACCTCACACCTGGCAGTATGGGATTCCCTACTAGTTTCCTTGCAAGTCTGCTATTGTCCCATTGGCGTCCAGGGCGTGTATAATAAACTGTGCATCAATTGCAAAAGTGACTTCACTGTATGTGTGTTTGACGTATATCTTGTCCCGAAATAAAATCGCGAAATGTTCCTATCCCTAGCAATGACTGCTGCCTTCTGAACAGCGAACTTTATTATGCTGTTGAAGTCTAGCCTGCTCGGGGTGCTTTTCACAAAAATGACTTATATGAATATTTTAATAATACTTTGCATGAGAACTATTTCTTACTAGTAGAGACCTGAAGAATTCGCGGTTTCGTCTCAGGACAAGCTAGAATTTAAAACACGTGTGCTTATATAACTTTAGCCATTGGTACACACGGTGTATTGACACCTTCTGGAGAACGCTTGCGCATCGTCGCCTTCCACTGTGACAGCAGAGAACCAATGTGCAATTAATATGGGCATATTTGTACATAAGACTGTGGAGTCTAGCGTGCAGGTCATTGAACTCGCGAATTTTTCAGGTCTCTACTTAATAGGCATTACCAAACACCTATTTATAGGGATAGGAAAATTTCGTGATTTTATTTCGGGTCAAGATAGACGTCAAACACACATACAGTGAAGTCACCTATGCAACTGGTTCACGGTGTATTAATACACGCCCTGGACGCCTCTGAGCCAATAGCATACTTACAAGGAAACAAGTAGCAGATCACATTCTGCCAGGTGTGAGGTTACACTGGGGCAGCAGCCAATGAACAAACATCTCAGGCTCTGGTGTACATAGGACTTTCAAGTCTAGCCTACATGTCATTGAACTCGCGAAATTTTCCTATCCCTACCTATTTATCTGAAGATTATTTAGAGATAAAATGTTATAATTTACAGATAAAGTATAAATTGAATTTATAATTTAACCCAAAATATAGGTACTTTTATGTTAAACTGATTATAAAATATTTAGGCAACAACGAAACACGTTAAACAAGGGGAATTTTTCAAAAATTTTATTCAGAAAGTGTGATGATACTCCGAATAGACTAAAGTAATACAAAAATCCCGGAGTTAAGAACTTGTGGTGACTGCGTGTTTATTTCGTGAAATATTTCCAATAAAACTTGAGTGGGTTGTTCCAAACAACTCTTGACACACACGAAACTTCATCTTGTATTTTGATTGGTAGATTACATCCTCACATCTTATTTTCACTGCGTTTATTTATATATTAGATATTCTTGGTCTTGTTCCTTTACGTCTAATCTCGCGAAAATAAAGCATAGTAGGCCATTTTCAAAAGAAGAAAATTTTCCAGGAACGCTGTAGTCAGCGCGCAATGATTTTTTTTTTTTTTTTTTTTTTGGAACCCCATGACGATGTTTCCGACGTACTGTTCAAACGCGCATTGTTAACGCACAAGTTAAGATGGCCGGGATGAGCGCAAGGAAAAAGTACGTTGTAATGAACAACATTCCAGACAGTATTTTCGGGGGGTGGGGGAGGGGTCAGTATGAAATAGTTGTTTGAAACCATCCCTGCTGTGCGTAAATAAACATGTCACAATATTACACCATACATTTTTGGACTTTTACTTTCTTGTCATTCTTGCTCCACTGACATTTCGTTCATACGGTGTGTGAAATTCGCCATAAGCAGAGACCTGGAAAATTCGCGAGTTCAATGACCTGCAGGATAGACTCTACCGTTTCATGTACAAATATGCTAATAATAACTGCACATTGGTTGTCTGCTGTCACAGTGGAAGGTGACGATTGGGCCAGCGTTCTCCAGGAGGTGTCAAAACACCGTGTGGACTAATGATTAAAGTGATATGAACGCGCGTGTTTTGAATTCTAGTTTTTCTCAAAATGAATCCGCGAATTCTTCAGGTCTCCAGCCATAATAATAAATTATTCTAAAATGATTATATTAAGTATTTGACAAAGTAATTTAAGTTTTTAACGTATTCGTGGTAGAAAACAGTTACTATATGTTCTACATCAATCTTACGATGTAAAAATGTTGGCGTTACTCTTGTATAGACTTGAGAATTTAACCCATTGGGTCATTCATTAATTCTCTAGCCAGAGCGTTGCAACTTTGTAATATTTATATGTGCACTGTACTTTTTGCAACGTGCAGCGTGCTGAAAGGACCCTCTCATGAACCAGTCATTCATAAACGAGAGGTGTGCCCTAACGTTCACCGACAAGATTACTTGTCTGGAAGACTCTCTAGAGACACTAGGTACCGATTCCTCGCTGTGTACGGCACTGGACATAAATATCCTTTAGATGCGACACGACCACGATCGTGGACACGGTTGCTGAATGGGTTGACTATATAACTCCGAGTGTTCCACGGACGAGTGAAGGAAAACTAACATAGATGTATAGAAAGAGACTACCAATTTCTGTAGTGGAGTGGGGAAGTTCGGGTTGCCCTTAGCAACGAAGTCTTGAAATCCGATGCGTGAAGCGAGTTGAGCATGGAGCTGAGCCGGAATGCAATGGAGAATAAAACGTGAGATCCCCGGGAAAACCCACCGACCAGCGGCATCGTCCGGCACGGTTCTCTCATGATCTCTTTGTGGTCTTTCTCTCTCTCTCTCTCTCTCTCTCTATATATATATATATATATATATATATATATATATATATATATATATCTCTCTCTGTGCACGCGTACACACGGACGTGGCAAATATTTAGGATGTAAGCTACAGACAATACTGAAACCTCGGAGAGCTCCATCAGCACGTGTATCCGCAATGTGGATTGAGACGCACGCGGTTGTGTGTCATTTGTCGAGGTATGGGAACCTTGCAAGCAATAGATATATCTGCTTCCCTGTGTCACCACGGCTGAGCTCGAAAGCACTTCTCAGTTCTCGGATAACGGGTCTCGGCGCGGATCGCTTCTACGTGCGAAGAGCTGTACTGCCGTGCAGTATTTCCTTCTTGCATGAGGCAACTATGGGTCTGAACGACCACCCGTAACATTTTATTGGTGGAAATTTCGTAGTAGTATTCTGTTCAGCGATTTTCAGATCTAACAGTGTGAGAATAATTTTTTCTTCCCCCAAACGTCAGAGGAGTCCAAAACAGTGTTTCTAATATACGTAAAGTCGCCGAGGTTCCGTTTTGAAATCATGTGGAGTGTGGGTTTACTTCTTTTAAGAAACATTTTGCAGTTACTCCTATTAGTTTGTTTTAAAACGTGTAGAATGTCAAACATGTAACGATGAGTTTTGGGCTCATGCTTTTGCCGCGGTGTTTGTTGTGTGTGGTGTGTGTGTGTGTGTGTGCGACGCTTATCTTTAAGGTCTACAATTACACCTGAATCAAATGACATCTCGTCGTTTGCAGGCCATGGACTATTCACGTACGTTGATATGAGGTACGATATATGTGGTAAACACAACATTTTTATACGGTTGTGTCAAACGTGGTGGTGGTATATCGTGGTTTAGTTAGGATACTAATTTCGTTATTGATATTATTCCTGGTTTATATATAATGACGACCGAGGTTGAAAAGGTGTCTCCGTAAACCGAGGTCTGAATCCCAGGTAAGCCATGGATAACGAATGTGTCCTTACCGTTTTTTTTTTGTTTTTTTTTTTTTGTGAAAACTGTTCACGATAAAGTGAGCACTTTCGAAAGCCCTGCTTAAAATCAGTTTGTATTCACGTTGGTTATTCTTCCACCTTACGTAAGATTAACATTGTCTTGGGCCTCATCCCTTTATTCGTGCTCGGTCAAGTGGAACTGTGAAATTATATGAGAAACATGTATCTAACAAATCTACTCATTTTTACACTTCGTTGCTTTAAAAAAAAATTACAGAAAGGGAAATAAATATTTTAAGTTGTCAGAAATTATTACTCTAACACTTTATTTGACGTTAAGAGACGTAACTACTTCCCATCCATCGTTACCAACTTTAATGGGCGCATGTCACTCAGGGCGCTCGTTGAAATATATGCGGGTAGGGGCAGTGACTTTTCTCTAAGGTTGATTACAAAAGTGCTCATTTTATCGTGGACAGCCTTTATGCAAGTTCAGTCCAGTGAAGAAAAACTATCTTGGAGAATTAATTTAGAGTTCTCAAAAGTGTTTTTTTCAGTTCATTTTACTATTTGAAAAAAGTTACGTCGACCTAAAGAAAATGGTGTTGACCTTTTTTTGTGCTCTGTGCATAAAATCTTACCCTTTAGTGCCCGTTATAGACAATCGTGTGCATGTTGCAAAGGAAGCTTATATATGACCTGAACTGTAATATGCGAGGCTCAGTGTCCAGTGACTCTCTCTGTGGGTAAATTCGTCCCTAAACTGTGCTTCTGCTCAACGTTATGACTGATTCGTAACACTGATCATCAAACAAGAAGACTACGCCCAATTGGTAGAGACCTGCATAATTCACGTTATTATTTTGGGACAAGCTGTACGTCATTGCCCTATAAGTTTCCGAACACGACCCGTGATTTAATTGGTTGATGGCTTCTATACGAGGTCATGTGCCTGTGTAACTGTGTTACAGGCGATTGGTCACTCTGACGTTGAGCTGTTACTATTGGTTAAAAGAGTCTTTCACGTCGTGCCACAAATACTCTCAGCCATCGAGGGACGTCAGTAGCACGTATAACACCTTGCAGTTTAGTCTGCTGCAGAAAAATAACGCGAAATTTGCAGGTCTCTACCAATTGGTTGTGCTAAAGGAACAAGCTCTTTGTCAGCTTAAGTACAGCACGCATCAAAATGAATTATAATTTTAAACAACTACAAATTATAAATAAGTGTGGTAATGAAAGGGCTGAGTCTTATTACATTAACTTCGTGTCCATTAGCCGAGTGTGCATGGCGGATGTAATAGTTGATTAGTAATTTGAAATTTTGATGAAATTTTGATTGAATTTCGACCTTGCAACCACGTTTTATTTACGCTGATACTCCATTTATAAGTTGCAATGGTTACGGGGAAGGGCTTGATAAAAAATCAGAGTTCCTTTCTGTGGTAATTCCCCCGCCATGAAAATTGTGATTCGCGAGCATGAAAATATAAAAACTGGACAGGTGCGAGATAAATAAATCGTAACAAGAATCTACGGAAGTGTAAAATTATTGGATTGTGAGTTAACAACATCGTTATATTTAAGCTTGCATTGTGTTGAAAACCACGTTATCTCATTTTTGCAGTGGATAAAAACAAAGCAGCCCTCGGCAGGTAGAAATCGTTTTAAATACAGAGCACTGTTTTACTTATTTAATACTGCGTCTTTCAGTTCCAATAACAAAAATTTGCTTTGTATTGTATTGTCTAACACCATCCACTTATCAAATATCAACGGTAGGAGCATCATTTACTGTGACTCGATAACAACTATAATTTTGCGTGTAGTATTGTGATCTTACAAATGTGTTTTGAGGTGTTTAATTTACTCTCGTCACACTCTAAATCTGAATCGGTGAGAATTTCACTGTTTCAATCACTCAGCAGTACGTGACGTATTCAACAGTCACTCCGATGAATTAAATTGATGAATCAGTGAAAAAATGCCAAATTTCATTCAATAATTGGTTCAGTGACATTTTCCTCTGATTCGTGAGTCATTTTTTTTTCTCAATGTTTTTCAGTGATTTGTTTTTTGACTGATGGCTCAGTTAAACAGCGTGTGAAAACTAGCCGTTAAACAACGAGTTTCAAGTGAAAATAACAACGAATAAGCTAATAAAACCAGTACAAAATACTTTTATAAATTGTGTTCCGTCTTTCAGAACAAATTTTTATGAGGTAATATGAGCATTCAGCCTTTCATTGATTTTTGCGTCTTTCATTTCATTTATTTAATTATCACAGCGCCGTGTGTGAAGGTTTAAACTGCATATGTGTGTGAAGAGAGTGCACTTATATGTACTAGTCGTTTTATCAATCCTAACAGTACCAATTAAACCAAAAACGAAAAGTAAGGACATGCAATTTAAAGCATCGCGATTTCGTTAAACAGTATAAGCCATATCTTTTCCTCTATTTATCAAGTAGACTTGGTAGCGGAGATGGTTAGGTAATGGCCTATTAGCGAAGTGGTGAGGGTGTGTGAGTTCAATACCGACCACCGCCGATATTTCTTTTTTAATTACAGTAAATAGCATAGTATAAATAGTAAATTATCATATTGTTTATTTCACATAATTATTTGGTTAAATTCATTAAAAAACAATACTATTTATTTCGCCACTGCAGTCGGCCGTCACTAATTCAATCAGTGAAATAGTTTTAACGTCACTAATACAATCAGTGAAATTTTTTCACTGTAACAGTCAGTGTTTTTTCACTGATTCTAAGTGGAGCCATTTTCACTCATTCGAGCAGTTTTGAATTTCACTGCGAATCAGTGGTTTTCCACTGATTCGGATTTTAGAATGTACAACCTGGGCACAATTTGTGTTCTTCCGGTATTTACTACAATTGCAAAGCGTCTTTGTAAAGTTTGGAACAAGCCAACCACCCGAGTGAACTCGCTTCGTGTGAAGAGCCGCACGAAGCCCATAGCTCTGGACGTACACAACTGGCTGGACGAGACGCTGCGCATACAAGAAGACGAACTTGTTGCTGCCCAGTTGGACGGTCGCCAACGATGCATCTTCATCAAGCTCACTTCGATTCTACACTGTGAACGTATCATGCGACTGACAGCTGGTACATCGCAGATCCGCGCGTCCACTGGTGAGTCAATCAACGTCGACATCGACATTGAGGTCGACAACCTCAAAACTGCACGCGTTATTAACTTACCTGTGGAAGTTAAGAACGAAAACATTTTGCACTCCTTACAGCAATATGGCGAAATCTTGTCATTAACAGACGAGATGTAGGCTGCTAATTACAAATTCAAAGTTAAAACGGGAGTACGCGTTCTCAAAATCGAACTGACTAATGACATATCATCCACTCTAACAGTAGAAGGACACACGGGATTCGCCGTGTATTACGGTCGACCACAGTCATGCAGTGTCTGCAACGCAGCGGGACACATGCGTGCAGACTGCCCCACTTTACTGCTGGGCGCCGCTGCGGCCACGCGGACCTGGGCGCAGACACATCGCGTCCGGTCAACACAACGTGACATCTGCCGGCAAGACAGACGCAACTGACACTCACCCCCCCCCCCCCCCCCCCAGGGGAAAGCAACAGCTCTGTGCGCAAATCATCGGTTCAGACACCAATGCAATGGATGGTTCGGAGAAGCTAGTATCGCTTCCGATACACACTTCGCCAGGGACATCCATTGTATCACAAACATCCCTTCCGGAAAATGTCCCCAATGGGACAGACCATTTTATGGCACGCCCGCTACATCTAAGTGATGGGGATTGACACCCTAGAGGATGATGATATGACTGGGGTAACACACACACACACATATCTTGACAAACAAAGTACTAAAAAGAAAAGAGGAAGCTCAGAAACGCTTGACCACGGGCGTAAGGAGAAGAAGCCCCGCCATAAAAGCCGCCGCCCACGACGAGATGTCATCGTTCCTGAGCCCACAATCGCAACGTGCACATTCACTGGCGATTGCTCGTCAAGTAATCGAGCAATGTAAAACCGCGTCACACGGCACACCCACAACAGAGGACTAATGCTTTGCATCGCCGTGTATGCTCTCCATTATGACTAGTGTGAAGCGGCGTACAAATTTCACGGCCTGTATAACTTGGCCTACGCCCATATGCTATAGACGTTTAATTTCTGCAAGAAGTTACCCAACCTCAGTTTCCGCATTTTAACAACTGCACTGTGTACACGAATGCAGGAACGAATAGTCGAGGAGCGTGTATAATTACACGTAATGGATACCAGTTGCCTGACGTTCGGACGCACCCGTCAGGCCGCACAATCTCGGGGACATTACTCAAGCCGCCCGCGCCTTCAAGCACTGAACCTGTTCAACTGGCGCTCCATGTAAATGTTTACGCTCATTCCGGTACACAGCACGGAACAGCAAGAACAGAATTTTTCAAAACGGAGATATTACCTTCTATAGACGCCGACAGGACTAACATTATATTCTGTGGTGATTTCAATCGTGTTAAAAAAAAAACCCTAGACCATCGTGGTGGACTGCATCCGACGAACACGGTCCTGCAAGAACTCGTAACTGCGATCCAGGTGGAAGATGTGGTAGATATTCTCAACATACAACACACACGTTTCATGCGCATTCATCAAGTACGAGGCTACACAGATTTTACGTATCTAGGAACAACAGACAGTCGGTTGGTAGTTATGATGTCATTCCCACTGCTTTTATCGACCTTTCTATCGTGCTGTTTATAATCGACTGCCCTCCAAGAACTCCGGTGCGTGGGCAGAATTATTGGCGGCTACAGACGAGAACTGTGGGACAAGACGAAGTGGACTCTGACTTCAGACAGCGCTGGCTGTATTGGGTTCGACAGAAACCGCGCTATGCCGATGCGACCGACTGGTGGGAACGCTGCGTCAAACCGGGCGTCCGGCGGCTGTTTCAGTTTCACGGAGCACGTTGCCGGCACGAGCAAGCTTCAGTGTTATATTCCTACGAGCGGGCGTTGCGCGACCTTGACGCCACGGCGTCAACAGGGACGAATGTGAGGGACACAGCGCGTCGACTCAAAGAAAAAAAATTCTTCACATGCATTGCAATAATATGGAACAGCGCATGAAATTTTTCCATGCCTGCACTACCCTACAGCACGTGCGCCTTAGCATTCAGGCCCTTGCGAGCGAACAGAAAATGTGTGTCAAACGACATGTTGATGCCATACGTACCGTAGCTGGAACAACTTTGCGAGACCCAGTGTCAATTGCGGCTGACTTCCTTGACTACTACTCACGCCTTTACTCGGAACAAACAATCGATAACGCCGCCGGAGCGACCTTTGTGCGCAGCATTACAAACCGTCTCAGTGACGATTCGAGTGATCTACTTCAGTGTCAAATCACGAACGAGGAGGGGGCATTAATCATACAAGACACTCCTAAAAAGAAATCGCCGGGAATTGATGGCATTCCGTACCAATTTTACCAGCATTATTGGTCTGTCATCCTAGCGGAATTTTGCAACATGTTGCGAACAGTCATCAACAGAAACGCACTTTGTCGATCTCAAACTGAAGGTATTTTGGTTCTGATCCCTAAGAAAAATCACCCCCTCCACATTACTGATTATAGGCCTATTACTCTGCTCTGCACGGACTATAAGATTCTTGCGCCCCTCTTCGCAAATCGCTTGAAGCACGTCTTATCTGACATTATAGGACCTGCACAATGTTGCGCAGTGCGGAACACCTCTATCATTCAAGGCGTCGCAGTATTGCGAGATGTTCAATTAATAGCCGAATCGACACCGGGACCGGTGTTCTTTATTGAATATTGACCTTGGCAAATCCTTCGATCGAGTGAACTGGAACTTACTTGACAGAATTTTTCTACATGTAGGCTTCCCACCACCAACTATCGCCATTTTACAAACTCCGTGGAGAGGTGCAACAACACAGATATCTGATAATGGTAGGTTGGGAGAACGTCTTGCCGTTATATCCTCCGTACGTCAAGGTTGTCCCTTATCCATGCATCTATTCGTACTGTACGTTGAACCCCTCCTGCGAACACTCCACTCGAAACTCAACGGTAACAGTGTTGGGACACGAACTCTAACATGCATTGGACACGCGGATGACGTCACGTGCGTAGTGCGGAGTGAAGAAGACGTAGCTCGAATTAATGACTCACTATCCTCCTTCACCCGCGCGGCAATTGCCCAAGTGAACTCTGCGAAGACATAATTACTCGACCTGAAGCCTGAGCCACATACTCTGCGACAAGTGTCCCCATATGCTAAGACTAATAAACTTCGTACGTTGGGAATATAATTTATGCGAAATTCCAAGCAAATGATTAGATACAACTGGGACTCAGTGGTGCATAAAGTACGCGGCAGCCTTCTAACTGTTCGTCTTCGTACCATCAGTATTATACAAAGAGCTTATATTGTAAACACGTACTTATTGTCGCAGCTATGATATGTAGCGCACCTATTCCCCATGCCAAAAGCAACCGAGGCACAAATACAGCAGTACATAGGGTGGTTCATGTGGCGTGGGTATATATTCCGGGCGAATAGGGAACAATTACATCTTCCTGCAGACAGAGGAGGCTTGGGCCTTGTGTATCTGAAACTGAAAGCTAGGGCTTTGTTGGAGAAAACTATCATAACAATTCACGTGTGAAAACCGTGAAGTCACGGAGCTTCATCGTGCAGTATGGAAAAATGATCTCATTCTCCCTCGACATTACCTACAGGCACTTCAAGGGGTGAAACAAACTCTCATTGAGTTACGTGACTTTACTTTGTCGTGAATTATATTTTTTAGTAGTTTTTCCCTTATTCTACGATATTAATTAATAACATTTGTATTCCAAAAGAATAAAGATAATTTCATGCCCACTTCTTTAATGATGTAAGTTGTAATACGAACCTATAATTTGTATTTTTACATATGCATGTTCTACAGATTTAAAAAGAAGACTGATTGTTGTTCTACAAAGCACTTTCTCGGCAATTGAGTTCCTGAGGTATTTTCTTATAAAAGTACAAAAATAAACATTTACAGCGAAGAGCAAATAAATTTCTGTATACTCGACCGAGACAAGTGTTTATCCAGAAAATATGTGAACACAAGTTCACGCCATTCTCTGTATTCTCTCTCCTCCTCCCTCCCTTTTTTTTTCTTAGAGGGTTGGCCCAGAGGTGCCGTTCGAATTTCCATTTATTTATTTGTCTTTTCAAAGACAAATAAATAAATGGAAATTCGAACGTTCGCCCAATACTGAAATGTTTCCAATGGCAGAACTCTTATAGCAGGTGGAAGACAGTTAAGCTAAGCTGTATTTTTTTTTTTTACAGTTAAGCCTTCTTTCATGAAAGAGGGGCTTAGCTTCTCAAAACATAACCCCCTCCCCCTCCTTTTTTTATTTTGTCTTTTCGCTCTTATCTAAATTCAAAAATAAGACGTCCCAAGGTCAGGAAAGCGCTATAGACTGATCGTAGAAACATATATCAGAACTTTGTGTGTAACCATTAAATCTTCAAATTTTTTTTTTTTTTTTTTTTTTTTCCCCCCAGGAAAGAAAGTTACAACACACATTGCAACATGTAATCTATTTATCTCGAACCAAAGACTATTTAATGAATTAGTAATTTCTGTTTTTTTTTGTTTTGTTTTTAATTTGACAACATTGATCATTTAGTTTATATGATTAAGGCAGATTCCACCCGCCATCTTGGAATTATGGAATTTGTTACATACTTTGGAAATACAGTTTTGTATCACGTTTTTTTTTTGGAACGACAGGGCACAGAGCATTACCTAGTGCACTACCTAGTGCATTGTCAGTATTTCTTGATTACTGTTGATATCGTGGCCTTTTAAATCGTTCGCTATGAATATCCTCGCGTTTCGCCTCGAGAGTTACCAGATAAAAATTTATCAATGTAGCGAAGCTGTGGCAGTTCGATAAAGTTTGGGAAGCTGTTATTTTGGATGTGTCTTGCAGGAAATTTCCATACACCTTCTGAAATAAAAGCTTTGGCGAGAAGTCGATAATTCCAATATGGCGGGTGGGAATCCGCCGTAAGGAAAATGTTTTACACGGACTTTTAGATTATGTAAACAAAATGAATCTATTGATTATATTTGTATGTATTCAATATCATTGTATCAATTCACTGGTTGGGCCCTCCCAAAAAATTCATGGCTACGTTACTGGCAGGTGTCGCAGTGACTATAGATTTGTGGTACAGTGTTCATCTTTCCGCGTAGTTTGAGGCTGATAAAGGCTGTTCACGATAAAGTGAGCACTTTTGAAATCAACATTAGAAAAAGTTACTGCCCCTACTTGCAAGTATTTCAACGGGCGCACTGAGTGGCATGTCCAGTAAAGTTGGTAACTATGGAGGGGAAAATATTTCCACCAATTAGCACCGAACAAAATTTGTGTTAGGTAACCATTTGTGATAACATAAATTATTTCTCTCGCTTTCTGTATGCCTTAATGCACCCAAGTGTAAACATAAGCAATTGGTACAATATTTATTTTTCTAATAATTTCACAGTTTCAATTGACCGGCGAATTAATAAAGTGATGAGTACAGTGGCAATGTTAATTTTACATAAGGCGGTAGAATACACAACATGTATACAAGTAGATCTTACGCAGGGCTTTCGAAAGTGCTCATTTTACCGTGAATAGCTTTTACCCGGATTTGTGCTTGATATTAAAATTTGTGTGCACGCAGTTGTAGACTCGTTTTTGTTCTAATCTATCTTAGAAATAAGAGGAGAGTCAGCGACGGTCCTGGGTAAGAATACGACTTCTGTGTGTCTCAGGACTGAGTCCCATACACCTAGGATTGTAGGGATGATTCCATAGGCTGTTCCCGGTAAAATGAGCACTTTTGAAAGCCCTGCTTAAGATATACTTGTTTGCACGTTGTGTATTCGTCGGCCTTATGTAGAATTAGCAATGCCATGGGCCTCCTCACTTTATTCATGCGTCGGTTAGGTGAAACTGTTGAATTATCAGAAAAGTAAATATTTTACTAATACGGTAATTTTCGCTCTTCGGTGCATTAAAAAAAAAAGCGAAAAAAAAAAAAGAATATATTTTAGGTCATCACAAATAGTTACCTAGCACTTTGTATTCGACGTTAAGATATAGAACTACTTTCCATCCATCGTTACCAACCTTGCTGGGCGTACGACATTAAGTGCGCCCGTTAAAATATATGCAGGCAGGGGAAGTGACTTCTTCCTAAGGTCGTTTTGAAAAGTGCTCACTTTATCGTGAACATCCCTTAGCTACAAGGACACGTGCTCGCGACTTTACTGGCGTTGGGCAAACATGGCAGCGACTCGGGTCATGATTACCTCCCATGCTAACTTAAACTGATCTACTAAGAGCAGCGGAGGGGGAGACCGGCATAGACGCCGTAACCCCCCCCCCCCCTTGACAGAAAAGAATTGCGAAGTTGCATGCAATCTATGGAGTAGAAAAGATAGAGGCCTGTACTAGAACAGAGGAATGGGAAATGATACTCTTTATTGAAAGGGTGTGTGTAGAAGAGTAGAAGAGAAATTTGGTCGGGTGTACACTCTCTCGCGTAGACGAAACAACAGTCGTGAGATATCTCCTAGATGTAGTTCAACGTCCCTTCTCATCTCAGCAAGAAATCGCACCCCCCCCCCCCTTCCGGTTGCATTGCAGTGTTGCCAACTTAGCTGATTTGCTGCTAGTTCTATCGGAATTTAATACGGTCAAGAGGAGAAATGTTACTTTTGTTGGTTAGCGGGATGTTTGGCAGGTTTTTAAATGGTGCCGGGGGGGGGGGGGGAAATAGCGTTTATAAATGTATTGAATATTGAGTTCTTTTCTAGAACATTAAAGTTTTCTCTCTTCCTCGCTTTATCACATTCCAAAACGCCTCTCATTTAAAATCATGCACATAATAGGATATTCGGCAAGAGAGAAAGAGAGAGAATGTGTACGAGAGGGTATTTTAGTATAATTTTTTTTTTAATCAGAAATACTAGGTACATATCGCCGATGATAATATAAACACAGTCAAAAGTAGTTTACCACAAAATATTTTCAATTTTTGATGTCACTTGCTAAAAACAAGGTACTGCCGATGTTGTGGAACTGAAACTAATTGTCGCAAAATATTAAATAAGATATTTTTCTCAAAATGAAATCAACTATTGATATTATTTATACTATTATTATAAATAAATTTTAGTAAAATTCGAGCTGTTTTTCTATAATTGGTTCCAGCAGAAATTTTAATATCGAACTTGACAACCCTGCTGAACGCACAGATCATTTGGCCTATAGACTGTTCACGTTTAAGTGAGCACTTTTTCTCTATTTTTACCATTTTTAATACAAACACTGACACTTTACTAATAAACACAACCTATAAATTTCACCAAACCCAAAACTGAACGTTTTGAAGCAGCCACAAAATATATTTAATAGGAGTTAAAGCCATTTAGAAGGGCCTTAAAAAGTGCTCGCTTTACCTTGAACGGCCTATAGTAGTACGTGCACACTCCTCAGAGATCTAACCATTTCATGCCCTTTGTAGACAATCTTGAACATGTTGCACAAGAAGCTTATACTTGACGGGTACTATGCTCTGCGAGACTCAGTGTCCAACGATCTTCTCCGTAGCTAACTGATTCATAAACCGTGCTACTGCGCTACGCTATGACTGCTTCCACACCACTGTCACGGGACGCAACGATCAAAGCTTATTGATTGGGACAGCGAAACAAGTTCTTTGCCAGCTGAGGTATGTGGCACGTGGGGTCGACAGGGGTCAAACACCAAAGAGCAAAACCACTAAGACCGTACATAACCTCAAGTTACCCCCATGTACACACAGTTAAAACGACAACACGGCGGATCTGCTCCGACGAGTGGGTGATTACCAGAGGTTTAGTGGCATACGAAATGGCCGGGGGGCCAGCTCGGCAAATTTATATAGTGCTTATTATAACACTCCGGTGGTTATTGTCTGTTCTTTAGTAAAACATTAGTTATTTTTACCTTAAATAAGAAAAACAAATACTTGTAATCAGAAGATATAAAAACCTGTAGGGTGATCAAAAAGGATCATTACTTAGTTAAAACTGTTAAATGAAAAACTTGTGTCGTTGTGACACTCTCATTTAATTATGGCTTCAGAATTACAACATGGTAAATAAATATTTAAAAAAATGTAGACATACACTCATAGGTAGAATCTGTTATATATACTTATTGATATTAATCTCGTGGTTTTCCTTTGACATAATCTCTTATTTAAATTAATCGGGATCCCGAGGCCCGAAATCCTGTACTCATACCATAGTTGGTGGCAACATGCCGCTTGTGTAACATTTCAAAAACAGAAGTATTAAAATTTTTACATGTTCTGTGCTTTTTTTTTTTTACAAGCGAAATTTAAACTCATTACTCCCTGAATCGTTGTTGGAAGATGAAGATATTAGCAAAGTGAACTCTTGGAGACTTACAATCAAAGGCCGATACAGTTTTTTCCGGTTACAGTCCGCCTCGCGCTTAGATTGCATTACAGGGCATGTGGCGCTCACTGTTGCTAGATTGCTTCAGTTTTGTGACGTAACTGGCAAGCTGAGAAACAAACGGGCGGTGAAGTAAAAGGCCTGATTAAGATAATTTTTATCTGTTTACCTCCGTGCCAACTCTTAAAGGAATCCAATCCGGCGACGCGAAGCTAAGCGGCTCCTTTGAAACTGAAGCGTGTGAAGAAACCCTATAATTGTGATTGGAAGGCGCGCACGCAAGAAAAAGGCATTTTTTTTTTTAGGCTGGATAGAGATAACACATCAGGCAGCGGTGCACGCAGGAACAAGGGCAGAGTTAACGACAGAAATCTTGTATTGGAAAGAGAGAGTGAATATCCATTACACCGCGCACTGCAATCTAAGAGTGAGACGCTCTATAGCATTTGTCCATGTATAATAATTAAATTATGGCCTGAACGAAGAAGCATGGAACATGGCCGCAGCATTGGACGCTCCTGGGTAAGTAGGGCAGTTACGAATCCATGTCAGGAGTGACAATGGACACAAGGTTTGGGCTCGCCACGCCATAAATCATAGTGGCTCAAAACGCCGACCGCTATAAACACAAATTAACGAGATCAAATGAGAAGTGCCACTGGAAATTCAATGCACAAAATGGGCTACAAACCAAACTTACCCAGTTCGGCGAAACGAAAGGATCAACGAGAAATCATATGGATTCTCATGAGGCCAAGACAAATAATTTGTGGTCTCACCATTTTCCAGGTGAAGAAGAAGGAAGTCGTCACACCCGGAAGTGGTCATATCCAAGATATCGATTCAGGCAGTTAGAGCATTAATCGATATACAACATGGTGCGATAATAGTTTTAAATAATTACAAAATGATTTAATTTGAAACAAACTCACAAAAGTGGCAAATTAATAATAATATATTAAACATAAGCAAAATATTTTGTGTATGAATTTCTAATTAATTTGTCGTTTTTGACAGTGCAAAAATTTTAAAACAATAATTATTAATGACGTACACGATCTTTTGCTAAAATAAAATGTTTTAACCAAATGTTTGACAAGCAAAACGAATTGCTCAGTAATTAATTACAGCAATGACCATTTATGTTTACTGGCGCAAAACTTTAACTCAAATTAATGAAACAGTAAATTTAACTGAATCACTAAAGAAATACTAGAGTAAAATTCTCGGGTCACAGTAAGAGTGACTATCAAAGGTTAACAGTGAATCAAAATAATTACGTTTCGTTCCACAAAAACTAAGCAGAATTAAACTGCCGAACTAGGGGCGAAAAACTAAATTCTCAAAAGGGTAACACGAAATGGAAAACAACTAAACAGATACAATCAAAGTCCATGGGATGCAAGCGGCACACAGAACACTGACACACACACACACACACACACACACACACACAGATAACTCTCTATTGATAGAGAGCGCAAAAATCAAATAACGACAAAAAAAATATTCGCGCAACACTAGGTAACAACTGAACTTAATGAAGTTTACCAAAACGAATAACTGCAAGTTAATTAGCAGAGATAATAATAATAGTATTCAGAAAAGCAAGGGCTAAAACACGTTTAAAATGTCGCCCAAATACATTATAGAATGCTCAGACATGCAAAGAAAAAGGTGGTGACGCATTTAAGGCGGCACAAGTATTGCACGCATTAAAAAATGTGTCATTTGCAACACTATAAATTAAAGATCATGGTTAAAGGAGTATTGACGTTGAAATGAGACCAGGAGTCAGCTAGGCGAAGGGAGGACATCGCTGGGGACAGCGATCTGTCGACGGACGAGGGAGGCATAGAGGAAACGTGTCTCGTCGGCACCAGAATGGCACCCCACTCGTTGCGGCGACAGGCGTCAACAAAGCTCACAGCCAGAAGAAAAATAAACGACGACGACTACTGCAAACGGGACTAAGATGTTTTCGAAACACCACATGTTTTTGTTCCTTCCCCGTGCAGATAAGATACTTTGCCTGCTGCCGATTGTGCAGCATGAATCGAGATAGTCACTTGAGTCGGTGGAATACAACACCTTTGGTGTGCATATTGCCCATTGTATCTGAAGGAGAAGAGCGGGGGGATTTCATGACCTTCCGTCAAACGGTTTTTATTTCACCGAAAACATTTCTGTATCAAGGTTCAGCAAAACGGCGAGCAAGAAAGTGTCAGATTGCATCACAGCGGGTCATGAGCCTTCAACATTTTTACATTTTCTCGCGCACTTCTATCTCCAAGAGTATTGCGAGATTTCACTGTGTGCTTGTCGCATTTTGAAGATCTTCAGAAGGACGATTTAGCAGTGGTAGGTAGTTGGGCTTAACGTCTCGTCGACAGCGAGGTCATTAGAGACGGTGCAAGTTGCACAGGGAAGAGGGATTGGGTAAGGTATGGGAAGGAATCGCCCATCCCAACGTTCGCCTGGAGTGATTTCGGAAAACCATGGGAAACCGAAATCAGGATGGCCGGACTGGTAATCGAACCCGGGTCCTCCCGAATGCTAGTCCAGCGAGTTACCATTGCGCCACCACGCTGGGTATTTAGCAATGAACCAGTCGAAATTGTATCTCTGGAATATGATATTATTACAGTGAGTTCATTTTTGGCTAATTCAACAGCGAGTCCTTATCACAAGTGAATTTCACTGCCTTGAGTTACTGGTCCCCAGTGCGTTTCATGCATTTAATAGCAGATCACTGGATTTTATTTGATCATTAGTAGCTTTCCGCTAGTCTAAAGAAAAAATCATTATCGTGTCAAAGATGAACGTTAATTTGTCAATACACTCAGAAACGGTGACAGAGTTGGGTACTGTAATTCACACAATCATATTATTCATTGTAATTGCATATTTATAAGAAAGTTGTAATGACAAATTAAATACTAGGGCTCTTAGCCAGAAAAATTTAAGTGCGACACATTTTACCCACCACAGCGAGAATTACAACAGAGGTCAAGATTTACATCTGCATCAAGTGCATTTTTCTGTAGTCTTTTTCTTGTATATTTTGAATGATAACTTACGTCTTTGTATTTTTTTATCTCTGATTTCAGTGTGTGGCAAGACTGAATACTGTATGCTTTATAACTTTACTTCCAAATTTTCCAGTATTTATTCTACTTAGATTCGCTGTAGTTTATCAACATTTCTTATGTAGCGTGAATGTAAGTACCTTGTAATTTTAAATAGCAGATTGTTGCTAGTGTGTTAATCAAATTTGTTTTACTTTTTATGTGGCGTCATTAATATTTTTAAAGTATTTTCTGCCCAACTTACATATGATTAAAAGAAAATTAAAAATGTAAACACGCATGTGTTTTATGCACTGTTCTGGATTACCTATAGCTTATGCTACGTGAAGCTTTTTATTTCAAGTCTCATACACACAGGGCATGTGAAGCACATGCCAGTAATGTGTGGTATATCAATATCTGGATAATGTTATTTATTTCTAAAAAAACTGTGTTCGTCATCTACTAAATCCTTAGTTTCCATTAGTTCTCAAATAATTTTTAACGAAGATACATATACCAATCCAATCTTCTCACTGCTGTAAGAATGTTTGTTGTAGTTTTCAGTGTTATAGTATGGTTTTTGTAATTATTTTCCAAATATTCAGCTACTGCTATAAAATAAATATTCCAAATGTTGGTCAGTAATGATACTACATCATTCGCTTTATTTCTTAAATTTAAGTTCACGCTCACTCCTTTTCCATAACTTCAAATTTTATCAAATAATCTTGAATGTGTTTGAAAATGTGTCACACTGGCGAATTTCTTTACTGGGAGAATCTAATTTGAATTATTACTTTAAAACTAGTGTTACGTGCTGCAGCTGGCGCCGACACAGCTGCCCCGCGCCGTAATCGGCGTCCCCCCACCTCTTCTCCTGGAACGATTCGCTCGTGGCTGGCTGCTTACCTTCTGGGAATCCCGTGAATGCCGACAGCGGTGAGACTTGCTGGCGTCACAGACCTTCTCTCGCCTGCTAGAGTTTCCGATACGTTTAGCGACGATGCAAGAATGTTCTGGTGAGACCGGCTGCCGCCTCAGCCCTCCACGACGTATCACGCGAGTTGGGGAAGATTTTAGGTGGCGGCCTAAAACACTATATATATACATACTGGCTCAACCCAGCAGCCGGCAGTCTTTGACGGAGGCCGTCTGGCCGAGTGTGCGCGAGTGAAGTGAAGTGTGGACGACGACTGGAGATTGCGGGACGACGGCGAGTGAGGTGTTCGTGGCTTGAATGGGCGAGAGGGTGTGAAACCGACGAGTGAAGCCTACTGTGCGTGAGGGCGCGTGGAGGACTCTAGAACATTGCGACTAGCGGGACATGGACTGAACTGAGGTGGGACTGAATGGAAGTGTAATACTGATTTTATTGTAAATATTCGGACTGTCAAATATGGACGAATAAATTATAAAATAATCGAATAGTTTGACACACTGTCTATTGGGACTGATATTTAATTATTCAATTTCATTGATTTCTTTGCCGTAATTATAAATGTTATTAATTGGTGTCAATTGTGAACAGTGAGTGATTTCGATTTATTGTGAGAATTTGTGTTCAGAGAATTTTACTGTTGTTATTGTAAATAAAATAAGAGCATTATAATAAATTCTTTTATTTGATTAAGACTTCCATCACTTAACAAACTTGGTATAGCCCACTTAATTTCTAGCGAGAGAAATTGTAACACTATTTTCATAGTGAGATATTGCTTTTGTTTTTCCATGCGGTCTATTACAGGAGGAAATGAAAGGAATGTTGTAATTTATTTTCGCTTCTTTACAATAAAAACTAAATTAAATTTT
This sequence comes from Dryococelus australis, assembly GCA_029891345.1. Lineage (NCBI taxonomy): Eukaryota > Metazoa > Arthropoda > Insecta > Phasmatodea > Phasmatidae > Dryococelus > Dryococelus australis. The sequence goes on from CM057001.1 coordinate 29,588,928, forward strand.
TATTTATCAGAGACGTTTCTTGCGCAATGAAATTTATTGCCTCCGAACTCGTAATATTATGTGCAATATTCACGTAAAATACCATTCACGTCCTAACAGCTTCTATATAAATTAATTATCCTTATAACCTACTTCATTTCCAGCAATTGTTCGTTATTTTAAAGTTTCTTGGCGTCCATATTTGTCGTACACGATTCTGATTGGCTGAGACCGTCAAACATCAAACAAATTTTTTAACAGGTCTGATTTTCAAATGTTTGATTGGAAATTGAAGGCATCCAACTTTTTCAGACAAGTATGGTGGTATTTATGACGTTTCGATGACATCATAGCTGTCCAACGTTATTTGACCAACCTTATTGGAAGCAGTTTTACAGAAAAATTTGACAGCCTGACAGTGGTTACAAGTATGTTATGTCCATTATCGATGTTTTCTCAAAATATGCATTTGCTATACCAATTAAAGATAAAACAGCCAGAAATGTAGTAATGGGCTTTGAAAGTATATTTTGAAAAGAAAATCACGTAATATACAAAACGACAATGGCTTAAAATTTTATAATAAAATATTTAAAGAACTTATCAAACATATGACATCGCTCATTATTCTACATTCGGCGAACTGAAAGCCAGTTGTGTAGAAAGATATAATTGTACGATGAAGAATAAAATGTGGAAGAAAATTGTGATTTAGTTTTTTTTTAATGCTCTTTGAGATATTTACGAGCATATGTTCCTCATTCACATAGTATTTTCTCATTATAACATTCTTTACATTTTGTTGTATGTTTGTCTATATTTGCTTTATGAGGGGGGAAAAAATGGATAGATTTATTCTCATTACATACTACGCGTGTCTGAGTTGAATAACCATCGTGTTGAATTTCTTTTCTGTTATGTAATTTACTATCTTCATGCTTTTTGGGATAAGAGTTTAGAAACAGATTTTCCGCATTCGCGTAATACGTTCTCTTTATATCAATCATAAAGATTTGTGGCATAATCGGTGGCACATGTTTACATGTCTTAATATGCTTATCTTTTGTGTGTTTAAGTGATGCAAAACATTGAATGTTTAATACTTCGCCACATTTTTTACATTGCTTAGATATGGTATTATTTTCCATTTCGAGCATTGTTGTCATTTTATTTATTAAGAGAATGAAAGAATATATTTTCTTTAATAATTTGTTTCTTCATAGATTACACAAAACAAAAAAAAATTGGATGCTCTGCTCAACAAGTTGAACAATTCGTTTGAATTGACCAAACTACAAGATCTAGAAAAAAAATGGTTTACTGCTACGGAATTTGAAATTTATGAATCTAAGTTTGGTAAAAATTTATTCTAGAAGGCAAATTTAAAATTTCATTTCCAGAACGCTATGTGAAAATAAGAGATCAAAATGCTTTGAAACTATTAAACCAGAAGGAAGTTTGTATGTCATATAATTGTTTAAAAGAAATGAAAAATGGAAAATTTATATGATATAGAGTTCTGATAATTTAAATCTTTTTAATATTTCATTTGATTCGTTTCTTATTTTTGCTTGTTTTTGGCATAGATTTGCTTGATTTAGATTACTCGCTTGCAAAATTGACATTTCTAGAATACGTGAAAATTTGCTTGTTTTTGAGGTAAAATAACTTATTTTTTAAAGTGACACAAATCCTGAACGACCATTTTTTTAATTGATAAATTTGCTTTTTTTATTTTTTATTTATTTTTTTTTAATAGCTTGATTTTGGAGTAAAAATCTTAGTTTAGAGAAATTCTTTTTTATAAAAAAATTTGAGCTTAAAGTTTGCCACAAAAACCTTGATTTTTCGATGAAAAATTGAGTTCCGCCAGCTCCCGCATTAAACATCTACTTATCGGCTTTGTGAATCTTTGTTAGGCCATGGAATGACAGTTAAATGGGGCAAGTTGTGTGACAAAACAAAACCAAGTATAACCAATATGAACAACAGAGTCCAGTTTGATAAACTTAAACAGATGTGACTACGCAAGACTGAGTGCGACAAAAAGTGCTGAAAATCATTAAAAATCGCCTAACGTCACGAAACAAAATAAGATTTTGTTGAACATAACAAAATTTTGTGGTGCATTGTAAAGCAGGATAAAATTGAGCTGAGTGTAACCAAAGTGGCCAAATTTAACCAGTTCAGTCACTGTGTCCACGATCGTGGACACGTTGCAAATGATGATACTTATGGCCAGTAATGTACATATCAAAGCATCAGCGCCGAACACACTGAGAGTCTGCCTTGTGGCTAATCTGATTTGTGGAATTTTCTACACCTCTTTGAAATGAATAGTTCATGCCCGTATCATTGAGGAAGCCGGGCATTGTTCATTGGCTGCGAGAAAAATGCTGAATACAAGTACAGTCAATGCCAAAAAATTACGTGATTGCAACACTTTGACTCAGAAATTAATGTGTGAACGGACGGGTTAAGTGAATGTAGCAAGAATCACCTAATACTACTAGTACCGAGTGAGATGAAAGTGTCTGAAACGTGAACAAGTATTGATCAAACATAACCACCTGTGTCCACGCATAAACAGCAATGGCCTGCGGTGAAATAGCGTGACCAGACCAGGTGAAACTTGTGCCGCAGCCAAATGTAAGCAAAGGAACAAATATTACAAAATTTACCAAACACTGTCGAACATGACCTAATGTGAACAAACGAAATAAATTGCGACGAAACATGGTCGAATGATTCATGAGAAAATGTAAGAGGACGTAATATAATATGACGTATGATTAAATGTGGCCTGATGTAACCAGGCATGATCAGAAAGGGCTGATTGTGAGAAAACAAGTTTAGCATTACCCAATGTGTCATTGTGTAACTAAACATTACCTGCTGTAACTAAATTAAGCAGAGGTGTTTGTATGTGACAAAAGCCTGTGTGACAGGACAAGACGAAACAGAATTAGTGCCATTACATACCCACAGAATCAATAAAACATTACGAATGAGACCAATTATATCTAACAGTCGCTAATACTGATTGGGTTCCAAAACGAGTGACCATGACTAAACAGTCATATAAAATTAGACATCGTATAATGTCGACTATGGTTGGACATGAGAGTATCTGTTCGAATACGAACAGGCGTAAAAATGCGAAACAGTGTTATTTAATTAGACTAAATGTGTACAGAACACGACCAAACACTGTCTAATGACACCAAAAAATGACTAAAACTATCCAAACGAAACTGATCAGAGGTAGCCAACGAAAATTAAAACATATGTACATGATCAAATATGATTGAACATTACCAAACGTGACCAAATGTGAATATGATTGAGTATCAACGAATGTGATTAGACGTGTTAGAATGAAACCGAATATGTCAGACACGATCACATTCGTCCAGAGTTGAACAATCATAACCTCACATGACCAGACATAACTGAATATTCATAAACTTAATGAAGTACTCTTGAGCATGGTCAAATATAACTAAACATGACTAAACAAAACAAAGAGTCACGAAATTTCATCTAAAAAGTTATCACACAATATCATTAACTAATCAGTAGTGACTGTTCAATAGGCAGTTATTATTTAGGATAGTCTTCCCATCTGTGTACACCTTATCGTAACCTAGTTTGTCCTGCCACAATAGTGCCTTTCTTACGAACACGTAACGTGTTAATATCTCTTTAGAATTCATTGAACATTAAAATTATCATCCTAATTTATCATTTTACTTATGCGTAATTGAAGTGATCCATAGTTTTACTCATGCATACCGGTATCCACTCGCATAAATTTTTTGGCGATTATATAAAACTCCAGTAGTATGGTAATGTCGGTTCGGGGACAACTGGCATTTTGGCACAGGAGGTAGGGGTTTCCCACCATCTTGTTTACCCGTATCCCACTCAAATAGACCATTTCCCCCTTTGAAATCGGTCTTTTTCATTCTAAATTTCCCTTTTTTTTCCCCTTAAAATTTCCTATTTTTCCTTCAAAAAATATCTATGCCCCAAAATTGCAATTGCGAGTCCCAGAAAGACCATTTTCGAGCCATTTTAAAGATTTAGGGACCTCGCTTAATACTTGTAGGGCACCACCCCGTCACCCCCCTCCCTCTATAACCAATGACCCCTTCCAATCCCGAATCCCTGACAATTATCATAAAAATTGTAAAGAAAAAAATTCTAGAAGATCGAATAACATATAACGTTACCCTAAACTAACCCTCGCTAATCCTACCCCACTCACCTCACCTCCCTCTTGCGCCTCTAGCAATTCTATTATAAAAATCGCAAAAATTTATATATAAAAAATCCTAAAACATCTTAGAACATATAATGTTACCCTTACACTCATCCCACGTACAAAGTTCCTTACAAATGACCCAATGAGCCAAGTCCGTTCTATTACCCTTACACTCATCCCACGTACAAAGTTCCTTACAAATGACCCAATGAGCCAAGTCCGTTCTATTACCCTTACACTCATCCCACGTACAAAGTTCCTTACAAATGACCCAATGAGCCAAGTCCGTTCTATTACCCTTACACTCATCCCACGTACAAAGTTCCTTACAAATGACCCAGTGAGCCAAGTCCGTTCTATTACCCTTACACTCATCTCACGTACAAAGTTCCTTAAAAATGACCCAATGAGCCAAGTCCGTTATATTACCCTTACACTCATCCCACGTTCAAAGTTCCTTACAAATTACCCAATGAGCCAAGTCCGTTCTATTACCGGCGCGACTGTAATACAAAATTACCCGACACGGGAGAGTAATTAATACCACAAGTAAATAGTAAGTCTAAAGTTAAGTCAGTAGTAATTTTTTCATTACCTTGAACCTCGTCTGATTGCTTTCACAACATCAACGTTTATGGCAGCAGTCACTTACAAATGTTCCACTTCATTGCGGTCCAAGCTTCCATTAATACTATGAATGTCTTCTGGAATCGGCCTTTTTGCTTGTAGTTGTATAACTATCGTACGGGCTATCTCTATCAGCTAGTAAAGCTTAGACTTATTTTGTTATCTTCTGGATTTCATACGCGTTTTTTTGTATTGTACATGCTTGTCAATATTTATCTTCAATAATAAATTTATATAATCAAATGTACACTAACACTCTGCCCCACATTAATGCACTTCTGAAGGTTTTTTAGCGAATTGCTGTATGCCAATTGCCTTACGATGTCGGCGAGCTATTAGTTATGCATGTGAGTGTAGTATAAACGCGGTGTATTAATTTAAGGTTTACAAGTTTTTTTTTTTTTTTTTTTTTTTTATCGTGACTATGAGGTGACGCATATTATTCGTATTTCGTATACTATGGGTGGCTTCAAGAAGAACCAGAAGGTTAACTATACGACTAATGAGTATACACCGGGCGCACTATATCTGTAGGCTTGGGATACGTCACACATTCACCATTGCGGACGCCTGTTGGTAAAGAGGGAGGGAAGCACGAGGGGTGGCTGTGAGCGGATGTACATTGTATAGGCTGTTCACGGTAAAATGAGCTTTTTTGAAAGCCCTGCTTTAGATCTGCTTGTATGCACGTTATGTCTTCTTCAGCCTTATATATAAAATTAACATTGCCACGGGCCTCAGGTATTTATTCATGCGTCGGTCAAATAACACGGTAAAATTATTAGGAAAGTAAATATTTTAATAATTTCCTCATTTTTACACTTCTATGCATTAAAAGAACAGAAAGCGAAAGAAATAATTTTAAGTTATCAGATATGGTTACCTAACACTTTTTATTCGGCGTTAAGATATGGAACTACTTTACATCCATAGTTATCAACTTTACTGGGCCAATGTCACTCAGTGCACCCATTGAAATATATGCATGCAGGGGGCAGTGACTTTCATCTATGGTTCATTTCTAAAGTGCTCACTTTATCGTGAACAGGCTTTGACCGAAAACATTGGCTACTTCACTGCCCCCTTCCAGCACTGCGACGCCGTCCGTTTCGTCATATGAAGATGCTGTATTGTCGTAGTCTTCCCCAGTACCACTATCACTGTCATTCCTCTGAGCCTAAATATACCGGGGTCTATTTCAATATCGAAACAAGTGTCCGGGTTATAGTACTAATTATCAAGTTGTTTTCACATGCTTGCAATATTGTTGCCAGTTTTCTGCTCCTAAACTGTTAAAAATGTCTTCACGAATTAGTTTCACTTCGCATGAACTGCAGGCATTATTACGGGATGAAATTTTTCCCTTTCATCAGCCCGAATATTTTCAATTGGGTTCCAAGTCCGGGTGATAGGGCGGCAAACGAAGTGCTGTATACCCGAAGCTTTTCAGTATTGTATCCCCGCTGAATAAATTGCTGTGCTGCGTAATGAGCTGGTAAAGTGTAGGCTTAAGCATGTCCTCTGCAAAGGGAATGTTTTTTCTGTCGCAACCACTGTTGCATGACGTGCTTTGTTGAGTTTGATGTAGGCGACCTGTTAATCCCGATATTGTGATACGGTGCATCGTCGAAGACAGCACCGCTGTTGGCAGGAAGATTGGGTATAAGTCTCTGTCGTACCCATTTCTCATAGTTTTGCTGGTCCACGTTGTGATGATAGTCTCCTGTAGCTTGCCACATCGGCAATGCGTTTGGAACTAAACCACCCCCACCACCACCCAGCGCGAATCATTATCAGCCGCTGGCCTTTAACAGGTGTGAGCAGGCCGTGTGTCGAGACACCACTCCAGGACTTCTTGTGTACTTATGACGACAAAATATATGACTCGTCCATATAAACGATATTACGATTGTCGTTTCTGAAACGTCGCATGGCTTTTAAACAATCGATCCGTTTCTGTCGAATGTCAGATTTCTCGATCGAAAGTGAACGCTGCGATTTTGTTTTCTGCCGCCGAAAACTTAACCTCTTCGGGATTTTACGTAACGTTGTATTGCAGCCTTGGAAATATATTTCTTCTTTTAGTTTTTTCCTTGAATTTATCAATTGCTGGGACACATTTGCCTGTCACATAAAAGTTGTATACAATTCCTAAGGACTACTCGTTTATCAAAATTATGTAGCTGGTATCTACATGTCTTTTGTCTCTTCTTATCAGGTGTCACAAAACGCATTCCTTCATCAGTTTCAACATTCTTGGTTTCCACTTTTACTTTCTTCACCGCACCACGAGACACACCTGTAGCTGCAGCTGTCCGCAGCTGAGCTTTGTCCTTGGGTATCGACAGTTTCACAGCATGGGCTTCTTTCTCCATAAAACACAACACATTATAAATGACTTCCCGAGTCTGTGAACTTTTCACCCTTTAACTTCGATAATATAGGTGGCATCTTTCAAGCAATAGGTACAGGGTGAGTGCTTTATAAGAGGCTCTGTGGGACATGTGAGTAACGGAGCGAGAGAATGAGGAAATACAGTCCAGTGTGACAACAAAATACCTACAGTAAGTGCTGGGAGTGGCCGCCATTGACCTCTAAGTACTCAAAAAACAAACATACACATACGTAACGGAAATTAATCAAAAAAATTAAATAGCATATAAAGCAAAATTTTATAATTTTTACTATTGCACAAAAGGAGCTCGTGTTTCCAAACTATCCTTACATAAACAAACATATGAAAACAAAAGACAGTCAAAAACAAACACTGCACACACCACACGACCTTGTAAATAACTCGGGATGAACGAGTAACAAAACGTGCAAGTTTATAAGGCTGTAATGTCTTCCGTTCGTCCGTCAAAAGATAAAGCTTGCGAAGGTTTTGACGGACGGACGGAATTAAGGGGCATGGTGCACGAAAACCGTATATTTACATAATTTTCGTCGTAACTTGTTTCACAGAGGATTTTTTTCGAAATTTTCTACTCGACAAGACGTAAATAACAGTTTTGAACACCTTACGTTGTTACGAATTCACTGCGTTCGTTATTCTCGGAGCACTAATTGAATGTCCCGCGGGGCCTCTTTTAAAGGACGTGCCCTGTATAATCGATTAACTATTCGTGTCGCGCACACTCATATACGTTCGGCAAGTCGCTTAATTTAACACGAATGGTACCGGATATAAACACATTTCTTTACAACCTTTGTACCAGTAATAATACACAGTCGATCAGGTTTCATTAAGAACACAGATGAAACTCTCGTGTACCACGGTCCGACTTCACTGATTTATACTTACGCACTGTAGCGACGAGCACATATATTTTCAGGTCGGATAGTACGCGGAGGACAAGTGTATTCTGCGCATGCGCGGTCGGTCATTCATCCCCCTCCAGCGCGTCTTCGGCCACGCGTTGTAACCGCCTCTCAGGCCTACAGATATTCTGCGCCCGGTGTACTTTATGATATATAAAGGCCGTGGACACATTCGAAATCAACCTTAGGAAAAAGTCACTGCTCCTAGCTGTAATATCATTTACCGGGCGCCCTGAGTGACATGCGCCCAATTAAGTTGGTAACGATGGATGGGAAAATAGTTCCGTATCTTTACGTCGAATAAAAAGTATTAGGTAACCATTTTCTGTTAACTTAAATTATTTCTTCGTTTTTTTTTTTTTTTTTTTATGTATCGAAGTGTAAAAACGGGCAAATTTGTTAAATATTTACTTTCATAATAATTTCACAGTTTCACTTGACCGACGCATGAGTAAAGTGATGATGCCCGTGACAATGTTAATCTTACATAACGCGGAATAATACAAAACGTGCATACAAGTAGATATTAAGCAGGGCTTTCAAAAGTGCTCATTTTATAGCGAACAGCTTATAGATGAAAACAATCTTGATAAAGTTCTTAAAAGATTAGATGATATGTAGGCCGTGACATCTCGTTGACACAGACATCATTAGAGATGGAACCGGATACATATGCAGCACTAGTGTGGCAATTTCATATACTCATTTTCTTTACCCGGGACTCGAACCCTGAACTCCTCCTACCGTAAGCTGGCATGCAACCAACTCCAATACGGAGGTATAAATACACCGTTAAAATTTTCCGTATATTTACAAAAAGTCCGTTTTTGAAAATCAATGTGTCCGTAATTTTACGGAGAGTTTACGGACACCTTTGAATAAATTTTTACCAGCACTTTTCCGTTAAATGAAGGAAATTATTTTAACAGTGTATAAGCATGAATTCCGGTTGTAATCGGTCCAATGTTTTAGTACACAGGGATCACTAACTTGGAATATTTATATAAGGGTGTCATTTTAAAACAAGTACTCACGTGAGCCACTTAAATAATATAAGTTTACATGGCTTAGTATGTACAAAATATGGTGGGAATTATTAGATGTTTTCCCGAAATAGGGTATAAACGTTCCAGTTATTCTCCTGGCATCATTTTACTGAAAGGCGGTCAAAAGGACTATTATATGTAGTTAGTATTTGATTCTTAAAATTGATACTGCAACATGCAAAGTTTGTTTGGATTTTGTTAAACGATTCGATATATATCATGCTAATCTAAATTAATTATATTGCCGCCAACTTAACTCACTTAAAAAATGTAATTTTACTTGGCATGCAGTGACACTGCTTGTGTGCAAAATTTTGTGTCAATCGGTTGATGGGTGCCGAAAATATGGCATAAAAGTTCATATTTCACCTATGTCTCTACCATCTTATGTGGCGAGTTTGGGTCATTTAGGGTTCATTACGGGTCATTTAGAGGTCATTGGGGGTCATTTAGGCACCATTAGGAGTTATTTAGGGATCAACGAGGAGATGTCATTTCATGGTCATGGAGGGGGAGGAGAAGTCATTAGGGATCATTTAGGGGTCATTTAGGGACTGTGGTGGAGATTGGCAGAGCTAATGGAATGGGTGTTAGGTTATGGGCTGGTTTGAACTCTGTAGTTGCTTGGTACATTTGAGGTATGATGTATGGTATGATTGGCATGTTGGGTGGTTTGTTTGTATTGAGGTATTCTTCGGTCATAGAAGTTGTTATTGCTGGTACATTGGGTGGTCTGGTATCTGTTGGTTATGTTACATTGGCATATGGTAGGGGTTATTGTTATATGGGCTGGTTTTGAATGTCTGGTCGCTTGGATTGACGTGATGATGCCTGACTTTCTATTTGGCTATATTGGATTTTGAATATAATTCTGCTTGATCCATTTGCTCATGTGTAATTGTAAGGTGAATGTTACTCGAAGTGCCGATTGGCCACACTCTGTTTGATGTGCACTTCTGATGTCTGGACATGTCAATCGCGGTTTGGTTGGCGAAGTGACAACCTGAAAAGATATTTCGAAACCTGTTCCGGTGTACCTTAACTTCCTGCTAAGCGTTATATGTCAACATTGCATCGGAGCCGTGCTAAGGTGGTAACTGATGCGACAAGCAGTAGAAAATTATCCAAGCAGAAGATTTCAGCTGTGCCATCGGAAATTTGTTGATTTCATCGAGACTTTAATGCATCTACTGCGACAGGTCTTCCGCAAACGCTAATGTAGCACGAAGGTATGAAAATAATCTATGTGTAAGGAGTACCCTCCACTTGGGATATCGGTGTGAGAAGTTCTCCAAACTGTTTGCACGCACGAACAGTTTAAATAGACATTCTAAACAATGCAAAAGTTATTTATCATCCACCGATGTTGAACCAGTAAAGAAAACCTTCCTCTGTGCAGTTTAAAGCGAAAACCGGCCCTAGTGCAGCTTCGTCTGGTGAATCAGATGCTACATCTATCAACTCATCATCACAACCTACGAAAATAACCTGTGAGATGAAGCCGAATGCAAATGGATTTTTCCTGAAGCAATCTGTATTAAGGAGACTTCTAAAAGATTATGCTGCTCCGAATCTGACAGCTTCGACGAAAGACGTTTGTTCAGTTCTGGCATATGTGAAACAATGAACGGCTCTGGCAGGATACTTGATTCGGTAGATCATCTACAGCTGAGAACGAGCATATTCGGCCCACCCAACTCACAGGCAATATATTGATATCTTTGTCTTTGGTGTGGATTACGAACACATGAAAATACCGACAGTCGAAGATATCACAAAGTGTATATATGCAAGGAGCCTAGGTAAGTGAGAAACCTATGGATCGATGATGGTTACGTCTCTAAGGGCCCTGTAGTGCTGAGAAGTTTATATCTGGGTTGCTGCAACTTTCATAATGGGCATAATTGACAACTTTATTCCTGGTTTCCTACTCCTTCCGACATGACGCCAGCAGAACCATCTGGACCTGCTAGTGTATGATCTACAGAACTTTCAGTAGCTAAGCTGTGCCGCTTTTGTTGCAAAACTTTGCCTTCAAGCTTGCTGCACGCCGACACGATGTTTATAAGTGCCAGAATAGTTGGTTTAATATTTAACGAAGGACTGGGATTTGTATAAGGATGTAGACGAACATGAATATTTTAGTAGTGTTTTTGTAGTAATATATTTTTATAAATTTAATACATAAAATGTAATATTTTATCTTATCAACCCTATATCGTAAATGGTCTGTTATAAACTGCTTTCGTTAAAAACATCACTATGAATAAAATACATAGGCTAATCACAATGGTTATAAAGTTCTTATAAATACATTCCTGGAGCTATAAATGATACTTGCAAACTCAAATTATATTTGCCTGCCTTAAAGCTTGTGCACATTTGCTGTGTCTTGTGAATAGATGTGGTCTGCTACATAATTATTTAAAAAGAATATATAAAAACAATCAATGTGAACAAAGGTACATGTATTTCAGAAATAACAAAAGAACTCTAATATAAAATTTGCCTTTAACTAGGTCAGTGGTTCGCATGCCCGACTTCTCGTCGATAGGTTGTGGGTTCGAGTCCCTGTTCCTACATGGGAACTTCTTCTTTTTTTAATTGTTACCAGCTGTCATGGGAAAGTGAGAAATTTGCTTAATTTAACTTTTATTCGTCGATTTTACATTAGAATATATTTTCGATACATTTTTACTTTTTTTTTTTTCCCCCAAATTTTTGCGCATTTTTCAAATGATAAAAATTATAATTTCAAATGAATTAATTATAATTATTTATAATTTTACCATGCCTTACTCTGTAGGGCAACACAAGTTCAGCCACATAAATCAAAATGAACGTCAGACAACGTATAGCAGAGAAACAACCTTTTTCAAACAGTAACATTTGGCTCATTTACACAAAAACACACGCAAAAGCTCTTTGAAATGTGAATGTGTTTTGAATTTTCCAAATAATACACTAACGGACGTAACAATATGCCAATACAGCAAACTATAGGCTATTCACTATAAAGTGAGCACTTTTTAAGGCACTCCCAATAGGCATTGATCAGCAATAAATATATTTTATTGCAGTCTCGGATGTTTACATTTGAGATTAGTGGAATGTATAGATTTTGTTTATTAGCCACATACCAATATTTATGTTAAAAAGGGGTAGCAAGATAGAAATTCACTGGAAAGAAATATTCAGCAGGGCTTTAGAAAGTGCTCACTTTACCGTGAACAGCCTATACCAAAAAAATGGTAAACAGTTCAATCCATTCTACAACTATAATACTGTTGTTATACATCAAAACCCTACTTAAGAAATCTTACATCCTGTAAACATTCTGAGGACACAATGAAAACCTGGTCATATCAAAGACCAAACTTTGTAAAATTTCTTTAAAATTTTACATGCCTCGCAGCTACACCATTTATTAAAACTGGCGTGGAAGAGGCTGGCAGCATCTTTAAACTGCCTGGCATATATCTTAAAATTTGACGTATTTTCTGACTATAAAATTATTACAAAACATAAATTTTTGTCCACACGGATATTCTGGAAAACATTCATCTGAATTAATGCAACATTCTAAATTTTCCTTTACATCCAAAGGGCTATAAGAAAAGACATATATTCGTACAACCATTGAATATTTTGGTCTGTTTTATTTTTCCTACGTCCACACGGACATTTCTGAAAATCCCTGTTCTCAATTACTGTGGTTTTTAACATTTATGCTACAAGAAAACATTTTAAAACCACGTAGCATACTTGATTCATTTGCAGCATTCATTTACGTTACTTTACGCTAAAGTGTCTTTGGTTTCTTTCCATATTGTTATTTTAGTCAACATTTTAAGTAAGGCCGAAAATGATTACTTTTAAGCTTTTACAAAAAGCTTGAAAAGAAACAATATTCCAATATGAAAGATATCATTTTAACTGGAAAATTCTGCTACCAAAACTAGGACCAACAAGGATACATATTCTACCTTTCTAGTCTTGAGGTGCCCGTCTACCTGGCTCTTGAAATACACGTTTTTCTACGAAACTATTAAACGTGCGTCCAGTGTATTGACCTACGAAAAGAACACACATTTCAGACGAGGACTGTTGACTGTTTTCAAGACCTTACGTTAATTAGAAACACCATTTCAGAGCACGCCAATATGGCTAAAAACGTCTTCTTCAAAGCACTGTATCTCAAAATTTACGTGTCAGGTCCATACAAAACTAGTCAAGGGGCATGCATTGAACCTTCCTACACACTTTCCACCAATAAAATAATAGCGTCACCGCTGAAAGTCCCATGGGTACACGCAGCACGACGAGAGCTCTGCACTTGATGCGCGTGGCAGTGTCGCCTTTAACACTCCCTCGCCTGTAGGCTTCAAACGCGGAGAAAAGCTCTAGGTAGACGGGCGTCTTAAGGACCCTAGCTATTAAATGTTCAATACTTATCTCATCGTCATACCCCAGCAGCCATCTCGCCCCGAGACAAAGCTGCTAAGGGTATAAAAACTGAAAATTCCTAGCGGCGTGCCCCCACATCTAGCGGGGCATAACGAGTACAATTCGAAATGAACCAATCACAACTTAATCTCCCATAGGAGGTCCTAGATCGGAAAGTCGTTTCTGAGAATTTTGGTGCCAGCAGCGCACCCCTTTTCTGTTCAAACTCGCGCCTACAAAGCAAGCCACTTTACACCAGCGCTACTGGCGGGACGGAGCCGAACTCCCCTCGCAGCTGACAGTCGGCTCGTGAAATCCAGAGTAACTGGCCACGCGTCGCGTCTGGCTGCTCGCGTTCACGCTGCATTTTTCACGTTTTCGTTCCAGTGGCGATTATGCCATGGACGCGAGGTAAGCAATGCTTATCTTATAGATATTGGAAATGTTTGACCCTTTCTAGTTTTCGCCGTAACTTTAAACACATTTCATTCTGAGTTTCCCCGTTTCCGATTCCAGAAACAAGAGTTTTCGCAACTCCCGTACTGTACACGCATAGTGCTGCTGTCTAGTATTTATTTCCACAGACGGGAGCGACTAGCGATGAATCGAACTCGCAAGCGACAACACGCCACATGATCGACCGCGTTCCTTCGGCGGGGTAAGCAGTCGTTCTGTTTGCGTCCTCCAGTCCTACATTTTCTCTTGGAAAGTGGATGAAAGTGTTCGGGAAAACGGGAGTTTTCCCATAATTTGTAATATCTCTCAAAATAATATTCAGTTTAATTATTAGTAAATTAATTTCGTTTCCTCTTAATAAATAATGTTAGGTATTATAAATTGGTAAATAGGCTATATGTGGAGGGTAAAGAAAGTTGGAAGTTGGGTTTGTTAGTAAAAATTGCTTACCCTGTAAAAAATCTCACTACATGCCACTTTCGTTCGCTGACGTAACACCGGTGTCCAGAAGGCAAAGAGACGTTTTATTTATTTATTGTAGTTTTGTTTAAGTATTTTTTGGTAATTTGTTGCGCCGGTCAATCTCTCGTCGTAGAGCCGGCATGCGATATAGGTGACGTAGCGATGTAGTCGGTGTCACGCGAAGCCAGTTCGCTGGGGCGCACAGGTGGAAATTTCCACGTGATGAGACCACCTGACTCAAATGCATCGATTCCTAGATGTTGGTCGTTTTACGATTGATTTGACAAGGTCAGCCAGCTGTCTGATCCTCGAGAGCTGTATAGGAAGCGGTGCGGGGCAGCGGGTAGGAAGAAGGGTGAATGAAGAGATTTAGGCGGCTCTTAACATCGAGGTCTTGAGGTGAGTTTGGAGGCAGCGCCGGAACGAAGGGGCGGGGGAAACGGGCGATCCCCGAGAAAACCCGTCGACCAACGGCATCGTCCGCCACGATTCCCACATGCGAAAATCTGGAGTGACCCGGCCGGGAATTAAACCCGGATCGCCTTAGTGGGAGGCGAGCATGCTAACCGCTCAGTCACCGTAGCCTTAAGGGTGAAGGAGGCTGGTCGATGCTTTTTGTGATGGTTTTATGTTCCTGGAAGGGTGGTAAGGAGGTCCATGGTCGTGTGTTTAGAAGACGACATGCCTTGATGTTGGGGGTGGGGGGGTGATGAATGTATTGATACTTTGAATATAATTTCCGACGATGTTATGGGGCAGTGACAAAAACCGCTTTAATTTTTAGATACTTTTCTTATAAAAAACATGTGTTTTTGGTTGCACGGGGGAGGGGGTAGTGGGAGAGTCTATAAGGTGGGTTGACGATATTGTATAGTGGTTTTGGTGCGGGTCAGAGGTGTTGGTAAGTTGGGGTAATTGTAATGAGCAGAGGCGTGCAAAATTCGCGTTATTTTATGGGTACACGTTATTCTTTAAACACGTGTAACTTTACAGTACGTATGTCATTGGACCGTACTTTAGATGACACGTCCTAGTTAACTGTGCGCCAATTGAAAAAAACATACTTCATAATCGTGTGTCCGAATCACGTGCAGTTCATCCAGAAAGGGCTTTGCTACAAATCTATGTAGCAGCCAATGACGAAACGACGTCGGATATGGTATAAACAGTACTGTGAAGTTCAGTCTGCTGACAAAGTGACGCGACTTCTGCCTGTCCTAATGAGGTTTGAAAAGGGGGGGGGGGGTCCATACCTTTAAATCCAAAATGGTGGTCATGAAATTGGGTTAAATAATCGATACGACATCGCTATCGCATGCGCCTTGAAAAGACAGTCCGGATATATACAAAATTCAATACTTACGCCTTGTAAATTATATTTAGATTTTTAAAATTATTTTTTAAAATTATTTGATTTTATTAGCTCTTCAGATTCCTCACTGTGGCTGACACTGTAACAACTTTCGCGATTATTCAACCACAACGAGAAATTAGTCACATTTAGGAGCAAGCACTTTTTTCACAAATTTTTGGAAAAAATGTGGAAATTTTCAGGGGCAATAAGGAAATTTTGGGTTAAATATTTGATACGTGAAGTGATTTTAAGGGGGAAACGGGACATTTTTGAGGAAAACTGGAAATTCCAGAATGGCGGCTGGAGCCGCAGAGCCACAGCCCCCAGCCCTTTTGCCAGAATCGGCATAACCTATCTACTGATAAACCAAGCCATTGCTTTAATTACCTTTGGCGGCCAAGCTCTGTACAAACGATAACCAGGCAATTCAACATGTGAAGATGAAATATTTTCCTGAAGACAGGTTCCCGATACCTATATCTCAGTGAAATGCAATGGACGAAATTTTGTTTTAAACCCTTCATTGTGTATGAGTAGTCACTGGCAATTATTTTGTGCTGAATGATACGATGTATCATAGTTCTCGGGAAATACTTTACAGTAGGACTCAGCAGTACCAACCCGTTTTTACCACTGACATTTATGGGTTTCGCTAGTTAGTTGGTGGTTATGATTTAAGGGTGTTCAAGAAACAGAAATTATTTTCGAGATTTTTAGATTGTTCCATAATTTTTCCTTGTGGTATAAATCAATAGCCTGGATAAAAGTATAACGATAGTGGTAAAAATTTTGTTCAGAAAGAAATGAAAAATAACTGTAGGTTTTTTTTAACATTATTATACAGGATGAGTCCTTTAAAAGACGCCCCGTGGACATGTGTGTAACGGAGCGAGGGAATGAGGATATACAACCAGTGTGATAACATATAGAGTAAGGTGATGGCAGTATCCGCCACGTCCAGCACCTACTCTTTAGGCTATTCACGGTAAAGTGAGCACTTTTTAAGGCCCTGCTACAATTTGCCCTTCAATTAATTTCTAACTTTCTGCCACTTTTTATCATAAACATTGCAACATGACAAATAAACACAGTGTATACATTTCACTACTCTGAAAAGTTAACATCTGAGGCTGTAATCAATTATATTTATCAGGGGTTAAATCTTTTGAAAGGGTCTTAAAAAGTGCTCACTTTATCGTGAATGACCTATAGCTATTTTGTTGTCACACTGGACTGTATGTCCGAACAGATATCTCGAATGTCGATGAAACTGATACCGCTAAAACTCAAAATATTTGGAAATTTGTTGCGTCGTTCGCCAGTATTTCAGTTTTAACTACATGGAGTTTTGAAAATAGCTGGAAGTAAAATTACTATCGTAGGCGTGAACAGAGTGTGGAATTCACGTGACTTCAAGAAACAAAGTTTTATCTGCAGTCAAACTTTTTCTTAAGATAACTTTTTTAACTTGCACGAATCAAGATTTTAAGTTAAAGTCCTCATATTTATTGTAAAAAGTATGAATGTTATTTTTCAGGTGATTTGGTATTTTCATCGAGTTATAGTATATATAATCTTACGAAATCATAAATTACGTTCAGAATCTAGAAAAAAAAAAAGTGAGTTCATGATGAAGTGCCTTAACTTTCGTCAATAGTGGGTTCGTTAGGAGTTTTGTATAGAGCCGGCCCATCTCATCTTTTGACGTGCGGGTCTTAGAAAAATCACCTCATGTGTGACGCGATTGGTTTTTTCCCGACATAATGCCATGTATTACAAACATTTTTTAATATTTTGTTAACATAAAAAACTTATTTTATGTTCAATCGAACTTTTAATTGTATTTTATCTATAAACTGTATTATTTCACTTATAATTAAAATGCGTAAATACAAGTAGAATGTGCATTGATATTACCTAGTAAGAAGTAGTTCTTATGCAAATTATTATATTAAACTGAATGCACACGAACGCGGCGCGCTGTCCCTTAGGTGTCATTTTCTAGGCTGGGTAAAGCTGTGTTCGCACGAGGCGGAGGAATATCCTGGAAGTAGAACTTAGCGGGGCTTCAGGAAAGTTTGAAGTAACTGAGAATTTATGCTAATATTATAAAGAGGTAGTGTTTGTAACTTTGTGTGTTTGTGTGTTTGGATGTAGGAGGTAATCTTCGAAACTACTCATCCGATTTAAAAAATTCTTTCACCAGTAGAATGCTACGTTATCACTGAGTGTCATGGGCTATATTTTATTTTAAACATCAATAGGGATCCCTACTAAAACTCCAATAATGTAACCCAAAGTGTAAATAAATTACCTATAAAATTCCTTACATTGCGTGCGCTGCGAAAACTATTGATGATAGAACAAAATAATGTACTATGGCTTTGCAGGACGGACAGATTCGGAAAATAAAACTTGCTGTGTGCTGCGTACGGCGCCAACCTTAGAAGCTCTACTGCCATTATGGGGGGAGTTACTTTTGTGTTTGCTGGGGCTTTTCGGCAGACACTCCCTGTAGTTACAAAAGGGACGCGTGCAGATATCATCAAAGCATGTCTTAAATTATCTCCCTTATGGAGTTCTACTCAACACCTGAATTTGCGAACGAATATGAGAGCCTATCTTGGTGGAGACACGCATAAAGATTTCCCACAACAATTGCTCAGACTTGGCGAAGGAGTTTTTCCTTCTCTAAATTTGGGCACTAATTCTGCTGAAATCATTTTAAATGAGACATTAGGTCAGATAGTCCACAGTCTGCAGCATCTTATAGAAGCAGTATATCCGGGCCTCGAAAATTTGCTAGAAAGAGACTTTCACTGGTTGTGTTCCAGGGCAATAGTATCGCCTAGGAACGACACTGTCAATGAAATCAACAATCTCATTATACAAAGAGTTCCCGGCCAAGTCAAAACCTATAAGTCGATTGACACAGTCACCAATGTTGACGATGTCGTCCACTTTCCTCAAGATTTTCTAAATTAGCTTAATCCTTCTGGCTTGCCACCTCACGAACTATCATTAAAAGTCGGTACTCCTATCATGCTTTTAAGGAATATAAGCCCTCCTAACATGTGTAATGGCACAAGATTGCTCATTAAAGACTTGAAAGAAAATTTGATTGTCGCGACCATCCTCACCGGTCCAGCAGCCGGCCAGCCGGCAAACATCCCGAGGATTACCATGATTCCCACGGATTTGCCACTATCTTTCAAACGGTTGCAATTTCCCGTAAAAATATCGTTCGCGATTACTATTAATAAGTCCCAAGGTCAAACCTTCTCTTTATTTGGAATCGACCTACGAAAAGAGTGTTTTTCCCATGGCCAACTATATGTTGGTTTATCACGAGTTGGAAGTCCCGAGAAACAGTACATTTTGCTGCCAAACAATAACAGGACGTCAAACATTGTCTACAGAGAATGTCTTAGCCAATAACATATTTAATACTTCTATCTCAGATAAATTGCATTGTAATATGTATATTAATATGAAAAATTATAAAAAAGTAAGAAAATGTATCAAATAAAAATAGCAAAAAAACTTTAAATTATAAATTATTTAATTAATTATTAAATTATAATGTGCTTTTTTAATGCTTTAGGAGAGTTTACCCAACCTAATTAACGCCGGGTTAAGCAGTTTTTTTTATCTTAATTGCACCCGTGCGAAGCCGGGGCGGGTCGCTAGTGGACTATATTTTGTAAATGAAAAACGAGTGCATGAGAATGTGAGCGACATTATTAGTGATTGTTCAAATGAATTTGCTCTTCTTGCATCCAGCCAATCGCATAAGGTTGTATATTAATATGGATTTAGCAAATGAATGTTGTGTTACTATATTAAAACCGATTTAATACTCTTGTGGCACCAGAACGCACCGAATTCCAGTATTACTATTCTGCATTTCCAGCTAACTTGCACCTACTGCTGAACATCTATATTAGCCATATATTACAACATGTAATATTTCAAGTAAGTCAAAATCTGTCTCTCATCCACGGGAAAACATGTCCATCATAGTTTTTTTTTTTTTTTTTTAGGCTTCTGCAGTTGGGGCGATCTAATGTACTCATTGCTGGATGTAATGAACGTAAGTGGTGAAGGAAAAACTGTGTACATTTTAATGCTATTGTGCTTACTATGAACGTACCGTTACTTTGACGTACAAGTAACCGAAATATAGTTATCCTATATTAATCTGTGTATATAAGGCCTGGTTCATATTTTACCTGTCAAGGGAACTTCCATTTTAAAGCAGGATTACACATTATTTTTGTAGCAAGTTGTTTTTTTTTTATGGAAATAAAATTATTACAGACCTCAAGAACTCCGTGGTTCAAATAGTTTTGGGCTAGACATATTTAGGCGCATACGAGAAAGGAAAGCAAACTAAAAGTATATTTATCTTTTTTTTTTTTCAAAGTAATTTTGCAGCTGAAGATGTATGATTTCGCACACAAATTGCTCAAAAATGTGTGACGGCTATCCATGCACGTCGAACGAAAGTAAAATCGACGGTGCCATATGAAGTGGAGAAAATGTTGGCCGTTTGGGACGGCTTACCTTCGCTGCGAAGGGGATGTGTTTGACGAGCTCCACGCCTCACGTCCGCAGGACGGGCCTGCTGGTCTGCAAGTATGGGCGCCGCGGGGCAGCTACCGGCCACGAAATACTATGACTGTCTTCCCCTCCCTCGTATGTCACCTTGACCACGTGGCGCCAGCCAGCCAGTCACGTACCAGCAGGGTGCCTTTCAAGGACTTCAGATATCGACGCAGTGAAGATAATTTTGTAGTGTTCTAGATGATTTCAAATAAAATATTAATACAGTTGTCTCGCCCAGATTAGGGAGACAGCACAGGGTTTTCACTAGGGCAAGAACTGCTGTTCCGTCAACATTTTAAAAGGGGGGGGGGGGCGCTTGCCGCCATTTTAGTTAAATATGGTTTAAAGCAAAATAATTATATGTAACCTGTATATAGCTAGAAAGAGATTTAATTTAGTAAAAATATAAATTTTGGGGGAAGTTTTAAACTGAATTATTTTTGAAACCTTTCCTATACTAAATGTAATCTTTGGGAAAACTATATTTTTATATAATATTTACTGATTGTAAAATTTTGGGGGTAAACTATGTAAATTGTTATATTTTGATATAAAAACCAAGGCAACGAATAATTTTCAAACCTTTTCACTGAACCAGCCCAAATCCCTTTTTTTTTGACATCATTTTAATACAGTGATACAGTTGGGATAAAAATGCACAAATAGGAAGAGACCTAAAAAATTCGCGAGTTCAATGACCTGCAGGCTATATTCTACAGTCCTATGTACAAATATACCAATGTCGACTGCGCATTGGTTGTCTGCTGTCACAGTGGAAGGCGACGATTGGGCCAACGTTCTCTAGGAGGTGTTAAACGCCATGTGGACCAATGGCTAAAGTTATCTAAA
The DNA here is from genome assembly GCA_029891345.1 of Dryococelus australis. Lineage (NCBI taxonomy): Eukaryota > Metazoa > Arthropoda > Insecta > Phasmatodea > Phasmatidae > Dryococelus > Dryococelus australis. Next base: position 29,610,343 of record CM057001.1, read on the forward strand.
CACATTTGTTTTGAATTCTAGTTTGCCCCAAGATGAATCCGCAAATTCTTCAGGTCTCTACAAATAGGTTAATAATATCGCGATGGTATATTTTTACGCAATTATTAATATTCATACATCATTATTAGGGACAGGTGTATTTCACGAAAAATTTTATGGCCATGCTAGAATTATATATCTTACGTCCACAACCACGACTTTGCTTTGGTTATTCGCCACGTGTCTGCTCGAGAAGATATGTTCTTATTTGACTGGGACAATCGTCACAAAGTACTCCGATACTGAAAGTAGATGACACATGAGGCACGTGATATTTAAAATCATCCAACAACGAAAGTGCATTTGAACAAAAGTGTTTTGGAGGACAACGGGTATTGAAATCTTTTCGCGAAAAAACACCTGTCCCTAATTATTAGTAATAAATCTACTTATGTTAGTGTACCTACATTTGAATTCCTATCAACATTATCGTACCAGTTCAACTTTGCAGCTGTCTTTGAAAATTACTCATACCTAGGACACCCGATTTTCGCAAAAAGATTTCATGGCCAGTTGTAATTCATAACACTTCGCCTCACACCCCTATTTTTGATTGGATGGTTTGCGTGTTACGCATCCTAGGTATATGCGCGCGAATCACAGACTTAACAATATTGAAGTTACCTAATTCTGATTGGCTAGTCAAGCTGTAAACTGTCCTCTCACAAAGACACTCCGCCAAAAAGCGAAAGAAATCGGCTGGCACGCCCGTAGGGTATTGAAATCCAGCATGTGCGGAAATCTTTTCGCGAAATTCGGCTGCCCCTGCTCATACCAAAAGGTACATTTACGCATAAATTCCACTTACGCGTAAATACACACGTTTATTTTAATGTGCAGCTTATTTCACCTGGGATTGTATGGTATTTGGAATTTGTTTACTTGGAGATTTGTTATTGATGCATAGTTCTTACGGTGTATCTGAAAAAAAAATTGCTACGCACTTACGAATGTAACTTAATTACACGCATCCTCGAATTACAGCATGTCCTCAAGTGAGTCCGACAGAATTCTCATAAGTTGTAAATTTCATAGTTGTACCTCCGAAAAATTAGGTATTAAAGACGATTGGAAATTTATAATTGTTTTGGTTCAAAAAATTAAACGATCCGTATTCTTACATGAACAAAGAATTTTCTTAAGTGTCTTATTTTTTAATGACAATCTAACTTCGTATAAAAACCGCCATTTTGATAAATGTGTCACGTAACATTTACGACACGCTAAATTGTGACATACTTAAAAAAAAAAACATGCATTTATATCAAATGAAAACGTTACAATTTGTTACAACAATATGCAGTATTAATTGCGTGAGTTAAATAGAAGCAAAGAAAAATAATATCCACTACTCCAAAGTAATTACATTTGTATTTTGTACGAGGTAACAATTTAAGTCACACTTGTGTGTCTGGCGTATATAACACTAGTTGTTAGTATCACAGTTTGGATCTTTGTAAACTTTGAATGAAGAGAATTTTCCTCCAAAAATAGCATTATTCGAACATAAATAATTGTGACTTTAGCTATAAATTTACAGATATAAGGGATTGGTATTTTCTCTTCGTCAATAGTATACAATAAATAGCGAAAATAATGTTTTCTAATGAATTATATGTGTGTGTAGGTGTGTTTCCTCAGGTAATTCGCACAGAACGCTTTGCGCTATGCTGGGAGCATTTAGAAATATTATTGTCCATGTGACCAGTAGTATCAGTGCAGACGTAAGTTCGGCCAATCAGATTTCAGAATGTCACCAACACATAACAGCGCTCTACTGTACTGTGTCAATGCGTCCGGACCCCAAAATTTTCCAAACTTTCCGGAATAACATTTATGGATAAATATGTGCCAGGGATCGGGCCCGCGGAAACCGCGGGCTGAGCCACCATAGATGAAGCAGGTAACCGTACGAATTAGTATTTACGGTGCAATGTCGTCTGCAGTAGCAATTATGGTGAAAGTACGACTTAAGACGTAAGACTTTAGACCTAAGGCGTAAGGCCTACGAAGGGCCTAACTGCTCATGAAAGGCACCTGCCCATACTGGTTTCGCCATAAAAGGCTCAAAAAGGTGAAATATGGGACTCACCACAATCCCACAAAATGGAAAACATACTCCCCTTCACATCTAACTCCTCCCAAGGTGGGTGCGAAGGGGAAGCACAAAGGGTGGGGGGGGGGGGGTGTTTCAAAGAGGATGTATGGGGGATCAGTGAGGGGGGGGGGTTGGCTTCCCCCTCCTACCTTCCGTTTGCCCACAGCGGCCCTCCAAAAACAGCGTTTTTTGTGCAAAAACTTCCGTTCTTGATTAATAGTATTTTAATTCTATATTTAAATTATTTGATATTTCTGTTTCCAAATAAAAACCTTTTAAATGCAAATTTAGGAAGCTTACACTTTTCCGTATCATATGACCAATTACAATATGACCCAAATGTTAGACAGTGAGTTGGGATCGGGTACGTTTTAGCACACTTTCCGAAGGAAAGAACGGCTTATGAGATCACTTTCGTGTCATTGTGTTTGTGCGAGTATGAATGTGTGTATGTATTTGTTAAGTGGCTGTGTGTGAATGTGTCCCCTTTCAATTTTTGAACGCATTAACTGAATAACACTAAACTCGGCACACATATAGTACTAAATAAGGTCACCTGACTTTTATAGTTTGCTACGACACCGGGCACTTATTTGCAAAATGGCGGCAATTTTAAAATTTAGGGTGATATGTCGTCTCGAAAACCATTCAACCAATTTAAAACAAATTTTGTATGCTGGCAAGGCAAGGTGTAAGCATTGAATACCGAAGTGAGTATTGTCGTTGGTCCGCGATTTTGGAAGATAGCGCCACATGAAAGAATAAAGCTTGTATGCTATATCTCGAGAACTACTCAGCCAATCTTCGTCAAATTAAGTACGTAATTAATACTATGATAGGCCAGATAAATATAAGTAATTGAACTTACTAGGCAATTATTTTCAAAATGGCGGATATACTATTTTTTATGTTAATTTGGTGCAACTAACATTTTCAACCAAATTATATATTATATACCACCAAATTTTATATACTGATACTATCTATTACAAGCATCATATAAGCCAAACACGACAAATTTTGCAAGCCATATTTGTAAGACATAGTTACATGAATAAATGAAGTTTTTGGGAAACAATAGACCTATTCCTTCCAAGTATGCCAGACACTTATTTTCGAAATTTCATAGCTATTTTAATTTTAATTTTGTGTGTTATATCGTTACAAAACTATGTAATTAATTCCTATGAAACTTTGTATGCTGACTCTATATATTACAACCATCTAATGTGTTCATACAAAATCTCTTTTGTCCGCCATTTTGTAAAATAGTATCATGTGACGAATTAGAATTACTTGATATCTCCGAATAAACAACCTATTTCTACCAAATTTGCCAAGCAAGTAGCGCTACGGCAGTAAACTGATCAGCTTTGAGTGCGTCAGACACACATATTTTCAATGTGGGGGTCATATAAACATTTTCGCTCAGAATTTTTTATTTACGAGACTTTAAAACAGATTTTTAATTTACTCTGTATACTGTTAGTATGATTTATGTATTTATATGCAAAGTCTCATTTCTCCGGCATTTTGTAAGATAACCCCACAAGAAATAACACCTTTTTATGCCGTATCTCGCGAAACACTCAACCTAATTCTTTCAAATTTGACGAAGATGTTGCACTTTGGTAGGCCATATTAATTTATATGTTTAAAGTGTGTAAGTATTATACAAACATTTTAGTTTAGTGTTATTTATCTACGAAACTATGAAACAGATTTAAATTTTACTTTGTATGCTGTAATCCATAACAATCATCGAATGTGCTAATACATACATTTTTTGTCCTCCATTTATGAAGATCTTCAAATGAACAATGTAGGTTTAATGCCACATTTCGAGGAGCAATCAACCGATTCATACCAACATTTCATGCAAATATTGCTACAGTAGGGTACGTAAATTAACATGTGTTATGTGCGACAGGCATCTTTTAATCTACGAATAGTTTAACAAAGTTCAACCAAATTTTGTACGCAAACAGTATTAAATAGAAGTATCATCTATGCATACTGAGATCCTCTTTGGTCGGATTTTTTTTTTGCAAAGTAGTGTCGTGAGTAAATTAAACATTTTTTTTATATATTTCCGGAATAATTCAACTGATTTTCGTCCAATTTTGCACACCTGCAAAAGGCCATGTACCATTACATAATTTGAATGGTGTAAGACAATGATTTACAAAATGGCGGTCATACAAACATTTTGATATATTTGGATGCTGCGAATCCTACCTCCGTGTTGCAGTCGATAGCAAACTGGCTTAATTGTACGAATTTTTCTAAATTCGAATCCCGGGTAAGTCACTCGTGTATTTTAATTGTCGTGGTACTGTTTCACGTGTTTCTGGTTTCTTCTCTAATGAAATTTGCTGTCAATGAGAGGCCAACGCCTACCTGCCATCTAAGCTTTTAAGAACTTCACAAAAATTTATTTCCACCCACGTAGAGGAAAGTAGGCTCATATAAGTTATGAGTGAATTCTTGCAGTTCTACTACGAGTCTTGCAAATTTGGCGAAAGAAGTAATGCCTAATTGCATGCACTAACAACTTTATTCTGACGCCGCAACATATACCATTGGCGGTATTTTATTGTAATAAACACCTAGGGTATCTCAAGAGAAATGTTTTATTGTGATGAAATAATAGACCTATCGAATATTATAAACATCAGGCTTGTTCCCAGCATGCGTTGTTCATCTCTGCTCCTTGTAAGTAATGGGTAGGCGTATAGGTAAAATACGTCAGGAACATACATTACGCACACAATAAGCTTATCAAATAGATACATAGATAAAATATAAACTAATATAGGTAAAGAAGAAAATAAAATATAAAACAAAAAAATATATCCCAGCCTGAAGACGTTCGGGTTGATATCCTCTGACAACTTCTGTACGCAACAGTTTTTATAGGTATAAGACAAAAACATCAACGATTTAGTTTCACTGAGAATTTTTTTGCATAGCGACTGAGATTAATGATGAGCGTACATAAAGCAAATAATTAAAGATCCTAGTAAATGCAACGTTGCGAGATTTTCCAGGCAAGATCATTCCTGGGTATTTATAGGTTGTGTGTGTTGTAAAAGGAAATAACTATAATTGATGAGTAAAACTAACACACACACGCGGTAGTTAACTTCTCATGATTCTTCGAAACTAATACACATAGATATTTTCAAAATCATAATGGAAACATTTGTTTAGGCGAGTGTTAACGTTTAACTTGCTCAAACCAGTTGTTGTCCAGCTATACTCTTGTCATCATGGTGACTCAGTTGTGAAACCATTTGTCGATTAAACATCGAAGTCAAACATTTCGTTCGTATTAAGATTGGGTGTCTTTGTTATTAAAATTAATAAGAAAATTGGTTAAAATCGGTTTCCGCATAAAATATGACACTTTTGAAATCTTTTGCGTTTGGTACCGCAAAATGGTGCATGGTATAAATGTAACTGTGGGCATTCATTAAGTCTAGTTTTATTCACATTTAAACTACAGAATAACGGTAACGCACTTAGTTAAACAAATTTTTACTTCTACCCTCCATAAATGACTATTTTTAAGCAAAGTTTGGCGATTAAAAGATGCAATTTTATGTGATATGTAAAGTTTCAATAACATTATAAACATTCTTTTAAAATCAAAGTCATCGTCTTTTAGAATTTGATGCTTCACTCCTACCATATTAGTTGTGGAAACAGCAACGCTTTTTTTACGAACAGTTAACAAATTTGCTTTTATTGTTTTTACGTGTTCATGCTTTATAACGACGAACTTGTTTTATTGGTTTACAACTGATATTTTTTCCACACACGATGTTTTATCGTCAGGCCTACATTTTATATGAAGTTAAAATTAATTTATTGCGGCATTCACTCGTACAGTAACCGCTGACAAAACAAATTTTATCCAGGACGTAAAACACATACTGTAATTCCATATATGATATACATGATCTGCCAAACGATGTTGTATTGTTTACATTCCAGCAACGCTAATGCATGCTTGTTATCGCCAACATCGGCGGAAAAGATATGTAGCACGAGAATTCCGACGAATCCGTGATTTGTTTTTAACAAAGTGCACTTGTGCTAGAATATGTTGGTTCTTTATAAAAGTTATCATTGGTTGTGCAAAAAGTAATATAAATGATATAAGCTATTTTTAGAGGTACTTATAACATCAGCTGCAAGCATAATATGAGGATCAATCAGTAGCCGAGACACACATTAGCTGTAGCAAATAGACGGAAAGTTATAGAAGCACATATTTAAAAAAAAAATGAAAATCTGCCTGGAACTGAAATAATGTACTAAACCTCCCTTACTGTAGCCATATAATTTACAGGGTAACACTCACAATCCAACGTATTTCCATACACGGGGATGGTAATCGAACAAAGGTTCCGCGTCTGCATCTCCATATAGCTATCAGAAAAAAAAATATTTAAAAATAAAAATAAGGGAATATAAATTAGGCACATTTGAAAGGAGAGTTTCATAAACTTCCCTATACTTGCATACACTTTGTAGATATTTTATTGTTGTTAGCCTGTAAATCGTTTTAGCTCTTATATTGCAACTTAGAAGTTAGTATTGGTACTTGACAAGGCAGCCGGCTAAGCCAGTTCCGTGTTTAATTTGAAAGTTAAAGAGATTTTGGGCGGCATCAATAGTCTTACTTGAGAGCCAGAGAGTATGAAATTGAGAAGAATTTTGACCAACGCTGGAATGCAATGCCATGGAAAACGAGACACTCCTGAGAAAATCCGCCCAACAGAAGCATCGTCGGAAACTATTTTCATGTGCCGAAATCTGAGCGCAACCCCGTCTGGAGTTGAACCGAGATCGCCTGACTGAGAGATGAGAGCCCCAGCCACTGTACCAACCACGAACCCACGCCCGACGTGGAATACACAACATTCGTCCACTGGGTGACAAATATTATTAATTATTTCATCACCCATACATCAAATTACTCCTCAATTAATTCATCGCAACTAGTGGAAAACCTTTCTAAGTTCAGCGTTTTGATAAATTACGGCTCGAAAATGAGTCGCTAAATATTCGTTCTTAGAAGGCAAGGAGTGCAGCGGAGAGAAGCACGGTAACACTACAGCTAATACGGCGAACAACCGCGCGAGCGATTTCTCGCAGTAAAGCTTCGTACACAACAGAAAACTTTAACTGACGAAACCATCAATACACTATAAAATTGTAAAGTCAGCGTTGAGAACAATTAAACATCAGTTTTGCGAGCTTCGTAAGAATTTGAATCTTGTCATGTAAATCATTATCATGCGATCCAGGAATGCATTTTACGTACCTATTTTAAGAATAGGCATAAAATTTGTGTTAATTTATTTCAAAACAAAAACTCACTCGTTTACTGTATTAAAAAATGTGAATTAATGTGTTTACTCCTCACATTAGTTTGCCGTATATTTAATTTAAGACAAGCGCTGTTTAATATACCGAGGTTAAAATCGCCCTACAATAAAATAGCACACTTTCCACATAACCTCTGTTAGATTCTCGGCATAATGGCTGCTTGACTTTCACTTTAAATTAAAGCTTTTCGAAATCGTAAAGTCAAGAGAACTTGACTTTACCTGTGACGATTCCATTGTGTGACGCTCTATAAGAAACAGCATGTCAGAAAGCAAACGTAACGTCAAACTATGAAATAAAATGTTAAAGTTTTAAATTGTGTAAGGGCCTGTCTACATTCGAGCTACCCCAACCTTTGTCTTAGGACAAGGGGTGTGGTGATTGGCGCACGCGACCCTCTGACGACGTAATGCTGTTCCAAGCTGCCGTGTCAACCTGTGTCCCAAGTTGAAGCATTCGGAAAACTGAACTTTTGTCCGAAGTTGAGTCCTAAGCTTATAGAAAAAGAAGAAGACTTCGTATACTTTCGCGCGCATTCGTGAAATTTTACGTTATTAACGTAAACAGTGGAGGTGCAAGGTGGGCTTTCGCAAAACAAATATGATGGAATGGTAATAAATAAGTAGGGATGTCTTCGTCCCGTCTGAATAATTTTATTTGATGGCTAAAACTTTTAAAACGTAAGTTTAAAAAATAAAATTTGGATGTCAGTTGGGCGAACTTATTAAAAATAAAACCGTTAAGGCATTCATTATAAATAAATATTCAAATCAATAATTTCGTAAACATTAAATAATCAGTAATACAGCAAATTTAAACATCACTACGTAACAACAAATAATATGCCGATTTTAGTGCGATCTAGTGTCAGATTCTGAAAGCTCACTTCGGACAACGCATGTGTAGACCATATTCGGACTGCGTCAATGTGACGTCACTTGACGCCGAGTTTCGGAAACGTCCACGTCCACAGGAACGGCCGAATGTAGACACGGCCTAAGGGTCTTAACCCTTCAACCCAAGCCTAGTTCCTCGGATCGTCTAACGGGACATACCTGTCCTTGAGAGCAGGCAAATACTTCCCCTATCGGCACGCCACTGCCACCGTACCCCCTCCCTTCCCTGCGGCACTACGGTCGAGATGAGGGAATCGCCTAGCTGTAGACTATTCACGGTAAAGTGGGCACTTTTGAAAGCCCTCCGATTTGGAATAATAGTCAATGCATATATGTTACATTAGCCTTGGACGTCAACTCTGAGTGCGGTAGAATATACACACTGTGTTTACTGCTTACCAAGCAATATTCATTAAACAGATGGTTAAGATGATAAATATGGTTGAAATGAAAAAGTAACTAGAGCCTCAAAAGTGCTCACTTTACCGTGAACAGCCCATAGCAGAGAGCAGCATGACACGGGTCTCAAAATGCGCACAACATACGTACAGTTTTAAATAAATTTCTTAGAATTCAGTGCTGTTGCAATACCCTTTTTTGGTATGATTTTTTTTCCCAATTAACTGAAAATCATACGCAAAGTTACGCGATTTCATCGTTAAAAAATATTTTTTTTTAAACCGATAGAATGGAAAAGTATAACCACAGCTCGAACAATTAAAGTTTTTACTTATACGGAAAAAAATTTCATCGCAATATCTTTAATTATTCCAAAATAACCATTATTACAAAACCACTGCGTGTTTCTCACTCGAGATGGGACTATGGACCACTCTTAAGGGGGATGAGGCCTCTCCATCTTGGATTTTTCATTTTCGGATTCTACCCCCAAAAGTGTATTTCGGATGGATTTTTTTCGGGACGACACGACATAGGTTATAACTTAATGCGTTTTCTAAAATCTGTTTTGTTAGACTGTGGTAGCTATTATGACCTGTGTAATCGCCCCCCACAAAATAATCAATCATTTCATCTCGGCTGTTACAAGTTAGAAAATATCAAATGCAAGGAATCTGTAACCATCCAAGAACATCAAAGACGGCATTATTCATGCTTTGTCGTTCCGAAAATGGCAATTCACCTCCTGAAATCGAATTTGTGACGGGGAAATCTATAAAAATATTTCAACAGGCACTGAACACCCCCCCCCCCCCAAATAACGGTTGAACTAATGGCTTTAACGGGAGGATGTCATGGCTTGCAGTAAGGATGCATCGCTGAATTCATTTGGAGTGATTTCGGGAAACCACGGAAAACCGAAGTCATGTTAGTAAGACCGGGATTTGAATATTGGTCCTCCCGAATGCGAGCCTAGTATGTCTACCACTGTGCCATCTCGTTCTGTTATTGGTTTCTGGGAAATTTCGTCTATTGTGGAATGTAAAATTGAATGACTTACCTTTAGATCTCGTATAACACCGATTTTGCCCAAAAGGACACACGAATTCAACCGCTGTAATTTTTCATCCACTACTACACTTAAAGATTTTAGAGGAAAGCTAACAGCCATGGGCGAATTTACCTTGCTTTTACTAGTTCTCGCAAAGGAGATACTTAAACATGGAGGTTCGCATGCAGACTACAGTTTCTCCTTCTTGTGCACAGCGAGTAGGCTGGCTGGATTCCTTCTTTATTGACTCCAGACTGTGTCATCTGCCCACAGCCAGAGATTCGGGAATCACAGTGACTCGGAATGACGTAGACCGCAACTGATAGCTCGCAAATTTTGCTGTTATAGGATCGCTTCCTAATTTGACATCATGTGCAACAGTTCTATGTGGGTCGCGTATTACGAGAGCAGGACTGATAGCACATGATTCGGTTTTAATACAGTCATCTGGTTTATCAGCAACACCGCGCTAAATAAGACTGTTTCTCCGAGTACGCAGAGAGTGTAAATGACGGCCGTTTAATATATGTAAGGACCCTAACGCGTGATGCAGCGAACTTTTTCCATTAGCGATCCACGGTTGAAAATGCGAAATGGCTTACCCCGCCACTGATATGTCCGTGAGCCATATTACTGCTTAAATGTCAGAAATAATAGATGACAAAGTAATATGCATCAAGAGCCTATAATACCATTTACATCCTCAACTAATGTTTATAGTGAGATAATAAAGTTATTTTTTTCGGCTTTCCTTACACAACTAATTAGCTACAGCAGAATTTCCGCTTTCTCATCGTAACTGAAATGCTTATCAGTAGTAGAGGCATAAGTTAATGCATTCACGTAAGCTGGGGTCCAGCTGAAAGAAGCACAACTTTTGCGTAATAATCACACTTCTGTAAACCGACGAGGTACGCAAGTTTTTTCATTCTGCGATTCGCAGCAGTGACATGACATCATACGGAAGTTATTGCCAACCCAAGATATGTGGAAAGCTAGGAGGTCGAACTTTTCGTATAACTAGATCCACCATTTCACATTTACGACCACGTTGACCAGGTTACACGCTACAACGCCATAGATTTATAAGACCGGCTTTTGTTTACACATTCTATCGTCCATGCTCTTCATTTCGCGCATACTGGTGTGAAATCTCGGAAACAGCTTGCATCTATTTTTGTATAAAGTCTATCAATCTCTTTCTTAAAGTTGAGATGGTGGTGGGAAGTATAAAGTATGGTCCAATGGCAATCTTATTGAAAGGTACATGTGTTTTAAGTTTTAAGTGTCCCCAGAAAATAACGCGAATTTTGCAGATTTCTACTAATAACCTGTGGCAGGATTGTTATTTACTACCGTGGCTACCTCGTATTTATATTACTCACTTTCCGCCATTTTGAATTATTAAGATTACGTTTAAATGTGTTGGTCAGCATTCACTGTTTTATACGTATCGGAATCCCGTTGGGGAATAAGTTCTCGAAATCTTTGCTTCCCGCGGACAAAAATAATGATAAATTCAACATGTAAGTTTGTGAAAAATCCTTTTACCGTTTACCTGTTTCCTAAAAGTTTTGTCCACTCAAAGTCGAGGTAAATTCTAACAGTCCATCTAATAAGTTTGTTCACATCGCCTGTGCCATGACAGTGAAACAATGCAAATGAGCTCTAAGTTTTTGCAACCGCCATAACAAACAAATGCAGTTAAAATTTTTTATCTCTGACTCGTCGCTTAAGCTTAACCGCCGTGTGTTTTCTACAGAGGAAATAAAACTTCAGCTTGGAATATTTTCTTGAAGGTAGCTCGTGGAATAAGCTCGGACGGGAAAAAAAAAATGGGTGCCAGGTTATAACACTCAACTACAAAATCAGAAGACACGTGTGTTAAAACCTGCGCTTTTGTTGGAATATTATTGAAGCCTTGATATACGAAAGTGGCAATTAAAATCTCTCAAAAAAAATTTCGGAAGTTTACGGATAAATTCTGTTGGTACTAACGAAACTTTACGTAAATGAATTTTCGGAATTGTAGATGTGCTTACTGTAAATATCATTAATGCCATTAAATTTAACATTTGTTGTAAATATTCACCAAAAACGTTTAAAACTAATTTCCTTTTTATTTTTGCAAATTAACTTCATAAATCAATTGCATTAATTACTTGCGAGTAAATTTATGTTGTATGAACATTTCTGTTGTATTATAGCATTTCCGGAATGTAATATTAATTAAAACATAAATCTTCACAAGCAGTGCCATATTAAGGAGATTTACTAAACATAGTACCAAGTGAATTGCTGTTACATGAACTAACATTTAATTGTAAAAGAGTTATTTTAGTTAGACCTTGTAAGAAAAGTTAGTTATTAGGGCCAGAGTTTTCCTTGTTTTAATTAACGTACCTTCAATTGAACAAGAATTTCCATTCCTCCAGAGAGTACAAATGAATTGTTCCTGTACTAACACTCTGTAGGTAGGTGGTTAATACTCCCACTTCCACTCACAGTAGTAATTAGCAAACATTCTAAAGCACAAATACACTCTCTCGTGAAAACCCAAAATTCTTCGAACTCGTTGGGTTTGGAAATACTTATTCTGCCAAAAAATATTAGCTAAAGTACGTGCAGTGCTTCTTTGCTGTTTATGAAGAGGTTTTTTTTTTCTTTCGAAAATATATCATTGACTCTACACCGCAGCAACATGAATGACAAAATATTGTCACAATATTTAGTGTAATTTCGTTCCTATAGTTTACAGTAAATTCGCATAGTGCATTAATATCGATTATACACCACGTTGTGTGAATAGTAATAAAACTATACAATTTAAACATATATAACCTAGTACAGTACATCGCATACAGTAATCGTTTGAAACAATACATTAACAGACTTTCAATTTTGTATGCAATACTGAATGCGCTTTACTTAGAAAAATTTACTATATTTATTCTTTTTAGGTTGCTTTAAACATGCGCGTTACTTTGAACTCTGTGACATACTTTGTCAAAGAATTAGACTTCAGTAAGTTAGTTTTTTTTTTACATTAACAATCTTCATTGCAAGCAGAAATAATCATGACTTTCCACTGTGAAAGAACTGCAGAAGTGAGCAAAAGTTTTGAAACAGCTTATAATATATGCATACGCCCATAGCACACATAACTGCCGATCCGATTATGTGGAAACTAATGACATGGACTGTGTATTACACTGGAGGAATAAGTAAATGGAGTCCCTATTGTTCGCTAGTCCGCTCCTCTGCAGTTGGACCCTCCCTGTCGTGAAATCTGCAGGAACTGCGAGCAACTTCTCAAGCTGCATGGGATGGATTATCTCAGGACACTATTAGAGGCACCTGCAACTTCATGCCACGACGTTCGGCGGAATGTGTTCGTAAACATGACGGCCCGGCGTCGTGTAAGCTGTTCATTGTAAAGTGAGCACTTTTTAAGGCCCTGCTAAATTTCTCCATTCGGCCAATTTATATCTTTCCGCCACTTTTAAATACAAACATTCCCCCGTGAGTAATAATTATGGCACACATTTCACCTCTCCAAACGTTAACGTCTGAGACTCCAATAAGCCATATTTATTAGTGGTTAATGCTCTTTGGAACGGCCTTAAAAAGTCCTCACTTTATAGTGAACAGCCTATCGTAACAGTCGTGTGAGTAGCGCAATGAATATCGCTCCTATAGTCTATTCGCGGTTTCTTCACACTTTATGAATCAAACCTTTGAAAATGCACCACATATATGACGTGTTTAGTTATTTACTAAATAAGTCCATGTATCACAAGCGTTTTATAAAATATGTTAGTATAAAAGTATCTTTTTTTTTTTTCGTTAAATTAAAGTTTTTCCTATATTTTATTTATAAATTATAATACTTCATTTATAACAAATATGAATTAAAACATGTGTGTTGGTAGAGCCTAATAAGAAATAGTTATCATGCAAAATTGTATTACAACTGAGTGCGCACGAATTCGGTGCGTTGTCCTTTATGTAATTTTCTAGTATTCGTCAAGCTTTGGTTGCATAAAGCGGAGGAATAGATCCTGGAAATAGAACTTTAGCAGGGATTCAGAAAAGTGTGAAGTAACCGTGAATGGATTATACCAGTCTAAATGTTTATCATTCTTTGTTCTTGGTGAATTTTTCCTCCCATCCGCGAATAGTTTTGCTATCCGGCACTTCCTTGAGGGTGCAACTATTTTCTTGACAATGAGTGTAAATATCTTTTGAAGGGGTGCCCAAAGTTTCAGTTATATTGTCTTGGCTATCATAGGCTGACATTTTAATATTCATCACTACGTAACAGTTTGGAAAAGGAATAATTCGTCAGTTATAAAGTTAACATCGACAAGTTTAAAAAAAAGAAAAAATCTTACATCAGATTCTGTGTGCTATATTAATATGTTTTGGATTGTTTAATTAGATGTTTTTATTTTTATTAAACATCCTGTTGTTCCCGGTCTTCAAATCGGGCACTTGAATTACAATCCTGGAACATAGCATAACTTACATAATGTAATATCAAATTTCGCTCAAATAAAAATATAAAGTAGGTAAACTGGAAATCTTCAAATGTGCCTCGCTTATTAGTGTGTGTGTGGTAAAACGAGCAGTGGATTTTCAACCGCACCAGTAGGTCTAAAAGTTTATAACTGCCAAATATTTTATTAATAATTTTTATTGATTAATTTATTGGTTATTCTGGAATTATGTCTTTCTGTTGTAGCATTTATTTTATGTTCAGGTGAAAAAAAATTTATATGTTTTATTATCTTTTCGTGTTAAATTAATTCATATTTTCAGTTTTTTTTAATCGTATGAATTACCTCATTTATTTTATATTCTTGTATAAAACTATATATATATTTTAACTGCTAATGTTTCTTTAATACATATTTCAATTTTAGTTTTAACTCTGTTGTGTAATTAATTAAGCGATTGTTACAAATTAACGTCAGTTGCTTTCAATCTGAATAATACTAAATTACAAATATAAAAAATTAAAAAAATTAATTAATTTTGCCGGAGTAGAAACAAAAATAACGTCACGACATGTATAAATAATTGATTGAATATCTATACTTGTAGGCCTAGTTTAAGTAATCATTCCCCAATACAGTGAAATCAGTGTGGGCAATTTCTGGATTTTGCACTCTCGTTTATTGCTTATTGGTTGCAAATCACAAAAATCAACTTTACTGGACCAATTTTGAGGTAAGTGCTTGAATCCTGTCCACATTCTGCGACTAGTAGCAAGTTTCATCAAGAAGTAGGTAGTCATCCATAATGCACCAATGGAGTTACACTGCATTTTTTGGGAATAGCAGCAACGGAGCGATAAGGGGGATATTGATATGTAAATAACATACTGTATCGCCTCTGATTGCTAGATTGTGAAGTACACTCCCTTCGTTGTTCACGCCACTTAAATTCTGTTACAGTAATGTTGGCAGCTGTCTATTTTCCATGGTGTAATTTTTAGACGATGGCAGTTGAAGTCGATATATGTTTGTTATACACACGTGCCGTATGAAACACGTCACGCGGAACCACAAAGAACAGATAGCTACCTTGGTGGTCTAAAAAGTAATTACCTCTACCGTCCATGGTGAATTTCACTATTGGTGTTTCATAAGAATTGCTAACCGCGGTGGCCGAGCGGTTAGCACGCCGCTCCCCCCCCCCCCCCCCTACCACCGCCATGGCGATCCGGGTTCAAACCCCGGGGTTCAAACACCGATTTTCACGTGTGGGAATCGTGCTGGACGATGCCGTTGGTCGGCGGGTCTTCTCGGGGATCTCCCGTTTCCCCCACCCCTTCATTCCGGTGCTGCTCCGTGCTCACCTCAATCGCCCTCATCGACTCTACTTTTAAGAGCCGCCCAAATCTATTCACTCGCTAACCATAACAATTGTTTCAGTCATCGAAACTTGCTGTTTTAAAAGTGCACTTTATTGCATCTGAGAAGACCGTTTTTTTTTTAAATATATTTAACCTTTGTTTACGTTCTTTTTCATTTTATGTATTTTGTTTGTTTCATGCTGGGATGCCAACTAGTATTTTTTCCCCCTCTTTATGAGCTATTGGGGGTACAGCATGACATGTAAACACTTTTATTCGCTATAGCATTCTAGAGTCTGATATATGCTAAACTTTTTGTGAGCATTATTATTACTCCTTTTCCTTGGTCAGGCGCAACAGTATACAAGGCTAATTCAGGGTGGCTAACATCAGGAACATTAGGGATAACCTAGAAAAGTCAGGGAATTGTACACATCTGGTGAAGTCAGGAATTTGTCAGGGAAATTCGTGTGAGGTCAGACAATAATATAGTTTAAAATGTATTAAATAAGAAAACAAATATTAGATTCAAGCATTTCTGCTACACTCAATCTTATGAGCTGTACCGTTATTTTAGTTTATTCCACCTTTATATAAATATGTATGACCCTGGGGACAATTTTGTTGTTGTATGTTTAATTGTAGCTATTATTAAACATAATTATTTGGCTGTTTTTTTTTTATCCATCAAGCATTAGTATTGTGGAAAATATGTTTTTAGGTGTAAGATTTTGCAAGTAAAATGTTCACTTTACTAAGATAATAATTAAAACACTTGTAGTGGTTCTCATTGAATTATACATTGTATTGTGTTTTGTCTTTGTATCGTGACATTTCTCTGGTTCTGAGAATGCTAG
The DNA here is from genome assembly GCA_029891345.1 of Dryococelus australis. Classification (NCBI taxonomy): domain Eukaryota; kingdom Metazoa; phylum Arthropoda; class Insecta; order Phasmatodea; family Phasmatidae; genus Dryococelus; species Dryococelus australis. The sequence goes on from CM057001.1 coordinate 29,626,943, forward strand.
TATTTAACCTCTGCGTCACCTTTTTCCAATTGCCATCTTTGTACCTATGTACTCATTTTTGTTGTTGTTTTTAAATATAAATACTTGTTTTTGCATATAGGAAATCATCCATAGATAAATGCTTAGTTACTGTTACCCATAAGAACAATTGTAATATATTTTCGAAAAAACTGAAAAATTGTTTTAATATTTTCTACGTAAGATTGTCCGGGAAATCTAGCAGGATATCTGGAAAAGTCAGGGAACTGTCCGGAAATTTGCTATAAGGGTGCTGCTAGCCGTCCTGTAATTCCACTCCCGAGCTATACTCCGCATCAACTGCACTGGCCTGGAAGGCAAATTCTTCGAGTGCGGGCGTCACATTTGCGCGACCTGTTAGCAGAAACATACCAAGTTTTAGATTTACGGGTTCGGCGGTAAAATAGACTGTTACACCAAAAGTTATATCCCGAGTTCACATTGAGGCAAAGTATCGTACTTCGACTACGTCTGGCTATTTTTGTCTGGCATTTCTTTTCCTTTCCTGTACATCTGCTTTACCTCTTAACTTATTTTTTTAAATTAGTTTTCTTCAAAATATGTTCTGGAATACCAACGTGTCTCATTATTTAGAACGATCAAAAACATTCATGCCAACATTAGGTCTCCTAAATGTCAAGGTTGTCTCCTAGATATGAAAACTTTTACGATGCCTTTGCGTAGTGTATAAAAGGTAAAACGAAGAATTATATAGTCTGTTCACGGTAAAGTGAGCACTTTTGAAAGCCCTCTCATATGGATTAGTATTCAATAAATATGTTTTATTTTAGCTTTAGAAGTTCACTTCCGAGTGCGGTGGAATATACACACTGTGTTTATTACTTACATGGCAATATTTATTTAAAAAGATGTTTCAAGGATGAGAAATGGCTGAAAGGAAAAAGTAACTAGGGCCTCAAAAGTGCTCACTTTACCGTGAATAGCCTATAAAAATCTTCAGCTCCTATGTGTGTGGAGTATTCGAAGCAGCTACTCTCTAATGTAATATGATGTGCAAACCATCGCAGTACTGGGGGCAGTCTGATATGGGAAAATATGACCTGCGCACTGAATGATGTACCCACGTCCCAAACTTTCACCCATGAAGGCTCCGCATTTCTCAAATAAGAAGCACTAGTTTTTATTTTCGTTATATTTCTTAAACCCGGTTCACATTAATGCAGGGAGGCGAGAAGTCTAACCACCACACCACCACAGTCCCAGGGACGCTAGAGTACACATTGCACTTTCTAGTTGCCTAAAACCTGCAACGAAACTAATTTGCGAAATACGCAGATATCTGTTAATGATGACTACATTGTATCCTTCTACCATATGTAAATTCAACATTGACATGGGCCAGATAGCTTTATTCATCCATCATCCAAGTGAAATCCAGGAATTGTTCTGCAGTAAATGTGTTACTTACACGCAACTTCTTACTGTAATGTGAATTTAAAAAAACTAACCTCACTGAGCATAAATTAAAACGTTACGCTGGCAATTGTAGACTAAAGATGAGGTAGACCGATCTCGCTGGCTACGCACAACCAATCTCCGTGTCCCAACAGTGAACTGCTTTTCTGCCAATACGGCTAGCAGAAACGGCATGGATTGGATTTGAGGTTAGATCACTGTTTAGTAACAAGGGCTTTAAGATGGTTGCTTACTTTTTTAAGCGATTTATAATGCAGTTTGATTAAATTCAATTTGGTAAAAGTATTGTATTAATATAATAGTACTTGTTTAAAAATTATATATAAATAATTAAGTTCACTATTGTAGACCATGTAACTTTGACAGTTGTGTTCCATTAGGGTATGTCAATTAATGTTGGGTACATGCGCAGAAGACGAATAAGCAGTCTAACTCATTTTTAGACTATGCTCGCAATACAATGCTGAACATTAGGACTACTTTTATTTCTTCGGTGCCAACTTAACTTGTAGCCCACATGTCAACGTGCACTGTAGAATATACAATGTAGTTAAGGGAAGTGATTTGTTTTTCAAAGGTTGGTTTCAAAAGTGATAACTTTTCCGTGAACAACCTGTAAGGAACTGGACTGATACCCATTAGATTAATGCATCACACTTTGACTAGAATAAAGATGGAGGTAGTTCAACACCCCCTTACCCTCCACAGTCATCTGGAATATAACATACACTGTAAAAAGTTTATTCCAGTTAACTTACTGAAACATAAAATAACTGATGTAATAAATTAGCGGAAAATTTCGTAAAGTAGGCCTACATTGCCCTCGAGATATGTATCTGACAGGCTTTTTCAGGGAAAATTATTTATTTGTACTAATTCATACAAAACTATCTGCAATGCGTAACTTCGTCCGCACAGAGTTTTAATGTATCAAAGAAATTTTATTTGTAATATCGGTAACTGCATTTGTATGAAAACATCAAGAAGCTGCAGGGGAAGGCTTCTGGTTCCCCAAAAATATCTGTCATTCAGATCTTCACGTCGAAAGGGTGATAAAGGGCATCATTTAGAGCTGTTTTAGAGGTCAATGCGACACCAAGTAGAGGTCAAACAAGTGTATGCAGAAGAATGAGATTTTTACGTGCCATTAAGGAAAGCTAAAATTAGGAATGCCTATTTTAAATATTTCGTTAGAATTGATATCAGTATACAATCTTAAATAATAAAAAGGGCTATATTAGAGCAAATTTCACAAGTACAGAAAATAAAGTAATCGGAATATCGAAAAAGTAAAAACTAAAACAATTACATGTCACCTTCGTTCATAGTAGATGGTTTATAGAAAGAATTATTTTTACACAAAGGCGATTTATATGCATACACATAATGCACTGCAACATCACTGCTTGGAGGTAGGACACTTTTATCCTATCCCTTCAGCGCGAAACGAGTGGAGTAGATAATGATAATCATTTGAGGGGTCACCATTGTTCATGGCATTGGTGACAGTTCGAGTGGGAGGGAAATAGGGGGGGGGGGGGGTTGCGGATAGGAAGGTCCGGCTCCCTCCATCCCTGGCGCTGCTCCATATCCACATCATTCACCCCTCATCGGCTCTCAAGACCATAAAGAATAGCCCAAACCTCTCAACTCAACCTGAGAAAAGCTGCCAAATAATAGCGTCGTCCAGGTACGATTCCCACATACGCAAATCCGGATGACACCACCGAGGTATTCTTAAGAAACCAATTTTTGAATACTTTGGATAGCGTATTAGATTCTGCCATTTATATTCTGTTTAGGTGTATGAAAATATGTACAAAAACTATTTGAATTTCAAATTAAAAAATACCTGTCGTAACGTCTCTCTAGTTTATGGCTCAAACTGTCCGGACATCTACAAAACGTATCTTGACATGATAGGAATAATATTTGTGCGCAATTAAATAACATTTTGGAGACAATGTCTGTTTATAATTTTTTTTTTAATTTAGCATTTCGTGTGAGTGGGAATTTAAACTGCTTGCTGAAGCAACATTTCATAAACTGTTTTAGCACAAGAGTATTCTCATTCCCATAGATCCGTGAATAAAAAAATTCTCTTACTTATGTGGAGGTAATATTTTTTAGAGCTTGTCACCTGTACGCTGTAAAAACTCATATTTACAAAAACTAATGTTTAAAATTTTCGTTGCCAAAATAATTTTTTTAAAACCTGTATACTTTTTCATTGTAAGAAATACAATAGGTTGTCCAGTTTACTGTTATTTTATAAACACGGACTTTGAAATGAAAGTATTTTCTTTACAAAATCTGCGATACCGATAATGGATTCATGCAGAGAATCAGTCCTCTGAGTAATTTTTTTTTTTTTTTTTCGCCAATGTGAAGTAGGCCTATAGAACTCTCCGTCCAGAGATTTCACAGCACACTCTATGACAACTAGACGTATATAAATGAAACTATTGCGTACTGCAAATGGTTTTCTTGTGTGGTATTTTAACATAAATAACGTGCGGTAGCTACATTTGCCGTCCTTAGCAAATCTTACATGTGTATGGCAAACTGAAGTGCGCAAGCAGGGAATCCGGGCAAAGTGTAGTATCTATCCTGGGATGGATTATAGGAGGACACCTTACTGATAATACAAGTTACTACAGCTCATGAATATGAATATGTCCTATATAAAATGATGTCACAAGAGAAATTCATGTTACGTGAGAGCCGCAGTGGTCGAGTGACTGCTGGAGCGTTCGCCTCCAACCAAATCGTTCCGGGTTCGATCTCCGGCGGGGTCACTGCCAGATTCGCGCATGCGTGGGAATAGTGCATGGACGATTCTGTTGACCTACGGGTTTCCTCGGAAAACTCTTCACCCCTCCCCCCCCCCCTTTTTTTTTCTCCTCGAAAATATTGCACTCCTGGCGCTGCTCAATATCCATATGATTTCTAATTTCATTCATCGGCTCTGAAGAGCTCAGAAGGCGTTACTTGTGAGGTAACTTGTGACAGTTGTATTTTTGCCCCGTGTGCTTGTTAAACTACAGGAAACTTAACACAAATGACACGTACGTTGTTTTGGAAGGAGTGTAACAATTGGTTGTACATTAACATATTCGCTATAATGAAATTAAACATACCTTTAAATGGCCAAGTTAACGCATGAGACGTTATCGCAAGGAAAACTAATCCCGACTACCTCGCAGTGTCACCCACCCCCCCCCCTAATTCCCTTCTTCTCTAAACCAACTCCTGTCGCCTTTTCCAAGAACTGTGGCCGAGCAAAACCGCAAAAGGTCTGCTGGACCGCGGCTGGCTCCCCGCAATATCGGTCTAACGTACAATACCAGGCGCACGCGCTTTTCGACAAGTATTAGGAAATTCCTGTAGCTATTTAGCGCTCTTAAAAACTGTTTATAAACAAAAACCCTCTGACGTGAATCTAATATGTTATAGCATTAAATATGACTTGTGTTGTTTTTTAATTATAGACTTTTCATTGCATAATGGTTAATCTTACAATGTTAGTGTTCACGAACTGAAATTATTATTTTTATTTTTTTGTTTCAGGTAAGCAGTTTGCTGTTATTGCAGTCTTTCCTCTGCTGCTGCAACTCTTGGCGTTGAACACGCGGTTCTGGTAAGCTTTTTATATGTCAGTTTGTATTTCCCTTTAGCCAGCGGAGGTAGACCCTGTACATCCTTACTTTCAGTTATCCTTTAACGACTCATCTCAACTAAAATTCTCCACATGCCTTTGTTATAGATATACTAATTCAATGCTGTGTTTACGCTTTTGTTTTTACCAAGTAAAAATTGTACGTGGTAGTGAAGTGAGTCAATGTCGTTATTAACAGTAATATGAAACCTGGATGGTTTTTTAAATTAATCGTATCGTGTAGCTAACTCCACGTGATTTTTTGCGCACGATTGCATGTGCTGCACTACAAATTGTGGGCGTAGGCTGTTCACGGTAAAGTGAGCACTTTTGAGGACCTAGTTACTTTTTCCCTTCAGCCATTTTTATCCTGTCACTACTTTTTAAAATAGATATTACCATGAAAGTAATATACACATTGTATATGTTTCACCGAACTAAAAATTTAACGTTCAAGGGCTGCAATAAAATATATTTATTGACTATTATTCCAAATGAGATGGCTTTCAAAAGTACTCACTTTACCGGTAATAGACTATAACTTTTTGGCTGCTAGCGCTTTTAAGATATAATGTATATCCTCGTGCCTTTAATTCTAGCGGTGCAATAAGCGCATTAGATTGCATTTACGTAATTTTTATCGTATATATAGCTGTGCTATCAGTGTCAGCTTTTACCATTATGTTCTATCTTCGGCTGCTGTACTTTGTGGAACACAGTATAGCTTGTCTGACTCTTATTTCCTGTGGTTTTCGTATCGAGACCCAAATTGAGCGTGGGTATCTATTTTGGTTATGATCTGTTGTATGAAAAGTGTTACACTAGGTATGTTTAGCAACACCAAAACGCGCTAAGGGGCTGTGAGACAGATGATACATAATAGTTCTCGGAAATAATCACCGCAGGTGCAATTTCATGTAGGCGACCTAGGCAAAAATTATGTCCAGTACGTCTGGCAAACTATTCTGTCTTCCAAATGTTTCAATCAGCGCTATAATATAACAGCATTTTATTTCACAGAATATTTCTTCAGGCTTGAGCAAAACTGATTTCATTTAAGGCCTCGCATGAGAAATATCATCCGTGAGAAATGAGTCCACAGACCAAACTTGCAACGGAATAACTCCTTGCATGAGAAAAGTTGATGGCCTAAGAATAGCCATAATTTCACTAATTAAATCTCAAGAACACGTACTGATTTAAAGTAGTGGATGTTAAGTATATCTGAATATTTCTTTTACTCGTTCAACAATTTCACAACGCTATCTGAACTCCACTCCTTCTACAAAACAGAATTTTCAAGTGATCTTCACAACGAATATTTTTCGCCTGATTCTTCTCTGCACAGCTAGATTCTTCGCTCTTATCTTACTTCTGTGGTTGACGTATAGGTTGTCACACGACTAGCAGAGAACATAGACTAAAGATGAGGTAGACCACTTATTCGTCTTCTGAGCATGTACCCATCATTGACCTACCTCAAACTAACACAACTGTCAAAGTCACGTGGTCAACAGTGACGAACGAGTTAGTTTACGTATTAATTTTCAAAAGACAAGTACTTTAATGTGAATAAAATACTTCCACAAATTTGAATTTAATCTAACTGCATTACAAATTAGCTAGAGGAATTATACAAAATCTCAAAGCACTTGTTTACTGAACAGTGTTCTAACCTCAAATTCAATCCACGCCATTTTTCCTAGACGTGATGGCAGAAAAGCAGTTCAATGTTGGGACACGGAGATTGGTCGTGCGCAGCCAGCGAGATCGGTCTAATCCATATTTTGTCTGTGGCAGAGAACGGCCAATAGAGTCACTCGTTTCGTGCAAAACTGTACTGAAAATTGAACAGTCTATATCTTCTTGGGGCCACGGTTGCTGTGCGGTTAGCCTGCTCGCCTCCCGATAAGGCGAACCGGGTTAATCCCTGGCCGAGTTACTCCCGGAATTTCGCATGTGGAAATAGTGCCGGATGATGCTACTGGTCGGCGGGTTTTCTCGGGAATCTTCCGTGTTCACCGTTCTTGCATTCCGGCCCTGCTCCATACTCACCTCATTCATCCTTATGGGTTGTCAAGGCCTCGCTGTTAACAGCCGCCCAAATCCTTTTTCACTCACTCTGTCTTCTTATTTCGTACGAGATCTGCCTTAAACGAGGTATTCTCGCATGAGATCTAGTATTAGAGCGCCATATCGCACGTGTTTTGCATGTATTTTGCATCGTGTAGAAGCTGCTTGATGTGGGGTGTAACAAAACGGGTTTAGCAATAACATATTGTCTGCTTACTATTAATTATTCGTTTACACACAGCGTCATGTTCGATCGTGGCCTGAGTGGCATTGCGTGTCTGCGGTGTTGGTGTTGCCCTGTTTAGGTTTCGGAATTTGAAAACATGGCGAAGAAAGACGAGAGACGTGTGAGCAGTTTTGTTTCGAACGGATTTGGAGATAATGAGTTCTGCAAGAAAACTGCTTACCCAGCAAACACATCCTATTGGCAAATTGTCGGCCCGATGCCGCACTGTCGGGAGCTGTCGTTTGTGTGCAAGTATATAGCCATGTGACATTTTTTTTTTTAGTCAGATTGCTAGCCGTCGCGAAAAAGACAAAGCCCGGTGTATTATTTAGGATAACAGGTGGATATCACAGAGATTATGTCGACATGATATCTCACAGCAAAGATGTTTTCAGTATCCAAAAACGATTCCGAGCCAATTCCTATACAGTATCTTTGTCTTGTCAGTGAGATCGCAAATATCTTATTGACTCTGCTCTAGTACAATTTTCGTAACAAGGCTCTTTATCAAAATTAATATATCTGTATGGTGTCTTCTCGCCGACAAACTGTTGGAAAGTGTTTTGAATAGGCAAGACGTTGGTTTGCTGTTAATAACATTATGTCTGTTTTGAGACGGTATGTTTGCCATTAGGAAAAAGACAATGGCCCATTGTATTATTTAGGATAACGGATGGATATCACTGCAATTATGTCGGAGTGATATCTCACAGCCAACTTGCATCCAATATCTCAAAGAATATTCTGCGCCAATTCCGATACAGCATCTTTGTCGTTTCGGTAAGCTGGCCAACGGCATATTTATACCACCCAGTAACATTTTCGAGACAATTACTATGTATAGTATATTTATAGTAATGATAAAAGAATATGTTTATTGGTTCTACAATAACATATAACACACAGTTTTAATATATGTAAATACAAAGGTTGGGCCTACATAATGATTTACAAAAATGCAGCGTTTTTCATTTCCAAAAAGTATATATTTCATGTACATAACAGATGAGAATATAATCCCGATTAAGGTTATGAAATGCTGTATACTTGCATCGCTTCACCCTCACCGGCTCTCAAAACCTCGACGTTAAGAACCGCCCAAATCTCTTCACTCACTCACTCACTCACTCACTCACTCACTCAACAAACCAAGATATTGCTCACCGCAGAGGAATGCGTGTCCACTGTGATGTGTGAAATGCATCGCCGAATGTTACCCTTCAGTTCATCTAGTCGTGCCAGTCACGTGTTGAACACCTTGCGTCTAAGATGCCCCCTCAGCAAAAAAGTCAGGTGACTCGAACTCAGGAGAACGCAGTGCAGTGGCCATCAGATATCCCACCAACTCTATATGAGTTCTTTAGTGAATTGCTGCGTGAGGAACACCATGCACTTGCGAGCAGTGTTAACTTGTTGCACCATCCTGGTGAAATAAAACATGGTCCAAATTAATTACACTCCGCCGTAATTACGGAACAAAAAAATCCTTCCTCATGCGCCTTTACACCTTTGGGAAGGTAGAGATTTGCTGTCGCTGATGACAGGGTCGAAGTGAGCTGCCTATATTCTCTACTACCCTAATATCAGTTGTGTTGGTCTCTGTATTATTCTACTTACCATCTTCCTATTGGTCCTGGCCACACAATACTCTCCTGCTGCACTCTGCGACGTTTATTATTGTCTGTCCATCTGCCAATCGAGTTAATTGTTGACTATGTATGTGCCAATCAGTGTGCCGTGACTGATGTAGCATGTTTCACAATCCGTCGTGTTCATTGAGATATTATTAAAATGAACACATTTATTCTTACGAATTTAAATGGTAACTAGTTGTATTTTTTTTTTGCTTAGATACCCATAAAGTCCAGAGAGAAAGTAATACCATATAAGTGTGAGATTTGTCTTCAAGAGCAAACAAATTTCCAAATAACCTTTGCGGGAGTATATACCTGCAAACTCCTCAAAGGGTTAACGTTGTGACCGTTTCCTCCCTCTCCGGAGAAGTAAGGTCCGACAATCTGTTAGACTGGGACCGCACCACATATTAAGTTTCTGAGAATGCAGAGTCTTCTCATGCATTTCTTGAGGCTTTACATAAGACCAAAACTTACAGTTCTGTTTGCTCACATAGACGCTTAAATGAATTTGTGCTTCATCACTCACTCATGAAGAGATTATTAATCACACTGTAAAAATATTTTGGTAAAGGCTGTTTACGATAAAGTGAGCACTTTAGAAATGAACCTTAAAAAAAAGTCACTGCCCCTTCATGCATATATTTTTATGGGCGCATTGAGTGGCATTCACCCAGCAAAGTTGGTAACGATGGATGGAAAGTAGTTCCATATTTTAACGTCGAATACAAAGTGTTAGGTAACCATTTGTGATAACTTAAAGTTAATTCTTTAACTTACCTGTTTTATTATTACATCTAAGTGTAAACATGAGCATATTTGTAAAGTATATACTTTCTTAATAACTTCACTGTTTCATTTGACCGACGCATGAATAAAGTGATGAGGCCCATAGCAATGTTAATTTTACATATGGCGGAGGATTTCCAAACTTATGTACAAGTATATCTTAAGCAGGGCTTTCAAAAGTGCTCATTTTACAGTGAACAACATATAAACTATCTCAACTGTAATGGATGTTTTTAACCTATACATAGTATTGATATAGTGCCAGATATGAAGCTACAAATATAGGAATGTTAAGCGTCGCTACTATACAAAGTTGGGAACTTCCCTATGCATTTGACTGTTTACTGAGCAACCATAGGAACGCTGCCATGGATTTATGGGAAAATGACTTACCAGTCCCACTTTCTCATTCTGCGTATACACTGATATAGTAACTTTACCTATAATCTGTTACAGTACAGTCACATAATTTTCACAGATGTTGAGACAGTTATCGGCGAATTGAAGTCTCCGAAATGCATCTCGTTGTTTCAGGTCTTGTATAATGTGAATGTTATAGGGAAACAAATGTAAGTGCCCTTTTTTTCAGTGCCGTGCACCGAAGCACGGCTCAACCAGGATCCACGGTGGCTGAGTGGTTAGCCTGCTTGCCTCCCACCAAGGCGATCAAGGTTCAATACCCGGCCGGGTCACTCCTGGTTTTCGCGTGTGGGAATCGTGTCGGACGATGCCGTTGGTCGACGGGTTTTCTCGGGGATCTCCCGTTTCCCCCGCCCTTTTATTCCGGCTCTGCTCCACACTTACCTCGATCATCCTCATCGGCTCTCAAGACCTCGATGTCAAGAGCCACCCAAATCTCTTCTCTCACTCACGGCTCAACCATGTCAAACTTGCCAACCGCCGAACTTGTCTGTTCCGACTTATCTGCGCCACTTACTATAGGCGATTCACGGTGAAGTGAGCACTTTTTAAGGCCCTGCGGAAGTTTTCTTTTTATCAGATTTCTATCTTTCTGTCACTTTTTAATAAAAGCATCGCCATCAGACTAATAAACACCACTCCCAAAAGTTAACGCATGGAGCTGCAGTAAAATGTATTTATTAGTGGTTAATGCCTGTTGAAGGGGCTTAAAAAAAGTGCTCACTTTACCTTGGACAGCCTATACGATAGTTTCCACCGTCCTGGCTGTTGCTGTCCGCACGTGCTTCCGCGTAGTTGAAGTTACTTCCCTACGAAATCGTTCTACACAACGTAATACTATGCTCTTGCTGGGCGCAACCCTAGCCCGTAGTTCTCTTCCGAAGGCCCTCTGAGCTAGGACTAGAGAGCCTGTTCCGAAATACAGCTATGCAGTTGTTGTACTCTGTTCCAGACTCCGCTCTTCCATCGCGTAGAATTTCTCGACCACAAGGACTCATCTGAAACAAAACAAAAAAAAAACCGTACTTGGATCTCTGGATTTGGCACATCAGGCTTTTTCAAAATGATACCGAGATATATGAGACAGCCTGTATGTAGTTCACTTCACCAATGGCTTGCATGTAAGGTGCATATTTTTAGAACGACAGTGGATAAGACGTGTATTTTCAGTTGGAGTGCAATGCAGCTTTTGTCATTATTTTTGCGACAGCCAAATGTAAAATCGTTTCACGCTGCGTAACAAAGCGCCACCTCAGCCTAAGAACTATAACGAATGAAAAACAGCCTTTGAAAACAAAACATCACGGACCTTCATTCCAAGTTAAAATTTTAGGTAAAAACTGACTGGATTTCTTACTGAATGGTTCACGGTAAACTGGGGAAAATATTTCATGTCTTCACCGAACGTCCTATTAAAATTTTAGTGCTTAAATTGACGGGTTACTTATTATTCCATCTTCTTTTAATAAGTTACTATTGAAGAAATAATTGAATTGATTATCCCACATTTATGTTTCTGAAAATTATTCAGTATCACTCGAGTAACACGTGGTTATAAGTAAGTTAATAGTCCGTATAGTCTGTTTCACAAACGAGTGCACTTTTTCGACAGTTGTGAAGGCATTAGTGTTCCCAGCTGTTTCCATAGTTACAGGTCTCCCTCCAATCACAGATGCTGTTTACATAAACACGCTCAGCTGACTGTCAACCTACCCAGAATGTCAACACAAAATTTTTGCCATGGGAATTGCTGTACGTAAGACTACTTTCACAACTGTAAGAAATAAAATTCACTCATTCGTAAGACGGACTATACCTAATGTTAATTTTGCACGTAAAGGGCCGATTAAAATAATAGGCGGAAATATAATGCTGAACAGGGCGTTTCAAAGTGCAAATGAATCGCGAGTCATTAACTACTTCGGGAACGCAGATACTGGGGGGCGAGTGGAGAGATTTTGGGCGGTTCTTAACATCGAGGTCTTGAGAGCCGGTGAGGATTAAGAGGGGCGAGTATGGGATAGCGCCGGATTGCAAGGACGGGGGGGGGGGAAACGGGAGATCCCCGGAAAAAAAAAACCACACCTACCATCACGATCCCCATATGCGAAAAACCGGGAGCGGCCGGGCTGGGAATCGAACCCGGTTTCTCGTCGGTGGGAGGCGAGTAGTCCATCCTCTACACCACCGCAGCCACCGGCACACATGCACTGTCGATATAATTTCTTAGAATCATCACCTCGAGTAGCGACAGCAGAAAGCACGTAACTAGGTTCCTTCGCTTTCACTTCTGCGCAGATATTCCACCCGCCATAATCGTACAGCGATCGTAGATACTTTATCAAGCCTTCTGTCAGCGGGATTTGTCACGTTCTGTTCGAGGAATGGAACAACAAATACCTCCCCCGCGTTCGTCCATGATCTATCTCCAGAAGTCCCGCATCAGTATTGACGAATATTCAAGATACGTCCATGCCTGATAAACAAAAGTTAAAAATGTCTGAAATAAGCTTTCAAAATTTCGTCGTTGCATACGTCAAGCTCATTGCGTAAAGTGTAGGCCTATGGTTATTTCAGAATGCATAGCCTGAAATCCTAAGACGTAAGACTAGTATTTCTCGTTCGCAAACACTGGAGAAACGAAAGGGAAGTATGTTATTTATGCAGTGTTTAGGTATTCAAAATATAAAAATCAAGTGAGAACGAGTGAGTGAGTGAGTGAAGAGATTTGGGCGGCTCTAAAAATTTAGGTCTTGAGAGCCGATGAGGGTGAAGCGAGGTGAGTATGGTGCAACGCCGAAATGAAGGGATGGAGGAAACGGGAGACCCCCGAGAAAAACCCGCCGACCAGCGGCAGGCATCGTCCGGCGCGATTCCCACTTGCGAAAATCCGGAATGACCGTACAGGAGATTGAGCCCGGTTCGCCTTGGGAGGCGAGCAGGCTAACCGTTAAGCCACCGTGAGAAACGTGAAAACGATTTTCCCTTATCCTGTGAAACATTAATTTCTTTAGCTAATATAAATAGTGGTGGAAGTTTGTCTTTATGTGTAGTTGTGTTATAATAACAACCTTAATTTCTAATGGGCGTATTATTTCACGTAATTATTTAGCACCAAACTACACATAAAAAAACTTTAGGTTAGTTTTCAGTCATAATTTGACCGACACGTCCTCCAGGTCACTAGGTCAATAGCTTACGCTTATTATACTTGATTCTGTGTGGCCAAGTCGACCATGATAAGAAGTTTTGTCTGGCACAACGGGAAATGAACAAATAACGTGTCCTCGGTCTATGTTAGGAGCTATATTAGGTACCGTTTTATAACACGAAAAGTTAGCGACTCTATTAATTTCAGGTAAATGGTAAATTTTTAGTAAAGGTATTTTCTTTAGAAGTAATATAAACAACATATTTTTCTCAATTTTAAAATTTCTTTAGTTTAAAAAAAATTTAGAAAACAATTATTTTCCATATTTGATTATTTGTTTACATTGTAAAGTTGTGCGGCTAACAGTAGAGTGTACGCCCACCCACCGCAATGGTTGCCATAAAACGCTCGTGAGAAGCTCGTCACTTCCTGGTTAATCGACGCCGTAGCTTCCTCCGTTGTCATTAATTGGAACTGCGGCACAAAAGAAACTGTCTGTGAAAACAAGCGGGGGCTGCGGTGCGGATAGGGGTTGGCAAAGGGCGAGAGAGAGGGGGAGGGAGCGCGTCGGTGAGGAGCAGGAGGGGAAGGAGAGGAGGTGAGGGTGGCAGGCGGGATAATTGAATGTCGAGAGTAATCCTGCAGGAGGCCCGGGGCGGGCGAGACTGCACGCTGAGATTAGCAGACGACAAGCTAGCTGCCGGGCGCAACATCCGGCCAAGTCCCACCCGCCTGCTCCCTTCCACTTCTCCCCCCCCCCCCTTCTTACTCCAACAAACCCCATCTCACGCTCGAGCGGCCTTCGCTGCTGCTAGTTCCCCCGCGGATCGATAGGCAGCGCTCGCGGCGACGGCAGTCGCGGTTCAGAGCGGAGCGAACACCCTTAAGAGTTAATCATCCTGAAATATATTTGTTTCATTCGTTGTTTGCGCGTTTACGTATAACTTAGAAAACAAATATTCCACCAATACGACTTTTTTCCTAGAAAATAGTAAATGTCAACTATATATTTCAGTATTTTATTTTCACTGTTATTATATTAAGTGCGCCCAAATAGAAATAAAAGTAGTAAACATCGTTTTCAAAAATCGCATTTTTGCAGGTTGCCTGCTCAGTTTACTTATGAGCTAGGAGAAAAGTACAATTATATAAGTGTAGTTTAATCCGTGAACTTTCATCGCGTGTATATAAAGTCCCGCCGTTACAGATCTTATTTGCATAGTACAGCGCAACGACGGAAACACTGCACGGTTTGCGCGTAGGAGCGATGATGCGCTATGGTTGCGTGTTAGTGTCACCCGTATAGCTCCCTCGTTTCTGGGCCTTGAACGTGTAAAAATAGCTCCCGTGACCATGTATCTTTAATCTGTAACACTCTGAGGACTTTGCTTGAGAGTAGCTCTAGCAAAGCTGCTTTGGAAATATTTTTGTTATTGATAACATAACTCACGCAGATAGATTCGTCGTTCTCCTAATGTTTAATCGCGTAGAGTCTCGAGTATTTCGCGAATTCATTCTGCGGCGAGGTAGACTTCAAACACTTGGTGTTTTCTCCTTCCGTCGTGATTGAACGGCGGATGTTTAGACACCCCGTGATCAACTGTGAGCCAGTAGTAAGCAAGAAGTAGTAGTGTGAGTTTATGTTGAACAGTCCTGTACGAAGACCTCACTTGATCGCAACAACCAACAAGGAAAAGGCAGTGTCTCGGGTGTATAGTGGTCTGTGCAGTCTAGTCTGCTGACACATCAATCCGCGAAATACTCGCGGCTCTATTAATACGCAGAGACCTGAATAATTCGCGGATTCATTTTGGGAGAAGATATAATTTAAAACACGTGCCTTTATATAACTTTAGACATTGGTCCGCACGGTGTTTAACACCTCCTGGAGAACGGTGTACAATGGTCTTCTTCTATTGTCACAGCAGACAACCAATGCGCAGTTGATATCGGCATATTTGTACATATGACTGCAGAGTCTAGCCTGTAAGTCATTTAACTCGCGAATTTTTCAGGTCTCTATTAATAGACTCTTTCAAGAACAGTACAGCTTAACAACAATCATTCTTAGCGCATAATTTTTTTATAACCGCACAAAGAGACACTAGTAATTTTAAATCGTTTTTTACAGTGAAATGAATTTAATGGGGCAGGCTTAACTCGATACTCCATTGGTTGATAGATGCCGCGGTAGTGTAGTGGTTAGACTACTCGCCTCCCCCTAATGTGAACCGGGTTCGAAACCCGGTGGGGTCGCTGCCAGGTTTTCGCATGTAAAATCGTGCCGTACGATGCCGCTCACCTCATTTCATCCTCATCGGCTCTCGAGAACTCGATGCTAAGAGACGTAAAAATCTTTACACTCCACTGGTTCATGACTAGGGCTAATGCTTTTTCGAGAAAAAAAAAAACCGGAGCACTCAGTAAACTTCAATACTGTAAACATATATCCGCTCTTGTCACGCCTCCAATGGCTGCTGGTGCTGTTTTCACATTTGGCCAAGCCACTCAGGATTTCGTGACGTAGAAACTGAACCTTCGTGATTCGTGCGCAGACAGTAACACGGACCAGAGCGTGCTTCAGCCAATCAAAAAAAAAAAAAAAAACTATTCAACCCTACAGTGCTAAGAACTGTATCTTGTCTCGAAATATTTTCTCGAAATATCACTGCCCCTACTGACGACTATAGGCTATTCACGGTAAAGTGAGCGCTTTTTAAGGCCATTCCAAATTTTCTTTTAAGCCAGTTTTTATCTTTCCACCACTTTTTAGTATCAGCATTGTCACGTGACTAATAACTACGGTGTAAACATTCACCACTCTCGAAGTTTAATGTCTGAGACTGGAAAAAAGATATTTATTACGGGTTGGAAGGGCCTTAAAAAGTGCTCACTTTATCGTGAACAGACATTAGGGAATAATGAACGTTGTAGAGTACGGTAAGCATGTCTGGTGTAGCGTGGACCAGTATTACAGTAATATGCGGGAATACAGTGACGAACATAACAGTGTTCATGCAGTGATGGCTATAGGTGTCTCACTTCTAACTTGTCTTGATTGCCAGTAACACGTGCGGACTTCAATTTGTTGAAAAGTCGTTGGGAAACACTTGCAGTCAATCAACGTGTCCTCTTGTCGTTGCCGAGTAAAGCAAATTTCGTAAATTCTAGCTATAGTTCATTCACGGTTACTCCCAACTTTTCTGAAGCCGTGCTAAAGTTCTGCTGCTAGTTTATTCCTCCGCCTCATGCAAACAAATGCTAACCGAGTGAAGAAAATTACACCAAAGGGACTACGTACCGCATTCATGCGCACTCGGTGTAACGATGTTTTGCGTAAGAATTAGTTCTTTCTATGAGTAACCAACACACGTATTTTTTTCTCTGTTTTAATCAATAATAATTCAAAATTGAAATATTATAATGTTTTGATAAAGTTTTAAGTAAAATATCAGTTTAACCAAGAACAAAATACTTTAATTTTAACACGACAGGGAAATGCTTCTGATACATGGCATGTTTGCGAAACGAACACGCACGTCATAGAGAGATTTTTCAAAGGTTTGATTCAAAACGTGTAAAGTAACCGTAAAACTACTTTACGGATAAGCTTATAAATATTACTATCACGGTAAACTGAGCATTCATGAAAGCCCTGCGTAGAATATACTTGTATGTATTCTTGTATCTACCTGTATATGCATTGTGTATTCTTCCGTCAATGTGAAATTGGCATTGTCAAGTACCTGCTCAATTTATTTAAACATCGACCAAGAGGAAACCGTGAAAATAAACACCTCACAAAAATTTTGGAATATTCATACAGAATGGAAAATTTATGGAATATACATAAAAGAAAGCATAGCTATTAGAAGTTACCAACGGTAATGATTAAAAAAACGTGAAATTCAAGGGGTGTAACAAAAAACCGTTTTCCCATGTCACAGATGAACACGAAAGAACAAGAAAATTAACTTAATGGCTGTCTGTGACTAGGGAGTGCTTCTTTCTTCCCACTGCAGATTACTAGCGCGCATTGTACAGGTCCCTAACATGCCTTGGCATGCTTGTAATCAATGTGTCCATGTCATCTTCCGGTCGAAGGTCACGTTCCATCTGGGCAGCTCTTAATGAGATCTGGAAGTTTCTGGGGTTTTGTGGACTATTATAAGCTGCTGTTGATCACAAAACAACTACATGGCTCCTACCATCCAAACTGGTTTCTCATGATATTCCCGAAAATCCTTGAGGCGCGTAAACTAAAAAAGTAAGTATTTTTTAATTTTGCTATTTTTTTCATATTTAAATACATTTGGAATACCATAAAGTAAATAAATAATTTTATTATTCACAAATAACTACATAACATTTTTTAATTCAACTTTGAGGCAGGAAACTACTTTTCTCTCTGTCTTGCCAATTTTACAGGTAGAAGCTGTGACGTTTTTCAAAGGTTAACTTTAAAAGTGCTCAGTTAACCGTGAACAGCTTTTACACGCACGCACGCACTTAATATGGACA
The DNA here is from genome assembly GCA_029891345.1 of Dryococelus australis. Lineage (NCBI taxonomy): Eukaryota > Metazoa > Arthropoda > Insecta > Phasmatodea > Phasmatidae > Dryococelus > Dryococelus australis. Next base: position 29,644,870 of record CM057001.1, read on the forward strand.
AAAGCCTTTCAAATATAAATTTATGAATCTGTGTGTTTGGAGGTTAGAAAACTTGGCTTATTCGAATATAATTTTATTGTATAGGCTGTTCACGGTAAAACGAGAACTTTTGAGGTCCTAGTTACGCATTTCTATCAGCCATTTTTTATCCTCCCACCACTTCTTAAAATAAATATTGCCGTGTAAGTAATAAACATAATGTATTTATTTCACCGAACTCAAAAGTTAACGCCTAAAACTACAATAAAATATATTTATTGACTGTTATTGCAAATAAAAGGGCTTCAAAAAGTGCTGACTTTTGTAGTGAATAGTTTATATGTCCTTATAACAGTGGGCTACATTCGCAATATTGAACGCATTAATGTTAATATGAGGTATCTCGCTCCTATATGCGTCCCTCTTCAAACTACCAGATAGTTTTTGCAACTTAAATGTCCTTGTAGATCGGCTATGTATGAAACCTGTAATTCAACCCTTTCATTCCTACATTAATTTATAGTTGTAAGTGTTGCAATTAAAACATTTCTTCGTGCGTGCTGTCAAGTAGGCAAAGAACTTGTTTCGTCAACACAACCAATGAGCTGTAGTCTTTGTGTTCGGTTAATGTAATATGAACCAATCATAATGTATAGCAGTAACATGGTTTAGGAATAAGTTACCCACAGGAGAGTTCACCGGTCAATGTCCCTTGCAAAGTACAGTACCGGTCAAATATAAGCTTATTGTGCAACATGTGGGTGATTTTCTACAGTGGGCATGATAGGGTTAAGTAAAAGTGACAGTTAAAGAAAAAACACCTGCTGCATTAATAAACAGTACACTGTAAAAACACCTGCTGCATTAATAAACAGTACACTGTAAAAACACCTGCTGCATTAATAAACAGTACACTGTAAAAACACCTGTTGCATTAATAAACAGTACACTGTAAAAACACCTGCTGCATTAATAAACAGTACACTATAAAAACATTTTGGTAAACTTCCCAAACTGTATAATGGAAGTTTTCTTTTTTTTTACCTAAAGGCTGTTCACGATAAAGTGAACACTTTTGAAATCAACATTAAAGTCACTGCCCCTATCAGCATATATTTTAACAGGCGCAATGAGTGACATGTGTCCAGTAATGTTGGTAGCTATGGAGGGGAAAATAGTTCCATGTATTAACATCGAACAAAAAGTGTTCGGTAACCATTTGTGATAACTTAAATTATTTCTCTCGCTTCCTGTATTTGTTTATGCATCGAAGTGCAAAAAAAAAACAGATTTTTACGATGGCAATGTTAATTTCACATAAGGCGGAAGAGTACACAACGTGTATACAAGCAGATCTTAAGCAGGGCTTTCAAAAGTGCTCATTTTACCGTGGACAGCCTATATACATAGCATGGGAATAGTGTCAGTTATGAAGCTGCAAGCATAGGAATGTTAAGCGTGGCTACTATACATAGTTGGGAACTTCCCTATGCATTTGTTGCGTGAGAAAACGTAGGGAAGCTGCCATGGACGTACAGGAAAGTGATTTGCTATTTGCACTTTCTCGTCCTCTGTATGCGTAGACCTATATTATGATATTCTGATCAGCTGAGGAAGCGATGCCAATTTAATTTGTGCATGCTCGCTGGTTCTAAGAAGTCACGATTGTGGCTACCATACAGATCAGACGTAGTGCAAAATATCTGGGTACGTGCCAAAACTTAAGGTTTTCCATTGCCAACCAACATATCATTGCTGTATATTGTCTTCCTGTTATGCATTCAATAAACCGCCCACACTATGAAGTAGCCTAGTAGTAAATGATAGTGTTGGAAATAATTATAAACACTCCTGCTATCGGCAGAGTTGTGTGTCGTAAGTCAAATGATAGGATAAGTTCGATCATCAGGGGTGTATAAAATGCGCGCCTTCATATTGGTATTCGATGTGCACAATCAAGACTAGATGCGACAGGCAAAAGTCCGCGCTTTCTATGGCATCCTGATGAATTTTCGGGCATGCGTTATGTTTCAATTGCATTAAAACGGTGGTAAAAACAATTGCGAGAACACATTGAGATAGCTGCCCCGAATATATATATTTATGTGGGTACCTAATATTACCGAGTTTTCCCACCAAAATTTTGCAACGAGGTCACAAAACTTCAGACTCGAATGTTGCGATAGCTTTTTGGCGCTTTACTGAACTTCTGAAATTAATCTTTCAAAAAAAAATATTACCATAACTACCGCAACACAACGCTGGCGGTAATAACTGAAATAAATGTCTTCAGCGAATTAGTAGGGTCGCCTGTTTTTCGCGAAAATATCAACACGCAGGCTATACTTTAACTTCGTACATGCACACTTGCGAATTTCCTTTTGGCATTGGCAACGTGAGAAGACATTTTGTACTCCACTGGGCCAATCAGACTTAAGTTATCCCGACACTGGGCGTCCGTGAATGGCTGGCAGAGAGGTAAGACGCGTGAAAATTGACATCAACTACCCACAAAATTGTTTCCGAACATATGTGTTTTGTGGTACAATTAAACCTGGAATATTTTCACGGAAAACAGGTAGCTCTACGTAGTTAGGAAAATGGTGCCAGTTATTAACGTCTCTTTTTAAATGTAATTTTTAAATTGTGGGTGGCAATTATTATTTTTTATTACTTTTCTGAAATGTGCACACTACGCTGAGACATTGGAAACTGTCTGCTTTTCCTGCGATGAGCCATCGTCTATAAGAATTAACACTTAATCACAGGGTAGTTAACCATTTCAAACAGAATTTAATTTACGGTTTCAGGTGTTGCAGACAAACAGTTTTATGATTCGTGCTGTACTTGAGTCGACAAAACACGTATTTCGTTGATTTACCCACAGGTAAAGATCATTGGTCATTGAGCTTTGCAGTGTGCAATAAATAGGGACACCCGAATTGCGTGAAGAAATTTCACGACCAGCTGTATTCCATAACACTTTAGCTCAGACCCACCTTCCTGATTGGATGAACTAGGTGTTACGCGTCTTAGGCGTGAGCCCGCGAATCACAGACGTGCTTTATCGGAGTTAAATAATTCTGATTGGCCAGTCAAGTAAGGAAATGTCTTCTCACAAATACACACAGCCAATAATCAAAGGAGAACTGTCTGGTACGCCCGTAAGGTATTGGATTCTATCATGAGCGGAAATTTTTTCGTGAAATTCGTGTGTCCTTCAGTGTAAATTCTAATCAGTGGAAAACCACTAATTCGCAGTAAAATTCAACTACTCGAACCAGTGAAAATGACTAATCTTAGAATCATTGGAAAACCATTGATTGTTTCAGTGAAAACATTTCACTGATTGAATTGGTGACTGCCAACTGCAGCGGCGAATTAAATATTATTTTTATTGAATTTTGCCAAATAATTACGAGAAATAAACACACACATCCATACATACATACACACAGATATATATATATATATAATTAGCATTTTTGAAAGACCGGTTTAGATCTACTTGTCTGCACACATTGTGTATTCCTCCGCCTTAAGTAAAAAATTAACATTGCCATGGGCATCATCACTTTATTCATGCGTTGATCAAATTAAACTGTGAAATTATTAAGAAAGTAAATACTTTAAAAATCTTTCATTTTTACACTTCGATGAATTTAAAAAACAGAAAGTGAAAGAAATAATTTTAAGTTATCGCAAATGGTTACCTAACAGTTTTTATTCGACATTAAGATATGGAATTACTCATCCATCGTTACCAACTTTACTAGCGAGATATCAGAACGCCGGACACCAATCAGCACCTGGTAACCAACTCACCAGCCGGTAACATAGCCAATAGGGAACGTATCGCAGCACGCAGTAACCAATCAGACACAAACGCCGTCTCAAAGAGCTTCGCTTAGCCAGTCAGAGAACGGCTACGCTCACATCAAAGGAGCAGCCACGCCCTTCCGTCTCTGTGTATTTATCTACTCTGTGACTAGATCGCCGTTTTTCAGACGCTCTATGAGTATAATCTACTGGCGGTAACTTCTCACTTGTTATTTATCAAATCTACAGAAAAACACCCCACGTATAACGTGTTTCGTTGTTTTCTAAGACATGCCATGTGTCGCAAACGTTTCGTACATCTGTTAACGTAAAACTATGATATTTTTGGTTTAATGGAATTTTTACTTACATTTTTACTGATACGTCGTATTTCATTTATGTAGGGGCAGTGATATTTCGCGAAAATATTTCGTGACCAGATAGATTTCAAAACACTGTGGGTTCGTCCAACTTTTTTGATCGGCTGCAGCATGTTCTGGTGCGTAACTGTCTGCGCGCGGATCTCGAATGCACAGTTACGGAGTTTACGGAATCCTGAGTAGTTCGGTCGAATGCGGGAAAGGCACCAGCAGCCAATGGATGTACGACAACAGTCGAGGTGTATATATAGTATTGAAGTCTACTGCGCGCTCCGATTTATTCGCGAAAAATCACTGGCCCTCGGGAAGAAAAGTGTGCTAGTGTTGTCTAGTAAGAAATAGCTCTTACGAAAACTATATTGAAGAGAGTTCGCACAAACACGGCGTGTTGTCCCTTTTGTTGTAATTTTCTAGATTAAGTTAAACTTTGGTTTGCATGAGGCGGAGGATTGTCCTGAAGGTGGAACTTCAGCAGAGCTCCAGGGAAGTTGGAGGTAAAAATGAACGGACTGTAACAAGTCTGTCGTTACAGTTAATGTCTGATGTAGCACCTCACTTCCTGCTTGGTCTGGATGCAAGCATTTAGCTACCGTCCTCAAAGTATTAGAAAGTATAGGAGTCGTATTTCGTCACACTGACTGATTATTTCGCATACATATTTTGCTCTGACGGTTATAATTTCCGGCTTGCTTCGATTCCGCTCCATTGCTCCTTAAGGAACGTGTTCGCGTATTATGCACAAATTCTTCCGTTTCGTGTCATATTGTCAGTTTGAGAGGTACTTTTTATCCGAAGCGTTTGATTATAGAAAATTCACACTTCACTGATTTAATAATTTTGTATCAAATTTTCACTGTGTGTTAATTCCTGCTTGCAAAAAGGCATGTTATTTTTGATAAAATAAAAATATGTTTCTGACTTTTTAAAACTAGCATATAAGACACAATGAAAATTAAGCACCGAAATATTAAACAACTCATAAAATGTAAATTTTTACTATCGTATTTTGTCAGTAATTACACTGAATCCGAAATTATGACGCGAAAACGAATAATTTCTGCAATATAGATGAAGCTGAACCTTAAGCGATCCTAATTATAACTACAAAAATAATACACGATAAATAAAAATTATATAAATCCATGTTTCAGAAAATATACTTCACACACACATACACATGTTTAATAAATATGAAAAGGTATCCAACATATTTATTTAAACCAAACTGTTCCCAGTTTTTCGAATAAGTAAACGTTACGTAACTGATATTAAAACAAAAAAGTACTACATTATTTTTTTATAAACAAATCTTTACTAGACTAAATAAAACATTCTATTCGAAAAATACTAAACGCATCAGGAGCCGCGGTGGTGTAGTGGCTAGACAACTCGTCTCCCACCTAGGCGAATCGAGTTAGATTCCCGGCGAGGTCGGTCCGGGATTTTATCATGTGGGAATCGTTCGGGACGCTGCTCAGCGGGTTTTTCTCGTGGATCTCCCATTTCCCCCGCTTTTTCATTCCGGCGTTGCTCCATAATTCACCTCGCCTCACCCTCATCGGCTATCAAGACCTGGATGTTAACAGCTGCCCAAATCTCTCCACGCACACACTCATTAAACGCATGACCTAACACGCGTTCCCCTTAAGGGGCCGCATCGCCACTATGCACTAAACTAGCGCGCAAGCTTTTTGTCGAACCGTTTTTCCCATGGGACTTTAAGCGGTGGCCATATTATTTTAGTGATGGAAAGTCTGATGCAAAGTTCAATGCAGGATTGTATCTGAGTTTGACGTAGATCTAGTTAACACATTTTGTCATACGGCAGTCTGAAAATGCTGTTTTTAGCTAAGTTGAAAGGCTTGGAAATAGTGGTTCTAATAAGCGTAGTGTCATGAAAGCGACATTCCGTCATCGCATAAAGTTGGTTTTATTTTGGTAAACTAGCACATTGGGAGCACGTGGAATAGTTTCGTGAAAAAAAAAAACGGATTTACCAACACACTACAGCACATTTCAAGTGTCTAGTAGGCGGCCCCCTTAAATAGAGCTGTACCGTAACTCATACATGTTTCTTGTGTATGGTTCCTAAAATGCAGGTTCGCGTCCTACATTTTCCATTTGAACGTGCAATACCTCGTCAACGGCAATAGATAAAGGAGTCACATTCAGCTCGATCTTCGGGACTTTTTTTCGCGCTTGCAGAATGTTTTGGCCGCGATGGCACGGGTACGGGTCTTTTCAGCTGGGGCCTTTGGCACAGCCTGGCCGCCGGCCCTTGAGATCCTGCTTCTTAATGGCGTGGAAATCTGGCCAAGTACATTTACAACCGTGCCGTCCCATAGCCCGAGGCGTTCAAACATCAAACTAGAACTTGGAATCAAGATTTCGGGATCTCCACGCATCCTCACAGAAAAAAGTTCCAAAGGAGCTGAAAATATTTATGTTATCACACAAACATTTCGCCATGCTATTTAGCATTCATCGTAATACGATAGTGTCCAGTTTTACATAGAAAGAATAAATATTTTGCGATTTATTTACCATTCTTATTAAATATATAAAAAATTGGAAACACTCTCATTTAAAACACTGAAGAGTTTAACCCATTCAGACCTAGTGTACACAATCGTGCACATTACGCACGTGTAGTTAATTTTTGTTCTGTACTGTACACTGCGAAGCTCAATGACCAATGAATGTACCTGTGGGTAAATGATTCGCAAACCGTCTTACTTGTCTAAGTCATAATTGGTTCATATTACTGTAGCCGAACATACAACCTACAGCTTATTGGCTGTGCCCACGAAACAAGTTTTGTGTCGTACAGCTCGCATCATAAAATTTCTTGTTTGTAACATCTGACACTGTAGATTATAGTGTGTGAAAGGGTTAATACATTTTCATGCTTAACACGCTCATCCGCCACGTCGATTATCGAGCACATGTTGCACATGAAGTATAGGTATTTATGGTCGCAACTGTACACAACAAGGAATCAGTGGTCCGTGTTCTGAGAGTCGTTCTTGTGAGAAATGTGATTTGTCGAAGTTTCTGCACCTCTCATTTGTGATTGGGTCAATACTGATTTTCACGAGCACGGAGGACGTTGTTCATTGGCTGCAAGAGACACGCTAGTCGAAGTACAGCACACGTCAGAATATTAAGCGACTGCAACACTTGAGTTCGCAAATTAATTCGGGGCTGAACGGAACTGAGCTAGTCATTATCATGAGACCCGGAAATCTCGCGGATTCGTTTGGCAACCAGCTAGACATCAAAATCCTTTGTGTACTAGAACCTCAGCTAGATGTTCAATGGCTAGGGTCATGCAAAATTCGCGTTATTTTTTGGCCTCAAGCTAAAATTCACAGTACCTTATATACTCGAACCAGTGTCGTTTCTTTATTGGCTGCCATACCTATGTAGAAGTCACTCCCTTCCTGAGTAATCTGCACTTAATTGGGCACACAATTGTGATGTGTTCATTTATTGGTGCAGGGTTACCCGGGGCGTGTCAACAAAAGAATGGTCCAACGTGAAACTTATTGCAGAGGTCAAAGATTTTCAAGTTTAAAATGTCCTCAAATAATAACGCGAATATTGCAGGTCTCTGTCAATGGTTGTTGCCCAAGTTTTGCCCCAAAATAGGTAGCGCGGGATTTCGAGCACTTTCTCTTGCAGTTCAGTTATAAGGTCGAATTCTTTCAGGGCGTGGCTTACAAACTGCGACCCAATTGGGAAAATAAGTCAGATGAACACGTTTTTGAAGTGTGGCTTCTCTTCAAATGAATCCGCGAAATTTGGGTCTCTAATAATTAGGTTACTTCTATACTATAGGCTGTTCACGGTAAAATGAGCACTTTTGAAAGCCGTGCTTAAGATCTACTTGTATGCACGTTGTATGTATTCTTCCGTCTGATGCGAAATTAACATTGTCCTGGCCCACGTCACTTTATTCATGCCTCGGTCTAGTGCCACTGTGAAATGTTTACAAACGAAAATGTTTTGCAGATGTGCCCATTTTTACACTTCGTTGCATTAAAAATTCAGAAAGTGTACGAAATAATTTCAGTTATCACAAATGGTTACCTGAGACTTTTTATTCGGCGTTAGGATCGGGAACTAGTTTCCATTTATCGTTACCAACTTTACTGGGCACATGTCACTCAGTTCGCCCGTTAAAATATATGCAGATAGGGATAGTGACTTTTTTCTGAGGTTGGTTTCAAAGGTGCTCACTTTATCGTGAACAACCTTTCCTTTAAATGTACGTGATTGGCGAACGTATACCTAAGATGTGTGTCAGTTAAATATATACACACAAAAGTGGATCCAAGCAAAAGTGTTTTAAAATATTATCAGTAATTGAATGTAAAAAAAACGGTTGCCCCAACTGAAACAAACAAGGTTTGAGTACCCTTTCGGTTAGCACTATCTGTAGAAACGATGGTTTGTTGCGGTGAAAGTTCCGTGCACATGAAATAAAATATTATTTCGTTTTATTGGTTGTCGTGTGTGTGCTACTTTCCCTATTTCTAGGGCCACGGTGGCTGAGTGGTGAGCCTGCTCGCCTTCCACCAATGCGAACCGGGTTCAATCCCCGGCCGGATTTTGGCAAGTGGGATTCGTGCCACACGATGCCGCTGGCTATCGGGTTTTCTCGGGTCTCTCGCGTTTCCCCCGCCATTTCGTTCCGGCGCTGCTGCATTCTCACCTCATTTCACCCCGATCAGCTCTAAGATCTCGTTGTTAAGAGCTGCGAAAATCTCTCAACTCAGCTCTTAATTAATTGGTTGTCAATATTTTCTTCAAAAAGGATAGATCACTAGATGTAGACTGCCACCATATCAGGGACCGCTTCGTTGGTACCTATCCATTCAAGTGCAAAAAATAGAATAATGGTTTAACGAATCGGCCAAAATTAATGTCCACCATAACAATTTCGGACTAATAAAATTAAAGAAACTTAATATTAAAAATGTTAATGTGGAAATGTTTCAATTAATTAATAAAATGAATAATAACATTTGTTTAGCTGACCACCCACCTAGGTCCAAGCTATGAACTATCAGTGTTCCACAGACCACTATGCGATAACCACTGGCGTAGGTCATACATAGCGACAGGTGTATTTCCGAAAAGATTTCAAGTCCGGTTGTACTCCAAACACGTTTGTTCATGTGTACTTTCGTGGTTGGAAGATTATAAATGTCACGTGCTTCAAGTGTCTGCCCGCGAATCATGGACGTTCAATATCGGAGTACTTTTTACGATTGGCCCAGTAAATAAAATAACGTCTTCTCACGTGGACACGCGCCCAGTAATGAAAGGAAGTTGTGGTTAATGATGTAGGATACTGAAGTCTATCATGGCCATAAATATTTCCTCGAAAAACACCTGCTCCTAGCCATGTGTGAAAACCATATAATTTCGCGTTACAATTCAGTATCAAGGTAGACGGCGTACGAGTATATTATAGTTTCAGTTTCAACTACGTCATTAGAACATACCTAAGGACAAGAACATTCCGCGTATTAAAATACCTCTAGACTAGACTACATGGCGGTCTTACGTATTTGGAGCCTTAGCTTTCTGGTGATTGGCTGCTGCCGCAGAATGCAGCCAGTTTTACGTCAGACCAGGTAGCACGGGATTCGTTGCCTGTTCCCTCGCAGGTCTGCTATTGTCTCAGAGTTCACCTGGGCGTGTCTAATAAAGTGTGATCCAATTGCAAACATAACAGAAATTCGTATGTGCTTAATGTCCAGCTTGTCCTCGAATGACTTTGCTAAACTTTCCCTGACCATCCCTCACCCGACACTTCCTGCAGGACTCAGAACCAATAGCAAGCAACCATCACTCTGATGGCTTCATTCCACGTGGCTTGATTAAACAGGATAATGAGTTCTGCCTAGGGTGGCAGCTAATGATCAAGTGAAGCAAGTGACCTCTGCTCGAGTGTGTGGAGGACTGTGGAGTCTAGCTTGGTGCAATATTGTGGAAACCACTGCACTATATATTCACCCTGATCTTTCTTTTCTTGCGCTTAGGTTTGGTTTTTGTCGATAGTCTTTCTGTCTATTGTCCTGCCTCCCCCTCTTTATCCTCCGCCCTCCCAAACCGTTTCCGTGTGCCCTTCTGATGGCGGTACTGGAGACCCGGAATCGATATTTGACGGCAGCAGAATAACAAGAGACCGTCAAGGCCCTACTGATGTCTGGAGAGGGAAGGGGATTGTAATACGAACCAGCCTGGAGATTTACGAAACAAAGGCCCTTGCTTGGTGTAGTAATATATTTTGAAGTACGATGTCCGCTTGATGAGGGGTAAAGGAGGAGGAAGGGGGTAGACCCATCTGTTTTTGATTAATGTAGGAGGAAATTTTTTCGAGACTAGTGACGCCATCAGGAGACAAAAAAAGTGTAGGGGCTGGAGGAAGTGGAAGGCCGGCCCGGACTATGGCTGTTGTCAGGGAATAATGTTTTTGTTCAGGACCGAATGACTAGCCAGAGTTATATTTCTCCATCGGAGAAATAAGAAGAGAAAAAAAATTGTTTTGTTTGTATGAAGCCATTTCCTGCCAGTTTGAATTCGTGTTTCTGCTGCCCCGTTTCCCAAGCGTGTTTGTGAAAGGAATGGAAGTAAGTATCTTGTATTGCGATTCATCACATCTCGCCGGGCGGGTTGGGAAAAATGGGAAAGTGGGGTGGGGGAAGGAGAAAGGATAAAATGGGGGGGAAAACGGCTTGTCAGAGAAACTTGCAGACTCCTGGCAGGGAACTTATAGCCAACCGTCAGCGCTAAACCTCGCGGCAATACTTTAAACCCGGCTGCCGCGCGCTCAGACCGCGTCGTTTTTTTTTCTTTTCCCCGAATTGTATGAGGAAACATGCCCTGTTTATCCCATATGAGGCACGCCCTCCACAGAAACACGGGTGAATTTAATGTGAAGATTCCTCTGCTCTTGCAGGCAAAAGTTGCGCAAAGGTTCTGCGTAATTTCACTGTTTTGCAAAAATTGGCACGATTATAATACTAACTAAAGTAGCTATATCGACCCTTACATTAATATTAGAAAATATTTTCGTATACGTATAGAGTGAAAATTCTAAATGAGCTAGTTCTCAAAGGATTTGCTGTGAGTGAATGATGATATGTGAGCGGCTTTTAACGAGGTTTTGAGAGCCGATAGGGTAAAGTGAGGCGAGTACGGAGCAGCGCAGGAATGAAAGGGCGGGGGAAACGGGAGATCCCCGAGAAAACCCGCCGATCAGCGTCATCGTCCGGCATGATTCCCACTTGCGAAAATTCGGAGTGAACCGGCCTGGGGATTAAACCCGTTTCGCCTTGGTGGCAGGCGAGCATTCTAACCGCTCAGCCACCGTGGCCCTTGATTTGTTGTGAGATAATAAAGCAAATCACACATAAACTTCCGTAAATACGACGGAAACGAAATATAAGAATTAGAGCAGTTGTCGTTTCTATACTAGACATAATAAAAATATTCTGACGAATTAAAGTGTTTGGAAAAGAACACAAAGTGTAAGTATCAGTGCCATGTTCCTATATATATATATATATATATATATATATATATATATATATATATATATATATATATATATATATATATATATATATATATATATATATAATCATACATACATAATAGATGTAGTACATATGTATTGTAAGTAGATATATAAAAACGTTTGCACCACCAGGTTGATTAAGTTACTCAATTGTTCACGGCACAACGAGTGTATGGGATGAAAATACACACTGTCTGTATGGCATACCGAATACCACGCCTGGCATTGCGATGTCTGTGATATGTCTACTGTGCCTGAGAACGTCCTTCAAAAGAAGCGAAATTACATGTGGTGCCAAACTCTTTTTGAGGTGTGTGGTTATTCTATTGGCATTGGAGGGGCCCACGGCGGCTGAGTGATTAGCCCGCTCGCCTCCCACCAAGGCGAGCAGGGTGCGATCCCCGGCCGGGTCATCGGATTTTTGCAAGTGGGACTCGTGCCGGACGATGCCGTTGGTCGGCGGGTTTTTTCTCGCGGGGATATCCCGTTTCCCCCCGCCCCTTCATTCCGGCGTCGCTCCATATTCACTTCAGTCACCCTCATCGGCTCTCTCAAGACCTCGCTGTTAAGAGACACCCAAAACCTATTCACTCACTCGCATTGAATGCCCTACGATCTGAGTTTCTTCTAAATAATGAGCAAAGTGGGGAAATTTTGCATCTTAGGAAACTGAAAGGAGCGAAAAAGCTATATTCGCTTTGCGCACAAATCAGCATCTGATTTTCTGTTGTTTTCTTCCGGAGAACTGGTCACTAGGGCTACTCGTTTCTCGCAAAAAGATTTCAGGATTACTTGCACTCCAACAACACTAGAGCTGGAATCCACATTCCTAATTGGATGATTTTAACTGTCACGCGTTGAATAGTAGGTACCTGCCCGCAAATCACAGACATTCAGTGTCGGAGTTGCCTGATTCTGTTATGCCCAATCAGGTAAGGAACTGTCTCTCGACTAAGACACGCGGCCAATAACCGTAAGGAAAAGTGCACGTAAAGGAAAAGTGCTCGTATGGTATAGGACATTGGAGTCTAGCCTTCACGTGAATCTTTTCGCGGAAAAACAGGTAACCGTAGCGATCATGGAAATTAAATCTTCCTTTTATTTTGTATGATGTCATGACCATTAGCTAGAGACGTGAAAATTTCGCTTTATTATTATGCAACAGGCTGAACTTCACAGTACTGTATATACCGGAGCCGGCGTCGTTTCGCCATTGGCTGCTGTATAGTAGTGAAGCCACGCCCTTTTTTACTGACCTGCATGTGCTTTGGGTACACAATTGTGAAGTGTTTATTTATTGACGCAGAGTTACCCAGGGTGTGTCAGATAACGTATTGTCCAATGTAGAACTTATTACAAAGGTACACGTGTTTGAAGTATAACTTGTCCCCAAATAATAACACGAATTTTGCAGGTCTCTACCTATAGCTAGGGATGGGAAAATCTCGCGAATTCATTTCGGGACAAGATAGACGCCAAACACATATACAGTGAAGTTACCTTCGCAATTAGACCCGTCCTGCACGCCTCTGAGCCAATAGTAGACTTGCAAGGAAACACCCTGCGAATCCCATAACTGCCAGGTGGGGGCAACAGCAAATGAACACACAACTGATGCTCCAATATGCATAGGAGTGAGGAGTCTAGCCTACAGTTCATTGAACTCGAGAAATGTTCCTATCCCTACCTATGGCTAGCCACTCAAACTCAACAGCTGCTGTGCATCAGTAATCCTGCGACCTTTTGTCTACACTTTACAGACTGGCTATTCTTCCACGCCATTGACCGTTTCCTGGAACTGCACAACCGGTAGTTAAATCAGGTGCAACGTACTTTGGAGCTTGGTGTTCCGAGACCTTTCAGTGTTCTCCAGTGTGGCCGGAATGTCGACCTGAAGATGGAAAGCTGTCTCCAATCAGCAGAAACTTTTGTTCAGGCTCTGCCTCACGCGCCTTTTTCAATTACTAGTAAAGGCTGTTCAGGATAAAGTGAGCACTTTTGAAATCAACCTTAGGATAAAGTCACTGCCCGTACCTGCATGTTTTAACGGACTCGCTGAGTGACATGCGTCCAGTCAAGTTGGCAATGATGGATGGAAAGTAGTTCCGTATCTTAACTTCGAATAAAAAGTGGTAGGTTACCATTTCTGATAAGTTAAATTATTTCTTTCGCCTTCTGTTTTTTTTATTGCATCGAAGTGTAAAAAGAGCAGATTTGTTAAAAATAATTTTTCTCATAATTTCACTGTTTCACTGGACCGACGCATGAATAAAGTAATGATGCCCATTGCGATGTTAATCTTACATAAGGTAGAAGAATACACAACGGGCATACAAGTAGATCTTAAGCAGGGCTTTTAAAAGTGCTTATTTCACCGTGATTAGTCCTAACCCAGCTTATTTCAGTTGTTTGGGTACACTTTTGTCGAAACTACAACTACACTTCTCCGGCAGCAGTATACATCACACTGTACAACAAACATAAATCCTGAACTTCTGTTAACACTTTCAGCCAAAAAGAAATATATAATTTAAACGTTGCAACAAACAGATATTTTGTTCGTAATTGTACTGATATCAAGACGGCGCCTTGTCCTACATTGGGGACCAATAGAAATCTATCTGTATTTTATGTTAATGGCAACAGTTTTTGAGGCTACGGGACATAGTCTCAGCAGCGAATGATGTATCCCACACGTAAGGAACCTTTCTCATTGGACGGTATGTTCTGCTGTGTACAGTGCAGACCATCCAAGCCACTTCATATGCAACAACGTCCCAGATATAAGACACTGTCACTGGAATGGTTAAGTAGTTATGGCGTAGCTGTTGCAGCTTCATTGTTAAATTATCAATACGTTTTTGACGTTTCACGTCTACCAGATAACGCGTTGAAAAATTTGGAGACTTCTTATGGAGACATTTGTGAAATGTAAATGCGCTTAAATACGAACATTTTGTTATTTCATCGTAAAGACAGTTATTGCACATAAACGGGAACTTCGACACCGCAAATGAGACCAAGACTTAAATCATCCTGTAGCAGCTAGGAGCTTTTACAGGCACAAAGACCTGCGTTTTTAATTTGGCCGCATAAACTGTCGCCTGAGATGCAGAAATTACCTTTGTGATACCATCCGCTACACTTAATGCTTGACCTACACACGAGGCCACCTTATTCCTACCGCTTGAAGATTCTCCTTCAGTTTGTTTTTCCAAGAATTGTGTTGTTTTGTTTTCTTACACCGAGCGCTGTGTTTGTATTCTTAACACTTGTCCACTTGTATGTGCAACATTTCGTCTGTATTTACCAACCAGTGCGCACGAAGCGTGCCGAACACAGTAAGTGGCGCGCGCAGAAACAACAAACGCCGCGTACTGGAGATGCACCCCAGTGCCATTTCTGAGCAGTCGTTGCACCTAACTGGAGCTGCCGTGGCTCATTACTAGGGATAGGGAAATTGCGCGATTTCAAGGACCGGTAGGCTATACTTTATAGTCCTGCGTACACTAGAGCCTCAAGTGTTTGTTCATTGGCTGCTGCCCCAGTGTTACCTAACACCTCGCAGTATGGGATTCGCTGCTTGTTCCCTTGCAAGTCTACTATTGGCTCAGAGGCGTCCAGGGCGTGTATAGTAAACTGCGAATCAATTGCAACGGTGACTTCATTGCATGTGCGCTTGACGTCTACCTTGTCCGAAATAAATTCACGAAATTTTCCTATCCCTAGGAATAACTAGAGCCCCGAGTATTTCGCGGGTGTGAGTTGGCAGCAAGCCAGGCTGAACAGCCCTCTATACACTCGAGGCATTATCGTGTGCGGATTGGTTTGCTGTGATAAAGCGAGGCCTCTGTACAGGGCTGTTAAACACTCACTCACACTCCTGCGCAGTTGAACGGGGCGTGGCCAAATAACTGTCGTCCAATCACAACAGTAGGGCAAAAGAACACGTGTTTGAAGTACCTCGCCTCCGAATGAATTCGCGAAATACTCGTTGGCTCTAGCAATAACACGTTGAATATAACACAGCTCTTCACTCCATCAGCTGATATTAAGCTAGTAGTCTATGTGCATATCTTCACACTTTTTGACACTTTTTGAAAGGTAATTTGAAAATGTCTTTGTTGTTCAGAACAAAACTCGCAGGGATGTGCAGTCTTTGTTCGGATAGTGTTTAACACGACCTCACAAGAACACCTCAGTGCAGTAACACTGATACTGCTAACGATATAATTGCTTTTTTACAGTCGCTCAAAGGGACATGATTGATTGTAAATCATTTTATACTATAAAGGCAATTTGACTGGGTCAATATCAGCTCGGCTATACATTGGCTGATGACCAGCCAATAATGAACGCTGTAAAGTACAGGTTAGTGTCCGGTGGTGAGTTCTAACACAGACACCAATACTACAGGTGTTCTTGCAATAGTGGATATAAGTGACTCACTTCTACTTTGTCTTGAGCGGGAGCAAATGCGTGCAAACCTCAACGTGTTGAATCAAACCTTTGAAAAATCACCCCATATATGACGTGTTCGGTTGTCTTCCAGATATGCCGTGTATCACAAGCGTTTTAAGCGCCTGTCAACGTAAAATGTCGTATTATTGGCTAACTTGGAACTATTACAGGAGCAGAGATATTTCGCGAATAGGTTTCGAGACAAAGATGCAGCTCTAAACACCGTGGAATTGTCCGGTGTTTTTTGATTGGCTTAAGCATGTTCTAGTCCGCGTTAACTGTCTGCACGCGAATAACAAACGTCCAGTGTTAACGTTACGGAATCCTGAGTGGCTCTGTCAAATGCGGAAACGACACCTGCAGCCAATGGGAGTACGACAACAGCTGATGTGTGTTTATATGGTATTGAAGTTTACTGGCTGCTTCGGTTTTTTTTTTTTTTTCCCCCGTGAAAATTCAGCGGCCCTAATTATTGCTCATACTTTATATATAAATTATAATATTGCATTGGTAGTAAATTTGAATAAGAATATAGAGAAAGCAGGCGTGTTGATAGTGCCCAGTTAGAGATAGTTCTCGTACAAAATTTTATGAAACTGAGAGCGTACAAATTTGGTGCAGTGTCCCTTTGGTGCACTTTTCTGGAATAGATTGTACTTCGTTCTCACGAGGAGGAGGAATGCCGTGAAAGTATAACTTTAGCAAGACTCCAAAAAAAATTTGGAAGTAACCATGAATGTATAGTGAGTGGCCTGCAAAATTGGCGTTATTCTTCGGCATCACGTTAGCATTCACCGTCCTATATATATATATATATATATATATATATATATATATATATATATATATATATATATATATATATATATATATATATATTCGAGTCTGTGCAATTTGTTATTGGCTTCTGCAGCAGTGGGGACCCGTTTTCCCTTTTGAGTTGGTTCGCCGTGATTAGGCCAGCCTCGCGTTAAATGCTTCCTATTAGCCCAAAACCGCACAGGGTGTGTCCGGACAAACTGTAGTCTAATGACAAATGAAATACGAAAGCACAAATGTTTGAAGTCTAGTCTGTATTGAAATAATAATGCGAATTTTGCAGGTCTCTATGAATGTACTATAGTGGGCGTTGCGCAGTATTGAACGACAGGCGCAGATCTACGTCTCACCGCGCGCCTAGCTATATGTAGGTGTAGGCTATTCACGGTAAAGTGAGCGCTTTTTAAGGCCCTGCTAAAATTTTTCCTTTCAATTAATTTCCAACTTTCCGCCACTTTTTACAGCAAACATTGCAATGTGGCTAATAAACACAGTGTATATATTTCATCACTCTCAAAATATAACGCCCGAGACTGCAATAAAATTTATTTATTAAGTGATAGTGACTTTTAGAAGGGCCTTAAAAAGTGATCACTTTACCGTGAACAGCCTATAGTACTTAGTGAATAAGTTGTGCTATATGCTGTTCACGGTAAAGTGAGCCCTTTTGAAGCCTTAGTAACTTGTTCCTTTAGCCATTTTTTTTATAATTGAACCATGTTTTGATATATATGTGTTTGTGGTAAGTATAAAACCCAATGTATATATTCCACCGCTCTCGAAAGTTTATGTTTATGGTTAAAATAAAATATATTTATTTACTATTTTTCAAATGAGAGGGCTTTCAAAAGTGCCCACTTTACCATGAACAGCTTATACCTGCTGTTCATGTACAGATTCCGTGACTAGTCGTACTGGAAAACACGTTAGTTCAGAAACAACTTCGTGGTTGCATGATTTGTACTATCGCGGGTCTGAGGTGTCTGCCAGCCAATCACGGAAGTTGAGTGCCGGATTAACTTAATTCTGATTGGCCCAGTCAAACAGAGAGCGTAGCATGTTGATGTTTAACCTGGGCACAGATCTTTTCGCGAAACAAGTTTCCCTACTCATACCTACATACATAGTTAGTTCAGTCAGTAAATTCGTTGACGCCGTGGTGCGTGGCTGCCTGCATTCAAGGGAAAGTATATGTATATGGAGAAAAGAAAATCCCTGGCGACAATATCTTGCGGAGATGCCAGAAAAAGTCTCAATTTGTAGAGAATGGCGTGTAGATATGCGTGTGTTCATGACAGGTTTAGAATCGGAGGGAAAGGAGAAGTATGTTCGTTTTTCTTCTTGTTTGTTTGCAGGCGCCTTGATCGACGCTTGTCCGCAGCTAGAAGGTGTGGGAAGCGTCTCCTGGCGCGTCTCCTCTCCACGCTAATGAGCGTCTCATGTCTCCCCTCCCCTCTCCAACCACCCCCCTCCTCTGGTCATAACGGTTGGCACTCAAGCTAACCCTGCCCGAGACGTCTAGCAGCCGGTCCGGGCTCCGTGTGCTGTATACACTCGTTGCCCTATGAAACTGGGTACAATTTTCTCTTAATGATACCTACAGTAGCGGTAAGTGATTAATACCACGGATTCATTTTGAGACAAGCTATAATTAGAGACCTGAGAAATTCGCTAGTGCAAAGACCTGTAGACTAGATTTCACAGTTTTGTATACTCTCATACAGATATCAACTGTTTATTGGTGGATTGTTGTGATAGTAAAAGGCGGTGGTTGAGCGCACAGTTTATTGCATGTTTGTTATTGGCTCATTTATTTCCAGGAGGTGTCAAACAACACGTCGTCCAATTACAAAAGTAACAAAAACGTACAAGTGTATGAATTCCATTTTGTCTAGAAACGAACCCGGAAAATTCTCGGGGTCTCTAGCTATAATTCAAAACACGTGTGTTTATGTGACTATATACATGTGTATGTGTGTGTGTTTATATATATATATATATATATATATATATATATATATATATATATATATATATATATATATATATATATATATATGCATATTTGTACATAATACTGTAGTCTAGCCTGCAGGTCGTTGAACTCGCGAATTCTTCAGGTCTATAGTGATTAAACGAAACATCTCTCCGTATCCACGCAATTTCGTAGCTATATTGCCAAGGAAAACACAGAGGATGCCATTAATCCGTTCCGTCCCGAATTAATTTACTAGGTCAGGTGTTGCAATTGTTAAAATTTTCGGTGGACGCTGTACTTGTTTCGACCGCGCTTCTCGCAAACAGTGAACAACCTACAGCGTATTTCCTTGCTCCCAGCGTTAACAATTCACACATGAGTGATGCAGAAACTTCAACAAATCAGATTACCAACAGGGAAGGCGCTCAAAACACGGGATACGGATTCTCCTTGTCGTGTACAGTGGCGGACATAAATATCCTTCAAGTGCAACATGTCCTCGCTCACGGACGCGGTGACAGAACGGGCTAAACACAGTACAAAAATAGGCCAAGACTAGCTGAACGGGAGATCACCGGGAAAACCCGCTGACCATCGATATCGTCCAGCACGAATTCCACAAGCGAAAATCGTGAACGACCCCGACCTGAATCGAACCGTGTGCGTCTAGGTGGAAGGCGAGTAGTCTAACTTTTTTTTTTGTGGTCAGCCAAAGTCCGATCACGCATTTTTCTTATTACCCCCGTTCCTGTGCCCTTTCTGCGTAATATAGGGGCAAGGAATGTTCCTTTTTTATTTGTTTTTTTATTTGATACTTTATTTTCCCATTACAGCCTTTATGGATTAAATTTTTTTATAATATTATAACTTTCTAGACCAAGTCGCCTGGAAGTTGAGAGTGGCGCGGTTTTCCTGCATTCCACCCTGACTCCCCTAGCAGCTTGGAGGTCAATTTCTTGACAATCTATTCTATTGATTATTATATTAATCCTATATTGCGGCACTAAACTACTACTACGTAGATTATATATATTTCGATTCCAGCCATCAGTATTGGAACTGCCAGCGGCGAGGGGGGTCTGCGGACTCCTTCTCGATACCCCCCCCCCCCCCCCCCCCCCGTAGACCGGTCTTTAGTCTAGAACCTTGTCATACCATTACTCATTCTCCTTATTGCCTCAGTCTTCAGTGTCCTGATTCGCTTCCTGTTTACTCGCCTCGCGTATTGCTATTCCTATTTATCATGTCCTTTGTTCGTTGCTTTGATCTTCATTATATCTTTTAGGTTTTTTTCCGAGTGGGAGGCAAGGCCTCCCAACTCATCTGTCGCCTTCTAATGTTTCCTTTCTAAGTTCTAATCTATGTACATTGGGAACACCCAAGCTGTGTGGTGGGGCCGCTACCACCACAATATTTTAGGTTTTTTTCCGAGTGGGAGGCAAGGCCTCCCAACTCATCAGTCGCCTTCTAATGTTTCCTTTCTAAGTTCTAATCTATGTGCATTGGGAACACCCAAGCTGTGTGGTGGGGCCGCTACCACCACAATATTTTAGGTTTTTTTTCCGAGTGGGGGGCAAGGCCTCCCAACTCATCAGTCGCCTTCTAATGTTTCCTTTCTAAGTTTTAATCTATGTGCATTGGGAACACCCAAGCTGTGTGGTGGGGCCGCTACCACCACAATATTTTATAGCGGTTTTACAGTGTCACTTCCAGTACGACTATTTTTTTTTCCTTAATCAGGTAATGGAAACCTTTATCTAACTATGGAGGAGGATCATTCACGAACTCGTGGATTTTCTCGAATCCATTCTTCGAATTTTCCCAGACGTTTGCTTATCTTTCTTGCAAACTCTTCAATTATCTCTGCAGTTTTTCTATGTGACATGATATTTCTAAGACCTGTTTCATTTTATTCTATTTCAAACTTCCTACAAAGTCCAATTCTTATATCTTCTATTCTTGGGCATTCTCTAAGCACATGTTCGGCAGTATCTGAGAACACGCTAGTGAAATATTTTATTCAAAGAAGGAAATGACTCTGTTTTGGTTAAATTAACACCCTATTTCTAGGGACACCCGAATTTCGCGAAAATATTCCACCACCAGTTGTAATTCATAACACTTTAGCTCAGATCCTCTTTCCCGAGTAGATAAACTAAGTGTTACGCGAATCACAGATGTACAGTATCGAGATTACTTATTTCTGACTGGCTAGTCAAGTAATAAAACGTCTTCTCACAAAGACATGTAGGCAATAATCAATGGAAAACTGCTGGTACGCCCGTAGCGTATTGAAATCTAGCATGTGCTGAAATTTTTCCCGAAATTCTAGTGTCCCTACCAATTACTACAGACATGCAAAATTCGCGCTATTTTTCGACATCAGGCTGAACTTCACAGTACTGTATATAAAAGAGCCGGCGTCGTTTCTCCATTGGCAGCTGCATAGAAATGAAGCCCCGCCCTTTCTTACTGACCTGCATGTGATTAGGGTACACAATTATGAGGTGCCTATTTATTGGCGCAGAGTTACCCAGGGTGTGTCAGATAACGTATTGTCCAACGTGAAACTTATTGCAAAGGTACACATGTTTGAAGTTTAACTTGTCCCCAAATAATAACCCGAATTTTGCAGGTCTCTACCAATTACTCGTTTTCGCATTTTTTTTTTTTAACACGAGTGTTTCTACAAATTTTAGTGTAACCAAACATGTGGGCTCTCGAGTGGCTGATTTTTTTAAAACCAATTTTTTTAAACGGAGAGTGTAATCTTTGAATGAATAGTACAATGGGGGTGATTGACTACATGGAAATTTCTGACATTTGCCATTGCGATGCAGATGTCTGTCATGGAAAAACAGGACTGGGCATGGAAAAAAAAACTTAAATATGAAAAGTAACCTATGGACGAGAAAATAAATAGGTCTATATATTTATCTTGTCAGGAAGGATGTATTATTTTCTCATTCAGAAAAAAAAAACCTAACTTGACAATGGAAACAACATTAACACATTTTCTGGTATTAAAATGGAAAACAGACCAAGCGAAAATCATCTACATCCGCGTTAGGTTTTTTTTTTTTTTCTTTCTTCCTTGCACCTCTCTAGAAAAATTATATAATAACATACTGCCGTAAGTGATACAACGCGTTTTAAAATCAATTGCTTGGCGTGTTGTTGAAGATAATTAAATAATTGCACTTAAACGCAGGTCCGATCTCGAGGAACATATGCGACACGCCGGTGAGCGAATTATGTAAATCAGCCGTGTGGGATTAGGCGTCTGCGATGACACGCCTTCGACCAATCACCGTGAATTATGAAAATTGGGAAGCGAACCCGCGTGAGAAATGCAAGGTACACTCGGGGAATAGCAATGAGGGACATGCAGGCAGTTGGTGAACCTAACTGTACGTCGCTTCGGGCAGGTTTGCAATGTAAAAATTGCCTGTGAATTAAAACTTGGCAGTCGTCGATCAAGCACATGGGAAAAAAAAAGTCTTCTGTATTTACGAGTCGCAAGTTATACGATGACTCTTTGTTTCCAACCAATGGAAACTCGCGACAAACAAGCCCTCTTTTGATAACTTCGGCAACTAAGCTTACTACTCTAACCTCGGATAATACTGCCAGCATTTCCTCTCCTCATTCGTAAACACTGCAGTGGTCTGGCGGATAATCGTGTTATTTCTGATTAAATTTACAAATAAAACCACAAATAGTTTCTCTCATGTTCACGTACTTTTAACACATACTTTCGTTGATGTCAATCTGACATTGTCTAGTAAAGCGAAAATTTCATTTAAGTTATAAAATTTAGCAATCCAGAGATATCCAACATCGAAACTGGGCATGCGTTTAAATGTTTTGGGGTGTAACCAGCTGTGAAATTGTTTTTTTTTTTTTTTTCCTTCGCGAAAAAATAGGTGTTCCTACCGTGGCCGAGCGGTTAGCCTGCTCGCCTCCCACCAAGGTGATCCGGGTTCAATCCACGGCCGGGTCACTCCAGGTTTTTGCACCTGGGAATCGTGTCGGACGATGCCTTTCGTCGGCGGGTTATCTCGAGGATCTCCCCTCCCTTTTTTTTTTTTTTTTTTTTTTTCATTGCGGCGCTTCACCATATTCGCCTTGGTTCACTCTCATCGGCTCTCGAGACTTCGCTGTTAAGTGTGAGTGAGTGAAGAGATTTGGACGGCTCTCAACGACTACCACACTAGGAAAGACTGGAGCAGGTCAATTCCCGTAGTGGGACCGTGGGGGTAATGTAGGCGATCCGGGATCGATTCCCGGGAAAGGAAGGCTGGTCTGCGCGGGTGGTCCTTTACTCCGCTCTCCGCAACATACCAATTAGTAGGGATAGGAAAATTTCGCGATTTTATTTCGGGTCAAGGTAGAGATCGAACGCACAGACAGTGAAGTCACCTTTGCAATTGGTCTACAGTTTGTTATTAGGGACACCCGAATTTCGCGAAAATATTTCAGTATCAGTTGTATTTCATAACACTTTAGCTCAGATCCACTTTCCTGATTGGATGAACTAAGTGTTACCCGTCTAAGGTGTATGCCTGCGAACCACAGACGTACAGTATCAGAGTAACCTAATTCTGATTGGCCCGTCAAGTAGGAAAATGTCTTCTCACAGAGACACGCCTCCAATAAACAAACAACTACCGGTACGCCCGTAGGGTATTGGACTCTTAGCATGTGCGGAGATCTTTTCGCGAAATTCGGGTATCCCTGTTTATTATACATGCCCTGGACGCCTCTGAGCCAATAGCAGACTTGCAAGGAAACTAGTAGCGAATCCCGTACTGCCAGGGGTGAGGTAACACTGGGGCAGCAGCCAATGAACAAACGCTCGATTCTCTAGTGTACACACGACTGTGAAATCTATCCTACAGGCTATTGAACTCGCAAAATTTTCCTATCCCTACTTATTGGTTGAGATAATGAAAAATTTTCGCGAGTTCAATGACCTGTAGGCTAGACTCCACAACCCTTTGCACAGTCGAGTCTCAGATGTTTGTTCATTGGCTGCTACCCCAGTGTAACTTCACACCTGGCAGTACGGGATTCGCTACTCGTTTCCTTGCAAGTCTACTATTGGCTCAGAGGCGCCCAGGGCGTGTATAATAAACTGTGAACCAATTGCCAGGGTGACTTCACTGTATGTGTGTCCGACGTATATCTTGACCCCGAAATAAAATCGTGAAATTTTTCCTATCTATGCCTATATGACACAGACGCCTAAACCTCTGGTAGCCGGCAACGCAGGAGATAGACCTACATTCCAAGTGCGCAGGGAGGCTAGTGGAAACGAGGTGCCTCGTCGGTGGGGGGGGGGGGGGTGTATAGAGTATAGACTGAAGGTGATATTTCACGATACCAGATTCCGTAAAAGCTTGTGCAAGGTCCGCCATAGCGGCTGGTATACGAGCTAGTGTGGCACCAGTCGTGGTATTTCCCGCCTTGTACGGGCAGATTTCGTACCAGGTTTGGTAATTGGATACGTCCTATTTTTCGCGGTAGGTTCCACGCCGACTTTAGTACCTGGCCAATCACGTCGCAGTTTCAGAACGTAGGGCGCTCCCAGTGGTGACTGCTTGAAACGAGTTACGTGCTGATAATATCCCGGTACGTAAAGAAAAAAAAAACTGTATTTTGCAACCGGTCAGTAATTTTCGTCAAAATTATAAATGACACACTCGTACTCTGATGACTTCAAGTCATTTTCAAGAAAATGAATGAAACTATACTATTAAGCAATCAATGTATGTAAAAGGCGAACAGTAATATATCAATATTAAGATGTGCTAGCTAGTATTTTCATAGGCCTACGCAAGTTACTAACTGGTAGCAGTTCTACGAATGGAGTTCATATTTACTACAAACCACACACTGCGCACCCACTGAGGATGCCAAATGCTAGTAAAGCCTGTTCGTGAAAGTGAGCACTTTTGAAATCAACCTTAGAAAAATGTCACTTCACCTGCATGCATATATTTTAACGGGTTCACTCAGTGAGTCCGTTAAAATAACATGCGCCCAGTATAGTTGGTAACGATGGATGGAAAGCAATTCCATATCTTAACGTCGAATAAAAAGTGTTAGGTTAACCATTTGCGATAATTCAAATTATTTATTTCACTTTCTGCTTTTTTAACGCATAGAAATGTAAAAATGAGCAGATTTCTAAAACACTTACTTTCCTAATAATTCCACAGTTTCACTTGACAGACGCATTTATAAACTGCTGAGGCACGTGTTAATGATAATTTTACATAAGGCGGAAGAATACACAACATTCATACAAGTAGATCTTAAGCAGGGCTTTCAAAAGTGCTCTTTTTGCCGTGAACACTCCATACCTAAACTGCTGTCGTGTAATATGAATCTTCCATGGCGGGTCATATAGCGGCTGGTATACCAGCTCGTGCATCAGGGCTTGTATACGATATTCATGGTAAAATGAGCACTTCTGAAAACCCTGCTAAAGATCTACTTGTATACACGTTCTATGTATTCCTCCGTCTTATGTGAACTTAACATTAACATGAGCCTCGTCACTTTATTAATGCACCGGTCAAATGAAACTCTAAAATTGTTGAGAAAGTAAGTACTTAACAATTCTGCAAATTTTTACAATTCGAAGCATTAAAAGAACACAAAACGAAAGAGATGATTATAAGTTATCATAAATGGTTACCTAACACTCTTTATTCGACGTCACGATAGGGAACTACTTTCCATTCATCTTTACCAACTTTACTGGGAAAATGTCACCCAGTGCGCGATTAAAATATATACAAGCAGGGACAGTGGTTTTTTCCTAAGGTTCATTCCTAAAGTCCCCCCCACCCCCCAACATGTTTTAATCACTAATAAATGTATCTTATTGTAGCATCATACATTAAATTTTGAGGGTGGTGAAATATATACGCTGTGTTTATTCGTCACATTGCATGTTTATATTAAAAAAACAACAGGAAGATGGAAATAGGACGAAAGGAAAAATTAAGAAGGGGCCTTAAAAAGTGCTCACTTTACCGTGAACCGCCTATAGAAATTTGTAGAAGAACCAAGGTATCTTGAAATATCAGCTTGAGGATGTCCGGGTCAGAAGTCTGCAGCGGGGGCGGTAATGGAGTTGAGATCGGCCCGCTGTCTGGCGGCGGCAGATGCTTATCTGGGCTGTGAGGGCGCAGGCGATAATTTGGCCCCGAATTACCCGACATTACCCTCGCACCTCAGCTGCCGCTCAGCTCGTAATTGGGTTCCTTTGGTCTCCCCCCCCCCCTTTTTTTTTTAGACAGAGTCCTTTACTCAGCGTTAAAAGTGGGTTGGATCCAGCGTGTATATAATATAAATATAATATAAATAAAAAATAAATATCTATGCGTCTATTTGATTACTTTTGTCATATTAAGTGTATTCTTGGAGAGAGAAAAAATTCGTGATAATGGTGAAATATCGCATTATCAGAGCTTGCCTATGTAGTTTACTTATATCAGCAAGAGAAAAGTAAAAAGATACGGGCGTAGTGTAATCTGTGGCCTTTCATCGCGTGTTAATAAACTCCCTATGTTTAGGGATAGGAAAATTTCGCGATTTTATTTCGGGTCAAGATACACTCGAACACACATACAGTGAAGTCACCTTGGCAATTGGTTCACAGTTTATTATACACGCCCTGAACGCCTCTGAGCCAATAGCAGACTTACAAGGAAACGAGTAGTGAATCCTGCACTGCCAGGTGTGAGGTTACACTGGGGCAGCAGCCAATGAACGAACAAACTACTTGAGGCTCTAGTATACACAGGACTGTAAAATCTATCCTGCAGGTCATTGAACTCGCGAAATCTTCCGATCCCTGACTATGTTACTGATCTAATATGCACAGTACAGTGTCACGCCGGAAACACTGCACGCCTTGCGCGTAGGAGCGATGAGGATAAATGTAACTTTAAAAAAGGGCGTGGGGAAGAGAGACAAATAATTGTCTTTTTACAGCAACCACATATGTAATTTTTTTCGAACTCATTTCGGTGCATACATTTTTGTACAATAATTTCGCGAAAAGTTTTCACGGCCAGTTGTATTCAAAAACACTTCTGCTCAGATCCCAATTCTTCATTGGTTGTCCCAGGTGTGTTACGTGTCTTAATGAGTATGCCCGCGAATCACAGACGTACAGTATCGGTGTTACCTAATTCTGATTGGCCAGTCAAATAAGAAAATGAATTGTTACGTAGACTCGCGGCCAATAAGCAAAGAAATTGCTCGTATGCTCGTAGGGTATTGAAATCGAGTATGTGCGGAAATATTTTCGCGAAATTCGGGTGTCCCTATGTATGACTATTCATATGACAACGTTGGTCTTTCGTGGTGAAATTGCTAAAGTAAAATATGCTATTTCGTTACTTGAAGGGAGCGTTTTTGACTACATATCCCCCCCTCCCCACCAGCGGTCACGGCTGGACGGTTAGCATGCTCGCTTTCCACCCGGGTGAACCGGGTTCAATAATCACCTGCCGGATCACTCCCGGAATTTCGCATGTGGGAATCGTGCTGGACGATGCCTTTGGTTGGGGGATTTTCTCGGGGATATCTGGTTTCCCCGCCCTTAAATTACGGCGCTGCTCCATTCTCACCTCATTTCACCCCTCATCGGCTCTCAAGACCTCCGATGTTAAGGGCGGCGCAAATCTCTCAACTCAACTCACCCCCCCCCACCCACCAACACCATTACGAAATATGTGGCATTGGTGTATACAGCCACCAATAGAAGTTTGATGTAGGATAATTTATAACTGAGGCAATTTTAATAAAGCTTTGCCCGTACTGTACACGAATATCGTGTTGACAGTATCAACAGGCTCTTCAAAACCACTACATCCCAGTAAGTTATGGGCTGTTCACGGTAAAGTGAGCACTTTTGAAGCCCTAATCAGCCATTTGTCATTCTTCCGCCACTTTTTCAAATACATATTTCCATGAAATTAATAAACACAACGTATATATTTCACCGGACTCGGAAATTTAACTTCTAACGAAACAATAAAATTTATCTATTGACTATTATTCCAAATGAGTGCGCTTCAGAAAGTGTTCAGTTTACCGTGGATAACCTATACCGGCAAGTTGCTAGCAAGTTGTGCCAAATTTTCCGTATTCAAATTTTAAGATTTGCTAACCGAATCGTTAAATTCAATATAGATGCAGTGAGCGCAGAAAATATGTTTTTTTTTAAGTGCATATGAAGCAGATATTTAGGCCGTAACTTTTTCACTTGGAATTTTCAACCTAGGCACCAAGAGATGCCACTACACGCTTCTCTAAATAATATTGTGTCGACGTGTTCGCAATATATTAAGTATATTATTTTTCCTACGCACAATGAAGAAGCTTTGAAGTCTCTTTATTGATTTAGAGAAACTCTGGTATTCATCCGCTGACCTCTTGAAAAGGATTTGCGTATTGACGGCTGCGTGTATTTGAAACTAAGCAAACTATGAGAACTTCAGCAATTTATTCCGAAGACAATTCATTGATAGAACTGTTAAATATATTATTTTTTTTGACATAACGTTAAGGATTTTTTTTTCCTGCGCGACGACGGCACCCTTTTTCTTTTCTATAGCAAATGTTACCGCAGACTGCGAGAAAGTATTTACGGTACTCTAACGAGAAATGTTCAGTTCTCAAACCAGTCTTTATATCGCTCACACAAAAAAAAAATGGGTAGGATATTTTGGTCCAGTCAAATGCGGCGACGCACGGAAATTAATTTGCTCTCAAAACACTGTTTTTGTCTGCCAGCATGTCTCGTTCGCGTACCACAGCAGCTACAAATAATAAGTTCAGCAGTGAGCATAAATAAGAGGACTCTTTTAAAAAAGCGGGAGTATAAAGAAAATGCTTTCAATTATCTTTCCGCGTGCTATAATCATCTTCCTTTCCGCCCTTTTACGTACAAAAAAGAAGAGACTAGGTGGTTTTTTTTGTGTATATTACTGCCTTCTATATCCCCTTCAATTTGTTTTTTTTTATCGTCGATTCAAATTATTCGCAGTAGCAATTAAGAGACATTTCCCGGTGCGAACGGGATCATTAAGGGAGTTAATTGGTGTTCGTATCTTTGGGGAGGTGAAAGGACGCAACTTCTTTTTTAACCTCTCTATCTTTCTTCCTTTACTCTCTTTCTCTCTCTCTCTCTCTCTCTCTCTCTCTCTCTCTCTCTCTCTCTCTCTCACTCTCTCTCTCTCTCTCTCGCCCTGGTGACGAGTTCTCTGGTGTTAAAGAGCAAAAGTAATCCTCCAGATGAAATACCGTGGCGGGAGAGAAGTGGCCCAAAGTGGTGGAAAGAGACGAGAGAGTAAAGAGGACGGGGAAAGTGGCGGGACGTTAAGGGCGAAATTCGCTTGCCGGCCGAGCAGCGCCCCGCGACCGTTTCGCGTGTTCCCGTGTCACGGGAAATTGAACCGCAACACACCATAACTTGTTTTTTTTTTTTTCCCGTTTTTCACCTTCGCCCCTCCCTTCTGACGCGGCAGATCCACCCCGAATCTCCGCCTTCTTCCCCCCCCCCCTTTCCATCTTCCGGTTTCTTCCATTCTTTTTTCGCGGGCATTTTCCTTCTCTTACAGGCCGGCACGAATTCGCCCTTAAGTGGAAGTCATTTCTATCTTTCTTCCGCTACCCTGTGACCCCGTATTTCCCCTGTTCGCCTAACACGCCGCCCTGAGACAGCTTCACCCTACTCAGGGGGGTGGCTGCAAGATCAGAACCCGAATTGGTTTCTATGTGGCTGCGAGGAATCAAGATGGCTGTGCGTGGAGAAGAGGGGGGTTGGACGCAAAAGAAATCCCCCCACCCCATTTTCTCCTCAACCATCTCTTGGACCGTGCGAAGAAGCCATTTCCTTTTTTTTTTTTTTTTTGTTTGCTGAAAAAAAAAAGTAGGGGATGAAATTCTGTAGCCCCGCGATTGTGAGATTGAAGGACGACCGGAAAACACTGGACGCGGATGTCGCTGACCCTTACAGCCGTTCCCTAGGGGTTGTGAAATTTTCTCGAGAAGATTTCAAAACAAGGTATTTGAAAATATTGTGGGGTCGTTTACCTATCTTGATTGGCTGAATCACGTTTTGAAACGTGTTAACTGCCTGCACACGAATCGCGTAGGAACCGTACCGATGGCTACCGAATTTAAGTGACCCTGCCAAATATTAAATTGCCTTATCGAGCGGACAGCAGCCAATAGCAACTGACGAACTGTCGCTGGGTGCTTGTAGTGGTGAATTATATCTTGTCTGGGCTGTTCGTGGTGACGTAAGCACTTTTGGAAGTCCTGCTTAAGATATACTTGCATGTACGTTGTGTATTCATCCTCCTTATGTAAGATTAACATTGTCATGGGACTCTTTACTTCATTCGTGCGTCGATTAGGCGGAACTGTGAAATTATTATAAACGTGAATATTTTACAAATATCCTCATTTTTTACAATTCCGTGCATTAAAAAAAACAGGAAGCTAAAGAAATAATTAAGTTATCACATATGGTTATAAAACACTTTTTATTCGACGTTACGATATGGAACTACTTGCTATCCATCGTTACCAACTTTACTGGGCCCATGTCACTCAGTACTCCCGTTTCAATATATGCAGGCAGGGGCAGTGACTTTTTTCTAAGATTGATTTCAAAAGTGCTCACTTTATCGTGGACATCCTTTACTCATATTTTCTCGTGTAAAATCACTTGCTCTACCAATACCCGTCCTCTACGGAGGGCCGTAATGTCTTCCCGTTGCTGAAGTTGAAAACCCAACTAGAGGCCAACTAGGTCTCGAGAGCCGAAAAGGGTGAAGCGAGGCGAGTAAGGAGCAAAGCCGGAATGCAAGGGAGGGAGGAAACGGGAGATCTCCGAGAAAACCCGCCGAAGAGTGGGCCCGGCACGGTTCCGACGAGTGAAAATCAGAGAGCTACCCCGCCGGGAATCAAACCCGGCTCGCTTTGGTGGCATGCGAGCGCTCTAGCAGCTGGGCCACAGCGGCTCCAGCACATTGCAAGTCCGCGAACGAACCTCACCCAGGGTTACCACAAACTCAGGATAAAAATATACATTCATTCTGGAAAAGGAAGACATTTCGCTAAACAGGAGGACAATACAATTTAAGTAGCGCTACAGGTTTACTGCAGAAGCATACGTCGTTTTTTTTTTCTCGTATATAGCTTGATTATAATGATGTTGGTGAAATAATTTAATCAAGTCGTTAGTATTTCAATCAAAAATTCACATAAAATAATGTTTCCATTAACATTTAACATTAAATATGATAATTAAGTACCAGGAAAATAAACATCTGTGCTTGCAGCTGTCTTACACAACAAAGCTTTTTGATGTGTATATGTAGTACGACTAATGATTATATAAAAAAGTAAAAAAAAAAATGAAATAATAATTTGCATTGTTTATCAAAGAAATACACAAACTCTAATAATATCTTAATAATTGGTAGATAAACACTATCGTTTATAGAAAAGTCGAACATTTTTTAGCGCCACGAAAAATCTAACCGGATCAAAACAAATCTTAAAAAGGATTACATGTCCTGCTTTTGTCGGGCGTCTTGTAGCCCTAGGGGGTTTTCTGGATAAGTCGACTCCAATTAAAATGAAAATAATGTCCCGCCTTCCTCTCTGTCAGTATTTTCACACCGTCTAGTAAAGAGCATGGTTTCTACCCCGCTTTCTCCTTTAGCATTTTATTTTTAATCATTTGCTCATCTCCCGTGGTGCAGTCAGTTGGTGCGCCTCCGGTCTGGGGAGCGGGAGGCTCTGGGTTCGAATCCCAGGTAAGGCATGGGTGTTAGTTTAATGTAGGTCGTAAGTTGGTTTATAAACCGTCCTCTGATAAGTCTTCAGGCATAACATTGGGGGACGTTAATAAGCGCTATGCAATACAATGATGTCGTTGTGAATTACTTTTGACAATTGTTTGGGTGGAGTGCTAATGATTTTAACGAATAATTTTTCGCCATTAATAAGATTAAACTCCAAGCAAAAAATAATAATAAAGAAGAAGAAAAGAAAAATTTGCTGCGGCAATGAAACCCCCACTATCTTCCTTTTTTAAAGAAATGCCATCCTTTTTCAGAGCGAATGTGTGTTTTTTTGTCGTCATTGCCTGGTATAAACTGTTCACGGTAAAGTGAGCACTTTTGACGGCCTGGTTACTTTTTCCTTTCAGCCATTTTTTTATCCTTTAAACATAATTTTAAAATAATATTGCCATGTAAGTAATTAACAGAGTGTGTATTTTCCACCGCGCTCGGAAGTTAACGTCCAAGGCTGAAGTAAAGCATACTTATTGACTATTATTCCAAATGAGAGGGCTTTCAAAAGTGCTCACTTCACCGTGAATGGCCTTTAACCCTACTCGTGCATGCGCAAGTGGTCCCTTATTGCTCGCGTCCTGCTCCGGAAGCCTCCGGTTCCAGATGACGTCACTCGGAGCCGTCACTGAAGAACTAGCTTTACGAGGGGGTGGGGGTAGGGGGAAATGGACAAATGGTCAGGGTCATCTTGGGCGACCTTGCTGGGTCGTCCTTGCGGGCAGCGCAAAGTCATCATCCTCCCCCAGCCCATTCAGCTTCCTTCGCTACCGGACAAGTACAGTGGTGCCAACTCTGTGGATTTACCACCAGACGTGGTGGATTTTTATTCTTACCTAGTGGACGAAATTTTGAACTATAGGTTAGTCACGGTAATGTTAGCACTTTTGAAAGCCCTCTCCATTGGAATAATAGTAAATATTTTATTTTAGCCTTAGACGTTAACTTCCGAGTGGAGTGGAATAGACATACTGTGTTTATTACTTACACGAAAATATTTATTTTAAAATGCGGTTAAATGATAAAATATGACTGAAAGAAAAATATTAACTATGGTCTCATAAGTGCTCACTTTACCGTGAACAGCATATAGTGGTCTATGAGTAAATGTATTTTTATTTAATTTCCTGTGGAATTTGGTGAACCGTTTTCTGGAAGGAAAAGTATATACCAGTGTGGAATGTCCAAATATTAAATTACATACGTCTGTAATGGTCATTCATGAACTGGTTTCATTGCATCATTACTTGTGTGCTATTTTTTTTACATTGTCCTTGTTGGTCGTTTCTCGTTGGCTTTGTCACAACTGCAATTGCGTTAAAACCACATTTATGTAAATTCTACCCTTACATGACCATTATAGACAATTGTCAAAATGATGCACAGGAAGCTTATATGCGAGGATCAGTTCCCAGTGATCTTCCCTTTGGGAACTGATTCCTAAACCGTGCTTCTCCTCTAAGTTATGGTTGGTGACAGTGATATCAACCAGTCATAAAGTATAGCAGTAAAGGCTGTTCACGATCAAGTGAGAACTTTAGAAATAAACCCTAGAAAAAGTCAGTGCCCCTGATGCATATATTTTGATGGGTGCACTGAGTAACATTCGCCCAGTAAAGTTGGTAACGATAAATGAAAAGTAGTTCCGTATCTTAACGTCGAATAAAAAGCGTTAGGTAACAACTAGTGATAACTTAAAATTATTCATTTCGCTTTCTCTTTTCTTTTAATGCATCGAAGTGTAAAAATGAGTAGCTTTTTGAAGTATTTACTTTCTTAATAATTTCACATTTTCATGTGATCGAAGGATGAATAAAGTGATGAGGCACATAGCAATGTTAATTTTACATAAGGCGGAGGAATACTCAAAGTGTGTACGAGTACATCTTAAGCAGGGCTTTCAAAAGTGCTAATTTTACCGTGAACAGACTACATCATGGTGTAGGAGTCAGTTACCCTCAGGGAAGATCATTGGAACTGCTCCTATATAAGCTTCCTGTGCAACATGTACACTATTGTCTACAATGGGCATGGAAGGGTTACGTTGACTCGAAAGTACAGGCCCTGCTGTCGTTATACCACAGAGTAAGTGAATATACAGAAGCGAAATGACGTAGCTGTGGAAACGAGCCTTGGGTATGATTGGTATAGGCTATTCTCGGTAAAAATGAGTGCTTTCGAATGCCCTGCTTAAGATCTACTTGTGTGTGCACGTTGTGTATTCTTCCGCCTTATGTAGGGACACACGAATTTCGCGAAAAGATTCCCGCACAAGATAGATTTCTATAATGTACTGACACTGTACCAGTGTTCCTTTGCCGATTTGTTGCATATCTTATTGATAGAGACCTGCAAAATTCGCTTAACTATTTCGGGATACATTAAACTTGAAACACGCGTACTTGTGCAATAAGTTTGTGATTGGACCGTACGTTATTTGATACGCCCCGGGCAACTCTGCGCCTGTAAATGAAGACTTCACAATCGTGTATCCCAATAACGTGGAGTTCAGTCACATCTAGGTGGCAACCAATAGAGAAACGACTCCAGCTCGAGTATATACAGTACTGTGAAGTTTAGCTTGCTGCAAAATAATAACGCGAATTTTGCAGGTCTCTACGTATTGAGAAGACGTTTCCTTACTTTAGCGGCCAGTTAGAATTAAGTTACTCCGTTAAGAGGACTATGTACCTGCGCGTCCAAGGTCAAGAAGCGATGAAGCGATACGGGCGACACCAACACGCACTTCTAGCGCCTCATCGCTTCTACGCGCAATGAGTGCAGTGTTTCCGTTGTGATGCTTTGCTGTGTAAACTAGACCTGTAACAGTTAGGTTTTATTACACGCAATGAAAGTACACAGATTAAACTACGCCCGTGTAATCGTACTTTTTTCTTACCGCTTAAAGAAACTTCATAGGCAAGCTTTAAATGTGCGATATTTGACCACTTTCTCGATTTTTCTCCCATTAATACACTTAATATGACAAACGTAAAAAAAATAGGGGCCTAGATAATGGCATTGCCTTTAAAAAAAAAAAAAAAAAAACCGTATTTGCAGAACATTTATTTACCGAGAAACACGTCTACGCGCAAACAAAGATTTCACAGAAAACGTTTCGGTACATAGGACCCTTAATGGAAGCCTGTGATTTGCGGGCAGATGCCTAACATTCGTAACAAGTAATTCATACAGTCACTAAGATGAATCTCAACTAAAGTGTTTTGAAATACAACTAGTCGAGAAGTCTTTTCGCGAAATTCGGGTGTACCTGTCAATATGATTTAAAACAGTGAGAATACAGGTCTGTTGGGAATGCCTAGTAAGGAATAGTTCGTATACAAAATAGTACTACATTGAGTGCGCACGACAAATGCGGTGCGCAATCACTTTGGTGTAATTTTCTAGACTTGGTTAAGCTTTGCTTGCATGAGGCGGAGGAAAATCCTGGAAGTATAACTTGAGCAGGGCTTCTGGAAAGTTGGAAGTAACCGTGAATGGTGCTTTGTGGCTACGCGAAGGATGGCTACGTTGATTTTTCATTAATCTATTCAGACACAGTGTACACCGTCGTGTACATTATGCGGGTGTGGGTAATATTTGGTCTGCTCTGCACACTGCGAAGCTCATGACCGAAGATCTTACCTGTGGGTAAACGATTCGCGAAACGGTCTGACTTGTCTAGGTCATTATCGGTGCGGGGGCCACGGTGGCTGAGCGATCAGCACGCTCGCCTACCCGCCAAGGCGAACCGGGTTCAATCCCCGGCCGAGTCACCGAATTTCTGCAAGTGGGAATAGTGCCGGACGATGCCGTTGGAAGGCGGGTTTTCTCGGGGATCTCCCGTTTCCCCTGCCCTTTCTTTCGCGGCGCCGCTCCGTATTCACTTCAATAACCCTCATCGGCTCTCAAGACCTCGCTGTTAAGAACCGCCCAAATCTCTTAACTTCACTTCATTATTAGTTCATATAAATCTAGCCGAACATATCTTCTACAGCTGATTGGATATGGCAACGAACAAGTGCTGCGTTTACTTACGTACAGCACGCAAAAAAAAAAAATATTTGTTTGCAACGTCTGAAAGGGCCTGGTGTTTTTTTCGTTTGTGGTCTAGTGTAGTTCTGCGTGTGAATGTTGGCACGTCTGAAGACGGCATCGCCGTGCCGTGGGAACGGGTGCTTCCAGGTCGTCCCAGGTCGACGCTGTCCGGCGCCCCAAGGCGTGGAACACCCGAGCCAACATGGTGGTACGTCTGCCCTCCTTCGGCCCGACATAACCCAACCTGTTCGCCGTTCGGTCAGTATCGCAGAAACTGGAGCGTGAGACTGGTGCAGCCCACGTGACTCATCCGGTCCCAGCACGAGCACGTCTGTCCGTGACGTCACACCCAGACCCCTGTCATCATATATATATCTCTCTCTCTTTCAATCTCCTTTTGTAAAGGCTGATCACGGTAAAGTGAGCACTTTTTAAGGCCTTTCTGAATTTTTCCTTTCATCCGATTTCCGTCTTTCTGCTGCTTTTTAATATAACATTGCAATGCGGCCAATAAACTATAGGCTGTTCACGATAAAGTGAGCACTCTTTAAGGCCCTTGCAACAGGCATTAACCACTAATAAATATATCTTATTGCAGCCTCAGGCATTTCATTTTGAGGGTGGTGAAATGTATACACTGTGTTTATTAGTCACGTTGCAATGTTGACAATAGAAAGCAGCAGGAAGATGGAAATTAGATGAAAGGAAAAATCCAGAAGGGCCTTAAAAAGTGCTCTCTTTACCGTGAACAGCGTATAAGGGGGTTTACACAATCGAAAACTTAGCCAAGAAGCAGTAGGAAGTGATAGCCAAATACTGTTCACGATAAAGTGAGCACTTTAGAAATGAACCTTAGAAAAAAGTCACTGCCCTTGCATGCATACATTTTAATGGCCTTACTGAGTGACATTCGCCCAGTAAAGTTGATATAAATAGATGGAAAGTAGTTCAATATCTTAACGTCGAATAAAAAGTGTTAGATAACCATTTGAGATAACTTAAAATGATTTCTTTCGCTTTCTGATTTTCTAATGCATCTAAGTGTAAAAATTAGGTTTGTAAAGTATTTACTTTCTTAATAATTTCACAATTTAATTGGACCGATGCATTAATAAAGTGATGAGGCCCATGGCAATGTTAATTTTACTTAAGGCGGAAGAATACACAACGTGGATACAAGCAGGTCTTAAGCGGGGCTTTCAAAAGTGCTCAGTTTACCGCGAACAGCCTTTAGCAGTAAACTCACTATGGTCTATTAGAGGTTTCTTCGTACTTTAAGGGGCCGCGCTAGTTGAGCGGAAAGGCAGGTCGCCCCCCGCCAAGGCGAATCCTCGGCCGGGTTACTCCCGGATTTCTGCAAGTGGGATTCGTGCAGCTTGATGCCACTGGTCGGCGGGTTTCTCAGGGTTTTCGGTTTCTCCCGCCCCTGCATTATGGCGTTGCACCATTCTCACGTCATTTCACTCTCATCGGCTCTCAAGACCTCGTTGTTAAGAGTCGTTCGAACCGTTCAACTCAACTCAAGTGTACTGCAGTTTTATTTTTTAATAATCAGATAGCTTCCACGAGATGTAGTTTCCAATTGCTAGCGAAGTAGTGTCGAATAGTCGTTTCTTAAACACCCCGCCACAAACCGCCCGAGGCGCACGCGGCTCTCGTCGGAAAATTACCCAGTATTCATCGAGCACGACAGCGTAGATAGATATGGGTTGGGGGTGGGTTGGGGTCGGCAAGAGGGTCGTGATTCCTGAAGGGAAGTGGAGGGAGGGAAATGAAAAATACGAGCAGTAAAAGGGGAGACGGGATAGATGATACAGCAATAGGGGACGAAGCTGTTCCCTCTTACCCCTCGCTCTTCTTCTCCTTCATCATAGGGGGTGACACCGCCCGCCGCCATTTAATAATAGCAGCGGTGCGCCGTAGGGGGTTTTTCGGAGCCCGCGCAAGAACAAAGACGTGCCGGATCAATTGCAAATGGCGGTTCGGCGGATTGGGCGGTTAGGGTGGGGTGAGGGAAAGTTTCAATCGGCGCCAGGCGCCGGTCTCCACGAGACACGAGCAAGACACATGATACGTGAAACTAAAGGCTTTTCACGATAAACTGAGCACTTTCGAAAGCCCTGCTGAATATCTACTTGTACGCACGCTGTGTATTCTTCCGCCTTACGTAAACTTAGAATTGCCGTGGGCCTCATCACTTTATTCATGCGTCGGTCAAGTGAAACTGTGAAATTATTAGACGAGTAAATATTTTCAAATCTGCTCGGATGCATTAAAAAAAAAAAAAAACAAGAGAAAGCGAAATAAATAATTTAAGTTATCACAAATGGTTTCCTAACACTTGTAATTCGACGTTAAGATATGGAACTACTTTGAATGCATCGCTACGAACTTTACTGGGCGCATATCACTCGGTGCGTCCATTCAAACATATGCAGGACGGGCAGTGAATTTTTTCTAATGTTGATTTCTAAAGTGCTCACTTTACCGTTAACAGCATTTACGAAGGTGAAACAGTGACGTTAGCTACACACTAAATTCGAATAGGTGGAAAACCATTGGTCCTCAATGAAATTCAACTACTGGAATCAGTGATAAAATGGCTGGACATAGAATCGGTGGAAGATCATTTGTTGTGTCAGTAAAATTTCACTGATTGATTAAGTGACAGCCAACAACGTGCGGCGAATTAAATTTTTTCTATTGAAATTGGCCAAATATTTACGAGCAATTAACATATTTCCGATAGTAACTGTTTATAGGACTACTGTATAATTTAAGGTAATTTAAAAAAGGTTTTAAGAACTCGCTATTTCCAGGATCACGATTCTAGTCAATTACTATTTCCGATAGAGATACCAAACTATCGTCGGCGAAAAAAAAAAATTATATTAATTTTGTAATGGAAAACGTGTAGTGTTAAATTGTATGCCTATTATTTTCGTTTCTACTTAGATTGCTAACATTAGAGTTAGTAAGTGAAGAGCTTTGGGCGGCTCTTAACAGCGAGGTCTTGAGAGCCGGTGTGGGTGATTGAAGTGAGTGTGGAGCAGCGCTAGAATGAAGGGACGGGGGAAAGCGGGAAACCCCCGAAAAAACCCGCTTACCAGCGGCATCGTCCGGCACGATTCTCACAGCTGAGGATCCGGGAGTGGCCCAGCCGGGAATTGAACTCGGTTCTCCTTGGTGGAAGCCGAGCGGGCTAACCGCTCAGCCACCGCGGCCCCGAAGTAAGCATCAGTTCCACCTCTGTATTATTAAGTTCTCTGTGGTATCGCTGCGTAGCCAACCACCTCGGCAAGTACAACGAGCGGTTCACCATCAACATCCACGAGATACAGACATTTGCAAGACATCTGCCGTAGTAATCCTTCAAAAATTGTTAACCTATCTATTCCTGTAGTAATATTGACTTGGGAATGGTTACTAGAATTATTTTCCTTATTGAAATGTAATCACTTATCAAAGTATTACCTACCAATCTAATAATTGTTATTAGTATAATTTACGAAACTAAATTAATAAATGTTCCTCTTGAGCCCTCACTAACAATACATCACATGCCATTATAAACAATAACATAATCTCGTATATTGATGTCGTCCGAGTCACAATGACATCAATATTACAGATACACGCAAGAACAAATAAACTAAACGAACAACGCCTTCACTGTACAACACCCTACACAACATTACACTGACACCATCACAACACAGACACAGACATCAAACACACCACGGACACCTCACAAAACGACAACCACCGTCCGCCCCTCTGTCTACGGAGAGGATGACGGGGTGAGGGTTCAAGGGTGGAGGTAGAGGTTTTAACTTTTGACGTTTTTTAATCATAACGTAATCTTTTTCTTTAAGATTATAACAAAATATAATTTCAGGCCTCTGTAATTTTTAATGTTTTTAATTTTTAAATTGCGAAAAAAATTTTGTGTTTCGACTATTTTCCAAATTTATTTTAAATTTTGGTAACTAAGACCAGTTATGGCCTTCAGCTGGGTCCTGGTGCTATTTAAATATGTTCTGTTCTGCCGTCCGGGGAACTGGCCAAGCACGCTTTCATCGAGGGCACAAAGGCCATCGCCATACACACCAGCTCCTACTGGTCAGTACAAACCACCAACCACGACTTAGCATCCTCGTAGACCACGGAGCGTAATCACAAAAACGAGAGACACCTTCCACACTCTTGAGGGATTTCTGCCGTTGTACGCAGTTTTTTTTTTTTTTTTTGCAGTGTAGGTCATCAAAACCACGTTCTTTTTGCGCAACGGTTCAGATACGTGAAGTCCATCCACGGTTAAAGGCTGTTCACGATAATGTGAGCACTTCTGAAATCGACTGCCCCTACCTGCATATGTTATAGCGGTAACTTTTGAACGACATACACTCAGGAAAGCTGGTAACGATGGGTGGAAAATAGTTCCATATCTTAACGTCTAATAAAAAGTGTTAGGTGGCCTTTTGTGATTACTGACATTATTTCTTTAGTTTTAAGGTTTTTTTTTTTTTTTGGTGCATCGCTGTATAAAAATGAGCAAGATTTGAAAAATATTTAATACTATAATAATTTCACAGTTTCGCTTGACCGACACATGAATAAAATGATGAGGCACATGACAATGCTAATTTGACATAAGGCGGAAGAATACACAACGTGCACACAAGTGGATCTTAAGCAGGTCTTTCAATACTGCTCATTTCACTGTGAACAGCCTATATAAAATGTGTTTGTAGACTGTAAAGGCGTCGATGCCTGCAGCCTGGGGAATAGCGGCCACTCGGAGCCAGCTAGGCTGTGTTGCGGCTGGGCGATTTATAAGCACCCCAATTTGTCCGCCTGGAGGGGGATGGGGGGTTGCGGAGCACGCGCCCCGCGGCGTAGGGGCGTAATAACCTCCCTCCTCGCACGCCCTCAAGGGATGGCGAGCCCCCCAGGGGTGGAAGCAGGGGGGTGGGGGGATATGACGTAGGGCGCAGTTTGCCCTGAGGGTGAGGCGAGTCAGGGTGTGAGTGGAACCAACCACTCACTACACATACACACCGGATAGGAGTAAGCAGAACGCTTAGTTTATATCCGATTCGATTTGTTTACTTGCCCAGTGCAATGTCGGCAATATAACAGCGGAAACTTATTTGAATTTATTGGTATAATGTAATTGAACTGCTTACGGACATTTTCCAACGGAAGTGGAAATAAAAGCATAGTTACATTGATTCAATTGTAGAGACCGAAGTGCGATGATTTGTATAAATCCACATTTCTTTTTTGCGATGTTGGTGGCGATGCGAGCATTACATGTCGCATGGCCGTGCTTCGTCGATTATGTGAGCAAGTTAAGTGTTTTAACAACGATTTGGAGTTGTGTACCGACACTTGACAGCTCACAGTGGGCGTTTATTTTTGGAAGTAATTCTACATATTTTAAATGTGAATATTGAACACATCTTCATTAAAATGGGTGGAATTAGATGATTGGAATGTTATACAGAAAACTGTTCATGTGTTGCAGTGCCAACCCGCGAACACAATTTTTTTTTTGTTTGGACAATGGCACATTTGCACTGGGCAAAAAAAAAAAAGCGTCCCATCCATTCCTTAGCCTTGAGTGACGTCTCTGGTAATTATGTGCTCGTGGAGTTGAACAGAGTGAGCAGCTTGCCATCCTCGCTCTCTCTCTCTCTCTCTCTCTCTCTCTCATCGACGCAGGGGCCGCGGTGGCGCGGCGGCAAGAGCCCCGGCCTCCCCGCCTAGGCGAGCCTAGTTTCATTCCCGGGAGGGGGGGGGTCACATACGGATTTTCGCATGTGGGGACCGCGCCTGATAATGTTCGGGTTTTCTCGTGGTTCTCCCGTTTCCCCCGCCCTTTCATTCAGGCGCTGCTTCGTGACAACGTGAGGAGAGTTGGGCGGCTCCTAACATCCAGCTCTTGGAGAGCCGATGAGGGTGAAGCGATTGGCATAGTCCGGCCCGGTTCCCACATGCGAAAGTACGGGCGTACCCGCCGGGAATCGAGCCCGGTTCGTCTAGGTGGGAGGCGAGTAGTCTAGCCACTACACCACCGCGGCCCCTATTTGTGAAATTGAAACAAAATAAAACTGTAATTTTAACTTGTTATGCAAGACCTGTAGAGTATTATTTTCTCTTTGCTGGAAATTATGTTACTTGGAATGTGTGCATGTTAAACAGCGTTTTGGCGGTATTGAAATAGTGAGATTTTCTTCTATTGAAATATTTATAATTTTTTTTATTAGAAGGGACACGATTGCTTACAATGACATGTGCTGTTCACGGTAAAATGAGCACTTTTGAAAGCCCTGCTAAATATCTACTTGAATGCACGTTCTGTATTCTTCCGCCTTACGTAAAATTAACATTTCCATCCGCCTCGTAACTTTATTCATGCGTCGGTCACGTAAAACTTGAAATTATTTATTGGGAAAGTAAATTTTATACAAATGTGCTCATTTTTACACCTTCTATACATTAAAAAAAACTGAAAGCGAGAGTAATAATTTAAGTTATCACAGATGGTTACCTAATACTTTTTATTCGACGTTACCAACTTATCTGGGCAAATGTCACTCACTGCGCCTATTAAAATAGGCCAATATGCAATA
Organism: Dryococelus australis; assembly: GCA_029891345.1. NCBI lineage: Eukaryota > Metazoa > Arthropoda > Insecta > Phasmatodea > Phasmatidae > Dryococelus > Dryococelus australis. Next base: position 29,687,472 of record CM057001.1, read on the forward strand.
ACATTTTTCCGAGGTTCATTTCTAAAGTGCTCATTTTATCTTGAACAGTCTTTACCCAAATGGCAACGGGGGAGAATTATTAAAAGTCATGTTATTATGGGTCGGAGGAATAAGATGACCGTCGCGGACAATGACTGCGTATGTGCTCGCCAAAGAAGATGAAACAGAAGGGATGGAGGGGAAGAATGAGAAAGGGAGAGAGAGAGAGAGAGACGAATTAACAACGCGGCGCGGTTCACGAGAGTATAATACTACGTGGTGTCATCCGCGCGGGACGACTGTCAGAGAGAAACGCTCCAAAAGGCAGCTCCTGGAAATTCTGTCCCCACCCCGCAGCACAACCGACGTGACAAGTGAAGCGTTGGGCCACGTACTGTTCGACAAACTCAAGTGAAACCTCGGGGGAGTACGTGAAACACATGCTGTTTCCCCCCTCCCCCTCACTCTACCTTACCGACGCAGCAGCTTCAAGGTCGCGCACATGGTTCAGGCGAAACATTTACAAGCGGCTTATAAGCAAACTGAAGACGTTTCTAATTACTAGGGCCAACTTGTTCTTCGCGAAAACCTCCCACTAAGGCGAACCGGGTTCAGTCCCCGGCCGGGTCACCAGATTCTCGCAAGTGGGAATCGTGCTGGACGATGCCGTTGGTCGGCGGGTTTTCTCGAGGATCTCCCGTTTCCACCACCCTTTCATTCCGGCGCCGCTCACATCAATACTCACGTCAATCACCTTCATCGACTCTCAAGACCTCGCTGTTAAGAGCCGCCCAAATCGCTTCACTCCTTCGCGAAAATATTCCAGGACTAGTTGTACCGTGTAACATATTAGTTCAGAAACAATTTCGTGGTTCAAAAATGTCAACTTTCACTGACGTTCAGTCTTGGGGAAACCTAGATCTGATTGGCCCAGACGAGTACAAAATGTCTCCTCACACCGACACGCGGCCAATAGCCAAAGAAAATTCGCAGGAAGTGCACTTAGCGAAATTGAAGGATAGCCTGCGTGTTAAGTCTTTTCGCGAAAATTGGTGGCCCTAATAATTACCTGTTGCCAGTAACAAAAACGACCACGAACAGCGAAACCACACGTGACAGTAGACTAAAAAAGCACAATCTAAAAAATAGTGTGAAATAACAGAAAATAAAGTTATTCTTACTTTGTCGGCGGCAGGAATAGATAATGTTGTGAAACAAACTACCCTTCTCAAGTCTCCGCCCCTCCCACCCCGCCCCCGAACCTGCGACTCAAGACATTTCACAATGCAGGCTGCCATCTTGTGTTAATTTACATTTCACTATAACATACTGTTAAGATTTAATATTAAAATTCAAAACCTTAGTGATACGAACTCATTTCCTGAAACTACAAGGGACTGATATGTCTGTATTTTCACAAGTGAGACTGAAAAATAATAAATAATGAGTTAATTATTAGTGCAGTTACAAATTCAAAACAACATGGGCAAAATATTCCGGACTTTAAAATATCTGTTAAGGTAAAGCCTTACGCCCTGGCAGCCAGCGTTTCGAAATATTTGACCTCGAAATAAAGTTACCGGTTGTTTCAGGGAGAAATAGGCATACGTTAATAGGTGAAAGTATGGACCATTCTGAAGGGAAATCATCAATAAACATATGATATATTCGCTAAGGTGTCCGAGATACAGCTATGTGAAACTGACAGGAATTGCCGAATGGGAACGGTACGGGTGATTGAAAATGAACATATTGTTACGTGTTGCATTTTACTGTGTAATTTTCCTTTACAACGCATGTTCCAAAATGCTACCGCCAACTGCGAATTGTGTAGTCAGATGCTGTGTAGCTAATCGGAACTGGTGGACCCAATTCTTCTTCAACGTGCGCACAAGAATTTAACACCCAAGCAAGCAATTCCTTCCTTGTATGTGCTTTTTTGCCAGTAGACTTCGCCCTTCGACCAACCCCACAAACAGTAATCTAGCGGAGTGAGGTCGGGTGACCGTGGTGGCCAAGCTACAGCGCCGCCGCGGCCGAGCCAACCGCCAGCATAGGTTTCATTGGGCTACTGTACCACTGGTCGTGTGCAATATGTATGGCCTCCATCCTTGTTGTCCTCTAAGTACTCCGGCAACAGATTCTGCAGTTGATCCATACTATCACCTCCTAACGTATGTCCTCCCCCCCCCCCCCGAAACAAATTGTATGTATCTAGTAATTGAACAACATCTCACGAGTTTTCTGGCATCTGCATTTATAAAGGTTGTTCCGAAATTAAACGCTCAAGCTACTGGAGACAATTCCTTATAGAAAATGAAGTCGAAAATATATAGGACAACTTATACCTAAACGGAGTATTAAAGGAGATATTGTATAGTGAAACGGAAAAAAAAAGTAAAATGGAAAGGGGTTTCCTTTTACTTAAGTTTATGGAGCAGTACGTTTTGTCATCCACGCGACGAGTGTACGAGAGTATCGCTTCAAAAGGTAGCTCCTGGAAATTCTGTCCCCACCCCGACGCCCACATCGCGACAAGCGAAGCGTTACGCTACGTAACAGAAAAGAGATGGGGTCAGGGAGAGACAGAAACAGAAAGAGAGATAGCGATAGAGGGGGAAGGGAGAAAGAGAGAGAGAAAGGGAGGATTGCAGCTACGCCGAAACGCCTTTTAACGATTCCCCTCCCCTATTTCGCCTTTCGACCGCCCCATCCCGCTCGACGCCCTCGGGATGTTGTAGGGGTGGCGGAGAGAAGATCTGCGAAACAAACAGCGGCAAGAGGCAGTTCCTGTTTCCATGGCAACGCGTGAAATACTAGCAACCTGTTAGCGGATCTGCCTCGCGCTGCCTCGAGTGTGCCAACCTGCTGTTCGGGGCGTCTCCTTTCTGCGCCATATCGAGCTGCCGCCGCCGTCTCACCTCTGCTGAAGACTAGTGAGCACTTATGAAATCAACCTTAGAGAAAAGTCACTGCTCTTACATACATATATTTTAACGGGCACAGCGAGAGTGACATGCGCCCAGTAAAGTTGGTAACGATGGACGGAAAGTAGTTCCATATCTTAACGTCGAATAAAAAATATTTACTTTTCTAATAATCTCACAGTTTCACTTGACAGACGCATGAATAAAGTGATGAGGCCCATGGCAACGTTAATTTTACATAAGACGGAGGAATACACAACGAGAATACAAGTAGATCTTATGCAGAGCTTTGAAAAGAGCTCATTTTAACGTGAACAGCCTTTACTTCAAATTTTTCTGAATCCCTGCTTAAGTTCTACGTACAGGATTTTCCTCCGCCTAATGCAACCAAACCTTAACCAAGTCTAGAAAATTACACCAGAGGGACAACATACTCCATTCTTGCGCTCTCGGTTGCATAAGAACCATTTCTTTCTAGGTATTTAAAACATTCCTATGATTTATACATAAAATATAAGTAACAGATTTAACCAAAAGTGAGGCACTTTAATGTTACCAGAAGTATAAAACTCTTGGGATGCGTGGCATATTTAAGCAACGACCAAACATGTCGAACAAGTAATTTTTCAAAGGTTTTATAGAAAGAGTGCGAAGTAGTTGCGAATAGCGTATACAAGGACAGACAACCAATTGGGACTGTGGAGGGCATGTGGAGGTAGGAGTGGAGAGATTTGGCGGGCTATTAAGAGGAGTGATAAGTGAAACATTTTTTTTTTATCGTTGTTTGCGCGTATTCGCGTATTCGTATGCTCTGTAAACACAGGCCTTTTGCTAGAAAAGGTGAAAAACAATTATCTATGACTCTCTGTTTTTTACTTTTAACATATTAAGTACATTCATGGAGAAAAAAAATCGTGAAAATGGTCAAATATCGCATTTTTGAGCTTGCCTGTGCATTTTACTTAAGCGGCAATAGAGAAGTAGAAAGATATGGACGTAGCTTAATTTGTGGGCTTTCATTGCATGTAATAAAATCCCACTGTTACACGTCTGATTTGCACAATACAGGACCACGACGGAAACACTCCACGCCTTGCGCGTAGGAGCGATGAGGCACCAGGCGTGCGTGTCCGTGTCGCCCGTATCGCTCCCTCGCTTCTTGACCTTGGACGTGCAGGTTCGCACTCCTCTTAACATCGAGGTGTTGAAAGTCAACGAGAGGGCGAGGGTGGATCTGCGCGAGAGTGCGATGGCTGGGTAAACGGGAGATCCAGACCAGCGACCTCGTCCGACACGATTCCCACGTGTGGAAATCCCGCGAGATAGCCTGTCGAGAATCGAACCCTGTTTGTCTTGGTGGGAGGCGAGAGCCCTAGCCACCGAGCCACCGCGGCCCCCGGCATGTGGAGGGTAGCACTTCTGCTAACCACAACACATGGCAACGTTTACAAACACGCCACTGCTTGAAGTTTGCAACGAATGTTTGGCCACACTGATGCATGCCTTTAACATGCATCTGGCGGATGGTGGGTTGGATAATGACTAAATGTATTGGCGTTGGTTTATATAGGCTGTTCACGATAAAGTGAGCACTTTGAGGCCCTAGTAACTCTTTTCTTTCAGCCATTTCTTATCGTTTGACCATTTTTTAAAATAAATATTGCCATGTAAGTAATAAATACAGTGTGTAGATTCTACAGCAGTCGGAAGTGAACGTCTAAGGTTAAAGTAAAATACATTTTTTGACTATTATTCCAAATGAGAGGGCTTTAAAAAGTGCTCACTTCACCGTGAATAGCCTATACCAAGTGCTTTTTCATTCACCTACCAAGAAATACTGACACACGTCTTTAATACCTCTCGCCTCCTGCTATTCCGATATATTGCATTTACACAATACATAGCAGATAGCGTGGAATATCATTTTTAAGAATGTATAATTACTCAATGATAGGCTTATTCGAATTTAATTTCTCGCTTTTACTTAAGCGTTACCTATACAAACAAAAGCATCATTACAGCATAACACTGACCTACACAAATGAATACGTTGATTACGAGAAACGTCACTTGTGAAGAAACAACTAACAGAGCGACCACGAATAACATTGCAATATTGTGTAAACTTTTGTGTTGCATTACGAGTTTATCTCATTTCCAGTTACATAGTTTAACGCACGTTATCTAAATGATTTTAAAGAAATAAACATTTAAGTCCTGGGCAGCTAATATAATTTTTTTTTTCAAACAGTATCCAGTTAAGCATTCGTTTGTTATTAAGTCCGATACCCACTTTGTAAGGTTCCGAGACAGAGTACCTGGGAAAACAAAAGACGAAACAGCCTCGTATTCCGCAAACTCCAGTCGCACACGCCAGAAAATGGCGTCGCTGGCCAGAAACGTATCGTAACGATGTTCGCCAATCAGCTCTCCTGGTAACTTACTCGCCAGCTGGCAGCCCAGCCAATAGGAAATATCCATCGCCACGCAGTTATAGCCAATGAAGGCACACATGCCGCCCCATCGCCTTGCGCAGCCAGTCAAGCGAGAAGGTATGCCCACATCAAAATGACCGCCACGAAATTTCACTTCCGTGCAGTCGCCTAATACAGCTGTGTCCGTAACTGCTACGAGGTCAGTGTTTACGAGCTAAATCTATCATGTGACCAAGTTTGAGCCCTAATATTTGGCCATTTAGATTCGAAAGTTACTGACCTGGAGAAGCACGATAAATCCCCATATATAACTAGGAAAATGTCAGTTATTGTTTACATTTCATTTCACACCTTTCATCATACAAATTATGTGAATTAAAATTATTAATGAAGTGGTGCAGTGGTTAGACAACTCTACTCCCACCTCCCACTAGGAAGGAAAATCATGCAAGGAGACATGCATCGCGGCAAAGAGGGATTGGGCGGCCATGGCCTGCACTTTGGGGCCATGACTACCTCCCTAAGTGTACTTAGAGCTAGTCTTAACTATGAAGAGCAACGGAAAAACCGTCAAGAGAGACGTAAATATCCTTGCGACAGAGAAGTAAAAATTACAAAAAAATTATTTCATGCATTAAATTTAATTTAATTTAATACAATGCAACAGGAGACAGTGTTTGGAAAACATGCTCTTAGTTAATAAGAGTTGGAAAGACTAGAAGAGAGGGGGGCGGGAGCTTTGTTTATTCTTAATTTGATGCCGGCAGTAACCAGAGAGGTATTCGGGCGCCTCTCTGGTGGGAGAAGTGGCGCTATTGGGCCTCGTCCCTTAGATCTCTTCCGTGAACCTGAAAACTAAAGGAGAAAAAGTGAGCTGCCAGTAAGTGTCAGGAGGGCTGGCTCTTGCTGGTTTTTACTTGAACGTTAAAAGACGGTAATGACCTGTGGATGAAAAGACACATTAAGCTAGCCTAATTGACCTATAACAATATCCTAAATATAGCCTATAGTAGCATATGTCCTCGGGGACATATGTATCTAAAATAATGCTGGGCTACCTCACAGCGGCCAGTCTCTGTAGCCAAAGGTTGTGACAAAGCATACCTACAGCCGTACGCTGTAAGTGCGCGGAGCTTAGAAGCCGGACGATGCCGCTGGTCGGCAAGTTTTCTCTCGGGGATCTCGTGTTTCTCCCGCCTTTGCATTCCGACGCTGCTCCACACTCACCTCGTTTCCCTTCCATCGGTTCTCAAGAACTCGCTCGCTGTTGACCACGTGACTTTGACAGTTGTAATGGTGTGGGGTAGGACAATGCTTCGTATAGGCCGTTCACGGTAAAATGAACACTTCTGGAAGCCCTGCTTAAGATCTACTTGTATGCACGGGTGAAGCTTCTTACACAATAGAAAACTTTATAACATTTGACTTTACGTTTCCTTTCCTCTGACGAAACCAACAATACACAATGCAATTGTAATGTCAGAGTTCAGACAATTGAACATCGGTTCTACGAGCTTCGTTAAAGTGTCTCTCTTGTGATGTAAATCATTATCATAATATCCAGGAATGCATTTTACGTACCTTTTTTTTAAAATATGCTTAAAATTTATATTAAACGTTTATTTCAAAACAAAAAAAAACTAATTTGTTTACTTTATTAAAGTATGTCAATTCATATATTTCCTCTTCACATTATATTTGTTTGCCATTTATTTAATTTAAGACGAGCTTTGTTTAACGTACCGAGATTTAAATCGCCCTACAATAAAATAACACACTTTCCACACAGCCTCTGTTAGATTCTCAGCAAAATGGCTGCTTGACTTTGACTTTCAATTTCAGCTTTTCGAAATCGTAAAGTCAAGAGTGCTTGACTTTACCTTTGGCAGTTCCATTGTGCCAAGCTCCATAAGAAACAACAATTCGGAAAGCAAAAGTGAAGTCAAGACGTAAAGTCAAAAGTTAAATTTTTCAATTTTGTAAGGGCCTTAAGGGCAGTCAGAACGGACGTGGGGTTCCTAACTGCCCTGGCTGCCCCCCCCCCCCCCCTACTAGCGTGGGAAGTTCCGCCAGATGCGGCAGGTGCGCAGTGGTTTGGTCGCCCCTGGCCGCGGGGCTGTTTTGATTGCCGGAGCGGAGGCCTCGACTCCCTCGCAAGGGACTACCTTCCCCGGCAGCAACACGACTAGGGGCCGCGATGTTCAACACAGGGGCCAGTCACTACACACGGCTTTCGCTGCTCTTATCGAGCACTAACAATTCCGTCTGTACCGACATCGGAAAGTCATTCAACTGTAAAATAATTTATTCATCATTGGATTGGCGATAAAGCAGAGTTATCATTTTCTACGTTTAAGATCAAATCAACTTTAAATCGCACACGCGTTAAGCATTGGGCAAACAATTTAATACATGTTTTCAATTGTCTGTGTTGTAATTATTCCATAAAGTTGGCGTTCTTGACCAAGTTCTTTACAAGCTTCGTGCGTGAATTGTATTGGAATTCCAATAGTCCAATTTCGAAATGCGAAAAATGAAAAAAGAAATGTGTAACAAGATGTTGGGTTGCTCGCTGCGAAGATTCGAAGCGAAATACACTTTTGTAATACTTCACTTTTCCCAGCAATTCAGAAAGGTAAGTTTCTAAACAAATTTTATTTGTTTTGACTGGTATCTAGGTTTGAGCTGTTTATTTGGTTACGAACTTTCAATTGTTTCCTATAATAATCCATACTTTGCCTAAATAATTGCCTCTTTTATTCAAGTACTACAGTTAACTGTCAAAACAAACAAAATTGGTTTTGAAACTTAGCTTTTTGGATTGCTTGTCATCTCAGATAAAAGTACTGCCCTGCATGGCAAAAAAAAAAAAAACCGAAAATTACAAACCAATTTAATCGCCTTTCATCAGTTTGGTAATTATTAATGCTAAAAAAAATACGTACCATGCCCTCTAAAATTATATTTTATCAATTTAACGTTATAAAATAGCCACGCCAAAATAATTATTTATTTTTTAGGTTGGTCACAAAAGAAGCGTTAGTGGCCCGATCGCAGAGAGGTAATAAGCAAAGAAGTTGAGCCTGGTAGTGAAATCTCTTTCCCCCTTCCATACTCTTAGATTCAGCTGGCCTCGGCCTGGAGCCCAGTGAATATCACCGCCAGTTCAGCGGCGCCGGAACACAATCCTCGAGCCTTCTCCTGTCGTACTGCGCTCAACACCTGCCTAAGTCCACCTGCTCCTCCAAATAACCGCAACTGATTCGCAATTCTGGAGGGCAATCGTTAGCACTTGAGAGCGGCACAGCTTTACTGGCAGTCACGACAAGTTAGAAGTGAGTCTCCTGTGTCCATTGCTGCATCACCATATCAGTTCTTCTGTTCTCCATATTCCCATTTACAACCGTCCTGTTAATTCATGCACTATAAATAGAGACCTAAAAAATTCGCGAGTCCGATGACCAACAGGCTAGACCTTACAGTCCTGTGTACAAATATGCCTATGTCAACAGCCCATTGGTTGTCTGCTGCCACAGTGGAAGGTGATGAATGGGTTAACGTTTTCTAGGAGGTGTCAAACACAGTGCATACCAATGGCTAAAGTTATATCAACAAACGTGTTTTACATTCTAGCTTGTCCCAAATTGAAGTCGCTAATTATTCAGGTCTCTAACTATAAACAACTTATATTTCTGGATGACTCCCTGCCAATATATGGCCGTGGCGATAAATTCTTCTTTCCTGTGTGAAATAATGTACAATAAATTAAATACAGTTCGTTTCAGCAATTTACACTTTGTGTCTGTAAAGAATGCGGATGTGGAAATATCTCAGCAAACTCCATACAACTCACGTCATAGGCCGTTCACGGTAAAGTGGACACTTTTGAAGCCCTAGTTACTTTTTTCTTTTAGCCAATTTATATCCTTCCACCACTTGTTTATGTAAACCCTGCTATGTCTAATAAACACAGTGCATACATTCACCATGCCCAGAACCAAAAGTCCGAAGCCACAATGAAATGTATTTATTGGTTATTGTGTCTAATGAAATTGCTTCAAAAAGTGCTCACTTTACCGTGAACGGCATATATATCCAGACGACGTAATGTTGCGTCAGCAGCACTCGAAGTCTTAAAAGCTACCTCTTTGGAACAGCAGCGCGGAAACGATCCCTATGCTAAACTGTCACAAGGGATAACGTTTCGTTCGCAAGCTGAGTAGAATAAACTGTATAGGCAATTCACGGTAAAATGAGCACTATACTTCATATATATTAAATTGCTCTTTTTTGTATGTCAACATTGGAACACTCGCTTGAATGTCCCGTGGCTCACCAGGAACTCACATTCTAGAAGTTTTATGAAAGTTACCGAAAAACTCATAATTTGTTCGTGTAAACAGGTTCTTTGATTCTTGCATGGATGAATTTTGCCCACCCCTGGGCGCGCAGCCAGCTAACTCGGCCGCTCGCTCAACACGCACATTGAAGCGTCCAAGCGGTCGGTTTGGAAGCCACTTAAGCCAGTGTGCAACCGCGATAATGACGACTGAAGTGGCAGTAACGCCCCCTGATAGCAAATTGCCGCTTTATTGGCAGTTGCCTGGCTGAATGGGTGTGAGGCGGAAGCGTGGGAGGCGGGACAAGGTAAAGTTTTTTTTTACATGCCGTCACTTGTGATGGGGGGAGGGGGGATCCGAAATCCACCACGAAGAAGTGGATAGACGAGGTGAACAATTACGAGAACATATGCCTGGTTTCTTGCTCTGGAGAAATGGTTGTCGTTTTGCTGTAACATTTGCCTCAGACTTAAGAGTAGGATGGACCCCTCCTCCCCCCCCCCTTCAACTAAGGTCAAGAAGCGAGGGAGCGATACGGGCGACACTAACACGCACGCCTAGTGCCCCATCGCTCCTATGCGCAAGGCTTGCAGTGTTTCCGTCGTGACGCTGTGCTGTGCAAATTAGATATGTAACATAAAGGTTTTGTTACACGCGATGAAAGCCCGCAGATTAAACTACTCCCGTATATTTGTACTTTGCTCTTTTCGCTTAAGGAAACTGCATAGGCAAGCTTCGAAAAACCGATATTTGACCATTTTCACGAATTTTTTCTCCAAGAATACACTAAATGTGACAAAAGTAAAAAGATATGATATAGACATTAGTTTTTTTTTTTTTTTTTTTAATCCTTTCTGGCAAAAAAAAGTCGTATTTCCAGAACATTTATTTACCGAGATACGCGTATTCACGCAAACAACTATTTCACAAAAAACAGGCGGGTCCACCCCACTCCTAACATAGTCGAGACACTACAATTTCGCGTTATCAACTTATAAGTAAAGACGTGGGAATTTCGTCGATCAATTTGAGGACATGTTAAACTTCAACCACATGTACACGGGAGTATCCGCACAGTTTGTTAAAACACACCCCCGTACCACGTTCAACCAATAACAAACCTTCTAAGCAAACTAGGACCGAATCACGTGCTACCTGATCCTGGGGTTAAACTGGGGCAACAGCTAACGAACAACTCATAGGCAGAGACCTGAAAAATTCGCGATTTCAGTGACCTTCAGGCTAGACTCCGCAGTCTTAGGTACAAATATGCCGATATTAACTGCACACTGGTTGTCTGCTGTCGTATAGAAGGCGACGATTGGGCCAGCGTTCTCCAAGAGGTGTCAAACACCGTGTGGACCAATGGCTAAATTTATCGAACAGGCGTGTTTTGAATTCTAGCTTGTCTCAAAATGAATCCGCGAATTCTTCAGGTCTCTGCTTACAGTATAGAAGCTGGAATACACAAAGGTTTGTAGAGTCTAACATTTTGCAGAGTGAATCCGTGCAATTTCTGGTCCTCTTCGGCACCAAGCAAGACTCCACAATCCTCTACACACTCGAGTAGAGGTCGCTTGTTCGTTGGCTGTCACCACAGGCAGAACTCATTCTCCTGTTACAGCCAGCCATACGGAGTGGAGCTAACAGACTGCTGAATGTTTACCATTGGCTGCGAGGTGCGTCGAATGAGCGGACGACCAATGAAACACGAGTACCCCCTTAAAATAGGGACGCTTATCTGCGAAACCCCGTTGGGCCCGAAACCTCTAAAAAGGGGTCGTGTTTTTCTCACTGCCCGCCTAGCTGGCCCATGAACTGCGTTACAGAGTGTTTGAAATAATTTACATGTCTATCCACGGAACTATTAAACGTGCGTCCAATGCGCTGATCTGCGAGAAGATCACACACTTCACTTCACACAAGGCCTGTTGGGTGTATTGAAGATGCCACGCACATAATGAACGCCATTTGAGAGCCCTCGAACACAGCCAGAAAGGACTTTTGAATTGAATACGTCTTTAAATTTGCAACCATAGTGGGAGGCCATCTAAAAAATCCTATGATAACAAAATCGGGGGATACTGTTTGGCATTTCGGCTCCGAATCTATCGTTTACATTACAAATTCAATTGCACCACTCGATTTCCAAAGGATCAAAGAATATGTTACGTTGAGTGAAGACTGAGAAGTATTGTGGGGGGGGGGGGGGGATTTTTATTTCCTTTCGCCGCGTCTCATAACTTCCGCGTAGTATAACTTTTGACTAGGAGAAGCTACGACTCTCGTTTGAGTTTCAATTGACAGCTCTCGTCAAGAACAATCGATTGCGTGTATAAAAACATTTGAGTGGCGTGGTTATGGTGAAATTCTATGTGTTTAATATATATATAAAAAAAAAAGAAAACTTAACACAATTTCGCCCTATTCTCGTCAAAAAGCCAAGTATAAATACAGAAATCGTTTACGGTTGGAAAGAGCATCTCAAATGCAATCGAGTGGTACCCATAAAACCCCATATGATCGAGTGAAGCGGTGCCGGGAACGTAAAATAAACATCAAGGCGTTCGAGCGCGTCAACGTAGGCGTATTCACGCAAAACAAACGGCCTTATCCCCAACGCTACCAATCCCAATTTTTGAAAGAGCTGTATCTCAGAATATACGCGACAGATACTTACAAACTAAAGCAAGGGTCCTGTATTGACCCTCCTGCAGACTTTTCACCAATAAAGTAATAGGGTCACCGCTGAAAGTCCTATGGAGACAGACGGTACGGCGAGAACACTGCACGCCAGTTAAGAATCTTGCGCTTAGCTGCGATGGCACATTTGACGCTCTTGGCTGTGTCGACCTTTTCGCCCAAAATAACATATATTTTAATAATTATCTGGTATTACATCGAATATTAGTCTGATGAAAGTATAAAATATCATAGGAAATTACTATGCAAAAATTAATCAAAGAAGTTGTAGAAATGTCTAATTTAGCCTATATGTTATAACACACAAACTTAATTTTTCTTTAATAATTAACATGTTTGGCTACAATTTAAATTAATTGTTGATTTCATTACAATAATACGAAGAAATTTCATGGAAATTATTTAATTGGGTCGACCATAATTGTACATTAAGTTTTACAACAAGAAACTTTAAGTTAATAATAGCCAGAATTAAAACCCTGATCGCAGATGAACAAAACGCCACACTTTCAACATATTGCTTCGCGGCGTTCCTAACACTTTAATAAGCACTTCAGCTGAAATTAAACGTTGTGCTTGTATAACCATTTTTAAATTTGTTTGGCACATACTTTAATATTAAAATGGTCATAATTCTATTTTAAATAGTAAGTGAAAGTTTTTTGAAAACTGATTTGACACGTTTATCGAATTGCTGCTGGAATGGAGCGTTTCGGACGGCTCCTTAACGTCGAGGTCTTGAGAACCGATGAGGGTGAAGTGAGGTGAGTATGGAGCAGCGCTGGAATGCGATTGCGGTGGGATTTCCGAGAAAAACCCGCTGATCAGCCTGTTCGCCTAGGTGGGAGGCTAGCAGTCCAACTACTACACCACCGCAGCCCGAAAAGCTTCTATGACTGGTATAGGCCATTCACGGTAAAGTGAGAACTTTTTAACGCCCTCCCAACAGCCATTAACCACTAATAAATGTATTATATTGCAGTCTCACACGTTAACTTTTGAGAGTGATGAAATGTATACACTGTGTTTGTTAGTCACACGGCAATGTTTATATTAAAAAGTTGTAGAAAGATAGGAACTAGCTAAAAGGAAAGATTTAGCAGGGCCTTAAAGAGTGCTCACTTGCCTATAGATAGAGCCCCGAGTATTTCGCGGATTGAGTTGACATCAAGCTATGCGGGACAGTCTTCTATACACTCGAGACATTATCGTTTGCTTATTGGCAGGGATAGGAAAATTTCACAGATTCATTTCAAGTCAGGATAGATTTCAATCATGTGTACACTGAAGTCACCTTTGCTATTGGATCGGAGTTTGTTATGCACGCCCTAGACGACTCTGAGCCAATAGCAGACTTGCAAGGGAACAAGTAGCGAATCCCATACTGCCAGGTGTGTGGTAACACTGGGGCAGCAACCAATGAACAAACATCTGAGGTTCGACTGTACAAAGGATTGTGGAGTGTAGCCTACAGGTCATTGAACTCGCGAAATCTTCCTCGCTCTACTTATTGGTTGCTGTGATCAAGTGAGGCCATAGTACAGGACTGGTAAACACTCACTCACACTACTGCTTCCTGCTTATTACTGGCTCTCAGTTAAACAGGGCTTGTCTCAGGAACTGTCGCCCAATCACAACAGGTAGGAGAAACGAACAAAGTGTTTGGAGTCTACCTCGCCTCAGAATGAATTCGCGAAATGCTCGTGGCTCTACGCTATAGATACGTAGTTTGGTGATGGTTTCTACAGGGACTCAAAAGAGAGTCGCTGTCTTGTCCGTGCGTGGAAGCTGTGCGTGGAGCGAGATACAGCCTGGTCGACTGTGGCGGTAATTAAAGGCAACGGCTGCCGTTATGTAGGCGCCCTCGGGCTTCGTCCGCGTGGGGACATCGGCTGCCGGTCCCGCAGCCAACGGTTTTGTCACTGTTTCGTGACGCATCCTGCGACCTCCGCTCCATCCTACTTTTCGAAACAGGCCTGGTTGTTTTTTATAAATGTTGTGTGAAATCAGGGGCGTGTTCAGAGGACAGGCATCTACAGCTCCAGGCAAGTACTCGGCCACCCGCCGAGGCGAACCGGGTTCGATTCCCGGCGGGGTCCGCCCTGAATTTCCGCTTGTGGGGATCGTGGCGGATGATGTCGCTGGTCGGCAGGTTTTCTCGGGGATCTCCCATCCCCTCGTTCGCTTCTCCTAACTCACATCGCTTCACACTTCATTAACTCTCAAGAACTTCGTTAAGAGCCTCCCATACCTCTAAAACTCCACTCTAATTTTTACTAGAGACCCACGCATTTTGCGAATTGTAGAAAAGCTATAATAGACTTGTATGTACTTGTATGCTTAATTTTTCAATGGACCACTACACTCTATTCGCAGTTTCTTCACACTTTTTTTATCGAACCAGTGAAAAATCACCCCATGTATGTGTGTGGTTTTTAGCCTACTTTCCTAAGGAAAGAAAGGCTTATGAGATCACTTTCCTACATGTGTTTGAATGTGTGCGCATGCGTGTGTGGCCCCCTTTCAATTTTTGGACGTGTCAACATAATTTCAGCAAACTCGCTACACATATAGTACTTACTTAGTAATAACACCTTACTTGTATAGTTTTAAACAACGTCGGTCACTGCCTTTCAAAAGGGCGGACATTTTAATATTTTGTGTGATATGTCTGAACCCTTTCAGACCTACTGTAATTTATGGTTTCAGGTGTTGCAAACAAGATATTTTTTTATGCGTTCTGTACTTAATTCGACATAACGCTTTTCGTTGTCACAACCCACGAACTGTAGTCTATGAGTTCGGCTACTTTTATATGAACCAATTATGACCTAGACCTATAATACGGTTTGCGAATCATTTACCCACAGGTAAGATCATTGGTCGCTGAGCTTCGCAGTGCATAGAACAGACCAAAAAATAAGCCCAATGTACACAATTGTGTACATTGGGCTGAATGGGATATCTCGGGGACCATACAACCGATTTAAACCAATTTGTGTATGCTGTCAGAGCATAGTGTAAGCATTATATTCCGTTATGGATATTGTTTTTAATGCGCCATTTTGGAAAATAGCACCCAAAAAAATATTTTAAATGATACCTTCGAAACTATTGAAATAATTCTCGTCTCATTTGGCAAGTAAGTATTACTATGACATACCAGATTAACGCAAGCATTTAAACATAATCAGATACTTATTTTCGCAATGGCGGCCGTACAAATATTGTAGGTTTATTTTGTATATCTACCATAAAATTTATCCAATTGCGACCAAATTTTATGAGCTGAAAGTGTCTATTAAAAGGATAACATATGCCAACATATAGCCACTTTTGTCAGCCATTTTGTAAGATAGCGACACTTACTAAATAAAGTTTTATGTCACATCTCGGTAAACAATTTAATCGATCCTACGAAATTTGCCAGACAAGTAGTACTGAGGCAAATTATATTAAGTTATATGTTTTACTAATTTAAGACACTTATTTTCAAAATGGCGGCTATATAGCCATCTTATCTTAGAATGCTATATAGTCGAAACCATGTAATTAATCCCAACTTAAGTTTGTGTGCTGACAGAAGATATTACAACCACGAACTGTGTGTGCTAATGTTTAGTTGCGCCAACCGTATCTTATGCTCTGGGTAACCAAATAATAACAACATAATAATTTTATTGAAACAAGATATTTAACTACCCCTGTAAATACCATTAATTTAGCTGTGTCAATTAAATATTGTCTTGTTCAACGAAATGTTTATTCTGAGTGCATCCACATCTTCCACGGAACAGTTATCACTGCGCGTAGCTCAGAAGCACGCCTACTTCGGCTATTAACGAAGAACTCGCGGACACAAATCAGCCGAGGTTGTAACTTCAGCTGCGGCGTCGAAGACAAGCACCCGCTATCTCGTCGCGTAAACAAGCGACTCGAGGGGATCGGAATCGGAACGGTTTCGATTGCCAGTCGGAGGCGTTCGTAACCGACAACCATCTGCCGGTGCTGACTCTGCGGTCACGGATCCGAAGAACAATTTGTCAGCAGAACGCAGGGAAAAGCACGTTCCCTTATGTCATCGCAAGAGCTTCGGCAGAGAGCACAATGCCACAGCTGTTGCGAAATCACTTAGACGAAAAGTCTCGACGGTTTCCTAATTCCCCCCCGCGGCGTTCTCATAACATCACGGACGTTTTAGAGTGTCACAGTATAAATTTGGTAATTAAAAAAAAAAAAAAATTAGTGGTGTGCAGATCAACACTTTCGAATTTGCTCACATCTTCTGGGTTCCTAAGCAAGCATCAATATAATTTCACCGTCGTATTGGTACGTACCACGCCAAACATGCTTCTGTCTGTCAGCGAAAAGCCGACCTGAAGGTGTCGCAATCAGAATATTATTAAGTATACTACGTTTTTCTAAAACGTTGGGACAAACTTAGGCAGTCAATCCAGTACGAAAATATAAGACGGGAATGTATACACAGCTTATCCCTAAAGTCATTATTAAGGGGGCTATGCGTCCCCAAAATAGGAATTTTAAAAAGTATTTTGTTGGATTGTGATTAAGCAACAAATCGGCGAATGGAATTTTGTATAAAGGAAATCTTACACTTCTAAAAACTCGGTATGTAGTATTATCCCCCTTCCATTTGTAAATGGCTGTTTTTGTCACACTATGTTGGCATCAAACTTTGTGACACTAAGTTCAAAGCAATTTTTGAAGACTGCATGTGAATCAGCGCGTCTAAATTAACAAAAAAAGATAATTTTGTCGGAACACTCTGAGACGGGTGCCTCAATTTACTACTAAATTCGCCCCCCGCCCCCCTTCCTATTCAACATCACGTACCTGTTTGATCAAGAAGCCGGCATGAAGACCGCCAAGAAGAATTACCTTTTGTGAACTAACTTTAAAATGCGTGTGAGAAAATATTTATGTATAATATCAACGAAGAGAAAACTACCTGAAATTATAATACGACTAACCTATTTTTCATGTCCATCGACGACTCTGTGGAAACGTTTCTTGTTGACTGGGAAAAAAAACAACATGGCTTAGCACAGATAAAACACTTCCTTCTTGCATCGTAGACTGCCCGACTCTGGAAAATGAGAACTCTGGTGTTTCGCACAGGTGTCGCCGTGTGGCGCTGCCATCACTGACGGGAGCTAGCAAGCACAGAGCATGCGTCACGTGACGCCATTTCCGCTAGGTGACAGTTGTCGTTCAGACTTTAAAACCGTGCGGAACCTTCCACGTTCCCTGATTGGACAAGCATTTTGCTGTACCCCGATAGGTGTTATTGTAAGTTTTCGTGTATAAATAGTCAGGAGACGGCCTCGGCAAACCAGACATGGACAGCCTGGGGTCTCCGAATTGAGCTAAGTATTTGAACAAGTTAATGTTATACTTAAATAGAATCATGGCCCCTCCGGCCTGAAAAATAAGATATACTTGATGCCATAATTGTAGGCGCCTTAGATCATGGCGCATGTTGGTAGAAATTCAAGCATTACCTACAAATCGGCATTTATCTTTTGATGTTTTATATCTACACGCCGGTTAATTTTGTCAAAGTTTCATTGCCTATGGGTTGGACGGCGTATTTAAAGAATTCAAAGTTGCCATGTACCCTGGCGTGCATATATATATATATATATATATATATATATATATATATTTGACATTAGTAACTTTAAAACTAGTATATGTTAAAGTGTGATGGTATTAAAATTAGCCACGTGTCGTATGCATTTATATTGAAAGTTATGATTTACGCCTTTGTCCATGTGGGACATCTTAAGATAACGTTAAATAATTTAAAGTTGCCATGTGCCCTGGCGCGCATATAGATATATTTGACTGTAGCAACTTTAAAAATAGTCCACGTTAAACTTGAGAATATTAAAATTTAGCCACGTGTCGTGGTATGTGTGTGTCTATATATATATATATATATATATATATATATATATATATATGTGTGTGTGTGTGTGTGTGTGTGTGTGTGTGTGTGTGTGTGTGTGTGTTTTTTCATTTGTCATTTTGGGACACAATAATGTAATTCTCAAAGAAATCAAAGTTTCCATGCGTCGTGGTGTGCATATACCTGAATTTATGACTTTTAGTTTTGGTCAGGTTCTGTTGAGCTTAAAGTTGCTCACGTGTTGTGGTAGTAATATAAGAAATTGTAGTACAGAAATATTTTTCATGTGGTTAGTATTTTGTATGATGAGAATGTGAACAATGTTTGCCACACATTTTGGAATAAGTAAAAAATAATAATCAAAGTCCAGTGTTCTTTTTTTCTGCTTTTCAGTAATCGTAGATTGCTTTGGACAAGACTGCAGGTTTATACTCCTTTGAAGTTTGAATTGAGAAAGGTTTCAAAACACATAATTGTTCTTGATTGGATTTTGGGCAGTGTTATGCCCCTTTGCCACGTCCTTGGGATAAGGGTGTCGCAACTCCCGGGTGAAAAGTTTGTGAACATTCAAAACAGGACAAGGCAATTTAAATGAGGGTTTTTTTTTATTCACGGGCACACTTCTCCCTTAATAATCACTTGACGAGAAAAGTGCTACTTACATTTTATTATTATTATAAGTCTTATATTTGCTCCATGTTATAGAAACAAGTTGTAGGTGTTGAAACGTGCTGTTTTAATTTAAGCAACTTGTTTTTTTCTTTACAAATTGTGTTTTTAATGGGTGATTTCCACAAATACTTTTTGGTGGCAGGTTATACTTTATTACACACTCACATTTTATTGTTCATGCTATGAGTGGACCACAGTAGTTATGAGTTGCCCTGTTCTACTTCTGTGGCATTAATAATAATGAGGAGAAAACGCGACCTATCACGTGCAAGTCGAATTTTTAAAATCCCGGTATCACGGCAGCAGCCAATTAAAAGATGATCACGACCCGAGCATGTAAGCAGGGACGGACCAAGATACCTTTTTTTTTTCTACACGAGAAGATAGGTTTTCGCGTGCCCTCCCCCCCCCCCCCCAACACTTCCAACCGGCTACAGTTACTACTCTTCGCAAATCGTCCGATTCCAGGCTCTACTTCTCACTGTTACAATGGTTCAGTGGTGGTAGCCATTTTGAAAACAGATCATGCAGTATTTAATAATTTTTATTACTGTGGGGAAAAAAACTAAATTCAGGTAATATCGTAATACAAGAATTAATTACAATTCGCTGTCTGTTATTAAAGTATTTATGTTTTAATTTGGAGCATAATTACTTAATATACCAAAAAAAATTCTTTAGGTTATGCATATGTCAGAAGTTAAAATATTGACGGACATGTTATTAAACTATTTGAATAAAATATAATTAGGGCCACCTGTTTTTCGCGAAAAGATTTACTGGGTGGCTAGACTTCAATATCCTATGTGCGCACTTGCAATATTGAATTGGCTATTGGTCGCTTGTCTTTGCGTGAAGACAGTTTGTTGCATGAGTGAATCAGAACTAAGTTTCTCCGATACTGACCGTCCGTGATTTATCGCAGACAGATCAGATTTGGGGCAGACAGATAAGATACGTAACAATTCAAATGATCAAATCACTGAACTGGTTTGGAACACCACTTTTCTCGAAATATTTCCGCGGAAGAGACGTGCTACTAAATATAGTGGTCAAAAAAATTTTATCTCTACTTCCTTCGAGAGAAAGAGAGAGAGGGAGAGAGGGCGGGAGGGAGCGTGGGAGAGACGGAGAGCGAGAGAGAAATAGAGGATGTAGGATCATACGCATCAAAAGCGTTTATATAATGTTGAGATTTGCTATTTTAAAATATAATAGTTAAGGAGCTGCTAATGTGACGTCCCCAATCGGCGCCCCATGTGACAATATTTCGCATGGGCCTTAATATGACTCTGCATGTAAAGGACCAAGAAATATAGTCTGTGCCAAGTAAATTAGAGAAATTTCACGTAGGCCTGCTTCCATTAATGGGTTCAGATCTGTCGTTCTGCGTTGTAATTCGGTGCCAGGCTAAACGTAATGAGAGAATATGTTTGTTAACGCGTGTCACTATAGTTAGGGATTTGCAATATTCTCGTTTTTATTTGGCATCAGGCTGAACTTCACAGTGCTGTAGGCACTGGAGCTGACGTCGTTTCTCCATTGGCTGCTGCATATATGTGAAGTCACACCCTTTCTGACTGAGCTGCGCGTTATTGGGGCACAGAGATGTGAAGTTGTAATTTATTGGCGCAGGTTTACCCAGGGCGTGTCAGATAATATATGATCCAATGAGCGATGTGTTGGAAAGGAAGTTTAACATGACCTCAAACAATAACGTGAATTTTGCACATCTCTACCTGTAAGGTAGTCGATTCACGGTCTCCCCACTCTTTTTCGAACAAACTGTGATAAATAACTCCATGTATGGCGTCTTTATTCGATTCCTAAATATGATATGTATCACAAGTGTTTTACACTTATTTTAGTATAAAAATACCTTGTTTTTGGGTAAAGTAACTTTTACTAATATTACTATCTAGAAAGTAACATATTAAAATTATAATCAATATCACTAAAAACAATGAGAAAATAAGAGTGTTGGTATTGCTTAATAAGAAGAAATAGTTATTGTCCGAAATATCATTAAACTGAGTGTGCACGAATGCGATAAATTGTCATTTTGGTGTAATTTTCTAGATTTGGTTAAGTTTTGTTAGCAAGAAGGGGAGAAATATCCTGAAAGGATAACTTAAGCAGGGCTTTCGAAATGTTGGAAGTGAAAATGAATGGCATATACACGTCCTGGAAGATTGAACAAACACTAAAAATTTATTCATGAATATATATATATATATATATATATAGGACGTTGCAAGGAAAGTTTATTTAATGGTGTACTCTGAACACAACAGAACATAGCGTCCAATGGCGGGGTACATCATTCGTAGCTGAAACTATGTTCCGGAGCGGCACAAACAGCTGCTGCTATTGACATCACACGCAAACACATATTTGTTGGTTCCGACATAAGTAGGGATAGGAAAAATTTCGCGAATTCATTTCGGGACATGATAGACGTCAAACACACATACAGTGAAGTCACCTCCGCAATTGGATCACAGTTTATTATACCCGCCCTGCTCGCCTTTGAGCCAATAGCAGACTTGCATGGAAACACCTTGTGAATCCCATAACTGCCAGGTGCGGGGCAACAGCCAATGAACACACAGCTGAGGCTCCAGTATGCAGAGGACTGAGTCATTGAACTCGTGGAATTTTTCTAAACTTAGACAAAAGACATAACCACAGAGGTGAAATAGCTGCTTATTCTGCGACCTCCACCCTCGCACGCCAGTAAAAGGGCGTCAGTTGCCAGCGACATGTCGTAACGCCGGTCGCCAATCGGCGTTTGCAACCTACTCGCCAACCAGCCGGCCAGCCAATAGGAATCCTTATGCAGCATACAGTAACCAATGAGGTACAAAAGCCCATTACTAGAGCCCAGCTCAGCCAATCAGAGAATGGGCACTCCCGCATCAAATGAACCGTCACGCCCCTTTCTACGCTGTGGTTCCGTCTCTAATGTGAGTGGAGAGATTTGGGCGGCTCTTAACATCGAGGTCTTGAGAGCCGAAGAGGGTGAAGCGAGGTGAGTATGGAGCGACGTCGGATTGCAAGGGGCGGGGGAAACGGGAGATCTCCAAGAAAACCCGCCGACGAGCGGCGTCGTCCGCCACGATTCCCTCTTACGAAAATCCTGAGCGAACCGGTTGGTGATTGAACCCGGTTCGCCTTGGTGGGAGGCGATCAGTCAAACCGCTCAACCACCGTGGTCCCGCCGTCTCTAATGATCTCGCTGTCGGCAGACATGAAAGCAAACTTATTAAAGTTCGATGGAAGAGGCACGGGACGTTCCATACGAGCTTGAAAGACATGCCACGCACGTCATTGATATCGCAACCCCTTTTCAAGCCACGTTTAGCAGGGAGCGGACATTTTTTTTTTGTGCTTTGATTTAGTGTCGTGTAACGAACAAGCAGGACTCCAATCAGCCGTCGTACTGCCGTGTTCCGAAGACAGCAGAGCTGAGTGCGTTTTGCTGGACAATCCGTCTCAGTTATTACTGCATCTCCCGTGAAGGAAGCAGAAAGGGACGAGCCGCAGAGATGTCCGCGCAAAGCATCATGGGAAGGTTAGAAAGTTAGGGGAGGGGATAGTTCTCCCTCGCTTCGTGGTCTGCGGCAAAACTCGGCGAGAAAGGCCAGACGCATGTCCGCCACACCGCACAGCCGCCATTACAAAGTCTGATGGGGAGAGTGTGATTCACAAGGAGCTGGACATTTACGTCATAGCGCGCGATTCACCAGGACTATAGTAGGTATTGTTACAGGTTCTCTCTAAAAGTCAGTGGGCTAAACCAATTTCGTTAAGGGATGGAGTCTTAATTAAATAAGAGTGTTACTTGTATTTTCCTAATTTTATTTACAATAACTACAAACAAAATTCTCTCGACTCAAATCCTCACACTGAATATTGATATCACATGCTGTTTACAATTAAGGACTTCTATTAAAACAATTTTCAATTACCTCAAAAAATTAATGCATTTAAATAATTATGAATCAGTCCTAATAGACAGTGTATCAAAACCTATTCAATTATTGTACAAATTATAGGTTCGTATTAGACAGTTTCGAAGTCCGTATTTACATGTCCATTCGTCCCACCAGTCCGCAATGCTCCGAGTGCCCTCACGCATAGTAGCCTTCACTTGTCAGGTTTCATGCTCTTTCGTCCAGTGATACCACTAACAACTCGTCCACCACCGTCGTCTCGCGGTCCACACTTAACTTCGCTCCCGCAGTCCAGCTGTGGCTTGTATTTGTAGGGTCGCAGGCATTCACCCAGAAATTTCGCTAAATCCCGCGTTACGTCGAGGGTCCTAATGCCCAGAATATTTTTGTGCTTCCTCTACATTTGTCGGCTTCTCCATTGGGGGGAGGAGGAGGGGCTGTGATGCCAGCCAGGTCTCACCGCTGTCAATCATACCCCAGCTGCCCGGGGGGTGAGAGGAAGCAGCGAGCGCGTCTGCCTGGGGGAAAGGGAGGATCAAGGTTGGTCACTCCCCTTCCTTCCACAGAGCCCGACGGCGCATAACGGGAACTCGCGGCCGGTGCGAGATACTGCGTGTGACAGTATATTCGTGGTTTCGTCATACTTGGGGAATCAAACCTTTGGAAAATCACGCCTCGGTGGGAGGCGAGCAGGCTAACCGCACATCCACCGCGGCTCCAAGGGGCATGAAAGGTTAGGAGTGTGTGTTTTTTTCTCGGTGTTCTCTAACGTTGTTAGTGGACGTTGGTCGACTGCGATGTCCGGACTGGCTGTGACAAAAAGAGAAGGAAGAAACACGTGAGACAGGAACTCGTTTGGTGGACGGCGGTGAGCCTGGACCATAAATTGCGAGGCTGGAGACAACCCGTGCGCCTACTGGAAGTACGCGGCGGCCGAGGCTTGACAAGCTCTAACAAATTGAAACTCGCTGGGACTCCCGCGACGTACTGCGTTGTGCAGACCTTCCTACGTGTGTGTGTGTGTGTGTGTGTGTGCGCGCGCCAGTTCTAAACAGAGCCAACCGCCCTCTCTGCGAGATGGAGTCACGGAGCAGATAAGTACACAGAGTCAAAATGGCGCCACGGTTCCTTTTATATGTGCGTATGGACCATTCACGTTTACGTCCAACTTTACTGAAGTCCTGTTCAAGTACTACTTCCAGAATATTCCACCGCCTCGTGCAAACAAAGCTTAACCGAGTCTAGAAAATTACACCAAAGTGAAAGCGCATCACATTCGTGTGAACTCACATAAATAATATTTTTACACATGAACTATTACTTACTAGACATTATCAACGCACCTATTTTCTTCCTTATTTTAATCATATTAATTATAATTAAAGGAATATCTATACTAATATTATAAAGAGATTATGAGTGTGTTTATATGTAACGGCTAATCTCGGAAACTACACGGTTGATTCTTATAATTCTTTCACAGTTAGAAAGCTACATTTTTCCAGATGGACATAGGCTATGTTTAATTTTTAAAAAAAATTCCTTGAGAAATGTCAAAATGTGTAAACCAAGTTGGAGAAAAATGAGCTACTTGGCTGCTTTCTAGGCATGCTCTACCAAAACCATTAAATATAAATTGGGGGGGGGGGGGAAATATTAAAAGAAATTGTGTATCTTAATATTAAAAAAAATCGTAAGTAGTCGCAGATAGTCCTCCCTGGACGGTTTTGGCGAACAGGAATCCACTAACAAGAGGCTGGCCCAATCATGTTCAACCAAGACAAAAGGCGTAATGGGTCCTCACTGGTGCTTAAACCAACAAACAAATCGCACCGACAAGAATATGCATAGAACGGTGAATTTTAGCCTGCTGCTAGAAAATAACACGAATTTCGCAGGTCCGTATTAATGATTGTATAAACATCCTTATAAATCCAGTTCAACAGGAGACTAAAAAGTGAAGCTGTAAAACTTGAAATGCCTATTTGTGCACGCTGTATGGTGTTATTTCTATAGTTACGTTTGCTGAGGTCGCCAAGGCGTAGCGCTCGATGATCTAGTTTCGAATCTCGGTTGGGCTTCAAATATCTTTTATACTAAACGAAACATTTTAATGTAGGCCTACGTAGAGTTAAGCAAATCTTTAGTTGCACCAACCAATTCTTAGTCTGGGGCAGTCAGATAAGAACAACCAAATGATACGGTTCCAAAAACAAAATATTTCATTGCCCTTATCCAAACAATTGATTTGGTCCCTCCAAACAGAGGGTTGGCCCTTTCATTCCCACATTAATTTTTTTGATTTACAGTTTTGAAAATTAGACATTTTCTGATACGTGCCGTATTTAAGCGGGGCGAAAGAACTTGCTTCGCTAACGCAACCAATAAGCTGTAAGTGTTGTGTCCGGTGGCTGCGATATGGTCACAATAATTACGTAGGTCAGTAACACGGTTTATGAATCAGTAGAGCAACAAGTATTTCGAGAATTCATTCGGTAGCCTGTTAGACTACAAACACTTGTGCTTTTCTATTTCCATTGAGATTGGGCGGCAGGTGTTTAGACACGCCCAGTTTAACAGTCAGCCAGTAGTAAGCAGGAAGCAGTAGTGTGAGTTATCGTTGAACACTGATGTACAAAGACCTCACTTGAGCGTGGTAACCAATAAGCAAACGACAGTGTCTCGAGTGTATGGAGGACTGTGCAGTCTAGCCTGCTGCCTCATCAATCCGCAAAATACTCGCGGCTCTAGGAATCAGTTACCCACAGGGATGATCATTGATCACCGATCCTCGCAGAGTGCAATGCCGGTCAAACATATAACATTCCTGTGTAACATATTGACGATTGTCTACAACGAGCATGAAAAGGTTAAACATTCTTTGGCGGCGGTACCTTTTATGTGGGCATGCCCACTCGTTAATTGGCTGCGCGAGGCCCTCAGAACGATCCTTGTGTCCGATTGGTCACTGCGTGCTGCGAAAAGTTGCCTATTGGCCGGCCTGCTGGCGAATAAGTAGAGCCACGCAAAATTCGGGTTATTTTAATTGGCATCAGGATGAACTTCACAGTACTGTATATATCGGAGCCGGCGTCGTTTCTCCATTGGCTGCTGCATAGAAGTGAAGACACGCCCTTTTAGTGACCTGCATGTGGTTGGGTTACACAAATTGTGAAGTGTTTATTTATTGGCGCAGAGTTACCCAGGGTGTGTCAGATAACGTATTGTCCAATGTGAAACTTATTGCAAAGGCACACATGTTTGAAGTTTAACTTGTCCCGAAATAATAACGCGAATTTTGCAGGTCTCTAGGAATAGGTTACCAGCTGAATGGCAAACGGCAAACTTTAAAGAGTAAGAATTGAGCAAAATCAGCGAAAACGATGTAAATAGAGGGACTGGTAATCAGCCACAAGTCACTGGCTCCCAGTTCATATGCTTGATTCGCCAGTCGACAGTAGCTTATCAACTGACTTTCAGTTAATGCTATTTTACTGATTGAGGTCACTGGTTCGGGCTTAGTGTGTCTGTACGAGCAACTGGAGTTCGCTGAATAATTGGCTACTTCGCCTGTGTATTCGTAAGTATTCTTAATCCAACAGCTAAGGGCTCTTACCTGCCTTCCTGACCAAGAAAAGTACATCAAGGTCGTTGCGTAACTTTGCCGCTGTACAAACTCGCAGCCAATGACGCGAACGCATCCTGGAACGTCCGCTTTAGCCAAAGGGATACACACCACTGAAAAAGAAAGAAAGAAAATTGTTAGTGGCAACAATAACTGTTTGGTTGATGCTTTCCAAGCTGAAATTTTGTTGTTAGTAAAAAACCACATTGCGGTGCCGAATAACTAGGGATAGGAAAATTTCGCGAGTTCAGTGACCTGTAGGCTAGACTCCTCAGTCCTATGCATCCTGGAGCATCAGATGTGTGTTCATTTGCTGTTGTTCCACACCTGGCAGTTATGGGATTCGCAAGGTGTTTCCTTGCACGTCTGCTATTGGCTCAGAGGCGAGCAGGGCGGGTCTAATAAACTGTAATTCAATTGCGAAGGTGACTTCACTGTATATGTGTTTGACGTCTATCTTGTCCCGAAACGAATTCGTGAAATTTTCCTATCCCTACGAATAACGCGTAGACTGACTAGTACTAAAGCTGTTTAGTGCTAATGTTTGTTTATTGAGAAAACGTTTATTGGCCGCCACGAAATAATCAGTTGGCAGCAACAGCATTCATGTTATCCACAGTAAACATTTTGCTGCGACTGCAAAACTATATCTGTTACATTCTGCGCATGCGCTCTGGCATATTGGAAGTGGCCGCCTTCTGTCTGGCAACAACGCCATATTTTTCTTTGTTTGGCTTTATTTTAATGTAGCAACTGAATCGAAAAAAAAAAGTGAAATTGTTAAAAAGTATATAATTTTTAAGGTTTCATTGCGCATTTTCCTTAAGGGAGAGAAGAAACAGTACACAAAGTTATTTTTGATGACAGCTATATTATACAGACATGCAAAATTCGCGTTGCATCAGGATGAACTTCACAGTACTGTATATACAGGAGCCGGAGTCGTTTCTCAATTGGCTGCTGCATAGCAGTGAAGACACGCCCTTTTTTTAATGGCATGCATGTGATTGAGTTACACAATTCTAAAGTGTTTATTTACTGGTGTAGTGCAACTCAGGGGGTGTCAGATAACTTAACTGTCCAATGTGAAACTTATTGCAAAAGTACACATGTTTGAAGTTTAACTTGTCTCCAAATAATAACGCGAATTTTGCAGGTCTCTAGCTATATATATTTCGAACTTCAATTCGAACGTTTTTCCATTAAAATAAGCTTGCTTATGAACGCTCTTTGCCAAACGCCGCTGTATTTCTATTGTTTGTTCTTGTAAACACAATTGTAGGGAGAGAATAATAGCTACATAATAAAGTTAAAACTTTATATTTTCGCTGGAGCAATAATTTTTTTAAATTCCGAGCAAAAAAGAAATGTGTGTGCACAAAAAATGTGACTACTTCCTGGGACATGCTGTATATCATTTCTCAATTTACCGCCAGCATAAGTGACCTTGAAACAGCATCGCACCTAGTGGCGTACATTTTCTCTATGCTAAACTCTCCCATAAGAAATCTTGTTTTGTTCTTTACTCGAGTAGAATATGCCTTGGCTCTGTATGCATAAGACGAAGAACATCATTGTATAGGCTGTTCACGGTAAAGTGAGCACTTTTTAAGGCCCGCCCAAAAGGCATTAACCCCCTAATAAATATATTTTACTCCAGTCTCAGACGTTAACTTTTGAGAGCGTTGAAATCCATACACTGTGTTTATTAGTCATATTGCAATGTGTGTATCAAAAAGCGGCAGAAAGGTAGAAGTTAATTGAAAGGAAAAAATTAGCAGGGCCATAAAAAGTGAATGGCCTACAGTAGAATTTCAGCAGAACTTCAGAAAAGTTGTAAGTGGCCACGAACGGCCTGCAGCCCGGGAGAGGGCCGTCGTGCAGAAGGATGTAGTAGCCACGTCGCATACTTTGTGGTGTCGGGGCGCTGACCCTGAAGCCCGACACTTAACACCGGTCGACGGCTGCGGCCAGTCTTATGGCCCCATAAACCGCCCTTCGTCGGCATGTTGCTTGGTCCGGGGAGACAAGGGGCGTAGTTTCTCAACAGGCAGGAGGGGAGAGAGCAGCGCCGGGTCTCTATTCTCGTTGCCAAGCACGCCCCCCCCCCCCTACTCTTTATATTTTTATTATACATAGGGTAGCTGCTCTTTTGTTTACGACTCCAGTAAGCGATTCCGGTTCAATATTTTACCAGCAAGGGGGAAATGTTTGCTTGAGCCTTCAAAGGGAGTGAGTAAAGGGGTGTGGGTGGTTCTTAACATCGGGATCTTGAGAGCCGATGAGGGTGAAGCGATGCAAGAACGGAGATAATCCTCAGATTTGACATTCCAACATCAACGTTTAACTATAACCCAGGAAACTTATAAATTAAAAAAGAAACTATACAGAAATACAATACTTATTTTAATAATTCGCTAAAAACAGAACTGTTTTTTTACAAGTATTCAAACAAGACATATTTTATTCACTCATTAAGAAATATTTTTACTATCAATTCGAAGTATTTTTATTCGTATAGGAGAGAAAAATATTGGGAGAGAATTGCCCATCTCTTTTAACAACGAGATCTTGAGAGCCGATGAGGGGAAATGAGGCAAGAAGCGCCGGGTCGCAAGTGTGAGACTATTGGGAAAACGAGAGAGATCTCCGATAAAACCCTTATATCAATGGCAACGTCTAACACGGCATCCACACATTGCCAATATTTTGTTTTTTATGGTGTGACTCACCCAGGGAGGCGAGAGTTGGAATATAGTGATTTCAACGTTATTCTTACTTTTTACTAAAAGGTCCAAATTATTGAAAATGTACTGGAAATATACAAGTATTTTTACATTACTTTACTTGAATTTTTTTATTTATTAAAATACTGGTTTAAATATATAATATTGTGTTTGTATTCTTCTTCTCCATACATAATTGTGTTTAATCTTGAAGAACTGTAATTTGTGTATATCCAAAATGAAATATTTAAATTGTTTGCTGGTCTATGTTCGGTGCAGACATAAAAGTTTTAGCTGGAGAAACTTTATTGTAGGCAAGGAGAGGCGACAGAGATCTTCGCTACCTTCCTCTGTAAAGGTATTCGGGCTCCCTTTCAATATGTTCCCCTGGGATGTCACAAAAATTGGCCAGCAGGACATTGTGTCTCCTACTCCAACCTTCAACTTGAATAGCCGACGAAGGTTTTAACCTGTTGGCTCGTTCGTTTGCAAAACATCATTCATTCATTCAGCTATGCTTAATTTTCTATATAATTTTTTTTTTAATTTTCCCCAGCCCTTCAAAGTTAGTTTTTTAGTCAAGTTTTAATTTAAATTATTGTAATTTTTTTAAGTCAAGAAAATTACATTTTCGTGAAAGCATACAAAAAATTTTTAAATTTGAATATAAGTATAAGGCATCAGCTTACAAATACTGACAGACACCCACTCATAGCATTGCAACAAAAGATTATTTTCTCATCACTCATTATACATAAGATATTATTGAAAAAAGTAAGTGGCCTATGGAATTAACAAACAAATAACAAGTCACACTAATTGTTTTAAACTTGAAAGAAAATTTGTTTATTAAAAAAATCATAATCAGTTTCAAGACAGAATTAATTATACATCTTAGCATCAAACATGTTATGTAACAAACTTTAAATGATATACAAACTTTTTTTTTTACCATTGCCTTTTGAAAAACATCACAACTTAAAATCGATACTTCATGTTACATCATAACCTTAAATGAAATAAAAACATTATTTTCCACTGAATTCTGAAAACTTCTCATACCGAAATTTTCAATGCATATTACATCACAAATTATGAAATAAATACAATAATTTTTTGTTCATCATGTTAACATTTACATTTACAAGCCAAACAGGCTTTTTAACCATAAAAACTCCCGTATTCATCATTAGGCTGTCAAAATGTGTTTAGAGTGGGAAAAAAAATTATATTGTTACATGATTGAAATAATAATAAAGATTATTAATAAACTTTCCAACATGAATGAATGATTATGCTTTAATCTTTTAAACAAATCATCAAACTTTTAAAGAATTTGAATGATAATATTCCAAACTTTTAACAAAATCGTTAAGACCTGAAAGAAATTTTTAACAAACTGAATGATTGGTCTTTGAAATTGTAAAACAAGTCATTGGAATCTATAAACTTTTTATCAAACGTAATGGTTGGTCTTTGGAATTCTAAAACAAGTCTTTGGAATCGATAAACTTTTTATTAAATTGAATGATTGGTCTTTGAATTGTAAAACAAGTCTTTGGAATCGATATACTTTTTGTCAAACTTAATGATTGGTCTTTAAAAATCATTACAACTGAATGAAATTTCTTTAAAAATGGTTACAACTTTATATTTTCAATCATCACCCTATTAAAAGTTAAAAGTAAAAAAAAAACACATTACAATTTTATTTTTAATAAAATAAAAAAATTTGTGAAATTATACCACGGAAGGAATCAATCATCAATGAAAATGTGAATTTTCAATACAATTTACGTCTAGGGTTAAGACCTAAGCTAAATTTTCATTTCTTAATTGGAATAAGAACTAGTGGTGAATGAGGTGATAGAGGTGAAGGAGGTACTGAGATTGGGCTATAAATTTTTTCTTGCAGCGACGGATTGAATATAGGCGGAGATGGAGAAGTTAATTTATTTTGCAGTGTCTAAGGTGACAATATTTCAATAGATGTCTGACTTGGAGCAGGTGATACAACAAAATTAAATTTAAAAAACTAGTCTAATTCCTGCAACAAATTATCATCGGTAAATACAGCTTTCGAAGAGACGTTAAATCTAACGGTTTACAACAGGAGCAAATCTTGGGTGTTGGCAGTCGTTGCTCGCTTGTTTTTCTTCTTCTTAAGTCTAAAGCTACAAACTCTGTAGGTAGGAGCACCATGGCGCACAGTGTGCAAACTTGGAAGATGTGGACACACTGGCTGACGACATTGTGGGCACTCTTGTAGACATGAGCACCGTGGAGGACGGTCCTGCAAACTTGAAAGATGTGGATGCAGTGGCTGACGACATTGTAGACCCTCTCTTAGACATGGGCATCGTAGCAGACGGTGCTACAAACTTTGAAGATGTGGACATAGTGGCTGATGGCGCTGTGAACACTCTCTTAGACATGTGCACCGAGGCGGACGGTGCTACAAACTTTGAAGATGTAGACGCAGTAGCGGACGGTCCTGCAAACTTGGAAGATGTGGATGCAGTGGCTGACGGCGCTGTGAACACTCTCTTAGACATGTGCACCGAGGCGGACGGTGCTACAAACTTTGAAGATGTAGACGCAGTAGCGGACGGTCCTGCAAACTTGGAAGATGTGGATGCAGTGGCTGACGTCGCTGTGAACACTCTCTTAGACATGTGCACCGAGGCGGACGGTGCTACAAACTTTGAAGATGTAGACGCAGTAGCGGACGGTCCTGCAAACTTGGAAGATGTGGATGCAGTGGCTGACGGCGCTGTGAACACTCTCTTAGACATGTGCACCGAGGCGGACGGTGCTACAAACTTTGAAGATGTAGACGCAGTAGCGGACGGTCCTGCAAACTTGAAAGATGTGGATGCAGTGGCTGACGGCGCTGTGGACACTCTCTTAGACATGGGCATCGTAGCAGACGGTGCTACAAACTTTGAAGATGTGGACATAGTGGCTGACTGCGCTGTGGACACTCTCTTAGACATGTGCACCGAGGCGGACGGTGCTACAAACTTTGAAGATGTGGACGCAGTAGCGGACGGTCCTGCAAACTTGGAAGATGTGGATGCAGTGGCTGACGGCGCTGTGGACACTATCTTAGACATGTGCACCGAGGCGGACGGTGCTACAAACTTTGAAGATGTGGACGCAGTAGCGGACGGTCCTGCAAACTTGGAAGATGTGGATGCAGTGGCTGACGGCGCTGTGGACACTCTCTTAGACATGTGCACCGAGGCGGACGGTGCTACAAACTTTGAAGATGTGGATGCAGTAGCGGACGGTCCTGCAAACTTGGAAGATGTGGATGCAGTGGCTGACGGCGCTGTGGACACTCTCTTAGACATGTGCACCGAAGCGGACGGTGCTACAAACTTTGAAGATGTGGACGCAGTAGCGGACGGTCCTGCAAACTTGAAAGATGTGGATGCAGTGGCTGACGGCGCTGTGGACACTCTCTTAGACATGTGCACCGAGGCGGACGGTGCTACAAACTTTTAGATGTGGATGCAGTAGCGGACGGTCCTGCAAACTTGGAAGATGTGGATGCAGTGGCTGACGGCGTTGTGGACACTCTCTTAGACATGGGCATCGTAGCAGACGGTGCTACAAACTTTGAAGATGTAGACGCAGTAGCGGACGGTCCTGCAAACTTGGAAGATGTGGATGCAGTGGCTGACGGTCCTGCAAACTTGGAAGATGTGGATGCAGTGGCTGACGACATTGTAGACCCTCTCTTAGACATGGGCATCGTAGCAGACGGTGCTACAAACTTTGAAGATGTGGACATAGTGGCTGACGGCGCTGTGGACACTCTCAGACATGTGCACCGAGGCGGACGGTGCTACAAACTTTGAAGATGTAGACGCAGTAGCGGACGGTCCTGCAAACTTGGAAGATGTGGATGCAGTGGCTGACGGCGCTGTGGACACTCTCTTAGACATGTGCACCGAGGCGGACGGTGCTACAAACTTGGAAGATGTGGATGCAGTGGCTGACGGCGCTGTGGACACTCTCTTAGACATGTGCACCGAGGCGGACGGTGCTACAAACTTGGAAGATGTGGATGCAGTGGCTGACGGCGCTGTGGACACTCTCTTAGACATGTGCACCGAGGCGGACGGTGCTACAAACTTCTAAGATGTGGATGCAGTAGCGGACGGTCCTGCAAACTTGGAAGATGTGGATGCAGTGGCTGACGGCGCTGTGGACACTCTCTTAGACATGTGCACCGAGGCGGACGGTGCTACAAACTTTGAAGATGTAGACGCAGTAGCGGACGGTCCTGCAAACTTGGAAGATGTGGATGCAGTGGCTGACGGCGCTGTGGACACTCTCTTAGACATGTGCACCGAGGCGGACGGTGCTACAAACTTTGAAGATGTGGACGCAGTAGCGGACGGTCCTGCAAACTTGAAAGATGTGGATGCAGTGGCTGACGGCGCTGTGGACACTCTCTTAGACATGTGCACCGAGGCGGACGGTGCTACAAACTTTGAAGATGTAGACGCAGTAGCGGACGGTCCTGCAAACTTGGAAGATGTGGATGCAGTGGCTGACGTCGCTGTGAACACTCTCTTAGACATGTGCACCGAGGCGGACGGTGCTACAAACTTTGAAGATGTAGACGCAGTAGCGGACGGTCCTGCAAACTTGGAAGATGTGGATGCAGTGGCTGACGGCGCTGTGAACACTCTCTTAGACATGTGCACCGAGGCGGACGGTGCTACAAACTTTGAAGATGTAGACGCAGTAGCGGACGGTCCTGCAAACTTGAAAGATGTGGATGCAGTGGCTGACGGCGCTGTGGACACTCTCTTAGACATGGGCATCGTAGCAGACGGTGCTACAAACTTTGAAGATGTGGACATAGTGGCTGACGGCGCTGTGGACACTCTCTTAGACATGTGCACCGAGGCGGACGGTGCTACAAACTTTGAAGATGTGGACGCAGTAGAGGACGGTCCTGCAAACTTGGAAGATGTGGATGCAGTGGCTGACGGCGCTGTGGACACTCTCTTAGACATGTGCACCGAGGCGGACGGTGCTACAAACTTTGAAGATGTAGACGCAGTAGCGGACGGTCCTGCAAACTTGGAAGATGTGGATGCAGTGGCTGACGGCGCTGTGGACACTCTCTTAGACATGTGCACCGAGGCGGACGGTGCTACAAACTTTGAAGATGTGGACGCAGTAGCGGACGGTCCTGCAAACTTGAAAGATGTGGATGCAGTGGCTGACGACATTGTAGACCCTCTCTTAGACATGGGCGTCGTAGCAGACGGTGCTTCAAACTTTGAAGATGTGGACATAGTGGCTGATGGCGCTGTTGACACTCTCTTAGACATGTGCACCGAGGCGGACGGTGCTTCAAACTTTGAAGATGTGGACGCAGTAGCGGACGGTCCTGCAAACTTGGAAGATGTGGATGCAGTGGCTGACGGCGCTGTGGACACTCTCTTAGACACGTGCACCATGGCATACGGTGCTACAAACTTTGAAGATGTGGATGCCATGGCTGACAGCATTACGGAGCTCTCTTAGATGGGGATAATGATGTCATCACTCTTTGCAATGTGAAGGTAAACTCCTCTTCCTCTAAAGAAGTTAAGAAACTGCTTTCTAAATCATCCTAATTAAAACCATCAATATCTAAGTTAAATTCTTGCTTAGATAGCCAAGAAAGTAATGTTCATATGAGCGCAACATCGGAAAGCAAACCGAACTGACAAACAACTGGAAAAAGTGGAAGGGACGTAGAGGGTGAGCCCTATTTATAAAAATTTCAAATTTCCGGGGAAAATGCTTGAGAAGCCTGATTTCTCCCCTCCAACCAGAAGTCAGACGTTCAAACACCCATTCCCCTCTCTTCTCTAACCTCCGACTTTCATATATCTTCTAGCCAGCACCCCCAATCTCCGAGACAATCCTCTCTGCTACGTTTCTTTCTCGAATAAATGAACAACATTTATTTATCAGTAAAATAACTTCTGAATCATAACAAATAAATAAAGTTTAATTAATACGCCATTAAAAGGATTAGCAATGTATTAGAGAGCAATGTATTTAATAAAATGATACATAATTTATATAAAAAAGAAAGTAATATTATTAGTAAAAAATCATGGCATAATACCTTTTTAAGCTTCTCTAAGATTACTGCATCTTTTAAAGAAAATATTTTTCTTATTCACAATATATCTTATCTAATTCAAGAGACATGATATATTCTAATTTTAGTAACTATATTCCTGTTTTCTTAATTCATATATTGTTAATCATATTTACGCCAACCATTTGTGGAAATTTTTCCATTAATGCATCCTATCATGATGTAAATATTATAAAAAATTAAATTTCATGAGATATTTTTTAAAATGTTCCGTAAAGATCGATGAGTATGGGAAAGTAAAACTTGTTTCATAAATATTAGTTCATTTTTAATGTATGTCTTGTCTTTTTTTTTTTCAGTGTAATGGAGCTTGCAAAGTGAATATTAATTTTTATCAAGTAGAAAACACAATATTTTGCTCGAGAGTTTTCAGACAGCTAGTAAAACGTTTTGACCTTACTATTCATAACGGTTAAAATCGTTGACTTGAACTACCCTCCCCACCAGGGCCGGGGATGTCATTGGCTGGTTCCTTGGTGACAAGCTAGGCGTCTGGGTTGTCACCAGGGTATAATAAAACCAAAATGTGTTCGCGGGGGTTTGTTGGACTCTGGCTGGCAACCTTGAAATCTTGGTTTCTGTAGTTGGTAGTACTGAAAAAATATGTTGAAATTTAACCTTGAAGGTTTATGACTCCGGACAGGGAACGGTCATACTGCTAAGACCTCAGATCTCTAAACGTAATGGTTTTTTCACGTTTTGAGATATTGGCAATTGCTATAAGTATAAGATCTCAAAGTGAGTATAAAATTACTAAGTTAATAATGTTTAATCAGAAAAATGTCACGCAATTCAATTAAGTTTAAACATCTATATAAATGAGCATATCTACCTTTTTCACATGCACAAATGTATTATTATTTACATGTATTATTAGTATTCCTTTTATATTTATACGAGTACTGTCAATATGCATTATCCAGGACTCAAACCCAGAAACTTTCTTATATTAACCAAGTTTTATCTGATATCGTATATTATGTACTTATTTATAGAAAAGTGGTTTGACTGTTCACTTCTAGAACTTTTCTCTCAAATGTCTCCGGGTAGAAAAGATTTTTCTTAGCAAAACAAGTTCACTTTTATTAAGGAATAGTTTAAATAAATTTTAAGAAAGGGAATTATTTTACATTATATTTATTTACAAAATATATACAAACATAAGCTGTTTCAAAACATACAAAAGTAACTACAGGATAATACGAAACATATTAAACAACTATTTCAATTAGACAAACACGAGCTGTTTCAGAACAATTGCTAAAACTATTCCTTTCCAAAACAAAGTCGAAATGGTTTACTCCAATGTGCTAATAACTTGCTGACATTCAATTTAAATTTTGATTTCTGTATGTATGAGCATGTAACTTTGTTCTTGTCTTGTTGATCCATCTTTACGATCTAGTGGATCACATAAAACCAAATACTTTTTATATTAAATTTCACTCATTAGTTGTCTCATCCTAAATAACGCCATAAGACTCGAATAATATCCACACTTGATTCGGGAGGAGAATCATCATAGTCTGTTTCACCCCAGTCAGTCATCATTGCAAAAGTTAGCTTTAATTTTGAGTTTTCCTCTGCAGCGAAAAACTTTGAATTAGATCCATATGTTTTACGCAATTGTTTGAACGAGGAGCAATAGTATTCTTTTTGAATATCTATTACTTTACCGTTATACACACTTTCGAAAATGTGTTTTTGCTCAACTCCACCTTCATATATTTCACAATTGTTTAGGTAATATTGAGCAAATATCTTTAATATTCTCATACTCTGTACATTCACTCTCCCATTTTAAACTATGTAATTGTTAGTAACCCATATATTTGTTTTCTTGTATTTGGGAAATAAATATTTCCAGTCAAATGGTGGTTTGAAGCTGATAACAGTTGTATGTTCTTCCATATCAGTGATAGCTAATTCTTTAATGCTAAAGTTTTTCTGCAGACTGAAATCCTTAAACATTGCAAAACATCTTGTTGTAGCTGTGGTTCAGTGTCAACTGACTCAATTCATTATTTTTACCACCATATCTCTTGTGTTGTAACTCACTAATCTCTCATGAATTATAAGAGCATAAGCTTGTGTATTTGCTCGAATTGGTGTATTTGCAATAATTTCAATTCGTGAATCAATCATGTCATTGGTGATTCTGTCATCCTGTTTGCTTCCAACAAACACAAATAATGTCCCTCTGCTTTTAAATGATTTCTAGGATCGGTGAACTGATTTTGTTGTAATATGTTTCCTGAAACTTTGTGTACATATCATATGAAATCCCCATTAGAAATGTTCATATTTAAATCCACAAAGGGGCAGCTTGACTGTTTAGATACAGTTTAATATTTTTCATATCACAATTATCGAATATTGATCTATCAGCTTTTAAATTGTTTTGACGATTTGTTTGAAAACAAATAACATATATCGGTTTTTTCTACGGAAAACTTGATTTCACATTCTAAATGACTTTTTGTGATGTTGGCAGTATTGGAAAAACCTCTAAAGCTGACGATCTGAATGCAGTATCTAGATTGTTCCCTTTTTCGAAACATTTTTAAAACTTTACGCGATCAAGAGTCATAATTTCTATATGCGGCATCAACCATTCCACACTTACTAATTCAAATGTTATACCTTCCTCATTACTAGCTGTATCGCATATAGCATTAAATGCATATTGCTGAATAGAATAACTAATTATTGTTCAGCATTTAATATGACATGTTTGTAGTCTTCAGCAGAGCCTAAAACCACACTGTATAACAACTTTGTATTTTCCACCTGGGTTTATTTTTAGATAGTAATCACTTACATTATTCCACCCAACCATAAGCCCTGTATAAATATTGTTTACTGTTCCCAAAAGATAGTTATTTATCGTGGAGGTAATTCCAACAACTTGTGTTTGATCGATTTCCACTCCATTTAACAGATATGCAATTCTGTCGATTAAATTAAGTATTCCATTTCTTACTATTTTTGTAGTTGCTGGATTACTTGCATCGGCTGTCTTTTCAATTCATCCTCTAAACTTTAAACTCTATTTCGATGGTAATGTGTAAATGTAATGATTGTGTATTGAAATCCTTATTTCCGAAGTAAACATGTACGGCCCTGCTCGGAATGGTTCGTAACATATATTTCCATATTGGTGACTGCATTTTCATAGCTGATCGGTTCTTCAATATTAAGTATGTCTTCCATTTCTATTAACAGTATATCCTAAGTCTTTTAAATACAATGTGTTGCCTCATGTTTACTTCACGAGTATCTTATTTGAAGTGAGTGTTTTATGCTTGCGTTTACGTCTTTTCATACTTCCTTTCTTCGAAATACGTTCCTTAGTGACATACTTCTTAAAAGAACCACCTACGTTACATCCGAATTCACTTTTGTCTACAATACCCATTATGATTGTAATGCTCAGTGGAATGCAGGTGTTTATATAGCTTTTTTTAATGTAAACGGATGGTAATTTCTTTGTTTCCGAAATTAATGAGTTTACCATCTTGATCGACTATTATAACAACTATTTCATCAACGTGGTTCACTATTACTAGAAGAGATATTAATGTATTCAGTTTTTCAATTATTTTATTTCCTGGAGCTACTGCACATGTGAATTTGTGTATTTTATTTGTTGTTTTTCCATTCAAATATGAACCCCCTACAATATTAACATTTATACATTTACAGGTAATATATTAATCTGTTTTGATGATTTGTGTAATTAATTAGCTGGCTATACTCTCCATTCAGGCCCTAACATATTTGTAATTGAATTGTCTTCTGAGAAAACAATGCTATACTTTGCACTAATTAACATGTTTGGATTTCCACGTAATTGGAAATGTATGTATTCAGGTAATGCCATTGTAATGAATGTTTCAAGGTCATCTAACACATAAGATCCTACCGGTACCACAATCTTGTATGTTTTTTCACCAATATTAGCCATAAGAATTGGTTATACATATCAATGTTTGGTATGCTGTTGTAAATAACGAATTCGATTATACTTATTTGCCATTCTCCATATAACTCCAACACACGGAAATATACAGCACACAATTGCAACAAATTTCCAATCATTGCAATTTTTCAATCATTGTAATTGACATCTTACTAATATGTTTTATTATTACAATTACTTGTATACCCTATTTATAGCCGTAAATGTAAATGTTAAAAATTAATTGTATTTGGTAATTGTTCAATTTTATAATTATACCTTAATTGTGGTTTTTTTTGTAAATCGTCTGTCATATACACACCTCGAAAATAGGGAATATCCTGTTTCTTTACAAATACATTATTATCTTTGATTGTTAATGCACATTTTGGAAGACTATTTAGGCCCTTCTGTGCTTTTTCGCACGTTTTAAGTTTTTTCGTCCTTGTCCAACTTCATAGGTTTCAAATACGTTCCTTTACCTTTTGATTTAACTGCTCTACTAATAGCCGAAACCCCTCTGAGGACTGATACAAGATATGTTACTGCTGGAAAGAGGAATGGAATGATCCTTCCTTTCTTTATTTTTGTTTGGTTTTGCATTTTAAGCCCATG
The DNA here is from genome assembly GCA_029891345.1 of Dryococelus australis. Lineage (NCBI taxonomy): Eukaryota > Metazoa > Arthropoda > Insecta > Phasmatodea > Phasmatidae > Dryococelus > Dryococelus australis. Next base: position 29,727,524 of record CM057001.1, read on the forward strand.
CCTCTTTTCATCTTCGCGCGCATAACTTTATCAACAACCCAAGTTCTAAGCTTTTCTGTATATGTAAATTGATTCTACCTTATATTTGTTGGTTTCTCGGCAAAATATTGTATCCGCTATATGTCTTTCGTTCAAATCGTTTGTTCTATCATAAACTATATTGCGTTCTTTACACACATTATCCAAAGAGTTTATTCCATGATCGCTCTGTGCCAAACATTTTGCAAGTGTAGTACTTGGTCTGCAATAATTGTATTTCGGTAAATGTAATTCAAATTGTAATTTATTAATCTGTGTATTCAATACACCACATCCTTTTTGATACATTTAGTATGAGCCATTGTTTTCAACTGAATGCAAGCCTATATATTGATCTACATTTATAGCTTTATGTTAGAACGTTATGTAATACTGTGTAATTGTGTAGAAATGAGGGTTACAAAAAAATGTACATCTACTGGTAATTGTAAATATGAAAGAAAACATAATTGAACAGATACATGGTATTCTTTTACCAATAAATATACATTGTATAATAAGCAGTCCTTCTTAATGTGGAAAAAACTTGTTATTATGTTGTTGTTGGAGCATCCGAATGGATTTAAATTTGAAATCATATATGTGTTTTCTAAAACAATACAAGAGAAATCTCAATGGTTAGTGACTCTGAGTGAAGCATGGCCCAATTCCATATTTATTTTTGATGAGGTTTGGTGTAAAATACAGCAATATTTCAGTTTTGGTCGCCATTCAAACATTAATTGTTTTTATGTATCGCAAAGTTATGCACATATTACAAAACATAATTTATGCGATAATGCAACTATGGTAATTGTGTTTAAAATGTATAATATAAATCTGCAACATATTAACAATTATCATGTTTTAGGCGATATGACATTTACAAAGTTTAACGATAAATTTCTTACTGTTGGAAAGAAAAATACGGTTTGTTGATGATTATACTAACACTTCCCCTATACAAAAGCAGATATAGGTCTGGTTTTGACAGTTTTTTTTCAGGTGAAAAACAATTAGTATTTCAAAATTTGGACATAGCGGTATAAAAAACAATTATTACAATACCTGTTTAATCATAAATCGCGATGGGAATTGTGATTTGAATGGACATATATTACATAATATGGGTATGGCTGCAAAAAAAGGCGATGCAGTGAATAAATGTTATGTGGCAGACTTAAACACTATTATGCTAAATGTGTTTAAATTGCAATCAAAAAATATTCAAGATAAATTAATAAAGTTAGTTGATTTGAATGATAATGATTATAAAAATACCATTGCAACTGCAAACATTTTAAGCAATATTAGCACTGCTTTGCAGAGTAATGAATTTAGAATAGAAGAAAGTTTAAATGGATTTATTAAGGATTTTAACTATATGACAAACATAGTTTTTACAACACAACTTATAGAAATGTAAGAAACTTTAAGGGTTGTAATTAATGAAGTGGTAAAAGCTATTATGACAAAACAACATGAAACATGAATGGAACAAATAATGCAACACATAAGAGATGAATTGATTAAAATAAACATTTGGTTTAGTTATGCAAACAGATTTGAGAAAACAAAATATGATTTGGAAACACAAATCAATTATTTTATAAATGATTTGAAATCTAAAACTTTAACAAAATTTGATGTTGTTACAAGTAAAGTAGATAACATGGAAAAAGCTCAAAGTAATCGACCTACTACATCAGTTAGAAAAGCAACGACTTAATTCCAATATAAATAGATTGAATTTAATATAATATAATCAAAACATGTTGGCCTCTGCTTCGGAATTACATAAAGTTATATCTGTTGTGTAAGAAACATATTAACAAGCTAAATGAGCTCGTATGTAACGAGATGTTTTAAATGAAATATTTAAACCTGATACAATATTATCTTAATGCATATGCTAACATTGAACGACAATATTCCAGTTTCTGTCAGAAGAGGACCAAGAAATCCACCTGTGCTGTTTCCTGGTTCCATTCCCCCAATGATCCCTTTAACATACTTATAATACAAATTCACACAAAGACTATGCTCATTGATGGTGATGAAGAATACTTCTGCAATTTAGTGTGTGACAGTTGTTACAAATTGGGATTAGTATATGTGTGTAGAAGATTAAATTGTGTAGCTGAGTGTTGTTGTAAACTGCATTACATTTCAGTAGATGTGACATGTATAAATTGCTTCAGTGATTATGTTTTTGCATGACAATAACATTAAAATAGGTGTTTACTAGCTGATGTGAATCAAGGATTGTTTACATTATTGTTTAGAAATGGTTATTCTGATACTGATTTAAAGAAATATAATGAACTTATTCGTCGAACAAATGCTTACATTCGTTCAAGAGGTGAAAATCATCCAAAAAAACATTTAATATGAGATAAAGTCGGAAGTGAAATATGTAACAATGAAATTGACAACCACTTTTCACTTGTATATTGGAACATTCCTAATGAATTGGTCGATAGAATAAACTTCTCATTGCTTCGAGAGAGTCTGGGAATATTTCACAAATGAACGAAATTGTGTCTTATTGAAAAGTTAAAGTAAGGATTTCTGAAGAGCTTCACGCTCCTGCAAGGTAAGATGTCCGAGAAGAAGAGTTGTAAATTATGGTTTAAATGATCTTTTTCAAGATGATTAGTGTGAAATGACATTGCTTTCCAAATACAATAAGGGATACAAGTATATTTGAACCATAATAGACATATATTCAAAGTATGGTTGGGGTATATGTTTTAAAGACAAACCTGGGAAACAGGTTACAGACGCAATGTAGATCGATTTGAAACAGAGAAAGGCAAGCCAAATTCGCTCCAAACCGATAGAGGAACCAAATTTTTTCTATGCCATTCCGGAAACTAATTACTAAATATGGTATTAATCACTATGCAACGTGTTCAGAGCTTAAAGCCAGTGTTGTGGAATGTTACAACAAATCGATTAAGCAGTTAATATATAAAACATTTCATATCGAGGGGGACTTACAAATGGATTGATGTTTTGCCTGAAATAGTTAAATTGTATAATTCCATATATCATAGAACTATCAAGATGACATCTGAAGAAGTTATGTATAATAATTTAATGAAAAAAATTTATAATAATGTTAAAGTCGTCGACAAAAGGAAACCAATGTTCAAAGTTGAGAATTTGTATGTATCTCAAAGCAGAAAGGAATCTTTGAAAAAAAATTAAGGTTTATTGGTCTTATAAAATTTTTAAAATTATTTTAATTAGACAAACATATCCCAGATTGTATTACATAGAAACATATGGCAGAGAACCAATAAAAAGGAGGATTTTACAAACATGAACTGCAAAAAGTCAGTTCTCCAAATAAATATTTGGTAGATAAAATTATTAAAAGGAAGAAAGATATGTCCTTGGTTCGATGGAGAGGACACTGAAAAGAATATGACTCCTTGTTAAGAATCGATACTTCAAAAGATTGCAATAGAATGTTTGTTAAAATTTCTAATGCTAAATAAAAGATTTTAAATTATATTTTGTGTGTTATTTGATTTATAAACCTCTGGATGAGTAATGGAAGTACAATGTATCGTGTAATTAATCCCCTTTTTAATTGGATTAACATTTCATTGGATTAACATTGAAGATATAATTCAGTGTTATTAAATCCTTTTAATTGTGACATAATTCATATTTAGGTGATAATCCATTACATTTTATATGTAATTCAATTGGTAATTGTCATGCATTCGTTTTAGAGGAAATTCGCATTGAGGTGTAAATTGGGTGTATTTGGTATGTATTGTAATTCGTTTTGTTTGGGTGGTATTCAGTTGCAATAGATTCCTTTTAAATGTGACGTATTTGATTGCTTTTTATGTTACAATTCTTGGAATTGGGTTAAAATTTCGTAGAATTCTACAGCTTAAAGCCATCTGAGACGTGATTTATTTTATTTGGTGTTGTAATTTCCTGGAGTTGAAATATTTTTTCATAGAATTTTTCCACTTAAAGACATTTGGGATGCGATTCCGTTTTAATGTTATTCAAAATGTATTTGTAACGTGATATATTTCTTGGAATTTGGATATTGTTTCCTGGAATTCGTTTTTCGGATTAGATTTCTGGGTTTTATAATTGTTTGTGGTAGGTTATATTTCTTTGCTTGCAGCGATACAGTTCTTAAAAACTGATTAGTTTTAAGAGAGCAAAAATAGCATTCCCCAAGCTAAAATTTTTATACGAAAATAGTTATTAAATTTTTTGTTTAAAATTTTATCAAAACATTTTATTGTATAACCGATTTTTACAGTGTAAAATTCATAAATATTTTTGAGAATGTAAACAATTTTTATGGTTTACACTACGTTGATGGTGTAAGATTAAAAAAATTTTAAAAAGGGCATTTAAGATTTTTTGCTGTTAAACAAAGGGTTTACAAACTGGGCTTAAAATTCAATGCAATGTTGTAAACACAGACTGCTTGCTCCACATGTAAAACGTTTTTGAAAGGCAGACGAGAAGAGGCAGGTCCCGGGATACGTTGAATTCTACAGGGAACGCGAGCTAAAGGGAAGGTGACGTACATCGATGAGTGAAATTGTTGGCGAGGTGGTGTAGGAGAGGAAGTGTCCAGTCTCCCTCCTGCTGTCGTGCATGCACGGAGGAGAGCACCAAGCTCTGCTTGCGAAGGGAAGGTTGTCGGCCGTATGGAAGTGGGTGGGAGTTGTCGGGCAGGCGCGTGATGGTTAGAGTAGCCGGATGGTGGCGCACGCTGGCGCTAGTGGCAGCCTAGTGTACTAGATTTCATATTCTCATGTCTGCTCCACACTGTGTACATCTCCCGCCTGGTCGTGTCCCGGCCCCGGTGCTTCTCCAACTCTGAATTTTTTCCCCCTCATCGGCTCTCGAGACCAGAATTACGCCCCATCCTGCACAACTCGATTCTCGGCTAACCGTTAGCTGGTATTGTCCACGAAGTTTTAGAATGACTCGTTCCTGTATCTTTTGTAAAAACATGTCGTGCTGTGAAATCTACACAATGATTTTTAAACACATAAATTAATTGTTTACAACAAATTTGGGATAATTATTACTTAACATAAGGTAATAAATTTTATCAAGATTATATTATATTTTCCTGTATGATAGTACTCTAAAAAATTCTGAGCTAGGAAAACTACACTTGAAATACAAATTTTTGTCCTCTAGACGAATAAATATATGTCTTGTTTCAGTAGTTGTAAAAACAGATCTGTTTTAATAAGTGAATAAAATAAGTCTTGTGTTTCTATGTGATTTTACAAATCATAGTTTGCTTGATTCAAATGTACACTTGTTGATGGAATGTAAAATCTGGGGATTATCTCTGGGATTAAAGAATCTTTGATTCAGGGATATAAAATTTCATCTGCAGGAGTTGTAAAATTTTTAATTCGCTGGAATACACCAAGCTTTTGAGTGACCTTGGATCGTCAGCGAGGGGGAGGGGGGTTTAAATAGGGGAGTTCTCCAGCTAGCAGAATGTGCGCTCTAGCCTCATGGTGAAGGGCGGGGGTTGGGGTGCTTAGCTGTGGCCTTGGAGAAGAACTTGCTTTTCTCACATAGACAGTTTCTGGAGTGGGAGGGGTGCCTGGACAGGGGCACATTCCTCTGGACTCGGGCTGGTTCTGTGGGCGAGGGGTATTGGCTAGGGAGGGGAGGGGTGACTGCAAGCTAACAGCCCCTGATCTGTGGCAGTTGTCGCCACCTTGCCTCAGTTGCGAAAAATGACAATCGCCGGCAGATGGGTGAATGACCCCCAGGACCATGCAGGCATGGCTTGGAGGAGGGGGTGTAGGCGGTGGCAGGTATCCTGGACTCATGCAGGTTCTGACGGGTGGCAGGCAGTTCCCTCTCAATCTGAACACAACCAGGCAGTTGATGCCATCTTGCTACATTGCAGAAAAAAAATTTACAATTGCAGGCAGCCCAGGGTAGCAGTCTGGCGAGGGGTGGGAGGTGGGGTGGGTGTGCAGGGACCTCGGGAGCTATCTGCACCTCTGTATCCAGTCGCCACCATCTTCAGTTGCTTATGAATGCCTAGACTAGACAGATGCGTACTTCACCAGCTCTCTCTTTCTCATCTTCACCGCAACTCTTGACACTTGGCGGATGACGAGGCTATGATCCTGGTTTAGCGCAACTACGGATCGGCGACCATCTCTACTGCTAGCAGCAATTTTCGTTAAGCGATATTATTTGCTCCGGGGTTCAGATCTCGTGCACAGTATTTGTAAACTATAGTGTGAAGTATTTTTTAATTTATCGGAAAATATAGATTTTTGCGTGTTAATATTACATAGAACTCGCTTAAACACTCTAAAATTCTCTCGCGTGTTAAATATATTCGTAAAAATCATCTATCTACCACCAATATCCATACAAACGCATCAAAATTAGAACAAATAAGAAAATTAACACTTAGCCCACTCTTGCACTCAACTCAACACCTATATAACACATTGTATCCCATCACTCTGGTCAGTCGCCTTTGGAACACCACAGCGTCAACATCGTACAGAGCTCCTGCACCCTCACCCCCCACCCAAAAAGAAAGAAAGGTAATAGAGGAAAAAAAGATCTGATTAAAAATTAGCCCTTTCAATCCATTTAACCGTTTTAATTAATTTAACCCTTTCAATTAAATTTAACCATTTCAATTTTGATCGGATTAAGATCGGATTAAGGATTAACCATGCGACACCCTTCCCAATGGCATCGTGGCAAGCGGGACATATACACAGCCCTTGAAAAAACCAATCCACCAAAGGAAATGAAAACGATCAAATCTATTTTAAGATTTCTGGTTAAAAAGACAGACAAACACATGATTTCCTCTGCATAACATGTTTTATTTATTTGTATAAATGTTTCAGAGTTTACACAGGATTATGGAAAATATTCATAACTTATTATTTATCTATATTCCCAGTCTTCCAATGAAAAATTTGACTCTGATTAAATATCAGATGGTCTCAGAAATGTATACAATGGTACCATTTTCAAATATAAAAAACAAATTCTCATTAAAAACTTTATACTATAATTCCACATACAAGTGGTGCTTGAAACAATTCCAAATTAAATCTTATGTTGAACTTGAGTCACTTAACACAAATCCATGTGTGACTACTGTACTTCTACTCCAGGTTTAAGGATATTATCATAAAATATTAAAGATATAAAAATGCCAGGGTGATATGTCGCTTTCAGAACAAATAGAAAAACATGCTCTCGACTCCTTTTAAAAGCCCACACGGCTATATTTTCATGTTTAGCATTTTCCTAGCAATTTTCTTAATACTTAAACATTTTTCTTTAATACTGGCTAGATAAAAAGTCTAAAATTGGAGCATTTCCTGACTCCTAATCTAAGCATACTCTTTAGTACTGTACTCACAATACTTACGTTGATAATAGAGTCAATATTTTAGTAAAGTCCAAAAAAAAAAGACTAATTTTCCCATTTTATTACACTTTAAGAATTTTTGACTGTCTTTAAAAACATGGATGATAACTTTAATCAGCCAATAGTTCATACAGAAATTTTCTGTCTTCGGATACGGTAATTCCTAAGTTTTTTCTACCTGCCATGGCGCAAAAGTCGTCATCCTGACAATGGCCAGATGGGCGAGAAATATTATTTCTGTTACGACATTATTTTTTAACTTAACTGTTAGCTGAACGTCCAGAAGTGCTGGTCTCTGCCACCATGACCAAACTCCTGGCGTTATATACAAAACTTTTATTCCTCCCAGGGAGGGAGCAACAAGAGTCCGGCTAATCAGAGCCCAAGAAACTCTCAGGAGACTTCTATACAATTCCAAATTATTAGTAAATAGACACTTCCGGCGCCACAGTTCATGTCACTTGGTTAGCCAGACCGCCGCGACTGCAGCTCGGTCTGGCGCGGGCGGATCAAACAATCCCCTGCATTCAGCAGCCAGTCTACCTCGGGTGCGCACCGCAGCTGGAAGCTATTTCTGATTGCTGGGAGACACCTTACTGTCACACGTATGTAAGCCTGCTAGCGTGTGCGTGTATGATTTGAATACGTAAAGTCACCAAGTAAGTTATTTTAATAATTGTGGATTGATAGCAACACATATTTTTCAAGTAAAAGTTCGTTTTTTGCTGGCTGTAGGCCCTGCGCTGCACATATTGTCTTCCTCGTCGCGCCGGTGTCGATGCGGGCAGGCGTAACGGGAGTGGAGGAACGAGTTTCATGAGGCGCGTGCCTCAACCCTTTCAGTCAAATCAATCAATTAATCCAAGGTGGGGTGAAACCGGCACTTCCCTACTACTGTACCCGCCGGGAATCGAGCCCGGTTCGCCCAGGTGAGAGGTGAGTAGTCTAACCACTACACCACCGTGGCCCCTTGAGTACAGTATAAAGTTTACTGTATTGTATACAAACCTGGAACGGCGCGTGTCAGCATATCGTGTTATGCTCCTCTTCCTCTCAGAGACACATTTTATATTCGCACCACGTTCTCCGTTTGATTTATTGATAATTTAGTCTATTTTCTTATATCATAGGAATTATTCAGTAGTTCCATTTTTTTTTTATGTTCGTATGCATTAACAAGAACGGCTAACACGTCTTTTTCTTTGTAAATTGCTGCGAATTCTTATTATTGTGCACGGTCTTTCGAGACACGGTTGCACTGACAGAAAGGTTTGTTTCACCTAAAAAAACATAACTACCCTTCCCATTACGTAAGAATGTCGCACAACGATACGCCTAAAAGAATGGGTACAGTTTTACAGTGGAAAACTTGAATTCCCAGTGCGTGTGTGATAAAGTGTGATCCAATTGCAAACTGACAATAACGCGCATGCGTCTGTCTACGTAGCTTGTCCTAACATCAGTGCGCGAAATTTTCCAGTCCCTAGTTATGACTAGATCCACTTGTTTTCCGCGAAAAGATTCCACGATTAGTTGTACTGCAAAATATGTTAGTTGTGAACAAGTTTCATGTGCGGATGATTTGAACTCTCGCGTGTCTTTGGTGCCTTGCAGAAGTTCCCTGTGGAACCAGCGCTGGCCTCTCCGTCCTACCCTCTAGGTGCCTTGCAGAAGTTCCCTGTGGAACCAGCGCTGGCCTCTCCGTCCTACCCTCTAGGTGCCTTGCAGAAGTTCCCTGTGGAACCAGCGCTGGCCTCTCCGTCCTACCCTCTAGGTGCCTTGCAGAAGTTCCCTGTGGAACCAGCGCTGGCCTCTCCGTCCTACCCTCTAGGTGCCTTGCAGAAGTTCCCTGTGGAACCAGCGCTGGCCTCTCCGTCCTACCCTCTAGGTGCCTTGCAGAAGTTCCCTGTGGAACCAGCGCTGGCCTCTCCGTCCTACCCTCTAGGTGCCTTGCAGAAGTTCCCTGTGGAACCAGCGCTGGCCTCTCCGTCCTACCCTCTAGGTGCCTTGCAGAAGTTCCCTGTGGAACCAGCGCTGGCCTCTCCGTCCTACCCTCTAGGTGCCTTGCAGAAGTTCCCTGTGGAACCAGCGCTGGCCTCTCCGTCCTACCCTCTAGGTGCCTTGCAGAAGTTCCCTGTGGAACCAGCGCTGGCCTCTCCGTCCTACCCTCTAGGTGCCTTGCAGAAGTTCCCTGTGGAACCAGCGCTGGCCTCTCCGTCCTACCCTCTAGGTGCCTTGCAGAAGTTCCCTGTGGAACCAGCGCTGGCCTCTCCGTCCTACCCTCTAGGTGCCTTGCAGAAGTTCCCTGTGGAACCAGCGCTGGCCTCTCCGTCCTACCCTCTAGGTGCCTTGCAGAAGTTCCCTGTGGAACCAGCGCTGGCCTCTCCGTCCTACCCTCTAGGTGCCTTGCAGAAGTTCCCTGTGGAACCAGCGCTGGCCTCTCCGTCCTACCCTCTAGGTGCCTTGCAGAAGTTCCCTGTGGAACCAGCGCTGGCCTCTCCGTCCTACCCTCTAGGTGGCCGATACCTATAAAAGGTCGTACCTGGAGCACTATTTTCAAGCCATTGCATTTTACCCCCGCAAAGCAAAAGCTAAACCGGCCCTCTGATTATCAGGGTCCACCGGGAACTTTGCAATTTTGAAACCGCCATGCTGTCCGAAAAGTAAAAGAAAACTACACTAATCTACTCTCGCATATAACTAACGCGTCCGGGCTTTATCCTTCTTTCACAATAAAATGTAATCATTAACTGCAATTTGCGGCCCAGTGCGCTCGACTGTGCACAGACTTAGTTTTGGGGGATGCTTAAGTGCCTTACAGCCAATCGCGGACGTTCGGTGTCGGGATAGCTTAATTGTGATTGGTCCAGTAGAGTGTAAAATGTCCTCCTACACAGACACGCGGCCAGTAAACGAAGTTGAAGTATACCGTGCATGTAAATATTTTCGCAACAATCGGGTGGTCCTAGTTATGTCTAGTTGTGTTTAGTAGCACCATAGTTCAGATCCAATTTCGTGATTGATTGGGCGATTTACTTATTACGGGTCTGAGGCGTGCAGCCACGAATCACGGTCGTACCGAATCGGAGTTTCCTAATTCTGGCTGGTCAATCAAGTTAGAAAATATGCAGCATCATGTAATGCATGCCGTTAAACATTCCTACATATGGCGGAATGATACAGAATGAGAAAATAAGTAGTTCTTAAACAGGGCTCTCAAATTTTCTCAGGTAGCTACGAACAGGCTATAATTGCAATGGTGCCGTAAGATTTATATTATTGTTTGACTCTATCCATTGCCGAAAATAAGCCGCTGTGTTAAAGTAGGTTATTTTGAACATTTTATGTATAATGGGGATTTTTGATTGGATCTCCATTGCCTCCAATGACCACGAAAAGAGTAACCAGAAAAGCGAATAACGAAATATATGGATAAAGAACACAAATACAATCAAAATAATATATAAATAACCACACACACACACACATGTGGAACAAGAGACAACGATCCAGTTAGAAGAACACCGATACAGAAACAAAAGAAGACAGCACAATTATGACAATACTAAAACAGCATCAAACCAGAAGCGAAACAGACATTGCTGTAAGTCAAAGTAAATAAAAGTATCAACAAATTATAGTCATAAATTAATAAATGGATCGAAAAAATTAATGTCTAGTCCGACAACGAACAACTCAAAATCTGAAGATTTCATGATTTGTATTCGTTTTGGCCGTTGTCCATCACAATTTGTTTTTCAGTATTCACTAATTCGAATTTTAATTTCTGTTAGTTTCTGCTATGATTCCTAACTTTATCACTCTAAAGTCGAATAAGTGGGAGACCTAGGACTGGCAGTGAAATCCAACTCGCGTCAGTGAAAATGGCTCCACTTAGAGTAAGTGAAGACATTTGGGCGGCTCTTAACATCGAGGTCTTGAGAGCCGATGTGGGCGATTAAGGTGAGTGTGGAGCGTCGCCGGAATGTGGGGGGGGAGGGGGGGAAATGGGAGATCCCCGAGGAGGCCCGCTGACCAGCGGCATCGTCCGGCACGATTATCACTTGCGAAAATCCATTGCCCGGCCGGGGATTGAACACGGTTCGCCTTGGTTGGAGGCGAGCAGGCTAATCGCTCAGCCACCGTGACCCCGGCTCCATTTAGAATTGGTGTAAAACAACAGGTTTGTTTCAGTGAAACAATAATTTGTGGTCCTAAGGTTTTCAACTCTCAACACCCCGCTTATAGACCATTAGACTACAAATCGTGCTACCGAGCGACCGTTTACTGCAAAGGGGATGAATATCTATTAGTAGGGATAGGAAAATTTCGCGAATTCATTTCGGGACAAGATAGATGTCAGACACGTATGCAGTGAAGTCACCTTCGCAATTGGATCACAGTTTGTTAAACCCGCCCTGCACTCCTCTGAGCCAATAGCAGACCTGCAAGGAAACGCCTTGCAAATCCCATAACTGCCAGGTGCGGGGCAACAGCCAATGAACACACAGCTGAGTGTCCAGTATGCAGAAGACTGAGGAGTCTAGACTACAGGTCATTGAACTCGCGAAATTTTCCTATCCCTATCTATTAGGCTATATTTATTTATCGAAAATATCTAGCTTTCTAACTTTAAACTGAATATCGTTTCGTTTAGTGTTTAGTTTAATTGGTATTATTGCGATTGTTAAAGCAAATAGTACGCATGAATGTACTAACTTGACAACATGTAATTCAGTTTAACTCTGAAACGGAGCGCTATGATGATTAAGTGAAAACGGAATGAAAGACGTAAAAACGGAACGAAAGACTTAGTGTTCATGTTGCCTCATAAAGTGATATTATAAAAGGGAAAACTCACCTAAAAAATATAATTTATGTGTTTTATTAGTTTATGCGTGGTTATTTATATTGATATCTACACGTTGTTTAACTGTTTGTCTGATCAGTGGGAAATGTCACTGAATCAGTAAGTGAAGGAAAATTGCTACTTTTCACAAATTCATCAGTTAAATTGACTGAAGTAGATTTTGAATAAGTTAGGCGCCGTTAACTGAGTTCGACAGTGAAATTTTCACTGTTTCGGATTTAGAGAATTGTCATCAATTTTCTTTCCCAATTTTGTCCTGCTTATTTTCGGCAGTAGATGCAGTCGAAGACTCCTCCGAAGGCGGCGCTTCACTCAAGGTCACAGCAGTCGTCACGAGACACTGCTAACTGAGCCTGTGTCAGATAATTACGCCCCTTCCATTCTTTTTATCAGCCGCACGCTCCATCAGCGGCAGCAAGGACATTAACTGTCTTCAGCAGAAGAGAACGCGCTGTGTGTAGCGAAAGCGTTATTTTATTCCTTCGCCATGCGCCTCGACAAAGACTGACCTATCTCAACGCGTTACTAAAAATATGAGCTGGCAATTAAGGTGAGGGGACGTGTAAAACGCCTCAATCATTCCTCAAGGTCTTGAAAACAAAGCTATGCTCTTCAATGAAGAGTAGTTGTCATACTGACGTAAGTTTTCCTTGAAAGTGGAAATTTGGGGAGGACAGATTTTATCTTGGGAGAATAACACTACTAGACTTCAGTTGCTTTATTCCAGCCATTGTTTCCTACAAAGAAGTTACGCTGATTAGGCACGTAACCTTCTAACGTCATGGCGCTATCCCAATATTTCGTGTCCAACAGCAAAACAATAGTGTCATCGTCAACTTAACAGTTTATTCTAAACTGGGTCCTAAGACGATAGAAGATTTGATTTTTTTTTTTCACTCAATTTCGCGTGTAAACGTAAGGAAGCCACAGAAATGTAATACATTTCAATATGTTTATTTTATTGTTGTTATTAATAGCACTAAATAAATTACAATATATATTACTGACTAGGGTGTGAATATGAAATAAATGAAATAATAAAATATACCGAAATAATAAGTAACAATAAAATCGTACTTTTTCTGTTAAATTTGTCTAAACATCAAGGGTAATTTTAAAAAAACGTTTCTCTCACACCTGATTAATTTTTCTACTTATTCGACTAAATCCCGATTTTTTTCTCCAATTCGTTCTGGCCCAATAATTGCACCTCACTCTAAAACCATAGAGTAGTGATATAGGCCGTTCACGGTAAAGTGAGCACTTTTTGAAGCTGTTTCATAAGACACAATAACCAATAAATAAATTTCATTGTGGCCTCGGACTTTTCGTTTTATGTATGGTTAATGTCTACATTGTGTTTAATACTCACATCGCTGGGTTTACATTAAGAAGTGGTGGAAGGATATAAATCGGTTGAAAGATAAAAGTAACTAGGGCTTCAAAAGTGCTCACTTCACTATGAATTACATATACACGAATATGCACACAGTTCTCCGTTGCAGTAAATGTAATTAGAATGTGCAATACACTGTCTAGCTTTAATGGCATCAATTTATGCCAGTGGGTCTGGAAGGGGTGAAATTACCGTAACTTTGCTGATTTGCTCTGCTGCGGTGGCAATGTGCGAAAGTTCACAATCGCACATCAGAAATTGTAGACGGTACCGTTTAAGTGCGCCTAAACAACATCATTAAGGGGACTATGTAGCTGCGCGTTAAAGCTCAAGAAGTCCAGAACTTTTATTTACCGAGATACACGCGCTTAAGCGCAAACGACGATTTCACAGAAAACGTTTCAGTACATAGGAGACTTAATGTAGTGACTGGCGCACCGGCGTTTTGCTTCAACTTAAGGCCCTTACGCAATTGTAAACATTAACATCTAACTTTACTATTTGACTTTACGTTTGCTTTCCGACATGTTGTTTCTTATGGAACTTGGCACAATGGATATGTCGCAGGTAAAGTCAAGATTTCGAAAAGTTGAAATTTAAAGTGAAAGTCAAACAGCCATTTTGCCGAGAATCTAACAGAGGTTATGCAGAAAATGTGTTATTTTATTATAAGGTGATTTTGATCTCGGTATATTAAACAGAGCTTGTCATGAATTAAATATATAGCAAACGAATAAATTGCGAAGAGGAAATATATTAATTTACATTTTTGAATACAGTAAACAAGTGAGTTTATTTTGGTTTTGAAATAAAATTTTAAGACAATTTTTAAGCCTATTAAAAAAAAAAAAAAAAAAAAAGGAATGTAAAATGATTTACATAACAAGATACACATTTGTACGGAGCTCGCAAAACCGATGTTTAATTCTTTTCAACTCTGACGTCATAATTTTATTGTGTATTTGTGGTTTCGTCAAAGTAAAGGAAATGTAAAGTAAAATGTTAACGTTTTCATTGTGTCAGAAGCTTAACACAGCTGTTCGTAAACATTCGAGGAAGGAACGCATTACTTGCCGGGCGGGTGCACTCGGATACGAGATGGTGGAAACGACGAAACAAAGACATCCTGAACGGGAAGGAAGTTACATTCCGTTGGATGTTACTCCCAATTTCTCCGAGGCCCTGATAGAGTTCTACTTTCACAACATTCCTCTTCCTAGTGTAAACATTGGTGTAAGAAACACAGTACTTGCCGGGCGGGTGCACTCGGATACGAGATGGTGGAAACGACGAAACAAAGACATCCTGAACGGGAAGGAAGTTACATTCCGTTGGATGTTACTCCCAATTTCTCTGAGGCCCTGATAGAGTTCTACTTTCACAACATTCCTCATCCTAGTGTAAACATTGGTGTAAGAAACACAGTACTTGCCGGACGGGTGCAGTCGGATACGAGATGGTGGAAACGACGAAACAAAGGCATCCTGAACGGGAAGGAAGTTACATTCCGTTGGATGTTACTCCCAATTTCTCCGAGGCCCTGATAGAGTTCTACTTTCACAACATTCCTCATCCTAGTGTAAACATTGGTGTAAGAAACACAGTACTTGCCGGGCGGGTGCACTCGGATACGAGATGGTGGAAACGACGAAACAAAGACATCCTGAACGGGAAGGAAGTTACATTCTGTTGGATGTTACTCCCAATTTCTCCGAGGCCCGGATAGAGTTCTACTTTCACAACATTCCTCATCCTAGTGTAAACATTGGTGTAAGAAACACAGTACTTGCCGGGCGGGTGCACTCGGATACGAGATGGTGGAAACGACGAAACAAAGACATCCTGAACGGGAAGGAAGTTACATTCTGTTGGATGTTACTCCCAATTTCTCTGAGGCCCTGATAGAGTTCTACTTTCACAACATTCCTCATCCTAGTGTAAACATTGGTGTAAGAAACACAGTACTTGCCGGGCGGGTGCACTCGGATACGAGATGGTGGAAACGACGAAACAATGACATCCTGAACGGGAAAGAAGTTACATTCCGTTTGATGTTACTCCCAATTTCTCCGAGGCCCTGATAGAGTTCTACTTTCACAACATTCCTCATCCTAGTGTAAACATTGGTGTAAGAAACACAGTACTTGCCGGGCGGGTGTACTCGGATACGAGATGGTGGAAACGACGAAACAATGACATCCTGAACGGGAAGGAAGTTACATTCCGTTGGACGTTGCTCCCAATTTCTCCGAGCCCCGAATAGCGTTCCACTTTCACAACATTCCTCTTCCTAGTGTAAACATTGGTGTAAGAAACACAGTACTTGCCGGGAGGGTGCACTCGGATACGAGATGGTGGAAACGACGAAACAAAGACATCCTGAACGGGAAGGAAGTTACATTCTGTTGGATGTTACTCCCAATTTCTCTGAGGCCCTGATAGAGTTCCACTTTCACAACATTCCTCTTCCTAGTGTAAACATTGGTGTAAGAAACACAGTACTTGCCGGGCGGGTGCACTCGGATACGAGATGGTGGAAACGACGAAACAAAGACACCCTGAACGGGAAGGAAGTTACATTCTGTTGGATGTTACTCCCAATTTCTCCGAGGCCCTGATAGCGTTCTACTTTCACAACATTCCTCTTCCTAGTGTAAACATTGGTGTAAGAAACACAGTACTTGCCGGCGGGTGCACTCGGATACGAGATGGTGGAAACGACGAAACAAAGACATCCTGAACGGGAAGGAAGTTACATTCCGTTGGATGTTACTCCCAATTTCTCCGAGGCCCGGATAGAGTTCCACTTTCACAACATTCCTCATCCTAGTGTAAACATTGGTGTAAGAAACACAGTACTTGCCGGGCGGGTGCACTCGGATACGAGATGGTGGAAACGACGAAACAAAGGCATCCTGAACGGGAAGGAAGTTACATTCCGTTGGATGTTACTCCCAATTTCTCCGAGGCCCTGATAGAGTTCTACTTTCACAACATTCCTCTTCCTAGTGTAAACATTGGTGTAAGAAACACAGTACTTGCCGGGCGGGTGCACTCGGATACGAGATGGTGGAAACGACGAAACAAAGACATCCTGAACGGGAAGGAAGTTACATTCCGTTGGATGTTACCCCCAATTTCTCTGAGGCCCTGATAGAGTTCCACTTTCACAACATTCCTCTTCCTAGTGTAAACATTGGTGTAAGAAACACAGTACTTGCCGGGCGGGTGCACTCGGATACGAGATGGTGGAAACGACGAAACAAAGACACCCTGAACGGGAAGGAAGTTACATTCTGTTGGATGTTACTCCCAATTTCTCCGAGGCCCTGTTAAAGTTCTACTTTCACAACATTCCTCATCCTAGTGTAAACGAAGCTTAACTGCGTCTAGAAAATTCCATCACAGGGACAGCGCACCGTATTCGTGTGCGCTCATGTTCGATGGCATTTCGCGTGAGGAATTTTTTTTTTTTTTTACGTGGTAATTGCCAGCACGTTTTTCTTCTCTTTGTTGTATTAATACAAACATCAGCGAAAGTTCAGTTTAGCCAGCTAAACGCGTGGCGTGAAGTAATCGCGAATAGTCTGTAAGGGCGGTCGGCGAAGCGACAAAGAGAATCATATTTGGTTGTAACGATGCGTATCGGCACGCAGTGCTCAAAAACACAAACTTATATTTGATCGGCTCACTCATGTAACAGACTGTTTTCGTATAAAGGCAAGTGGCCAATAGTTGAATGAAGATTGCAAGCGTGCACATAGGATATTGAAGTCCAGCCTTTGCATAAATTTTTTCGTAAAAAAAGGTAGCTCTACATACGTTAACGTTAAGTAGTGTTTTTTTTAACATACACACGAAAGTATATCCCTTTAATCAATTATTTAAGCAGGTAACATTCTCATTAGGGGCGCTTTCTAGTGCGCACCAACCAACTTATGCGAGAGGGTTTACATGTTAATAGTGCGATGGACACCCGCATTTTTTTTGTGTGAAATAGTTGTTTGCGCGAATACGCGTATCTCGGTAAATAAATATTATGCAAATACGACTTTTTGTCAGAAAAGATAAAAATCAACTATCTATGCCCCTATTGTTTTTACTTGTGTCGTATTAATAGTATTCTTGGAGAAAAAAAAACCCATAAAAATGTTCAAATATCGCATTTTTTAAGCTTGCCTATGCAGTTTCCTTAAGCATAAATAGAAAAGTACAAAGATAAGGGCGTAGTTTAATCTGTGGGCTTTCATCGCGTGTAATAAAAAACTTTTGTTACGGATCTAATTTGCACAGTACAGCGTTAGGGCGGAAACACTGCACGCCTTGAGCGTAGGTGCGATGAGGCGCTAGGCGTGCGTGTTCGTGTCGCCCGTATCGCCCCCTCGCTTCTCGTCCTTGGTCGCGGGTTGTCCATCCCACTAGCCGTCCAAATCTCTCCACTCACTCACTCCAACCCGCACAAGCCAGCAAAATGGCGTCACGGACCAAGTAACAGTGCGATATGCTGTTCGCCAATCAGCGCCTGGTGAGTTATTTGTAAGCCTGGGCCCAACCCAATAGGGAACTTTTCGCAGCACACTCGTTCTTAGAACCCCGCGTAGTCAATCAGATAATTGGTGCGCCCTGATCAGAGGAACAGCCACGCTATTTCGTCTTTGTGTAGTTGTAGGTAGGGATAGGAAAATCTCGCGAGCTCAATGACCTGTAAGCTAGACTCCTCAGTCCTCCGCATACTGGAGCCTCAGCTGTGTGTTCATTGGCTGTTGTCCCGCACCTGGCAGTTATGGGATTCGCAAGGTGTTTCCTTGCAAGTCTGCAAATTGGCTCAGAGGCGTGCAGGGCGGGTCTAATAACCTGTGATCCAATTGCGAATGTGACTTCACTGTATATGAGTTTGACGTCTATCTTGTCCCGAAATGAATTCGCGAAATTTTCCTTATCCCTAGTTATAGGCTGTTTACGGTAAAGTGAGTTTTTTGAGCTCCTAGTTACAGTTTCCTTTAAGCCATTATTTACCCTTTAACCACCTTTTCAAATAAATATTGTTATGTAATTAATAAACATAGTGTGTATATTCCGCCGTACTCGGAAGTTAACGTCTAAGACTGAAATAAAATATATTTATTGACTATTATTCCAAATGTGAGGACTTTCAAAAGTGCTCAGTTTACCGTGAGTAGCCTATATCTACTCTGCGTCTCGCGCTGGGAGCCAGGAGCGTGTTTATGATTTCCGACATGTCGGACGTTGCTAACGATACAGTGCAGCGAGTCCCACACAGAGCCTGCGAGGCCGGTCCAAATTCTTACTCCATGTTCTCGACAAACGCAAAAAACAATATGCTAGTAGAAAGAAAAAAAACAGATTCTCACATATGCACACTGGGCTCAGCGGCGAAAAACTCTCCCTTCCCCTATCACTAGAAGGGGCCGCGGTGGCTGAGCGGTTAGACTGCTCGCTTCCCACCAATACGAAACGGGTTCATTTGCGACCCGGGTCACTCGCGAGTTTTCGCAAGTGGGAATCGTGCTTGATGGTGCCACTGGTCGGTGGGTTTTCTCGGGGATCTCCCGTCCCCCTCCCCGCCCTTGTATTCCGGCGCTGCTCCATACAGGTACTCGCCTCGCTTCGCCCTCATCAGCTCTCAAGACCTCGATGTTAAGGGCCGCCCAAATCTCACCACTTCCACTTTCTCCTATTTCGCGTGGCCGAGTCGAACAGCAGAATATGGCAGCGGCCGGTGGGGAAATGAGATCTGCTTGAGCATGTATATGAATGTGAAGTATTTCATGGTACCATCTTACAACGCGAAATGTTAGGGTAATTATTAGCGTGTTCCTAATCATCCTCGTAATTAATTTAAATAACCAGTTCATTTAATCCGAATAACAGGTTATTTAAATTAATTACGAGAATCATGAAATGACAAATAGGTAGGGCCACCTGTTTTCCACTAGAAGATCTACGCGAAGGCTAGACGCCAATGTCCTATGGCTCACGTGCAGTTTGCCTTCCTTTATTGGCCACGTGTATTTGTCGGCAGACAGTTACTTACATGACTGGGCCAATCAGAATTAGGTAACTCCGACATTGAGTGCCCGTGATTCGCTGGCAGACACCTGCCGTGCGCGATAGTTAAAATCATCCAATCACGAAAGTGGATCTGAGTTCTAGTGTCTTGGAGTACAAGCAGTTCTTATCTTTTGGCGGGAAAACAGATTGCCTTATAAATAGGTTCTGTAGACTTTAACCAAAAAAAACCAAATGCGGTTAAATTCTTCAGGCGGAAATATAATTCATGTAGGTGTGCAAATTAAAATCATTAAATTAACAAACGCAAGTAGAAAAGTTTAACATTATATTAATCTGAAATATAGTTTTCGTTTAAATAAATGGGTTGCAGCAAAGCGTTGTTTTGTAAAATTTGTTAAATTAAACTTACTACATGTGTAAATAATATAAAGTTAAGGGGGGTCAAGACACGTGGCTAAGGCAGGACATGCCTTTAATGAACCTTTCGCATTCCGCAGGACAACGCTTAAAAAAAAACACGAATGTCCTGGTAAAATCAGAACGTCTGGTCTCCAGACGCTTTACTTGTTAAATTAACCAAAACTTAATCCTTAAACCTGTTTCTCACCTCCATGTCTTTCCACGAATCTAATCAGGAATGTGGCATTCCCGTTACCGTATTAGTATTAGGTTTTAGAATCCTAATTCATGACATAACTCATCTCATGTTTCTAAAGGCTGCTGTTCACAACAAAGTGAGCACTTTCGAGATCAACTTTAGAAAAAAGTCACTCCCCGTACCTGCAAATATTTTAACTGGCGCACTCAGTGGATTCTTCCCCGTAAAGTTGGTAACGATGGATTGGAAGTAGTTCCGTATCTTAACGTCGAATAAAAAGTGTTAGGTAACTATTTCTGATAATGTAAACTAATTCTTTCGCTTTCTGTTTTTTTTTTTTTTTTTTAACGAGCTGATTTGTAAAATACTTACTTTTATAATAATTTCGCGGTTTCACTTGACCGAGGCATGATTAAAGTGATGAGGCCCATGCCAATGTTAATCTTACATAAGGCGGAAGAATACACTACGTGCATGCAAGTAGGTAGGCTTTCGAAAGTACAAATTTTACCGTGAATAGCCTATATCGAGACGGTGATTAAGCTGATTTAATTTCAGATAATCGTACCTCACGATACTTGCGTCAATTAGTGTTTTATGTTCCCTTTCAGGTTGTCTGTTGAGTTCAATCGTTGCATTTCTAAGCTCCAAAACAAACGGAAAATGTCAAACAGCTACTGCTGTTTGTAAGAGAATTTTATTAGTTTGTTATAAATGCCTGTTTTATAATTTATTTATCGCGATGCAATGCAGCCGTTGCCGTAAAACACGAGCTCCCGGAATTTCCAGCAATAAAATACCGGCAGGATTTCTTCCGCTAATTAATTTGTCTGAGTGTAAAAATTGAAGTAGGTATTTAGCAAAGTAATTATGACTGTATAAAAAATATTTCCTGCACGGATCATATGTAAATGTTTGTGTGCAGCTACAATATCATTTGCCGGGACCCTTATTATTTTTTGTATATGGTAGGTACTAAAATTTTAGAAACGTGTTATTCTATTTAATACCCTGAGACCCTGCCGAGTGTAAAAAAAGTTCCTTTATATTTTTTTTATTTCATCCCAACCCTGGAAATTAAGAGATGTGCGAAAAAAAATGTTTTCGTGGTTCGTTCTTTTTTTTGTTTTTTTACCGCGGGTCCATAACGATTGCCTGGAAGTTTAACGATGCTATCCGCAGCGCCATAAACCTCGTTGCGGCCGTCTGTTGAAATAACCTCCCTCCGCAGCGATGTTTCCACACTCTCCATCCCCCTCGACCAGTCTTCTCGTACCCCTCCTACTATTGCAGCTCTTTCATCCCCCTCCTCCCCCTTATACATCCCGGCAAAACCCCTCGTCCATTTGCGGGCAGGGCAGGGCACGGCACAGAACCTCTGCCGGCTTCGTCCAAGTGACTCCAGCGAATCAGCGGTAGGCTGCTGCGCGCAAGACAGGGCCAAGCGACAATCGCCGCCGCGTGTATTGAATTACATCCTCCTCCCCCGTGGTCCATGATCGTGGACATTGTTCCACATGAAGGATATGTGTGGTCGGGGTTGTACATAATAAGTATAGGCTGTGCGCACTTTTGAAAGTCCCCTCATATGGGATAATACTCAATAAATAGATTTTATTTTACCCTTAGACGTTAACTTCAGAGTGCGGTGGGATAGACACAGTGTGTTTATTACTTACATGGCAATATTTATTTAAAAGGGTGTTAAAGGATAAAAAAAATGCTCAAGGGAAAAAGTTACTAGGGCCTCAAAACTGCTCACTTTACCGTGAACAGCCTATAGAGACCCTGCAACATTCGCGTTTTAAACGTAAAGCACGTGTACCTTTTCAGTAGGTCTGCCATTGGGCCATGCTTTATTTGACACGCCCTGGGTAACTCTGAGCCAATAAGTTAACATTCCACAATTGCGTACCCCGATCACATGCAGTAGTCAGAAAGTACGTAACTTCACACCTGCACTGCAGCCAATGGAGAAACGACGGTGACTCGATTACATACAGTACAGTGAATTTTAGCCTGATGCCAAATAATAACGCGAATTTTGCAGGTTCCTAATAATAAAGAATCATTGGCCGGTGGAGTGCAGAGATCTGGGCGGCTCTTAACGTCGATGTCTTGAGAGCCGAATGGGGTGAAGCGAGGTGAGTATGGAGCAGCGTCAGATTGCAAGGGGCGGGGGTAACCGGGAGATCCCTGAGGAAACCCGCCGACCAGAGGCATCGTCCGGCACGATTCCCGCGTGCGAAAATCTGGGCAGAGACCCCGCTGGGATTTGAACCCAGTTCGCCGTGGTGGGAGGCGAGTGGTCTGACCACTAAACCACCGTACCCTCTTTCCCCCTAAAAGAGAGGTGTTTAACTGATGAGAACCAAATATATTTAATTTGATTACTAAGTACAATAGTTTTAAAATGATGTGATCCATCTTTGGTACGACCTATACGCGCAAGACTTAAATGTTGTGCAATATTTTTGCCGTGCAGCTTAGTACTTTGGGTTTTTTAAATCAACTATCACATCGTTTTATTGGTGGAAAGTCTACAGCAAATCTCGGATTTTGACATGGTATAGGCCGTTCACGGTAAAGCGAGCACTTTTTGAAGCTGTTTTGTCAGACATAATAACCAGTAAATACATTTCATTGTGGCCTCGAACTTTTGATTTAGGGTATGGTGAATGTATACACTGTGTTAATTACTCACACGGCAGGGTTTGCATTAACAAGTGGAGGAAGGATGTATATTGGTTGAAAGTGCTCCCTTTATCGCGAACGGCGTATATCAAATATCATTCCAGTAAAAGTGCAAAAAAAAAACGTAGAAAGTAAAGTTTCAAACATAAATTAATGAAATTTTTGCTACAGTTAAAGACACAAAGTAGTTCACATGTATTGGCTATTCACGGTAAAGTGAGCACTTTTGAGGCCCGAGTTACTTTTTCCTTTCTGTCACTTTTTTTTATCCTTTTAACTACCTATTAAAATTAATATTGGCATGTAAGTAATCAATACAGTGTTTATATTCCACCGCACTCGGAAGTTAACGTCTAATAGTAAAATTAAGTATAGCCTACTTATTGACTGCTATTCCAAATGAGGCTTTCAAAAGTGCTCACTTTACCTTGAATATTCTATACTATGATTGTCTACAGCTGAAATTCATTTCTACAAGAAATTTTTTGGAAATTCACAGTGTGATTCTCATTTACTTTTATTTTAAAGTTTACTATAGAATTTAAATATTTTAAAAAATTCTAAAAATGTTTATTGCAGGCAAACCGAGTGTCGCATTTATATGATATTGTAAGGTAAAATCAAATAATGTGATCAGTTTACTTTTAGAATTCTGTTAGCCTAATTCCCAGAATTGAAATCCTCGTAATTACTTTTTCAAAATGGAGTAGAAGTACTGGTTTCCCCCACCCCCAAATTTTTTTGCTATTTTAAGTGAATTGCTGTTTATATCGTTTTGAAGATCTTGTCAAAACTTAGAAAATAAATCAGACCTTTAAACGCCATTAATATAACTGGTTAGAAACTGGAAAATCTCCTATTGCTGAACTGCAGCGTCATTTTCCTGGAGCCGTGACTTCAAACTACTGGGAGAAAACCATCCCCAGCTTCAAGAATCGATATAGCCGTCACCCCACTGTTACCATTTTCTTAACCACAGGACATATCATACAACTGAACTGAAGGCACGAATGGATGACGCGTGGTACGTTGCAATTTGTAAAACACCATTTGCCCCCCATTAATGGAGTCGTTGTGTACTTATCTTTCACATAGCACATTAGTATTTAATACCCAATCAGAAATAACACAATTTAGAAAGACCAATATTGAGAATTATAACAGTTAAGAAATTTTGTCGTCGGTTTACTCACAACTTTGATAATGTTCCTAAAATAACACCTTCGTCCACTTGTGTCTTCAACTACTATTCATATTTTTGCATAACTCAGCACGTTGTCTATATATAATATAAGTGGAATGCATTTATTTGTTTTCCATATGAGATACGTGGTAATGAACTGTTGACTATTTTTCGAGAACGACTGCGGAAGGGATAAGCCTAGAAATTCAAGAAATCAACTGATATTGCTTAGGGCCACCTGTTTTTCGCGAAAAGATTCCGGGACTAGCTGTCCTGCAAACCAGTCCGAACCAGTGAGAATTTCACTGTTTCAATCAGCCAAAAGTGCCTGACTGATTCAAAACGGTCACTTGAGTGAATTCATCTGATGAACCAGTGACAAAATGCCAAATATTTCCTTCACTTATTGATGACATTTTCCACTTATCCATCACCCCCCCCCCCCCCCCCGTTTGATGGATCAGTTAAACAGCGTGTAAGAATGGTCGTTGCACAACGTGTAAAAATGACCGTTAAAAAACGTGTACCGAGTGAAATAACGCGTAAACTATTAAAATCAACACAAAATACTTTCTGAAAATGTGTCTCGTCTTTCAAAACGCCATTAAATGAGGAACATGGACATTCAGTCTTTTATTTCGTAGGTTTACGTCTTTCGTTTCGTTTTCATGTAATCATCACAGCGCCCTGTTTGAAGGTTTAAACTGCATGTAGTGTGGCGAAGAGAGTGCACTCATGTGTACTATTAGTTTTGACTATCCTAACATTACCAGTCGAACTAAAAACGAAAAGAAAGGGCATAGAATTTAAAACTTCGCACTTTCAAATAACTAAAAGACATATATTTCCCTCAAAATTGTCCGTGTGAATTGGTAGCTCAGATTGAGGATCATCTGGTTTTCAACTGATTCGAATTTAGAGTGTATATAACCTCCTTGGTCTTAACTCTCTGCCAGCCCTTCATTGTCGGGGTAATCAAAGTCTGACTGGCCAGTCGAGTATAAAATGTCTCCTCACACAGACGCGTGGCTATTAGACAAAGGAGTAGAGAGATTTTCGCCGCTCTTAACGTCGAGGCCTTCAGACCCGATGAGGGTAATTGAGTTATGGAGCAGCGCCGGAATGAAGGGGAGGGAGAAATGGCAGAACGCCGAGAAAACCCGCCCGGCCCGATTCCCACACGCGAGAATCCGGAGTGACCCGGCCGGGGATCGAACCCGGATCGCCTTGGTGGGAGACGAGCAGGCTAACCGCTCGGCCACCGTGGCCTCAGTATACGAAGGAAATTTGCAATTGTGCACGTACGAAGTTGAGATATAGCCTGCGTGTAAATCTTTTCGCGAAATACAGATGGCCGTAATAGAAGTCTTTCAATATAGTCAAATAGTGTTCCCTAATAGTTACATTTTCAGAAACTAATCTCAAACAGAAGTAATAGTGAGAAAAACAGGTAAATTCAAAATGGCATCCAAGTCCCCCCCACTTACATCCCCCCCCCCCCCACCAAAATGAATCACAGTTTTCGACAAGTCTAACGCGATGAGTGGTGAAATGTGGCCGTATTATTTATCAACCCAGATCCAGACATTTGTTCTTTTATATCTCGTGTTCCGTCATAGCGCACAGTGCACAGAGCGTATAATGAAGACAAAGGAAGATTTCTAAAATGTACAATTTATGACCTACTTTCCTCCGTTACTAGCACAAATTCGACTTGATCCGAGTTACCGCATAAGCTTTCTTTTCAGAAGCGGCATTGAAATTTTATTTTATTTGGCTGGCTTACAAAAAAATTTACATTATGTAGCGGGAAACTAAGAAACTATGTATACGCTATTCACGATGAAATGAGCACTTTTAAAAGCCCTTCTTAAGATCTATTTGTATGCATGCGTTGGGTATGCCTCCAATATATGTAAAATTAACATTGCCACGGGCCTCATCACTTTATTTGTGTGTCGGTGAAGTGAAACTGTGGACTTATTAAAAAAGTAAAAAATGTTTCAGATTTGCTAATTTTATCACATCGATGCATTAAAAAAACTCAGAACGAAAGAAATAATATAAATTGTCACGAATTGTTACCAAAATTTCGACGTTAAGTTAAAGAACTACTTTCCCTCCATTGTTACCAACTTTACTGGGCGCACGTCACTCAGTGCGCCCTTTAAAATATATGCAGGTAGGGGCAGTGACTTTTTTCTAAGGTTGATTTCAAAAGTGCTCACTTTATCGTGAACAGCCTTTTTAGATATGCATCCCATGCGTAAGATCTAGCCATACTAACAGCTTGCAATAATCTCCTGTCATACATATACAACATAATATAAATATAAATAGGTGAAAGCTAAATAATGTATTAAAAAACTACATCGCAAGAAGACACTAAACCAATTTCGCGCGTGGTTGACAGTGAAATACTCATCTGCAATGAATCTGATGATGTAAAATCACTGCTTGGTAGTTCATTCCACTGATACATAATTGGTAGGTAAAATGGAAGAAATATTAGTTATTTGGAAATATAAAATGTAACACGTCAATTAAAAATACATTAAGGCCACAGCTTTAATACACATTGGCATATTAATTTCTTATGTTATGTAATACAGCCTCTCACTCAGTGACCGGAAAAGAGTATATATATATAGTCTAAATTCAAACCACGGCATTAATGAACTAATATAAGCAAAAAATTCTAGTAACAAAATATTTGGAAAGATAATGTAGTATTTGTAAATTTTAGTTGAAGTTAGGCAAAACAACGCAATGACTCCGCAACTTCATTTACCTGTGAGCAGTACTAGTTGCATACCACGAAGGCGAACGGACCAGGCGCGCCATGCGGAGAGTGCCTGTGCATAGGATACCATGACCTCGAGGTACGCGGGCGACGCTAGTTGTTGCTTGTTAGTACGCGCGTGTCAAAACTACATGAACAGTAGCAACGGCTGCCAACACTGACTGGATTTTATTTCCAGCATGTCACGCCAGTTCCGTTCGCCGCCGTAGTACAACTTGTCGCGCAGGCAGGTAGGTATATCTGCGGACTACCCGTAGTACAACTTGTCGCGCAGGCAGGTAGGTATATCTGCGGACTACCCGTAGTACAACTTGTCGCGCAGGCAGGTAGGTATATCTGCGGACTACCCGTAGTGCAACTTGTCGCGCAGGCAGGTAGGTATATCTGCGGACTACCCGTAGTGCAACTTGTCGCGCAGGCAGGTAGGTATATCTGCGGACTACCCGTAGTACGACTTGTCGCGCAGGCAGGTAGGTATATCTGCGGACTACCCGTAGTACGACTTGTCGCGCAGGCAGGTAGGTATATCTGCGGACTACCCGTAGTACGACTTGTTGCGCAGGCAGGTAGGTATATCTGCGGACTACCCGTAGTACAACTTGTCGCGCAGGCAGGTAGGTATATCTGCGGACTACCCGTAGTACAACTTGTCGCGCAGGCAGGTAGGTATATCTGCGGACTACCTAGTTGTTTTGTCTAACTTCAACTTAAGTTTAAAAATGCTAGACGACCTTGCCAGAAATTTGTTACTGGGATTTGTTTATTAGTTCATATATTTATATTAGTAAATAGGTGTTGCGGTTTAAATTTCGACGTCTCATTTAAAAACACCTTTTTATACATGCATATGTATATGTATATATATAAATTTTATTCACATTTAAAGACTGTTTTATATTAATAAATACATAAAAAATTAAAATAACGCTAATTGAGAAAACCACAGAAAATGGAAAAATAAATTTAAAATGCCAAAAAAATATCGATTTAGCTAATGGCAGAAAAATATGGATATGAGTATACCTCCAATCTAATATTTTTGCGGTGTTAAGATTTATAATTTACCTTATGCAGTGATATTATTGGATCACACTGATGTTTGAAGTTAGAATCAATTTATTCTTGCCCGTCCTTGAAATGTAATCTGCTCGACTGACGAAGCTACCAATTTCTGGTATTAAAAGACAGCAAAATAAATAATCCAATTCTTTAAAAAATATTTTTTGTTATTGTTGCAACTGTGCGTAGCTAAATTAACCGAGAACTTGGCCTGCTGTTCCCTGTAAGTACAAGAGGCCAATCAAAAAATGTTATGGCAAACGTTAGAAAAATAATACTTTCACCTCTAGTTGACAACAATTCTCTGGAAGAAAAAGATAATTAATGTTGTTCATGAGAATGTAATATGAAGTTATTCACTGGATTTCTCTGTGCGGATTTTAATTTGGTAGGACGTTCATTTTCGGCATTAGCTTGTTACATAGAAACTTAGATGTTTAGTTAAAAGTCTCTTATTTGTAGTTTTACTCTCGGGAACTAAAGGAACGCGGATTCTTTTGGACGTGAATAAAAAAAGTTTTGATTTTCAAGGAATGTTAAACTGAAAAACATCGTAATCTATATATGTATAAAAATCGTCACGAACTGATTTATAGCGAGGAAGTGATGCAGTCCCGGAAAAAGATTGAAATCCCTTGCATGGTTATTCATTGTGCGGTAAGTCGTGTTAACCTTTCGGCCATAAATCACCGCTCTCTTCATAACTGTATCCGCGCGCATTTATGTGACGTGTGTATTTACGTTGGATATTTCTCGATAATTTATTCCCGTTGTTTATATATGTATGTCAGAGGCACAGCCTTCAATACTCTGATCTCCAAATTGGTATGCAGACATGCGATCAAACTCATATATTGTAGGAAATTTGCTCGACGAGTAGTTCATCTGCATCAGGAGAACGCACATTGAAGCACTAGGTATATTCATCGTTGCTCACATATTTAACCGCCTCTGGGAAAATCTTAAGATAAGGCTAATGGTAAATTTGAAATTATTACAACCGATAGTAGATACGCCTCTTTAAGGTTTAATTCGAACCAGTATTCGCAAATCTTACAGTAACAGGAGACGGAAAAAAATAGTTTTAATGGTGTGAGTCGCAATATAATGCTTGAATCTCGAGATTATAATTATAAACATAATTTAGAAACGTTTTGAAATGTCGAAATCGTAAATGAATGATTAGTCGTTACTGTAACTTCGCTTGAAAAAGTTAGGAATTTGTCTTTGCAATACCTTTTTTTAAAAGGAATTTCATCCCAGAAGACTTTAAAAGGCTCTGCATTAAATTGTGAGAAATAAAAAATAATCATAAAGCCACAGGGAAAAAAGTCCTGTTTTCAGACGTGTAGGTAATGCTAAACAATCCTATGCATAAGTAGAATAATCCATCAGTGATGGTCCCGTTGTATTTCAGTAATAAGTTATTAACAAAGTAGTACGCAAATATTTCGCCAATACAACGTTTGCCAATTTGTTTTATTCAACTCTTTCCCGTCGTAGTATGCTTTGAAATCGTAGCCAACTTATTCGTATGGACGGATTTGTTACGTGTACGTTATTTATTCTGAAATGAAGATTATCCCATTCACAGTTCACTCATTTGAGACGTTTGTTTAAATTAATTTTGTTTTTTGATCCCATTTCTGTTGAGTTATTTACGAGTAAAACAGAACTTGGTTTTAAAATAATGTGCATTTGACAAGGTTTTCGGTACAACACGAATACTAATAAAACCTTTGTGGGCAGCATTAGTGTAAAGTAAATTATAGAGGAAAAGATATTGATGAATAAATAAAATGAAAAATTGGTATAATAGAGAAGGAGAGAATGATGTGATAAAATTCTGAAGCGCTTAGGTTCGCTTGTTGACACACATGCTGGGTATGGCGTGCGGCGCTTTTGAAAGCTTAATGCTAACGACTAGAACTGTCGATAATGTTAGAATATGTAGCGTGTAGGAACATGGTACTTTTTTGTCTCTTTCCAAGCGAGATAGCAGAGGTAGAAACCTTATGTTGACGATCGGAGAGTATGGAAGGAGAGACAAATAGAAAACGACGCAATAATAGAGCTAACGCATTTAGTAACGATTGCGAGTGACATTAATCGACGCCATGAACGTTAATCGTATTCTACCACTGTAAAAAATCAACTTGTAAGGACATTGTGTATTTAAAATATACGCAGGTCGGGGCAGTGACAATTTTCAATGTTTGATTTCAAAACTGATAGATTAACATAACAGCCTCTATTTGTATTACATCTATACATATTTTTATTTTATTATAATTAACAGGAGTAAAAAAATGAGAGAAAACAAGTGTGTTGGTAATTACTAGTAAAAAAAATATTATTAAACCGAGTGAGCACGAACGTGTGAATGTCTACCAAAGGAAAAACAACATTTCGATTCAACCTATTTTTAATGGTTTTCAGCGTGACTTTGATTATCATTTTTAATGTACGTTTATGTTTTTTTTTCGGGATAGATACACAGTTATGCAATTTTATGTTTGTTAAACATTTATGTACGTTGTTAAGTTTGCCTTAACCTCATCACATATTAAGAAATAGTAATAATAATATGTGTGTGTGTGTTCTTCCTTTGGTGTAATATTCTATAGGCTGTCCACGATAAAGTGAGCACTTTTTAAGGCCCTCCCAACTGGCATTTACCACTAATAGATATATGTTATTGCAGCCTCAGGCATTAACTTTTGAGAATGGTGGAAGTATAAACCGTATTTATTAGTCAAATGACAGTGCTGACATAAAAAAAAGTGGCGGAAAGATAAAAACTGGTTTAAAAGAGAAATTTGGAAGGGCCTTAAAAAGTGCTCACTTCACCGTGAATAGACTATAGACTCGGTTAAGTTTTGTTTGCACGAGGCGGGGAATATCCTGAAAGTAGAACCTTGACAGGGCCTCAGAACAGTTAATAGGTTGTCAGGAATGGACGGACTGCACGTGGGGGGGGGGGGCGAAGACGGCGGCCCGATAGAACTACAGCCAGTCTAGTGTACGGTAGCCGAGCTGCGCATCAGCCGGTCGCGAGATATCAATATTTCACGTTCGCCCCGGACTAAGATTTATGATGGCGGCGAGGTTCCCTGAGGTTCGCGGGAGACTTGTCCATGCCATCGATCGAGGACGTCCTGTTTGCCTGCGCAGGTTTGCCGGGGTCGGGGGAAGGGGAGGGGGAAGGAAGAAGGACGAAAAACGAGGATCACGAATGCAGAATGCGAGGGGAACTCGTGCGGAAGCTGATGGATTCGGCGCTACGTCGCCTTCTCTTGTCGTGGAGATGATGGTAAAGGGGTTGATGGTTGTGGGGGGGGGGGGGGGGGAGCGCACGCCCGCCAAAACGGCCCCGGGGACGAGGCTTGATTCATATCCGAGACGGCGACATGCGATCCACAGCATCTCCGGTAGAGGAATCCTCACCTCGCACCAGAATCGCCAAGCCGTTTTCGAACGTGGCACATCTTCGCGTCGTAACCCAGCGCGATCGCGTTGACTTACCGAGTAAATAACAATACTGGAGTTAGGCAGCCGCTAATTCCGGTGGTGTAGTGGTTACGCTACTCGCCTCCCACCCCGGGGCGAACCGGGTCCGATTCCCGGCGTGGTCGCTTCCGGATTTTCGCATGTGAGAATCGTGTCGGGTGATTCGGCGGGTTTTCTCGGACAATTTTTATGTTCGGCAGTTCGTGCGCGTCCATTTGTTGTTTCGAAATTTTGCTCTTTGAAGGGGCGAAATAAAAAAAATTTAAACGTATTTCATTTGATCAGACATTCAGTGGATATACAGACACTCCACCGACAGCCCATCTGCAACGCGTGGAAGGCTATACGTGGCCTACCTACGGTTTTTTTTTCCGCTTTCGAGAACGAGAAGCGCGGGTGCGATAAGGGCGACACCGCCACGTGCATCAAGTGCCCCATCGCCTCTAAGCGCAAGCCTCTGAACTGGCGTGCAGTGTTCTCGTCGCACTACGCGTAAAGGCTGTTCACGATAAAACGAGCACTTTTGAAAGCCCTGCTTAAAATATACTTATATGCACGTTGTATATTCTTCCGCCTTATGTAAAATTAACACTGCCATGGGCCTCATCACTTTATTCATGCGACGAAGAAGTGAAACTATTAATTTATTATAAAGAAAATATTTTACATATCTGCTCTTTTTTACACTTCGATACATTAAAAAAAATAGTAAGCGAAAGAAATAATTTAAGTTGTTACAAATGTTTACCTAGCTGTTTTAATTTGAGGTTAAGATATGGAACAATTTTTCATCCATCGTTACCAACTTTACTGGGCGAATATCTCGGTTTTACGGAATTAACGGGTGTGTGGGTTTTTTTTTTTTTTTTTTTTTTTTTTTTCGCCGGGAAGCCAACCTAAAGACGGGTTACAATTTACGCTAACCTAATTTAATACCCAAAAATACAGCCACCCACCCTTTCTTTGCACGGAGCTCGAACCCTAAATACGCTCTTTCTTAAATATAAAATTTATGAGTTTCGTTAATCCGGGATTCCAATCCATCCTGATTTTGTTGTACAACATGTACGAACAGCAATAGTTTGAAAATAAAGGGATGTTTATGAAGTTTTATTATTTAATTTGTGAAACAGTGCTGAGTTTTATTTCGTACTCGAATTTCTGCGCTATCCGAATTATAGTTAGTCTGAACCAGAAAAAAAAAATTCCTTCCTATTTATTCCAGATGAACTAAGTTCAGCTACGTAGCTAATCAACATTAAAAAAAAATCACCGTCCGTAATAGTAGCCATATATTTTACTGGACACACTGGACAGCATTAAGTTAGCGACGATGGAGAAAAAAAGTACTGTAGTACTTTTTTTTTTTTTTAATTGATGCACTATTAAAAGTGCGGCGTTTAAATGATCGGGAAATGAATTTAATTAATTTAGCATATGTTTGGTGCAGGCAGCTAGAAATAAGAGTTATCGTATTACACAATGTGCATGCATGTAGATCTCAGAAGTGCTCGGTTCACCGTGAACAGCCAATAGCGAAACGGTTGTTTCCACCGGGAAGGTCACGTTTCGGGAATACGCGTTTCCGCTCTTGTTTCTAAGCTATTGCTTTGGGAATCAAAATTTACCATCTTTGTCAGGCGACTTATCTGCAACATGCGTACCAAATCCAAACATTCCCAACGTTCGCCGATTTCCTGTTGCCCCCGCCGCAGTCATATTTCGTGAGTATGTGTGCGCTTGAAAGAAAATAATGCGAATCTTTCTTTTTCCCAGATCTTTTCGGTACCCGTGATTTCCCAGTCACGTTTAACGCACCCCGCGCG
Source organism: Dryococelus australis (assembly GCA_029891345.1). Taxonomy (NCBI): domain Eukaryota; kingdom Metazoa; phylum Arthropoda; class Insecta; order Phasmatodea; family Phasmatidae; genus Dryococelus; species Dryococelus australis. Next base: position 29,760,952 of record CM057001.1, read on the forward strand.
CTCGTGAGGTCACGTACGCGATACACGAAACTGTTTTTTTTTTTTTTTTAATGACGAATACGGGGAACGACACTTGTTACCTGTTGCGTCACGTCCGAAGGGCACATACGACAATTTCGGGATTTCGGTCGCTTAATTGTCGTGCCTTTTGGGCACGTTCTGCGTTGGACTTTTGCCCTGGAAGATCGAACTCTTTTAAGTACAAGTTTCCCGTAAAACAAGGAGAGGGGGGGGGGGGGAATCGCGAAGCATTTGTTCGTGTCGAACGTGACTTGTTGAAGCCCTCGACCTCAGCTATGGTTCGACTGAAATAATGTATTGCTCCACCAAAATAACTATGCAGAAATATGACGACGGAGTTCGTTAACCGAGAAAAACAAGCAGACACTCAAATATTATTATTTTTTGGTTGAAGGATTTTATTGCACTCTGTTTAACCTTAAAATATCAAGAGGTGTCAACTCGTCGATATCAGACTGTAAAATCAACAATAGGAGTGTGTGCAGATAAGTGTCACTGTAGATGCGTGGGCTAATTCCCACGAATAAAATCTTTAAATAGTGAGTTAAACATAAAATCATAAAATTTTAAATGTCTCAAACAACTAAATATTTAGAGCGAACGGGCAAGATTCGTACACCTTAGAAATCCATATAAGAAGGTATGAATATTACACAGAATGTTCGCAGAAATAATCACAAATAAAACTCCGCCGAGTTATTACCTCACGTAAATATCGACTAAAAGTATAAAATTACATTTAATCTAACTCGTTTCCCAAGGATGGCACATGCCCGTATACTCTATCCACGGTAAATTGAGCACTTTTGAAATACCTGCTTAGTATCTACTTGTATGCACGTTGTGTATTCTCCCGCCTTATGTAAAATTAACATTCCCGTGGGTCTCGTCACTTTATTCATGCGTCGGTCAAGTGAAACTGGAATTAATAGTTAAGTAAATATTTTACGAATCGGCTCATTTTTACAAAAAAAAAAAAAAAACTGTAATCGAAAGAAAAAATTTAATACATCACATGGTTTTATAACACATTTTATTCGACGTTAACATATGGAACTACTTTCCATGCTTTGTTACCAACTTTACTTGACACATGTCACTCAGTGCGCCCACTAGGATATATGCAATCAGGAACAGTGACTTTATCCTAAGGTCGATGTCAAAAGTGCGCACTTTATCGCGAAAAAAACTTTAGTTTACATGTTAATGTTTTCGTTTATTTCCTCTGTGCATCCCAAACACCCTCAAATAGTGATTTTGACATGCTGTGCTACAAACACTATGTGATGTGAAATGTTCTGTGCGAGCTCTATGCTCAGTTTACCGTGAATAGCCGATACTGAAACGTCTGCGAAACCAACCGGCATCTGGCTCAATCTTCCGTAGAACGACTCTAGCCAGCGGCCATGCAAGCTCTCGCGGAAATTTCCCAGGAAAACTTCCATCGCGTGACGCACGACAAAATGAAAGTTTATTTACCGAAGACAGGAACCGGAGAGGTATAGTCCATTCCACGGCGACTGCCAACTTTCCCGAGGCCCTGATAAAGTTCTACTACCAGGATTTCCTCCGCCTCTTGCTAAACAAAGCTCACGCTGAAAAAAAAAATTATATGGCGCCCACAAAACAGATTTGTTGGTATTCACCCTGCTAAATGTTTTGTGGCAGCTACAAAATTGTTTGTGTACACCACAAGACATTTGGTAGGGTGAATACCAACAAAATAATTTTGTGGCCGCCAAAAAAAAAAAAAAAATATTTTGTTCAGTGTAACCGAGTCTAGTAATTACGCCATAACGACAACGCGCCGCATTCGAGTACACTCACTGTAATAATATTTCGCATGAGATCTATTACTTCCTGGACACTACCAACACATCTATTCCTCCCTGTTTTTATTCATATTAATCATAACGAAATAGGGCTACTATAATTTATAGATGAAATAGAAGTTAAAGTTAGAGTAAATTAAAAAGTTTTTTTTTTTATGCGAACGCAAGTATAAACCGCATGTGACACTAGACTTATTTAGGAAACCACGAAGAACGTAATACGTGGGATGATTTTTCATAGATCTGATTCAAAAAGTGTGAAGAGACTGCAAATGTAGTCCGTTCACGACTGGAACAAACTTTCTCGGAATCTTTCCTACTCCCATTTTTAGGCAATAGATTAAAAAAAAATACGTTAAAACATCCAACCTATATTCTCTCTCCGTGCTGCCAAACTAACTGTACTCGCGCCAGACACTATCTGTAGTAACGATGCATGCAACTGACGACTAAGGTGGTGTTCTAAAGTCTGTTCCAGTCGTGAACCGACTGTAGATAGGGGCGCCTGTTTTTTTTGAGAGGAGATTTACGCGGAGGCTAGACTTCAATATCCTATGTGCACACTTGTAGTCTTCATTTGATTATTGGCCGTTTGTCTTTGTGTGAAAAGAGTATGTTACGTGAGCGAGGCAATCAGAACTAAGTTTCTCCAATACTGACCGTCCGTGATGATAAGCGAGCAGACACAAAATATGCGTAACAATTCAAATGTTCCGACAACGAAAGAGATTCTGAAATAAGGTGCTTTGGAACACATCTTGTCCTGAGATCTTTTCGCGAAAAACAGGTGCCCTTACAAATAGATTTATAATAGTCGTTTGTGCGGTTGTTGTCCCGAGCGGAGTGTTATTGCAGGGGCGAACGGCCCCTTGCAGCAGATAATGCGTTACAAGTTGATCTCTGAATTGGAGCGGGCGAGAGCGTGCCAGACAGAGAGAGAGAGAGAGAGAGAGTGGATGAGAACACGGAGAGCAAGAGGAGGAAAGAAAGTGGAAGGAATGGAAAGAGACCGCCTTGGCTTGGGCAGGCAGGATTGGTATAGGCTGTTCATGGTAAAGTGAGCACTTTTTAAGGCACTCCCAACAGGCATTAACCACTAATAAATATTTTTTATTGCAGCCTCAGGCATAAAATTTTGATGGCGGTGAAATGTATACACTGTCTTTATTGGTCACGTTGCAATGCTTATACTAAAAAGCAGTAGGAAGATGGAAATTGGATTAAACGAAAAATTCAGAAGGGCCTTAAGTGCTCACTTTACCGTGAATAGCCTATACATTTATTTTAACGGAGGCACTGAATGACACGCATAGTAGTTCCATATCTTAACGTCGAATAAAAAGTGTTAAGTAACTATTTGTGATAAACGAAATAATTTATCTCGCTCCCCCCCCCCCCCAAGTGCAAAAAATGGGCTGATTTATAGAATATTTACTTTCCCAATCGTTTCACAGTTTCACTTGACCGACGCATGAATAAAGTGTTGAGGACTCTTGCAATGTTAATTTTACATAAGGCGAATGAATACACAAGGGGCGTACAAGTAGATCTTAAGCAGGGCTTTCAGAAGTGCTCATTTTACCTTGAACAGCCTATAAAAGAGAAGATTCTGGAAGTAACACATGAAGTTCCCAATAATTCCACTTGTACATTTGACCGACGTTTGAGTAAAGTGATTTACCACGGTAGGGTAAATTTTATACATGGCAGAATGATACATAATGAAGATAAATTATGTCTTAAGGACCGTCAAAGGTGTTCAATAATCAGTGAAGAGCCTATAAAATAGAAACAAAAGACACGTTCCTACATATTCTATTGTACTTTTAAATGTTAACAATAATGCGAGTCGTGGCTATTGCACTCAACGACTAAAGATGAGTTCGACCGATCTCGCTGGGTGGGTACAACCAACCTCCGTGTACCAAATTGTTCTGCTTTTCTGCCAACATGTCTTGAGGAAACGGCATAGCTTGGATGTCAGGTTAGAAAACTGATTTGTAAACAAGTGCTTGGAGATGATTTTATACTTTCTCTGACCAATGTGCAATGCAGTTTGATTGAATTCAAATTGGGAACTAAGTATTGTGTTAATGTGATAGTGCTTGTCAATTGGTAATTAAGATATAAACAAACACGCCCATCGCTGTTGACCATGTGGCGTCGACAGTTGTGTGTGATTGGGGTAGGTCAATGTTGGATACATGAGCAGAAGACGTATGAGCGGTCTAAGTCATCTCTAGTCTGTAATTGCACTAACACGTTATAGGCTGTTCACGGTTACTTCAAACTTTGCTGAAGCCCTGCTAAAGTTCTGCTTTCAGGATATTCCTACGCCTCATGCAAACAATGCTTAATCAAGTGTAGAAAATTTCACCAAACGGACAACACACCGCATTTCTGCGTATTCAGTGTAATATTAATCTTCATAATAATCACAAGAGATTTCTCTTTAGTGTTTTAATTTATTATAATTATAAACGAAATATTATTAAAGTTCAATTTTAAGTTTAAAAAAAAAGAGGTACTTTTTTTTGTCAACGCATTTATAAAACGTTTATAATACGTGGTATATTTAAAAAAACGACCAAACATGTAATGCATAGCTTGATTTTTCAAAGGCTTGGTTAAAAAAGCTTGAACGTACAGCGAATTGTTTGTTTGTATCTTAGATTTTAAACGACAAGCATCGTGATGTTAATAATACACTTTACCGATTTGGCTGCAATCAAACTGCATTACGAATTGGTTAGAGGAAGTATGAAAACATCTCAAAGTACCTGTTTGCTAATCAGAGTTCAAACCTCAAATCCATTCCACGCGGTTTTTACTATTCGTTTCGGTTGAAAAGCAGTTCAGTGTTTGGGACGTGGAGATTGCTTGCGCGCAGCCTGAGAGATCGGTCTACCTTATCTTTTAGTCCACGGGATAAATCGATGGGGGAAGCAATATGTGCGGCGGGAAGTGTTTGAAACTGTGTTCGTCCTGGAGAAGTCGGCTGGAGAGGAGCGAGTCCGCTGGAACTTGTTGATAGCTCCGTGCTGTGCGGGAGTGTGTACCGCTACGTTCCTGAGCCGAGCTCTGGACGGATCCGCGGGCGAAAAAACCGTCCAAGCGCCGTTCCCGATCTGTCTGCACTCCTCGGATAACTTTTCCCCCGTTTCGATATTCGATATTACAGCTTCGTATTATCAGCTCGTGTAGAGGGGGCGGGGGGGATGCTGAACAAGAAACAGGTTGGCTCATCCGTTAAATCGCGTTTGTACTGTTCTCGTGTGTTACGCCATTTCAGAGGTGATTTAATATTGCTGTAAGCTGTTCACGGTAAAGTGAGCACTTTTTAAGGCTCTCCCAACAGGCATTAACCGCTAGTTAATATATGTTAATGTCGCCTCAGGCATTAAATTCTGAAGGTGGTGAAATGTATACACTGTGTTTATTGGTCACATTGCAATGTTTATATTAAAAAGAAGCAGGAATATGGAAATTGATTGAAACGAAAAATCCAGAAGGGCCTTAAAACGTGATACCTTTACCGTAAACATGCTATACAATATGCCAGAGGAGCGTATTCGAGTCCATGAGGGACGGGGATCGTTTTAAAAATAAAAGAACATCACACAGCTTTAAACCATATATATCCAATGTTACTATTGTTATTCGATGTGATCGCAAAATTTAATGCCTATCTCAGCTATAGTTATAAGTCCGTATTAATATCTCTATGCAGGCTGGTAACGTGTAACATCATAAAAAAATCAGGCAGAAAATATATGTATGACTCGTTGCCAATAGTGGAGGCTGGTTGCAGTGCTGTTCACGAAGGTGACCTATTTTGTACGTTTTGCCATAAGTAACAATCGATCTTGTAATTTCAGCTACTACAACATTAACTGCGACGTGACTGTAGCAACTCTTGATTGTTTCGTCGTTTGCTGATAAATTGGGGACTTTTTTGGTCTCTTAACGGTTTTCGTGATTTTCCCACATTCGATGGTAAATAACACCCTTAATAATCACATCAGGCCCCAAGTTGAGATCTTTTCTGCCTGATATTATTGTTAAGCCCTGCAGCTCACACCAGCCGCGAACTCCCGTTATGCGCGGTCCGGCTCTATGAGAGGGTGACTCACCTCGTTCCTCCCCTCCCCTAGTCGGGCACGCTCGCTGCCTCAGCTGGCGTCACAGAACCTCCCCCTCCCCCATCCGGTTGGAGAAGCCGACAAGTGTAGAGGACGCGCAAGAATATTTTGGGAATTAGGATCCTTGGCGCAACGCGGGATTTAAGAGAATTTTCTGGGTGATGTCCTGCGACCCTATAAATACAAGCCACAGTTGGACTGTCGGCGGTCTGGCGGAGGCTATCTGGCCGAGTGCGGGGGCGAAGTTTCGATTAGTCAGGGACTGACGAAGATGAGAGATTGCGAGACGACGGCGGACGAGGCGTTCGTGGTGTGAATGGACGGTAGGGTGTGAAACCTGACGAGTGAAGCCTACTGTGCGTGAGGGCGCTAGGAGAACTCTAGAACATCGCGGACTGGTGGGATATGGATTAAACAGAGGTGGGACTAAATGAACATGAAATATGAACTTAATTGTAAATATTGGAACTGTCAAATATGGACATGCAATTTGTAAAATCATTGAATAGGTTTCGTTGCAGTGTCTGTTAAGACTGATTTTTAATTATTTAATTACGTTAATTTCTTTGAGGTAACTGTAAATTGCATTGATTGAAGTCATTAATTGTAAACAGCAAGTGATATCAATACTTTGCGAGATGTTGAGTCGAAAGAATTTTGCTTGTAGTTATTGTAAATAAAATTAGTAAATAATAATTAACTCTTTTATTTAATTATGACCACCGTCCCTTAACGAACTTGGTTTAGCCCACTGACTTGCGAGAGAGAAATTGTAACGTTATCAACGGAATCACCACTCGAGTGCTGCTACACATGAGAAAACAATGCACAGGGACTAAAGAGACCACGCCATTTCACGCTGGAACGTTGTACCGCCACTTAACTTCACAATACACTGCAGGCTCGAGCAGGCGTTATCTGTGGAAATGATGATTGTAAGTGTGTAAATTTCGCTAATTCATTTGACACCAGCGTAAACGTCTTAGTCCTTCGCATTCTCAGGACACAAGTTGCTTATTATTTTTTTGTTCTTTATCTTGACTTCTTACAATACGGTCACAATATGTATTACTTGTGGTGTTATTGGCCACGGGTCATGTGAAAACGTATATGGCGCAGTTTTAAATGGAACCCTACGTGCTTGAAGCGGCATAATTGCCGCCGAATGAATATGCAATATTCGCGATCCCCGAATGAAGTTTACGGCAGGAAAAGTTGACTCCTTTTGTAGACAGTTATGCCGCGTTAAAAAATGCGCCCTATAATAAAAGAAGCAAGACACTAAATCGTGATTTTCTACGGAGTGTCTCTTAGTAATAGTTAGAGAAGTGCAAGATTCGCTTTACCATTCGGTTACAGAATAGATTCCACTGCCTTATAAACAAACGAGCACAGTCCATGGTTTCATTGGCTGCTGAACTTTAAAAATGTCACCCACTTGCTTGATCTTCTAAAATGGATTGGCCATTCCACTACTGATAATATCTTGTTTGCTCAAGAGTTCTCCGAGGCGTGAAATACATATTTCCGGCCAATGGCTGTAGTCGGTCAAACGCACAGTAACTTGAAGTCTAGTCTACCCTTAAATAATAACGAGAATTTTGCAGTTCTCTAGTTATAATGTTACATGCAGCCGCTTTGCCTTCATGCATTTCCCTCTCTCCCGTCGGGAGTTTGTAACGTAGTCCTCCCAGTATGTCGTCACTGGTGACCAGAGGAGGGGAGGCAGAACCGCGATAACGTTAACTGGACAGACGTCAATACCGTCTCTGGACGAATGAATGACTTGGGAGTACTTCGCAAACTTTCTGGTCGTCACCTCCCTCGGCGCGACTCGAGTTGCGAGAACCTTCTGGGCCAGGGCACCTCGACTATATAAGCTGCGGCGTGCCTCTGTGTCGGCAGTCTTGGACGGCCATCCATGCCGATTGTGTGCGAACATTGGGACTACGTTTGACGGCGCAGTGTGCGACCATCGGTTGAGCAAAACCTAAAGGCCATTTCACACATTCATATATTTATTATACAAATAAAATCACTTAACTTGCCTTTTAATGAATTGCATTCAATAAGCTTTCAAGTATCCACATGAAATTGTATCACAAACTTTTTAATGAAACTAGTTAAATATATATTAAAAACAAAGTTCTAGAAGTATCTACGACTCGTGCACTACACGAAAACAATGGGTTAAACCAAAACAAATTTTCTTCATATTATTGTACATTTTCTTTTTAAAATGTATGCGTACTTATTTTGTCACAACTTTAAATTTGTGCACACGTCTCTATTGTTATGAGGTTACTTTCATTAATATTGTCAGAAAAGTTGTGATCGCCGATTGAAATTTTGGATTCAAGATAATGTACAGAAAAAGATGTTCTAAATATCATATAGCATTCAGTGAATTGAATTCAATAAAAATAGAAGGCAAATTGAAAAAGAAATTGATCATGTGAAAGAGCCTCAAACCTACCGGTTGGACTGTGGGAAAGTGGGACTTGAAGTGTGAGTAGCGGGCATTTAGGAAAAATCTAATGTATGATAGAGGACACTTTGAGAATACATGTATCACTAATAAATGAAGAGTAAGTGACAGTAGTTAATAAGATTACAGTGGTAAGGACTTCTATTTTAACTGAGATCAGCGTAAAAACTGCGCTCTCTTGCTGCGGTAATAAGTGTTAATGCTCTTCTTCATCCCTTTTGCCGAAATTCTTCGTTTCCGCAAAGTCTAGTAATTAATAGTCTAGTAATTACTGGCAATGCACGATTACAGAAAATTTGCATTTTACAATTTCAATTATATGTTTGTGCGTAATTTCAGTGTGCGTTATCTGATTGTTGTAAAAAGTTGAGAACTTACTAATATATACATAGTATATAAAAGCAAATTCGCCCAGCCGCGTGTGTCTGTATTCGGCTAAAACTACTTGATGTGATGGATTTTTGATGCGGTTTTCACCATCATTTAGAGAATTTCTTGGGGAAGGTTTAGGTAAATAATACATTAATATTTAATGTAAGGATGGTAGAGAAATGCGACGTTTTGTAATAAAGTTGGAAAAAGCCGCTCTTCGGGCGCTTACACGGCTTACGCTGACTAAACCGTAAGAGATACGCCAAATTAATGAACTACGGAATTGTAGATCTCAAAAAGGTCTACAAAAAGTCGGTGACAGCATAAGTTTATCTTTTAACGATGACCCACAGTAACCATTTTTGACTTTTTAAAAATAGGGGTTCACTTACGAAGACTTTTTGAACAACACAGTATTAATACTATGTTCATTACCTTAAGCATTTAGTGTACATACTTGCTGTAAACCTAAATAACGCCATATTTGTAAATCGCACCCAAGCGAGGCCGGAGTGGGTCGCTACTAAATATAAATATGTTCTTGACTTTTACAACAGATAAATGGTGCACTCAATAGTAGGGGCCGCGGTGATGTAGTGGGAAGACTGCTCGCCTCCCTCCTAGGCGAACCGGTTTCGACTCCCGGCGGGGTCGCTACCGGATTTTCGCACGTGGAGACCGTGCCGGACGATGCGGGGTTTTCTCGGGGATCTCCCGTTACCCACGCCCTTTCGTTCCAGCGCTACTCCATATTCACCTCGTTTCACCGTCCACCGTCTCGCAAGACCTCGATGTTAAAGAGCCGCCCAGATTTCACTACTGTACTTCGAGTAGTAGAGACAGGAAGGTAAAAGTTTATAGATAGAGGCAGCACAAGAGCACTAGAGACTTGCGAATAGCGGCGATGGCGTACTTGACACGCGTGGCAGTGTCGCCCTTATCACTTCCGCCGTTACGAGCCTCAAATGTGGAGAAGCAAATTCCAGGTATACCTTGTGACGTTTTAGCTCCGAGCTGAGCAGCGGCTCTGATAGGAATCGGTCTGGCAGAAGAGGCTGCCTTAGGCTTTTATCGGTTTCCGATGTCAACGTCAGCTCAGATTCAGCTATCGCTCCCTTCCTCGAAGCAACTCCCCCCCACCCCGTGAGCCTCATCCCACGGGCCGTGATTGGTCGAGGGTCTTCGGTCACGTGGCACGCGGCTTGCTTTATGAAAGAGGTTAAAGGGGTTCCCAAACTCCTGCTTCGGTAGCGAGTGTGCCGTCACGTATTCCTGAAAAAAAAAATCACCTCTCTCTCTTACTATGTGGAACCGACTGAGTTTTGTATTGTTAAATGAAATCAACCTTAAAAAAAAAATCACTGCTCCTACCTACATAAATTTAAAAGCGTGCGCTGATTGACACGCGCCCCGTAAAGTTGGTAACGATGGACAGAAAGTAGTTCCATATCTTAAAGTCGAGTGAAAATTGTTAGGTTAACTATTTGTGATAACTGAAATTATTTCTCTCGCTTTCTGTTTTCTTTTAATATATCGAAGTGCAAAAATGGGCAGATTTACAGAATATTTACATTTCTAATAATTTCACAGTTTCACTTGACCGACGCGTGAATGAAGTGTTGAGGCCCGTTGCAATGTTAATTTTACATAAGGCGAATGAATACACAAGATGCGTACAGGTAGATCTTTAACAGGGCTTTCAAAAGTGCTCATTTTACCTTTGAACAGCCTATAAGAGGCTATATCATCCTTTATACATAAATTATACGTTTTAGTGTCATGACAGAATAGCCAGGATCATTACTGAAAATATTTCATTATAGAAGCATTACATTTCATGTGTATGCAAATTTTTGTACCCGATTGTTAATAGGTGTTCCTTGGTTGTAATTAAAATGTGAGAATAAATTTGTATATACAGTTTTGAATTAAGTTAATTGTTGCATAAATATGGATTAGTAGTTCGTATATTATGTATGTAATGATGGGTAAAGTAATTACCTAAATTTGAATCAGGAAGAAATAAGTAAAAATTTCAATATGGCGGGTGACACGGGCTCTTAACGCGTGTCTAGGCCATCTTTCACTATATCGCTTCCAGAAAAACAACACTTTGTACCTTTTCAATAGAAGAACTGTGCTACAAGAAAGCAAGTAGAAGTAAATTAATACGAGTTCGTGATTTTCTAGAGTCTACAAAGCTGTTTCGGGGTATAGGCTGTTCACGGTAAAATTAACACTTTTGAAAGCCCTGTTTAACATCTACTTGTACGGACATTGTGTATTCATCCGCCTTGTGTAAAATTAACATTGCCATGGGCCTCATCACTTTATTCATGCGCCGGTCAAATGAAACTGTGAAATTATTAAGAAAGTAAATACTTTACTAATCTGCTCATTTTTACACTTTGATGCATTTAAAAAAAAACAGAAAGCGAAAGAAATACATTCTAGTTATCACAAATGGTTACCTCGCGCTTTTTATTCGACGTTAAGCTATGGAACTACTTTCCATCCATCGTGACCAATTTTCCTGGTAAAATGTCACACAGTGCGCCTGTTAAAATATATGCATGCAAGGGCAGTGACTTTTTTGTAATGTTCATTTATAAAGTGCTCACTTTATCATGAACAGCCTTTATTTAAAAAAAAAATTGTACAAATATGAGCCCATTGTAGACAATCGTGAACATGCTGCACATGAATCTTATATTTGACCGGCACTGTACTCCACGAGGTTCTGTGCCCAATGAGCTTCCCTGTGGTAACTGATTCCTAAACCATGCTACTTCTCGTCGTTATGCCTGGTTCACATCTATGATCACCGAGCACGAAGACTGCAGCTTATCGGTTGTGATAACGTAACGAGTTATTTGCCAGATTAAGTGCAACATGCATTAAAAAAAAAAAGTCTAATTTCCAACACCAGTAACGGAAAATTAACGTGATAGTGAAAGGGTTAACATCGTGGCCTCGAGAGCCGCTGAGGGTGAAATGAGGTGAGTACGGAGCAGCACTGAAATGCATGGGTGGGAGAAGCTAGAGATGCCGTCGAAATATGACATGGGCAAAGATGGACAAGTTGTTTCTTGTTTGAAAGTTCGCTTAAGACACGCCTAAATTCATTAAAAAACCCTTTTCTTTCACTCGGCCAGTCCCGCTGGCGATGTTGATATTGGAAAAAAAAATCGATATTATTTATATTTCTTATTTGTAAAATTATTGTTTTACGAAACGATATACCAAAAAAAAATATATTGATTTTTGCTACGTCGGAATCTGATGTTTTATGTATTAACGCCACGATCTTTCATTTCTACAGCTTTTGCGAGAATAAATTTTTTTGTACCCAAACGGGCGCCGATATTGTAAAAACCTCGTACAGTTTTGTTACAAATCGTTTTTATTATGTAGTCTGATTTTTCCAACACAAAAAAGTGTACACTTTTATCAATTTAATTAATTAACGAAAAATTTGTTTATTTGATAATTATTGAAAATAATACAGTTTTTTTTTTGTGTTTAAGAAATTAGACGACACAATAAATACGGTTTGTAACAAAATTGTAACAGGATTTTACAATATCGGCTCCCGTTTGGGCACAAAAGATTAATTCTCGCAAAAGCTGTAGAAATGAAGGTTCATGGACTTGAAGGACTTGGCAAATGTAAAATTGCTTGGAATATTTGAGGACACGAGGTTTTGCAGAAAGATGTGGCGCCTGTTTTTGGTGCATGTTGCAAAAGTAAAAAATTGTTATTTTTTAAATTAAATTTCTCCATTCAAAACATGGCTTATTAAAAGAGCATTTGAAAAAATATTTATTTCCAATACTTCAAAACATATTTTGATTTTGATAAAACATCGTAGAAATATTTCGACGATTCATATCGATGTATCGTTGGTATAATATCGTCATTTCGAGACATCGATATTTTTTTTCAACAATCTTAAGTCCCGCACTACGCAGCCGCGTTTAAGGTGGCCGCCTGGGCAGGCCGCCGAACGTTTTATTAAAAAAAAACCGTCCAACGTGCCTGAGCGAGGTCTGCTTACGAATAGCATTCAAGAAACGTTACACGTCTGTATACGTTTTTCAGTTCCTCCATTTCTCTCTAAAGCATGTTTTCGCGATAGTGAAAATGGCGCAAACGGGTGTTTTCACGGTCATTTTTAGGTATAAACATTCCCGCACAAAGTATTGAGAAAGGAATAGGGACGCGTATAAAACATTTATTTTTATTATTACGTCATAAAATGGTAGTGTCACCGCTGAAAGTCTCACAAAGACGCGTTATCAACGGCAAGACTGCGCACCATTTCAGTGCTTTGCGCGTAGAGGCGATGAGAGAGTTGATACGCATGTCTCGGTCGCCCCTAGCGCTCCCACACTGTAAAAATAATTTGAGTTAAAATTCCCTTACATGCAAGGGAAGCTCTACATGTAAGGTAAAATTACCTGTCAAATGTGGAGTAAATTTACATGACAAGTAGGGTACTATTCCCGAATCGTACGGAAAAATTACCTTACAATTAGGGGGAGGGATCCCATACAAGTAATATTAACTGTATTGTATAAAAGGATTATATTAAAAAATACATGGGGTATTAGTACTGTTAATTTCTTTCATTACTGTTATCCTCTTACTAATAGGAACCGAAACTTCTACTCTAATATCCTTGACACTTTTGGTGTGTGGGCGCGAACAATGGTCCTCTATCAAGATAGGCCGGTGCACTATCCATTACACCACCACGACAACATGACAGCATAAGTGAATATTAGTGTGTTAAATAATTGTTTCTTCTGCCCGTCCTCTCACTTAACTGTTGAGACAATGCTGAAGAGATGCACGAGTCGTAAGGTAATTTTCCCATCCATATATGGGATTTTGCTCTATCATGTACGTGGATTTTACTCCAGAATTCGCCAGTTTTACCTTACACGTAAGGAAAACTGTGTTTCCCACACGAGTTTGCGAATATTACCTTACACTTGCCAGGTGATTCTCCCATTATTTTTTTTTTTTCAGTGCACGATTTTAGGCCTCAGGCGTGTTGTTCAACCAGGCGGCCACCTTAAGTCAGGCTTCGCTAGAACTCGCTAACTCCCCGTGCCCTATAGTCGTGGGAGAAATGTCTGTAGTAATCATGGTCTACACACAAGTGTTCAATCGAGCAGCGATAGACAACGAGATTGCTTGGGCCCGTGTCCGTGATAGCTCGTCGAGGACATGACATGACTTCGCGTGCGACAGCCTGCATGCCCTTTCAGCAGCACTGAAGTCAGGCGAGCGACTATCAGTGCGTTATTGATGAGATGCGGCCGCTCAATCACACGAACCACCCCCGGCTCTACCCTCCCCAGTTATATTTAGGAACTCGCCGGCCACTTTGCCCTACTTTCTGCTTAACCCCTTTAAGCACGCCCACCACGGCGAACCGGGTTCAATCCCCGGCCGAGTCACCCCTGGGTTTTCGCAAGTTGGAATAGTGCCGGAGGATGCCGCTGATCGGCGGGTTTTCTCGGGGCTCTCCCGTTTCCCCCGTCCTTGAAATCAGGTGCTGCTCCGCTCTCCCGAGTTATCAAGACCTCGATATTAAGAGCCGCCCAAATCTCTTCACTCATTTCAGATGCAAATTTATCTCTATTATAATTTGTAAGCTGTCCGCGACTAGTTTACCGGTATATATCGTAAATTATAATAAAAACAATAAAAATTAATTGAAGTGACAACTTATTAAATATTTCCTTGAATAATAGTAGCTACGGGTTTTCAAATGGCCACAGATATTCCTATAGTTACTTACGACTTACATAAACACCCAAAGCTACATTTTAAAATATTTGTATAGGCTGTTCACCGTAAAATGAGCACTTTTGAAAGTCGTGCTTAAGATCTGTTTGTATGCACGTTGTGTATTCCTCCGACTTATGTAAAATTAACATTATTTAGGGTCTCATCACTTTATTCATGCGTCGGTCAGAAGAAACTGTGGAATATTAAGAAAAAATTTTTTTACAAATCTGGCCATTTTTAGTCTTCGGTGTATTTAAGAATAAAACAAGGATACGAAGTGAATAATTTAGGTTATAACATTGGTCACGTAACACTTTTTATTCGACGTAAAGTTACGGAACTATTTTCTATCTATCATTACCAACTTCATTGGGCGCATGTCACTCAGTGCGCCCCGTTAAATTCCATGCAGGAAGGGGTAGTAACATTTTTGTAAGGTCGATTTCAAAAGTGCTCACTTTATCGTGAACAGCCTTTAGTAATGATTGGCAATTAACTTGTTATTCACTTCTACTTTTAAACGCTTATAACCACACCTAATAAACTACTTACGAAAATATTCGTGCGTGTTGCCATCTTGTTTTCTACGTGACGTACCTGAAACCACAAGTTTCCCGACCTCATTCATTGACTTCCTGTGATTTTGTAAGGCAGTTATCGTGAGCCCTTTTTTCGAGGAAAAATACGTTTGAACCGAGTTATTATGCAGCGCTCCTGCTCACGAATTTCGCCCTCCCCAGGATTCGTGTTCGTCAGTTTCTGGTAAACTTGGCCGCGATTGAACTAGGTCGAGAATATAGTAATGAGTTCCTACAGATCCCAGCCCTGATACGAAAAAATGAAGGCCAGGCAATTGTACTTCCTATCGCCGTGAAAACTTGTTAGAGAGCACGCACAGCAGGAAGGGTTGTGGGGGCGTGGTATATTGAACGTAAAACAGCCCCTATTGCGCAATTGTACTTCCTGTCGCCGTGAAAACTTGTTAGAGCGCACGTACAGTAGGAAGGGTTGTGGGGGCGTGGTATATTGAACGTAAAACAGCCCCTATTGCGCAATTGTACTTCCTGTCGATGGATGGGACGTGTGAGGGGAGGAAGTGCTGTTACTTCGTGCGTATACTATACACACACACACTGAGAAAAAAGTTTGTTGACTCAAACAAAATTTGTTTGGCGCCACCAAATAATTGTATATCGGGCAATGAAATATTTTATTGCTGAAACCAAATCATTTCGTTGGGCTTATTTGGTTCCCTCCAACAGAGATTTGGTTGTTGCAACGAAATGTTTGTGCATTGAACAGTTTCAGTTAATATAAAAAAAAAAGTTGGGAGGTTCGACCGAGATTCGAACCAAAATCGTTTGCACCAAAGCGCTAAGCTTTATGCAACCTTAGCTAATGTGAGCACTGACAATGCTGATGTTTTGATATAGGCTGTTCGCGGTAAAGTGGTCACTTTTTAAGGCCCTTCTTAATTTTTCCTTTCATCCTATTTCCATCTTCCTGCTGCTTTTTAATATAAACTTGCAATGTGACGAATAATCAGTGTATACATTTCACCACCCTCAAAATTTAATGCCTGATGCTACAATAAGATATATTTATTAATGGTCAAAGCCTGTTTGGAGGTCCTTAAAAAGTGCTCACTTTACCGGGAACAGCCTATACACATTTTTAGAAGAGGACAACGTGCGGAAATAAATATTTCAAGTTTTACTACTTTCCATTATAGTTTCCTGTTGAACTTGTTTTATTAGGACGTTAATCCCATTCTCAAGTAAAAAATAAAAGGCACCAATAAACAGTGTTACTATCGTATATGTTGCAGAAAAAAAAACTAGCAAATCCTCGAGTCGTATTTTCGAACGAGGGTAATATGAGTAGCCAAACAAATATATACAGTTGATTCGACTAAATATTTGGTTGACAGTCTTAATTTATTTTGGCCGGACATAGAGGATTTGTTAATTCATGTGTGTGTTATAGTAGATTAACGAATTTAATTTTCTTTCTTTTCAAATTTTGTTTACTCAGCAAAATATTCTGTTGGGGCGACATATTTGTGGCTCTATACAAACAAATATTTTGTTGGCTTGAACAAACCCCCTCTCTCTCTCTCTCTCTCTCTCTCTCTCTCTCTCTCTCTCTCTCTCTCCTCTCCTCTCTCTCTCTCTCTCTCCTCTCTCTCTCTCTCTCTCTCTCTCTCTCTCTCTCTCCTCTCTCTCTCTCTCTCTCTCTCTCTCTCTCTCTCTCCTCTCCTCTCTCTCTCTCTCTCTCTCTCTCTCTCTCTCTCTCTCTCTCTCTCTCTCTCTCTCTCTCTCCTCTCTCTCTCTCTCTGCTCTCACCATACTACCAGTATTAACTGGCACATTGAGTGGCATGAGGCTGTTCACGGTAAAATGAGCGCTTTTGAAAGCCGTGCTTATGATATGCTTTATACGTGTTGTGTATTCCTCCGCCTTATGTAAAATTAACGTTGCCACGATCCTCATCACCTTATTCATGCGTCGGTCAAGGGAAACTGTGAAATTATTAAGAAAGTCAATACTTTCCAAATCGCCTTACTTTTACACTTCGCTGCATTGAAAATAACTGAAAACCAAAGGAATAATTTTTAAGTTAACACAAATGGTTGCCTAATACTTATTAGTTGACATTAAAATATTGAGCTACTATCCAGCCATTATTACCAACTTTACTGGGCGAATGTTCCTCAATGCGCCCGATAAAATATATCCAGGTAGGGGCAGTGACATTTTTGTAAGGTTTATTTCTAAAGTGCTCACTTTATCGTAAACAGCCTTTAACGACCGAAATAAATTAGTTCCAAGTCTTAACGTTGAATTAGAAGCATTAGGTAAACATTTGTGAATACTGAAATTACTTATTTTACTTTCACCTTTTTTTTTTAACACTGGCAGTTTTTCAAATAAGCAAATTTTGAAAAAGTTTTTCTTATGATTGTTAAATATTAATGTTACATACTGGTGGAAGGATACACGATGTGCGCACGAGCAGAGCTTGAGTAGTGTTTTCAAAAGTGCTCAATTTACAGTGAACAGTCATTCAGTACTTGCGCGAAGTTTCGTCCCTATCACGTGACTTGCCCGGAAGATTGTTTTAGTCTACACCGAAGGCCTGTGTGCCCCTTGGATAGCTGTTCACCAATCATACACCTGTGTGTTGCTCGTTGCGTTGTGCAGGGGCACGCAACCACTCATAATAGTTGCTTTGGAAAAGGGACTCGACTTCAATGCAATTAAAACGCTGCGTCTTGTTTAGTGTGTGCAGTGTCATTTTCGTCTGTTGCAGGAAAGGAAATTTTTTCTTACTCCTCACCCCTAAAATATAATCCACCCTTCGAGAGGTGAAATTATATCTCCAATAAAGCTTTTAATTTTTCTTTTATCTGTTATTTCATTTTTAGTCCCTCCGAATTTTTACTAATTGCAACATATAAATTTGCTTGTAATGGCAAGTGCGTCATTATAAGTATATATATATTACAAATGGGTCGAAATTAATTTACAAACCTCACCTGTGTTCCAGTGAACCAATAAACCTACGCATAGGGTAATTCCATGCATAAGTGAACATTAACCAATAAATATATATATATAATCCACTTTTTTCTCTGAAACTGATATTAGTTATAACAATGATTGTATAATTTTTAGAATCATACTTATTGTAAACATTTGTGTGTGTTAGTTTGTTTTACTTATCGAATGTGTTGACTCAACTGTCAAGTAAGTCCATTGCCAAAGTAAGTCAAGTAAGTCCATTTCGTGGCTATGTACTTCTTTGAACTAAAATGTTAAAACTTTGTGAAAGTGAGGTTAGGATTGCGCTTGTCAAATAAAGCAGAAGAATTATTCACTAACAGATTAAAAAAAGGTTTATTTTAAAATATATAGATGTGACACACCCGTAATAATGATAAAACTAAATTTGTTATCGTACTGAAATAATTAAGCATTTTGTTTTATTGGCGTAAAGTAACTAGCCACATTTAATGTCTATTAGAGGCTCTCTAATGCTCAACATCCACAGTATTTTGACATTATTGTTAATATTTAAATTGATATTAATAATTCACATTTGAAGTGTGGTATCACATACGTAATGGAGTAGGTGGGCATGAAGATAATGGTTATAGTAGGCCTTCATTATGGTGTTAAGTTACATTTTCGAGATGAATTACAGAGATTGTGTAAGAAAATGGAGACTAAGTGTACTAAGTCACACCCGTAAGACACTCTGTCACACCCGTAAGACACTCTGTCACACCCGTAATATTAGGAAAAGTATGATGGACTTCTTAAAATTGTTATATTGAATTTTCGACTGTACACAAATACATATTTGTGTTTGCTGAGTACAACTGATATATTGTATTTTTTTAATTTCTTTAATTCACAGAAATATTCAATTATATTTAGTCATATGCAGAGTGAGGTAACATTTCTGTCAGACCCGTAAGAAATTTTTAAGGATAATATTAAAACATAATAATAATTTGTCAGTTAGACTGTAAATTTAAAAGGAAGATGCAGTTAATGTAACTATTATTAAGTAAAATATTACAGCAATAAAATTTTATTTTTATATAATATATTGAGGATGGTGATATGAAATTTGTATTTTGGATGTCACGCCCGTAGTGATTTCAAAAGACAATGAAATTAAAAAAAAAAACTTTCATTTATTTCGAAGTAATTTTCTATTAGTAATGTAATTATATAACCAAAATTAACAACTTTGTTTTTCAAAAATCTCACTACAAAGAGCTACGTATTATATTTTCACAAAATTCAACATTAGCCTTCTTTAAATGCTAATGTTGACTAAACGCATTATCTGATAGTAAAATTTTAGACGAACTAAAATCCTCTGCGTAGCACAGAGACAGCCTGTGGGAGTGGAAGCGTGTAGTTCCTCGTAGCTAATCGCTTCTTGTGTCTTCTCATGGAAGACAAATGGGCGGCTAGGTTAAGGCGAATATCACTCATATTTGTGATGTCTGGAGGAGCTGGCCTCAATGAAGCGTCATTCCAGTGTCTGTTATCAGTGACGCGTGACGCCAAGTGCAGGTAGTGGCAAAGTAACTGAACTACTGGATTAGCGCGGATAGGCAACGGAAGACTGGCAGATTAAATTATTAAATCTTACTCACATTTTCCTGCACTACTGAGCTCGTAACTAAAATTATCGAATGAGGATTTTTTTTTTTTCCAGCAGTTTTAATGTTCTGTGCACTTCACAGCGTATCTGAGATGACTACTCATTTCAACTGAAAAACTGGACCGTATTCCGTGCTGGTGGTGGAATTGTATTTTTCAACTGTATTCGTTATGACTCTTAACCCTTTCATCTCCATATTAATTTATGGTTTCTGGTGTTTCAAATTAGAATTTTTTTATCCATACTGTACTTAAGCTGGCAAAGAACTTGTTTTGTTATCACAACCGATAAGCTGTAGTATTTGTGTTCGGTGACAATGATATGAACCAATCCTAACGATACAGCAGTAGCACTATTTAGAAATCAGTTAGCCCTAGAGAGGATAATTGGGCGCTAATTTATCTCGCAGTGTACAGTACCGGTAAAATATAAGCTTCCTGTGCAACATACAGACGATTGTCTGCAAGGGCATGAAAGGGTTATGGTATCCCGGAAAACTGTGTTAGTCATCAATGTATGTTTCTTTTATTTTAAAACAAACCATAAAATGTTTTAAACTTCTGCGTATTGTTGCGGGCACATGAAGAGGGCCTTAATAATATACGATTATGCACACCGCTGTATGAACCATGTAGTACACTTCAGAGCAGAGCGACAATGTATTGGAATGTCGACGTAGCACCCCCCCCCCCCCCCCAGGTGCGCGTGGAAGGCAGCCTGTGAACTTAACCAGAAAACAAGGCAACGACACAGTCAGGCGTAGGGCGTCGACTATAGTCCGTCTCGCCCTTAGATTGCAGTACAGGGCTTATTGCGCTCACTGTTGCCAGATTCCTTCCGCTTTGTGAGGTAACTGGCAAGCTGAGAAACAAATGGGCGGTAAAGGAAACGGCCTGATTAAGAGAATTTTTATCTGTTTACCTCCCTGCCAACTCTTAAAGGAATCCATCCTGCAACGCGAAGCTAAGCGACTCCTCTGAAACTGAAGCCTGTGAGAAACCCTACCATTGTGATTGCATGGCGCACACGCTACGGAAATGGCATTTTTTTTTTTTTTTTAGGCTGGATAAAGATAACACATCAGGCAACAGTGCACGCAGCAACAAGGACAGAGTTAGCGACAGAAATCGTGTATTGGAAAGAGAGAGTGAATGTCCATTACACCGCACACTGCAATCTAAAAGAGTGAGACGCTCTATAGAGTGGTGGGTCCGGAGGAGCCCCACGACGGGTCAGTGACCAGAGGAGGTCGCTGCATTGGGTGTTCCACCGCCGAGAGTCGAATAACCAGACACAGCCTCCGATACCAAGTTTAGGTGGGAACTTTCCAATTAGATTAACTTCAGGATGGGTGCGTTAGATTATAATATAAATATAGATATAATCATTATAATTAACATTATTTTGATAGCGCCCCATTACGATTAACGTTGCTGTTGTTGATTAATTGTTACTGTAATAAAAGCTGAACTTAGTAAAAACCCCTTTTTATATAGATTGCTCACCTTCTATAATTGTTTAGTGCCTAAAGGTTGGCAGCCTTAGGTCAGCAGGACTTGGTGGAGTCACTAAAGGTTGGCAGCCTTAGGTCAGCAGGACTTGGTGGAGTCACCAGTCCTAATAAGTATAAGGTAGCAACACTGATCGCTGGCTAGGCAGACCGCAATAGTATGCAAACTGTTTCCTCATATTTGAAACACAGAGATAATGTAGAGAAATAAGAGGTTTTCTTGACTTCATAACGCGCCATATATTGACTACGATAAAGCGACTCTCCTTGCGAGTTCGACCGGAATATCAAGCGTTTATTTTTGCCCCGGTGCTCGCCCTAATCAGCACAGATTGGCGTAATCTTCGCACTCGGATCGTGGGCGCCTTGTAAAATCGCCACGTGAAAAGCTGATGGTAGTGTGTCCAGGGTGGGAATGCAGTCCGAGAAAAACGTGCGATAAAAGGGAAGCTGTTATCGTGGTATTTTCGTCATGTGAAACCGGAGGCAGAATCTTGCTAACGTTCTGCACCCGAAGTTTGTTTGTGCCAATCCTGGTTCGCCGTATGTGTAAATTAAGTCCGCTGCTACCAGGCTTCATCTGAAATAAATCTTGACTGTAATCCGAGATCAATTGAATAACCTTCGGGATAAAATGTCACTGCATATAGGTATGTATTTCTGCGCGTAATCTCGCCACGGTAAAGTGAGCATTTTTTAAGGCCTTCCCTACAGGCAATTACCACTAATAAATATGTTCTATTGCAGCCTCAGGCATTAACTTTCAAGAATGCTGAAAGAATATACCGTATTTATTATTCGCATAGCAATGATAATAATAAAAAGTGGCGAAAAAATAAAAATAGGCTAAAAGGAAAATTTTAGAAGTGCCTTGAAAAGTGCAAAGTGCTCACTTTAACATGGATAGTTATGGCTACGAACTGGGAGAAGTCCTGAACGTCTTAAAGTTGTAATATTTTTTTACGTGATACCTGAAATTTCTTTTTTGTTTCCTATTACACATATGGTTACACAGTGTGTAATAGTGACGTACGTATTTATCTTTAATAAAACATCATTGCCATAATGTCGAGTATGGGTATGAAAAGCATTACAAACCATTAAAAAAATACCTCGTAATTTCGCGTTATAATTTGGAAACATGCTATGTGTCACACAAGTATATGCTAGTTTCACATATGTCATTTTTTTTTCGCGTCCAGGACATAAAGATACAAAGTTTGAGATAAATTACATTAGAATATAAGTCATTTCAGTGAATTAAATTGAACGTGCAGCCCAGGATTCAGTCGTCTGTATGGCCCTGCCATTAGCTGCATACAAATCTTCCATTGTGCATAGATACTTGAGGCTTTTTACAGATCAGAACATAAAACGATTTCATAAAACATAATGTCATTGACTTTCGCTCATTACGCACAACCTGGATAAGTCTCATTCAATATTATTCACCCAGCATTCGGGTGGCAATTCCGTGTGAGCGAGCCGAACAGGAGAAATAGCTCTGTCTGTCACTACAACCAATGATGAAAAGACCTCTACTCGGGGAAATAGAGCATTGCGAATTCTAGTCTTAGCGGGGCCACTGTGGTTGAGCGGGTAGACAGCTCGCCTCCCAACAAGGCGAACCGGGTTCGATCTCCCGCCCGGTTCGCTCCTGATTTTCGCAGGTGGGAATCGTGCAAGACGATGCCGCTGTTCGGCGGGTTTTCTCGGGGATCTCCCATTTCCCCCGCCTCTTCATTTCTGCGCTACTCCATTCTCACCCCTGTCACCCTCATCAGCTCTCAAAACCTCGCTGTCAAGAGCCGCCAAAATCTCTCAATTCACTCACTCTAGTCTCAGCTTAGTTCTGTTCCATAACGTGAAATGATATGATCAGGAGGCGACGGTGGTCTAGTGGTTAGACTACTCGCCACACACCTTCGCTCCCGGATGCCGCTGGACGGCGGGTTTTCTCGGGATCTCCCTCCCCCCCCCCTATCTTCATTCCGGTGCTGCTCCATTCTCACCTCAATCACCCTCATAGGCTCTCAAAACCTAGCTGTTAAGAGCCACCCAAATCACGTCACTCGCTCACTCTAATCATCAGTTGTGAAACTGACATATACCTACTTGTGTGACACCTAGCGTGTTGCCAAATCAAAAAGCGAAAATATATGGTCTGCACCGATGATTTACGGATGGAATTAACAGTATACACGTGAGTCACTTCTGCACGGTAAGGCCGCGGAAAATACCTGACTCACGTGCTATTTGAAATTTCCTCTGAACGACTTGCGGAACTGTTATTACGGCTTACAAAAAGTTCCCTTCCCCTCCGCGCAAACAAAAAGCGCGAGTGATAATAATTGTTATGGTTGAAATCTTTGCAGCAATTTCTCAGCCGACTCCTGCTCTTCATGAAGCTCTTCCAAGACGGCTTTCAAAAAGTTTCCTTCGTCCCTCTTCTTTTTTACATCCTCCTCCTCCTCTTCTTCTTTTCTTCTTTTTTTTTTTTTTTTGCTACGGCTGCCAACAATAGACAGTCCCTCTTTACGCGGCCCGTCAGACAAAAGAAAGACTCGCTCTTTTAAACCGTGCGCCGGCGCTGGCTTATATATGTATATATAGTTATATGTATTTGTACTTGGCGCATAGACACAGCGCATAAATCTCCTGCATAAAGTTTATGTAATTCACTTAGCCGGGTTTCCCTGTCCCTTCTTTGTAAATTTCAGCGGCGGCTGAAGGGGCGAAGGAGAAAGAGGCACGGTGGTTTTGAATACGGAGGAGGAGGGGTGAGGGGTGGATATCGCTTTGCGCTCGTCATTTGTTGTGCGTTTAGTGCGGCGTGGTGCCGCCAGGCGCGCCCTACCCGCTCAATAAATTTAATAACTCGACCGCAACCGAACTAACTAAATGCGCGGGGAAAATCCATGCGTCGCTGCAAGAAGGGGACAAGTGCCGCTCGGCTCCGTGGATGACGACCACCATTGATCCTGAAAGTGGCGGGGAATTAATGTGATTCCAACCCGGGCGGTACACGTCTCCATCGTGTTCGACGTTTTCAGTGCCGGCAATGGAATCTTTCCATCTTTTCACGGCCATTGTAGACAGTAGTCGTCAACATGCTGCACGGGAAGCTTATATTTGGCCGGTGCTGTACTGTACGAGGCTGGTTCACACCGCTGATCGCCGAACGCAAAGACTTAAGTTTATTCGTTGTGCTTGGAAAACAAGCTCTTTGCCGAATTAAGAGTGGGATGGACCCCAGCATTTTCTGTGAAATAGTTGCTTTCGCAAATACGCGTATCTCGGTAAATAAATGTTTTGCAAATACGACTTCTTGTCACAAAAGATTTAAAAAAATTCAATTATCTTTACCCCTGTTTTTTACTTTTGTCAGATTAACTGTATTCTTGGAGATAAAAATTCGTGAAAATGGTCAAACGTCGCATTTTTAAATCTTCCCTATGCAGTTCCCTTAAGCGGCAAGAGAAAAGTACGAAAATACGGGCGTAGTTTAATATGTGGGGTCTTTCATCGCTTGCAATAAAATCCCACTGTTACAGATCTAATCTGCATAGTACAGCGTTACTACGGAAACACTGTACACCTTGCGCGTAGGAGCGACGATGCGCTAGGCGTGCGTGTTAGTGTCGCCCGTATCGCTCCCCCTCGCTTCTTGACTTTGGACGCGGGGTTCCCACGGCGGTTCGTCTCCACTCTTTAAGTGCAACACGCATCAAAAATTTCCTAACTTGCAACACCAAGAATTATAAGTTAATGCGGGAGTGAAACGTTTAATCAGAACTGTTCAGCGCAGATCTAAGATACTTGGGCCAATTGGTAGAGATCCAGCATAATCTGGCAGCCCCAAAGAGGAAGTGTACTCCACTCAAGCAGCGGCGAATTGGCCAGTCGTTACAGGCCCGTTAAAAATATTGAGCAATTGAAGTTGAATAGCACTCTGCCGTTTTGAAATTACTTATGTTACTACAGAACCAACATTCCATATTGGATATTTATAGACCAAACCTCGTAAGGTACGGGGACGTCTGAAAAGTCGTTTTGAAATTCTATGTGGTTTTTCCTCCTCGAAGGGTTAAGCTTAGCTACGAAAAGAATTAAACTAAATACCAAGAAGGATGCACATCGCGTACTCCATAAATACGTATGTGTGCCTGTATCTATTGAACAACACTCCTGAGACTCTAGAACGCCAAACACATATTACAGTTACAAAAACTAAATAGTTCCTCTGCAAAGGAGTATATATGTAACGAATTACAAGAACTGATCTCCTCTAAGAATGCTTGTCATCTTCAGTCGTATTTGAGGAGTCACGAGCATTCGTAATGTTAACATTCTACTTGTCACAAGCACTACATAGCTAACCTCGTACTTCTGTTCGGCCTTTGCTCAGTAGTGTCTTAGTCGACCAACTCGCACGCCAATGACGCCATTTTACTGGCGTGTACAACTAGGGTTCGCGATATTCTTAAGTACAGGCTGTTCACGGTAAAGTGAGCATTTTTAAGGCACTAGTTACATTTTCTTTCAGCCGTTTCTTATCCTTTAACCACCTTTTTAAGTAACTATTTGGCATGTAAGTAATACACACGGTGTGTATATGCCACCGCACTTGGAAGTTAACGTCGAAGGCCAGAATAAAATATATTTATTGACTATTATTCCAAATGAGAGGGCTTTCGAAAGTGCTCACTTTACCGTGAATAGCTTATATTGTGTAGTAGATGTCGAGTGTACGATTCGTTCTGCAGGTGAGTGTTATATGCTCACGACCGTCTTTTGAGAAATGTCCAATGAGAAGTTAATGTCTCATTTCGCCCGTAGATTGTATTCCTAACAAGGTGTTTTCGGATGGCCCCGAAAAAAAATTTAGACTGTCAAACAGGATATTTAATTAAATCAGTTTTGTATATATTTTGTTACCCACTCATTTGATTCCCTTCGTTCTAAAATACAGGTCAAGAGTTCGCTTGCAATTTTTGTGGCAATTAAATTAGTAACAGTGATATTGCATTTGTTGATGCTTAATAATGGTGTGGAATTCCTAATAAAACAATTTCAAGAGGTAACTAAAAAGGGAATATGCGAATCCTGAAACATTTATGCACGTACATTTTCCATTATTTAAATTGTATGTATTTAAAAACATCCATATTTCACCAGTTGTCGCATCAGCTGAGTATGTGTGGGATTAGAACTCAGGCGCGAACCATCTGGGCTGGAATATGTTGGGCTATCAATTATTTTTGTAATAACTAAAAAGGTGTAATGCATGTAGAGCCAAACAAATCCTTAGCTGTTTGAAGCAAATTTGACGGTTGGGAGGAACCAATTGAGAACAACTTAATAATTGTCGCCATACAAGCAATTGGTTTTGTTGCGTACAACAAACTTTTGTTTGATTCTACCACACCTTCTTTCTCGGTGTGCAAGGACACATGCTCTCTGTGATGACGAAACACGGAAGCGAACTCTGCGTATGCAAAATACGAACCTCACAGCGTTACCAACAGCCTTGTGTTCCGGACCCGAACATTGCCGATGTTACACGAAGCTTTCTTCGTCCCCTATAACAAAAAGGTAATTGTTCCTTGCGAGAGAGTTAGGAAATCCTCTTCATTTACGCCAATTCCTCCAAGGAGTACAAAGGTAATTGTTCCTTGAGAGAGAGTTAGGAAATCCACTTCATTTACGCCAATTCCTCCAAGGAGTACAAAGGTAATTGTTCCTTGCGAGAGAGTTAGGAAATCCACTTCATTTACGCCAATTCCTCCAAGGAGTACAAAGGTAATTGTTCCTTGCGAGAGAGTTAGGAAATCCACTTCATTTACCCCAATTCCTCCAAGGAGTACAAAGGGGTACAAATCAACTTTAGTAGCTAGAGAAAAAAAAAAAAAAAAACTCGGAACAACACCAGAAACCGAAAATTTGTGTACGTCGCCGACAAAATCCACGCTCGTAAATCGAAAAATCCAAATCAGTGAATTCTTGCGCTTAGCGGCGACGGCGCATTTGATGCGCTTGGCAATGTCGCCCTTATCGCTCCCCACGCTTCTGTGCCTGAAACCCGGAAAACCGGCGGAGGTATACGGGCACCTTAGTTCCTCACATAAGGCCACGATCGCTCATTTCTACAGCGTTTGCGAGAATTAATTTTTTTAACCCAAACGGGAGCCGAGATTGTAAAATTCTCTTACAAATTAGTTACGAACAGTTTTTATTATGCAGGCTAATTTTTCACCTCAAAAACTGTATAATTGTAACAATTATTAAATTTAAAAAAAAATCGTTAAATAATTGGATAAAAGTATGCATTTTTGTGCTGAAAAAAAATAAACTACATAATAAAACCAATTTGTAACAAAACTGTAAGAGGATTTTAGAATATCGGCTCCCGTTTGGGTTCAAAAATTTAATTCTTTCACAAGCTGTAGATTTAATAGATCGTGGTCTTAATTTCGGGCGATTTATGCCAAGCCAATCTTTACACTTGCTCATTTCTTCTATTCAAAGCCTATACCCTACACACTCCTTCCAATATCTTCATTTGTGTTTCGGCGTCCCAAGAGTGAACATGTGTACTCACTATGTAAAGGCTGTTCACGATAAAGTGAGCACTTTAAAAATAAACCTTAGAAAAAAAGTCACTACTCCTGCATGCACATATTTTAATGGCCGCACTGAGTGACGTTCGCAAAGTAAAGTTGGTAACGATGGATGGCAAGTAGTTCAATATCTTAGCGTCGAATAAAAAGTGTTAGATAACCATTTGTGATAACTTGAAATTATTTTTTTAATAGCTTTCTGTTTTTTTTTTAAAGCATATAAGTGTAAAAATGAGCATATATGTAAAGTATTAACTACCTTAATAATAATTTCACAACTTCATTTGACCGACGCATTAATGAAGTGATGCGGCCTATAGCAATGTTAATTTTAAATAAGGCGGAGGAGTACACGACGTGTACACAAGTAGTGCGCTGAACGGGTGACCGTCGAGCGTGTGTTTTCTGACGTACGAGTCGCGGATCTGTTGAAACATCCCCACTTGAATAAGCAAAATTCTAGTGAAATTTTTAGTTTCCAGTATTCACTGATTGATTTTTACTGATTCCTAGTGATTGCTCTGGCCTGGCAGTAAAACCATAGAATAAAGATTAAGGTAGACCGATTTTTCGTCTCCTGCGCCATGTACCCTACATTGAACTACCACAAACAACATAACTGACGAAGTCACATGGTCAACAGTGTAGTGATAAACGTGTTTATTTGTGTCTTAATTTTCAAAATACCAGAACTTTCATATAAAATGAAATGATTTTGCCAATTTGAATTTGATCTATTTTTATTAAAAAATTTGTTAGAAGAACTACGTAAACATCTCAACGCGCCTGTTTACTAAACAGTGATCTAACCTCAAAATATACCCACGTCGTTTTGCGATAGATGTGTTGACAGAAAAGCTGTTCAATGTCGGGACATCTGGACTGGTCCAGCATAGCCTGCGAGATCGTTCTACCCCATACTCACTCTACGAGTAAAAACTTCAGTGTAGTCAGTCCACTTATTCGCCGGTAGTAACAGCTCACCAGCTGAGTAGTCAGTAAAATAATTCTACTGATCGAAATTGCTGATTCACATTAAGAGTGCAGTTTTTTTCAAGTGATCTTGTATCACTACGCTTAAGATCTGGTACAATCCATTCACGGTTACTTCGGTCTTTTCTGAAGCCCTGCTGAAGTTCTACTTCCGCCTCGCGCAAACTAAGCTCTGGAATATTACACCAAAGGACAACCCGCCGAATTCGTGTGCACTCGTTTGCAATAATATTTGCACGAGAACTGTTTCTTATTAGGCGCTACCAACACACGTGTTTTCGCACGCGTTTTTATTCACATCTATTAAAAAATGAAATATTACAATTTATACATAAAATATAGGAAATCTTCAACTTAACGAAAAGTAAGATAATTTAATATTAACAGAAGTATAATACGCTTGTGATGCATGGCACATTTAGGAGATAACTAAACACGTCACATCGCATGGGGTTTGGTTCAAAAAGTGTTGAGAAATAGCGAATAGCCTATAAGTGATTCGTCGTAGTAGTAGGCTGAGATATTTATGTTGTATCGAAATCCCGCTTCGCAACACGAAAATAACAACTTTTGTTTATATAATCCTACATAACAGGATTATGTACTAAAATATTTTCTGTGGAATCGTTGTCTGCAAGAATACGCATACCTCAGTAAATTAGTTGTTCCAGGAACACGACTTTCTTCCAGAAAAAAGAAAAACCAATTATCTAAGCCCGTACTTGTTCTATTTTTATCATATGAGAGTGTTAAAAAAAAAAAAAAAAA
This sequence comes from Dryococelus australis, assembly GCA_029891345.1. NCBI lineage: Eukaryota > Metazoa > Arthropoda > Insecta > Phasmatodea > Phasmatidae > Dryococelus > Dryococelus australis. The sequence goes on from CM057001.1 coordinate 29,790,684, forward strand.
AAAATTTGAAAATGGTAAAAAATAAAAATTGAATTTTTCTAGCTTGCGTGCCCAGTTTCCTAAAGCGGAAAACCTGTTAACTGTAAAGCGTGCACTTTCGAAAGCTCTGCTGAAGATCTACTTGTATGCGCACATTGTTTATTCTTCCGCCATAGTGTTACGATGGCGTGAGTGCGCCTTAACACGCCTGGACACGCCCTCTCACTTAAGCAGAAACCAGGACAGCAGTTGCCGCAATCGGAGCTCGCATTGCCAAACTCTGGTAAGCAGGAACCCCCTCTACAAGCAAGAGAACCAGGCCAGGTTGCACCATACGACGCCGATATGACGGCAATGCTGAGTGGCGGAAGGCGTCTTTTCTCTACATGATGCCGACCGAGGTGGACACCTCCAGAAGCCTGCTGTGCCGACCGCCATAGTACAACAGCCTCCGGAATAGCCAACAAAATGAAATATTGCTTTAAAAAACATAATTTAAACCGTAAATGTTGTAACGATAACTAAGATTATAAATTATAAATTTTAGTTGTGAGTGCTATTTTCTTCCAAAGCCATCATCAAAATCGCCAACTTAACATGTATCCCGCAGCAACTCATCAGCTGATACAATACTTTACAAAAGAGAGCATTTACTGTTTACATACTGTGTAAGTTGGCCACATTGTCAGATTTTACCCCAGTTATTGAAATAGACTATAGCTTTGTTCGGAGGGGTTTTCTGGGGGGTATTCCACAGCTACGTCGTTGCCCCTGGTTTCATCTTTCTTATCTCTGATTGGCGCTAAACACATTACTGTAAAGCGCTCTACTAACCTATCACGTCAGATATTTTGCGTGTTTTATCATTCCTCAAGATAATTCTAGTTACGTTATACACGCAACAAACTACCCATAGGTTTTTTAATAGTTAAAAATATGCTGTACATCTAGAGTTCATCGTTAAATATTCACTAGTCAAGGTGTCTGTCAAGGAAATTATAAAGCACCGTTTTTGGTAAGTTGCATCGAAACTCATTAAGTAATATAGGCTATATTTAGTGTTTTTCCAGTGTATTTTGTTTGTTACCATAAAAACTCATAAAGTACGAGTCTTTACTTAGAGTATTTAATTTATCGTGTTTGATTGTTTTCTTTATTTGTATTATACTGTCACGCGCTGTACCTCGCACAGGCCACGAGCTCACGTTATGCGTGGTCACACCTCGATCCTCCACCTCCTCTCCCTCCCCCCCAGGCAGCCCTCTCGCTGCCTTGTCGCGCCCATTCACTCCCTCCCCCTTCCACGGGCAACCAGTGGAATGACTTGACATCGGTGACGTATCTAGCGTCACAGATCCTACCCCTCCTCCCCCTATTGGAGAAGCCGACAAGTGTAGAGGACGCGCAAGAATATTCTGGGAATTAGGACCCTCGGCGCGACATGGCACCTAGAAAAAAAATCTGGGCGATAGCCTGCGCACCTATAAATATTGCAGCGGTCCAACAGCCGGCAGTCTAGTGGAGGCCATCTGGCTGAGTGCGGGAGCAATGTGAGGTGCGGCGCGGGACGGATAACTACGGGAGATTGCGAAACGACGGTGGACGTGGTGTTCGTGTGTTAATGGACGTGAAACCCAACGAGTGAAGGCTACTGTCCGTGGGGTGCTCGGAGGACTCTATAGAGCATTGCGGATTGGTGCGATCTGGACTGAACTGAGGTGGGACTGAATGAACATGTAATGTGGATTTTATTGTAAATATTGGAACTGTCAAACATGAATGTTTAATTTATTATAAGTTGTATTGATTGAACTCATTAAACAGCAAGTGGCAAAATTTTATTGTGAGAATTTGGGTTGGGGGAATTTTGTTTGTTGTTAGTGTAAATAAAATTAGGAAATTGTAATTAATTTCGTTAGTTAATTAAGACGTACATCCCCCTAATGAACCTGGTTTAGCCCACTGACTTTTCAGAAATTGTAACAATACTTTTTGGACAAGAATGGGTTTATATATATCCGTAATATTCACATGCGTGGACGTGGTAGATCACCACTTTTGATGGCGAAAAACATTTCATTGCGTGGGTTTTAATTAAAATGCCCTTTACGCGTTTGAAACGCGCACAGTTGAATAATACAGAGCTGCGTTAATTTCGCCGTCTACGCTAAACAGATTCACAAACGGGAGAAGGACGAAACATAAAATTGCGGTCATTTATTGTGCGATTGCTTTTTACATTTATCCAACAGCCATAAAACCCAGGTAAACACAGCTGACTATATGTGTTGTTGCGTGATGAATAATTGTGATGTTAGCGATAGCAAATTAAATCCAGCAGGTGTTCTGCTCAAAAAGAGGGGGAAGAAATAATTAAATAGCAGTTTGGTGTTTGTGTGTCCGATAGCACGGTCTTGTTCTCGACAGGTGGTAGCTGTGTGTACGGCTTATTATAAAGAGCTGCAAGCATTAGGCGGCCATTTACACAGCAGCGAATCACTGCTCTCCGTCTCTCTCTCTCTCTCTCTTGCTCGCGCTTCCTCTCTTCCCTGTTCTTCTCTCTTCCGTGTGCTCTACAGCCGGCTAATGACTGCGTGGGGAGTACTCTGCGTCCTGAAAACATCAACCTGCGATGTAACTAACACCCCGATCGCAACCACATTTCATCCCTCATTATGCGCTCCGCTGTCGCGCTATTTAAGGCTCGGCTATACCTCTTATGCATAAATTATTCGTTTTCGTGTCATAATTGAAGACCAGTTCATTTGCAAACGTTTCCAGAAACAGCAATAATAATAATAATAAGTTCTGAGATACAACGTGCAAATATCAGCTCTACGCCATTGGCCAATACAAGTGTTGAGATGCATAGGCAGTTTGATTTTAAAACATGCTGTTTTCTGCATGTATCGAGTATGCTTCGTAAACAATATGGAAGTGGACTAAGCGAGTTTTGGAATCACATACACTCTTCAGTTTCAGTTTCAGAGGTATTATTGGAAATGTTTGATTATTGAAAATTTTCAATTTACTAATTTTTTAATACTTTTCCATCTAATTTTCACTGTGGTTTATTTCCTACATGTCGATAGAGACACGCATATTTTCCTGGCATTTTACAACCAGCAGATAACACACAGTTAAAATTACTCGCAAAAAAAACGAAAACAACTCGTAAATCGTAGATTTTTTATATAATCGTACATTGTCGGAAACTTTTATTAATACGAAGTTGTGACACGAAAGGAGGGGCATAAGTGTTAGCGAAGCTTAGTAAGAAATAGTTCTCGTGCAAGTACAGAGATAATTGAATCGAGTGCACACGCGTACAGTGCGTTCTCGCTTTGGTGTAATTTTCTAGACTTAAATTAAACTTCGTTTGCATGAGTTAGAAGAATATTTCGTGAAAGCAGACCTTTAGCAGGGCTTTAGAAAAATTGGAGACGACCGTTGAGTGAGCTGTAGTAAGCTGCGTGGTGCGTGGTTGCCTACTCTCGGAGGGGCAATCGGCGCACGAAACTTACTTACTGACTGCTGGTATAACGCTGAAAAGAATTCCAATTCATAACAGTATTTTTTTTTTTTAAGGGTGTAAACAAATCTTTCATGTTCATATTTTACGTCATTTAGCCTATTGCTTCGTGAGTACAAGACCTGATTTGAGAAGCGTGATTTCTGTAATGTTCGATATTATTATCGGCTGGATTTTTTATAATGTTGCAGAAGTTAAGAAAAATTATACGATCTAAGCGCCGGGTCAAGAAAGATTTTACTTTTTCCCCTATGCAAATGCGTGCAGTGTACCGCGCCACTAAGCAACAGCCATTGATTCGTTACTGCACACTCTAAATCTGAATCAGTGAGAATTTCACTGTTTCGATCAGTCAAAAGCAGTACCCGACTGGTTTAACAGTCACTTCAGTGAATTTAACTGATTGATCAGTGAAAAAAAATGCCAGATTTCCTTCACTTATTGATGCAGTGACATTTTCCACTGATTCATCAGTCATTTTTTTTCACTGTTTACTCAGTGGTTTATTTTTTGACTGATGGGTCAGTTAAAAAGCGTGTAGAAATGGCTGTCAAACAACGTTTAAAAATGGCCGTTAAACGACGTGTATCAAGTGTAATAACAACGAATAAACTAATAAGACCGATACAAAATACTTTCTAAAAGTGTTTCGTCTTTCAAAACTTAATTTTACGAGGTAATATGAACAGTCAGCCTTTCATTCAGATTTTATGTCTTTAATTTGGTTTTTATGTAATCATCACAGCGCTCTGGTTGAAGGTTTATACTGCATATACTGCATATACTGTGGTGGAGAGAGTGCACTCATATGCTTGTACTGTACGGTTCAACAATCCTTACGTTATTAATTAAACCAGAAATGAAAAGTAAGGGCATACTATTTAAATCTTCACGATTTCGCTACGAAACAATAAAGAATATATTTTCCTCTCGATATTTTAAATGTGATAAGGTAACGAGTAGAACTTCAAGTGTAATATGTGTGCGAGTTCAATCCTGGCCACCTGCAAGTTTCTTAAGATTATTTTTAACAATGGTAATTTGCGTAATACAAACTGTTAACTATCGTAAATTTGTTTATTTCACATCATTATTGGGCTACATTTAATAAAAAACATTATTTAATTCGCTATTGCAGTCGGGCGTCACTAATTAAATCACTGAATTTTTTTTCCACTGAAACAATCAGTGGTTTGCCACTGATTCTAAGTGGAGCCATCTTCACCTATTCGATTAGTTGATTTACGCTGCGAATCAGTGGTTTAGAGTGCACACTGCGTTATGTGAATTCCATGCCAACTGCCGACGTATAATATTATTCATAGTTTCTAGAGTCATGTACAGGGGTGTCCTTTTAAACGACCGATTTTTCTATAACAAGTTTATAAATGGAATTTAAACTCGAATTTTATAACAGTGCCCTAGCTTGGATAGGCCTGTAAAACTGTTTTTTTTTGCTCACATTTCCTTACAAAAATATAATGGGTGGCGATTGTAGAATGTTGTAGTATTCAGGTAATATCTTTTCTCGGTTCTCTCCTTTTGACTTTCTGTAATGTTCAGACAGCAGTATACCAAACGTCCAGAAATATATTTCCATACAGTGCACTTTGAAAGGGCCACAGTCGAGTGTCGGCTCGAGCTGCCGAAACGTATTAACTACTTTGCACTCTCTGCGCTCGCCTCAGTCTATTCGTGATTTCTTCACACTTTTTGGATCAAACCATTGAAAAATCACCTCATGTATGACGCGTTTGGTTGTTTTCTAATTGTGTTACGTTTTATACTTACTTGTGTTAGCGTAAAAGAACATAAAAGTACCATACTTTTGGTTAAATAGTAATATTATTTATATTTTATCAGTATGTTACATTTTATCTCTAATTAATATGAATAAAACCAGGGATAAAATAAGCGTGCTGGGAAAGCATTGTAAGAAATAGTTCTTGTGCAAAACATTATCGAACGGAGCGCGCACGAATACAGTGCGTTTTCCCTTCGTTGTAATTTACCAGACTCGGTTAAGCTTTGTTTGCATGAGGCGCAGCAATATCCTGGGAGTATATCTTTAGCAGGGCTTCGGAAAACGTCGACGTAGCCGTGAATGGACAACGTTAGGATAGAGCAGATAGAGTATAGAGTAGGCCTGCATTCGTTCGTAATATCTTGGCCTGTTTCCTAAAACAAGCCAGTGTTCCCTAAAATATCTCTGGACTATGTAAATCTGCATGTCCCACCGACTGGATACATGCAATTGTTTTTCTACATGCGAGAAGATGGTGTATACGTTTCACAGTGATGAAAAGCGTGCCTATAAAAAAAAAAAAAACATAAAGTCGTGTATGCTGTGTTATGGCTGATAATTTCGCATTTCCGGCATCGCAACACCCTTCCTGTATCCTAGGGCTGAGGAAATTGTACCGTGTGGACACAGGACGGGACATCATATATCCCATATTACAGACTTCTTCCAAAATTAACTGAAAATTAATCAACAGTGTGACGGCTATTCCTGGACATCGGCCCGAATTTACAGCCCGGCAGTGTTTGCTGACGCGACCCGAATATAATTTTTCGGGTCCATTTAGACGCCGCTGATTAAATTCGCTAGTTTCAAAAGCGGTGGGCAGACAGGAAATTTGGAATACGTGATGGCGACAAGGTTTCTATAGCCAATGCATACAAAAGTAAAATTATCATTCATAAACGTTAAATACAATAATTTTCATAATTTGTTTTCTTTTAGGCTACGTATTTCCCATTGTAGAGAAAGCTTATACGATTCCATTTTGCAAAGTTGTACACTCTCCGTGCGTCGCGCCGCACGACACGATGAAGAATAGAAATTAATTTCTAATCCAAATTTGTTGGTCGGGCGACAGAATTGTAGGGCGTACGTCAGATATAGCTTGTATTTCATTGGTTGTAAGTGTCGTGTCGTGCTTGCGGGGTCGTGCTGGTCGAGGCTGTGTGATTCCGGCATAACGTTTGCACCTGTGTAAGATATTCTCTGTACCTAATTGCATACTATATTCTGACTGACACAGCGACTCGTATTGCTCACAGTAATAGTGGCAGCGATGTAGAAAATATAGCTCCGTGTCGTACAGCCGTATTAAAATTGTGACTTTTAAATTTGTTCACGCGTAATTTATTTAATTTAGATTCTGTTTGTGTTATTCGCGTCGGAGAAAATTTAACATATGCAATATATTTACGTCCCTAACATTTACTGATACCCACGATCGTCATACGAATAGAATATTTGAATTTATCTCAGTATTTATTTTGCATATCGAGGAATAATATATAAATTGGGAACAAAATTAGATCATAAACGGGCCTTTCAAAAGCGCTCAGCTAGCTGCCAGCGGGTTGCGGTGGTTCCACACCATCCGTAAAAATGTATTAATGTCTGTTTTTGTGCGATTATCGTGCCACGTACGATTTCCCATAATGCGCGTGTGTGCGCGGGGGGGGGGGGGGAAGGCGCGGGAGCGATAAGGACGACAATTCCACGCGCAGCAAGTGCGCCATCGTCCCTACACCCAAGGCTCTGAATTGGCGTGCGATGTTCTCGTCAACAGGAGACTTTATTAATTTTATTGTTTGGAAGTCTGTTGAATGGTTGAGTGCAGGTTCCTTATTTACTTTTGTATGCATCTGACACGTATATTTTTTGATACAGCACTTTGAAAAATCTGCTTTTAGTTGTGTCGGAGTGCTCCGAAATGGTGTTTCTAAATGTACGCGATGTTTTGAAAGCACTCGACAGGTCTCGTTTGAGAAATGTGTTCTTTCGGTAGATCAGAATTTGTTTTTTTTCGGGGCGCATATTTAAGAATTTCTTTAAAATAACGATCATTCCAAACACTTTGCGGCACGGTTGAAGTGCTAGGTAGGCGGATCAATTAAAATTGATAGTGCACAATCACGTTCTAGAACGAAAAGTTTATGTATTTACAAAACGTAGTTAGTTCTTTCAGGGTCCAAAATGTTAATATTTCGGCAATATTTTAAAACAATAGTTTGACTTCTGAAATTAATTTTTTACACTTTACATACGGTACAAGGTGGATGAATTCTGTGACGCTCCTGTTCAGGCCATGATGTTTGAACTCTGAACTTGAACTGCCAAGCTAAAATCGTTGGTGGCCACCTTCTTTTGTCTCCGACTGCATCGTAAGGGAAATCGATATATTATCCCAGAGGACAAAAACAAATCTGTATTATCACGGGTGGTCCACGGCATGTAGGGACGCAAGGAAATTAATTACTATCTTAGTTACGGATTTTAATATTGTTACATGAAGGACGCCTGATGGGCGTATCTGAGTTCGTGAGGGATGGAGTTCTTAATAAAAATCAAAAATAAAAAATTCATTAATAATATTTATTCTCACTACTACAAAAAGTCAAACATCTGTTATTTACCAGTCTGAGAGCCTCTGAGCATCCTATTAACTCTGATTATTCTTATTGTGCGCAATATTTAATTACTATCGCCGTTTAAATTAAAGTCGTTATCGCAGTCTTTATTGTTAATGCTCCTCTAACTGCTCAAATTATTTCCACAGGTTTGGATAAAAACTATCTATTCCCATCGTCCCGAATGTCTTCTCACTCACGCATCCAGTCCACAGTCCCGCAGTTTCAGTCCCACTCCTCACTGCACACAAGCTCGCCGACGCACTCTCGCAGATCGCTGCAGTCGTCCCTCGCCGCTCCTGAACCTCCAAACTATCGCTAAGGTCGCACGAGACGCCAAACTCTCGGCTCTTAATCACTCCCCCTCTCAGAGGCCCGCACGTGTTATTTATACTTGAGTTAGGTGCTGTCTAGATCGTTCTATACATTCCAAGTTGTTCTGGGAAAAATTTCCTGGCGATGACAATCCTGCGTGATAAATGGAGAAATATGAGCTCCTCAGGTTCAGCGAGGCGCGAGCTGCGACGAGTTCTTCGGCGTGTGCGGCGGCGTCCTTTATGATAGGCCGCTCGCCTCGTCTAATGTTATAAATTTTTACCTCCAGCTCTGGGCGCCTTCCCACGCGAAGGCAACACCGGGGAAGCGACATGCAACAATATTCTTATGTTATGCAGCGGAGGATGATATCGTTATGCTGTTTACTCAGGCTCAATGTTATTATAGGCTGTTCACGGTATAATGAGCACTTTTGAAAGCCCTGCTTAAGATCTGCTTGTATGCACGTTGTGTATTCTTGCGCCTTATGTAAGATTGGCATTTGCCATGGGTCTCGTCACTTTATTCATGCGTCGGTCAAGTGGAACTGGAAAATTATTAGAAGAGTAAATATGTTTTACAAATCTGCTCATTTTTATACGTCGATGCATAAAAAGAATGAGAAAGCGAAAGAAATAATTTAAAATATCAGAAATGTTTACTTAACACTTTTTCTTTAACGTTAAGATACGGAACTACTTTCCATCCCTTGTTACCAACTTTACTGGGCGCATATCACTCAGTTCGCCCGTCAAGATACATGCAGGTAGGGGAAGTAACTTTTTCGTAGGGTTGATTTCAAAAGTGCTCACTTTATCGTGAACAGCCTTTAACCAAGTAACTGTGTGCATTTCACTCAGCAATACCAGACGACCGGCAACAAATGTCAGACCATCCCCCTTAAAGACCGTTGCATGAAGGGTTCACTTCATTTTCTTGTCGCCAGCTTTGAATATTTGATCGCTAAGTGCGCACTGGAATGTATTGTTACACGACGCCAGAGGGTCGTATGCAAGTTCGTGAAATATGGAGGTATTAATAAAAATATATTTAATTTCGCCACACCGCAATTATTTACAACACTAAACTGGCCTTCTGTACAAATTACTCTTGTTATTCTCAGTTGGTGCAATATCTAATGTCTGTCTCAATTCTAATTAAAGTCCTTCTCAATGTCTCTAAATTGGTTGAAATCACTAATTCCCATTCATTATTTACACACTAGGAGCCCAGCCCGTGACCGTGTTCTTAGTATTGTCACGTGCCTAGAACAATTAGCGTGTTAAAAAATTTGGTTATCATACAAAGACTGAAAAAAATTGCATACCCCCCCCCCCCACCAACTCCACCACACCACTCCCAATACCCCTCCGCCACCTTCCCTCTTCCCATCTTTAGTCATACAAAGACAGAAAAAAAATTGCATAGAGATATAAAATTATATTTAAATTAACTCGACTTATAAGCCATACATTTAGAGTAAACATTACCTTCATATCTCTATGCAATAATCTCTTTGCATTAATACAAAACTTTCGTAGGGAAAAGTAATTAAAAAATGAGTTTTTAGGTTCAAAAGTCATGATTACGTAAACTGATCTAGCTGAAATCGAACTTGATCTGTATTTGACCCTGAGGATTCGCTCTGCAAAATTTGACGAACTTCTCTTGGGTTTCAAGGCGCACAGACAGAGATCGTCCTATTATACAATAGGATGTTCAGTCTGTCTGTCGCCATCACGCAATAGTCCCGCCCCGTCAGTCATGCTCTTCACTGGTGGAGCGATGCGCGCAATCCGCAGACTGCACCCCCACGGCCACTCTCGCCTCCACTACATCCTCTCCTGGCTCGTCGCTTTGCTTGTCTTCCAACACCTGGCGCTTAAGGTTGCACAATACTCCGATCTCTCAACCGCAAAAAAAGAAAGAAAAAAAACTGTCTACTTGAGACCTGTCGCGGCTTAAGTAGTCTCGCTGAAAGAGGCGAGGGCGATGAACCAGAACATCCTTTAAAATATAACCGCGGAAATTCAATTTACTGAAGGTTAGCAGCGCCCTTGTTAGGTCGTGTCTCAACTCGAAAGTGTGCTCACTCTCACTCGCCACTCTCACTCTAGCACACTCTGGCTCACTTTAGCGAAGTGAGACCTGTGCCATCTGTGAGCCTTCGACATTATTTCCCTGCCATAAAAAGTAACAAATAGTAAAAATAAAATATTCTTGGTCTTTCGCTTTCCTGGAATAAATGTACAGTATTTGATGAAACAGTAACTTATTTTAATTTCTTACATTTTTGCATGATTAAAAACATAATTGTTATGTGCAAACCACAGTATTTAATAATAACCACACAGTTAACCGAAATTAAATGCGAACTTTATATCATCAAAATTTGTTCTGTTCCGTATCAAACGGAATATTTCTGTTATTACACATTTCACAATCGCAATGATTGAGTTAAGCCGAAAAAAGTATTTCGAACACTGCTTTAGAAACAAAAAATATGTCTGGACATTTGAGGGACACGGCCTGTCTCCAAGATCTTCTCGGATTATCGCTCACCTGGCCTGATTCAAGTACGTGATAAAGGAAGCGGCGAAGAGCAGTAAGCATTTAACGGTAAGTTTTCACAAAAAAATGTACTATATTACATCAGCTTAAAATTAATTAATGTTCGGCCCACAGCTTGTGCGTCACGTATCTAAATCCAAAGAAACGCATTTCAACATTCCGCCGTTTCACTTATTTCACACGCGATTTTTACTTGCTCGAAGCTCGTGTAAAGAGGTTATTTGCGGCGCGCACATATCCCGCCGCAATTGAATGCGTGTCTGCGTCTGAAGGAAGGGGGAAAAAAAGGGGGGGGGGGGATCGGAGCGTATTCCACGGGGGTTAAAAAAAAAAAAAAGAGAGAGAACGGGGAGGACCGGATATTGACACATTAAAAGCTGTTTATTCTCTGCTTTTCGCACACAATTTTGTCGCGGGCGGTTCTCGATTTCCGCGGCAGGGGAATTGTCGATGCTGATGCGAAACTCCAATCCACCCCCTCCCCCCACATCACCCCTGTGTCGCCCATTTTCCCCGTTTCCCCGCTTTCGGCGACCCCTCCGCCCAATTAGCGCAGGCAGGTTTATTAATCGCTGTGCGGCGGTTGGTCGGATGTACGGGAAAAAAAGGTTCGGGTGCAAATTCGGAGTTGCGGGTTTGCGAAAATTGGGGAAGCAGCGGAAAGGGGGGGGGGGGGGGGGTGGTCAGGATGCAAGCCTCAAAACACAGACCTTTTCGTCCTGCATAATCTGCGACGTAATAACTCTCTGGTAAGCGGCGACGTCATTGGCTCAATTAAAATTGAATAAAACTTCAAAATAAAATAAAAAACACCATATAGTGACTATGCACGTTGAGTCATTCTTCCACTGAGTTTCCCTGAGCACTCTTTAAAAATAAAAAAGAGACAGGCTGCGAAGCAGGCGCAAAAAAAAAAAGAGAGAGAGATGCGAAATAATGATAAATTCATGTCGATGGTAAATGAATTTCCAAACGTCACTGGTATTTGAGAAGAGTATTTTTTTATTACTTTTTTTTTTTTGCTATTGTCCGCGGTGAGAATGATAAACCTGGAATTAATTCTGTCGGACGGTTGCTTTTTCGGTCGCCTGTTTTTTTTTCGCTTACACCAAAAAAAAATTATTTGCTTTTTTTTTATTATTGTTTCAGCACGCCACCTGTCCCTCGCTTCGTTATCTGCCCCGTGCGAGGGTTAAACCGCGTGTTTTTCGCCGGCCTCGATCGGACGTGTTGCGTATGTCCAGAGCTAATGGACCACGACGACTCGCTGGGAGATGCATCGTAGGGATTTCTCGCTAAAAATCCGGCGAGAGAACGGAAAATGTAACGTGAGCATTGGCAATTTAACCCTTTCATTCCCACTTTCATTTTATGGTTTCTGATGTTGCATATAAAAGATTTTTTGATGCGTGCTGTACTTCATCTGGCAAAGGACTGTTATCACAGCCAATAAGCTGTAGTCTTAGTGCTTGGTGATCAGTGACGTGAACCAATCATAACGTAGAGCACAAGCACGTTTTAGGAATCATCTACTCACAGGGAAGATCATTGGACACTGAGCCTCGCAGAGTACAGTACCGGTCAAATATAGCCTTCCTTTGCAACATGACGATTGTCAGCAACGGGCATGGAAGGGTTAACCCGTCCGGTTTCGCGTTACATTCTGAGTACAAGTGTTGCAAACACGTATTTTGGTACGCTCTATACGTGTTATGAAAAATGACTTATAGTTATATTCACACATTACAGGGGTTAGGGGCGTGGCTGACTGTTAAATGAGATGGTAGAGCATAACTGTTGTTGAGGGGGTTTTAATTATGGTATGAGGCACGGACAATACAAGACACTGTAATACTATATGTCGGGGAAGCAACTATAACTGATGTTAATTTAAGTTACAATTATGTCATCACAGGCCAGGCGCCGCGCCCTGGCTCGTGCCGGCCGATATCGGCGCGTTGTTAAGACATAGCTGTCCCCGATTGCCAGCTGGTGGAGGGGGAAAATCGCTGTCGGCCCTTTTTTTTTTTTTTTTTTTTTTTTTTTTTTTTTGCAATACGCTGTTGTAATTTCGGGTGTTCTGGTTTACTGAAGTTGTGCTGCCGGGTTCAGGCGGGGATGTTGAGCTAAGGTCTGTTCATGACATTGTGACTCTTAATTTTTTTTTCCCCCCTCGCAGCCAATGGGGTACGTTCTCCGTGCTCGACGACATCGGCACTAATCATTCACGTGGAAGATGTGTAGAAAATTCCACAAACGAGATCAGCCACACGAGGAAGACTTGGCACTGGTGTATTTTGCTGTGTATGTGAAATACGTGTCCATGATCATGGAACGGGGGGAAAAAAAAAATGTCCCACCTTCAAGGATGCATAAGTTGGTGACCTGACGGACACGGCTGATTCGTCCATTGTGCAGCTTCTGTTGAAGTTTCCAGCACCAACCGTTTGGAAAAAAAAAAAAAACCAGGGAGAAATATGCTGTTTCTTTCTGTATTTGCTTTCTCGGCCGTCTAATTTGCGAAACCAGAAACTATAAATTAATGTGGAAATTGAAAGGGTTAAAAATATTTTCTGATCAAATGTTCAACAGTTTGTAGTGGTGAACGTTACAGCAGCTAGTAATCGTGGACACTGATGCGGCGTGTTGACAGGCTAACTGCTATTAAAGTACAGGTTCATACCTAAGCAAACCACCTTAAACTCCAGATTCAAGGCCGAATGAAACATTCTATCATCGTACTACCACGCGAAATTAAGTGGGCGTTGCAAGACCTTGCGGAAGGGAGGGGTTCTGGGGCCTTAAACAACTCTCACGAGTTAGCAGTGAAATAAAAACAATTATAGGTTGTTCACTGTAAAACGAGCACTTTTGATAGCCCTGCTAAAGATCTACTTGAATGCACGTTGTGTATTCTTCCGCTCTATGTAAAATAAACATTGCCATGGGCATCATCACTTTATTCATGCGTCGGTCAAATGGAACTGCGAAATTATTAATAAAGTAGGTACTTAACAAATCTACTCATTTTTACACTTAGATGCATTTAAAAAAAAAAAAACAGAAATGAAAGAAATAATTTTATGTTATCACAAATAGTCACCTAACACTTTTTATTCGACGTTATAATATGGAACTACTTTCTATCCATCGTTACCAACTTAACTGGGCGAATGTCACTCAGTGCGCCCATTAAAATACATGGATGCAGGTGGCAGTGACTTTTTTCTAAGGGTCATTTCTAAATTGCTCACTTTATCGTGAACAGCCTTCAACAATAAACTGTGACAACACCTAGCTTCATGATACCCTTCAGAGTGATGTTATTCGGTTGTCCCCTGAATACTTTTATAGATGGGCTAATCCAGAAACTCCGTTATGAAAATGAGCGCAAAATTGATATAGCTCTGTCCGTGCCTGAATATAACGCCCCATTTTCAAATCGTGAACACGAGTCTGGGCGACTACCGTACGTGATATCGCCAAAGCTTCAATTGGAGGTTCCTGGTTCGTATCTGGTGGCGTAATTTCAGGTCTGCTTCCTGGACGGTTAATGCACCTGGAGTGAACCGTGCGCAATAAAATATTACAGTTAAATGAGCGACATATTATCGCAGGTCTACGTTTCATATTATGGCCCATTCAAGGTCACCACCAACTTTTCTTGAGCCCCCGCTAAAGTTCTACTTCCAGAGTATTCCTCCGCCCCACGCAAACAAGGATTAACAATGTCCAGAAAATTACACCGAGGGGACAACGCACCGCATTCGTGCGCGTTCGTTGTGGTTATGTTTTGCACGAGAACTATTTCTTACTGGGCATTGCCAACACTGTGTTTATTCGTATTAATTCTAAGTTAAAGGCTGTTCACGATAAAGTGAGCACTTTTGAAATCAACCTTAGAAAAAAGTCACTGTTCCTAACCGCATATATTTTAACGGGCGCACCGAGTGACATGGGCCCGGTAAAGTTGGTAACGATGGAGGAATAGTAGTGCCGTATCTTAACGTCGAATAAAAAGAGCTATGTAACCATTCGTGATAACTTAAATTATCTCTTTAGATTTCTGTTTTTTATATATCTAAGTGTAAAAAATACCAGATTTGTAACATATTTACTTTTCTAATAATTCCACATTTTCACCTGACGGAAGCATGAACAAAGTGATGAAGCCCATGGCAAGGTTAATTTTACACAAGGCGGAAGAATACACAACGTGCATACAAGTAAATCTTAAGCAGGGCTTTCCAAAGTGCTCATTTTACTGTGAACCGCCTATAAGTATTGTAATTTTTATATAAAATATAAGTTAAAGTTCAATTTAACCAAAAATAAGATACGTTCATGTTAGAATATGTATAAAGCGCATGTGATGTGTGCACTATTTTGAAAACAACCTGGCACGTGATAAATCGGGTGATTTTCCAAAGGTTTGATTCAAAAAGTGTTAAAATACCGCGAATCCGCTGGTAGTGGAAAGGACGATTATCGTTGTTTTATCCGGAATCCAAATTCCCGGCCCGCGAGCCCTGCGTGCGAATATAAAATATTCCCCCGCTTTCGTTGGGTTTCTTCCCGTGCTGCCGAGTTATGAAAAAAAAAAAAGGGGGGGGGAGTTAGGGAGGGCTGAAACGCTTCGTTTGCGAATCACCTCGTGATTAATTAACGCGTTTCGCCGCGAGAGCGCTCTGGGTACGGAGCCGCCGCGTTATTGATGCGAGGGCAACTCCCGGCGGGGCCGCTTTCAACCCCCTCCCCTCCCCCTCCCTTCTTCAACCTACGTATCGCGGATTCCGCCATTGTTAACGTGTTTAATTATAGCCGACAATAATCGTTGCCCGCTATGTGCGCCGAATATTCAATAATAATTAATCTGCTTCCTGCTCGCCTACCCCCTCCCCCGGCGCCTCATCAAATTGTGCTCCTCCTATCCCTTTGACCCCTCTTCACCCTTCACGGATCTCGTGCCACTCCTCTACCACCCCTTCCACTTTTCCCGGGTCCCGGCGCGGTGTTAATGATTGCCGCGCGCGTCGCTTCGTAAAGATTTGATCAGCGCGGCTATTGTCGAGACCTCCACGAGAGCAGTTTTAACGGGTTTGTTCTTCCCCCTCTCTCGTACCCGTGTACGCCGAGAGCTGGGAGCCGGTGTAAACAAAGCGACTTCTGGCGACCACCAGTTGACTGCATGTGAGGCAGAGAACAACACAAGCCAGTGCGCGTTGCCCTGTGAGATCTGGGGGGAGGGATTTATGTGACAGAGCGAGTGAGAGAAGAGATTTGGACGGCTCTTAGCATCGCGGTCTTAAGAGCCGATGAGGGTGATTGAGGTGAGTATGGAGCAGCGCCCGAGAAAACCCGGAGTGACCCGGTCGGGGATTGAACCCGGTTCGCCTTGTTGGAAGGCGAGCAGGCTAACCGCTCAGCCACCATGGCCCCGTGATGACAGACGCTTCTTCTGCTTTATCGCATTTAAAAAATGGTGTAGATGGTTAACCTGAACTCCAGGTACAAACTTTGTGAGATGATTCGTAATGGAAAGTGATTCTGTAAACGTACGACTTCTGACGTAAAGTAATTGTTACGGAAGAAAAAAAATTACATCATTGGAAATTGGGAATTAAAATTATTTATTTGGAATAATCGTCGTGAACGTATAAGTAGCACCACGGCCAACCGAATATGGCCACCTGTTTTTAGCGGTAAGATTCCGCGTTAGTTCAGAACCTATTTCGTGGTTGGATGATTTCAACTCTCGCCTTAGGCGTCTGCCTGCCAATCACAGGCGTTCATTGTCGGAATAACGTGGGGACTAAGCCCGATTAGCCCAGTCGATTATAAAACGTCCTCTCGCACGGACACCTGGCCAATAGCAAAAGGAAATGTGTGCAAGTGTGCACATGTGAAGTTGAAGTATAGCCTGTGCACAAACACATTCACGGGGGGGGGGGGGGGAACAGGCGGTGGCCCTAGCAATCGGTTTGGTCCAACAGGAAGCTGGGCCGATCTACCGAGGCTGGACTCGTGCTGGTGGCAGTTTGATACTCTGCGTGGGACGTGCAAACATTTCGGGCGAAACACATGAAACTGGAGCTTTTTTGTAGCTACCTGTCGTCAGTAATACAAGTTCGAGCGCTTCTTATTGCGCGAGCGGTTGAGTGAAACGACAGGGTTTCACATAATAATTGATTTTAGGTGTACCTCGGCCAGCTTTCATAGTATCGCTTTCAAAAAAAAAAAAAAAAAAAAAAAAAGCAAAACAATTTTTCCATTATTTATCGGGCCATGTTTCTAAAATGATTATTTTGAAATTTTTTAATTTCCTGAAAATTGCTGGTAAATTAAAGATTTACAGAGTTAATAAAAAAAACGAACTCATATTAATATATTCCTACTTGCTCTCTTGTCGCATCGTCCTTGTGTTCAAAGGGCACTTTTCTTTTTATGATGATGGTGTGATTTGACTGTGCTCACTGCCGACTGTGAGTCTAAATAAAATCACACACACACACAACTCAGGAAGACAAAAACGAACAAACCTTTTACAACGCCACAGACAGATAATTAGGAAAAACATTTTCCTAGTCAATAGAAAAACAAATATGTATATAATTAAAACGACAGAAATATGTACGTACAACTTATCATCACAAAAAGAACAGACAACATAAGCAAACGAAAGAAAAAAAAATGGAAACGGAAACGGAAACACCACGCAATTGAACATAACAGTGCAGAAACAATATCAGTGGACAATAAACACAATAAACCCCTTCTGGAAGAACAGGAACAGCGTGCGCGATTTTATTTAGTCTCGTGGCGGGTATTCGACACAGTCCAGGCGCATGAACTCACCATTGCCATTTAACTTGAAATACTTTCCTTTTTCCTTTGAAAGCGATAGCGTTCGCTGATGAAATGATTTAGCAAAACACCATCCTTTCACTCGACCGGTCATGCACGCAGCAGCGCCCATAACACGAACAGCGAAACCCCATATAAGACATGCGAGCGGAAAGCAAATTGTGGGAATTAAGGCCAGGCTTCACCACGCAAGGGTATAAATTCCGACAAAGATCTCTCAGTCGTTTTTTGTGATAGTATTTTCAAATAGGGTTTTTTTAAATTTAAGATTGAACGCATCTGCATTTGTAAACTATTCAAAGTTTATTTTTTATTATTTTAAATGCATTTTTTAATTATTTACTTAATGTCACAATTTTATAAATAATGAAAAAATACATAAAAAAAAAAAATTAAAATTTGAAGGTTGACACATCTAGATGAGTTCAATACGTAACAAAAAAATCTTTAGTTGAAAATACCACAACAAAAAGTGACTGAGCGATCTTGGTCCGACTTTAGCCTTTGATTCCCTACACGCCCATGCATGGTGAAGCGTGGCCTTAAGGAGAAATGTGTTCTACAATCGTTCTTAGCTTGGTGGTATGGATACGCGGCATGCCACCACGTCCTCTGATTCCAGCAACTCAACACGCGTCACAATGTGAAGGACTCTACGGCCCCTCAGGCGCGAGGTATTTGGAGCAGTGGCCGGACCACGGGAGGAGCCCGTCAAGCTCATGGGTGCGCAACATACGCACGAAGCTTTCCGCGTCGCAAAGGAATAACTTTCATTTGTGCCCCGTTTTAGTCGCGTTAAAGAAGTATTTGCCGTGTAGCATGGGAGAGGGGGTTGAGCGACGTTAAATCTTTACTTCGCGTGTAACGAAACCGAGTTACAAAATAACGAATTGCTTAGATAATCGACATAACGCTTTGACCTTCAAAAATACAGTAATTGACTTCGCGATAAAGCACACTGCTCAACTATTGTAACGACACCGTTAGTGTAAAGATCAATTTTTTTTTTTGCGGCAAACCTACTTTCTCTGTGGTTCATATTTAACCAACAGTTACTTGCAGCAACAAATCGCATATTACGGCAAAGCAAGTGTTTTCAATACGTCTCGTCAGCAGCAGTGATAGGAACGGCCCAGCTGCGAAGAAGCCTCAGTTGCCAAATGCGCGCGACGTAAAAATACTGAATCACGGAGTTTTAGTCCACCTGGTGTCTGGGATCGCCAGTTAAAAGAATAAATGCTGGTTTCAGCCCTAGCACAGCCAAACGGGATCTCGCGCCAACGCATGACAACAAACGGGTCGAAATAATATTCTCGGCAACGGAATAAAAATCGATCTTTTACCGTTATCCGATTCATATCCTAGTGCTTAGTTCTGGGTGCAGTTTCTGTTTAAACATGGTCGATCAAGTGCTGTCTGGACCACATGAACTTGAAATATCGCTATTATTTATTTCTTAATGAATTCGCCATTGGAATAAACCATGTTATTGCATCGCATTTGATGCTCATTTTCAGTACACTAGAAGAGATCCAAATACTACCCAGTGCTGTTTACTAGAGTAGACAGTAAAAATGCAATTGTGTTTTATATTAAACTTTCGAAAACAAGTTTATTTTAGTAAAGAAAAAAAGTTACTAATTCAAAAGTAAAATAAATATTACTGTAATTCTGATGAGTATATTAAATATAATTGTTTTCAGAAGAATTTTTTCGAGTATGTTGCTTCATTCAGTAAAAGTAATATGCCTACGTTTTGCTTAATTCATTTTATGACTGTATTTTGTAGAACGTGTGGTCGTATTTCGTTAACTTCGCACTCTAGTGCAAAGATTATAGTTTATTATTTACGTAATTCTCTTCGTTTTACACGTAAACGAATAGGGTGATTGCAATTTTTATCAAATAAATATGTGTCTAAACTCTTCGATTTGTATTGTGAGGTTCGAACTCACTAAAAATCGATAAGTTGAAACCCATATATATATATATATATATATATATATATATATATATATATATATATATATATATATATATATATATATATATATATATATATATATATATATAAAGCGACCATTCCATTTGTTTACGTGCAGAACGATGGAAATTCGGTACACATGAACAACAGTGCTGGCCGGCGGTGGGAATTTATAGTTGCCATTTATATATATATATATATTACTTACTTCTTCAACTGAGGTTCAGCATTATGAGTTTATGCATAGAACCAATCGTGTTATTATTATAACTGGAATTTTTTTTGTTACATGAACACTGATAAAATAGTTTTCACACAGTGCTGTTTTAGAATCAGTAAGAATTTTCGTGGTTTATGTTCACTATTTATTCGTGTTTATGGTCTTATTCATTCTTTCTCCACCCTCTCGCTGATTGGTTAAAATTGCAACCTTGTAGAAAACCTTCCATCGAAAATTGCACATGGAATTACGAAAACTTCCATGAAAACAGCCACCCGATTGCCAAATCATTCGCAGAACCATCCATACAAGCTGTCATGCAAGCCTGCACGGAATTGTCC
The DNA here is from genome assembly GCA_029891345.1 of Dryococelus australis. Taxonomy (NCBI): domain Eukaryota; kingdom Metazoa; phylum Arthropoda; class Insecta; order Phasmatodea; family Phasmatidae; genus Dryococelus; species Dryococelus australis. The sequence continues at coordinate 29,810,918 of CM057001.1, forward strand.
AAGGAATTGTTCTTCGTGGCATATTGTGTGTGATATAGCCTACTCTCACACGTGAAGGGAAAGGCTTATTTCTTTACTGTGGCAAACTGTTCGTCATGAGGAATTATTTAAGACTCCTTCGCGAGTGGTGTTTATGTTGTGACGAGGGCGATTCTTATGTCTATATTATTTCGCAATTAAATATTATATATGTGGCATTAGTGCCTGTTATGCACGTTGGAAGGCGGTGAAAATGCGCGCGCTTTCAATCCTCTCTTTGTTTCTACAGGTATTCTCCCGGAGCGATATGGTATTTTATATCTTTTAAAATGACAAAGAAGTGAAAATAAGCAGCAAGATATATGTTTAAAAACTATATTTACTGCTATTTAACGAAAAATGTATTTAAGAACGAGGATAAAAATGGCAGCTGGTAATTATTCTTAGCAGTCGTAAGTTCAGATATTACGCGTTTTATTTTCCTGTCAAATACCGCTCGTTTTTATTCCTTGCTCTGGGGCTTATAATCTCCAACATCTGCAACATTTATCAGTTAAAATTTTTAAGGTAATATTAAATTTAATAATTCCTGTTTCTGTCGTTTTCTGTCTCACAGCAATAAATATGAAACATCAGGACACAGAAATATATAGCCTGTTTCACTGTAAGTGCTAGATAACTAAGCTTACATTTTACTGTAAGTGCTAGATAACTAAGCTTACATTTTATTGTAAGTGCTAGATAACTAAGCTTACATTTCACTGTAAGTGCTAGATAACTAAGCTTACATTTTACTGTAAGTGCTAGATAACTAAGCTTACATTTTACTGTAAGTGCTAGATAACTAAGCTTACATTTCACTGTAAGTGCTAGATAACTAAGCTTACATTTTACTGTAAGTGCTAGATAACTAAGCTTACATTTTACTGTAAGTGCTAGATAACTAAGCTTACATTTCACTGTAAGTGCTAGATAACTAAGCTTACATTTTACTGTAAGTGCTAGATAACTAAGCTTACATTTTACTGTAAGTGCTACATAACTAAGCTTACATTTTACTGTAAGTGCTAGATAACTAAGCTTACATTTTACTTACTTTTGCAATTATTAATTATATATATTTTCCATATTCTAGCAAATACTTATAATATTTTCCTTCAAACCTTGACTATGAAATAACTTATATCACTTATTCAAATTACTTGATTTTTATTATTTGTGTCTTAGGATAAATAATAAATAGTTATTTTTACACTCAGTTGTCGAAAACACCCAGGAGCAAATTGTGTGCTAGGAATAAAGTTGCAAACAGTTTAAAATTTATAAGTTCAACAGCCCTTGGCAGAAGTATAAAATAGTGGAAAGAAATATAAATTAATGAAGTCTTTTTGTAACCATCGCCTAACATGCTTTTTGAATCCAACGCCTGTTACATAGATAGTACACTCTACTTTGCTGTTCTTCGAATTGAGGACATCCAGGCACCATGCTTGCACAAAATCAAGTACTGCAACAAAGTGATTGGTCCTGTCGGGGTGAGCGTACACGAGAAAGGATATAACGGCCGAATCTCACAGGTCGAGGGAATATTTTCTCACAATTTTGACTGCTACGCACAGAAACACACACACTCGAAGAGTTTACGTACAGGTTCACAACTGGTTCCGTAGACTTTAACCATTTTTATTCATATTTAATTTGTGGTTTCTGGTATCGCAAATTGAACTTTTTTTTTTGACGCGTGCTATAGTTAATCTGGCGAAGAACGTGTAACTTCAACACAACAAAATAAGCAGTAATATTACTGTTCCGCGACCAGTGGCATGAACAATCCATAATTAGGGACAGCAAAATTTAGCGAATTCATTTCGGGACAAGATAGACGCCAAACACATATATAGTGACGCCATTTTCGCAATTGGATCATAGTTCATAAGGCCCGCCCTGCACCCCTCTGAGCCAATAGCAGACTTACAAGGAAACACCTTGCGAATCCCGTAACTGCTAATGAACGCACAGCTGAGGCTCCAGTATGCAGAGGACTGAGGAGTCTAGCTTACAGGTCATTGAACTCGCGAAATTTCCTTATCTCTAGTCATAGTCTCAACTTAAGGCTTTGACACTGTTCATGAATCGGTTACCCACAGGAAAGATCACATTCGGTACTGAGCCTCGTAGAGTACAGTACCGGTCCAATATAACCTTCCTCTGCAACATGTAGACGATAGTCTACAATGGGCATGAAAGAGTGAATGCTGTGGCATGACAAAGATCCCTTCCCCCATGAAATCAGCAACAACTTTACGTTAACGTTGTGCCCGTTTGTCGTGGAATTGCCTATGTTTTACAATGTTATTTTCTGTTGTAGTAAACATTTACATTTCCGATACGTCTACGGAGTCAGGAACAGGTCCGGTCTTTAATTTAAGAAACAAATAACGACGTCGAACGTAAATTGTTTTGTGTAAAATTAAAAAAATATATATATATGTATTAGTTGTTTTATACCCTTGTTTGTTGCGTTTCATCGTGATTGATATTCGATCGCGTGTTACGCATGGCAACGAGTTGTTGCACACGAGAACATGCATCATCACTGCCAAGTTTCGTTTGACAGGTATCAGCTAGCATGGCCTACCGGTGTTGTGTAAGCATCAGATTGCCAGCCTCATTTCCGCCCCGCACCAACAGGAGAACGGTTTGCGAAAGGTAATTTGCCGCCAGCTACATCATCAAAGTCGCGTGGGACTTGCCATCACGTGGGTTGTCCCGTAGTTCGGTTAGCGAGAGGGCAACGCCGACGTAATCTCGCGGCCTTGGAGCTCGCGATTTCGGTCCGCGGGTCGCATTTTTCCCAGATGCCGGACAACCCTTCCTTTTTTTTTTTTTTTTTTTCTTTCGGACGGAAGACAAGGATGCCTGGCGGGACCTAATTAACGTCGGGGAATTTCGCGGTTTTGCGGATCAGCGCAGGCGGAAACAACTGACTGTCGCCAGCTGACAACAGACTTCCCCGAGGACTACGGCGGCACAGGGGAGCTTCGCACGCCACTGAATTAATAATCGCTAATTAGCGGCGTTCAGCTGAGCGCGTGCGGATTACTGCGCATTTATATCGGTGCTCCATGGCGGATGTGCCGATGCTGTACGCGCCTGGAATTTATGTGCGTCCCCGACGAGAGAGAGAGAGAGAGAGAGAGAGAGAGAGAAGCAGGTGGGCAGAAAGAGAGACAAAATAGGGGTGGATGGAAGAGGTGGGTAAAGAGTGGAGTGGAGAGAGCAGAGAGCGTAGGAATCTGATCCCCTGGCTAGCCGGCCCTCATTATTTGTCCATTAATTATGGGACCGCCGACCAATCACGGCGCACCTGTTTGCCCCCCCCCCCCCCCCCCCCCGGGTCGTCCAATCGCCGGAGAGGCCATACTTCACCTGGCCCCGGACTCTAGCGGGACCACGCGTGCGTCGAAAAGCTCTTCAATTTAAAATTCTCTCCCGCTCTCTTTCTCTTTATTGCGCTTCCCCTTTCTCTCCAATCTGCCTCCGCCCCCTCTTACCATTCGTATCTTTTTATAATTTATTTTTAGGAAATTACACACGACCTTTTGTTTGGCATTTCCAGTAATTGCTTCCATTTAAACTGCCAGATACAATAAGTCTGGCGGTCACAGACTGCGCGCTAAATGGTCGTAAGTGAAGCGGAGCGAATCGCGAAGCCACTAATTCCGAGTTCGCGCCGGCCGGGGTTACAATACGGCCAGTGGAGTAACAGCTGTCTTATCGCGAGTACGTCTGGCTTTGACCCAAACATCGGCACGTTCACTTCCTAGAGGGAATCCAGCTGTACTCTAGTCACTTCTTCTCGAACTTTTGTTAGATGCTGTCGTGAGCTACACGGGTAATACATTTGATGAAATATTACACACTCTTAGAAATTATTCGCAAATGTGCCACACCAGTGTACGGATACAGTAACTCTAACTTATTTTCCCCATGCATCCATGGCAGTGTTCCTGAATTTACCCAGGAAGGAGTCAAATGCCTAGGCAAGTTCCCCTAATCTCTATAGTAGCCATGCTCATCATTCCTATATTTGCAGTCTCATATGTAGAGAGACCTGCAAAATTCGCGTTATTATTTGAAGGCATTTAAAACTTCAAACTCGTTTACTTCTGCAATACATTTGTCATTGGACCGTTCCTTTGTTGACACGCCCCCGGATAACTCTGCGCCAATAAATGAACACATCACAATCGTGTGCCCCCAATCAAGTGTAGGTTACTCAGGAAGGGAGTGACTTATACATATATATATATATATATATATATAGGGGGGGCAGGTAATGGAGAAACGACGCCGGCTCGAGTATATAAAGTAGGCCTACTGTGAATTTTAGATGGATGCCAAAAAAAAAACGCGAATTTGCATGTCCCTACTCATTCATGGTAAAGTGTGAGCACTTTTTGAAGCTGTTTCATCAAACATAGTGACCAATAAATACATTTCATTCTGGCCTCGGACTTTTAGTTTTGGGTATGATGATTGTAAACACTGTGTTTATTGCTCACATGTCAGGGCTTACATTAACAAGTGGTGGAAGGATATAAATTTGTTGAAAGAAAAAAGTAACTAGGGCTTCAAAAGTGCTCACTTTATTGTGAACGGCCTATAATGCCTTTTCCATACTATGTATAGGTTAAAAACTCCACTCACAGTCTAGGAAGTTAACCAAGATAATTTTTCACAGTGTAGCTTCAATGAATTGTCAAATTTTCGATAATACCTCGTGCCCCATCGGTTTGTGACATTATGAGGTGAAAAAAAAAAAACGTATGGTGTCAGTTTATTTGTAATTTATTTCCTTTCGGGAATAACCTTTTTTGAACTTGCCTTCCTGTCTTTAATTTTTTTTCTGTGGTGTGCGTGCGTGTGTGTTTGTGTGTGCACGCGCGCGTGGACGAGTGTCATTGAAACAGTTCGTATCTTGCTGAAACGTGTTCAGTAGAATTTCATATTCAAGTTCGAAATAACAGATAACAAACACTGTTCTCAACAAACATTGCTCACTACTAGGACCCCCCTCTTTTTTCTCGAAAAGATTCGACCATGACTAACTGTACTGGAAAACACTTTAGTTCGGAAACAATTTCCTAGCTGGATGATTTGAACTGTCATGCGTCTGAGAGGTGTCCCAGCCAATCACGGAAGTTCAGTGCCGGAGTAACTTAATTCTGATAGGCCCAGTCAAATGCAGAAGGTACCCCCACACAGACACACGGCCAATAGCCTAAGGGTGCCTGCTTGTGTGCACGTAGAATGTTGATATCTATCCTACGCACAAATATATTCGCGAAAAATATATGGCCCTACTCATTACTCGGAGTTGCCTTTCTGTGAGTTTTCAAAGATATCTCCTGATACTTTTTCAACTGGGTGAAACGCAAATATAATTTAGAACGAATTTAACTGTTGGAGACCTTCCATCAACAGGCTTTTGTAAAATTCGGAACTTCAGCAGAGTGCGGGGATACGCGAACAGATATGAATTTGGTTTTATGTTTTGTAAAGACTGTTCACGGTAAAATGAGCACTTTTGCAAGCCCTGCTTAAGATCTACTTGTATGCACGTTGCGTATTCTTCCGCCTTATGTAAAAGTAACATTGCCATGGGCCTCATCACTTTGTTTATGCGTCGGTCAAGTGAAACTGTAGAGTTATTACAAAAGTAAATATTTTACAAATCTGCTCATTTTTACGCTTCAATGCATTTTGAAAACAGAAATCGAAATGAATCATTAACATTATTCTCAAATAGTTACCTAACATTTTTTATTTGACGTTAAGATATGGAACTGCTTTCCATTCATTGTTACCAACTTTACTGGGTGCATGTCACTGAGTGCGCCCGTTATTATGCAGGCAGAGACAGTGACTTTTTTTTAAAGGTTGATTTCAAAAGTGCTCACTTTATCTTGAACAGCCTTTAGTTAACTCACTGTTCTATAAAGTGTGAAGAAACGATCAATGAAATGATTAGAGACCTCAAAAATTCGTTACTTCAATGACCCACAGGCTAGACTCTACAGTCTTATGTACAAATATGCCGACGTCAACTGCACATTGGTTGTCTGCTTCCATAGTGGGGGGGGGGGGGATGATTGGGTCAGCGTCCTCTAGGAAGTGCCAAACACCATATAACGAATGGCTAAAGTTATACGAACAAACGTGTTTTGAATTCTAGCTTGTCCCAAATTGAATCCGCGAATTCTTCAGGTAGCTAGAAATGAGGCATCTTTCTCTCTAATCTGAGCATCTTACATGTAAATGAAATTGTAAAAGAACGGACGGTAACGAGTATGGACTGTGAAATTCATTTGGGAAGTTAAACTCCTGCGACATGGGCACTTATATTTCTGCTTCTATTGGTCCGCAGTGAGTTAGACACGCCCCCGACAATTCTCATCCAATAAGAGACCAGCAAGCAAAACAATGGTTAACTCCCGTGCCACCTGGTCTGGGGTTAAATTGGACCATTATCCAATCATCCAGTGAACTACTAAATTATGGTCAGTTGTATAAAGAATTGTTGAATCTAGCGTGTTGTCTAGTCTCTCATGCTTAGGGCCAAGTGTTTTCCGCGGATATATCTATGCGCAGGCGATACTTCAACTTCGTAGGTGCACTTATCCTTTGCCTATTGGCCGCGTGTATCTGTGTGGGAATAAATTTGATACTCGACTGGGCCAATCAGACTTAAGTTATCCCGACACTGAATGTCCGTGAATGGCTGGCAGAGAGGTAATACCCGTGATAGTTGACATCCTCCAACCACGAAATTAGTTAAAAACTAACGTGTTTTGCAATACAACTAGTGCTGGAATACTTTCGCATAAATCAGGTGGCTCTACGTTACGAGCTACAACTGCTGTCAGTTTACCAGCAAGTATAGTTAGGGATAGGAAAAATTCGCGAGTTCAGTGACCTGTAGGCTAGATTTACAGTCCTGTGTACATCAGAGCCTCGAGTGTTTGTTCATTGGCTGCTGCCCCAGTGTTACCTCACACCTGGCAGTACGGGATTCGCTGGACGGGCGTGTATTAATAAACTGTGAACCAATGGCAAAGGTGACTTCACTGTATGTGTGTTTGACGTCTATCTTGTCCCGAAATAAATTCGCGAAGTTTTCCAGTCCCTAGGTTTAGTAATGTAGAATGCTTGAAGATAATTTAATTAACACTATATTATGTTCAAAAACTAAATATGGATTTAAAAAAAAAACATAGACTAACACAGTTCGAAATTCTGGGTTGCTTTACTCACCACACCGGGCTGTTTACTAGAGGATTAACGGAATCTTGTACCTATGATTTACCGATAGTTTGATGAATTGAGTTCAGGCATATTATTAACACTGGCAATTTCAGCTATCAGTGTTACCGTATATTTATAGTAGATACTATTCTACGATTACACTCATGATTAGAGACGTGAAGAATTCGTGGATTCATTTCGAGACAAGTTAGAATTCAAAACACGCCTGTTTATATAACTTTAGGCATTGCTGCACACGCTATTTGACAGCTCCTGTAGAATGCTGGCTCAATCGTCTCCTTCTACACGACAGCAGACAACCAGTGTGCAGTTAGTATCGGCATATTTGTACATAAGACTGTGGAGTCTAGCCTGCGGGTCATTGAACTCGCGAATTTTTCAGGTCTCTACTCATGATTCACAACTTATTACAGAGCAATTTTACTCGGGCCTTATTTGAAAAAGAGAATATAGTACATCTTCTTGTGCAGCATTTAGCTATACAAATCACTTGCGAAGTTTTGACAAGCCGGTTAACGTTCATTTATCTTCTTCCAGTTACGATGGAATTCTTCTATCTTACTTCCTGGATTCCAGGAACACTTTTTAATCTTCGGCCCCCTTGCGAGTGTGCAATCTTCTCCCCTTCCTGTGAGAGTGAATCTCAAGTAGGAGTTAGTGGAAGAAGCGCCTTACATCACTCGAAAATGAGGCCAGTCTGTTCAGACATTCTCGATTGGGGAAATGGTTGCAGAAAATGGAAAAATAACGCTTCGAGTGCTACATTTCGGCAATGCTATCAATGCCTCGAAAGTCAAATATCCGCACTGGTTTAGTTTCAATATTTCGTTCTTGTTTTCCAGTATCTTAAAATAAGCTTACATGCCACCAACAAAAAATTCCGTAAATTAACTTTAGGTTGATCAGTAGGTGTCAATAAATTTTGCGAATACATTTGGCGCCAGCGCAGACTTATCAGTCATTTACATACTAGGATTACAGTTGTTTATTCATCCGCTGCTATAATACGGCGTAACATAATCATTCTCTATCCTTGATTATTAATTATGCTGTCGCGATATTTCTCCCTATTTATTACTGGCTAAGTGTCGCTCAAGGTGGGGCAAAGAAACCGTGGTCCAATGTCAGATGGTAACATCAACCCATTCAGACCCAGTGTACACAGTTGTGTATAATCCGCACGTGTACGTAATTTTTTGTCTTTGCTGCACACTGTGAAGCTCAGTAACCACTGATCTTACATGTGGGTAAATGACTCGCAAACCGTCTTACTGTCCTTAGGTCATATTTGATTCATATAACTGTAGCCGAACTTAAAACTTTGCAGCTCATTGGCTGTGACATCGAAAAAAGTATTGTCTCGACTTAAGTACAGCACGCACCATACAATGTATTGTTTGCAACGCATGAAACCGAAAATTAAAGAGGGTCTGAAAGGGTTAAAATGTTCGTGTTTATAGTTTGATCTGCAGCCGAATAAGTGGCGTGGAGAGATTTTGGCGGCTCTTAACCCTTTCATGCCCAATGTAGACAACCGCCAACATGTTGCATAGGAAGACTATATTTGACCGGCGCTGTACTCTGCGAGGCTCAGTGCTCAATGATCTTCCCTGTGACTAACTTATTCCCTAAATCATGCTACTGTTCTATGTTATGATTGGTTAATATCACTGATCAGCGAACACAAAGCCTGCAGCTTATTGGCTGTGATAACGAAACAAATTCTTTGCTAGCTTAAGCCCAGCACGCGTCAAAAACTGTATAATTTGCGAAACCAGGCCCCCATAAATTAATGTGCAAATGAAATGCTTGGGGACGCAGCCTGGCTGAAGGCATTTTTCAAATCCGAGCCCTGAAGGCATGCAGGCGTTAAGGGCGACCCAGGCATGCGTATCACGCCTCATCGTAGCCTCTAGGTGCGAACCACTAAACTGGCGCGTCGTGTTCCCGTCGACAACGCGCCATGAAACTTCCAGTGGTGATCACATAATTCTGTGCCTCAGTACTACAGGTAAAATTGTGCTGCACGCGTCTATACCGTTTTTAAAAAAAATTGTCCACTGGGATGTTCGTACATAAAAATGACCACGAAAACACGCGATTTAGCCATTTTTACAAGCGAAAAATTTGGCTTCGGGGATAAATAGAGATCCAAAAAATTGTATACACACGCGCAAAGTATTTTAAACGCTATTACTAATATATATTACATATTAATAATATAGTATAAGCCGACATCGCCCAAGCACGCTGGGCAATTTCTCTTATAAGGTTTTTTCTGCTGAAGTTTTGCACATCACTTGGCGGCATGGGCAGGCGGCCGCCTTAACAACGAGGTCTGGAGAGCCGACGAAGGTGAAGCGAGGAGGAAATGGAGAAGAGCCGGAATCCAAGGGCGGGGAAACGGGATATCTCCGAGAAAACCCGCCGAACAGCGGCATCGTCTGGCACGATTCACGCGTTCAGAAATCTGAGAGTGACCACGCCAAGAATCGAACTTGGTTCGACTTGGGGGGGATGCGACCGCTCTAGCCACCACGCCACCGCGGCCCCGCGCCGCCGAACGAAGTTGCGCATGCGTGGAACTCCATAGTTGTTAATACACTCTAAACTTAAATCAGTGGCCTATAACTAGGGACAGGTGATTTTCGCGAAAATATTTATGGCCATGCTAGACTTCAATATCCTACGTCCACAACCACAATTTCCTCGGGTTATTGGCCAGGTGTCTACGCGAGAAGACATGTTCCAATTTGACTGGGCCAATCATAATGAAGTACTCCGATACTGAACGTCCGTAATTCGCAGGCAGAAACTTGAGGCACGTGCCATTTAAAATCACCCAACCTGGAAAGAGCATATGAACTTAAGTGTTTTGGAATACAACTTGTCCTGAAATCTTTTCGCGAAAAACACCTGTCTCTACAGATAACTAATTAATACAGTGGTTGAACTTCACTGATTTATTTGTGATTTACCACTGAATTTCAATAATTTCACTGCTATAAATCACTTGTTCCCACTTAATGTGCTTGATTCGCCGGTCAGCAGTAGCTTATCAACTGACTTTCGGTGAAATATTTTTCACTGATTGATATCACTGATTCCGATTAAGAGTGTAGGAACCGAAAAAAATACGCCATTTCATCTGAGAGGTAAGAGTTTAAAAAAACTCTTCTGTATTTAAACTACCTTTTCATTTTGTTCACGTCTCATACTTTTAACGAGTTGTGATCAGGCCATAGTAAGAACACCCCGATTTATTCGACAGAAGATCCCGTCCACTTTTCTTTCAAATCAATTTTCCACTTTTCTTTCGAAGCACTTTTCTCAGATACACTTTCACACTTGGGCGGTTGTAACTGGGTTCCCTGGTTTGTCATTTGCTTCTGATTGCAAGCGGGAGCGTCTATTCCTATTTTAAAAAAAGGATTTGACTGTATTGGGGACACGGCCGTTTGTTTTGCGTGAATATGTCTACGTTGACGCGCTCGGACGCCTTGATGTTTATTTTACGTTCCCGACACCGCTTCACCCGATCATATGGGGTTTTATGGGTATCAATGGATTGCTTTTGAGATGCTCTTTCCAACCGTATACGATTTCTCTGTTTCGACTTGGCTTTTTGACAAGTATAGGCCAACATTGTGTTAAGGTTTCTTTATTTTTTTTACATTAAACCCACACAGTTTCACCATAACCATGCCACACAAATGGTCTTATACACGCAATCGATTGATTTTGACGAGCGCTGTCGATTAAAACTTAAAGGAGCGTCGTAGTTTATCCTAGTCAAAAGTTACACTACGCGGAATTTATGAGACGCGGTGAAACGAACTCAAAATTGCGGCGTGACCCTCCCTCCCCCCCCCCCCCCCGCACGATAACCACGCGCGATTTTTGGCAGTCTTCACTCAACGTAACATATTCTTTGATCCTTTGGCAATCGAGTGATGTAATTGAATTTTGAATGTAGACGATAGATTCGGAGCTGCAATGCCAAACTGTATCCTCCGATTTTGTCATCATTGGATTTTCTGGATTGCCTCCGACTATGGTTGCAAATTTAAAGACGTATTCAAGTCAAGAAAAACTATTTAATATTTCAGTGTATAGTTTCTTTCAAGAGAGAAATTGATTTGTTGCACATTTATAAGTTTGGTCTCTGAGACTCCCGATCGTCTCGCGTGTGACACCGACATTTTACCTGCATCGATTTTTTTTTTTCTCCTGCACCAGCAAATTTACAAGACGTCTATCCAACCTTGGATGATAATTTTCATCGTTGTTCGCGGCTGTGCTGGCTGGTCGGGGCGAATACGCACGGCGTAGCTGACAACGGTTGACTTCTAGGTCCGATGGGGACCCACGCAAGGCCGACCCGTCCACTCTTGATGACACGTGCAGAGGTATTGGTCAGCACACATGGGCACGGGCCGGGCCCGGCACGGTACAAGGTTGAAACGGGCCCGGCCTGGCGCCCTGGGTGCCGTGTGCCGTGTGTTCCCGGCCTTACCCTATAGCCAGGGACAGGGAAATTTCGCGATTCTATTTCGGGACAAGATAGACGCAAACACACATACAGTGAAGTCACCCTTGCAATTGGTTCGTAATTTATTAATACACCCCCCTCACCCCGCTGAGCCAATAGCAGACGTGCAAGGAACCAAGTAGCGAATCCCGTACTGCCAGGTGTGAGGTAACACTGGGGCAACAGCCAATGAACAATCATCTGATGCTCTAGTTTACACATGACTGTAAAGTGTAGCGTACAGGTCATTGAACTCGCGAAATAATACCTATCCCTACCTATAGCTCCGGTGATGTGGGGCGCTACTTGCGCAGTGACGTCACTGTTTCCTTATTGGCTCAGTTGGTGGGCATATCCTAGGTGATGCAACGTGGCCGGAAATGTTGGACCGGAATTATTTATTTAAGTGTTATTCTGGAGAAATCTATACCCTTCCTTTCCACATATTTCGAAGAGGTTTATAAACCCTGGGTGGGGCCGAGGAAGAGAGGAATCGGCTCCTGTCAGCGGCCATGGCCACACAAATTAAGATGAGTATGTTAAAGACTTCTCAGGTCTTTAGAAAAGGGAAAAAATCATGTTTCTTTAAAAAAGGTAATAATTACTATTTTCATTTTTCATCACAGTAGAGTGAGATTTAATGTGAGGTTTTGAAAAATCGCTTTAAAAGAGAATTTTCCGCTCCTTACCGTATGGAAATTATTGTGTAGTTTTAAATGGAAGCTCGTATTTTGCAGCGGAAATTTTATGGGGGTATAGATTGTGACTATTATGATTGAATGCTCATACAAAAATAAAATGGACAAACTTTTGTATTTATGCTCAATGTAGAACGGAGATTTTTCACTTTCTTGTATATCTTGTATATTTTAATGTAAATTTTCAACGTTTTGTAATTATGAAAAAAAATACGTTAATATACGTAACTTACAGATAAAAGGGGTTTTCTTTCTTTTTCCATAAGGTACACGTATGTCCTTTGGCAGGGCTAATATTCGTTTTATGCCCGACATAACATTCTTACATCTTGAAAATTTAATAATCTTTTACAATAGAATTTTTCTCAGTAACGAGAACAGGTAAATTAATCTTGCGAAGGTGGTTGAAAGTAGCCGGCAGTGTGCTGTCGTTGACATTGCACGTGAATATTGAGAGACAGCCCTGTTGGCCAAACAGGCGAAAATACGAGTTTTCTCGGTGGTTAAAACTGGAAAATAATTGTAGTAATTTAAAAGTGCCAAAGCCAGAAATAATCACTTTAAGAAGCTCTCCATTTACGATACTCGTTCTTCTCAAAACAGTGTTTTAAACTATAGCGACAGTGCTGTATTGTTTGTAAACAGATTGTTGTATTAAAACTGTGAAGTGTGTAATAAAACTGTGAACCATTTGCAAAGGTGACTTCACTGTATGTGTGTTTGACGTCTATCTTGTCCCGAAATAAAGTAGCAAAATTTTCGTATCCCCAGTAATAAAGTAGGTACTCTGATACTGAACGTCCATTATACGCGGGCAGATACTTGAGGAACGTGATGTTTAAAATCATCCAACCACGAAAGTGCATATGAACAAAAGTGTTTTGGAATGCAGCTGGTATCGAAATATTTTCGCGACAAGTACATGTCCCTGTCTATTCGCAGTATCTCCACACTTTTTTAATCAGTCCTTTGAAAAATCACCCCATGCATTACGTGATTGGTAGTTTCAGAAATATGCCAAGCATCACAAGCGTTTTGTTCTTCTTTAAACATATTTTTTTTTTTATTAAATTAAACTTTTGCTTATATTTTATGTACCCGTTATAACATTTAATTTATTATATACAGGAATAAAACACAGATAATATAGGTGTGTAGGTAATGCATGAGAAGAAATAGTTCTCATGGAAAACTTCATTAAACTGAGTGCTCAGAAATGTGATGTGCTGCCCCTTTGGTGTAATTCTCTAGACTTCGTTAAGCTATGTTCGCGTGAGTCGGAGAAAAAGCATTTAACCCTTTCAAGGCCATTGTAGAAAATCGTCTACTTGTTGCACAGGAAGTTTATATTTTACCAGTGCTGTACTCCGCGAGGCCCAGTGCCCAATGATCATCCCTGTGGTAACTGATATCTAAACCGCGCTACTGCTCTACGTTATGATTGGTTCATATTACTGTAACCGGACATACAGAGTGGTCCAGGACATACATGCTACCACTACTAATTATAATAGTTCGTTTATAAAAATGAATAAAACGGAGAGAAAATAGGCGTGTTGGCAATGTTTATTAAGAAATAGTTCTCATGTGAAATGTTATTAAAGTGAGTCCGCACAAATGCGGTGCGTTGGCCTTCGTGTGTAGTTTTCTAGACTCGGTTAAGTTTTGTTTACATGAGGTCGAGGAATATCCTGAAGGCGGGGCTTCAGAAAAGTTAGAAGTAACCGTGAACGGACTATAGAGTGAAATGACTTACCGTTAGATCACGTTCGCCAACTGGCGAAAGTAGCGCGCCCTGTGATACAAGATCGACGTTCCTACGTAATATCAGACTGGCGGAAACGATGATTCCCAGCCTTTTATTAAAACTTCTAGCTGCCGATTTGTTGTGAGGAGGAATATAATAAGACGCTTAATAACTAGGGACACTCAAATTTCCCTGTTTTTTTTTTTTTTTTTTTTTTTTTTGCTTGCGAGAAAACATTTTCGTACTTCGCTGGCCAATCAGAGTTAGGTTCCTCCTGCGATGTGCGACGGTGATTGGCGAGCTGATGCGTAAGACGCGTGACCCAGTGATCATCCAATATCAAGACATTTGATCTGAGCTAAAGTATTGTGAAATGCAACTGGTCCTGAAAACTTTTCGCGAAAATCGGGTGTCCCTATTAATTAATAACACAAATTGTTACAGTAACCCAAAGAGAAACGCATTTTAATTCCTAAAGTGTTAAATTCGTTTTTATATGAGGCGTGGCGTGGACAGACTAGGCATGTACTTTTCAGGAGCGATACGTTGTGAATTTTAGGAGCTGTGCGTTAAAAATCCTGTTACGAAAAATTGTATTTATTTTTCGATGTGACACAGCCTTAAGAAATGAATAGTGCATTTTATAAAGGTAAAGTCGATTAACACAAAAAAAATGCTCGCATTCTTGAGAACTTGAGTAACTACTCTATAAATCTGACTGAATGAGTTTAGGATCACCGTGAGCTCAGTTATTTCTCATCTCTTTATCGGGGGAGACAGTGAAACGTGCAAAGAACCAGCAAACTTGTAACAGTCCGATTAACTGTTCATTTCTAAATTTCACTGGAGAACTCGGAACTGGATAGCTGACGATTTTCGCGATCTTTCACTGTCAACGCCACGATTTCTGATTTATTGTGATTTTCACTCCAACATTTTTCATCGCCATATTTGATAGTTGCTCATAAGCTATAAGCGCGTCGGCGACTCCCAACCCATGTCAGCCGACGCCGGCACCAGAAAGAATATGGCGAAACCAGAAACAAAATGGAACAACCATAAACGCGATGGCGGGTGAATCGCTAGAATTTTTGATCGGACCTGGTTGCTCGTCCTGACAAAATGTCTTTGCGCCACACAACGAAATCGTAACAGTTAAAATAAATTATACAAAAATTGGATCAGTTTTGTATAAATTACTGGTATAATTTCGAATGTTAATATTTCTGAGATTCTTTCGATTTGTCTTTCGGGAACCCATGACTTCATTTCCTATTGTAAATAATATAATTTTTATGTAGGAAAAATTACTGTTTCTTGTATGTAATAAGCAGGAGTGGAAAAATGATCTGTGAGGCAAGAAATTAAGGGTACCTGGAAATTGCATCGAGCCTAAATTGGGACAGTGTTTGATAGGGAAACAAAGTAATAAATATTGATCCCTGAGGTCCCTTCAAGTGAGTAAACGGGAGTTTAATCACCGGAGATCCAAGCTCTGCTGTGGTTCACCTGTTACCATCGTAGACGTTCCGCAGCTCGGTCGCTCCTTCATCTCCTCGGGGTAATTAGTTCCGAAGAACAGCTGCGACGCACGAGTGTCTGCAAGCCCGGCCAAATCGAGGGCTCAACTAGTTTTCTCCCCGCTCTGCCTCGAAGCCATCGAACTGCGGACTTTGGTAGGCTATCGGATAACTGCTGCGTGCTCTTCTCCAGGCATCGTGCGTTCAGTATACGCCCTGCTCTCCCCGTCTCATCCTCCTTCCCCCTTCTCCGTCGTGGGTTCACCTCCACCCCTCTACCACTACCCCTTGGGGCCACGCGATATTAATTAACTGGCATCTCCTCCAACCCCCCCCCCCTCGACTTTATCCCCCTGCGTCCTGTGTAATCGCATCATGGTCCGCGATGACGAGGGGTGGTGCACGGGTTGAGATCAGACCCGCCAGGACGCATTGTCGCTCGGCCTCTGTAGTTACACGGCCTCGCCTGATCCCGTTGAGGTGCTCCCTCCCCCTTTCTCCAGTCATCGTCAACCCCTTTGCAAACATCCACCCCTCCGGGACAAGCCACGGCCTCGACTACCCCTCGTGTCCAGCCAGCCCGGACAACTGGTTTCTTAAAGTGAAGTGAGGAGATTGTGTCGTCAGACCCGATTAGGGTGAAGCTAGATGAGAATGGAGCAGCGTCGGAATGCAAGGGTGGGGGAAATCGGAGCTCCCCGAGGAAACCCGCCAACCAGTGGAGTCGTCTACATGATTCAAATATGCGAAAATCCGATAGTGGCCCCTCCGGGAATCGAACACGGTTCGCCTCGGGAGGCGAGCAGTCTAACCACTGCACCACTGCGGGCCCAGTTTCGTGTATAGGCTGTTCGCGGTAAAGAGAGCACATTTGAGAGTCCCGCTTAGTATCTACTTGTATGCAAACTGTGTATTCTTCCATCATACGTAAAGTTAACTTTGTCATGGTATAGGCTATTCATGGTAAAGTGAGCACTTTTGAGATACCTCTCATTTGGAAAAATAGTCAACAAATATATTTTATTTTAGCCTTAGACGTTAACTTCAGAGTGCGCTGGAATATACACTCTGTGTTTATTACTTACATAGCAATATTTATTTGCAAAGGCGGTTAAAGAATAAAAATGACTGAAAGAAAAAAGGAACTAGGGCCTCAAAAGTGCTTTCTTTACCGTGAATAGCCTTTACTCATCACTATATTCATGCGTTGGTCAAGTGAAACTGGGAAATTATTAGAGAAGTGAATTGTTTACAAATAATCTTATAATTACAAACATTTGAACCCTTTCAGTGACAGTTTCCTCTAAATGGGACGTTGCATATGAAGTGGCTTGAATTATGTGGACTGTACACAGGAGAACATGCCATATAATGAGAGAGGTTCCCGACGTGTGAGAGAATTCATTCTCTGCTGAGGCTCCGGAGTCTCATAAAGTACTGCTGCCAGTAACATATAGCACACATAGATTTCTATTGGCCCCCGATGTAAGACAAAGCGTCGTCTTGATATCAGAACGCTTCCAAAAAAAAAACGCTTCCAAAAAAAAATATGTGTTTGTTGCAACGCCTAAAATTATATATATATGTATAATTTTGACTAAAAAGGTATAAAAAGTACAAATAAATCATTTTAGTATTTACGAATTGTTGCTTAACACTCTTAATTGGACGCTAATTCAAGAAAATACTTTCTCTCCGTCGTTGCTAACTTTACTGCGTGAATGCCAATCAGTGTGCGTTATAAAATATATGCAGGTAGAGGGGCAGCAACATTTTTCAAAGGTTCATTTCAAAAGTACTCAAGTATATTTGCACAGCCTATATCGGTAAGAGACGTCTGCATATAACTTTCACAAGACTGTGTGGTTTGTAGTGAATTTTCTCGTCTAATGTACATCTCCTCATACACGACTTGAAATTAACTTGAGCGTAGTGAAGTAGTGACTTGTTAGCAAATACTATAATTTAGACGTATTATTTAAAGGTGCAAAAGAATTTGAAAACGTATGTATTCTTTTAAAATTATATATTAAAAAATATACAATATAATATATCTTATTCTGCCCTTCTCCTTCACTTCTATTGGCTGAATTTGTTCTACAGCGCAGTGTATATTACCAGAGATGTATGGTGGTATTTTCAAAATAAGTTTCCATAAAAAACTGAAATAAGCTATAAACCAGTAATCCAACATGGCGTGTGTGCCAGTCTTTAGCCTTGTCTGTACTTGGAGACATGTTTCTAGAAACACTGTTTCGAAACAACAGTCTACAAAATGTTTCATGTTTTTTTTTTTTTTTTTTCTTCCAAATACTTTGGAAATTGTTTGAATCGAAATTCAATACCGTCCGCCACAACATTTCCGTACACAGTAAAAATATTTTTGAATATCTTACCGAGAATTTTTGTTCGTTTACATTTACAAACCTTTCTAAAAGTGCAATAATGTCTTTAGCAAAAATTTGCTCTTTATGGTGTTACGAAGGCCATATTTGTAATATATCTTTATAAAAAGTTACTATAGGCTATTAACGCTAGAATGAGCACTTTTGGAAGCCCTGCTTAAGATATACTTGTATGCACGTTGTGTATTCTTCCATATTATGTAAAATTAACATTGCCATGGACCTAAGAACTTTATTCATGCTTCGGTAAAGTGAAACTGTGACATTATTAGAAAAGAAAACATTTTTAAAATTTGCTCATTTTTACACTTCGATGCATTGAAAAAAAAAAAAACCTTAAAGCGAAAGAAATAATATAAGTTATCACAAATGATTACCTAACACTTTTTATTCGACGTTAAGATAGGGAGCTACTTTCCCTCCATCGTTACCAACTTTACTGTGCGCATGTCACTCAGTGCGCCCGTTAAAATAATTACATGCAGGTATGGGCAGTGACTTTTTTTCTAAGGTTTATTTCAAAAGTGCTCACTTTATCGTGAATAGCCTTTAC
This sequence comes from Dryococelus australis, assembly GCA_029891345.1. Classification (NCBI taxonomy): domain Eukaryota; kingdom Metazoa; phylum Arthropoda; class Insecta; order Phasmatodea; family Phasmatidae; genus Dryococelus; species Dryococelus australis. The sequence continues at coordinate 29,829,680 of CM057001.1, forward strand.
TGTCTAGGAATCTCAAATGGCGAAGACAAAGTTACATATTACTACATTCCGTGATAAATATTTCACTTGAAACAAGTGGATATATTTTCATATGACGTGTCTTTAGAAAGTAATCATTGAATTTGTGGCGGGGCAGGTGGAGATTTCCTTCTTTCGTGTGTACAAAACATAAATTTACAATTTACCATACTTTTCAATGAAACATAGGCGTACGTAATCGTGCTACTATGTGTATTCCCCTACCCAACACTTTTTGTAACCAACCGATTAGACTGTATTAATATTTCGTAGCTATTAATGTTAACAATTGTTATCCAGACGCACGTTCATGAAACAATATGATCTTAAATTATAAAATACAACCATACATGTGCAGTCCGTTTGCAGAATTTCAATGGAGACAAGAGAGAAAATAAAGGAGGCCAGAAGGAATATGAGAAAACCCCAAGGGATAGAACAGGCGAGAGAGGGACAGGTAAGAATGAGAAAGCTTGAGAAAAAATTTAATAGCGAAATGACAGAGCATAATAAAATACGAGGAATGCAAGAGCATGAAGAGATTGGAAATAATGACAGAGCAGGAGGGAAAAGGGGAATTCCGAGGGGAAAAAAAGGGAAATCCAAGATTGCCGTCATCGGCGAGGAAACATAGAGGAGGAGATTTCGGCGTGACGTTAACCAAGATGGCCGTCAGCTCGTACTTTCGTCCTCAGCCTGCAGCCTGATGCGGGCGAACATACATTTTATAACTACTTCTGTAGTTCAGGTGCCTTCTCATTTGGAATAATAGTCAATTAATACGTTTTATTTTAGCCTTAGACGTTAATTTCCGAGTGAAGTGGATTGCACGCACTATGTCTATTACTTGCATAGCAATATTTATTTAGAAATGGTGTTGAAAGGATTAAAAAATGGCTGAAATGAAAAAAGTAACTAGTGCCTCAATGTGATCACTTTACCGTGAACAGCTTATACCTGCACTTGGCACCACGTACTACTCATACCAACACTGTCATACAAACTATTTCTTGCTCAATACTGGTGTTGCATCAAAACTTAAAATATCCCTAGGCACCCGGATATCTAGCGGATTCTTCACGCAGCAGACTAGATTCAACCGTGCGTTGTGCATTACAAGCATTAGTTAGTATTTCATTGGTTGTTGCTCCAGTTTAGCCCCCGAACAGATAGCACGCGTTTAGGTCCTTGTTTTTTTGCTTTATAGGATTGTTATTGGTTAAAAGTCGTCCGAGGCTTATCTAACAAACTTTGGTACCGATAGAAGCGAAAACGCTTATGTACATGCGCTTGAAATTTAATTTTGTTTTCAACTGATCTCGCGGAATGCCAGTGTGTCTAAATATGACATACATGTGATACGAGGAAGACGTGTCTGGTGTCGATTAATTTCGCAGTCAGTTGTTTGCGAAATATTATCCGCGGCGCTTCACGAGCGGTACGTGTGTTGTGGCAAAGATTTTCGTGTGTGTGTTTTTGACGACAAGTTAGATTTCATACGCGTGTATATTTCTGCGAACGGATAACAGTTCATTATACACGACCCGGATGAACCCGAGCCATTAACACGCCTGCGATGGAACGACATAATCGCGTGCAACCTGATCAAGATTGAAAATGGCCACGGGACAGTAACCAATGTCTGTAGCCCTAGCGCGCCTAATAATGTGGAATCTTGCCTGCAGGACATATCATTAGCGGAAATTTCCTGTTTATAAGTTCTTTTTTGCAGAAATACTGTATGTTTGTCATCGTAAATCAGTAGAGGCCTCAAGAGTTTGCGGGATTAATTTTGGAACTAGCTAGAATTCAAAACACGTGTGCTTGTATACCTTTAGCCATTGGTCCACTCGGTGTTTGACACCTCCTGGAAAACGCTGGCCCAATCGTCGCCTTCCACTGTGACAGCAGGCAACCAATGCACAGTTGACATTGGCCTAACTGTACATAAGACTGTAGAGTCTAGCCTGCAGGTCATTTTTCAGGTCTCTATAAATCAGTAAGGCCACCTGTTTGTCGCTAAAAGATTCCTCGACTAGCTATACTCCAAAACGTGTTACTTCAGAACCAGTATCGTCGTTGGACGATTGTTTACGTGCAGGCGTCTTAGGTGTCTGCCCCGCGAATCACAGACGTACATTATCGGAGTAATCTAATTCTGATTGGCCAGTCGAGTAATAAAATGTCTTCTCTCGGAGATACGCTGCCAGTAAGCAAAATAATACTGGTGGTATGTCCGTAGTGTGTTGAATTCTAGCCTGCACGGTTGTCTTTTCGCGAGGACCAGACAGGCCCTATAAATCGGTTAATGTGTAGAAAAACGGTCCTTTCTTCTTTTAGACTCACAGAAGCCGCCGAAACAAGGTTGAAAAATAAAATAGAAGACGTCAATGCTAAACGGTGCGCGATTCACATATAAAGTATTATTTGTGTATGTCCGCCGTTTAATAGGAATACGTTAATTTTACTTATAAACGGCTGTCCGAATGGCTGGGAGGCACGAATTTGAGCATTCATGAGCACCAGCTCAATTCATGTAAATGAAAATCGAATTCTCTTATTCTGCATTTTCGCCAGATAACATGAAGGTTTGTTTCTTCCTAAAAAAAAATATAGGATTTAATACGATATTATAATAAATAATCTACTATATTTTTACTCTACGATAATAATTTGCAGTTTTATTATTTTCACAACGATTAAAAATAAACAGTACAATTAATTTTGTTTGCATTCAAAGGTGACTTAAATACGTAATGTGTTATAACAACATTTTTCTTAATTAGTTTCCTCAGGAAAATAAATAAAACGAAATGAAATAACTAATGAGATTGTAATTATTACGTTATAAAGAATCACTAGGCCAGTTGGTATCCTGTTATAGCCATGTACATTCATCTGATGCTTTCAGATAATATGGATTCTGTACAAACGGGCTTCACGCATACACCAATAGGACTGCTCAGAATTTGTAGCAAGGACTTAATGATTTTATCGCAGTGACTATTTTTCAAAAGAACATAGTTATGCTATTACTTTATAAGCACAGTTTCATTCAAAAGATACTCTAATGAAGTTATGTAACTATACTTATGCATGTTTCCAATGTCCTTCTGGATGACGACTTATTTTTTCAACCAGCTTGTGCTCAACTATCTCCTTGTAGAGCCTAGTTCGTGGATTAAAAATTTTTTCTGGTTGCACATAACATCTGCAAAAATACGTACTGTCTATTTAGCCTAAATTAGTATTTCTGTAGTATAATTCAGCTCATTGTTAATTTTAAGTCGTCATCGATTCCTTAAACCATGCGGAGGAATAATGCCTACCCATATTCATGGGATATACGCAAGGCCACCTGTTTTTCGCGAAAATATTACTCGAATAGTTGAACTGCAAACCAGTTAGTTCAGAACCTATTTCGTGGTTGGATGATTTCAACTCTCACGCGTCTCAGCCATTCACGGACGTTCAGTGTCGGGGTGATTCGAGTCTGATTGGCCCGTTCCAGTACAAGATGTCTTCCCATACAGACACGCAGCAAACAGCCAGAGGAAGACAGCAAGTGTGCACGTAGCAAGTATTTTCGCGAGAAACATGTGGCCCTAGATATACGTAGTATAATCCATTCACGGTTACTTCAGACTTTTCTGAAGCCCTGCTGAAGTTCTCCTTCCAGGATATTCCTCCGCCTCGTGCAGACTATCTGGAAAATTACACTTAACACACAACGGACTGCATTCGTGCACACTAAGTGTAACAGTATTTTGTATAAGAACTATTTCTCACTAGGCGACGCTACCAACACACAAGTTTTCTCACTGTTTTTATTCAGATTATTTATAAATGAAGCATTATAATTTATGGATAAAACACGATAAACATTTCATTTTAACATAAAAATCTAACTTTTATGAACACAAGTATAAAACGCTTGTGATACATGCCATACGTTGTAAATGACTAAACACGTCATACATGGGGACGTTTTTCAAAGGTTTGATTCAAAAAGGGTGAAGAAAACGCGAATATACTATAGAGCAGTCAATAAGTACGCGGCCGCCGTGGTTTATGGCTGCATACATTCGAGGCATCAGTCAGTCCACGAACTGGAGTGGAGAGGTTTGGGCGGCACTTAACAACGATGTCTCGAGAGCTGATGAAAGAGAAGCGAGTTGAATATGGAGCAGAGCCGGAATGCAAGTGCACTGGAAATGGTAGATCCCCGAGAAAACCCTCCGACCAGCGACATCGTCCAACGCAAGTGCCACTGTGGTAGTACGACCAGTTGTTTAACATAAACTCGGACCCCACACTCGTCAAATAAATGTTTGACACTCTGGTGGTACTCGAAAATTCGGAGGGGCCGCAGTGGTATAGTGGCCAGACTACCCGCCTCCCACTAAGGCGAACCGGGTTCGACTCCCGGCAGGGACGCTCCCGGATTTTCGTATGTAAGAATCTTGCCCGACGATGCTGCTGGCAGGTGGGTTTTCTCAGGGATCTCTCGTTTCTCATGTCCTTACATTCCGACCATTCTCCATACTTCATCCTCATCGGCCCTCAAGATCTCATTGTTAAGTGTCGCTCATATCTCTGCACATCACTCAAAATTCGGATGGCATTTCACAGTGTTGGTTTAGTATTCTCGTATAGTGATTTTTCACACTAACTTCAACCAATATTTACATATGACAGCATCAGTTCCGTAAATTAAATATTTGGTTTTACAATACTTCTAGTATAGGCTATCAAAATACAGCGACCAACCTGATTCGTAGTAGGTTGTATCACAGAGTACGTAAGAATACACTGTACAATACAATAATGAACTACTCCGCCCCTCTTGGAGTGAATCCTTACCGGGGCTTTTCATTCTGCGTGCTTGTCGTAGCTTGTTCTGTTGTAAGAACAGACACGAAGAGGAATTCTATCTCCCACCAGGGATGGCTAGAACTTTTGCAACTTACTTGGACGGAAAATATTATCTTTTGCAAATTAGTCTTGATATTTATTATATCCGTAACTTTTGACCTTTCTGCATTGCTCATTCCCTGGGTGCGAATTTTCAACCACTGCCAGCACGAGTCCTTTCCCTCTGTGACCCGGAGCCAGGAAAAACACTAACTCGGGCTCAACGGTCGCCCCTGTGCTCCTCCTTCCTTCTCATTACATTTCCCGAGGTTCGGCTCGCCAGCATCCATGCGCGCCAGACCCGGCCGAAAGACCGGCCCACACAGGCGTTAACTCCCCCTCATATTTCGTCCGTTACCGTATCGTGGTATTGTTCACTATACCCCTGATTTTGGGCCCCAACGGTTTGAATGTAAAGGAGTTGACCAGCTAACAATCATTCTAGGCCATTACTACCTACCATAATAAAACCCTTCCTGAAGGCAGATACCCCTTTCAGCCCGAAGACTTGGTATAGAGAACGCCCGGGTTACCCACGTTTGCTGACCTTGACACAGGGTCACCCAGGGGTACCACGAGGAGGTGTGGGATCCCTATGGGCCAGTAGAGGCTGAAGACTTGCGCATATCTGGCCCTTTCCATAACTGTGTTGCAACTGGGCTCCGATTCTAGGTCTTGGCAGGAGACCCGACACTTCATTGTCCAGTTGCTCCTCATGTAGGGCTGGTTGACTGTTTCACATTCAGCGAGAGGGAGGTCCTATCCCTTAGTCTCGGACACTCCCACCGGGTTTTCACCTTACGCCCACGACAGCCCAGTCCCCGCTGTGCTAATCCAGCCACCACACAGTCGAAGAGGGACAGTTTTTCCCATTCCAGGTCATGATTTACCCACCGGACATTTAGTCACATGGAGTGCAGTTTTACGTCCATTACAGGACGTAAGAATACATGCAAAAAATAGTTTACAAAGACCTCTCAACCTTCGCACTTTTGTATTTTTACATAGCACTCTTGGCCATCCGACCTTTCCGCGCTATGGCCTCCCAATAGGCAGGGGAGAGAAATTACGCCCTCTCATAGCAGGCATCCCAGTTTTTACCTGCATTGACCAGATCCAAAGTCCCAACCTGATATCCAAGTGCAGCTGACAACACCCATCTCAAGGGTCTGAGATCCTCGCCCTCAGATACCAAGCGTGAGGTCTGGCCAGGGCCTATCCAGCCCCTAGTGCATTTCCAAGCCACAACCAATGTAGATTACTGCTCGCCACCCAGTCTTTCTTTGAGAGCAGAAATCTCTCCTGACCTTCTCCAAGCATAGGAGTTAACCACTGCCAGCACGAGTCCAGCCACAAAGATCGGTCACCAGAGAGAACCTCTGGTGGGGCCAACCGATCGTCTCGTGCTCCCACTTATTTTGCATGCCACTTGTGGGTTTTCAGCAACTGGCCACTCCTCCCACTAACCAGATCCGAGCAAACTGGAAGGATGCCGCCCCTATTTCTTCAGTGTTGAGGGATTATCCACTGGGCGGGCTATACCTTACATCCGTTACAGCCAGTTGCTCGCCTGATATAGCTCTGCCCACCAATACTATTGCATGTGGATGACTTACATCCGGACTACCGCGGCCTACTTCTTCCTGACTGGGAGAGTCTCCCAAAAAGGAAGAAAGTACGCCATCGCTCTAACATGGGAGTGTGTTCTCATCTTTATCAAAGTAAACTCCCAAGTTTCATCACTGCCTCCAGTCCATCGCCACCACCCATGCACCAGCAGGCCCGCAGTCGAAGGTATCACTTGTCCAGCCACTAACCTTTACCATACCTTTGAATTTCTTCACAGTGAAATTCCAGTATTGTGCTACAACAGTCTGAATGCCAAGTGGTCCAACACCCTGCCTAGTGATTGGGCGTAGGTACCAACTATCGGTCCAAGCCATCACGGCAGATACCCCTTACCAGCCACGAGGAGACTGGTTCCTATAGGGATCGGGGCGGTGGAGCCCAATTTGAAAAACCAGAGGTGGCACGAGGAGCCTTGGGTCACATGAGTGGAGAGAGGCTATAAGAGACGCATCATTCATTCTTTCTAGGGTCACGTGTGGTTGCAACTTGGCTCAGCACTATAGTATGGTACTGCCTCAAATGCCAAGGAACCTTCCTTCTAGGTTACTATACCAAGGGATAATATCCTAAGAAGATATTTCACAAAGGTGTCATAGACCCATAATCCCCGGACGTAAGAGTAAAGAGGTGAAACAGCCGCTTACACCGCAAATCCCAGCCGCACACGCCAGCAAAATGGTGTCACTGCAACATGTCACAATGCCGTTCGCCAATTAGCGCATGAGAACCTACTCATCACTCTGCAGTCCAGTCAATAGGAAGAGTAAATTGAGAGATTTGGGCGGCTCTTAACATCGAGGTCTTGAGATCCGATGAAGGTGAAGCGAGTTATGGAGCAGAACCGTAATGCAAGGACAGGGGAACGGAAGATCCCTGAGAAAACCCGCCGACCAGCGACATCGTCCTGCACGATTCCCACATGCGAAAATCCGAGAGCGGCCCCGCCGGGAATCGAACCCGGTTCGCCTGGGTGGGAAGCGAGTAGTCTGACCACTACACCACCGCGGCAGACAAAAGGCCCGTTCCCAGAGCCTCGCTCAGCCAATCAGAAAATGGCCCGACTCAGGCGATCTGTCTACATAGGATGACTCAATGCAGAATGCAGTCCCAGGTTGCCCGATTCTCTGCAACATGCTTACTCCCCGGGCAAGACCTAGTAGTCGCGATTTAATTTTCCTCCTGAATTACGGTATCACATTTTTCCACCTCCGCCACCGCTGCTCTTTTATATCGTGTCCGCTTTCCCTCGTCCTTTCTTCTTTCCCTCCTCCTCGTCTTCATTTTAACAACGGCGGCTCGATTCTCCGTTCTTCTTACTCGCTTTTGATCGATGGCGCGGAGCACTCGCTTCCATCCGACTCCTTTTGTTCATCTCTCTCTCTCTCTCTCTCTCTCTCTCACGCCGTCTTCCTTCTTCCCCGCCTCGCGCCACCCCGCGGCGAACGAAATTGTTTCCAAAGTAGATCTTCAGATGTCTTGTCATTGATCGTTTTATGTGCTTTATGTGTGTCCCTTCGTTTCTCTCCGGTTGCTTGTCTTCCTCGCGTAACGCTAGGTGGCACCACTCGACCACCACAAGATCTTTCATACGAATTTTATAGATAATTTTTTTTTTTTCTCTTTCATCATTATATTATCTTTTTTCCTTCCTCTTTCTCCTCTCACCCTCAGAGTTTGCCTGTTTCACTTTTATTTCGCTTCCATGTTCTGAAACATCTTTTAGCGTAGAAAGATTTTCCTGAGAAAAAAAGTATAACTTGTTGGAGTAAACACTTAATTATATTTAGTTTCCCCCCTTTATATATATATATATATATATATATATATATATATATATACCCTAGGGTTTCACGAGGTCGTTTAATTTTTTTGCTGCCTGAAAGTGGCTTCCCTTCCGTTTTCTTGTGCTCAGAGGAGTAGTATGCGGTAGCCGTTTTAATTGGTCTTCTCCCTCTCTTTTCCACCCCCTTTTTTTTTTTTTTTTTAACAAATTTCTTCCCCTCAGCTCGTACGACAAAACAAACGAAATCTGCCTCCCTTTCAACGGATGCGAACGAAACGCAAACGCCGCGTACTCAATCAGAACGCTAGCTGCAGGCGAAACATTTCCAGCGGACCAGAGTTCTTCTGTGGAGCACAATGCACCGTGGGTTTCCCTTCCTCTCGAACCACTGAAAATTATTTATCCTCGCAATCCCGAGTCATCCAACTTCACTGACACGAAATGCGCAATTATTTCTTACTTTTTAAAAAAAGAAAGTTAATGTTTACGCTCTGAACGAGAATTTTTGGTGGCAAAAAAAAAAAAAACGTTATCTTAGATTTACTTTTGAGATATTAAAATACAAACCAAATGTTACATCTCCAATTGATACACATTTTTATTTCTACTCTCCTGACATCAACACAGGATTATACAATTGTCGACTGTACAAAACCAAATCTGTAGGAGAAAATCCGTACCAGAAAGTGGTTTGACTCTCTGTAAAACTTGATTGTAAATTTTACTATAGGTTATTCACAGTAAAAGGAGCACTTATAAAAGCCCTGCTTAGTATCTACTTGTATGCACGTTTTGTATTCTTCCGCCTTATGTAAGAATAACATTGCCACGGGCTCATCACTTTATTCATGCGTTGGTCAAGCGAAACTGTGAAATTTTTGGAAAAGTAAATATTTTACAAACCTACCCACTTTTACCCTCCGTTGCATTAGAAAAACGGAAAGCGAAAGAAATAATTTTAGTTATCATAACTGGTTACCTAACACTTTTTATTCGACGTTAAGATACGGAAATACTTTCCCATCCATCGTTAACAACTTTACTGGGTGCATGTCACTCAAGGCGCACGTTAAAATATATGCAAGTAGGAGCAGTGACTTTTTTCAAAGGTTGATTTCGAAAGTGCTAACTTTATCTTGAACAGCCTTTAAGAAATTTTTTTACGTTTGCAAAACTTTGTAAAAATTAAGTAACATCCTTTTTAAAACGCCTCGTTAATAACACTACAAGCGCTGTATTTATAACCATTTTTGTAACGACCAGGCATCTCTGTAAGTCGAGAAGTGAAAGTTTACGAATGATATGCTACTGAATAATAACCATTGCATTGAGATGAAAATTTTTTTTCTTTTGACGGTCTTTCGAGTGTAATTGCATTTTGCTTCACTTTCAAAGCGCATGCATGTATATTATACGTACCTTTTAATTTTTTTTTTTTGACCAACCGAATAGGCGGTAATGATAATTTGTTATCTTTGCAATGCCAATAACGGCGACAGTTAATTGGCATTCTGACGCCGACATCATAAAACATTGTATTCTACAGTCGTAAAAGTCCATATATGTAGCTGTTCAATCTAACTACATAAATACAGCGATTGCCTAAAAGCAGTGTTTTTCCAAGAGGTAAGAATATTTTCTCGCCCGAGTTAATAAGCCAAAACAAAACGCCGGCGTACAAGATGAAGTAGTTGTGTGGTAAACGGCGCGCGGATAATCCGCCGAAGGCAGTGGATTCGAATTTCGGTGTCGGCGGAGATTTTTTTTTTTTTTAGTTTTTCTTTTGTGAATACGATTCGAAAGATTTTTTCTTCTTGGATTATTTTTTCATTGCAGTTGTTTTGTTTCCACTTCCCCATAGTGTGGGTTGAAATACAAGGGCTAGTTTGTAATATTACAAAAATGTTTATTTCAGTATTAATTTCTATCTTTCCAAAAAAAAAACGATATCTACAATTTTTTTGTAAAAATTTATAGATGAAGTGACACTGACGTCTCTGTTCAGACTTAAATTAATTTCGTCCATAAAATAAAGATGAAGGTAGGCTATTTTCTCCTCTACGTTGAATCAACCACCGTCGGCAGAAATGTCGAAATCACGCGGTAAAACATTAAAGTGGACATTTGCTTACATTTCTTTACTTAAGTAGTTAAATATTTTAATAAAAAAAAGTATTCTTCAGTATAGGCTATTCGCGGTAAAGTGAGCACTTTTTAAGGCCTTGCTAAATTTTTCCTTTCACTAAATTTCTAATTTTCCACCACTTTTTAATGTAAACATTGCAGTATGACTAATAGACACAGTGTATGCATTTCATCACTCTCAAAAGTTAACGTCTGAGACTGCAATCAAATATATTTATTAGGAATTAATGCCTTTTGAGTGGGCCTTAAAATGTGCTCACTTTACCGTGAACAGTGTATACTTGAATGTATTCTGATTTCATGGAAACTACATCGGAGGAAATGTACGCACATGTGAGAGCGGTCGAGTACATAAACTTTGTTCTAACCTACAGAATATCGTATGTTCTGATGATGCTGCTCACAATAAAGTCCTGTGTTGAGACTCCGATACTGGTGTCTGTGCAACTCGCGTGTGCACTCTACTTTGTATTTTCGTCATTTAGTCGGTATCTCCTTATTATAGAATCATTAGGGATAGGGAAATTTCGCAAATGTATTTCAGTACAAGATAGACGTCAAACACACATACAGTGAAGTCACCTTTGCAATTGGTTCACAGTTTATTATACACGCCCTGGACGCCTCTGAGCCAATAGCAGACTTGCAAGGAAACAAGTAGCAAATCCCGTACTGCCAGGTGTAAGGTAACACTGGGAAAGCAGCCAATGAACAAACACTTGAGGCTCTGGTGTACACAGGACTGTAAAGTCTAGCTTACAGGTCATTGAACTCGCAAATTTTTCATTTCCATAAGAATCATTCACCTGCACTTGCAGACAGTGATTAGGAACTGTTTCCTTCATTGTAAATCGGCGAACATCACTGTTAACCCGTGAAACTGTGTCACTGAAGTGATTTCCGAGTTCCTGTAGTTTTCAGTATCTTAGTCAGAGACAGCAAAATTCGCGTTATTATTTGAGGACATTTCGAATTTGAAACTCTTTTTACCTCTGCAATACGTTTGCCATAGGACCGTTCTTTTCTCGACACGCCCCGGATAACTCTGAACCAATAAATGAGCACATCACAATTGTGCGCCCCAGTCACGTGCAGGTCACTCAGAAAGGAATTGACTCCTACGTATATGCGGCAGCCAATGGAGAAACGACGCCGGCTCGGGTATACACAGTACTGTGAACTTCCGCTTGGTGCCAGAAAATAACGCGAATATTGTATGTCCCTACAAATCAGTGACATCAGCTAGTGAAATACTTAATGAGTAGCAACTTGTTAACCGGCCGAATGGAATGACAACCACGGCGTCTTCCTTATTTGTGGGAATCAGTAGTTTTCAGAGGAAATCGCGACTAAATAATCAGAGAAATTCAATTACCGCAATAGTTAGCCGGACGCCAATAGTTTGCAACGGAGCACACTTTCCCCGATTTCACAGAATTGGGGTCATTTTCGTAGTTTCGTATTTAGAGCGAAATTTCTAACAAATACGCCCCCCTCCCCCCTTTTCTTATTTCTGCGTGTGCGCTTTAAAATTTATGACGATTTTCCGACTGTTTCAAGACGTATTATTAGTCATATAGGCTGTTCTCGGTAAAGTGAGCACTTTTGAAAGTCCTGCTGAGGATCTACTTGTATGTACTTTGTGTTTTCTTCCAATTTATGTAAAAATAACATTGCCATCGGCCTCATCACTTTATTCATGCGTCGGTCAAGTGAAACTGTGGGAACATTAGAAAAGTAAATATTTTACCTATCTGTTCATTTTTACACTTCGATGAATTACAAAAAAACCGGAAGCGAAAGAAATAATTTAAGTTACCACAAATGTTTACCTAACATTTATTATTCGACGTTAAAATATGGAACTACTTTCCATCCGTCGTTACCAACTTTACTGGGCGCATGTCACTCAGGGCGCCCATTAAAATATATGCAGGTAGGGGCAGTGACTTTTTTCTATGGTTGATTTCTAAAGTGCTCACTTTATCGTGAACAGCCTTTGTATTTACGAACATGTCCACTTTTCAATATCGTTTCGAAACACGTTGACTATATCGGTGTCGGTGCGGTATATCGCTCCCAGAAGTACTGAAAATCGACATAGATATATCGAAAAAAATCGCATATCGCCAACATCGCACATCGCTGATACCTAGGGACATCAGAATCTCGCGAAAAAATTTCCATCGCATGCTCGATTTCGATACCCTGCGGGCGTATTAGCAGTGCTCTTTTGCTTATTGGCAACGTATTTTTGTAAGATGGCATATTTTTTTTTTACTTTACTGACCAATCAGGGATAGGTAACTCCGGTAGTGTACATTTGTGATTCGCTGGCAGATGCGTAAGAGATATAAAACGTCAATCATCCAATCACGAAAGTGGATCTGAGCTAACGTGTTATGAAATTTAACTGGACATTAAATCTTTTCGCGAAAATCAGGCTTCCTTGCTGATACCACATATCGCTGACAACCCAGATCGATAATATTGCATATCGACAATATCGCATATTGATAATACCGAATATCGATATTAAATCATATCGAAGATATATCATATCGCGATATATTGCCGTACACCATTCCGCAGTCGAGTTGTTACGGAACTATTGTTCGTGATCGATATGTCGCAATATCGCACAGTCCTAGCCGTAAGTGCGCTACGTGTGTAAACGGGAACGGCGGTTAGACCGCTACTGCACGCGCCCTCCTCTCCGTGGCAAGTGGAAGCGCGGTGCTGTAGCTTTACGAGGTGTTTATAGAGCACTTTATAAGCCCCGCGATTACCGCTTCTCTCATACCATCCTCCCGCTGTCTCCCTCTCTCTGTCTCTCCTTCTCTGTTCCCGCTGTTCTTTCCTACCCCTGCGTCCAGCCGTGGAGGGCGTGGTCGCTAGTCGCGGCCGTGTCCGATCCGTTGATGGCTCATTCCGAACCGCGGTACCTACAGCCCCGCCCCGAATTCCTGGACGGGTTTCCAGCGCAATTGTTAAACGTGCGTCCAGTGTGCTGCTCTACGAGAAGAAGGGCTGTTGAGTGTTGTCCATTTAATGTGACTTCCAATTTTTCTGAAGCCTTGCTAAAGTTCTACTTCAAGGCTATTTCTTCTCATGCAAACAAAGCTCAACCGAGGCTAGAAAAGTACACCAACAGGACAACGCACCGCATTCGTGCGCACTCAGTGTAATAATATTTTCCATAAGAACTATTTCATACTAGGCTTTACCAACACGCCTATATTCTCTTTGTTCTTATTGATATTAGTTATAAATGAAATATTATAATTTATAGGTAGAATATAAGTTAACATTCCTTTTAACCAAAAATATAAGATTCCTTAATGTTAACACAATTATAAAATGCTTATAAAAATGGCATACTTAGGAAACAACAAAAAACTTCATACATGGGGAAATTTTTCAAATTTTTTTTGTATATATGTTTTGTTTATTTATTTGTTGCAATTTCCCACGGGGAAATGGTGCATACATAACATTATTGTAGTTTGTAATGCATACATAGTAACATACAATACATACGCAATAACATAGAGTATTAAACAAGATAGAAGGAGTTAAAATAGGCATTTCAGAAATACAGTACAGTTACATTTTTCTTAAGTAGAAAGAGAAAGATTGACTACAATTTCAAATAACACAAAATTATTTGATAAAAGGGGAGAAATTGTTCAAAACATTTTTAGAAATTGGTGCTCCTATTAATTACAATACAACGTTTGATTCGAAAAGTGTGACGAAACCGTTTTCAAGACGTCACACGTACATTAGAAATACCATTTCAGAGTACTCCCAAAATGCTAAAAATGGCTTCTTCAAAGCGCTGTATCTCAAAATGCATTAGATACATATAAAATGACTCAAGGGCCCTGCAGCGAACCCTCCTACACACTTTCCACCAGTAACATGATAGGGTCACCGCTGAAAGTACCACGGTAATGCGGAAAGAAGCTAAAGGTAGGCGGGAACCTTAAGTTGGTAGTATCCATTCCATCTTCGATGTTGCTTACAAATGTTCGTTATGAAAATTTATGACCAGACACAACAAATCGTAGCTAGACATGACATAGAGCACTACTTAAAGAATTTTTGGAAAATTTTATTTTAATTATAGCTGTATTTCTCCATGTGGGGTTGACATTATTAAATAATTGGGTAATATTTGATTACGTTTACAGATGTGAAACTAATCATGTATGAAAAACAAGTTGCATTTCGAAATAACTGTCAAAATATTCCCTACAGGCTATTCACGGTAAAGTGATCACTTTTTAAGGCCCCCCAATCAAGCATCAACCACTAGTAAATGTGTGTAATTGCGGCATATCACTTAAATTTTTAAGAGTGATGTAGTGTACACACTGTATTTATTACTAACACGGCGATTTTTATGTTAAAAAGTGGCGGGGAGAAAGAAATAGACCGAGAGGAAAAATTTAGCAGGGCCTTTAAAAGTGTTCACCTAACCGTGAACAGCCTATACCTAATTTCGCGTGAATTCGGATACGGTGTGAAGGTTAACCAATCACAGACGACCAACCCACATGGGTTTGTTTATGCCGAGACCAAGGTAAGAGAGAAATTATTACAGGTAAATCCAAGAGCATCTGGTCAAAATCGAACCCCGATCCCTATGGATTATGGTAAAAGCGCTGTCCACGATACCACGGATTACAAATAGTAACTAAGAGAAAAATGATTATTTAATGAGTGAATTAAAAAAAAAATTCCATGCTGATCGGGCCGACGGTGGCCTACCGGTTAGACTACTCGCCTCACACCAAGGCGAACCGAGTTCCAACACGCGACCTGGTCACTCCCGGCATTTGGACATCGGCGGGTTTTCTCGTGGATCTCCCGTTTCCCCCGCCCTTTCATTCCGGCGCTGCTCCACACTCACCTCGCTTCATCTTCATCCGCTCTCAAGATCTTGTTGTTGATGTGTGCAGAGCTCCAGCAGAAAAAGTTTTATTAAAAAACCGCCCAACGAGTCTGAGTGAGGCCTGCTTACGTGTAGCATTTTAGAAACATTACGCGTCTGTATACGTTTTTTTCCAGTTCCTTAATTTCTCTCTAAAGCATGGTTTTTTTTATAGTGTAAATGGCTTAAACGGGTGTTTTCACGGTAATTTTTAAGTATGAAAATTCCGGCACAAAAAAAAAATAGGGACGTGCATGAAATGGTAGGGTCTCCGCTGATAGTCTCGTAGAGGCGCGTTATCGACGGCAAGGCTGCACGCCAGTTCACTACTTTGCGCGTAGAGGCGATGAGAGAGTTGATGCGCATGTCTCGGTCGCCCCTAGTGCTCTCGCGCTCTTAGGCCCTAGACGTGCGAAATTCTTTCAACCAGGCGGCCACCTTAGGCGGCCAAATATCTTCGCTCACTCCAATATGACCATAATACATGAATGTGTGTGAATAGCTTTATGAGTAGAGACATGAAAAATTCGTGAGTTCATTGACCTGCATGCTAGACTCCACAGTCTGATGTACAAATATGCCGATGTTAACTGCAAATTGTTTGTCTCCAGTCGCAGTGGGAGGCGACGATTGGGCCAGCGTTTTCCAGGAGCTGTCGAAACGCCGACCAATGGCTGAAGTCACACGAGCACGCTCGTTTTGAATTCTAGCTTGCCTCGAAATGAATCCGCGAGCTCTCCAGGTCTCTATTTATGAGGCATTTCGGAAAGCGCGAGGCAGCTCAAGAAAACACTGCTCACCACCATGTCACACTCGACATGCGCAAACAGACGGGCAGCGTCGCGCCGTTAACACGGGTCAAGTAGTGTTGCCTGGGAAACCGGTGTGGTCGAAGAGGACACTGCCCGCCTTGGGCTCCGCCCCCCCCCCCCTCATTTCCCCCACTCCCTTCTGCCAGGACAATAAACGACCCGCTTTCAGGAAAAAACTTACGGCTGAAAAGCATTCGCGGTAACAAAACATAAAAGTCACGCCTTTGACTTTGTGGCCGCCGAAAGAGCTTTCGACTGCCGGGATAATTCCATTTTTACTGCGTGGCGCTTTTAAAATACATGAAAGTAAAAAAAAAAAAAAAAAAAAAAAACTTATTTTTCTACCCTTGTGTTTATCCACTGAGGAATGACGGCGGTTGTTTCAATGATCTCCGATTGGCACGACGGGTTAGAGACCGAAGAGTGGATTGTGCTGGGGTCCCCTTTGACACGAGATATCGCCGAGGTCCCCCCCCTATTAAAAGCTATTGTTATCAAACGCCGCGGCTCCTCTTGTGTATTTCCCTTCTTCCGCGAGGGACTGTTTCCATTCGGCCGGGGAGAAAAAAAAAACTCTTTTTGCTAGCAAAAAAAAAAATAATAATCGCCTTGTAAAAATGAGTTCGTTCGCGCTTGAGCGTGTTGTGGCCTATCTCTGCAGAAAGGCTATTTAATTTAATCACCAATTACTGCCGGGAAAATTGTTGCGTTTTTACCACGATGAATATTTTTTGACTTGCTTTGAAGTACTAAAGAATATACGTGCGTGTGTGTGTATGTATATGTATATATATAGTCCATTCCCCATTGGAAGCTACTTTCTCGGAGCCCTGCTAAATATCTACTTACAGGCCCGTTTCGTATCATTCCGCCATATCTAAACAAACATTGCCATGTGACTACCATGTAGCATCAGTCAAAATCAATGTTTACATGCCATTGTGTGTGTACATGTGTTCGTATACGTTCGCTACACCTTAACATAAACATTAAAATGTGACTTCTACTTTTATACCTGGCAAATGTGTTGTTCACTGTTTACAGCTTTTCAAAGAATTCTGTCTTGGGTCTATTTCAAAAAACATTTCGTACGAATATTCACAGTTAAGGCCTATAGCATTATTTAGGTCAGCTTTATGACGTTTTAAAAATCCTGAATTAACGATAGTTCTTACGGTTACGTTACATTAACATATTTGTTTTCCACGACATAGCACATTACACGTAATGCACGTGAATATTTTGCCGCGACTGTGTTAAACACTGTTGCAACTGCGGGGTAATGAACTGCAGTATGTAACTTTTTGTTATTGATATGTGTTGGGTTATTTCTTTTAAAGGACGGCCTCAGTTCGAATGACGAAGGAATAGCCAGTCCAACGAAAAGGCGACATTAAAATCAGCACACAACTCGTGCCGCTCATTTTTTGTTATAGAAACTCAAATAAGCCTAACGTAACTTTTATTCCACTCATATTTCTATGTATTGCTACTTACTGTGGGGCTGGGCTTGGTTAGTTTGTTGGGATTGGTGGTAAATCACGTTACACGACTGTGTTTCAAACACCCAGGGCAAAGGTACAACGTTGTGATACATAAACATACATGGCTGCAAATAATTTCATCATAAAAACAGTTCACATTTACAACGTACAAATAGTTCACATCGAATATTTAAAATCATGTGCACACACAGCCACACCACGCTATTTCACACGCAGAGGTTAACGAAACACACCGTAACAGTGTATTTATTACTGCCGCGGAAACACAGATTTATCACAACATCGTAACTTGCTTAGGTAGGTTTTAAAAAAACGTCTACAAACGTGATGTGGTAATTTGAAGTATTTTTCGGAGTAAGTATAATTTACACTTCGTTTGGTAAAACAACAACACGCCATGTCATGGCTCGCCACGTCTGCCAACTTCACTTTGTTTCTGCCCCGCCATAATATCTAAATATATTAGAATAAGTATTCGAACATTAAAATCTCTTTTCAGTTGTAAATTACAAATTAACAAATCATTATTTTGCTGTAATGAGTTTGAAATATGCTACAATTGAAAATATGTACATACAATTGGTCGCGTACTAGCGAAGTGAAACTTCCCGAGTGTGAACGAAACAAAGACAGAGAGAGAGAGAGAGAGAGAGAGAGAGAGAGAGAGAGAGAGAGAGCTACAAAGCTCGCTCAGCAGACAGTTGCTTCAAAAATTGCTCTCACTCGATAAAACAATACCGTACCATTACGGCGTACTCACGATATTTTCCGCTGTTATTTTAAACTGTGAAAATGAGATATGTTGCCATCGGGGCTACCTAAATATTTAAATATTTCAATAGGCACCGTTTAATTTACAAATAGTATACTAAACAACTAGGTTAAAATAATATTTTAACTGTGAACTATTTCTTACCGGCCGTTGCCAACACGTCGCTGCTCTCGATGTTGTTGATTCATGATTAAAAAGAAATAAATATTACAAGTTATAGAAGATATTAAGGTAAAGTTTCATTTATTCAATAATACAGTACTCTAAAGTTAACCATAGTGTTATATATTTGTGGAATAAGGGTTATTGAAAAAACTGGTTGACATGTTTTGCCTAGAGTGTTTTTTCAAAGGTTTATATATATATATATATTCTAAATGGGTGGATGCATTTCATGGCAAATTATTTAACACTGTCTAGTTTTTTCTAATACCGTAGATATATTCGTGACTGTCATTACGTTCTTAGTGTGCGCGCACATATTTTTTTATTTATTTGAAAATAATTGAATATAATTAACAAAAAGTTCTATAGAAAACTTTTTAACGATACTGGTAAAGTATTGCCAAATTAGGCCTAGAAAAAAGACATTATAGCTATAGGCTAGGTATAGATAAGGCCATGTATTTTTCGTAAAAAGATTTATGTTCATGTTATACTTCAACATCCTACGTTCACAACCGCTACTTCCGTTGGTTATTGGCCGTGCTTCTACGTGAGAAGACAGGTTGTTATTCGACTGGGCCAATCGGAATATAGTATATCGGTACTGAACGTCCATGATTCATGGGCATAAGACTTGAGCCACGTGATATTTAAAATCATCCAACCACGAAAGTGTACCCACAAAGGCGAGCCGGGTTCAATCCCCGGTCGGATCACCGAATTTTCGCAAGTGGGATTCGTGCCGGACGATACCGTTGGTCCGCGGGTTTTCTCGGGGATCTCCCGTTCCCCCAGCCCCTTCATTCCGGCGATGTTTTCAATCTCCCTCATCGGCTCTCAAGACCTCGCTGTTAAGAGCCGCTCAAATCTCTTCACTCATTCACGTGCGTTCATATAACTTCAGCCATTGATTCGCACGGTATTTGACACCTCCTGGAGAACGCTGGCCCAATCGTCGCCTTTCACTGCGACAGCAGACAACCAATGTACAGTTGATATCGGCATGTTTGCACATAAGACTGCAGAGGCTAGCCTGCAGGTCATTGAACTCGGGAATTTTTCAGGTCTCTAGTTATGTGTCGTTGGCCCGTCCCGCGAGGGTGGGCAGGGAGAAGGATGGAGACTCGCTATATGATAGCAGCGGCAGCACGTCAGTGTAATGTTTTGCGATAGGCCGGTGGCCACGTATCGGTTACAAAAAGCGAGCCGACACGATAATTGTTTCTAGGGTGTGCGCTGCTGGCGCTGTTTTAATCTGAAGAATGCTCTGGATTACTGATATCGTACCCTCCGTGTAACTCGGGGTGTATTGAACCTTCCAGATGGTCAGGGTGAACGGTGTAAATATTACGAAAGGCCTCCGGGTCGGGAGTGGAGTAGGAGTTGATGAGTGAATGAGTGGCTGAGTTCCGAGCGAGAGAAGACGAGCAGCGGGATAAGTGACCAGCGTGAGAAAAATCTGCGACTGCGAGTATCAAGCAGTGAAGAGTGCGGCGGGCAGCCTGAACTATTGGACTAGATGCATGAGCAAAAGACATTACAAATGGTGGCAACAGATAATACTGAACACGTGTTAATGATGAGTATGAGTTAATTGACTGTAACCAAACAGAGACAGTTAGGAAGGACGTTAATTAGATTTTAAATAGACATTAAATATTGCGCTCGCTGTTAAATAAAAGAGTAGTAGTGGAGACAAATAATGTAATACTGTAAATAATAGCTTTGTGAATATAAATCAAATTTAGTTAATTAGTTTTTATTAAGATCTCCATCCCTCAGGAACTCAGATACGCCCCTCGGGCGTCCCTTGTAAACGCTACTTTTCGGGAACGATATATCGAACTATTGTCGATATGATCGAAATATACATGCCGCTCGTCCTGAGATCGGGTCGCCACTCATCGAGGGCAGAAGAAACTAACCACGCTTTTTCGAAAGCGCTCAATCAAGCAGAGAACCAGCCGTATGTAGTTTTTTTTTTTTTTTAACCGGCATCCAGCCGAGGAGATTTCTTCATTCTCGCGTCGGCCGTAGAGATGCGTTCTCACAGACGGCCATTCCGGTCTCACGTAACACTTTTTCGCCGCCCCCCTCCCCCTTTCATGAGAGGGCTGCCGTAGCCAGTCGTTAAGCCGTTAAGGTTTCGGAGGTGAAGGCCTGTTTGATGAGCACAAGACCGCCGCCGATGGCTAAGATCACTCCCGCTCTATGGAGTCCCCGGCCATATTTAGCCGCCCGCGCAAAATCATAATTGGCGTGGCCGCCTGACAGCTCGCGTCGCCGAGGAGAGAGAGACCGCGATGAACAGCCGTCTGCTACCATCTTACGTATTTTTTTCTTTTCCTCCGCGTCCATTTTCGCGCCATTAGTAAGTCCCCCGCGGCGGAGAACTCGCTGGACGCTCGCGGAAGAAAATTGCAGCCGTGCATGACCTTATAAGGATTTGTCTTTTTTTTTTCTTTTTACTATCAGTCACTTCACGTAACAACGCTGCTTAGTTGCGGCCTTGCACGCGGGGAAGGTAAATGGTCTACCGTTAAGAGTGGGATGGACCCCTGCGTCCAAGGTCGACAAGTGAGGGAGCGATACGGGCGACACTAACACGCACTTCTAGCGCCTCGTCGCTCCTGCGCGCATGGCGTGCAGTGTTTCCGTCGTGACGCTGTACAGTACTATATCTGGGGATAGGAAAATTTCGCGATTTTATTTCGGAACAAGATAGACGTCGAACACACATACAGTAAAGATACCTTTGCAATTGGTTCACAGTTTATTACACGCGCCCTGGACGCCTCTGAACCAATAGCAGATTTGCAAGGAAACAAGTAGCGAATCCCATACTGACAGGTGTGAGGTAACTAACCTTGGGGCAGCAGCCAATGAACAAACACTTAAGTCTCTAGTATACACAGGACCGTGAAGTCCAGCGTACAGGTAATTGAACTCGCGAAATTTTTCTATCCCTATCTATATCTCTTCGTCGCTTAGTGTTAAAGATCTGATATAAAAATTCAAAACCTTGTAATTATATACAAAACTACTTTACAGAATTCCTGAGCCCAGAATGGACTAGTTATAATCTCATGCGAAATGGAGAAAGAAATTAATAAATAGAGATGGGAAAATTTCGCGAATTCATTTCAGGACAAGATAGATTTCAAATGCATGTACACTGAAGTCACCTTTCCTATTGAATCAGAGTTTATTATGCACGTCCTAGACGACTCTGAGCCAATAGCAATCTTGCAAGGGAACAAGAAGCGAATCCCGTACTGCCAGGAGTGGGGCAGCAGCGAATGAACCAACATCTGATGCTCGACTGTGCAAACGATTGTGGAGTGTAGCCTACAGGTCGTTGAATTCGCGAAATTTTCCTATCCCTAATAATAAATAATTAGTTCATTGTCATTACGGTTACACATGCAACAAAAACAACACAGGCAAATTATTGCGGATTTGACAATATCTTTTAAAATGTGCCCTATGTACTGGCATGCCCGTTTTCAAATACTTGATCTGAAAAATGAGCTGCGGTGAAACATAAATAAATCAGATACGGAAGGGATACTAAGCCTCTTAAAATTTTCGTGCGCATTCTAGACAATCATCTACATGTTGCATAGGAAGTTCATATTTGACCGGCGCTGTACTCTGCGAGGCTCAGTGACCAATGATCTTTCCTGTGGCTAACTGATCAAAAATTGTCTAATTTACCACACCAGAGACAATTAATTAACCCATTCGTTCACACGATAATTTCCCAGTCAACGTGTTGCAATCACGTAATTGTTTGGTATGAACTGTACTTGTGTTTATCATTTTCCTCGCAGCCAATGAACAATGCACAGCTTTCTCAACGATATGGACATTAACTATTCATGTCGAAGTGGTGTAGAAAATTCCACAAATCAAGATTAACCACGGGGTAGACTCTCAGTGTGTTCGGTATTGATGCCATGATGTGTACAGTACCGGTCATAAGCATCATTCGTTTGAAACGTACGGGTTAACGTGGGAGTGAAAAGGTTAAGTTGAAGTGCGCGCACTTCGGTTGAAAGTTTCGTTCACGCGTTGGCCTGTACAATAGCCAAATAGCTACACCCCAGTCTTTATTAGTACATGCTGAATTATTTAAGTCACTTTTAGTTGGATCACAGTTTGTCAATACGCCTCGGACTGACTGTAGTTGAGAGATTTGGCCGCCAGAGCTTCGCGTGCCCACTCCACAGATATGCGCTTCCACACCTAAGGAATTACCACGCCATTCCACTTGTGCGTCCTTGACCTATTCTCTGAGGGGCCGCTGTGCTGTAGTGGTCAGACTACTCGCCTCCTACCAAGGTGAACGGGGTTCGATTCCCGGCGTGGTAGCTCCCGGATTTTCGCTTATGGCAATCGTGCCGGACGATGCCGCTGGTCGGCGGGTTTTCTCGGGGCTCTCCCGTTTTCCCCGCCCTTGCATTCCGGCGCTGCTCCGTACTCGCCTCTCGCTTCACCCTCGTTGGTGCTCAAGACCTCGTGGTGTTATGAGCCTCCCAAATCTCGCCAGTCCACTCCAGTGGGTACCCTCACATCAAAGGAACTGCTGCACTATTCTACTTCTGTGTATTTATCTATTCTATGGCCGCGGTGCAGTCGACGGTATGTGGAAACGAGAAGGTACGCAGTGACGAGCCGAGGGACGGGCTCAGCTGAGCCGGCGGAATCGTTACTACGGTCTGGCAACGATGCATCTGGCAGGCTATTTTTCTGACGCCTTGCTGCGCGCGAGAACGGAATAACCCGCGCGCGTTAGCGTCCGGTACAAATGCTTTTGCTTCACGGCGCAGCTGCTGTGCTTGTCTCCCGCCAGAAAAATTAGCTAAACATGTAAAGCAGTCAGCTATGATTAGTAGAGGGAATAAGGTTGTTCTGGCTCACTTGCTACGTCGTTTCTCTTGGGTGTCGGCCATTCTGAGTTTACCATCGCCCCCACAGGGACCCTCACATTCCCTCCACTATCTCCTTGTCCACGAATTCAATTTTCAGAGCCATCTACTCACTCCTTCCCCGAACCACTCCATACAACAGGAAGAAAGAGCTAAGATATTACTAACAGAAACGACGATCTACAGCGTCACGCCCAAACCTTGCCTTCTATCAGCTGATGAATATAATCACTAAACCACTTCAAACATACTCGGTATTGTTATGTCAAAAGTTTACATCAAGTGAACATAATGGCAGGACCACCAACACAATGTGGTGCATTGTAAATGCCCAGAAATGTGTCAGCTGTGATTTTACACGTCTTGGTGAGTCAGAATCAACACTGCTGCTCATGACAAGGCTGCATAGATTATCGAAGTTTAAAAGGAAAATTTTGATTGGTGATAGAAGTTTGGAACATTAAATTGAAAGTATGTTCGGACATTCATCATTTCTAGATCTACAATGTCGCATGTGCATCGGGAACATCCAATGGAAAATGCTGAAATTTACGTCGGACAGTGCAGTAGTCGGTCATGGGTGCTGAACAGTGATGTCCAGCAGTCTCTGCCAACAAATTGTTTGGTAACAGACAATCCATGTTGTTGAAGTCACATGCGCGTTCCATGTATGAAGGATCACACTTATATCCAGCAGAACAGTGCTTCCTTGTGATACTGGAGATTACCTGCCAGAGTAACCATAACCCATTCAGACTCACTGTGATTTATGGTTTCATGTGTTGCAAACAATATGTTTTATAATGCGTGCTGTACTTAAGTCGACACAACAGTAGTTTTGCTGTCACAACCACTTAGCTGTAGACTTTGTGTTCGGCTTTAGTAGTATTAACCAATCGCATCCTAGAACAGACATATTGTTTGCGAATCTTTCATCCACAGGTTAGATAATTTGTTTTTGAGCTTGGCAGTGAACAGTAGAGATCAAAAGTTACTTATGCGTTTGTAATGTACACTTGTGTACTCTGGGTCTCAATAGGTTGACAGAATGATGCAGGACGAAGTGTGTCATTTGAACTCATGATGTCGCTTAAACGAGTCCTGGAGGACTGACAACACATGGGACTATCTGTTGAGTTATTTCAAATTTTGTGTAGAGTCGATTGTTGGATTCAAGTGTGCAACGGGCCTTTTTTATTGGCCACAGACCTCAGTACCTTTATTGGCTGGTGGTGGCTCCATACTTGTTCGGGACATGTTCGTATAGCACATGTTGAGGCCACGGGTCCACCTGAACATGAAGATGACTGGTAACTGCTATAATGCACTGCTTGGAACCCATTTTCAGACCTACATGGACTTTATATAACCTCGCGAAGGGCTGTACCAGTGTGATAATGCACAATTTCCCTGGATTTGTGTTAAAATATTGGTTCTATGAGCATTCGGAAGAGTTCCGACCAGACATGTGGCAAGCAGATCGTCCAGCTCCAACTCAGTCGAGGCATCCATTTGATGTGCTAGAAAATATCCGTTTGCACACGAAATCCCGCGCCTTCAAATAACAAGGAGATAATTGTAATTAAACCAGATAGGCCATCATTTCTAGAGGTTTTCTTTTCCACTGGTGAAATCGATTTCACTTCGAGTTGCTGCTCTTCGCCAGACTAGAGGCTGTTCTGCCCAATACTACGCACCTATCGCATGACTTTGTACTTCAGTTTAAAGGCTGTTCATGATCAAGTAAGCTCTTCTGAAATCAACCTTAGAAAAAAAGTCACTGCTCCTACCTGCATATATTTTAACGGGCGCACTGAGTGGCATGCGCCCATTGAAGTTGGCAACGATGGAGGGGAACGTAGTTCCAATTTTAACGTCGAATAAAAAGTGTTACGTAACCATTTGTGATAACTTAAATTATTTATATCGCTTTGTGTTTTTTTAATGTGTCAAAGTGTAAAAATGAGTAAATTTCTAAAAAAAACTGACTTTTATAATAATTTTACATTTTCACTTGACCGACGCATGAAGAAAGCCATGAGGCTCGTGGCAATGATCATTTTACATAAGGTGGAAGAAAACACAACGTGCGTACAAATATATCTTAAGCAGGGCTTTCAAAAGTGCTGATTTTACCGTGAACATCCTATATTTACCTCTTCCCTTCTCTGTAGGCTGGAGATTCAATCTTACTTCCCCTCCACACATGTGATCATGAAGGAACTTGAAGTGCCATAAAACTCAATTGATTGGCTCTCTTCTCCTGCAAGCTTCGCATGCATTTGTTTTTATCATCCCGCTGGCTACTCATTTCTTACTTGTTATAACTAAACCATTCCGATAATCTATACACAAGTATATTCGTAAACCCCACGCAACAAGTGCACCGCATATACCACTTTATGTGACTAGCACCCCGCTGTCCTTCACACCATTATATAATATTGTACCTTATATCGATCAGCATCCCATCGCTGAGGGTAAACCTTTTTATTAGTGTAATTTTTGTTTCATGTATAGCAATGTAAAATGTATCAATCAACTGGACAAAATACAAATGACCATTCTACATAATCCACTTAGAATAATGTACCCCATAGTCGTAACTTTAGATATATACTGGTATATTGAATTTGTTCATAATGCGAGATTCGTTAGTTTGTTTCTCTTGGCAAAATCGTGAGACTATGGTATTCCCCTAAGGATTTGTTGAATGTCTGAACTTAATTATGTAAACAAAAAATCGTGTATTATAATGGATGTTTATGCTGTTCATGTAAGTAATGCTGCCCACATGCATTTTGTATATATCAGATGTATCTCATAAAAAAATGTAAGCTGTGGACGTGAAAGTATGGTCTTCTGTACTTCCCCAAGGAGAAAGAATGGATTTGCATCATGGAATTGACTCATGAATATACCGCTATTTGTGCCGTATTCCCTACTGGTGACATTGCAAGGCTAAAGTATAAGCAGCAGAAAAAATTTAAAGGATGGACTTGTGGGACATTCTCACACAGGATCTTATTTAAGACTGATATCCAATTGCTAATGTTTACCTAACATTGCAAGTATGGCAGCAGTCAGAATACCTACTTCGAAGAACACTTGCTTTACACACCTATAGTAAACTGTTGGTGTGTTATTATAATTCCCATTCCAAACACAGAAAAATCTCGGGCAAAACCTTTGACAATGCTTGTTGATACCATAACCAGAATGAGGAAGGTAATCTGCATGTGCTATATACAGTAAAACCTCTATTGGAAATGTCACACATATACTATTCCTGCAAGGATGGGATATCAAACATTTGCATCAGGGAAGAACCATTAATATATATTACCCATCGTGATCATTCGACTAAGAAAATAATAAAATGTAAAAAATCATATTTTGGTAAGCAGGCTGAAAAGGGGCTGACTCCCAGATATTTTTCATAATTAGCATAACTACTGATAATTTCGATGAGGCTGCTTGGTCAAAAAACTGTTTCGCATAGCGCAGAGAACACTTTTAAGAGTTTCGAATGTGACTTGAAAGCTATCCATTTTGTGTTTAATGAATGTACTTGATCAATAGAGATAATGGAAAATCGCGAAATTGTTTTGAGCCAACATATCTCCGATAACACTTTAACCAGTTTATTCTTTCATGATTGGATGAATAAGGTATTGACTCGGCTAAGATGATTGCAGACCAGTCACGAATGTTCTGACTTATGGGCTCAAAATTCTCATTGGCCCAGTGAATGTGGTAGTAGCGTCATGCATGCAAGAAAGCCAATAAGGAAAGAAGACTGTCTGACATGTGTACAGTTCATTGAATTCTAGAAAATAGTATGCATATTTTGGAGAGTTTTTCTGGCAACCTTGCTACTACTCGGCTGAACAAAGTTTAATATCGCACAGCACCGAAGGGTTTCAACTTATGACTTACAGAATGGTTGGAACGATTGCTGCTTGTGTCCGTATCTTCTTTGTAGAAATTATTTAATAATTTTACGAGTAGTGGCATAAGTGACGCATGACTATGTCCATGCCTAAACAACATGGACCGCATTCCTGTGTTCTTAATTGAGCCTAGTTGAGCCGAGTACTTTAAATGTACTTATTGTATGGGTGTAATTGAAACTATTTTATTTATACTTACGCACTATGGTTTGCATCCTCAGCTAGTTAGTCCTCCTGGTATAAGACACGAACTTTCTAATGCAACTGGGAGTTTGTGCACAAATATTCAGTTCGCAGTTCGTTAACAGGCATGAAACTTTATAACATGTCCTATGGCAGCAAAAAAAAACTCACTTTTCCGAAATTAATGTGGATTGAATATTATTTGGTATCAGCGTCATTTAGCATTAATTTATGCTCAAAATCACTTGGCTCAAAAACTGCATGGCCTTAACTTCATTTAGGCTGGGAAAAAAAATTTTCCTGAAATTGTTTAAAGGCAAATTGTATCAACTTAACTGCAGTTTTCCGAGATGAATGCACGATTTCTGGCCCTGGGTGAATAACACACGTCCAGCATGAATGGAACGGTAACACATGATTTGCTGGTTTGCTTCTTCGCCAACCTCACAAGATGAATTGGCCAGTCGTTGTAGAGCCGTTAAGAAATGTACTGCGCTCTGAAATCTTGCGAGCCTACAACCTCGGCATGCCAACAATCACAGTTGCGCCGCCTCCAAAGCGGTGTTTCGCGTGGTCGCCGCGCATCTGTCAAGAGAATTACCGTCCCCCCTCTCTTGCACCTTTTCATCTCACATTCTTGCCGGATTGTACATTCTCTGCCCCATCAACTGGTGCGACACAGTTTGGGCGTTAACTTTGTTTATCAACTCTTCCCCTTCACAGCCGACCTCCCGTGGCGCAGTAGTCGGTTGGTGCGACACAGATCTGGGAGAGGGGGGAGGGTTCCTGGGTTCGAATCCCAGGTAAGGCACGAGTGTTGGTGTTTAAGTTTAGGTTATAAGTTAACTTGTAAGCCGTCCCTTGATAAGCCTTCAGTCATATCATTGGTACGAGTTATTCACGTCAAAGTGTACCTCCGGTATCAATTTTCCGACCTAGGGTGATTTAATAAAACATATATGTTTTGGTCTGTTATAATATATATGTGTGTGTGTGTGTGTGTGTGTGTGTGTGTGTGTGTGTGTGTGTGTGTGTGTGTGTGTGAGGAATAAATAACCATCTGAAGTTTGTCAGTAGAGTTCAGTTCCAACCTGATTATCACGCATTATAAGAGTAGTACACATTTTTAATTGTGCAGTACAGTTTCTACAGTAAATTAAATAAAATGCGAAGTGTTTTACGAGAGTTGAAATACAGTGCGAATGTTGACTAATCAAAGCAGAGTTGGGTTTGTTTAGTTTAGGAATAAAGTCAGAGTGATAGATGTCTGTACCTGAGCGCTTTCCTCCCTCCTTCAAAACAAGTAACTCACTGTTATTTGTCGTTGTGTGGTGACTGCTCTGGACCGATTAAGAGGGCTGCTGTTATGGAATCAGATTAAAGAGGTGGACAGTAAAGAGGATTAAAGGTCGTTACACGAATGAAAACTTTTAACAATTGAATTTACAGTTTGACTTTATCTTTGCTTTCCGACATGTTTTTTTTTTTTTTATGGAGCTTGGCACAATAGAACTGTCAAAGATCAAGTCAAGCACACTTGACTTTACTACTTCAAAAAGTAGAAATTTAAAGTCAAAGTCAAGCCGCCGTTTTGCCAAGAACCTAACAGAGGTTACGTGGAATGAATGTTATTTTATTGTAGGGCGATTATCATCTCGGTACATTAAACCAAGCTCGTCTATATTAAATAAGTGATAAATGAATATAATGCGAAGAGGAAATATATGCTTTGATATTTTCGAATAAAGTAAACAAGTGCATCTTTTGGTTTGAAATAAACTTTTAATATAAATTTTAAGCCTATGGTACTTTTTTAAAAAAAGGTACGTAATATGCATACCTGAATAATAAGATAATGGTTTACATAACAAGATACATATTTTTGCGAAGCTCGCAGAACCGATTTGTAATTGTCTGAACTTCGACTTTACAATGCATTGTGTATGGATAGTTTTGTCAAAGGAAAGGAAAAGTATAGACTGTTCACGGTAAAGTGAGCACTTTTGAGACCCTAGTTATTTTTTCCATTCGGCCATTTTTTTTTAAATAAATATTACCATGCAAGTAATAATAACAGCGTGTATATTCCACCGCACCCGGAAATTAACGTCTAAGGCTACAATAAATAAAATATATTAATTGACTATTATTCCGAGTGAGACGGCTTTCGAGAGTGCTCACTTTACCGCGAATAGCCTATGAAGTCAAACGCTAAAGTTTTCTATCGTGTAAGGGCCGTAACAACCTCGCGACGTAGCGCTGGGTCAGTTAGGTCGTTCTAGCACCCGGAAAACGCCTCTGTAATGGTGTCGATGCTCACTTTTGGCTCCCTACCGACGTGCTGTGTTCGCCATCCTTCGTCCATCCTCCCTTCCGGTCTCACTCCTACATCTCCCCTTCCTTTTCTTCCCCTCCCTTCAGGCCCTCTTCGTTTCGTCCTTATTGACTGCCCTCTCTATCGCCTGTCTTCCCACGTAATAACACCGCTTGTGAACCGCGCTCCACTCCTATGCAATGCGCCGACGATTCTGCGAGAAACCGCAGCGGGTTTCCTCTTTTGCGTCTTTATGTCGTTTCGACACCTCGCCGGATGACCCTTCGCGTCTCTTGACCTTTATGGAGTACTGTCCCCCCCCCCCCCCTTTTTATCATTATTGTATTCTTAGTTTTTTTTTTTTTTCCCCGCTCGTTTAAAACTTCGAGAGCTGCCGACGTAATATTTAACTGTGTTGTATGGAGTTAGCCGTGGTATTTCGGCATTCGCATTCTTTACAGACACGGGCTAGCAAATATTACTTATCCTGCACCTTACACGATGTTCTACGAGGCAAATCGACACACATGAAATCTATAATAAAAATTATTTCCCACATTAATCTTACAATTTTCTTACACACAATCATAGTAAACATTGTGATGACGATATTCCATGCCGAAGATTTTCTTGCAAATTATTCTGAAGCATCCAGAATACAAATATGATTAAAATTTTAAGAATGCAGACTATTTTTATCGATTTTCTTTTTACATTTAAAAAGCATATTTTAGTAAAATATTTTATAATGTTACAAAATATATACTGTCCGCGCGCCACCTTGAACCCTGGCAGGAATGCGACCTTGGAACGATAAGCCGGCCACGCTATACGACTGTATTATCGTACAAAGAAAACATTCACTCACCTCAAGGCAGCTGGGTCGCTAATGGTGAACCCGGAGTTTCTTGTTATAGGCTGCTCACGGTAAAGTGAGCATTTTTAAATGCCCTCCCAAAAGGCATCAACCCTTAATAAATATATTATATTGCAGTCTCAGGCGTTAACGTTTGAGAGTGACGAAATGTATATACTGTGTTTATTAGTCATATTGCAATGTTTACTTTAAATAGCGGCGGAATGGCAGAAATTAATGGAAAGGAAAGATTACGCAGGGCCTTAAAAGTGCTCACTTTACCGTGAATAGTCTATGACTGCTTGAACTGCACGCGCCCGATGCACTGGAGGAATCACTACTGGCGTCAAGACGTACAAAGATACTGTCAGTTACATCAGATACAACACCATCCTTTCCCCAGTATCCAGTCTCCAGCTTCTGTACCATTCCCAGCCGGCCTTGGTTACACTGTCTATCGCTTTAATAGTAGTCCGAGAGATGTCAGATGCATGTCGACTTTGTACACTTTCTCTTTAGGTTTCGCGTGTTCCACCAATTTGTCTTTCCGCATCGACGTGTGACAAGTTATGCCTTTGTTCGTTAACCATGTTAACATATCTGCTTTCACATAGTACTTTGTAGGTGGCTTGTCAATCTGTGCTCAATGATACGGTGCATTATCTAACACTGCTACAGATGACTGCGGGAGGTTAGGAGCAGGCTTCTCGGTAACCCACTTAATGAAATTAACACTGTATATTTGGCCGCGATAGTCGCCATTGGCAGAGCCGGTTTTATAGACAAGGAGAGCATTTTCGATTTATCCGTTAACACCTCCAGGGTGTACTACAATTAATCGATTACCCGAATTCACATTAGCTTGTGTGCCAAACACTTCTTCATGTTGGCAACATTTACCAAACGTTAAATGAACGTCTATCCATATCGCGCCTATGTAGATAATTTTATTTCCCACCTTGTCTGTGCTGTTTCGTTGCAACTAGATAGTCGTGCCGCCAAGATACGATGTGAGGTCTCTCAATTAGTATCTTCCTGTGGCTTCGCGATTTTTTCCGCCGAAAACCTAGTTGTTTGACCACCTTACCCAACGAAGTATGCGACCACGGAAAGTCTATTTTCTCCTTTACCACGGGCAGTAATTTTGCAATGGTAGGGACACGGTTTTCCTGTATAATAAAAATCCTGAATCGTCCGCCGAATTACACATCGATCATTGTCATCAATATTCGCGACAGTATGTTCCGGCCTAGTTTTCCGTCGTTTACCCGGTGCGTGCAAGCTACCGTCCTCCCCACAGTTATCTAGTTCTTTCTGTTCCTTCTGTATCTTTTTTAACTAACGTCTGCGACACCCCAGCGTAGTCTGCAGCTCTTGCTGTCGCCTGGTTTACTGTGAGAACATGACGTTTTTGTTTCGCCTCTTCATCACACTTTGCAGTTATATGACTTAGGATTCTCCGGCCCTCAGAATGCACGACGGTGTTTTCCTTCCGGACAGACATAACGCTCGCAGCGGCGATGTTCGTGACACTTCGGGGCTAAATGTGTTACTACGGATAGTACATGCGTGTCCACACTTCCCACTCCCCAGCTGTCTCTCACTGTCTTGCTTTCCCCTTTCCACGTACCACGAGGTATCATAAGTGGCGCGCCGACAGTACGTTCTTTTTTCATATTCAGCATAAATCGCGCTTTTCTGACATTTTTAATGGTGTCTGTACTACATTCTTATGAGTTCTTCACGTTGTATAGTCGAGTACAGTGCTCCATAGGCAGTTGCTTTACTTCTACCTTAAGACCCCTGTCTCTAAGCACACGGCTCTGAATTGGCGTGCAGTGTTCTCGTCGTGCTGCGTGTATAGGCTGTTCACGGTAAACTGAGCCCTTTTGAAAGCCCTGCTAAATATCCAGGGCCTCATCACTTTATTCATGCATCGGTCAAGTGAAACTGTGAAATTATTAGAAAAAAAAAATATATATATATATTTTAATTTGCTCATTGCCACACTTCGATGCAGTTTAAAAAACTCAAAACGAAAGAAATAATATAAGATCTCACAAATGGTTACCTAACACTTTTTATTCGGCTATAACATATGGAACTACTTTCCCTCCATCGTTACCAACTTTACTGGGTGCATGTCACTCAGGGCGCCTGTTAAAATATATGCAGGTAGGGGTAGTAACTTTTTTTTAGTTTGATTTAAAAAGTGCTCACTTTATCGTGAACGGCTTTTGCCTATTGGCCTTTCAGCGGTGAACTTATCATTTAATAATTAAAAGTCTGTAACAAAGTACACTACAGGCTCCTATCGTAGTTTGACTCGTGCCCGGGTAGTATGTTTTAAGATACGGCAGTCGGGAAAAGCCTTTATTTTTAACTATAATGGAAGGTTCCAAAACAATATTTACAGCATGTGTGGTAACTCTAAAGTACCATTCAGTCCTCGTCTGGGTTGTGATTTCTTTTCGTGAGTAAACATACTGGGAACACGTTTGACAGTTTCGTAAAAAAAAAAAAAACAGGATTTCAAACAGTCTGCGACGCAGTTGAAGAGCCAGTTGGAAGGCGAGATATAGCGGTTTAGGAGGGAGGGGATTGAACCCCGAAGAGGATCCTCCCGGGCAAAGTGCGAGGGACGCCCCGCGGCGGCGACGAATGGCAGCGCTCCTCACACACCAATATTGATCTTTATGAAGTAGCGGGGCTTGTGTGCACATGTGTGCGAGCCCGAGAGCGCATTTGGCTCCGGAAACACTCGCTTATTACAGACACGACTGGAATTTAAACGCGATAATAAAAGTTGCGCGAGAGCCGCGGGAGTAAAAAAAGAAAACCTTTCTGTGGAAGGGAGGGAGGAGAAAGAGCGTGAAGAGAGATGAGGTAAGGTAGGAGGACGGAATAAAGAAAAGGGCGAGTCCGCAGGCAACTTTTTCGCCGGATTGTTAGCGCGTTCCGCTCCAGCGGCGACACTGTCTGCTTTCGTGTTTGTCCTGTTACCAACAGGGTGGCCTGTCCGCCATGTTACGACTCCCAAAACATTGAAAACCTAACCTGTCAAAAATTAAAATAAAACTGTTCTATTAGAGCATGTTGATATTTAACTCGACAGTTCAGTTTCATTAGTTATTATTTGTTTAAAACATTCCATGTTTTACATGCATTAAGTACAAAACCTGCCTCAAAATCTTCAATGTTTTTGGTGTCACACTATAGCGATGGATTCAAATGCAGCTTTAATGATGTCATAGCATCATGCATCCGACTATTCCCACCTCCGTGCTCGTCACCAATCGATTCCCAGTACACAAACCTCTTTTCTTGAAACACACATTTTTTTATTGGCACCATAGGGACAGAATTTAAGCAAGGTTGAACTTTCTGTCGCGTATGCATCGTGGATAAAGTTTTAAATACATTTTCAGATTTATAAACTTTATATATATATATAAAATAAATAAAGAAATTTTTGAGCAAAATATGTTCTAATTTATACAACATGTACCATGGAGTTAAATCAATGAATGCGAGAAACATGTTTTCACTACTTTAAGCCACTTTCAAATGATTATATATATATATATATATATATATATATATATATATATATATATATATATATATATGTATATACGCTTAAAGTAGTGAAAACATGTTTCTCGCATTCATTGATTTAACTCCATGGTACATGTTGTATAAATTAGAACATATTTTGCTCAAAAATTTCTTTATTTATTTTTTGAAAGAGTTAGTAAATAATCGACTTTCTTGACATTGTTATGCTAACTTCATCCTTAGCCAAATCCTTGATACAGATAGGGCAAAATGTCAAACATAACTATTTATTATTTTAAGAATATAATATTGTTTTATTGTTTGCACTGTTGTGTGTGTTGCTTCCCACATACCTGATTATCTTGAAAGTATATAGTGTCAATTTCCAAGGAAGTCACTGTTTTGTAATTTGAGGATTACTGTGTCTCGCCAAATTATTGCGACCAAATTTGTGAAGTATGAAAACAACTTCATTATGGCTGATAGTATATGTTTTGCTACTAAAGGCATGTAAAGTTTGAAAAACAAGGGTGCCAGGAAAGAAAATGAAAAATAGCCTAAATGTTGTAAAAAATCGACATAAACATCAATGAAAATTCATTATATTCAAAAATGTCCTCTAGTAACCAGAATGTTCAATTATTGTCATGTGTGGGTTTACAGATGTTGCTTTAAATTGCTTTTCCTGAATGTTCTGTACTAACACACATATTGTCTTACGACTGTAGAGTGACCAGATTATGATTGTTTGTGTTTCAGGTGAAAATTTGGTTCCAAAACCGGCGTACCAAGTGGAAGAAGCAGGACAACATCAGCAATGCAGAGGCAGCGGAGCACAAGAACCAGAACACGGGCAAGCCGGAGCCGGCGGCGGCTGGGAGCGCGGGCGGGGGCGGGTCCGGGTCCGGGGGCAGCGGCAAGCACAAGGAGGCGGCCAAGCCGTCGCCGACGACGGCCGCCAAGGGCCCACCCAAGCCCGCGGGCGTCGTGAACCTGGCGAAGGCGCCAGACGCCGTCATGTCATCGCTGGGGTCGCCAAGCAGCGGCGAGGACCACTCGAACGCCTCGCTCTTCACGGCGGACGGCTCCGTGTCGGAGAGTTGCTTCTCCGAGTCGGACAATGCGCGCCAGCAGGTGCTCACTGTTGCCACGAACGTGACGGTGAACCTGGCGCCCGGCGAGCGCCATTCCCCTGCCTCCTCGTGCTCGCCCAAGCCGCCGCTGCTGCCCCCGGCGGCGGCGGTCCACCAGCCGCCCGACGCCAGCGCCCCGCCCGCTCCCAGCGGTGCGCCGCCCAACCACGTCGTCGAGCCTGAGCACAGGCCGGTGTCACCATCTAGCTAACGGCGCGGCAACTAGCTCGCCGGCGCGGCCCCTCGGCGCTTTCTAGCGGGTGGCGCGGCAAATAGTGGATAGCGCGACCGGTGCCTGTGGCGCTATCTAGCGAGCAGTGCAGCAACCAACTCGCCGCTGCCAGACGAACCTGACAATGAGCTTCAAACCATCAATGCAGTCCATTACCTTCAGTGTAGGGCACAAAGTCACTATTGGATTAGTTTTCCCACTTAGCTCACTGCACACATCGTCTTTCGATAGTTTCTTTACGCGCATGTGTTCACTGCATAGTTTTAAATGAATTTTTATTTAAGAGCTGCAAATAAGATTGTGCCATAAGTTTAACTTATTTTTGTTATAATTAAATATCTGCAATGCATGTACAAAATATACAAGTTCATTTCCTCTACGTGTTGCAAGCACTTTTCGCAGATAACTGTAACCGAATGTGTCACTATTCTGGATACTGCAATTAAATGCAAACTGTGACTTAACGTGATGTGTTATCTTTTCTAAATGATACTGGATTGTTGTGACTCAATAATAAGTGCTTTTAACTTATTCGTTAGGGAACATACGCGAAAGGAAGTTATAATGAACTCGTTTGTAACTATTTTTGTGGTCTTTATATTCAGGATTGTTTTCAAATACCTGAATAATCGTATTAGCTCTTTGGCTGGAGGAAATATATTAAAATATATGTGTTCTATGTTATTTAAATTGATTGTTTTTTTTTTCTATCGTATCCATAGGTTACGTCTGTGTAGTTAATTTGCCATGCTTGTTTCCGACAACAGCTTGGTG
Organism: Dryococelus australis; assembly: GCA_029891345.1. Lineage (NCBI taxonomy): Eukaryota > Metazoa > Arthropoda > Insecta > Phasmatodea > Phasmatidae > Dryococelus > Dryococelus australis. The sequence continues at coordinate 29,866,296 of CM057001.1, forward strand.
CAAATCTCTAGTTCTGTGCTGTACAGTTGAGTACATAATTTATTTGCTTCGCCCGCAGCCGCCGTTTCAATAAGCAAAGGCACGTATGTACTTTACATACGCCGCAGTTGATGTTTGTAACATTATCTGTATTTTTCAGCCAAAGAGTTAATTCGCTGGCGGATATGCGGGAAATGCCGAGATGTCTTCTCGGTAAAAGTTGCAAGCAAAGGCAGATAAACGTAATTGCTGGTCTGTTGTAGTTGTGTGGTCGGAACGTTTTTTTTTTTTTTTTTGAATAATATGTTCCATTGTTGTGTTTTATTCCAGCGGATCATTGTTACCTGATAGGCTGTCTACTACTATTTTCTACCATAAATGCTGTTTCCTTTCTCCCTTTCTTTACTCGGCCACTGATTTACGTCTGTTCCATTATCCTATCTTTATTACTATTGTATACTGCAGTAAGATAGACGAGACAAATATCTAATTTGTAAATAAACATATTTCAAACATATTCGTGTACTTTTATTTGTGTTTCAATGCTAACATCCCCGGAAAAAAAAAAGATCCTGACATATCCTTTATTTGATTATGGTTCTTTGTTTACATATCCCTAAAAAGATCCTGACATCCTTTATTTGATTATGGTTCTTTGTTTACATATCCCTAAAAAGTATACTTGCGTTCGAATAAACTAATATGGAAATTTAGGACATTATAAAAGTAAGCCACAGAATTCGAACGATTGGTAGCCATGCAGAAATTAAGCAGGTACATATGCTTCTCTGATTATTTATCTTTACTTGGTACTGTGTGATATTGGAACGGAAATAAGTTCTCCGGATATAATTTTAATGAGAACATTTATGTCTGCTGTTATTTACTTTATCGTAATAAATAAACTACTATGTTAATGCCTGTAACAAGAACGCTTCTTGGCAAAAATATGAAGTATGTCGTTCCGCAGTTGGCAGAGAAACATTTTCCAACCGAATACTATGTCTAGAGACCTGCAAAATTCGCGATATTATTTTACAGCAAGCTAAACTTCACAGTACTGTATATACTCGAGCTGGAATCGTTTCTCTATTGGTTGCCACCTAGATGTGACTGAACTCCACGTTATTGGGATACACGATTGTGAAGTGTTCATTAATTGGTGCAGAGTTGCCCGGGGCGTGTCAAATAACGTACGGTCCAATCACAAACCTATTGCAAAAGTACGCGTGTTTCAAGTTTAATGTGTCCCGAAATAATTACGCGAATTTTGCAGGTCTCTAACTATGTCAGTTCTTCAAAGTTAATTTTCTCACCAGACAGTAAAACGGGAAAAGAGAGCAGAGAGTTTTCGGGTGGTTCTTAACAACTGGGTCTTGACAGCCCACGGGGGGTGAAGCGAGAAGTGTGTGGAGCAGCGTTGGAATGCAAGGGGCGAGGAAAACAGAAGATCCCCGAGAAAACTCACCGACCCGCGGCAATAAATAAAAAGAACAAGTGAATTCTGAGTTTCATATGGGGTATGTGTTACCTTCTTCCCCAAATAATTATGGACCTAACATGGTCGTATGTAGATATGTTTTATATATATGCAAAATTGCGTGAAATTAATCTGCATATGTGTGATTTGCATAAGACGTGTGATATCAGGAGAGAGTGAGAATTTCTCCGATCAGCGTCAATCCTTTGACACTGCAAGCTTTCGTTGTCTGGACGCTTTGGAGACTCCGTCGAGCTTAAATAAACAAATTCACTCATGCACAATTCTCCACTAGCACTGCTGAAAGGAATAACTAAGATACATTCGACATCTTTGACTAAAATAAAAAAAATAGCTATGCGTACTTGGAAGTTATACTGATTTTCTGCAAATTATTTAATTAAACGTGCTGATAAAATTTTATAGTAGAGGTTATGTTAGGTGTAAGCTATTTTAGTTTTACTGGAAGTAGGAGTTTAAATGACTTCGAAATACAACCATACCTACAGTATTTATTAAATAAAATCTAATATAATATTATAATAATTATGGCTGCTTAATTTTTCTAAAAATTGAATTAATAAAGTAATTTATTGATGTCCAAGCGTAGTTCTCTTTACATAGCGTTAATGTATGTGCAAAGTTTGTAAAGCTCCAATTAAAATTAGTGCACTGCTTAGTATATAAAATTTGTACCCTTCTGCTTTCAAGTTCGAACGGCGCTGGGCAGAGCTCCTAGTGCTCAGTTTAGGAACTGCATTACTGAATGTTTTGATACTTCTTCGTTAATTCCCTGTCACACTGTCACATTTTTCCGTCATGCTGCTTCCAATAATTTGGTCAAATGAAGTGAGTGATGATATTTGGGCGGCTCTTAACAGCGAGGTCTTGAGAGCCGTATGAGGATGATTGAAGTGGATACGGAGCGGCGCCGTGATTAAGGGGCGGGGGAAACGGGAGAACCCCCGAGAAAACCCGCCGACCAACGCCATCGTCAGCAGGCACGGTTCCCACTTGCGAGAATCCGGTGACCCGGCCGGGTATTGAACCCGGTTCGCCTTGGTGGGAGGCGAGCGTTTGGTCAAATGAAGTTGGACGGGTGTGGCGTCATCGAAAACGCCATTAGCGCCGCCATACTTGCCTGAGAGATTTGGATGGCTTCAGTTTCCATCAAACATTTGAAGATTTGGCCAGTTCTAGAATTTCTTTGACGTTTGACGATCTCAGCCAAGTACCTTTAAAATAACGAACGATTGCTGGAAAAGAAGTTGGTTATGAAGATAAATAATGTATGTAGAATCTTTCTGGGAATGAATGCTATTTTTTAACAAATATTTCACATAATATTACCATCTCGGAGACATTAAATTTCGTTGTGCAGGAAACATCTCTGACAAATAAAACTTGAATTTAGTAAAGAAGCGAAAATCAATTATAACATTCCTTACATTCCTTCCTGTAATTGACTGCATCGAAAACAAAAGCAATATCTCACTTTGAAAATAATTTTTGAATAATAATTCGGATTAGCTTCTCCCAACAAAAAATTTGACAGTGTGACACATTTTCAAACACATTGGAGATTATTTGACACAATTTGTTGGAAGGAATAATTTGATGCCCGTGTTTTGATTTACTCCGGCAACGAAAAAATATTAACTATAATTAAGCCTACTATCTTCCGGAAAATTATAAAATTGTTTTATTTGCTGGCCCCATTAAGGAAAACCTTCACTTAAAAAATTTATTTCACCCAGTTATAATTTTTGTTAATCAAACGGTTTAAAATATAATTTCCATCTGTACAAAGAAAATGACTAACGAACAAAACTAAGCACTTGTGGTTCATCGTTAAGTTTTCCTTCGTTGTTGCTGGTTTGGATCCGCACAATTTCCATGCTAAAAGGCGCGAAGTAAGACGTAAACGCATTAGTAGACGCTTTTGCGGAGTTATTCGGGGATTTAGTCTCCCTCCTGCTTCACCTCCGCAAATTTGGACCTTAAATCGTCAAATATTTAGTTGCCTAATGTGGTTGCGTGGTCAGTTTACCGTGAACAGCCTATAAGAGAACATGAGATACGAGGAGGTATTTTGTTATGTGAGGGTTTTGTAATACCCTACGTTTGTGCATAAATAAATTTCAGCATGAATATTTTGAAACCCGAAACCTCCCCCACAAAACTACGTCACTTCCTCTCCATTTCGCTTGCTTTTTTCTGTTCACTATCACAACACACAATACCTATGTGGTTTTATGGTGTCGCAGAACCATGCTTTACGATTACACTAGTGTTCCTTTGCCTAGCTTGTATCCTTTTCCGTTTATTCCTGCTGTTTTTTCTTATTTCCTTCAGGGCGAGGTATAGGCTCTTCACGGTAAAGTGAGCACTTTTGAAAGCCCCCTCATTTGGAATAATAGTCAATAAATATACTTTATTTTAGCCATAGACGTTAACTTCCGAATATGGTGGAATATATACACCGTGTATATTACTTACATGGCAGTATTTATTTTAAAACAAGAAATGTTTTGAAAGTAAAAAGCGTCTGAGAAGTGCTCTCTTTACCGTGAACAACATATATCGACATACAGCACATCTACACTAACAGGTACTGGTGATAAATATCGGTTAAACCCATATTTCACGATCAATATTTTATTTCTTTAACTGAAAGAGATTAATATAAAAACCACTAAGTATTTGTAGTCAAATGTTTCCAAAATATAGTACCGTAATGTCGGAAATTTCGGGATACAGGGCCACGAATTTTATGTACAAAACATATTAAGTATCAAGGATACATACAAACCTTTGTAGACAGAATGTGTGATCCGCGCCAAAAGCGGCTTTTACTGGTGCGGTGGCAGCGATTCAACTACCAGGCGGACATGAACTACACAGAGGTAGACCTGCAGCATATCTGTCTGTAATCACAGGCAGTACGATCACAGTTGTTCGTAATAGTTATCTGTTGGGAATAGTAACAGGTACAATTTTATTCCATAAAAACTCGTTTCTCCCATTTGTAATTGTAAGCATGGATAATATAAAAAATTTTGTACGTTTCTTATAAATAGGGTGTTTTGTTGAGATGCAACATTTCCCTTGTAGTGTTACAAGAAAATATTTGGCCACTAGTTTAAAAAAAAAAATAGTTTTACAAGTAAAAATAATAATAGGTTAAGGTGTGTGTGTGTGTGAAAGAATCGGAGGAGCAGCTAGAGAGAGAGAGAGAGAGAGAGAGAGAGACCCACTAGGACCTATAAAGTTCTTCCCTCAGCCCAGAATCGACATCAGTGCCAGTGCAAACTCAATTATGAAAAAAAAGTAGTTAAGATTTCTATTTATAGAAATGCAGTTCATCGAAATTTCATATTTAATAGTTCGCAAATGTCACAGAGTTTCTGAGAGTGTAACAAATATTACCCGGTAAATATTTTTGGAAAGCATTTCCAAGGACAACCAGAAACTCAATACATATAAAAACCAGATTATAAATTCTGGCAATGTGTGTGAAATTTTAATTGCAGAAACGACGCGTAGAATAAGGAAGGACTGTATTGGAGAGTATCGTTTCTGGAGGAAAAGTATCAGGAGGCCAGGAGCGTACAGGAGGTGTGATTAACGGAGGTAGGGCGCCAATGTCGCCAAGCCAGCGGGCCGTAGGTTTCTGGAAGAAAAGTATCAGGAGGCCAGGAGCGTACAGGAGGTGTGATTAACGGAGGTAGGGCGCCAATGTCGCCAGGCCAGCGGGCCGTAGGTTTCTGGAGGAAAAGTATCAGGAGGCCAGGAGCGTACAGGAGGTGCGGAGGTCACCAACGTCGTCAAGCCAGCGGGCCGCAGGTTTCTGGAGGAACCAACGTCGTCAAGCCAGCGGGCCGCAGGTTTCTGGAGGAAAAGTATCAGGAGGCCAGGAGCGTACAGGAGGTGTGATTAACGGAGGTAGGGCGCCAACGGCGTCAAGCCAGCGGGCCGTAGGTTTCTGGAGGAAAAGTATCAGGAGGCCAGGAGCGTACAGGAGGTGTGATTAACGGAGGTAGGGCGCCAACATCGTCAATGCGCCAGCGGGCCGTAGGACGAACGTCAGGAAGGTATTAGGAGCTAGCAACGACGCAGAGTTCTACTGCAGTCTATCATCCTGCTATCTCTCGAAAAAGGCATGAACAACAAACCCTATTAATGTGGTGGGGGAAAATAACTACAGGAAATAGTATTCTAGTTCTACCAGTTGTTTCTAAACTTTTGGTTGCGGATGTGACAATTCGTAAACTATATTTACACTTCCTAAACTTGCATGCGTCTTCATCTGAAGTGAAAAGTTATTACTTCACCCCCCATTACACTATTCATTCAAAGATCATGGAAAGTAATTACATTTTAACACCCACGTGTCTCGCAAATCGTATATTAACTGCCCCTAGTTTACAAATGCAACTATTTGATAACGCAAACCATAAGTTAAGATTAAAAAGGTTATGTATCATCGATAATTTAAAGAAGAACTGAATTCACTGCGATTTAAACGGTTTGAGCCTTGATTACCTAGAGCCTAATTAGGGCTAGAAATTATAACATAACATTTAAAGCCTACAAATCTAGAAAAATTGGTGTGTTCCACGCGGGGTAGAAAGCTAATAATTATGTAATAGTTGCTGTAAGTATAGTAATAGTCTAAGCAGCACTAAATTGCTAAAAGTACACTATAAATTCGAATAACTGGAAAACTACTGATTCGCAGTGAAATTCAACTACTCGAATCAGTGAAAATGGTTCCACTTAGAATCAGTGGGAAACCATTGGTAGTTTCCACGAAAGAATTTCACTGACTGAATAAGTAGTGGGATTTCATTGATTGAATAAGTGACGGCCAAATGCAGCGGCGAATTAAATAGTCTTTTATTGAATTTAGCTAAATAATTACGGGCAATAAATGTATTCACGATAGTTTACTATTTATATTACGCAATTTACCATAATTTAAAAAAGTAACAATTCTGGCAGGGGGCGTGATTGGACACACATACACCATCTTCAATATGCTCTTAAAACGTTACCTTATCACCTGAGCTTTCAAGTCACGGTAATATCAAAGAGGAAAATATATTTCTTAAAGTTATTCATCGAAAGAGAGTAGTTTAAATTGTGGTGTGTCTTTTACTTTCGTTTTTAGTTTAATTGGTAACATTACATGAAGACGAAATGAAAGAACTCAAATGTTCATGTTGCCTCATAAAATGGTACTGTGAAAGACGAAACGCATATTAAAAAAAAAATATTTTATGAGTTTTTTTTTTTTTTTTTTTTTAAAGTATGTGTGTTATTTTATTTGACACACGTTGTTTAACTAATCCATCAGTAAAAAAGAAAATCACTACAAAACGGCGAATGAAATGGTTGATGAATCAGTGGAAAATGTCACTGAATCTACTGAACCCCGAGTAAGAAGGGCGCCAGAAACAGGCTGAAGATGCCTAATCCATGGAAGAAAAATGTACTGGAGTGACTGCTGAGCAACTCAGGTAACGTTAACTCACACAAATAGCCAAATTCTCACTGATTCGTATTTAAGAGTGTAACAACGAAGTCTCGAGAGCCGGCGAGGACGAAGCGAGGTGACTATGGAGCAGCACGGGAATGCTAAAGTCGGGGGAACGGGAGATCCCCGAGAAAACCCGCCGACCAGCGGCATCGTCCCACGTGGGAACAGACACCACATGACCTTACCAGGTATAACTAGGGCCACCTGTTTTTCGCGAAGAAATTCACACGGAGGCTAGACTACGTGCATACTCGCAGTCTTCATTTAGCTATTGGCAGCTTTGTCTTCGTGTGAAGACAGTCTGTTACACACGAGTGAGCCAGCCAATCAGAATTAATTTTCTCCTATACTCACTGTCCGTGATTCGCGGGAAGACAGATAGGACACTTAACAATTAAAATAGCCCAATCACGAAAGCTGTTCTGAACTCAAGTGCGTTGGAGCACAACTTGTCCTGAAATCTTTTCGCGAAAAACAAGCGGCCCTGTATATAGGAAGCGATGGGAAAATTTCGCGAATTCATTTCAGGACAAGATGTATTTCAAACGCGTGTACACTGAAGTAACATTTTCTATTGGATCAGAGTTAATTGCGCACGTCCTGGACGACTCTGAGCCAATAGCAGACTTGCAAGGGAACAAGAAGCGAATCCCGTACTGCCAGGTGTGAGGTAACACTGGGGCAACAGCCAATGAACAAACATCTGAGGCTCGACTGTACAAAAGATTGTGGAGTCTAGCCTACATGTCATTGAACTCGCGAAATTTTCGTATCCCTGTATATAGGCTATGCAGACAGGGGCAGTGACTTTTTTCTAAGGTTGAGTTCAATAGTGCTCATATTATCGTGATCGTGAACAGCCTTTGATGAGCTTTCATATACTGCCGAATCTGTGGAATGCTCTGAGGTTTTACTGCCAGGTCAGCGCAATTCACTAGGAATCACTTTTCAGTCAGTGAATAATTGCGAATAAAATGATTAGTAGAATTTCAAGAGACAAATGGAACAGTTTCAGTGGGGGCTTGAGTCAGATTCGCTGACTTGGAGCAGTTTTGACTATTTCGATGTTATTAAAGATGCAAAGAGAAACATCACCAGTGGTTTATTCTAATGCAGAGAGTGGCTGCATTTCTTTAGGTTGTTCACGGTAAAGTGAGCACTTTTTAAGGCCCTTCCAAATGTTTCATTTCTTCCAATTTTCCATCTTCCTGCTGCTTTTTAAACATTGCAATGTAACAAATAAATACAGTGTATACATTTCCTCACACTAAAAGTTTAAAGCCTGAGGCTGCAATAAGATATATTTATTATTGGCTAATGCCTGTTGGGAGGGCCTTATAAAGTGCTCACTTTACCATGAACAGCCTATAGCTTACAGTCAGCGTGAGAAAGATGAGAACTGCGTAGAGCGCGCCCTTGGGAAATTACATTTAAACGTGAACTTACTCACGGAAGCACAGTCTTTTTTTCACATAAATATCGTAGCAAAATTTAAGCTAAGTTTTTTTCTTCCCCTTTTTGTTACAAATTACGTATCATCTCACGGGTTCCGTTGGCGAAAAAAACAGAATCAGACTAGTCGAGATGAAGTACGACCCGCTGCGAGGTCATCTGCCGAATGGTCCACGTATTTTCTTTTACGCCGGGTACCTTTCGCGCACTGAATACTCTTATAAACTTCGTCTAAACTTGGAAATGTGTTTGTGAAAACTATTTTGTGTTGTTCCCAAGACAGTTTGTAAATTGTTTACAACAAAGTTTCCCAAGTGTTCCCAAACTGTCGCTGAAACACAAAAAAAAAAAAAAAAAAAAAAACTTGTTTTCGCAAACTATATTTCTGAACGGCGATTTGTCCGTACTGCAGTTGTCTGATGAGGTGCTGCCAGAAGAAGAAGAAGCAGTACTTTTCGCTCTTATATTTTGTTACTAACAATGTAGCTCGTTTGTATAGCGTTGGTAGATTCATAGAGTTTACAGGAAGGTCCACATAATGGGCTGAACTTATAGTCAGATCTGAGGCTAGTTTTTTTTAAGATGGCGCTATTAAAAAAAAAAAAAACTATAAAAGTCCACGATGTTTTGCGATTCCGTTGCAAATGGCGGCACCCAATATTTCAAAACAGTGCACACGCTTCAGAGATTTGATTATTGAATTCCACCGACGAAAATACTTGCTGGTGGCGATTATTTGACGAGTTTGCACTGGGACCGGCAGAATGAAAGAACCGTGTTTCGCATGTTAAAAGATTCTAGCTGCGTCTCAGTCACCTTTCATGATATCCTTAAATAAATAAAAAAGTATATCCTTGCCCGTGCCACATTTCTGCAATTTTTTTTTTTAAATTACGATACCAAGAAAATTGCAGGTAAATTAATATTTATAGACTATAAAAACACAAACTATTTTTTTCTTACTTGCTCTCTCGCAGCACGGTTTTTCTCTTCAAAGGGCAAAAAGTGTCCCATTTTTCTCTCAATCCCTCCTTCGTCATGACCAAGGGACGGAAGACAATTTAACATACTAACAATATTGTAAGGAGTAGTCTGATGTGTGTAGAATGTCAGATAGATGACTTCCCAAGGTAATGGCTGAGCTACAGGCTGAAAAGGACAGGAAAGATCAAAGAGAAAATAATATATATGGCTCACCCACGCACGAAAACGAAACAAACCGTATAAATTTTCCATCCGCATTTCCCGAAGTTTTTCCCTTAATATTCTATTTTTCGCTTAGTATCCGAGAAATAAGGCGTGAACTAATACACAACATATAAAAATAAATTGGATTAGTGCCTCCTAAAGCTGCTCTTTCCAAAGTCATCTATAATGAACCCCGTTTCACAGTATACACTGTGTGTCCGCCCAAGGACGCGAATTTGTATAACGAAATAAGGCGTACAATGAAAGAAAGGTTTAATTGAGAAAAAAAAAAGTGCTTGTACGACTTGTATGAGAATTTGATTCAGCCAAAAAATTTTACACTAACCAAATTAACCATACTGCAAATAAAATTTAATTTTGCTAACAATTTTTTTTTTTTTTTTGTAAAAGTAATTGGACGTTTGTTTGACCATTTACAAACATATATCTTGTCGACGTAAGTCTTCAGTAGCCGTGCACATTGACATGCGCCGAGCAGCCAGCACTCAGGTTTAGCAGCGCACATGTGTCAGCCGTGTGGTTCGGAAGCCACTGTAACCACTGTGTCAGTACACGTATCAAGTTCAGCTCAGAAGCCAGTTAGGATTTTCCGTGTTCAACACACTTACATATTGATACCATAAAATTAATACTGAGATACGAATAGTTCTCAACGTTATGTATATACAAATATTGCAATTGAACTATGGTTATATATATATATATATATATATATATATATATATATATATATATATAACAATAATTGAGAATCAAGAGAAAAAGAATCATAAAGAAATTTGGGATAAAATACGAGAAAAACATACAAAAGTAGCAAAGTGGTGACATTCGTAGTAAAGGCTGTTCAAAATAAAGTGAGCACTTTTGAAATGAACCTTAGAAAAAAGTCACTGCCCCTAAACGCATATATCTTAATGGGCGCAGTGAGTGACATTTGCCCAGTAAAGTTGGTAATGATGGATGGGAAGTAGTTCCGTATTTTAACGTCGAATAAAAAGTGTTCAGTAACCATTTTTGATAACTTAAACTATATCTTTCGCTTTCTGTTTTTTTTTTTTTATTGCATCGAGGTTTGAAAATGAACAGATTTGTATAACATTTACTTCCCTGATAATTCTACAGTTTCACTTTACCGTCGCATGAATAAAGTTCTTAGGTCCATGGCAATGTTAATTTCACACAAGGTGGAATAATACACGACGTGCATACAAGTAGATCTTAAGCAAGGGTTTCAAAAGTGCTCATATGATCGTGAACAGCCTTTAGTTAGAAGTCTGTAGATTGCAGTACGTTATTGACGGCCTGTTGCACATTTTCCATACGTTAATTTGAACGCATGCGTTCAAGATGGCTGCCCTTTGTGTGCGCGCAGCACCGATGGATTGCTTGGCGGGCCCTCTAGAATATTCCAGAAGTGGTTTGAACCACGCTGCATGCCGCCTGTATTAGTTCTACGAGAACTTTGTTGTTCTCCAGAGGCGTAGAGTACACACACCTCTTTATGAGGCCTCACAGGAAGAAATCGACTGGCTTGAGGTCAGGGGACCGTGGTGGCCTCTCCCAGTGATTTGTGTATATTTCTTCAGCTGTGTTTTGTAAATGGTTTTCCCAGTGTCTGTCAAGCACCAAGCACATTCTGTATTTCACTGGTTGCGTGAGTGAAGCAAGTGTCGGATCAGGGTAAGTACAGCACGACCCAACCAAAGTGCGACATTTGAAACCATAAATTAATTGGGGGGGGGGGGTCGAATGGGTTTTAAGTAGGTGAAATGATAGCAGATCACAGAATAAACGACCGGTGTGTTATCTAGTGTGTCTGAGGGAAAATATCTCAGGAAAGCTGGATACGTATGTGGTGAGTTTACTTACGAGCACACTAGGCTCTTATCATTGTCAGGTATTACTTTCTGAAAAGTGAGAAATGCGTGTGAGATTTCTGACTGAACTCTTCTTTATCAGTGATCGGTCGGTATAATTTTATAATTTATTGCTTTAATTTAGTATCTTGTTTTCTATAGATGTGTAATTTATTTAGTTAATATTTTATAAAAATAGTTATAACGCTAATTAAAAAAAAACAATAAACATAGGCATACACGGTGTAATCACAGGTATACCTACTTTCAAGACGCACAGGTATCATGTTCGAAGATGAATGTAATTAGTATGCAAATTCTCCGCATTACAAGTTATAAAATTTAATAATGCATAAAGGGGTAAAAAATATGAAATAATTATTTCCTTTGCGGTACAAGAAATAATACAGTCCATTCATTCCACGTTTTCCTTTCTTTTGCCTATTAACGTTCGTAATGACGAATGAACATTCCATTTGCATAACAACAGTTCCACTCGCTGAAGTGGTAATTCTCCGTTGCCTTATCCAGTTGATATCGATTAAATACTGCGGAATTTTCTTGCGAACAAGAGAACTAATAATGTATGCAAACTTCGTTGGAGAAGCATCTTGTTTCATCTGTTAAAAATATTTGAGAGCACTATAAAAAGTTTCGGGAGTCAAAGCTGGAAACTTACAAACTTAGACGAATTTACCTCTGGTGTGGAAGTTTTGGGTTCAAGGAATGCCCCAACATTTCAAATGTAGATAACTTACAGTTAGAATGTAAACAAGGCTCCTGGTAATTTTAAACGCAATCTATAAGTGAGTTCGAAAGCAAAATACAAAACCAGAAGTAATAAACAACAACTTGTGTACAATGGTCTCGAGTTTTGTATTACCTCAATGATCATCTCTTTCGTTTATTTGTAATATTCCATTTCCTTGAGGCAGCTGTTCAAAATATATATAATGAGGGACAGGAAAATTTCGCGAATTCATTTCGGGACAAGATAGAAGTTAAACACGTATACAGTGAAGTCACCTTTGTAATTGGATCACATTTTATTAGACCCGCCCTGCACGCCTCTGAGCCAATAGCAGACTTGCAAGGAAACGCCTTGCGAATCCCATGACTGCCAGGTGCGGGGCAACAGCCAATGAACACACAGCTGAGGTTCCAGTATGCAGAGGACTGAGGAGTCTAGCCTACAGGTCATTGAACTCGCGAAATTTTCCTATCCTATGTATAATATATGGTGTCTTAATGTACTTATGAATTACATATGATAATTATTATAAATTCGTGGTTAATTGGGTACTGTTGAAAGCCCTTCTTAGTGTTTACCTATCATTTAAATGACGTGCGCAGTTCTTGCGTAGGTAGTGATTGGGAATAACAGGCAATTATCCCTCCCCAAAGCAAGTTTGAGGACTTTAAAAACTATCGCAACGTTGCAGCCTGTAGTTTAACGAACCCGCCTATAACCTGTCTCTTTATAAGGCTCCCCACACACGATGTTATAGCCACTGATAAAATGGAATGATGGAACTATCACGTGATGAAGAAACACGACAGTCGATTTACTCTGTCGACTGCCAAACAAAAACTACAGGGAATCCCTGGGGCATGACGCAACCCTCAAAAGCATCGAGAGAAAAAGAATTCAACATGGAATTATTTCACACGTTCAGATAGAAACAAAACAATATCAAATAGAGAATGCATATCCAGTAATGTGTCTTATACTAACATCATATAAATGCCACAAATACGTAGATTTCGCAAACGGCAGACTATATCTCAAGCATGTGTACTCTAGAAGCTGTTTACAGTAAAGTAAGAACTTTCGAAATCAACGTCTGAAAAATAACTCCATCAAGAGCTCCGCCTGCCAGAGCACCTGAGCTACTTTAGAGAGCTATAAACTTTTCGTCAATAAAATTGTAGGGTCACCAGTGAAACTCCCTTAGGAACCAGCAGTACGACGAGAACACTGCACGCCAGATCAGAGCCTTGCGCTTAGAGGCGATGGCGCACTTGATGTGCGAGGCAGTGTCTTCCTTATCGCACCTGCGCCTCTCGGCTTCAAAACGCGAAAAAAAAGCTCCAGATAAGCTTTCAAAATTGATTAACAGTGTACAGTCAACAGTGTTCCTTTTATGACTGTACCTCAGTGGCTCGGTTGAACTATACAAGATGTAAACGATAAGTGTTAACAACTGTACACAACAGTGTACAGGGCTCCGAGACAAGCAATTTGATGCAGGACACTTGTGGTCCAGAGGGTCGGGAAATAGCCGTAAATCGCTTGACAGATGTGTACTAAAACACTTCCATGCGCGCTGCTGTGGGCCCGGCTTTAATCGACCTGCTGGTCAGCTGAAGCTAGTTTGTACAGAGGTGAAAATAGTGCAGGAAACGTTTAGTAATTACTTTTGTTTGAAACACATGTTGCATTGTCACAATACTACAGACATGTTACAGAAATCATGAAAGAATGCATGAAATTGCAACATGTGCATTATTAACTGGCACCTTTGACCATAAGACCAACTTGAGCAACGTGCTGAGAGTATATTTTTACAGTTAATATAACTGCAAGCACTTACGTCATAATGAAGTTATGGTTAAGAAGATCGGGTACATTTATTTTATTTTAAGAGTTGGGAAATAATTCTGTTAGCCAGGGGAACATGAACAGTTAGTGAATAATTCGATAGCGTTTCATTATGATTGTTTGAGTTTTTGAAGTGTTTTACGTTATTCAAACTTGCAATACATTTATTTTGCACACAGTTACAGTTTACTTCAACCACAGTTTTGCACAAATAGCTATATACGGTTTTTTCGTTGTTGAGTGTCCGCCATTTTGCTGAAGCTCGTGGAAACGGTTCACGTCTTCACGTCTATTACAAACATGTTACAAGCATTTGTAAAATTACAAAGAATTTCTCAGTAAAAATTACAAATTTTTTTTTTTACAGCATAGTTAATTCGCCGTTCCTTCACACTTTTTAAATTAAACCTTTGAAAAATCACGTGCTTGTTTAATTCCTAAATATGTCACGAATAACAAGCGTTTTATAATTAAACTAATATAAAAATTCCTTATTTCTAGTTAAATTAACTTTTACTTATACGTGTTATCTATAAATTATAATCATTTCGTATTTATAATTAATATAAATAAAAACAAGGAGAAAATAGGTGTGTTGGTAATGTCTAGTAAGAAATTGTTCTTATGCAAAATATTATTACACTGAGTGCGGAGGAATTCAGGGCTCTGTCACTTTGGTGAAATTTTCAAGGCTTGTTTAAGCTTTTCGTGCATGATACGGAGGAATATACTGGAAAAAGAACTTTGGCATATCTTCATCAAAGTTGTAAGTAACCGCGAATGGATTATAGCCAATAATAAACAGCAAGAAATAACGTGACCCTATCGCGTGCAGCCAAGTTAAATATATACGAAACTATTTAAAACCAAATCTTCTCATTATGACAGTAGCTAATAATTAAACAAGTGTTTCTCGAGCATATGAAAGACTTAGAGAAGTCTAGGCGGCTTTCAAATGAATTCGCGAAATGTATACGCACCTGTTCTTGGCGAAAAAGATTTATGCGGAGGCTAGATTTCAATTCGGTACGAGCACACTTGCAAATTTCCTTTGGATAATGGCCGCGTGTGTCTGTGTGAGAATAAATTTTCTACTCGACAGAACGCCCGTGAATGGCTGGCAGTCATGTAAGACTCGCGATAGTTGACATATGCTCCAACCACAAAATTGGTTATAAACTGACGTGTTTTGCAATGCAGCTAGTCCTGGAATCAATTCGCGAAAAACAGACGACACTATGCGTGTGGTTCAAGTCACGCAAGAAATATAGGGTGTAAATTGCAAAACAGAAAATACAATTGAGTTTATGTTGACTCTGCAGTAGGAAATTTTTCGCAAACTGGTACATTCATTTTGTTACGGACGCACCGAGTGCAGTCAAGCCGAGGACAGCCTCGGGTGCCAGAGCGAGGAAACCAGGGAGATACGCGGTGTTTGGTCCCGTAACATAAACTTGGAGGGTTGGAATGCGAAGGGCGGCCAGCGAGGCCGGTATAAAAGACGCGGTGCCACAACGGGTCATCCGAGGCGTCACCAGGCTGCCACGACGCCGGCGAGTCCACGGGGACCACACATACATCAGAAACACGCAGTGTAGAACTGTCAGATAACAGGATAAACAAACGAGACCACGTAATTTAGAAATTCCACATCTTAGAACAGACACACAACAGAAACACACACAACTAAGAACTAATATTCGTTAGAAAGATAGAAAACCGAACAGTCACACCAGAGAATCACACGTGTCATAACAGTCATACAAAAGAAACACAGATGTAAGAACTACCGTGTCAAAAACACACAATTTAGAACCACATATTGGAGAACCATGTTCGTTAGAAACGTCGTGCAACCGAATTTTACAACCTAGAACGATCTTACAGCCGAAACACAGATTTTAGAACCGTCGTACAACTGAAACACGATCTTAAGAACTATCATACAATAGAAACACGCATATTAGAACTGCCGTACAGTAGAATCACATAACATAAAACTGGTTCTGGTTCTCGTTAAACAGAAAAAAATTTCTGGTTAACTTCCTAAACTATAGTGGAAGTTTTTAATCTATACACTGTACGGTAATAATACCACACACCAAGCTGCAGATATAGGAATGTTTAGCAGTGCTACTATACAAAGTTGGGAATTTCCCAATGCATGTGACTGTTTCCTGAGAAAATGTAGGAACACTACAATGAATGTATAACGGAAAACATTACCATTCCTGCTTTCTCACTAAACGTATGCACTCGTATGGTATATTTACGAATAATTTCTTAGAGTGAGAATGTTATGTCTTGTGTGGTTCTATGGTATGTGGTTCTAGTGTATGAGTTTGTACGTTGTGACAGCACCCAAATTAGTATTTTTGTAACTGCGATGTTTTACCGAGTACGCCAAGCCCACTACTCTGTTCATTGTACGTCACCCGTAAGGGACTGTAACAATTCGGTTGCTGACAGAGGAACACAAGATGTAAAATTTAGTGGATCTGTGCCGAAATGTTGAGATTAAAGTACTAGGTACTAGCACCCAGCCAGCTTCCAGTGGCAAATTCTTATCGACAACACAAACAATAATCTGTAGCGCAGACGTGATCATCGTTACTGGTCATTCACTAACGGAGGATGCTGGGCACGTTCAGCGAGGAAACTCTTTGGGCTGTGTCTTGCGTGGAATGCAAGAGTTCAGTTGAGAAATTTGGACGGCTCTTAACAGCGATGTCGTGAGGGTGAAATGAAGGTGGGAACGGATCATCGCCGAGATGTAAGCGGAGATCTCCTAGAAAACCCGCCGACCGGCGGCGTCGTTCGGCGCGAGTCCCTCTTACGAAAATCCGGGAGACAGCCCGCCAGGAATCGAGCTCGGTTCGCCCAGCTGGGAGGCGAGTAGTACAACCACTAGACCATCGCAGCCCCTTCCGCGTACTGGCAGTTGCTGTTACAACTCACCAATTTTTTTTTTTTTTTTTAACTACATGATAATATTTTCCTGTCGTGTCCCGTAACATTCGCCTCTTGCGAACTTCTTCGATAATCAGTTAACAACAGCAATTTCCACTCTCCAGTTTCAGTGCTGTTCTGACACTGGCCCCAGCTGACACGCGAAGAATGGAGAATTATTTGAGATCCTTTTTTGACACCACCGTTCGCGTGCTGCCCTTTGCTGCTCGTGCATAACACTGACATTGCTCACCACGTATTTAAATTTCGCTGCTTGAAGTTAACGGCCGAAATTGAATCCCACGCAGGTGGGGATGTTGATATCGGAAAAAATATCGATATTGTTTATACTGGTTATTTATAATAAGTATTATTTCACGGAATGACATATCGAAAGAAAAATCTCGATTTTTTCGGTACATCGGAATCCGGTATTTTATATATTAAACGACTTGGCAAATGTAAAATTGCTTGGAATGTTAATAATTAAGGACGCGAGGTATTGCAGAAAGATGTGGCGCCTGTTTTTGGCACATGTTGCCGAAGTAAATAGAGTAAGTTTTCAATTCTATATTTGTATTCAAATACAGACCGTATTAAAGAGCACTTTAAAAAATATATTTCCGATACCTGGAAAAAAATGTATTTGTTTCGATAAAATATCGTTCAAATATACCGACGATTTATATCGATATATCGTTGATGTAATATCGCTATTTCGACATATCGATATTTTTTCTACCTCTCTGCCCACATGCCACGGTCTTGTGCTTAATGTAATTCAGCCGCCTCGCTACAAGTCCGCGCTTCTTCAACGATTGCAGCGGAAAACACTTCGCAGACGATACACATTAAATGTAGAGCAAATTTGGTTACAGAAATATGGCGAAATTGTGCTGCAGATGTAATTACGTACATCAATATTAGAAATTAGATGTTCACCATGCACGATGCGGAATGCGTACGACATATGGTAAAATTTCTACTGATGTTACCAACTCGTTTAATTATTATTATTATTATTATTTTGGTTAGATAGAAAATTCGCTTCCGGGCGCATAAAAAAATATTCACTTCCAAAATCTCAAAACTGCGCTGCGGAAATTGAACAAACCAACATTGCTCTTAAAATAAAAGAATTGTATCGAGCAATCGATTATTCAGAGGAATATGCAGCACTAACTGGTAGAACTTTGCTTTGGCCTCTGAACGCTCCCCATGTTGAAGAAACATAAATTTGTCTGATATGTCTAAACTTAAACAGTGTAATTCTTAACATAAGTCAATCACAAAAAGCAGTTTAATAATCCACCCATGGATACTATAAAACCATCTGTTTTCGCCCTTCATTTCTCAGCATAATTTCCTGATTTAAATTGACCGAGAATAGTACATGCATAAGCGTTTAAATTTAATGCAGGAACCAGATTTTCTGTTTATTACGGAAGTATGAATAAACATCATCAGTTTAAAAATCAACAAATCTAAAAATTTAGAAGATTTCCAATACTACCAGAAAAAAAAAATACTGGTTTTGAAATAAAGTGCACTCAACCATGCTTGCTCAGTTATACAAACTTGAACCTAATTGTACACAAAACCAGCACTTTGGCGGTTATGGCAAAGCATTCCGTTTATTATTTAATAACGCACCTGTTCTGTGTCATTCCAACTTACGTTGTGCAATAACTTTCACCCGAATATGTAATAAAGGTAACTTAAGAAACATCAAATGTTTAAATATTGCTTATCATTACTGTCGATGAAGAATATTTTGTAGAAGGCATAGTTAAAAATTAAAGCTAATTAAATGCTAACACACTTAAAACACTACTCTTCTCTGGACATAGTGTTCTGTGTTTCAGGCATAGGAGCAAGGGTGCTATAAGAACGACGCTAGAGCACCAAAATATTCTTTATCGCCCTTAAGAAAAATAAAGTAAAGTTGTGTATTATTAAAATTAATTGTGAAGATTGCAATCATTCGACTTAAAGCAGTTTACCATTTTATTTATGAAATATCTGTAAAAAAATTCAGTAGAGACGTTGATGTAAGTTTCACTAAGAGGCAGCTATGAAGGTTTTCTGGTATAGAGGATAAAAAAGTCACGTTCTCATCGTTTCTAAAACTCATTCCTCAAGTTACCTAAAGTACGGTCAACTTTTTGCTGTAAGAAAACATATTGAACGTTTAACAGTTCCTCATAATGTTGGCTATTTCAGAAACGCTACAACACAGTTCGTATAACTGGCAGATTGGGAGCCTTAAACTCAAAATATATTTTACGGCCATGTGTTATTGGTTTCCGGTTATTTCCTTCCGAACTTACGACCAACTAAAAACTGGCTCAACGACACTCTGACTCAAGTCGGTATTATATGTGACTGAATGTCAGATAGTACTTTATTACTTCTTAAGTTACTTTGGATGGAAACAGGGGTGTCCACCAACTCCAAAAACTATGACGCAAGAAACTACTTAACCCTCCCCCTGTTTTTTTTATATTATTCACACACGTGGGATGCTCGCCCTCTCCTACCTTCTTGTACGTGTGTGCGCTAAATCACACAGATAAACCCCTCAAACCAGTGGCAAAATATCAGTTGTCGCGTTGTTGAGAAATTTTGGTGGCTCTTAACGACGAGGTCTTGTGAGCCGATGTGGGCGAAATGAGGTGAGTATAGAGCAGTGAGATCCCCGAGAAAACCCGCCGACCAATGGCATCATCCGGCACGATTTCCACTTATCGAAAATCCGGGAGCGACTCGGCCGAGGGACGACAAAATATGAGTAATTATATATTGGAATAAAAATTCTTCAAGCAAATATTGAAAAAAAAAAAATATATATATATATATATACATATAAAAGACTGAGTATAATAATAAATATTACCAAATATACATAACTATAAATTAATATTTTTAATTTTGGATGTGGACATATATATATATATATATATATATATATATATATATATATATACACATACACAAACACACAATATAAGTTCAAGGAAAAACTGTTATAAGTACACTTAATTTAACAAATCGAAATACAAACAATGCCAAACAGCGTATAAATTGTTAATAAAATAAAAACATTACTATATTATTAAATGACATGCTCAAGAAAGGTTCTAGAAATAATAGCGTAGTCATTTAGTATCTGAGTACAATTAATTGAACATATTAATAAACTTACTTCCGCGGTTTACCGTCAGATATGCTTTCTTCTACAAAATGTTTATTATAGACTATTCCCGTTTAGGTGACCATTTATCAAATCAACCTATGAAAAAAATCACTGTCCGTGAATTGCGTATAGTCTACCGTACACGCTTGACATACAGGCTCCCAGTTGGTTGACAGTGAATTAAGGAAAATAGTCCTTTGCTTTAGTGTCGTTTTGCGATTGTAATTGTAAAATCTATGGCAAATCATATTGGCATTTTTTTTTTGCATTATCCGCATTAGAGTACAAATTAGTGCATCGATAACACATTTACGTTTCTAATAATTCGCCTGGCGCTTGAGCGAAATGGTTAGACCCACGACTATTTTACGGACGTGCGATAGGGTATAAAACTATAAGAAAAAAAAAAGATCTTCCACAGGAATTTAATGATTACTCCCCCGTTACCGTGAACGGCATACGTGCCATTTAAAGCTTCTAGCCCAGAAGTCGGCGTAATGAACTTCCCCTTATGGGCACATTAACGTCTTTCGAACAATCCGGAGTTGGACGTGTTCGTTGCAGACGTGTTCATCGCAGACGTGTTCATCGCAGACGTGTTCATCGCAGACGTGTCCATCGCAGACGTGTTCATCGCAGACGTGTCCATCGCAGACGTGTTCATCGCAGACGTGTTCATCGCAGACGTGTTCATCGCAGACGTGTTCATCGCAGACGTGTTCATCGCAGACGTGTTCATCGCAGACGTGTCCATCGCAGACGTGTTCATCGCAGACGTGTTCATCGCAGACGTGTTCATCGCAGACGTGTTCATCGCAGACGTGTCCATCGCAGACGTGTTCATCGCAGACGTGTTCATCGCAGACGCCTGCAACGCCACAGTTGCAGTGCACGAAAGCAGGAAAGAAACAAAAGAAAATTTAAAAAAAAGAATTACGGCCCTGTTTTAAGTTTCCTCTTGCCCCATAAACGTTACGAGCCTGACAAACGCGAGAGATTGTGCTCGGTGTTTTATGAACTTACGTGTGGGGGGGGGGGGGAGGGGGACTCCTTTCGTTCATCGACGTGACGAGCACGGTTCAAAAATACTCCGCTAATTAGTACTTCAGTAACTTTTAAGGCACCCGGACACATTGAAGAAAAATAGAAAGCGCAATAATATTAGTGGTGCTACACGCCAGCGGCGTAATTCGAAACGTTGTGCTATATAGCCGGCGAGCCGGTGAGCCGGGGGCGCATTATAGAAAACAAGCACTTGTTTGTGACAGCTCGTGTCTACATTAATAATTTATACCTCTCCCGAGCTTTTATAATTTTTTTTTTTTTATTGCCTTTAACGGAAGCGCTGCTTTCCCCGGCAGTCTTCCAGTTTCGCGTTTATAAATTACTCCAGGCCTGGAGTCCAGAAAATAATTTATCTGCACAAGTCATAACTTGTAGCCGTTGCCTCGTTACACAGCTTGCCCGAAACAAACGCGCTTTTAATTATTCAGCTGTTTCCAGATTAAATAACAGGTTTTTACCCGGCGTTCGCTACAGATGCTTGTAGTTGGATGATGGAGCTGGAAGGGGGGGGGGGGGAGGAGAGTTCTCGCCCGCGTGCGAAAACGACTCAAGAAGCAGCAGAACATTTTAAATATTTTATAATTGTGTGAGACGGTGAGACAATTATAATTTTATGAGATTACGAGCGAATATCGTGCGGCGTAGGCGGCTTAACGGCTGCTGTTAAAGGTTAGACGAAATGTTCGCTTTACTGGTGCCGAACAACACGTCGTAAAATTATTGAAGTTGCGTCTGCTTCGAATAATTATTTTATTTGCTATTCGAGGTAAAGTGAGATATTTTGAAAGCCCTTTCATTTGGAATAATATTAAAAGAATGTATTTTATTTTATCCTCAGACGTTAACTTCCGAATGCCGTGGAATACACACACTGTGTTTATTACTTACATAGCAATATTTATTTTCAAAGGTGGATAAATGATGAAAAATATCTGAAAAGATAAAGTAAGTAGGGCCTGAAAAGTGCTCACTTTTAAGTGAACAGCTTACATTCCAAGCATATTTTGCCTCTTTCGTACCGGCGCGAAGGAAAATATTACCCTCGATGCTACCAGAATAAAATGAATATTCTGCCAAACTCTTACCTCGGAAAAAGAGGACGGGCCGCGGTGACTGAGCGGTCAGCTTGCCCGCCATTCACCAAGGTGAACCGGGTTCAATCCCCGGGTCGGGCGGGTCACTCCCGGATTTCCGCGTGTGGGAATCGTGGCGGACGATGCCGCTGGTCGGCGAGTACTAATTGCACACGGCACACGTCGCATAGATGTTTCACGTGTGCCTGCCGTTACAGCGTTGCCCGCCATTCGCCAAGGTGAACCGGGTTCAATCCCCGGGTCGGGCGGGTCACTCCCGGATTTCCGCGTGTGGGAACCGCGGCTGACGATGCCGCTGGTCGGCGTGTACAAATTGCACACGGCACACGTCGCATAGATGTTTCACGCGTGCCTGCCGTTACAGCGTTGCCCGCCATTCACCAAGGTGAACCGGGTTCAATCCCCGGGTCGGGCGGGTCACTCCCGGATTTCCGCGTGTGGGAACCGCGGCTGACGATGCCGCTGGTCGGCGTGTACAAATTGCACACGGCACATGTCGCATAGATGTTTCACGTGTGCCTGCCGTTACAGCGTTGCCCGCCATTCGCCAAGGTGAACCGGGTTCAATCCCCGGGTCGGGCGGGTCACTCCCGGATTTCCGCGTGTGGGAACCGCGGCTGACGATGCCGCTGGTCGGCGTGTACAAATTGCACACGGCACATGTCGCATAGATGTTTCACGTGTGACTGCCTTTACAGCGTTGCCCGTGATGGCGAGCGGATGTCACTCGAGGCTGTATTCAGTTTAAGGTTATTATGGCGTCCGCACCTTTACCGAAAATCCTTTGAAAAATATTTACCACTTTTCTAATTTGCGAAGCGTTGAGGAGCGGTGAGAAAGTGGCATTTTCTGAATGAATTTACTCATATTTTTTAATGATTTTCATATTGAGTGTGAATTTCAGCTTGTAGAGTTATAGGAAGTTCAAAGAGTTCTATCTGTAACATTTGTTTTACTAGGGCCTTCCAGCGTGTTGTTTATGACTGAATTTCTCTTGTATGAAACGTTCCCAGTATATGATTTCACTCTGAAAGAAACAAACATCGGCTATATTATATGCATTATCAATTTTTAGACACACGGGGTTCCAAATTTCCGGTTCACATGGCAGTTTATCACATTTAAAATCCTATGTAATAAGTAGACGATACCTGTCTGTCTGCCCGTCTTTAACACCTCCAAGTCCCTCGAAACTCAACAGAAGTTCTTCAAATTTTGCAGAGCGAATCCTCAGGGGGTGAAATACAGGTCGAGTTCGAATTTCACCAAGATCAGATTACTCAATCACTAACCTTTACCATAAAAACTAATATTTTAATTACTTTTTCCCTATGAAAAGTTTTGTATTGATGCATGCAGAATGTTGCATAGAGATATGAAGGTAATGAAATATCATTTCTGTTTACTTTAAATGTCTCACTTCAATGTTGAGTTAATATAGTGGGGCCACAGTGGCTCAGTGGATAGAGCGATTCCAAGTGGGGTCTTAGTGGCTTAGCGGATAGAACTATGTTAAGTGGGGCCACAGAGGCTAAGTGGATAGAGAAATATTAAATGGGACCGCAGTTGCTTCAATGTTGAGTTAATTTCACATCATTCCATTATTACCTACATATATCTATGTGATATTATTTTAAGTCTTTGTATGATAACCTAATTTTTTAACATTGTAGCTGTTCTAGCCCCGTGTCAATACAAAAAACAAAGGTCACGGGCTAACCCCTAGTACTATAATACTGAGAGTGTTAGCTCTAAAAGTCTTCGTGTAAAAGAATTACTATAGGCTGTTCACGGTAAAATGAGCACTATTCAAATACCTGCTTAAGATCTACTTGTATTCACGTTGCGTATTCTTCTGCCTTATGTAAAATTAACATTGCCATGGGCATGATAAATTTATTCATGCGTCGGTCAAGTAAAACTGTGAAATTATTGGAAAAGTAAATATTATACAAATCTGCTCATTTTTTCACTTCGGTGCATTCTAAAAAACAGAAAGGGAAAGAAATAATTTGAGTTATTACAAATGTTTACCTAACACTTTTTATTCAACGTTAAGATGTGGAACTATTTTCCATCCATAGTTACCAACTTTACTGGGCAAATGTCGCTCAGTGCGCTCATTAAACTAAATACATTCAGGGCAGTGACTTTTTTCTAAGGTCCATTTATTAAGTGCTCACTTTATTGTGAACAGCCTTTAATAGTTTAAATTGTATTTGATTTTATAATTTGCAATGACCGTTGAGGGTGCTTCGTTCATAACCCGAAAACAGTGATACGGTTAATTAATTATCACAGTGTTTGTCACTTAGATTGATTAGACCTCGGCTAGCTCTTTATCAACTTAATATTGGGAAAAACTGAATTAAATGCACCAGTTTTAATTGATTCCGTATAAACTTGTATTTGCGAACCCATTTAACATTATCGGGCTATCCTGTTTGTAGAATTGTAATGAAGTTGTTTCTATTGTCTGTTTGCAGCCGCGGCCCACGACAGTCCACTTGATAATGACTGTGAGTACCTTAAATAGCTGACATTTCTTCATTTAGGCGTGTTTTTGTACTTAATACAAACTTTATGACGTCATATATTTCTGGAAAAAAAGGGGGGGTGGTTGCGTCCCCCTTTTAGTGGAGGGACGGACCCCCCTCCCCTTTTTTTTTCTTTTTTGCTCCTTCGTACTCGGCGCCTTTGTATTAAACATCAAAAATCTGGAAAGGACTGAGATTCGAACAATATACAGAAAAAAAAAATCTCTGCACGGAAATGAGAAAAAAACAAATGTTTAAATGAAGAAAATGCTAAGCGGACAACGTTAAGGGTATTTAAATCAGTCATAGTCAATTCGTGGTTAATTCCAACATTTCTGATATGTGCAAACAAAGGTTAACCGAGCCTAGAAAATTACACCAAAGGGACAATGCACTGCAATGGTGCCCACTCACTCAATAATATTTCGCATGAGAACTACGTCTTACTAGGCGTTACAAATACGCCTATTTTCTCTCTATTTTTTCATATTAATTATAAAATAATTATTGCAATTTATAAATTAAATATAAATATCATTTTAATTTAACTAAAAATACGATTATTTTATTTTAACAGAAGAATGAAACGCTTAGGATACAAGGCAATATCATTTAGAAAACAACCTATCACATCAATCATGGATGTAATTTTTCAAAAGTTTGATTCAAAAAGTGCCAGGATTGAGAAAAAAAAAGAGTCAAAGGTGGAGAAACAGATTGTACAGGATAAATAGGAGAAACAGAAGACCAACATTTCAGAAAATTCTTTATCCTTATGTTTTTATTGATAAATATGAATATTGCACTTCAAAGGTTAATAAGGTAGATGAGTGTGTGGCTCTGGTGAATAAGAAATGTAGTTTTTCATTTGTTGAGTGGCATAATGATTGGATGCAGACAGGCCAGATAAGAAAAAGCAGCTTCATTTTTTGAGCCACTCTATTGTGGGCAAGACTAGTTGCTGCAATAGGATTTTACGTGGGGACGCGAATATTTTATCCCGATGTGGGAAAATTCGCCTTCCATGATTTAGATTGTCGGTATTATGATGTGATTTAATTTTAAGAGCATAGACACGTGTCTGTGTGTGTGTCCCTTCAATTTTTGAATGCAAGAAACGCATGTCACGAAACTCGGTACACATATAATGATAAGTAAGGGAACCTGACTTTTGCAGTTTCCGACCACGCTGGGTACTAAACTTCCAAATGGCGGCGATTTAAAAATTTTTGGACAATATATCATATCTCGGAAACCATGCAACCGATTTAAACCAAATTTTGTATGCTAACAGCGGAAGGTGTAGGCATTGAATTTAGGTGTGAATAGTCTTACTGATCCGCCATTTTAGAAGAGAACGTCACATGAAAAAATAAATCTTTTACATTATTTCTCGGAAACTACTCATCCAATTTTCGTCCAATTTGGCACATAAGTAATGCTACAAAAGTCCAGGTAAATATTAGTAATTTAAATTTACCAGGTACTTATTTTCAGAATGGTGGCCATACAAATATTTCAGATAATTTGGGATGAGTACCATACGTTTGACCAATTTCAACCAAATGTTGTATGCTGACAGTATCTATTACAAGCATCACGTAAGACAAACAAAACCACTTTTGTCAGCCATTTTGTAAGATATCGCTACATGAATTAATACAGTTTTTGTGTAACATCTGGGAAACACTTGACTGATTCCTACTAAATCTGTCAGACAAGGAGCACTGCGGTAAACAACGTTAACTGACATGTTTTAGGTATGTCAGACACTTATTTTCAAAATGACTGTGATATAGTTTTAAGTTTCATACATTAAATCGTCCAACTAATGTAATTAATTCCAATATAAAAATCTATGCTGGTTAGATATATAACAACCATCAAATGTGGCCACACAAAATCTCTCGCCGCCATTTTGTAAAATAGTACTACATGACAAATTAGAATCACATGATATTTCCGAAAGAAAAAAAACCCTATTCTTACTGAATTTTGCATTCAAGTCGCACTATGGCAGACCATGTAAACATATAAACTTTGAGAGAACCACACAATTACATTTTCAAAATGGCGGCCAAAAAAAAGGGAATTTGGCCAACCTTTCGTTAGTTGTTTGCTATTGGTCAAAATGCACATAGAGAATGTCCGGACAAATAACAGTCCAATGACAAACGCAATACAAAACACAAATATTTGATGTCTAGTTTGTCTTGAAACAATAACACAAATTTTGCAGGTCACATGAAATTAAAACAATATCATTGTGATGTGTGATTTTGATGTTGATTTACTAAACGACCATACCAATGAACTCGATTAATTAAGTTGTTTTTGTAATGTAAAACGATTAAGTTATATGCCAGCCGTTATACAGCAGGCTACATCGCATACCTGGGTTGAGCACATACAAGAATTATTCATCAACTGTATTACTTATTATCAAAGGACAATAGAAATTATATTGGCGGGGATCTTGCGTGAAATAATGTTTTTTTTTTTAATATTTTAACCACCTAAAGTTCAGCCAAAACTTACAATCTACTAAAATCTACTAAAACCTTTATATATATATATATATATATATATATATATATATATATATATATATATATATATATATATATATATATAAAGTCAGTTAAGTGCAAAGGCAGCGACTATATGATGGCTCTTGATATATACATACATCGTGTACTGTAAATTATTGTACTATCCAGAAGTAGTATTGATGGCACCACCTGTTTTTCGCGAGAAGGTTTCAGGACTACATGTTCTCCATAACACTAGAGCTCAGATCCACTCTAGTGGTTGCATGATTTTAACAGTCACGCGTTGTACGTTTCTGCCCACGAATCACCGACACGCAGTGTTAGAGCTACCTAATTCTGATTGGCCCAGTCAGGTAAGCAACTGTCTCCCGACAAAGACACGTGGTCAGTAACTAGGGATAAGAAGAATTTCGCGGATTCATTTCAGGCCAAGATAGATTTCAAACGCGGATACACTGATATCATCTTTGCTATTGGATCAGAGTTTTTTTTTATGCACACTCTATACGACTCTGAGACAAAAGCAGACTTGCAAGGGAACAAGAAGCTGATCCCATACTGCCAGTGTGTGGGGTGAGATTGGGGTAGCAGCCATTGAACAAATATATGTGGCTCGACTTTACAAAGGATTGTGGGGTCTAGTCTACAGACCATTGAACTCGCGAAATTTCCCTATCACTACCAATAACCTAAGGGAAACTGCACGTATGCCATATGATATTGGAACTTAGCCTTCCCGTAAATTTTTTCGCGTAAAACAGGTGGCCCTATGTATTCAAAATTGCTACACTTTTTCCAGAAACACTGTCCACTGGGAACAAGCCAGCTAATGAACTCGCACACAAAACAAAGTGTATGCTTGTGGTGATGTTCACAACAAATTAGGTACTAACACGCTATGAACAGAAATTAATTTTGAATAATATAAATTTTTACTTGAAAAGTTAAAATAATTTATGTGTTACATCTTAGTGAAAACAGTTCATCAGCAGAATAATTTTGAAAGTAACTTAACAGTATTGGAGTGGGTAAAACACGTAACCATGTAGTTAATTCTGAGTTAAATAAGTGGACATATCACAACGTTGAGTTATTGCTGTTATGCATTTACATCGACAGGGATTAGTATCAGGCATATGTGTGGGACTGTCAGGCACAACAATGGACCACGGTAAAGAAAAAATAATAATTTGGTGAGCTGAATGGGAGAGATGTTCAGAAGTTCCATAAACAAATGAATTCAACAACTGAAAGGATAGACACGACATCAATTTTTGACGTGAACACGTCTTTAAATTTGCAGCCATAGTGGGAAGCCATCCAGAAAATCCGATGATAATAAAATTGGGGGATACAGTTTGGCATTGCAACTCCGAATCTATCGTCTATATTCGAAATTCAATTACACCACTCGATTGCCAAAGGATCAAAGAATATGTTACGTTGAGAGAGGACTACGAAGCATCGTGCATGACGCGGGGGGGAGGGGGAGGGGGAGGGACGATTTTTAGTTCGTTTCGTCGCGTCTCATAACTAATAGAAGAAGCTACTACGCTCGTTTCAGTTTCAATCGACAGATCTCGTCAAGATCAATCGATTGCCTGTATAAAAACTTTTGTATGGCGTAGTTATGGTGAAATTGTATGCGTTTAATGTAAAAAAATTAAGAAAACTTTACACAATTTCGGCCTATGCTCGTCAAAAAGCCAAGTCGAAATACTGAAATCGTATACGGTTGGAAATAGCATTTCAAAAGCAATCCAGTAATACCCATAAAAGCCCAGATGATCAAGTGAAGCGGTGCCGGGAACGTAAAATATACATCAAGGCGTCCGAGCGCGTCAACGTAGACGTATTCACGCAAAACAATCCGCTGTGTCCCCAACACAGCCAAGCCCAATTTTTTAAATACGAAAATATTAGCAGTATGTATTCTGTACTCTGGGGCATGACATTTTTAAGTTACGCTGATTTTCCGTTAGTATAAATATATGCCGTGATTCGGCATTTAACTGACAAAACTGTCTTTAGTCACTTTAGAGCAGTTGATATTTTAATCTCATTAACTAGGCCTTCAAGTTAAGAACCTTTACGCGAAACCGTGAACATGCAATTAAGTATAATACAATGTGCAAATATAGGGAATCATGTGAGAATTGTGTTTTTTTTTACCATAAGTTGGCGTGGAAAAAATTACGTGATTTCTCCAAATTAAATATCACTCTTAGAAAAACATTAAGTACAACAAATCTACACACAGTCTACTCACTACAAAAAAAACACTCAAGTAAAATATAAATAAATCTTTACTGAAGTAACTGGAAATATTATAACTAACCATTAAGTTAAATATCATCAATACACATATAATAGGTATTCCAAGAAAATGACGAGCAAACTACGCTAGTCTTTGACAGACTTAACGATATCATTTTAAAATAATCAGATTTTAAAATGTTTTATTTCTCTAATAATTAGATGTACATATAACTATCTATAAAATTTTAAAACTTTCTTTAAATATAATTAAAACTCTTGTTAAAAGTGGTAGTTCTCAAGTTGTTCGTTGGGTATAATTAGTGAGGATGCCTCCAATTAACCAATTGTAATTCAGTTCACCGGAAAGCCAAAAACCAAATACTAAATCTTGGCAAGTAAATAACTTGTTGAGTTGTCAGAAAATTCAAAGTTTCCTACTTAGTAAGCGTGCCAGAATATTTAGCTCTCTTTGTGGATTGTAACGTTGATAAATTCAATAACTCAAGCAAAATCAACGTAGCTGCAGTTTCCCACTGTTCTTGCCTGTCCCTTGCTGTCTTCGCTAGCAGTGGTACTCAGGCCTTTAGTTGCTCATTACAGTCCATGTCACCCTAACATACGACGGATAGCCACAATTTAATCATATCTCCTGAAATCCACCATGCATGTAGACCGACCAAGGACTTTCGACTTTTTCGCTGGTCACGCGTCTTCCACGTCATTTTGTTGACCTTGGAAAAATGCGAAAATCGTCAATTATTTAAAAATTAATACACCACAAGGGAGAACACATTGGCTTCCCAGAGACCCTTAGAACAAGATGGTGTAACACATCTAATTTCTTTTTTCAAATTTATCACATAAAAATTGCGTTTATCCGCATAGATAGGCTAGGGCCATGAGGGTTCGACATTATGTTAATATGACAAGAGTAAACATGTTAAAGTATGAGGTTCAAAGATTGCATATTTGTTAACGTTGATAATAATATATAACTTTAAATTCAGCAGTATAGACGAAGAGATAGAAGATCCCAACGAAAACCAAAGAAGAGATAGCTGGATCAATTTTAATGAAAACGAAACGGGTCACTATGCTCAACCCCTGATGAAGATGGTGATTACATTTAATTTTAAATCCATATTAAATAATAATATGATAAACTTAGTTTTCAGTATTATTTAAAATAATTATGTTAATTAATCGATATTATCAATCATCAAATAAACATTACGTTAAACCAGACATCACACCCATTGCATTTCTTTATGTGTACGCTGTTTTTAAAAGTAAATAAATAATACTCTCGTGGAAAATGAAAAATGAACACCCGGACACAATGGTTCAACATGACTGAAGGACTTATTGAAAATTATACAGGTTGTACACTGTATATGATAATGATCACATGGACGTACACATATGGACAGCTACTACAGAGTGTCTTGATCAACAATGTCAGTATCTTATGTAGTCACCTTTAGCGATGATGCAGTCCTGCAGTCGTGCGTGGAGACTATCATAAAGGTGTCGGATGTCATCTTGGGGAATAGTGATCTACGCTAATTCCATGTGTTGTTGCAAGTGGTGTAGGTTTGTTGCCGATACTACAGACCGCACCAAACACTGTCCCTTCATGTCCCACACATGTTCAACGGTGGACACAGGCCGGGCAATCGTGCGAGCCAGGGGTGTTGACTAACACCTCCGAGAGCACGTTATGGGTAACACGAGAAGTGTGTGCAATGTCATTGCAGGAACGGCAACAAAATGGACTAGATGCTGTTATGGAGGTGTAGCATTCACTTTTCAGTGTCCCCTCAACAAACGCCAGAGGTGTAGGGTCATTGTCGGCTATTACTCCCCAGGCTGGCGCCAAGGCAGAATCTTCTCTTATCACTAAACAAAACTCCGTGCCAACCATCGCTCCAGGGCGGCACTCTTGATCGTAGCCCAGCGTCCAGTAAACGGTTGGTGATGGTCTTAGCTGACACCCTGGGTGCAACAGTAGTCCTAATCTGTGTGGAGTTCGCCGTGCGATCAGCACTGGCTGCTTCTCCGATACGGGGTCCAGGCGGGAATCCATATGCCGCTGTCATCAGGAACCAGGTTGACGGGCATGTACACCATCGCTGGACCACCGGCACCACCAATGATGCACAGCAGACACTTCATGTCCTACGCATTGGGGAATTCTTCGGAAGGTCCAACCAGCCTCCCTCAGGCCCACGATACAACCTCGTTCAAATTCAGTTAATTGCACGAAGTGAGGTCGTCTATGCCGTCATGGCATGTCTACAATGCTTACTACACACAGACCGAAGCTTCAAACAACAGACTACTCGTCAACCGAGTCAACTACAGTTGTATTGGGTTCAGCGGTGTTATGCCTTAGTACGCGGTTCCTACTCTGTCCACAGTATTGCACAATTAGGGCCAAAACCCAGTAGCGAATCGGTGCGGCTCGCCTGCCGCGCGTGACCGTTTACACAATGGATGCATATGGTGCACAGCCCATCAAAGCGACCAGTCGCTCGCGTAACGCCGCAGGAGACGTTTCGGTCACGGTTTGGAAAAATTACTTCCATACGTGATGGTATTGACACAGATGAATTGATATCAGAGATTCAAGAACGATCTTCAATATGGAATCTAGATTTGAATGAGTATAGTGATAAAAATATAAGGAAGAAATTGAAGCCCTGAGAACCCAGAACACTTCAAATATACTATTTCCAAAAATACTTAAAAACCAAGCATGTTTAAAAACAAGGTGATGTAAGGAAAGAGGCATAGAGTATGCATAAAAGTGGTCAATGAAGCAGAATGTATACTACCAAAACCTGCATTAAATTGCATAAGGTTAAAACTACACTACCAAATTGAAACATGAAAATTTTCATATTGATTTTTAATATAGCATAATATTTTTTCTTTTCTTTTGGAGAGACTTTGCACAGACCCAAAATGGTTGTAACAAAATTCCATTTACAATTTTTAAGAAAACTGATAGATTACAATAATATTTCAGAAAAAACTAAATGTGTCTATAAAAAATATTGTCCCACGAGGACTCTTTAAATATATATTTTCTTTGGTTTTTTCCCTCGCCAAAATGGATTAAAACATTCAAAAAGATTACCCCTATAGTACAACCCAAGTGTTGAGCCAAAAAGGATTCCAAAATTAGAATTCACAAAAATTATTAAAATAGGTAAAATATGACTCATACTGTAGTTCCATCCCTGGCCATAACATTGACAGCAACTTAAAATTATATCTTAGGCATTGTACAGCAAATACAAAAAAATTATGTCTCCCAAACCTGGTCATCTAAGATTGTGCATAGCCATATCAGGTTTTTTTTAAAGGTAAATTTCTATTACTTCAATTACACAATTCATTATTAAAAAATGTAAATTCGCCGCTATTTTCAAATTAAAAACTGAGAAAAATCTCTGGCTTCTAAGCCCTGGCAGTGGCCATTTAATCTTCCCGAACAGCCCGTTTCCAAAACGGTGGGCAAACAAGATCATGAATGAAGCTATTCGATCAGCCAAAATGACAGAGAACTGATAACATACAGATTATCATTTTCAGGAAAAATTTAAATTATTTTTGATATGAAAAATTCAAGGTTCCTTCTCACATATTTACTAATGTATCGTATTAGAAAATTGGAAGCAATTCTTTATTGTGTTGTGCAGCAATACTTATTCTGCTCATGTTATCCAAAAATATCCTGACTCTAAAGTAAAAATTAGAGTGTCAAAATGACGTTCCTGCAATCTCCTTAAGGGCTTTACATTTTTATTTAACCAGTGATCAAACCGACCTGTTATCTGGGAAGACTTCCCTCGCAATCAAGCATCTGACCCCGATACCAGGTTTTACCGTCGATTATATAAAAAAAATCGAGCATTGCCTCTCTATGGGGGTAGCTATAATCATCCACCAATAGCAAGCCACTGTAAAAAAAAATCACTCTTTCAATGCACCCTAGTGGGGTTCCTATAATTTACAAATAGTGAAGAACAGTTTAGTGCATTATCTGTGACGTCATCTCCGATACATTTGAAATTAGCCATTGATAAGTGTGTTGGCCAAGTCCGTCCTTCCCGTGCATTATGAAGAAGGAACGCTGCTGAACTCTGGTGGCGTCCGGCGTCAACACCAGCCTGGTGAACAGCGCAAGCCAATGTACTAGCTGACTTTCGGGGACTGTGACACGACCGGTTCCAGTCCAACCAAGAAACAATTTATGCTGTATTTACGCTACTACGAGTCGTAAATCCACAACACGGGCTTTCTTCAATACAAACGTAAGTGTTTATGGGTATTAAAAGAAAGTTTCTTTAGCGTCATTGTCCATGGTGGACTGGTGAAAAAGGTGTTATGAGGAGAATTGAGCTGGGGGGCGGAGAGACAAACTGTGCATGCATTTATAAGCGTACTTGTTTCAAAATTGTGGGAAGAAATGGTCAGAAAATTTGCAACAGAGGAAATGGAATTGGAAAAGGGGGGGGGGGGGGGGGGGGGGACAAAAAAAAGTATGTATTTACACATATGTATTTTGACATTCAACTTTGCCCTCGTTTGGAAAATATTGTGTCATCCGATCTCGGTATGACGATGTAAACCTAGAACATTTGTTGTCTTTTGTCACCCCCTTGCATCTTATTCTTCTGTTGGGAAACATGTAATTGTTTCTTCAAACATAACACCATGTCTGGCACGAACAAAATTGTGTAACATACAGCAAGCTTTAACGATAGCAATAGCAAAGTCCATATCCACATCAAGAGGGCGATGGAAAATTCGCCATTTATTTGCTAAAATACCAAATGTACATTCAATGTGTCGCCTAGCCCTGCTTTACCTATAGTCGAAAATTTGTTTCTCTGCACTTACGTTAGTGCCTGGATAGTGCCGCATAATATTTTGTGTAAGCGGAAAAGCTTGATCCCCCGACAAAAACATATGGCATTTGGGTAGGGTCAATTGTAGTTACATGACGTGTGTCTGGTAGTTGCAATGACTTGTTAGTCAGTTTCTGGAAAAGTGTTGAATCTTTAAACACACTTGAATCACTGCATTTTCCATAGGCGCCAATATCTACATAAATGAACGTGTACTTTGTATCACAAACGGCAAGCAACGCAGTTGAGAAATACCGCTTGTAATTATAGTACAGAGATCCACTTCGAGGGGGTTGAATGATTCTTATATGTTTACCGTCAACGGCGCCTATACAATTCGGAAATTGTGCCCTCTGCTCGAATGTCCTAGCAATGTCTTCCCATTCTTGTTCTGTAGGTTCTGGTAGGCATATGTATTTCAGTGTAGTCCATATAGCAGCACAGACTTCTTTGGCAATTGTTATGATGGTAGTCATCCCCAGTCGAAAGTTTTGACAGAATTCATCGAAAACGCAACCAGTAGCCAAATACCTGAAATTAAATAGGCCTATGGAAAAATCTGAGAGATACTTTTGTGACCTATGGCGTTTGAAGGATGTGCGAAGTGGATGGGCTGCTCCGAAGAGGAACACATACATATTTTTTCAACAACTTTCTTTTTTGAAAATAGCAGCAGAAAAAGCTCTTACTTCTTCGAGTATTGATAACAATGCAGAGAATCCATCAGATAACGACTCGCAACAATTGGACCATGATCGCATTACTCGTCCACATCACAAGAAGATACGTAATACTGGCTATTCCATTGACATGGAAATGATAAATGTCTTAAAATCAAGCATTGCAGCTAGAGAGCAACGCGAATTGGATGATTCAGATAATTTTATTTTATTGTCTTTGATCGGTGATTTTAAAAACATACCAAAACATTTGAAACCCATGGCAAAGATTGATAAGACAAATGTGGTTCAAAAATATCAGACACCAAATACTTCAAACAGTTATCAAGCCTACGAAACTTATTCTACCTCGCAGTGGAATTGTGATAATCGAACAGCAGGTACATCATGTCAAGGTTACTTAACCCGTCCTGCAGCTGCTGGTTCAAAAGGTTTCGTGCAGTCACCTGAAAGTACGGTCTCTCAGACTTCTGATTATTATTAACTATGTTAATAAAGGTTTTCCTGGAATGTTTGAAGGTTGTGTCAACATGCATATTGTTATGTCTTACTATGTCATTATGTTCAATGTAAATAAACACTTACCACAAGGTTACCATCAGTTTGTCTTCTGGGCGTACATAGTCGCGGAAACTTGTATTTTGCCCTTATATCTGTTATCTAATAAGTGTGATCAGTTCGTCAGATGATTGCGTACTCATTCTGCAATAATTAAAGAACTTTTATTCATGGTTACGCAAATCATCATAAAGCATATTAAACACGCCTTTTGTATGACACACGAAAAATGTCGGATGAATCCAGTAACGCCGTTTTACTTTTTTTTTTTCGACTGCAAAGGTAGTAGAACAACAGACCTGCTATCTCTTTAACCTCCATTTCGATACTGTCCTCTATCGTGTCTCATGCACTAATGGTGTTTCTACGTCACCGCTTTAGTGGTGTTCTTTTTAATTTTCCACCAGTGTAATTATAAGCTAAAATTTACGAGACGCTACAATTGATTACCAGAATTCCAGCCGGGTTATTCAGATATAACCCAATAAAGCTACTGCACTTTTAAACACAGCATATGATACTTTGCTTGTCAGGAAACAATGATCATACCTTTTACAATTTTCGAAGGTTTTTGCCACAGTAAATAAGAATTTCCTGCCTTATTGATGGTGTCACAGGACAACCGAAGTCATAAATTTGAGAAGCAGAGAGGAGCTTTAGCGCTCTTAGGCACATGAAAAGCTATTTAAGAGTCGGAGGGACTTGACTTAAATAAGTTTTTTACTCACCGGAAAGATGCGCGGTACATCGTGGTTGTTATGCCCATTTTGCACGCCGGACTGGCGAGGATTAGTGTAGCATCACCGAGTGGTATAGAAGGGAAGTTTTCATCCATT
This sequence comes from Dryococelus australis, assembly GCA_029891345.1. Classification (NCBI taxonomy): domain Eukaryota; kingdom Metazoa; phylum Arthropoda; class Insecta; order Phasmatodea; family Phasmatidae; genus Dryococelus; species Dryococelus australis. The sequence goes on from CM057001.1 coordinate 29,903,061, forward strand.
CGCTGTAAACATAAGCTTGTCTTCTTGCTGTTCCCGTATACCTGGACAACCAACACTGACTATATAGAAGGCCCGCACGAACTGCTGTGACGTCGTTACATGAGAGCCATCCGCCGCAGACGCGCTACCAGCCAGGCGTTAATATGTTGACGACAGGCATACGTATTCCAGACTTTACGTCGACTGTGTGAAATTGGTTTTTTATGTGTTATATGCGTGCCACAGCAGACGTTAACAAAATGAGACGTGTCTCAACCACTTCATTAGAAAAACCATTGTCATTCCAGCATGGCTGTTCACGGTAAAGTGAGCACTTTTTAAGGCCCTCCCGACAGGCATTAACTACTAATAAATATATCTTATTGCAGCATCAGGCATTACATTTTGATGGTGGTGAAATGTATACACTGCGTTTATTAGTCACATTGCAATTTTTATATTAAAAAGCAGCAGGAAGATGGACATTGGATGAAAGGAAAAATTTAGAAGGGCCTTAAAAAAGTGCTCACTTTACCGTGAACAGCCTATAGGTGCTGATCCCCTGCATTTTTCTTCATAAACGATTTTGTTAGTATTCCTTTGAAAATCATATATTTGTTTATATTCTTGGCATACATGAGCTATAGGATACCTGAAAGAAAAGCATTATATAACGTAACATGCCTATTTGTTAAACCCCCAGCTGTTAATTCCAGAGAACGCTACAAACATCCACTTTTTCTGATAAGTATTTAATTCAAAACTAAAACTAAATGTGCATGAATTACATTAGAATTTATTACAAAAAAAACTGTAACCTTACGGTGTAGTGGACTCAATCACAGCCGTGATATATTACCATCATTAACCCAAGATTAACTTATTTTAGTTCACGTTTGTTTCGATTCAGCACCAAACAAAATAATCCAAAACCTTAACATTAGCTAACAAATATTTGTCGCGTTATCGCCCTGCAAAACTTTTCCAGAGATTCCGTGCTAATGTAGTCTACTTTCTCTGATTTTCTTTCTACATTAACTGGATGTTATTCTTTATATCAGCGCAATGCTTGGAATGTTATTTTTCTCTTCGACGAATCTATAGGCCATTCAGGGTTAAATGAGCACTTCTGAAAGTCCTGCTTAAGGTCTACTTGTATGCATGTTGTGTATTATTCCGCCTTATGTAAGATTAACATTGTCATGGGCCTCATCACTTTATTCATGCGCCGGTCAAGTGAAACTGTGAAATTATTACAAACGTAAATATTTAACAAATCGGCTCATTTCTACACTTCGATGCATAAGAAAAAACAAAGCGAAATAAATAATTTCAGTTATCAGAAATGGTTACCTAACTCTTTTTATTCGACGTTTAAGGTACGGAACGACTTCCCATCCATCGTTACCAACTTTACTGGCCGTATGTCATTCAGGACACCCGTTAAAACATATGCAGGTAGGGGCAGTTTTTTTCTAAGGTTGATTTTAAAAGTCCTCACTTTATAGTGAACAGCCTTTATGCATGTTTATCACTTGCCCTGGCTGGAAAATTTGTTTATTGATTTTGGATCAACCATTTGCTAATGGCGTATACAAGCAACTTCAAACATCAGAATAATTTATCTTCAGTATATTTTTCATTTCACTTAGGAACTTCAGCATGTATATTCTGCCAGAATCAATCGATTAGCTTAAATTAGTTTTTGTGCCAGAAGTAAAAATATGGTAATATTACATTCTACGCGACGTATAACATCCATATCTGTAACGTATCTATTACAAAGGGAGGTGTTATAGTCGTAAGCTAGGTACAAAAAATTATTTTGGCAGCTGAGCAACACTATTTTCTGTATAATATCAAAAATGTATTTACAGCGTACGTTGAATCCTTCAAAGGTGAAAAGGGGTGTTGGTTTTGATTCCCAGTCATATATAATCTTGAATAATATTAGTATTCACTGTATTTACAGGACCACAAAACAGGGAAACAGTCCTTAGATCAACTCCGAAACCACTGTGCCTGATCCATACGGACAAAAATTTTCTACAATTAATCAATCACAGCTATTCTGGTGGTGGTGGTGTGTGATGTAAGTGCTCGAGGAGAGGCCGTTTTCTAAATATTTAGATAACTCAAAAATCAGACATAGTAGCAGTGTAGCAAATTACGAACCAACTACTCAAAGACGCACGATAATATATTGAACAAACGTGTGTTAAGCATTGTATTGTTATAACGGCGTCCTATTGATGAATTCACGTACATGCACCACTGTAGCGGAATTTCAAACTCATTAATGCGTGGGAATCTTACCAAGGGCACACAAACACTTTTAACGTATCCATTAAGTGAGCCTTGAGATACAAATGCATTAAATAATCTTAAAAACTTAGCAGATGTCAGTGAGGCAAAATTATTATAACACTGATATTACAACAGCACATTTAATTTGTATTACTTATGTTTAACTTTTAACCCTTTCATTATTTCTTGATTGTATATTCTTAAAATCTGCGATATACATTCGTAGTTTGTTTTAGTTTTATTTAAAAGAAAATACTACACTCTTAAACCCTGCAGTAATGCGATAATTAATAAGATATAAGCCAACCTTACTATCGTGCAGTTTCGTTGTTCAACATTTTCATTGTGTACGAATACGTATTACTGTATTAAAATATGTATTTTAGTGCCATACTGCGCTATTTACTAATAAAAGACAGATACTTGCTGTATCTCTACACCCGCATGTTTGCATGAGCGTTGGTAAGTCTATATGTTACATAATTTGCAATGCACAATATAGTTTACTTAACAGGGCTCATTGTGCCAAATTAATTTTTCCTAAGGTTTTTTACACATTTAAATCGTGATTGCACACTTATTATGTACAGTACCCGTCATAAGTAAGACCACTAGTGTGATCATCAAATTTCCGCAATATTTTCATAGCCGCGTAAAAGTTATAATACAGCTACGACTGTAAAACTTTAATTTTACGAGTTTAATTTAGTTGGCTACGTTGTTTATTTTCTAAGTAAAATCAACCGTACTCTTGACTGCTGACTGGGCTAGACATTTCCCATGGTATAGCATAAACACATTTTTTTCTGCTCTTCACGGATCCGATATTTAAACACGTGTACTTTTGACCCGCTATTTTAATTACCACTGCAATGTGGTACACAACACTTAAATTGTAATTTCTATAGTAAAACGTTTGTTAATTCTGTATTGTATCCTACTGAACATTTTTTAAACTAACGATAATAATCATGGGCACAATAAAACTCCATTCGAGCACAGCTACCTTTAGCGGGAATAGTGTAAAACCGAGCATTTCCATCTAAAATGTTTTTAAATTATTTTATATTTGTTATGAAATATATTAGAACGTGTACTAATGTCCTATGAAAAATGTTATGCAATATATGCTTACGATAAACTTTTATTTTATTTTTTTAAATTACTTTAGTATAGATAATTACTTTCAATATAGTATTACTTTGGTATGTAACATTTTTAGTTTAATCAAAAAACATTTTAATGGCTTATTTGTATTTGAATAGCGTTTATAAATTTTCCGTATTGGTGGGGCGTTCAAGAGAGGGAAGGAGGAAGCTTGGAGAAAATCGAGATAATGTAACCATATTAATTACAGGAATTTTTTTCTCAGTGATGAAAAACTTGATTTTTGGCCGTTTGTAATTGACCAAATTATTTTTTGTAACACAAAAGTTATTCGTAATCTTACTATAAACATTGTCGAACAGAAACAACAATCACGTTATAGATATTTTGCACTATAGAAAACAGTGATGCAAATAATGGTATCATTGACTGAAAAAATGGCGAAGTCTTCTCAACAGCATTTTTTTCTTGGTATGAAATCCCTTTTTCATCATTCAAGTATACTGCATATTTAGTTTCGACAGACTGTTTCTAGTTTATATACACAGGCGAAATCTCTCATTCAGTTCACTCCTGAATTTTTTTTTATCATATTAACAATACTGAAACAACGAACGAATTATGAGTATTGTTTTTTAAATTTACATAGCGTAACATTTACAACCATAAGCCTGTGTGATTTATTTTGTTAGTACAGTACATTTGTTACTAAGACATGACAGATTAGGCATTCTACTCACATATCTGTTCTGTAGCACACGCTGTCAGTATATAATAATTTAGAAACGGACATCTCGCTCGCTACGAGCCAACTTGATTTTATCCAATGGGAAATAATCAGAAACGACAAACGCTATACCAGTTTCAAGTTGAACAAGTATTTATGTATGTCTACAGTTATGTTAATTGTGTACATATGTGTTTGGACATAATATCACACGATTATTTACATATGTGTTTTGGACACCAGCTATTTATATATTATGTAGAGTAACGTTAATTATTTAAACCCCTCCTAGGTTCATAATTATTTTATTAAAAACATATAATATTTTTACTTGTAAACCACCAATCCTAATTTTATTTTTATTATTATTATTTGTGATATTCTATGTCATGCTGACATGAATTCTGAGTTGAGGTTATGATATAAATATGTTAATTTCAACTTGTTTGTTTATTTACGTGATAGTATAATTGTTTTATTTTATATTAAAACATAATTATTTCTTTTATTTGATATTTTGGAAGAGAATTAATGTTTTAATTTTATTTCCGTTTCGTTTGACCGGAAGTAGTTTCTCGCCAATTAGATCAGGTTTTGAGGAAGTTGCAGGATGTGAAAGGTCCAGCGGTGAGATTATTCGCTGGAATTTTCGATAGGAAAATCTCCAGCATCAACATAAGTTTAGTTGAGGTTTTTATCCCCGGATGTTATATTTTAGAGCCTACTAGTTAGTTTGTTAGTGGTGACCTGCCCAAGAAGGCACCGAGGAACTTCACTGACGCCATGTCTCAGGCTTTTGGTACAGTCTGCATCCAGGTGACACTTTAGTCATTCTGCAGGCATCTGATTATTTATTGATAAATTCAAGTGATCTCCAGAAACCTAAGCTTTTTTACGCCTAAGATGGCATATTTTCAGAACTCTCAATTGGTAATTAATATGTTTAATGGCGGTAGTACTCAGTAGTCCAGCACTACCGACTAGCTAAGCAACGGAGCAAATTTTATTGAAAGACCCAACTTTAATCAGTTTGAACTTTGAAATCAGAATAATTTTATTCGAAATTCTAGTGTGTTGTTAAAAAGAAAGTTTCAGATAATTTTTATTACGAGATTTGAGACAGACGTTTTGCACTACCATAACAGGGAGCTCAGTAAACTCGTGCCAGGAGGAAAAAGGCACTAAATTTATTAAGAACTACTTCTGGGAAACACTAACCTAAATTTATTTTATTTTTCAAGTTTATCTGTATTGCAGCAGTTAGATTATTTTATTTTAAAATTAATTCCATTATCTTCATTAAGTTTTATTTTGTGAGGTTAGTGTTATAATTCCAATTTACAGTAATCCTACTTGCGATAACAGTAATTGATTTTGTTTTCTTATTACGCTTAATTTAACTTGAATTTCACACAATTTTTAATCTTATTAAAGTTTGTTTTCAGACAATTTAATTTTGAATGATAATAATTATTTATAGTTCAGCTTCAAACTAGTTAAATCTATTTTATCCCATGGTGTGTTTTAGTTTTTCTACAATTGTTCACTGGCATGTGCATGAGTTTTGTTTCTACAAGTATTTCAGAGTTCCAGATTCCACGAGAGCTTTATATGAGGTAAAAATGTGTTATGCAAAGTGCAAAATGTCTCTTCTAGTCCCCTAACCCGTCATAATCACTCTGCACACAACTATATCACTTATGGTTTCGTAATAACATCCCCTTTTTAATTACACCTTTTCAACACCAAACAAGACATATTGCAACTACAAAAATGTAACCAGTAAAATTTTATTGATGCACCTACTTAAATTCTACACTTTGAGACATGCATTAAAATTAACGATAAATTAAACAAGACGATGTGGTCTATTGGATCGGGCTTATTAACGTCTCCCAGTTTTATGCCCGAAAGCTTATCAGGGGATGGCTTAGAAAGTAACTGATGACCCATGCCATACCTGGTATTCGAACCCAGAACCTCCCGCACCACAGACGGGAGGTGCACCAACCGACTGCGGCACGGGAGGTCGCCGAGGTGGTCTATAATAGTAAAATTTAATGGGAATTATTTATAGAGAAAATAGCAGTAAGACATTCTCCAATGATTCATAAATTGATCGAGGATAAAGTTGTTTATCTATTCAGATTATGCCACAGAGGATTATTTAAAAATAACTAGCAAACGCCAGAAGCCTTCAGACCACAAGGTTTCTAGTGCGAATCTCGGTCTGAACACTGATGTGTGTCTGTGTTGTTCGCAGGTGTTAATTTAGGTAAATGTGAAAGACCGAATTTCAATATTTCAGCTAATATTATGTTGAAAACATACACACCTTTTCCCCAGAACTTCGAAATATGTTACCACGAACTAAGCGAACCTAGCTGAAACACATTTCTGTGTATAGTAATAAAACTTATATTCTTTAGAAACTATAAATAAGAATAAATGTATTTTATTTCTATTAATGAGATAAACTAATCGGAAACATCAGTTTCCCCAGGTAAAGAGTGCGTCCGGGGATTGAAAATTGGAATCGACGATAAACGTAGTTACCTGTTGTAAGATAAGAAAAACCAGGTTAATCGTGTTAAGTTTTGACACATGTATTTAAAGTCATAAGAGTCTTCGAAATATGTATATTACTTTCTAAACGTAGTGTTACCTTTTCTGCTTCTTGCAAATGTTTCAGTTTGTTTTATTTGGCTGAGCACTTCACTTTCACTTCCCTTCATACTGTATCGACACTCCATTATTTATTTATTTATTAATATTACACTGCCAACACTGAGGCGATACTAGTGATTTCCACGCCTGGGGGCCTATGCTGGAGTTCTCTTTCATATACCAACTGCCCGCCGCACTGAGAGGATTGCAGTTTTGGTATGCTTGAACACCAACTTGGTCTTCGTATACGAGATTTGTATACGAACTTTGTCCTTGTGGTCGAGAGCGAGCGAACGCCACTAATTAATGTTTACAATTAATGTGGGGCTGCTAATTCAATCATTCCTCGTAAGAGAATGTATTAATGGATCATGGAACACTACATATACGATTATATAGTAATTCTACATACAGTTTCGTATGTCAAACACAACGTGTAATTCGTATACAGCAGTAATAGTTGGGTTGGAAATAACTAGATAGTGATAAAAGTAATAAATTATATTCATTACTAGATGATCCGTTGGACTTCGTTCGCATCATATTTTTGTAAAGTTATTAAAATTAAGCCCACCATAGTTTAATTAAGTTTTTTTAAAATTCTTATATTTTTTCTTTTAGGTTTAATGACGTTATTAATTACACCTTGCCATCGCTTCGCACATGTTTTATCATAGCATGATATTTAGGACTTTTAATTGATCTAGCCACATTTTTTTATTGGGTTCTCTAGCCACTGAGCTACTGTGGCCCTGCTATTGGATGCTCTAGTTTCTGACCAGCTTAGGCCCCACAGTTGGATGCTCTAGCCACTGATATACTGCAGCCCCAGTATTGGGTGCTCTATCCACTGAGCTAATGTGGCCCCACTACTTGGTGCTCTAGCCACTGACCAGCTGCGGCCCCACTATTGGGTGCTCTAACCACTGGGCTACTGCAGCCCCAGTATTTGGTTCTCTACCAACTGAGTTTCTGCGGCCCCACTATTGGGTTCTCTAGCCACTGAGCTACTGTGGCCCTGCTATTGGATGCTCTAGCCCCTGACCAGCTTAGGCCCCACAATTGGATGCTCTAGCCACTGATATACTGCAGCCCCAGTATTGGGTGCTCTATCCACTGAGCTAATGTGGCCCCACTACTTGGTGCTCTAGCCACTGACCAGCTGCGGCCCCACTATTGGGTGCTCTAACCACTGGGCCACTGCAGCCCCAGTATTTGGTTCTCTACCAACTGAGTTTCTGCGGCCCCACTATTGGGTTCTCTAGCCACTGAGCTACTGTGGCCCTGCTATTGGATGCTCTAGCCCCTGACCAGCTTAGGCCCCACAATTGGATGCTCTAGCCACTGAGATACTGCAGCCCCAGTATTGGGTGCTCTATCCACTGAGCTAATGTGGCCCCACTACTTGGTGCTCTAGCCACTGACCAGCTGCGGCCCCACTATTGGGTGCTCTAACTACTGGGCCACTGCAGCCCCAGTATTTGGTTCTCTACCAACTGAGTTTCTGCGGCCCCACTATTGGGTTCTCTAGCCACTGAGCTACTGTGGCCCTGCTATTGGATGCTCTAGCCCCTGACCAGCTTAGGCCCCACAATTGGATGCTCTAGCCACTGAGATACTGCAGCCCCAGTATTGGGTGCTCTATCCACTGAGCTAATGTGGCCCCACTACTTGGTGCTCTAGCCACTGACCAGCTGCGGCCCCACTATTGGGTGCTCTAACCACTGGGCTACTGCAGCCCCAGTATTTGGTTCTCTACCAACCGAGTTTCTGTGGCACTCTTATAGGGTGCTCTAACCACTGGGCTTCTGCGGCCCCCTTATTAGGTGCTCTAGCCACTGATCTACTGCGACCCCACTTGATATATATCTATCTACTGGGTCACTGCGGCCCCACTTTGAATAACTTGCTGTCGACGAGGTTGTAAGCCCACGTACCTATGTCAAGCTGTCACGCGACCTGACAAGTTTCAGACAACGTGAAATACTCTTTAGTTCAAAACACGCCTATGTCCAAAACGTACTTTGCAGTATTATACATTAAAACAGATTTTGTTAATTTAATTAAAAAGTATTATAATTAAGCCAATGGTGAATGCAGTATCGAATCACAAATGAAATTATTTACCCATCTAAATAAAAGCATTGGCTATTTTTTGAAGGGAAAAAGACTTTTTCTCGTATACCATGTCTGTGGTATACAAAACATGCATTTTAAGTGGAAAAAATTATATTTAAAATGATAATTTAAACGTTTTAAAAATACTATTTTGAAGGTTTTAAGTTCCTTTTGTGTCCAGAAAACTGCGTTTTAAAAGAGCTTATAGTTATCTTGCAATTTGCTAGTAAATATTTTCATTGCTGGTAAATGGAGGCAAAATGACTCCCGCCGACTCTTAAAGGATAATTGTTACGACAGACTCAAGCGCAAATTATGTAACCCTTATCTTCTTTCGTAAAGAAGTACTTGACAAATTAGACATATTTAAACGAGCGAGGATTAGTTTCGAGACGGGATTGCAGGAACTAATTTTTTGGAAGTTTTCGAAGTAAACATTTTGTCGTACATTTATATTCACTATTTTTAAGTGTAAACACATGTAAGTTATAGGATCATATGTGAGTACTTAAAATACGTTCGTTGTTCTCATAGAAAAACAATTTTTTTTTAACGATTTTTTTTTGTTAAGAATTTGCTAAGTTTCATTAAAATGGCATTAATTTAATAACATGCTTGTTTTGTAACTTTATGTTCTTTCAGTTAATTTGCTTTTTACCAGTGTTGTATTTGCATCTTAAAACTGTTTTTTAAATACAAGTTCATTAGTATGTAATCAAAATGTTTTTGATATGTACTACAATAGTTTCGTTGGTATTTTTCACCGAAATAATTTTTTTAAATTTTGTGTTTTCCAGGATTTAGAGTAAATTGTGGAGAGAGAAAAAAAAAGCGAATAAGGTTTAAGGGTGGGAACTCCCCCCCCCCCCCCCCCCCCCCCCCCGCAAAACCTACTTTCCTACCAAATCAAAATACAAAATAGTGTTAGTGCTTGCGGCGCCCACACGCGACTTCCAATCACATGGTGTTGACTGCTGGCGAAAAAAAAAAATTGCCATTCTGTGCTCGGAAACTCGATTTGCTCTTCACGTCGTAGCACTCAGCGTTCTCTATCCTGAATACCCACAACGTTCTCCATAGACTCTAGATCCCCTTTCGTGCTTCGCTCGCCTGTGTGATTGTAGTTGAACAGTTCCACAGCAGAAAGCGCTATGCGTTGACTTTAACTGCTTCTTTTACCAGATAGGTAGCGTTGTGTGCATCGTCCACGAGGTTTCGTGCAAAACATGACGTCAAGTTTCCGAATAGCGTGGCAACGAGCGTTATTTGCGTCTTCACAATCGAGCGATGTTTTGACGCCGGCCGCCGGCGAACTAGATCGTGCTGCCATCTGGCACCTTGCAAGGAAGCTTGCAATGAAATGCTAAAAACGTACGAAATGCAGTCAAGTTTCTTGCCATTTAATTAATAAAATTGTTATTTTTCAGTGATATACAATCACGCATAGCACACTCACAGAACTATAGCACAGAATTCACGCACATTAAGTTGGCCAATATCCTATAATTCCTGTGCGTCGATCAAAATGGCTGCAAAAGTAAAGAATTTGACTAGTACTTGGAGAGTTTGGCGCCACATAAACAGTGGTTTGTTTTGATTGAAATTGTTATTGTACAAGTGAAGTATGTTAATATGAACGGTTTAACGTATTATATTTCTACAAATTAAGACACGAGCAGCAAAGTAAACAGCTTTCGACAATATATATTTTTTTTTCATTCCAGTGTGCACAACACACGCACGCGAAAATTACCGAGCATGTTTATTTTATTTGCACATCTGTATTGTTAGAACATACGCCGGTTCTGTAAGTGTGCTAGTTTGATGGTAGGCTTTCAGATTCGAGCTGTGCGTGTGCTAAACCAATTGTAGGCTGGCCTTTAGGCACAATTTTATTGATATATATATTTGGACCAATTAGTAATTTGCAAACCGTTTATGCATGTTTTCAGTTCTTTATCTCAGCTTCTCGCCACTTATGCCTCCAAATACTTTTAACAAACCGTTCTTTTCCACCGTCGCCCGAAGCCGACGAACGCAACGCCAAGATTTTCATACAATGCGTTCGACGCCGACGCGACGGCGGCGACAATTCGCTGCTTCTGATTGGCTGAAGCTCGACGCGCCGCATCGCGTTGCAACGCACCGCGCTATTGGGAAACCCGCTTGTGTTGAAGTTCTTAAAATTCATTTATTTATTTGTTTATCCTCATATAACCAATTAGATGACTGCATTTTTTTTAAAAAAGGGTATTACGTTTAATTGATACAATGTTTGGGAAAGAAAAAAAAAACACCGTTTTTTCACCGAAGTTTAAATAAAATAAATTTCAGATATTTATTTTGGTCCATATTTGGATGGTTTTCATATGGAGGCCCGGTACTATTGCCTATTCTGCAAATTGCTTCTTAAAAAATTGCAAATTTTCGCCTTCATAATCAATAAAAAAAATACAAGAATGAAATAGTTGTTTTATTTCAATTGTAGTGTATCATATTGTAATAGCATTTAACTAAATTTTATCTAAAACACTCAAATATGTAGGGCTATTATATTGCTTACCTTGTAAAAAAAAAACTCACTACACGCCACTGGCACCTGCTCCTATAGTCCATTCACTCTTTCTTCCCTACGTTTTAACAGAAACCTTTGAAAAATCGCCACATGTAATACGTATTTAATCATTTCCGAAATACGTCATGTATCAAGCGTTTTATACGTCTGTAAACTCAGACGTGTCTTATCTTTCGTTAAATTGAAGTTTTTTCTATATTTTATTTATACATTATGATATTTATTTTATAACAAACACGGATAAAAACAGTGAGAAAAATCTGTGCTGGTAGTTCCTAGTAATAAATAGTTCTCATGCAAAATAATATTACAACTGAGTGCGCAGGAATGCTGTATGTTGTCCTCTGATGGGCCAGTGAAACATCTGAGCAACTTGCTCCGTCTCTAATTATTTTTGACTGGAGTATCAGTGAAGCTGCGTGCAAAAATCGCCATCGAACATCGTTTAAAAATGGCCGTTAAACTACGTGTATCAAGTGAAGTACCATAACAACGAATAAACGAATAAAACAAATACAAAATATTTTCTAAAATGTGTTTCGTCTTTCAAAACGCCATTTTACGAGGTAATATGAACACACAGACTTTCATTCCGTTTTTACGTCTTTCATTTCGTCTTTACGTCTTTCATTTCGTTAGCATGTAATCATCACAGCACTCTGTTTGGAGGTTTTAACTGCATTTAATGCGGCGAAGAGAGTGCAATCATATGTAAGTTACTGTTAGTTTTAACAATCCTAACGGTACCAATTAAACCAAAAACGGAAAGTATGAGCAAAGAATTTCAAACTATACATTTTTGCAGCTATAAAATAACACAGACAATTTCAACTTGGCGTGGTAGTTCAGCTGTCATTTATTCAATAAGTGAAATTGTCTCACGTTACTAATTAAATCAGTGAAATTTTTCACCGAAACAATCAGTGGTTTCCTACTGATTCGAATTTAGAGTGTAGGTTGTAATTGTAGACGTTGGTGAGGCGTATCCCCAGCTGCCGTCACATGTCCCTGAATGCGCCCCCGTGGAATGCTGAACCCGGCCCCTTACAAACAAACAGTGTGAAAGCGTAATTTAATATATGGAGCATGAGTGATGTTAACACCACACACACACAAAAGCTTTATTATAAGAAATTTTGCTTTCTTTAAGTCTCCTAACCGTATAAGCTCGTTTAATTACGGAAATCACACGGTTGATTATTATGCCTGTTAAAGAAAAATATTTAAATAACAAAATAATGGTTTAATTAGTAGCCTAAACGTCGGTCGCACATAAATGTGAATACAGTAACTTGTTTTCTATACATAAGCAGTGCCGGTACTAATATCGTTTTCTATACATTAATAATCTTAGCGCTTGTACTCGGAAACTTACATAAATACAGTCTTCAGGAAAAAACATAACCTTTCTACTTTTTGGATGTACTACAAAGCAACTACATATAATATTTGATTGCATTTGTAGCCCTGTCAACTGCGGAATGTCTGCCATTTGCGAGTTGTTTTTTGACTGCCATTTACAATTTCCTGTCAGCACTTTAGATACCGTGTGGGTATAGGCTGTTCACGCTAAAGTGAGCACTTTCGAAGCCCTAGTTACTTTTTAGTTTTAGCCATTGTTAATTCTTTAACCACATTTTGAAATAAATATTGCTATGTAAGTAATAAACACAGTTTCTATACGCCATTGCGCTCGGGAGTTAAGGTCTAAGACTCAAATAAAATATATTTATTGACTAATATCCCAAATGAGAGGGCTTTCAAAAGTGCTCACTTTACCGTGAATAGTATATATGAACTGCTGGATTCTTTCTTCTTTTCTGCTACAGAAACTTTTATGCCTTCTGTTGAGCCCATGGGCATTAACCGAAGGTAGCAGAAATGTGGTATCGTGTAAGGACGGCTCTACAGCCTGTCGCAAGACGAATCGATCATTCCTTCTGGTTGTCCGCCGGGGTCGACCTAAGCATTATCGACGTGTGTGTGTGTGTGTGTGTGTGTGTGTGTGCATGTGTGTACCACTGCGAACGGTCAGAAGTGGCGAACAATCAGCTGAAGCGTTCGACCCGCCTCTCGGAGGCCGACGGTTCGGCCACTGCCAGACTCATCCAGTTGGGTGCAAGTCGTCGGGGCATGCTGCTTGCTCACTGAACTTGGCCCCGTGGCTCACACTGCTACCAATTATCTTCGCTCGGTACATGAGTCGTAAATACTTATAAAAATTTAATTTCGCTATTTTTTAAAACGGTTTCATTAAAAAGGTGGTGATAAAACTTTTCATGTGAAGACTTGAAAGCTTATTGAATGCAATTCATTGATTTTTTTTTTTTTTTTTTAGTTCGATAAATTGAATTCAATACATAGTTTATCGTGTGAAAGGGCCCTAAGCTGTGAAAACCCAACCCACAATAATGTATGTAAGTCGGCGCATACGGTACAGCACAGAGAATGCAGTGCATAGAATCCTCATCGCCCTACAATTTGTTCATCGCTTTTCGCACAGGCAAATGCAGTTTCGGAGTAGGAGTAAGTAATATTATGTTCCGATATTGAAATATTGTACGTCCCCTCTTTGTGTCACATTCACGCACGCAAACCGCATTAAAAATAAAATGGTACACACGTCAGGCTATGGCGATATGGTGTGGTAACCTTCGACGTACTCACACTACTCGTTTATGTTAGTCAATGTTTTTGCAAATGAGTGTATTTATGGCACTGTTGCAGCGAATCAGGGGAATTAGCGCCAGGTCGTAATAGGCGCGCCTACGTGGAAGCAGTTTCGACGTTTGAGGCCCAGAAACGCAAGGGTGAAAAGGGCGACTTTGCCACGTTAATCAAGTGCGCCATTGCCACTATGCGCAAAATTCGGAACTGCTGTGCAGTGTTCTTGGAGTGCATCTCTGCGTATAGGACTTATCGGTGACCCTATCATTTTATTGGCGGAAAATTTATATTAAAATTCAGTAAAGGTCCCTCGAATAGGAATTTTTGCATGTACGTGACCCGAGTATTTTAAATGAAAGTGCTATGAAAAACTATTTTTAGCTATGCTAGAGTGCTATGAAATGGAGTATCTATGTTCTTGATCTCTTGAAAGTAATCTACATATCTCGCCTGAACTGTGATTTTTTTCGTAGATAAGCACTTTTAATAGATTTTGGTGGCCGCGGTGGTGTAGTGGTTAGACTACTCACCTCCCACCAAGGCGAACAGGGTTCGATTACCGGCGGGGTTGTTCCCGGGTTTTCGCACGTAGGAATCGTGCCGGACGATGCCGCTGGTGGGTGGGTTTTCCCGGGGATCTCCCGTTTCCCCCGCCCTTGCATTCCGGCGCTGCTCCATACTCTCCTCGCTTCACCCTCAACGGCTCTCAAGATCTCGATGTTAAGAGCCGCCCAAATCTCTTCACTCACTCTCGCTGGTCACTACCGCCGTCGTAGCTCGTAGTCGCACACGGCTCCAGATGTCCAATTCAGAGGCCCTCCGCGCTTATGTAGACATGCTAGCCCAATGTAGAAGGTTCTCCGTACCCCGAGTTGCACTGAGATAGGTTAGGGCGATGACCGGAACATTAATCATCCGATAACGCGAGGCATTTAATCTCCTTAGGGACAGAAGCGGCACGAGTCCCAATAAGCTTACCGCAGAACGCGCGTTGTGGCACTCCTTTGAAAATCTCCGCGCACTCCACGGGTTACCAGTGAAGCACTTAACACACTCCCCTGCTTCCCTTCGCACGCTCGGGCGGAAAGGGGCAAGGGATTAGACGGAGAGCAGGAACATGTAACAACATGAACACGTGTTTAAAAAAAATGCAATTCAAAACAAGCTACAACCACGCGCAGCAGTAATTATTTATCCTAAGCAGGATGCTAGTAACAAGAAGAATTCAATTTGGTTGACTTTAACTTGTTATTGCTGTGTGTAGGCTCTACTACGTTGTGAAGTATGAAAATTGTTTACACAATAAAAAAGAGTGTATGTTGACTTAATTCACTGCCCAGAGAGAATTTTTTGGAGCACGAATTATATTTTATAATAAAAAAAAAATTACTTCTACAAAAAAGTCTTTTTATGAAAATCTATTAACAGTACTAAAAACAGCAACACAAACAAACATTACAAGCGTTGTATCCGTTAAAGTAATGCCAAGGCTCTAATTTTGCATAATGGAAGTTTGTGTTAAAATTTTTAACTTGTGAGTGTACTGCTTTGTCAACATTGTTTGGACCTTATAAACGATATGAACTTTTGGTGAACTGGTTTTACTGACAAAGTTGATGAACACATAAAAAATTATTTAACGTGAGGGGCAGCGCACGGCGTACACCCCGAAACGTGACACTGACTTATAACACTACCACCTATCGACGATTACTACTGGAACATTAAGTTGTACACTTGTAAGGACCGAGGGGTGGGCAGCGCACGGCGTACACCCAACCTCGGAAATATATACGCACTTCCTGTAGGCGTGAACGTCAGAATGAAAATAAAAAAATTGCCGTACCACTGACGCAATGTGCCACGCCGCGCCATGTTCCACCTAACTTAACGAAGAAGCTGGACAAAGTCTTGAACTGTCACCGGTTTCGAATGGTCCACCAAAAAACCGATCGCATGAAGTATATACCAGGCCGCAGCTCTTCGTCGAACTGAGGGGAAGGTGAAGAAATCGCAATGAAGCATGTGCGTGTCGCTGACATCTCCACGTCCATCGCGAATTATTTTTCGTACTCGTAGGCGACACCACTGCCAGATGGGAGCTGCATAAACACAGGAAATTACCCTATGAAGGGCCGTGTCGGTGTTGCCACACAGCGGGCATGTAGGGTCAGCTGTCAGGTGAATGCTGTATTTACGCTGCTGAGTTGCCACGATATTATTGTAGAAGCCGAATGCTGCAGCTCGAAGATCCGAGGAAAGGTTAGGATCGGCAAGTATTTTCCACGGGCGCCTCCAGCGGATGGTTGGGGTACGATTCACAACAGATGGTATGACAGCCGACGTTTTGGAAGCCCGAATGTACAAATATCTCGCTGATGCGACTGTCCCTTCCGGTAAGTGTTCTACTAGAGTTGCGAGTGCTTCCTTTGCCTGACGGTATTGAAGTGGCATGCGTCTAACTTCAGACCACATCATTTTCTGTAATGCTGCGTAAATGTCCTCTGGGAGCAAAATTGTTGCAATTACCGAAGACTGATATAAGGCCTCACACTTCAAAACGTGATTAATTAGACTCAGGCCTCCGTCTTGCAAGGAAAGCTAAAGTTGCGGCCTAGATAATTTAAACATATAAGATTTCCACAACATTCGGCCAACAATCTGTAGTATTTGTGCACTTTGTTGACGAGGTAGTGGGAATATATGTGACACATACCACAGCTTCGCAAGTAAGAATACATTTATTAAAGTAACCCTCTGTATAATATTTGTACGACGATAATTCATTTCTATTTGACGAGCACGGAGTTTATTTATTGTCATGTTCCAATTATAATGCAAAATAAGAGTGGCGTCTGCGTGGAAGTATATGCCCAATATTGTCACAGTTTCGGCCCTCCGAAAGGGAAAAACGTCGTCAAATGGCTCGCTGGTCGCGCTGAGCTCCAGTACGGCAGTTTTGTTAGCATTCGCTCGCAGATTAGAGACACTGTGAAAAAGGTCCAGACATTCTACCGTCTCTGTAATTTTCCACTCTGAACGAACGACACATGTGATGTCATCAGCATAGGTATTTAATTTAAAGGACAGGTTCGCTACGTGGAATCCTTGCAAGCGGGCACTGAGCACTGGTTAATCAGGTCGCACAAAACCGAACAATTATTTTATAATCGGCTCATAAAAGTGTAATTGGCCTATAATCCGTAGGTTTAAGTGAACGGGATATTTTGTGTATAAGAACAATCATCCCTTCTTTATGAGATTTGCATAATTTCCCTCTTTCAAGCACATCGCGAACAACTTCACAGAAGTCGGCACCAATAATATCCCAATAAGTTTTGTAAAATTCATATGGAATACCCACAATACCAGGAGATTTTTGCGATGGCAATTGCTGTATTATTGTATTAACTTCCGCATCTAAACATGGCGCCTCCATGCCCGTCTTGCTGTCACAGTTAACTTTGTTTTCACAACCCTGCAAAACCGACGGAAGCATAGCATCGTTCGTGTCTTGTTTCGAGTATAAATTTGCAAAGTAACTGCAAAGCGTTTGCACTATTTCCGGCCGGTCCCGAACAATATCGCCATCACTGTCAGTAAGCTGGTTGATAACCTTGCGTCGTATTTGCTGTTGTTCGTTAATGATACTAAACATGCTAAATTTCTCTTCTGCAAATAGACTTTTATCATTTATCGTAATATGACGATTTTTAAACTGTTCACTCAATAAATGCATAAGCTTCTGTTTCGTGTCTCTAATACGTGGAGTTACGTGTGCACCATTGTTTGCCTGCAGATGAAGTTCGTGTAGCATACGTTCGTAGAATGCACGTGTTCCCCTACGTTCTTCTGCCAGTCGGTACGCATGCCTTTTAAAAAGTCTCATGACGTTCCGTTTTACACACACATCCCACCACATCGCCACAGAGGGGAACTGGTATTTTTTGCTATGCCAACGTGCCCAATTAGCTAGGAAGTCCTCTTTTACTTCTGAGCTGTCTAATAAAGATGTATTTAGACGCCATGTCCCTCTGCCATACCGTGTTACAATCGCAAACTTTTCATACGTAAATATCACTGCAGAGTGATCGCTGAACGCTACCGGAAGAACGTCATATCGATGCACCTTATGTATATGCTGTTTTTTCACGTAGAATCGGTCAATCCTAGACCGACTCTGTGAAGTCACATAGGTGTAATGAATTCCTTGGAAGTTAGATGCAACATCGCTCAAGTCTAAGCGAGTTATTAAAGTAGATAGGGCAGCATTAGTTGGAGAGATGCCACCCTGATGATCATGGGGGTGAACTATGCAGTTGAAATCTCCACCGAGTATGAACTGATTACAGGGTGAATGAAAAAACGGAATCAAATCCACGGAAAAAAACTGATTTCTTTCATATCTCGCTTGGGAGCCGGAGGGAGCATAAACATTGACTAGCGACACATCGTTTATTCGTCCTGACATCACTCGGCCTGACGGGTGGTAGCGCAGGTCTTCAAGTTCCAGCCCCGCACGTGTAATAATCGCTGTCCCCCGTCCCCCGTCACCAACGTTTGTATACACATTGAACGTATGAAACCCTATAAAATCTTGAATCGCTACTTCTTGCAAGAATGCAATGTCAACTGCCTGTGTTCGAATCAATGTCTCTAGCCGCCAATCGCGCACTGGCCGAGACTGCACAAATATTTAAAGTTAAAATTGTCAATAACTCGTATCATGTGTGCCTAAAAAATGTAGTGACAGTATAAGAGAGAAGGGAATAGAAAGGTGGACAAAAAGGAAAAGTGGACAAAGAAAAATGGGAGCCGGTAATAGGGCATACAGGAGGGGATGCACACATGTGCCGGTCGTATTGTTAGTTAGTTCGGTTATCAGGACGTTCTTGGCTAGAGGCACCCATTTGATTTATAACGGCCTTAGCTAGTTCCAAAGATTCCTTCCTGTCTTGTAGCTGCGATTGTTCACTCTGCGATAACACCTATTTGCTAACAGGACTGACTATTGTGGCCCGGGCTCCACGTTCGTAAGGTCGCTTTCCTATTACGGATATATTTTCATCCGCAGTTGTTACATGCTCCCGTAGTGTGGTTGCATTGTTTACACTTAAACTTACAATGGCGAACGGCTGTAAGTTTCTTAATGTGGCAGTACTTCATGTTGTCGAAATATACACATAATATGCGTACGTAGGTACATGTATTTGTAAGGCTCGATATACCTATTAAGTTAAGTTTAGTTCAGATTGTGTGCTTTGAAAGAGAAATATTGTGGTGTTAACGGTGTTGTCGGTGTTTTCTATGTATCTGCCATTTTACAATGCAACGAGATTTTACAGAATGAAAGTGTTATTTTGAAGAGACAGATTGACTAGTAATAACTGTGTTAATTAGACAGTGGAACGTTAGAAACAATGCAATATTTTATAAAATTTGTCGTTTCCTCATTATTTGATCTGTTAATTTTCAGACCGCAAAACTTTTGTTGGTGTAAATCCACCTTTCTTATCGAATCACCGCACTATCGAGTCAGTAAAATTACCGCTGATCTACCTGTCACTAAAAATAACAGTTTAAATCTGTACTGTCTCGTTGCATTGTAAAATGGCGTATACTAGTGGACATCGGTAATCTCACACATTGAAACCACTATGTTTATCTTTTAAAGCACAGAATCCGAACTAAACTAAAGATAGATTGACTTTCGAACTTTGCAAACACATGTACTTGCGCAGAAGATCTGTATATTTCGACAAGAAATACTTTCACATCACGTAACCTACAGCAATATTTGACATTACAATTTGTGGTTCAGTACCCATAATACGAGCACACATTTGGCAATGGCAAAGTAGGACAGTGGATATGACTGATCATGAAAGCTTCAGCATGCTTTGCTTTATGGGCGGAAGTTCGAGCTCAACCACGTCCAACATCGTTTTTATGTATACAATATTTGTGTTTTCCGACAAAATAAATCGTATCTAACTTACATCACATAGGAATGCTCTGTGCTTATTTATTAAGCAACTGGATATAACTAGTTTTCTACAGCTCGAATTAGTAGATCTATTTTAACTAATGAATTAGTGATATTTACTCTACTGATTCCGGATGGAGCAGTTTCGACTGACATAAAAAATAACTGATTCTGATTTACAGTGGTGCATTAAAAAAAAAACACAGAGCGCGAAATAAATAATTTTAAGTTATCACAAATTTTTATCTAACACTTTTAATTCGACGTTACGACATGGAACTACTTTCCATGCATCGTTACCAACTTTACTGGAAGAATATCACTCAGTACGCCCATTAAAATATATGCGCGTAGGGGCTGTGATGTTTTTCTAAGGTTGAATTCTAAAGCGCTCACTTTATCGTGAACAGCCCTTATTGACCTGACACAGCAGTACAGACATAACGACTGAACTAAGATCTCGTATATATGTAACAATATAGATATTGATCTACGAAATCCTTAATAGTTCATTTCCTTCATTGCCAATTTCGTCATGATTCTATCAATAAAGAAACATAACAACTTAGAAATTATTTTATGCATTACTGCGACCCGTCCCGGCTTCGCACGGGTGCAATTAAGATTTAAAAAAACTGCTTAACCCGGCGTTAATTAGGTTGGGTAAACTCTCCTAAAGCATTAAAAAAGCACATTATAATTTTATAATTAATTAAATAATTTATAATTTTAAGTTTTTTTGCTAATTTTATTTGATACATTTTTTTACTCTTTTATAATTTTTCATATTAATATGCATTATATTACAATGCAATTTATCTGAGATAGAAGTATTTAATATGTTATTGGCTAAGACATTCTCTGTAGACAATGTTTGACGTCCTGTTATTGTTTGGTAGCAAAATGTACTGTTTCTCGGGACTTCCAACTCGTGATAAACCAACATATAGTTGGCCATGGGAAAAAACACTCTTTTCGTAGGTCGATTCCAAATAAAGAGAAAGTTTGACCCTGGGACTTATTAATAGTAATCGCGAACGATATTTTTACGGGAAATTGCAACCGTTTGAAAGATATTGGCAAATCCGTGGGAATCATGGGAATCCTCGGGATGTTTGCCGGCTGGCCGGCTGCTGGGGACCGGTGAGGATGGTCGCGACAATCAAATTTTCTTTCAAGTCTTTAATGAGCAATCTTGTGCCATTACACATGTTAGGAGGGCTTATATTCCTTAAAAGCATGATAGGAGTACCGACTTTTAATGATAGTTCGTGAGGTGGCAAGCCAGAAGGATTAAGCTAATTTAGAAAATCTTGAGGAAAGTGGACGACATCGTCAACATTGGTGACTGTGTCAATCGACTTATAGGTTTTGACTTGGCCGGGAACTCTTTGTATAATGAGCTTGTTGATTTCATTGACAGTATCGTTCCTAGGCGACTTTCACTGGTTGTGTTCCAGAGCAATAATATCGCGTAGGAACGACACTGTCAATGAAATCAACAATCTCATTATACAAAGAGTTCCCGGCCAAGTCAAAACCTGTAAGTCGATTGACACAGTCACCAATGTTGACGATGTCGTCCACTTTCCTCAAGATTTTCTAAATTCGCTTAATCCTTCTGGCTTGCCACCTCACGAACTATCATTAAAAGTCGGTACTCCTATCATGCTTTTAAGGAATATAAGCCCTCCTAACATGTTTCCCAATAATTCAAAAAGTAATATACAGGTACTGAACCAGCCTTGAATGTGAAGTAATTTATTTTGATAAGGATTAATACCAAGGTACAAATAAAGTGCCTTTTCTAGTGGCGGCGTTTTAATTCAGTTTTTTAAATAAAAAATTAGTTATTGTGACATAACTATAATAGTTAGACATATGGTGTCGCGACACTTTTTGTAGATAATAATGTGTTCTGCAAAGCCGTAGTACATTATTTTGTTCTATCATCAATAGTTTTCGCAGCGCACGCAATGTAAGAAATTTTATAGGTCATTTATTTACACTTTGGGTTACATTATTGGAGTTTTAGTAGGGATCCCTATTGATTTTTAAAATAAAATATAGCCCATGACACTCAGTGATAACGTAGAATTCTACTGGTGAAAGAATTTTTAAAATCGGATGAGTAGTTTCAAAGATTACCTCCTGCATCCAAACACACAAAGTTACAAACACTACCTCTTTATATATTAGTATAGATATCAAAGACGCTACAGATCTAGTTTGAAATGCGTTTTCAGAAATCAGGAACAAGTAAAGATTTCATGGTTAGTATTTATATTGCCCTGCAGTATGTTGAGCAATAACTCAAGTTTGTGATGGAATCATTGTTAAGTATTGATTTCAGAGGACGCATCTTTAACTGTAGCAAATGCACTTCCAATTAACTAGAAGATGTTAATGTTATTAAATGGTAGCTAAACCCATAGTACAATCACCCTTGAGTTTAATGGGGTTACTGGGGTTTACATAGAACCCCTAAGTGCTGGAATGGCATCTTAAGGGACACGTCTAGCTAGGCTACAGAATGGTGCGCAAAGCTTCGAGAAATAACCGCTTATTCTATAACTGTTACACGTACACAAAACCCGTACATCTATGATAAAAAAAAATAATCCACAGTCAAAAAATCTCAGTTATATATTCTCGTTTCTAGTGTGTATTTTTTAAAGTGGAAATGGCGTAAATTGACGTTTTCGCTAACATTTTTAAGTACGCGAAGAGTTTTGCTGGATATCTGAAGTTGTTGAATGTTCATGGTTAACTGGGATTTATTTTAATTAACCATTAAAAATGCTACCTCCAAGCTGCACAGAGACAGACGGAAGTATTTACAGCACAGGAACGGCCTTCCAAAACGTTACTCCGAGAGCAGAATAAAGTAACAGAGAGTAACAGTTGAAAAAAGCAAGAGCAAATGTAGTTTTGGAACGGCCATGATGTAAACAGCATGATGTGTTTACACATATATTGATAAGCAAACAAAGTAAATTCCAGTTTCTTTCTTTTTCAAAAAAATATTTACATACATCAAAAGCTTGGCGTACCAAAAGTTAATCATAAACCTCGAGTCTAAAAATAAAACATTTATACAAGTTAACTTTTAAATAAAAATACAAATTTTATCACTTGTAATTCGTATTTTTCCCGCGTGTGTCTGTAACCAGAATGTCCATATCTCGTTTCACTTTTTTTTTTTTTTTTTTTTTTTTCTACTGAGCTTCCTGCCATTTACAGTTTACCCTTCGTTACTCGCTGAAATAGTGCTTGAAAATAATTTACTCTGGCAGGATTCTCAGACTTATTACTCTGCAGTTTTGGGACACTGCTAAGAGCGAGTAAGGCATTTACTCTGCAGTTTTGGGACACTGCTAAGAGCGAGTAAGGCATTTACTCTGCAGTTTTGGGACACTGCTAAGAGCGAGTAAGGCGTTTACTCTGCAGTTGTTGGGACAGCCAAAGAGAAAAGTTTACTCACAGAGTACCGTTTCGGAGCGCTGCGCAGTGAGAAAAACTATGGCTGTTTGAATAAAATCGCTGTTCCGACAACTCATACAGACTTAATACTGACACAGCAATGAGAATGGTTGTTATCATACAAATATATATATTTTTTAATACTTTGTAATTAGAACGAAATTCCTTGTATCAACCCTGGCTTTGATTGTATCTGTAATAACGCAGCAGAGGAGAGTTTCTACTATAGAAAAGAAATGTCCTTCGAGAAGACAACTTCAACAATATTTAAATCGTTCCAGCGACGTATAAAAATTTAATAAACTAACAAAATATCTTGATGCCGGTGCATATGTCCGGTCGTTGCTTTCGCGAAACTCGATTACAGACGATTATTAGAAAGAATTCATACTTCGGACAAACGGCATTGCATAGCCATGGCTCCAAGTAAAGAACAGAGTATAACATGAAAAACATACACGAGAACAAAGCTAAGACTGGCGGTTGTCAACAGATATTTGAAACGTAGAAATTGTCCCACAAAGAATTCAGTTAATAGTTCTTCCAAACTAAATGAAACAAAACAAGACGAGAAACAAATGAACGAGCAACAAAGACAATTGAGCACATACAAATACACGCAAAAAAAAAAACTCTTAGGTGACCCAGCTAAGACAACAGAGAGGTACACTGTTAGGAGTAATTTTTCTATTAATCACCTACCCCGTTTTTAAGTATCGTGCAAAGAACGTATCGGTTACAGAAGTTTACTGTGTAAAATGTCGGCAGTGAATTAGGAGTACACTTGTTTTATCGCTTTCTTAAAAAGTTTAATATTGATAAATTTTTACGGTGTGAAAATTAGAGTAAACATTGGACTATTATAAATAAATTTATATTTCTAAGTACATATTTCAAAGGACTATTTACAAGCCCACCAAGACCAGGAGCAGATCTAGACTATCGATTTGTGGCATTGCCGCCATACACTCACTCATCACAATTTTAGGAAACAATATTAAATTCCCCAAATAAAATCAGTATTTCAAGTAAGTTTGATATTTCATTTCAATTTCAAAACATTCATAGCACAGTTTGCTGTTAATGTGAATTTTTATTTTGGATGAAGGGGGGGGGGGGGAGCGTTTTCATGGTTACTATGACTCCCTTCTCCACACCTTCTGGATCCGCCAGTGACTGTGATCAGATATCATACCCACGTCGATGTTAATTCTTACATTAAATATACATTGGGCGGAAATAATACAGAAACTAATACTTTCGAAAATCATCAAAAGTGCGCCATACGGGTGAATTATGTGTATGCTAGTAGGGCATACAGACACAAAAGTCCGTATTTGGACGATCGATGAGCTCACGTTGCTGTGGCAATAAAACCAGAGGAGGCTTATACATTTCCCAGGGAAAGAAAATACACAGAAGGGAGAACTGCACTGTACGGTTTTTCCTTTACTCTCAAAGGAATGATGTACGATGGTGCTCGTTGACAATTTGCCGACCATTCCTTGAGGAATCCTTGATCCACGCTACGTTTCGCAGTGCAAAGGAATACAAAAACTAATATCACGTTGAAAAAAAAAAAAAAAAGGAACCAAATATCTACATTGTGTTGTTGAAATAAAATGAACTATAAGAGATGCTATTATCATTTTTTTAACAGCAACGGTTCAGATGTTCCAAATACATAATCAGCGTGAAGACGATTTACTTGTTTCTACTAATTAACGCGATTAAAATATCACTGTTCGTAATGGTCACTGTTCTGAAAAATATTCGAAAGCACGTGGAACTCAAATTTTCTTGTCATATACATTATCAGACAGACACATATATATACACACACACTTTCACTGAAGACTTTTCAGATCTCCGCTTAGACACTTCTTGCAATCTATTGTTTGTTTGTCTTTCCGCCTCATGCACAAATAAAATGGCCGTGGAAAAAGTCTCCAGCATAGAGAGAATACCGAGTGAGGTGGCCGATTCCTTCCCCGTTCCTCGCTGCTCTAAGCAACTTGCTCCGTCTCTAATGACCTCGCTGGCGACGAGAAGTAAAGGAGTTGAGTTGAAAGATTTGGGCGGCTCCTAACATCGAGGTCTTGAGAGCCGATGAGGGTGAAATGAGGTTGAGAATGGAGCAGCGCCGAAATGCAGGGTTGGGGAAAAACGGGAGATAGCCGAGAAAACCCGCTGACCAGCAGCATCGTCTGGTACGATTCCCACAAGCGAAAATCCGGGAATGACCCGGCAGAGGATTGAGCCCGGCTCGAGTTGGTGGGAGGCGGGCAGTTTAACCGCTCAGCCACCGCGGCCCCGAGACGTACATGAGGTAATTAACCAATGAGTTGATTTTTTTTGCCAACTCTAACTCATGCTGGCCGTTATTATTCCTCTGTCGTAATTAATTTGTTTATGTGCACATAAATACTATTCGTAAAGAGATGGGCATGTCTCGTAAGCAAGGTTCAAAATTTATCCCCGTATGACTATTCGAACTGAATGTAGCGATTTATCTCCGTCGATGCGCAACAGAAGAATATTACGGATCATGTCTAGTCCAACCGACTCTCTTTTTTAGTACAGTTAAAATGAAATAATTGCACACAATCAGGTAAAGAGAAACACTGACAATCTGACTTTTTCCCAAAGAAAACTATTTTGACACGACGTAATTCTAGCCACTCATTCAAGCAATCAATAATAGTTTTCGCAAAATAAAAACTGTCGGCTATTTAGTTTTCAATGGCAGTACACTGAAATTTGGGTAGCAGGTGCTATACCTACATAAAATAGTTTTTACTAACTGTAAGTTGAGTTGAGTTGAGATGAGTTGAGAGATTTGGGCGCCTCCTAACATCGAGGTATTGAGAGCCGATGAGGGTGGAATGAAGTGAGAATGGAGCAGCAGGAATTCAGGGGCGGGGGAAACGGGAAATCCCCGAGAAAACCCGCCGGCGGCATTGTCCGGCACGATTACCAGAAGGCGGATACTGTTTTAATAATTTCAGTTCAATTTGCAGTTGGATGAGAGCTCACTCGACACACCCTGCGATGAAAGAATAGCGGAAGCCCGCGCTATCTTGTCCAGGGTAACACTGTCAACTCTCTCACTGTCTACTCTCTCACAGGCAGCGAGCGGCCAGTGGACGTATAGTATACCCGACGACAGAGTTTACGAAAGGCTGTGCCGGTTGGTTTCGAGACACGTGCGACATAAACTTCGTCTGTCCTTCCTACAGTGGGCACTAAGTTCACTGAGCACAGACATAAATATCCCCCCTCCCTCCCCCCCGGGTCAGGTAGAAAAATCGTGGTTGAAAACTGTAGGGTTTGTGAAAGTTTGGTATAGGCTATTCACTGTAAAGTGAGCACTTTTTAAGGCCCTTCAAAAATCTTCCTTTCAGCCAATTTTTATCTTTTTGTCTTTTTTTAATATCAACATTGCCACATGACTCATAAAATAAATATGGCATATAATTTCATCACTCTCAAAAGTTAATGTCTGAATCTGCAATAAAACATAAATATTAGTCACTAATGCCTGACGGGAGGGCCTTAAAAAGTGCTCACTTTACCGGGAACAGCCTATACACATTTTTATGTTGAGTTCAGATTTATTTGGGCCTTACAATTATTTTAATATAAAAAACTTCCCTATTTAAATTTCTCAAAATTGATTAAAATACACGACCTCAATGGCATCAGAATTTGGAATAATTGTACAAAACCCGAAAAATGATGACATATTCCAATATCACCTGAGTATTACAAAATTACATCATAAATACATGGAAACGCCTTTAAAATGTATACCTTATCTTTTCATAATATTACAAATGGTTTAGAATTCCCTTCCGCCTCGTCGGAACAAAGTTCCGGAAATACCATCTGTTAGAGTCCCTCTCTGTTTCTCTCTGCCCGAAGGCAGGTAGCTACCCCTTATATTTAGCGGGGCCACGATGGTGTAGTGGTTAGACTAGTCGCCTCTCACCTAGTCGAACCCGGGCTCGATTCCCGGCGGGTTCGACCCCGGATTTTCCCACTTGGGGATCGTGCCGGACGATGCCGCTGTTCGGCGGGTTTTCTCGGGGACTTCCCGTTTCGCCACACAGATCCATACTTGCCTCACTTCACCCTCATCGGCCGCCCAAATCTCTCCACTTGTATTTCGCTCCGCGGTTCTCTTAGAAAAGTCCATAACATTCTCGAACAGCCTGGGACGTCGCTGGCGCCTTCTCCATGACGTCACATGCAGCACGCATGCTCTTTGGAGGCTGATATGACAAGGCGGTGTAGGGGAAATGATATGCAACGAGCAGCCTGCCGACGGCAGACGCTCTATGCTCCGATTGGTCGCATGCTGTCAGGGGGGTGACAGTAGATAGGGCTTACAATCGCGTTATTTGAAGTAAGTGCCTGTGGAAACACCAACATGGACATTTTAACACTAGAATTAATGATTCTATGGAACAGATCCTTTTTTTAGTCAAAACTATGAGTTTTTGTATCTCAAACATATTGATTCAACCTAAATATATTTTAGGCGCTGATGTAATAACTTACTAAAACGATTATAAATATTTCATCCGTTTTTTTTTTTTCACTGCTTGTGTAAGATTTATTCTATTCTGTTGGTCACATTTGGAGGTAATGTAAATATTAAAAAAACAGAGCTAGCACAAACAGCACAGGAATATATTAAATTATTGCTGAAAACAGCATTCGGCAACTAAATGCTGTTAGTCAAGTACGTTATAATTAAGCAATTTTAAAACTTCATCCTAGAATCTCTCAAGAATAATACTGTAAATGCTACCTGGCAATAGCCTAAAAAAGACACAATATTTTTTTTTTTGTAAATAAGATAGGCTATTTTATTAAACACTGAACACAACATTATTGTTAACTACTTCAATGAAGCATGTTTATCTCAAAATAATCATTAAAAACAATTATTTTTGCTTTATTATACTAGGTGATTATTTTTCGTAACGCATGTCTGCTGTTGGTATTAATCCAGCCAACTACCACCCACCCACCACCCCTGAAAAAGACTTCAAAATAAGAAGATCTTTACAACATGTAAGTGTCGGCTCTTGTCTCCTTACTTGCTCTGTGGATGCAGTTCAACATCTCTCTTCGCACTCGACACACCAGCTATGTCCAACGTCCACACACAACTCCAGCTGCCACGTAGCTCACGTAGGACATTACATAGGATATTAACTGTAAAACCAATTCTAGTACACTTACATACCCTAGTGCCTAGGAGCCAGCAACAACACGAACAAAGGCAGTATACGACGGAACTCAACTCCGGCTTTGAGACACTGCACGGATTCTAAGAGTTCTAACAAATGGAGTTAACCAGTTCAGTCCCGAATTAATTTTCGAGCTCAAGTGTTGCAATCGTTCATTATTTTGATGAGCACTGTACTCGAGTCGAGAGTTCTTCTCGCTACCAATGAAACAAGGTGCTGCATGTTCGTTGACGTCAGCATTGACCAATCACAAACGAGTCTCAGCAACGCCAACCAATCACAAGGGAAACGCTCGAAACACCGGTCACTTGGCGATTACAGCGCCGACCATAAATATCCTTTAAGTGCAACATATTCTCGATTGTGAACACTGAGACCGAATAGGTTAAACGAGGATCAGCATCCCCCATCATGGATTAGCCCATTTTTTGTCTTGAATTCCATTTGAAAGGGACTGACGAAATTTATCACACGACGAAGTATAAACAATAGTGTTTGGACTTGGGACGAGTAAAATGGGCCATAGAGTTAGTGTATACAGAGAAAATAGTCACATGTAAGACTTGGTAACATTTT
Source organism: Dryococelus australis (assembly GCA_029891345.1). NCBI lineage: Eukaryota > Metazoa > Arthropoda > Insecta > Phasmatodea > Phasmatidae > Dryococelus > Dryococelus australis. The sequence goes on from CM057001.1 coordinate 29,932,514, forward strand.
GGATAGCGCTGGTAGTTAAAATTTTCTCCCACATGACGTCATGGGTTGGTAGCACTGGTGCTTCTGCAAGAAGCGGCCAATCGAGTCACGCAACAGACATGGAGGTGAATGATTGTGTTTCGCGCCACTCCGAATCGTTTTGTCTGTTGGTGATGAATATTGCATCGTTTATAGTTACAGTTCCCTTGTGAAGCATGCCACAGATAGCTTCTTAATGTTTATCCAGATGTTATAACTGCATTGTCGTGATCACTTTTCTACTAGCGACTAAAGGCCAACGGTAAGTTTTTTTCTTTGTCGGCGATTACAGAAATGATACTAGTAACAGAAAACAAGGAATACAGATTTTACAAAATGCCAAAGGAAGGATCCATGTCCTGTCGATGCTTAAAATACAAAACCTGTGATTATTGTGAAAACTACACAAATTCAAATGGCGTGGACAGTTCTGTTAAAGTCCTGGGACTGGGTCGCACGGTTACACAAAGGAAATTTGGAAAATAAATAAATTTACGTGATAAACGTTGATCATAAATTATGAAAGATAGTTGAGTAAAACTCAAGGTGGATACGCGCGTTTGTAGAACACAGCAACCGGCCAGAGAGAGAGAGAGAGAGAGAGAGTGAGAGAGAGAGAGAGAGAGAGAGGCGAGAGATAGCTGGCCGGATTATAATGACAGCAAGTCACACATCATCCGAACTTCTGCGTTAGGTTTTTTTGCAAACCTGAGATTCCAAGTTTTGTTTGGTTTGTCCATCATTATGCCAAAAAGCAAAATTTCGTTCGAGTTAAACATTATCTGCGCTATGAGGAAATAAAAATTTCCCAATAATACTTTTTTTTTTTAATTTCCATTGACGTATCATTTCCCAAATGTCTGTCAAATAGCTCGTTTTTCCTTTACATGATTCATAAGTCTCAACCTCAAAATAACATATTAGATGGCAGCCACACGCTTAGGTCGCCAGTTGTTACATTTCAGTAGACTTACAATATAATTAACATGTTGGGCGCTGGTTGTAGCATTTCAAATTAGATATTAAAAGTCGTAATTCTTGGTTCTTTAACTTTTTTTTACTGTTTCGTTAGTCTTCTCAAAAAAATATGACAAATTAATTTTTCTTTTCTTCTTAAAAACAATTAAATCATTACTAAAGCTTTCTTCTTTATTAATACTTTCAAAATTAAAACTTATTTCAGTAATAACAAATCAAGATTAATCTTTTTATTCTTTAGTATTATATGACTTTTCTGTAATAAATCCCATCCACGCATCCGTGTCTCGAGGTGGTAGTAAGAGGTTTTGCTAAAGAAATTTACGTTCGATTTTATTTCTGCCTTACTTATGTTGTTACCTGTCCTCCGATTGGCTGTCGTCTGACCACGGTGCATCTCTCCACCAATCAGCGATGGCGAGACGAGAGACAACCAGGATCATTTTCTTTATTGCTTTAGTTCAGTAAACATTGAATGCTTACTACCCTCTAGGAAATAATGAATAATAACAAACCTAATTAT